>JAPDNY010000001.1:311844707-313282105 GCA_029375565.1 Gekko gecko | reverse complement strand
ACTAACAATATTTGTGGTAGGGTATGAGCAGTTGAGGAGCTGCAATGGCTCAAGCGGTTAAGATGCTGAATTGCAGGCTGGAAGGTCGGTAGTTCAGGAGTTCGAGACCCGAGTGCCGCATGACGGAGTGAGCTCCCATCTCTGGCCCCAGCTCCTGGCAACCTAGCAGTTTGAAAGCAAGAAATTGCAGGTAGATAAATAGGTACCACTTCGGTGGGAAGGTAACAGTGTTCTGTGTGCCTCGGCGTCTAGTCATGACAGCCACATGACCATGGAAATGTCTTCGGACAGCGCTGGCTCTTCGGTTTGGAAACAGATCTGAGCACCACAACCCTAGAGTCAGATTCGACTGGCTTTCGAGCAAGGGAAACCTTTACCTATTAGCAATGACACACAAAAGCTCCTACCCTTTCACAAATTTTGTTAGTCTTTAAGGTCCCACTGGACTCTTACTGTTTTGTACTGCTACAGACAGACTAATGTTGGCTGCGCTGCCCATCTTGATCTAAGTAAATGACAATCATCTAAATTTCCAGTATTCTACTGAAAGCCACCCCAGGGCACTGAGTGGCTCTGCCTGGGGAAACAAATAGGGTGGAAAGGCAGGCAGGACAACAGTTCTTTTGTCTGCAGGGTGGATATCCTGGTTGTGTTTGAAGTTGCATTAAGCACGCCATCTCCTTTGAGTGGGAATAGTGGTAGCTGCTCGCAGGAAACCATTAAGAAATGCTGGACTTATCCTCTTAAAATCACTTGGTACTTTCTCAAGACCTCTTACAGACTTTGAAGTCTTACTTAAGAATGTTGTCAGTGACTATACAGGATTAATACCAAAAATATATAAAATATTAATCACCCCAGATATGAATAAATTGCTTAGATATCAAGAACAATAGTCTCTGGACTGTGGATTTCCTTTAGCTCTGGGAGATGGTTTGGTCCTCTCTCAATGTCTCAGATATATTCAACATGAAGTTGCAATTTTTCAAGGTTTTCTCTCGCTGGTATCTCACTCCGAAAAGGCTTTCCCATATTTACCTTTCCAACTCCCGAAAATGCTGGAAAATTTTTGGTCAAGTTGGAACTTACCGACATTGTTGGTGGGTTTGCTTTCACATAAGCAAATTTTGGTTGGAAATTGTTAACTGGATTAAAATGATCACAAGCATTGAGCTACCCTTCACACCTGAAGTGATATTATTAAACTATTAGACAGATATATCCATTAGCAACTCTACTAGGGAACTGATCGCTATCTTATTGGTAGCTGCCTTATTAATAATAGCTACAAAATGGAAGGACCACGCACCCCTCTTTGTATCTAATTGGCATGAAAAAAAATCTGGGATCAATTCATAATGGGGAAACTTCTAGATAACATATCCCATTCAGATGAAGCACAGTATCATTCCAAATTTTTAAGAATATGGTACCCAGTTCTATAATACATGGCAGAACAAAATATAATTCCTGTAAACCTTCTATACAAACAATTTCTACATTTTTAAGTAATTGTGGTATGGTGGTCAGAATTTTATTGAGAGTTTTATCAAATATTAACAAATTTATTATAAAATCATGGCTGGGATTAGTATTGCTGTCATTTGTAATGTTAACAGATGATTATTGTAAATGTTTATGGCTTATTGTCTTGTATTGGATATTATATAATTAATAAATTGAATGTTAAAAAAAGAAATGCTGGCACAGGTGACAACCACGACGTTTTGTCACCCCCCCCCCCAAAGGCCAAGACAGAAATTCAGGCTCTTCGGAATTCCAATCATCTTCTGCTGAAGCTATGTGAATTATGAGGAGGAGGCTTACAGGGCATTTCATTTCCCCATCTTCCCCACTATTTCCTCTTTCTCTTTCCTGAAAGCCCTGATTGCCTCTCACTTTTTTCTGACTCCTTCTCTCTTTCCACCCACCAGCCATCATACCTTATCCCCCCTCCTGCTCTTCAGGTTCCCCTCCTTCCATACCCTGGTACCCCTCCCTGGTAAAAGTCTGACCCAATTGCATTTGGGAAATCCGGAAGGGCTTATGAAGAGTTCCCCCCCCAATATTTCCTTTTCCCCTCTCCCTGGCAGTTCTCATACCTTCACCTTTCTCTGCCTCCTTCTCTCCTTCCCAGCTACCCACCAACCTACATTTTATCTGCCCCTCATCTTCAGCTCTATTCATTATTTATTCACTTTCTTCAGAAGCATCTTACATTACTGTCTTCCATTGTATCTTCATAACAATCCTATAAGGCAAAGGTCTCCCATCCAAGTACTAACCAGAGCTGGCCTTGCTTAGCTTCCAAGATCTGATGGGATCAGGCTAGACTGGACTATCCAGGTCAGGGTTCTCCTCTCTACATTGGACAAAAAGACCAGTCCCTACACAAAACAATAGAAGGAGACACATCTGATGTTAAAGATTACAATATTCAGAAACCTCAGTATGTGTGTGTTTGGGTTAGAGAGGATCTTCCAAAGGACTCTATTGCTGATCTAAAAATAATTGTTCTCATACAAAAGAACTTCAAAGAGAGAATCCAATGTGAAATTCCTGAATTAGGATTCATCAAGAAGTTCAAACACCAAGTCTTAACAAAGACTTTGAGTTTCTTTTTTGTTGTTGAGTATTTGTGTGTGTGTGTGTATATATGTCTGGAAATCATGACTGGCTCCTAGCAACCCTTAGTGGGGCATGGATGTTTCAGAGATGTGGCTTGCTATTACCTGCCTCTGCATGCCAGCCCTGGTATTCGAGTACTTGCCAGGGTCAGCTCTGCTTAGCTTCCAAGATCTGACAAGACCAAGCAAGGACTTTGGGTTTCTGACTCTCTACAGGTGCCAATATCTTTTTTATCCCACCACTTACAGGTGTCCATCTGTTTTAGGTGCACAGCTATGTTAGTCTGTAGCAGTAAAACAAAATTTGAGTCCAGTAGCACCTTAGAGACCATAACATTTTCCAGGGTATAAGCTTTCATGGAAGGGAAGAAAACATGGAATAGCCCTATCTTGTCAGATCTTGGAAGCTAAGCAGGGTCAGTATTTGGGTGGCAGACCACCAAGGAAGACTCTGCAGAGGAAGGCAATGAATGTCAAACCACCTCCGCTCTCACTTGCCTTGAAAGGCCCTTGCTGGGGTCACCATAACTAGACAACACTTCACAAAGATAAACAAGCTTTCATGAGTCAAAGCTCACTTCTTCCGACTCATAAAACCTGCATATACCCTGGAAAATTTAATTGGGCTTTAAGATAATCATTGGCTTCAGCTGTATCTCTATAATTTTTTTTAATTGGATGGACACATGAAGCTGCCTTATACTGGCATTGGCTCGCCAGGGTCTTAGGCCAAGGTCCTTCACTTCACCTGTTACCTGATCCTTTTGGCTAGAGATGCTGGGGCCTTCTGCATGCCGAGCAGATGCTCTATCACTGAGCCATGACCCCTCCTCATTGCTTTTAATGTTTTGTCCTTCACTTTTCCCAGATCTGGGAGCTGCGGTGGCTCAAGTGGTTAAGATGCTGAACTGCAGGCTGTGGAAGGTCAGTAGTTCAGCAGTTCGAGACCTGAGAGTGCCGCATGACGGAATGAGCTCCCGTCTCTAGTTCCAGCTCCTGCCAACCTAGCAGTTCGAAAGCAAGAAATTGCAAGTAGATAAATAGCTACCACTTTGGTGGGAAGGTAACAGCGTTCTGTGCACCTTGGTGTTTAGTCATGCTGGACACATGCTGGACCACGGAAACGTCTTCGGACAGCGCTGGTTCTCTTCAACTTTGAAACGGAGATGAGCACCAGAACCCTAGAGTCAGATTCAACTGGCTTTCGAGCAAGGGAACCTTTACCTTTACCTTTTTCCCAGATCTGATTTTATCTTAATCCAACTTCGTGCATCAGTCTGGGGTGGTAATGGTCATCATCCGCTCTGAGACACCTGATTAATTCCTTGACTGGATTTTGTTTGAAACTGCCCTCTCTTTGTAACACCTCTCCTCCCCATCTTTCAGTCGTCCCCAGCTTTTAGTATAAATGGACCTGTCCGATGATGGATGTACACTTCAAGGCATCTAAGAAAAGGTAAACTCTGACTCAATAAATGGTTATGTTGCTGCAATAAATGTTGTTAGTGTTTAAAATGCCCTGGCCTCCTGTTTTATTTTGACTGAAATTATCATATTGCAGAATCAGGGAGAGAAACTGAAGAGAGTTCTGAGAGGCATTACTGAAAAAAGGGACAAAAGAGATTTGTGACAGCCCTGAAATATACAGGCCCTGTTGAACATCTCCATGCTGCAGATAGGGGATGCTGCAGGACCACCCTGTAGCAGAACCTCCATATAAAGAGGCAGACAAACTGCAGTTAGGGTTGCTAGGTTTCCTCCCCCAGCAGGAAATGAGGGGATACAGTTGACAGATCCAGGCTGGGAAACTTCTGGAGACATGGGGGTGAAGCCTGGAGAGGACAGGAACCTCAGTGAAGTGCAATGCCCCAGAGTCCACCCTCCAAAGCATCCATTTTCTTTAGGGCAACTGATCTCTGTAGTCCAGAGATGAGCGGTAGTTCCAGGGAATCCCCAGGTCCCACCTGGAGGATGGCAACACGAGCGGGGGGGCCTGAAATAATTTACATATAACACAACCCTGAAATGCATTGCATATCGCATTGCAAAGGGTGTGGGGTGTGTGTGCTGCTGACCGATTAACAACAACCCTACGCTGCTGAGTGTCTACTATTAACGGGCCCAAGGAGTTTGACGGAAAGAACAGAGGCTAAGAGAGGCAGGCAATAACCCACAACAACCCTGCAACGCAGTCCTCCGGTAATATCTCCATATTGCAAAGGAGAAGCACTCGAGGGCCGAGGGCTAACGTCCTTCCACGAAAGCGCTTTAAGCCTCCTACGTTTCTTTTTTAAAAAAGGCCTACCGAACAATACCAGAAATCCAAGAGCACTTTTACTATCAGGCGTTTTTTCTACCTCTTTGGTGGAAAACCTCAGTTCCGTTTCACACCGGTAGTTTCTTGCCTAGTCCGGTTCCCTCCGAAAGGGTCGCTGGGAACTGTAGTCCCCCTGTTGCGCACGCTCAGCTCACACGCTGACTGGGTCGGGAACAGGATGGCTGCCGGAGCGGGAGATTTCGGGTCGGGGGGCCGGCTGGATCCGGGCGTGCTTATGGAGCAGGTCAAAGTCCAGATTGCCGTGGCCAACGCGCAGGAGCTGCTACAGGTGCGAGGAGGGGGATGGAGAGGTTGTACGACGGTTGAGCCTCCTGTGTCAGGTGTAGTTTGCTGAATCTTGGGTGTCAAAAAGACACTGTCCCCCATGTATCTTGGGTGCAGCTAGGGTTGCCAGGTCTGGGTTGGAAAATACCTGGAGACTTTGGGGGTGGATCCAGGAGAGGGACCTCCGCGTAGAACAGTGCCATAGAGTCCACCCTTGAAAGCAGCCATTTTCCCCAGGGGAGCAGATCTGCCAGCTGGAGATCAGTTGTTAAAGGGGGAGATTCCCAGGCCCCAACTGGAGCCTGGCAACCCTAGGAGCAGCTCTCATTGTTATGAAAAAAAATTCACGGATCGTTAGCAAGCTTTAAACGTTGATGGTTAAATGGAACTTCTGTATACAAGGGTTATCTATCCCTTCCTGAAAGCCTGAAAGGTGGGGGAGAAATCAAACGAGAAAAACCCACAACCTTCATGTCTTGTTTGTGGCCTTCCAGGGAGGGGCGGCTGCCTGCTTCTTCTTAAAAGCAGGATGGGGGATTAGGCGGGGGGGGGTCACTGCTGTGGCGTTTCAGGTCTCTGTGGAGGAGTATTTTGATGTTGGGAGAGGTGACTACCGACAGCTATTAGCCAGGATGGCAAATTAGAACCTCCAGGTGCAGGAAGGCCTTCCCACCCTGCTTTTAGGCTTTCCATTGGAGACAGTATAGCACAGGTCTTCGAGTCCACTGAACTAGGATCTTGGAGAAGCAGGTTCAACTCTCTGCTTTGCCACAGGAACTCAAGTCTGTCTTAGCCTAGCCTATCCCATGGGGTTGTTGTGAGGATAAAACTGAGGAGAGGAGAATGATGCATGTGGTTCCGAGCGCCTTACAAGGACAGGATTTTTTTTCAAACCACGCTAAATAAATCAAATCTCTTTGGCCTCCCTTGAGAACAGAACACTGGGCCAGATGGGCCCAACCCGGAAGCCTGCCTTCAAAGGTGTTTTGAAAATGAGGTCTTGCGTATTAATGGAGTGTTGTTACCTGCCCTGCTTCCTGGGCCTCTCACCACCATCTGCCTGGCCGGGCTGTGAACTCTGGTCTGCTTCTGCAAGGCCATTTTTTCTCAGCAAGGGCGGTCAGGGAGAGGGAAGAGAGGCCTGCTCCAGCTATGTCTGAATGGGCAGGACGTGGCTCTTTCCACGTGTGGGGTAGGCTGTGGGCTTGCCCTCCTGGATGCAGGTTATTGTATGGAGTCGGGGGTCTTAATCTGTGCTTGCAGCGGGGGGGGGAGGCTATCCAGCAGTACCTACTTCGGTGCTACTTATGAGACAAATGGTCAGATAGGAGTGTGTGTCTTATTGGGGCAATTCCTAGAGCTCTGTATCAGTGTTTTTCACTGTTTTGCATCGTCAAAAGGGAGAGGGGAGATCAAACTAACACTTTGAGAACCAGAGCTTTAGTATGGCAACACAAACAAGCCATTCTGGAGTTTAGAAGTGGCCTGCCCTCCAAAGTGGCATCTGGTAGGTGGCCTTGGGGCACCTATTGAGTGCCCCGCACAAGGATGATGGTGGCTCAGCCAGCTCTGTACCTGGAGCCTGGCCACTAACCAACTCTGTGCTCTGCAAGTGGGCAAGAAAGCAGCGACACTTCAAAAGTCCTTCAAAAGGTCAAATGCATCAAAATCGGCTTCCCTACGTTCACGTGACCAACTCCTTCCCCAGCTTGTCTGGGATACACGGAGGCGTTTGTGGTGGCTACATTCCAGAGTGTTGAGCTTGCTTCATAAAGCAGCTGCTGAAAGGTAGCAAGGCCTTATTTTTCTCCCTCCATTTTGTGTTTGGCTTTTCCATCCCCTTTGCTCCAATCTTCCCCCTTTCTCCTTGCAGAGAATGACAGACAAGTGTTTCCGAAAATGTATTGGGAAACCGGGAAGTTCCCTGGATAACTCCGAGCAGGTGAGCACTTGTAAAACAGCACTGCGGGGTTGACTTGGTTGCTTTGTCTGTTGCTTTCTGCTGTGTGGTGTTCAACCCATTACATGCCCTCTGTCTGGCATGACGCTTTCTTGCCTTCTAGCTCTTTGCTGAAGGGTTTGCTTTCCATGCAGAAGGTCCCAGCTTCAATTCCTGACATCTCTAATAAGTGATGTTCTGTATTCTTGGTGCTTGGGGGGTGGGGGCAACAGTGGGAGGGTTTCTAGTGTCCTGGCCCCACTGGTGGGCCTCCTGATGGCTCCTGGTATTTGTGGCCACTGTGTGACAAGTGTGTTGGACTAGATGGGCCATTGGCCTGATCCAACATTGGCTTCTCTTACGTTCTCATGAATCTTAGTGCCAAGGTGTTGGGAGAGGTCTTGTTTTCTGCCTGAGACCCTGGAGAACTCTGACCAGTCAGAAGAGGTGATATCCAGCTGGATGGACCAATGGCCTGACTTGGTAGAAGGCAGCTTTGAATGTTCATAGTTACTCCAATATCAGTGGTTGAGGTTGGACGGAACTGCCATTTCCTCTCCTCCCCCACCACATATGGGCTTTCTCCGTGCTGCCCACCCTACCACATTCCTATATTTTGTGACCCGACCTTCCTTCTCTTCACAGAAATGTATTGCTATGTGTATGGACCGGTACATGGACGCCTGGAACACCGTCTCGCGAGCATACAACTCTCGATTGCAGAGGGAGCGAGCCAATATGTGAAGGGGTCATTGTGGGGCCGCAGAGCCCCCAGCACGGACTGATCACAGGGCTTCTGTGCCCGGGGTAAAGAGGTATCAGTCAGAAATCAGAACAGTGTGGTTAACCAGGATGGGAGTGGACAGGATGCTGTGGATTCGAAGACAGGGCTCACCGTGTATGGCAAGAATTAAATGAAAGCTTGGTGTCGCCTTTCTCCTCTTGTCTTTGCTTTCCCTGCCGGGTCATGAGAAGCACTGCCGTTCACCAGCGTCCCGGTGCTGTGGGGCCTCTGATGAGGAAACAGAGGGAGGACGGCTACTTCTGGCAGCCAGAGAGTCCCTTGCGGTAACCCTGGTCAGCTCAGGACGCACACTGGGGCAGCGAAGGAGGAAGGGCTGGGAAGTGAGAAATAATCCCTGGCAATTAAAATCCTCTCTGCCGGGCCTGCTTTCTTTGGGTGCCCTGGTGTCCCTTACAAGAGGGTTGACCCTCTGGAGTTCCAGGTGTGGTGAAAACCACCTATGCCTCTGATAGAACCTGGACCCTCTAAGGAAGATTTAAAGCCGGTCTCCTCTGGGAGGGAGAGTAACTGCCCTTGCCTGTTCTGTGCTGGTGGGACAGAACTTTGTGCAGCCTTGGAAGGGTTTTCCCACACTGGCGATCCTTCACAAGTATGTAGCAAAGGGCTAGCCCGTAAAAGGAACATCTGAGCACTGACTGATGTGCAGATGCACCAGAACTCTCAAATGGCTGCAGTTAGGCAAGGTGAAAAAATCAGTGTAACAGGGACCCATTTCTCACCGAAGAAAAGAAGAGAAGAGATTGGACGTATACCCCACCCTTCACTACCCAAAGGAGTCTCAGAGCGGCTTACAATCCCCTTTCCCTTCCCCTCCCCACAACAGACACCCTGTGAGGTAGGTGGGGCTGAGAGAGCTCTCCTGAGAATTGGCCTTGAGGGAACAGCTCTGAAAGAACTTGTGACTGACCCAGGGTCACACCAGCAGCTGCATGTGGAGGAGTGGGGAATCAAAACCAGTTCTCCCAGATTAGAGTCTGCGCTTTTTAGCCACTACACCAAACTGGTCAGCGGGAGAGGGGGGATGTCTGGACATGTGAGACGGAGTGTACTTCCATACAGAAAATTCTCTGCACATAGAAACGAGTAGGAGACAGAGAAGGCTAAACCAGGTCCCTTTTTTTGTACATGCTGATTTTCTGTGCCAGGGCTTTCTTTTCTGGGGTACAGAATAGGGCTAAGATGCCTTCTCGTGTGCTAAAATGGTACAGGTCAGGAGTGGGTTTACCGCCCCAGGGACAACTTTTATCTAATTTTTCCCGAGTCAGGTTTCCAAACATGTTCTGGTGAAAAAAAGGGTAAAAAGAGGAACGTTATGTGTGCTGTGTTTTGAAAACCAGCCTTTCCTAAAAACCATGAGTTCTGGAAGCTTGGATTTCTCTTTTAATGAAACATGAGTTTTGCAAGATGGCAAATTCCGCAGCGGATGTTTCTCTTGCACAGCAAGACTGGCGCGTGATCCCCCCCCCCCGCACACAACTCCGTGGCCTCCACAGGCAGCAATTTAAGTTGTCTTCCTCAGATGGTGAGAGATTTTTGCAGCCTGAAGGTGCCCTCCCTCCCACTGGCTCCCCAGGGTGGAGTTGTGGGGCCCGAGACTGTCCCAAATGCAGCCCTCTGCTGTGGGGCAGAGCCAGCCACCTGCCCAGAGGAGCTGGAAGTGACCTGGGCACGAGGTACAGCAGGAAGCAAAATCGGCCAGTTTGGGAACAATCTTTCCCTGACCCTCCCCGAGTCCAGGAAACCCCTCAGCAAGGGCCACTGGCTTAGGCTCTTCTACCCCAAGACAGCAGGGGCCCAGGGAGACCTCACCTGCCCCTGCCACCTCGCACGATGTCAAATTGAGACGGGAGGCCCTCTTTTATTGAGAGAAAGCGTTTTCTAAATCTGCTCCTTTGTTAAATGCCGGGGGAGTCCTCTCTGCAAGCTTCTGCAAGCCTCTCTGCAAACATCCTGTGCAACGCAAAGCCCGCGGCTCCCGTGTTCGTTTGCTCCGCCCCGTGATGTTGCCGTCTCTTCTCCCTGAGTGGCGCGGAGGCTCACACCTTGAGATTCTGCCCGATCCAACCCCGCACCGACGTCACTCTGGTGTAAACGCCGGGGAAGAAAGGCCGCGCGCAGCCGTAGCCCCAGCTGGTGATGCCTGCCAGGAACCACCTCCCCGAAGGCTCTCTGCAGGCTAAGGGTCCGCCCGCGTCGCCCTGCAAAACAGAGAAGCCAGTTTAGAGAGCCCGACCAACGCCTTTGTGTTGACTGTGCGATGCAGCTGTGGTCCAGATGAGCTGCTCTCTTAGCTGAATGACGGATCCAGAGAAGCCCGGTTAATTCGGGCCAGAACAAGCCGGCTGTAAGGGCTGTGCCTGCAGCATTAGTTTGGTGACTGACTGCGTTTTTAGGCGAAGGGAGCTTGCCGGGGACCAGCAGCAGCTGGCATTGGGAGCGCCGCCCAGCCACAAAAGGAAGGCGAGGGTGCTGGCTGGACTCACCGAGCAGCTGTCGACAGTGCCCTGCAGGAAGCCGGCGCACACCATTCTCCCGCTGATCTGGATGGGGTAGAACTTCTTGCAGTCTTGCTCTCCGATCAGGTTCACGGCAGCCTTCTGCAAGTGCTTGGACATCAGGCCTGGATAGGAGGGGACGGGACAGGGCTTGTGAGCGGAACAGGCGCCCTTGGCTTCGTCAAACAGAGGCCTGTGCGTCAGAGCGGCTAACAGGGCAGGCCGCGGCCTCGGATGTCCCCAGTCAAAATATCACCTCCGCAACAAACTCAGCCTCAGCTTATCTTCCATACTAGACGGAGGGAGAGGGAGCGCTGGCCTACATTCAAGGGCTGTTTGCAGGGCAATTTTTGGGCAGGAACGCACAGGAATGGAGTTCCAGCTGGCTCTTGAGTTGGCCACACCCAGCAGGAACTCATTAGGATTGGCTACATTAGGGCTGTATGGCCTAACATGCAAATGAGTTCCTGCTTCAAAAAAAGGCCTGGGTTTTGACAACGAATAAGATAAACAGAATAAGGTGGGTGTGGCTGGATGACCACACTTCTGGTAACATGGGGTGTGTGGCCTAATATGCTAATTAGCTGTGCTTTCATGGGATGTGGCCTAATATGCTAATAAGTTTCTGCTGATGGGCTTTCTACCAAAAAAAGCCCTGGCTGTCTGTAAAAATTACGAGAAGATAACGAACGCAAAGTGCTTTGAGAAATGTTGTAGTGGGGTGGATCCAACCATCCTCCGAGGAGTCTGACTCTTTAATTTTTATTAATGTTATTTACAGTCCCCCTTTGTCACTTGGACTCAAGGCGGATTACACAGAGTGAGTCAATACAATCGACAGATGGGACATTCGGTAAACAGTGCAACAGGATCAGGGTTGTGGAACCAACCAGAGGTCTAAAAACAGAACTGAAGCAAGACTTAAGTATTAACGTGATACATTAAAATGATGCAAAACTCCATAGTAGGATCCTCGTTTCAGCAAGCTAGACACAGAAGCACAGACCGCAGTCCGTAATAATTTTTCCAAGTAACTCTGTGAATCATTTAGTACAATAGAAAAGAGCAAGAATCCAGTAACACCTTACTAACAAAATTTGTGGCTGGGTATGGGCTTCTGTGACTCACGAAAGCTCTTAACCAGCCACAAATTTTATTAGCCTTTAAGGAGCTGCAGTGGCTCAAGTGGTTAAGATGCTGAACTGCAGGCTGGAAGGCTGGTAGTTCAGCAGTTCGAGACCTGAGTGCTGCATGACGGAGTGAGCTCCCATCTCTGGTTCCAGCTCCTGCCAACCTAGCAGTTCGAAAGCAAGAAACTGCAAGTAGATAAATAGGTACCGCTACGGTGGGAAGGTAACAGCATTCTGTGCGCCTTGGCATTTAGTCATGCCGGCCACATGACCACAGAAACGTCTTCGGACAGCGCTGGCTCTTCGGCTTGGAAACGGATATGAGTACCACAACCCTAGAGTTGGATTCGACTGGCTTTCGAGCAAGGGAACCTTTACCTTTTTTAAGGTGCTACTGGACTCTTGTGCTTTTCAACTGCTACAGACAGACTATCGTGGCTGCCTAGGCTGATCTATGATCTATTTAGTACAATGCAACTCAGTTGCCTGCATAGAAAAGCCCTGTTGAATATTTCAGTTCTACATAGTGGGGGCCTTCCTGACCTCCTCAGGCAGGCCATTCTATAAGGAGGGGGGGCCACAGCAGAGAAGGCCCATGTACTGGCAGTTGTTGATTTTGGCGCCTGCGGAAGCCCCTGCAGACGTGAGTGAAACTGTCGTGGCAGAGCATAGGGGGAGAGGCAGTCTTGCAGATATGATGGTCTTAACATAAGTGGTTCTTCCTCCAACAGAAGACCCCCATAAGTTGGAGAAAGACTCAGGCTGAAGGAAGGCCTGGAAATCTACCCTGGAGCGGCAGGGTAGGGATCAGATCGAGCCTGCATAAAATACTGCTACTAGACTGTGTGAATTTCTGCAAAAGCCCTGTGAATGTTTCCCCCAGCCCCAGAACACTTGACTGCCAGCCAGTTCTTCCCAAGTTGCCTTTTTGCACATAAATCAATTCCTTAATCTGGGATGCCTAAAACGAGTCTTTCGTGGTGGTTTGTTTTTAGCATTGCCTGCGTGTAAAACATAGTGACCAGTTGTTTGTCTGTCTGCTTCGGAATTTGCAGCCGGGGCACTGAAGTTGCCTTTGAGCTCCCTGATTCTTACCTCCCTCCTTAGTGGAGCCCCAGCCGGTGATGAAGCACCGCGCCCCTTCGCTGAAGACGTGGGAGCTGTCTGGCATGCAGATGGGCCTGATGGTGCTGGTGTAGCGCAGGGGGAAAGCCAACTCCAGGAGGGCCACGTCGTAGTCCAGCGTGTAGACGTTGTAAAATGGGTGCCTGTGGATGTGGAAGATTTTCTCCACCCTCCCATCAAGGCCACTGAGGAACGGTGTCCCCAGGACGGCAACCCACATCTTGGGGTCACTGTAGCTGTAAGAGAGCGCCTGAGTTAGCACGGAAAGTGCCGGAGCCAGACCAGCCAGATGGTGCTGTCTGCCTCCAGGGGAGTCTAGCGGAAGCCTCACTCTTGGCCCGGCTGCAAGCCTGACTCTGGATTAAGGTAGTTTAGCTGTCAAAAAAAATTGCCCCGAGTGCTTCTTTTGTTTTCCAAGTCGTATGATGTTCTAGGTCCAGAGGGGTCTTGTGACCAGTGCTCCCTCTAAGTTGTGGAGTCTTGTGAGCAAAAATTCTGCTTTGTGAGCTGCTGGCATTAAAATTGTGAGCCAGCCATTTGGCTGCCGCATCAATTCGTTTGCTCTGGAGCTGTCCTTCCTGAGCTAAGGCAAAAATGTGTGAGCCGGCAGCTAAAAAACTGTGAGCTAGCTCACACTGACTCAGCTTACAGGGAACACTGCTTGTGACACCTGGAAGACTAACAACATTTTATTCTGGCTACAATAAAAAAAATTGGTCTTTAGAATGCTGCGGGCGTCCAAGATATGCCGTGTCTCCGTCTCCCTGTTCTTTTAAACGGAGTGTTCCTTAAAGCAGAGTAAACCAAGGCGACAGTTCCACCTGACGGTAATTGCAGGAACAACAAGCCTTGTTGTTGTTCACTCGCACAGTCGAGTCTGACTCTTCGCGACCCCATGGACCAGATCACACCAGTGTCTTCCATTGTCCTCTGAAGTTTGCACCCTATGTAATAACATCAGATATTTCCGAGGAATAAGCTAGCCCTGCCTTTTGGGAGTTCATGACCGCAAAGGGCAGCCCACAGCTAGCAGCCCCCCCAACCCAGCCAAGGCCCGACTCACATGTCGAAGCAATGAGCAGCCGACAGCAGCCACCGCTCGCCGATCACGACTGCCCCGCACTTGTGCTCCTTCCTCCGCAGCCACAGGCTCACCTGCCACGGCGACTCCCCACGGGCCGCTCCACTGCCCCCCACTATCTTGCCAAAGGCCACCGTGGGGATCAAGCCGCAAGCTGCAAGGAAGAGAATGTGGCAGGAGGGTTGTCAGAGTGTACGGGATCTATACAGAGGATGGGACAGGGGAGGAGGATGGGACGGGACTGGATCCAGATTTGCACTTGTTCTGGCTGTTACGGCCAGCTGGCCATGCTTGCAACCAGTGTTCCCTCCAAGCTAAGTTAGAGTGAGCTAGCTCACAGTTTTTTAGCCTCTGGCTCACACATTTTTGTCTTAGCTCAGGAAGGGATGGCTCCAGAGCAAACTACTTTATGCAGTTGCCAAATCACCTGCTCACTTTAATACCAGTAGCTCACAAGGTAGAATTTTTGCTCACAGGGCTCCATAGCTTAGAGGGAACATTGCTTGCAACCCATATCCCATTACCCGATTCCATCTCTCTAAAACAGAACAGAAAGCCAGTGTGGTGTAGTGGTCAAGAGTGCTGGACTAGTATCCAGGAGAGCTGGGTTTGGATCCACACTTGTGCCGTGGAAGCTTGCTGGGTGAGCTTGGGCCAGTCACTCTCTTTCGTCCTAACCTACCTCACGTTGGGAGGATAAAACGGGAGGAGAGGAGAATGATGTAAGCTGCTTTGGGTTCCACATTGGGGAAATAAACAATCATCATATGGTATTGTGTTCGGAATAGCCAGGAGATCCTAGAAGGGATTGTTGGGCTACCAAAGCTGTAGCTCTTTTTTTGGCACCACTAGGTGGCGAGCTGTGCTTATTTTTAGGCTGAGAGTGCTGTGACTTGCCGAAGGTCACCCGGCTAGCTTTGAGTGGGGAAGTGGGGAATTGAACCCAGTTCTCCAGATTAAGAGTCTGCTGCTCTTAACTACTACATCAAACTCAGAAGGAGGGGATAAATGAATTACATAAATAGGAGAAGCATCTTGAAGGGCACAGTTGGGGGTTCCTTTGCTGCTACTCTGATCACAGTTTTTATGTACATAACTTGTATTGGATTACTGCAGCGTGAAAAGAGAAGGGCCTGGCTGGATCACACCAAGGTAGGGCCCCATCTACCCACCTCCAGCATCCTATGTCTAGCAGTACCCTCTCAGGAAGCTTATCAACAGGATATGAAAGTGACAGCCCTTCCCTGCTGTTAGGTCAATTGCCTCTGAACATGGAGGTTCCATTGAGCTACTGTGGTTAAGGCTATTAAAACCCGCTTGTCCACGAATGTGTCCACTCGTCTTTCACAAGCAGTGTAGAGAGAGGGCATCAGCAGTGGAGTTTTTTCCCTGGCACGCTGAGCCTTCTCAGGTTCAAAAGGGTCTTCCTTGCATCAGGGCAAGACTTCTTGCAATGCAGAAAAGCATCCCCACTGGCAGAACCTGGCCTGCAGGACCCAACCCATGGCTGGAGGGAGCATTTGATGGCTTCGTAAAGAGACCGGCTCCTACAACTTGGGGTTGCACAAGGACTGTTGTCCTGACCTGCCTGGGCCGGGCTAGCCCGATATCATCGACTCTGGGAAGCCAGCACCCTTGGCCAGTATTTGGTATGGGAGACCTCCAAGGAATACCAGGGTCACGATGCAGAGGGAGGCAGTGGCAAACCACCTCTGAATACCTCTCACCTTGAAAACCCTACAGGGTTGCCATAAGTCGGCTGTGACAGAATTCTCCTCCTCCTCCTCCACCACCACCACCACCACACAATGGCTGTTGGTCAGACTACAGCTTCTAGGAATCGATCTGGGGCTGGAGAAGAAGAAGCCAGTAGGAAGGACAGTATGGCAGTGCCAGAGGACTTACTGCAGTTCCATTCATCTCGGCCGTTGCTGCAGTCCACAATGTCGTCACACTCGGGGTTCAGTTTCCCGATGCAGACTTTGCTGGAGCACTTGAAAGTGGTCGGCGTGCACGGTACAACTGGGGGAGCAGTTTGCAAACCGGGTTAACACACGCAGACAATCATCACCCTCCTCTCACCAGGGAATGAGATTTGTAAACTTCTGTTCACGGCTGATTATTGTGGCCTATTGGGTTATAAAGCAGGTCTGACCTTCCCACACCTGACTGAGCCCGGGGAGGGGGAAATGTCCTTAACTTAAGGTATGGACTAGAGCGGATTTAAGCCACAGCAAAATGCCCTCTGGGAAGTGTCAAGCTTCCTCATGCTCACTGAGGTCATGAAAGGTTTTTTTCAGAACTGCAACTCGGCTCTTGTCTCTGCAGAGCAACTGCTCTCTGCATGTGGCACTCTGCAGGGCAGCTGCTCTCTGCATGTGGCACTCTGCAGGGCAGCTGCTCTCTGCATGTAGTGTTCTGGATTGTCTTGTTTGGAGGAGGTGAAGGGTGTGAGGATCCTGCCTGATAGCAGATGATGCATTTCCAGATTCATTCTTCACCCCAAGTGGGCAAATCCCTGTTTTAGGGAGGTCAAGATCTGGACCAGAGGCACACGGCCCTCGCCTGCAAACTCACACATGTGGGACTGATGTGTCCCTAAGAGTCTTTGCTTATCCCCACACGTACCTGGGAACTGGATCATCTTTGGCGTGCTCGCTAGTGGTGTAGATATGGTGCCAGCACTGGTGCTTGGATCGGGGGTTGTCTGGCTAGTCGTTTGGGTAGTGCCGGGCCAGCTGGAGGTGGTGCCAGCCGTGGTCTTGGAGGTGGACGTGAGGGTGGTGCTGGGGTGGGGTGAGATGGTGTCCAGGATCCAGCCTTTGAGCTTGGTGATCCGGGTGTACACCCCTGGCTTCCTGGGCTGTGCGCAGCCGGCCCCCCAGCTCACCAGCCCTGCCAAGTAGAACACACCAGGCGTCTCCTCGCATGTCAGGGGTCCGCCAGAGTCACCCTGGAGAGAAGGAAGCATTCAGGAAGGGCGCTTGGAGCCATTTCCAGGGATACCTTTGGATTCTTCTCCCTCACTAGGCTGATGGGATGTGAAGCCCGAATCAGTGTTGGACTTCCTAAGCATCCCTTAAAACAGTGATGCTAGGAGCTCTCTGATATCACACAAAGCACTTCAATGCTCTTCATTGTTGTTCAGTTAGCTGCAATGCATTACAAATCAACCTCCCGGGGTATTTTTCTAAACATTCCACTGCAGGCACAGGGGGTGGGAAAAGTTACCTTATCCATGAGTGTTTAATAGGTCTTTAAAGGTGGGTACTCAGGCATGGGAGAGGAGACGAGAGGAGAGCCAGAACAAGCATCCCCTTTATTTTAGTTGTTGGATTAGAACTGTAGTGTCACGGAACAGCTCAGGAGGTCAGTTTGACAAAGGAACAGGACTGTAGTCTGCTGTAGCGTTAAAGGTACACATCCCTTTCCTTCTGCCTTTGTAACCCGCTTTCTGCATTGTATAGTATGCCACGCCTTAAGATGTTTTTTATCGCCTCAGAGAGTTTTTTATTTGCCTTATTTTCCAATTCTGCAATCCTCATCCTGCTGCATTGCTTACTGGAGGCCTTTGCTGTTTGTCTGAACTGATTTTTTAATATTTTGTAATCCACCTTGGTCCTGACCTGGATAACCCAAGCTAGCCCGATCTTGTCAGATCTCGGAAACGAAGCAGGATCAGCCCTGGCTAGTATTTGGAAGAGAGACCTCCAAGGAATACCAGGGTCATGGCGCAGAGGCAGGCAGTGGCAAACCTCCCCTGAACACCTCTGGCCTTGAAAACCCTATGGGTTTCAGCTATGGCTTGATGGCAAAAAAAAAATCCACCTTGAGTCTTAGTGAGAAAGGCAGAGTAGAAATGAAGTCAATATATATTGTAAAAAAGCCACGTCCTTTTGCCCAGCAGTTGTGGCTTTACACCCCCACCCCCACCCGTGAAGAGAGCTCCCAATGATTCTGGAAAGGGTGGAACTGCGCCTTACCTGGCAGGAGTCCACCCTCCCCTCCAGGAACCCGGCACAGATCATCCGCTCTGTGAGGGAGAAGTTGTATAGGACGTTGCAGGTCTTCTGATCGATGATGTTGATGGAGGCTCTCTGCAGGTGCTCGGGCTTGGTGGCTGCAGGCCACAGAGGGAGGGCAAAATGCAGGCACCTGCAGGGGGAAAGGGGGCACCCGTGCCGCCCCACCCCAGCCATTTCCTCTTCCAAAGACACAAACCCTGTCGATGTTTTGATGTATTTTCAAAGCCTGAATTCCAATGGGTTTTAGAGAAATAAACTTCCAGAAAATTATGGCTTGATCCAGGCAAGACTAAAATTTGATCCTCGACAGAACCTAAATGTTCCTACTCCTATGTTCCTTCTTTCCAAAATCCATTTCCTTGCATTGGGACTAATGCCGAAATTTAAGCAAGGAGGAAAACAGGTACAGCGCGAGCAGGTTAATATAAATATGAATAACAATCAGGGCTCTTTTTGTAGCAGGAACTCCTTTGCGTATTAGGCGGCACACCCCTAATGTAGCCAATCTTCCAAGAGCTTACAGTAGCCCCCTGTAAGAAGAGCTCTGTAAGCTCTTGGAGGATTGGCTACAAGGGTGTGTGGCCTAATATGCAAAGGAGTTCCTGCTACAAAAAGAGCCCTGAATAACATTCATATTTAAATGATATTGTTCATTAATAAAATATACTTCATTTTGTAAGAAATCTAAATTGAAGGGTTCAGATCTGGCTCAGCTGTTCTGTGGGGCATGGACTTCTGTCCACCTCCTTGGCGATGCCCTCTTGTGACTACCCCAAATGCCCCTGAAAGTTGTGTTTGTGGGGGAGGGGGGACCCCAGGAATAGGGTTGCCGGGTCCTGCCTCATTCCCCGTGGGGAGATCTCTGGGCCTTCCCGGGGTCTTCTGCCCAGAAGTAACATCATCACGCCACCGACATCATGTGGTGATGCTCTAGTTTTTGGGCAGAACTCTATGGTTTGAGCCCAAATTTACCATGGAGTTTTGCCCAAAAACTACAGCATTGCCACGTGACACTGGTGGCATGATGTCACTTCTGGGTGACATCATCACGCTGTGATTTGGGGCATTTGTGGGCAGGGTTTCCCCCCACCGGACAGCTGGCTGGTAGCAGGGAGGAGCCCACAAAAGCAGGGGAATCCCTGCCCAGACTGGGTGGGGTGGGGCTAGCAACTCTACACATGAACAGGATGGGGGCGAATTTTGGGCTGACATGTGAAGGGGGAATCAGAGACAGTCAGTACTACGCAGAAGCCTGTAGAAGTACTGCACTGGATCCAAGCCAAAATCCCAAGCGTGCCTCCATTATCCTGGTACCCTTCAAACTCACCAGCCAGAATGCTGGAAGGCTCTAACTGAGCAACTGAGTACAATTGGACCTCTTTATCTCTCCACAAGAGGACTAGAGACTTAAACAAGCCCTGTAGGGAATGTCCTGACCCCGTCTCCCACCCACAGCAACGGTTCTGGCCCGCCCCTGCTTGGATGGTCCCACTGGGGGCCCGGCGGGGTAACCAGCCTTCACCTACTGTTGCCTTCACGGACGCTGCCCCAGCCGGAGATGGAGCACCTCTTGCCCACGGGAAACTTGTGGATGGCGAGCGGGAGGCAGATGGGCTGGACGTATTTGCCGAAGAGGAGGGGCCTGGCCAGCTCCAGGACGGCCACGTCGAAGTCCAGCAGCAGAGGGTTGTAGGAGGGGTGCAGCACCACCCGCTTGACGCTGACCTTCACGGAGCTGCTCTCCGCCGCCGACAGCAGCGTGGCGCCCGCGTAGGCGGTGATGTACTCTGGCTTGGTGCTACCAGCACGTGGACATGAAAAGCACAAGGACGCATTTTCCATTAGTGGGAACGAGGCCGTGGAGAGGCAGCACTCGCACAAGGCGCCCCCCCCCCCCAGTGTCTCCAGCTTCGGGTATGGCCCTGGAGGAAATCCACACAGACGCCACCCTCTCCTCCACTTTGCGCTCTGGTGCTTCAGCCTGCATGCAGAAGCTTTGGAGGAAGGCTTCTCCCTACAGGACGAGGGCCATTCGGGCTGCATGTGGGATCCCCCTGGGAGCAATGTTCCCTCTAAGCTGTGGGATCTTGTGAGCACAAATTCTACTTTGTGAGCTACTGGCATTAAACTTGTGAGCAGGTGATTTGGCTACTGCATAAAGTAGTTTGCTCTGGAGCCATCCCTTCCTGAGCTGAGGCAAAAATGTGTGAGCCAGAGGCTAAAAAACTGAGAGCTAGCTCATACCTACTCAGCTTAGAGGGAACACTGCCTGGGAGGTAATCCCCACAAGCAAGAGCTGTTCCCCAGCAACTCTGCGGATACTGCCAGCGAACACATGAAGCTGCCTTATACTGAGTCAGACACCTGGTCTATCAAGGTCAGTATTGCCTACTCTGACCGGCAGCAGTTCTCCAGGGTCTCCGGCAGAGGTCTTTCTCATCACCGACTGCCTGGTTCTTTTAACTAGAGATGAGAGGGATTCAACCTGGGGCCTTCTGCATGCCGAGCAGATGCTCTCCTGCAGAGCCACGGCCCCCCACCGTGACTCCAACAGGCGGTACTTACTGATTAAAGCAGTGTGCGGCCGAGAGCAGCCAGCGGTCCCCGACGACGGTGGCCCCACAGAAGTGCCGCAGCCCCTCCTTCAGGCTGACCTGCCAAGGGACCTCCCCTCGGGATGCGTCCAGTCCGCCCACAATTTTGACGGGTTTGGAGAAGGCTGGTCTCCGGCCGCACTCTGCACAGCGACAAAGCCCACATCAGACCAGACCCCTGAGAGATGCCATCTAGGCACTTACTTGATACAGGGCTTGTACCTGGGAGGCGGGGCACCGTCACTGGCCCGCTCGTGGCAGTGGACGCCGGGGCCGTGCTGGGGCTGTGCTCACTGACGGTACTTGACCCCTCTGAAAGGGAAGCGTTGTCCAGCAATGTGGAAACCGTGGTCGGGATGGTCGTCGGAGGCGTGAACGTGGCGATGGTGTGAAGGATCCAGTCCCGGAGCTTGGTTACCCGGGCGTAGACCCCCGGGCGGTTGGCCTCCGCACAGCCGATCCCCCAGCTCACGATGCCCGCTAGGAAGAAGCGTCCGGAGGGCTCTTTGCAGACCAGCGGCCCCCCAGAATCCCCCTATGAAAGAGCAGGGGAAGAGGAGGGTCTCCGGAGCCACTTTCATTCACGGGGAGCTTCACAGAGGGCGCCCTCAGCTCCCTGTGAGTGGGAAGAGGAGCCCGCCCAGCCCCAGGAATACCTGGCAGGAGTCAATTTTCCCCTCCAAGTAGCCGGCACAAATCATCCGGTCCGTGAGAGCGTTGGTGTACAAACTGGCACAGAGGGCCTGGTCCAGAAGCTCCACCGTGGCCTTCTGGAGGAGCTCTGGCTTCACCACTGCGGGGGGAGAGAAAATGACCGACAGGCCTCAGGCCGCACTAACATCCCCACCACCAGCAAGGCCAGCAGCTCACGCTCTGCCAGTGCACAGCCACTCTTGGCGGTAGTCAAATGAAGGTTGCATGAGAGGTACTATGATGAGTCGGCTACAATCTGTAGGGGGACTGTTAGCTGCAAATGGCAGACTCTCCAGGGTGAATTAAGGCAGTGGAGACAGGTATGGCTCATGTGTTGCGGAATTCCCAGGTCAGCTCCAGGGCCAGGATGTCAAAATAAGGACATTCTTTGTTTGGGTAGTAGAAAAGAGCCAAGACTCCAGTAGCACCTTACTGTGTGGCAGGGTA
The DNA here is from genome assembly GCA_029375565.1 of Gekko gecko. Classification (NCBI taxonomy): domain Eukaryota; kingdom Metazoa; phylum Chordata; class Lepidosauria; order Squamata; family Gekkonidae; genus Gekko; species Gekko gecko. Next base: position 313,260,542 of record JAPDNY010000001.1, on the reverse strand, counting down.
GGAGGTTTCGTGAGTCACTGCTTGCTTATTCAGATACCACAGATACCTGAAGAAGTGGGCAGCGACTCCCAAAAGCTCCTCCCCTGCCACATATTTTGTCAGTCTTTAAGGTGCTCCTGGACTCTTGCTCTCTCCTACTGCTACAGACAGACTAATATGGCTATCCATCTTGATGTATTCTCTGTCTGGAGCACCCCCCTATCCCTTAGATTAATTCTTGGGTACGTGGGGGACCATACCTGAACTGGGATCACCACATGTGGGTGGAAGGGGATTCAGCCTCCCCACACTATTTTCGCAACCTAAAATGGCCCTGGGGAGCCAGCAGGGAAATGTGCATGCACTGCTGGCTACGTGAGAAGTCTTCCCAGTGGGGCAAAGAAGGCCCCATTCAGGTTGGAGGAAAAGTACGGGGGCTTAACACACACACTCCGGTTACCAACGTGATAAACATAGTGGTACAATACTGGCCCGTCACCACATCCCGTGACCGTGATTTCCAAAAGGTTGAGTTCTTTACAGGACTAGTTTGGGAGGCCACCTGGTGTTCTCAATTTCACACCACAGAAAAGACTAAAAGTACCTGGGGACCTGGGAAGCATCTGCAACCTCTTGAAGCAGCCCCACTTTTGACCCATAAACCGAGTGGAGACAGCTTCCGTACTCTAAAGAGTGAGGTGGGGAGGAAATGGCCAAAGCCAACAAAAACAAAAACCCCAAACCCTCTCACTTTCTTCTTTAAAAAAAAAACTACAAAAGAAAAAACTGAAGGGGAAATAGAGGGGAAAGATGGAAGAAAAATCTGAGGAGGATTCCCGATGTGAGGTAATTCAGAAAATCGCCGACCAGCAGACGAGCTGTTAACAGCGCAGTGGTCAGAAGAAAACTGGCGGGATGTCTGCGCCCCACCCTTCTGGGCATGCACAGTGGGGTTCCCATTCAGGCTCAGGGTGGAGGTGCGAAAAGCCTTGGCTAGCAACCTCCGAGGAATACCAGGCCTACAACGCAGAGGCAGGCAATGGCAAACCACCTCTGAAATGTCTCTTGCCTTCAAAACGAGTCTAGCTCGCCACCTAGTGTTGCATAACACTCAAAGAGCTAGACCTTCTGGCTGCCAGACCATCTTAGGATCTCCTGGCTATACTACACACCATACCACACAATATAGTCATAATCCAGGCTCTGTGCTTCTTGCTTCCACCCACCCTGAGAGGTAGGCTGGGCTGAGAGGCTGAGCTTCCCAGAGAGGATTTGCCCCGTAGACCTCCCCCCTTCCAAGCTTTCTTGCCAACCCCTATCCACTTGGCTCACCAAGCTGGCCAAGGGTTTTGCTTACAAAAGTCCTCCTTGAGGTAACCCCACCCTGAGATGAGGCACTTTTTGCCCGGGGGGAAGACGTGGCTGGCGGCCGGGAGGCACACGGGCTGGACGTATTTGGTGAAGACCAGCGGGTCAGCCAGATGGAGCAAGGCCACGTCATAGTCGGCCGTGTCGGTGTTGTAGGACGGGTGCTTCACGATGTGGCCCACGCCGGCCTTGGCAAAGCTGCTGCCGGCGTTACTCAGCCAGATGCTGCCCACGTAGGCTGTCCAGGCGCTGGGGTCATGAAGCCTAGGAGAGGAGAACGGCTGCGGGTCACGCCCACCTGTCCAGCGACAAGGCCCAGTGCTGCGGAAAAACCCCAGCTGGGAATGGCTTGCCAGAAGGCAGGGGTCATTTCGTAGAAAAAGAGGCGCAGGAGCTCATTAGCATAACTCATTAGCATAACTTATTTGCATATGCCACGCCCCCTGGCATCACTGGAAGTGTGTCAGAAGGCAACATCCACCGCTCAGGCTCCACTGGACTCTTCTGGATTGCTAGCTACAGGGGTGGGGGAGCATGCAGATCTGTCCTCACAGAAGAGGGAGAGCTTGTACCTAAATAAACCTTGGTCTTAAAGGTGCCACTGGACTCTTTTGGATGGCCGGAAAGCGCAGAAAAGTGCGTGGCTGCGCATGGCCTTGAGCAGGTAGGGGGCCAGGGTAGTGGTAGGGCAGAGGTGTAGGAGGAGGCCAAGTAGGTGCAGGAGGCTGGAGCAGAGCTCCTCAAAGGCCTCACAGGTGTCACCGGGGCATGCTTTGCAGAGGTGCCATGCCAGGGCCAGCATGAGGATGGGCAGAGCCTGGGCAGGCTGGGTGCCATGGCCCATGCAGTGGCGGAGCAGCTCGAGGGCCAGCTCGCGGCAGCGCTCTACTGGGTCGGCCAGCAGGTCGCGAAAGGTGTGTGGGGCTGCTGGGAGCAGGGGGTGGGGCTTGCTGCATGTGCCCATCCCCCCGGGCTCCTACTGCCAGAGCTTTGCTCCTGTGCGCTCCTGCAGGAAATGAGCCCTGCCAGAAGGGAAGAGTCAAACGAAAGATCTGTATGTTGCAAACTTTGACCCATGTCTCTGGAAACTGATTGTTGGAGGTCAAAACCCCTTTTTGGATATTATGCCTACGTATACTGGGAGACTGGCAACCACATGTATTGGGAGGTCCTGGTACACACAGTCACCCCGTTGTCTGAATGGGGCATGGTACGTATTTTGCAAGCATGGACACATGAATCAGCCATGAGATTTTTTCAGGGTTCTTACTAGGGTTGCCAGCTTCCAGGCGTCACTTGGAGATCTCCTGCTATGACAGGCGATCTCCAAGATCAGTTCCCCCTGGAGAAAAATGGCTGCTTTGGAGGGGTGGGCTCAGTGGCCTTATACTCTGCTGAGGTCCTTCCCCAGGGTCCACCCCCAAAATCTCCAGGCATTTCCCATCCCAGAGCTGGCAACGCTAGTTCTTACCAAAGCTCTGTACGTGTGCAAAATACATGCGGTGCCCCTATTCAGACAGCGTGGGAGCCATGTGCATCGGCAGCAGTGTGCTCCCGTAGTGCACATTTGCCAGCCTCCCCGTAGGCATGAGGATAATATCGGGAAGAGGCTGTAATCAGATAATTGCAGTGGGATGGAAAAACTTGGCCGTGGTTTCATTTGCGATAATTGCTCTGTCTTGCGGAAGCTTAATACATATTTATTAGCCTGCATTTGTCATAATTTTTCTCTTTGCCAAATCATTTGGCGTCGGCTGCAAACCTGATCGCTTCACTGCTCACCCCCAACTTCCGAACAAATTAAACAGCACCCATCTATCAAGGATGGCGCTGCTCTGACCGGCAGTGGTTGTCCAAGGGCCCAGACTGGTAAAGATCTTTCCTGAGACCCGAGGTCCTTTAACAGGGCTATTCTATGCGGTGTGACTCCAGTCTGTCCATTAGTTTCACCACTCTTAGAACGGAGTGTGTCTGCATAGGATAGCACTGTAAATGTTGGAGACTGAACCTGGTGCCTTAAGCACTACACCAGAGAGCCAGTTTGGTGTAGTGGTTAAGAGCGCGGACTCTAATCTGGGAGAACCAGGTTTGATTCCCCACACCTCCACATGCAGCTGCTGGTATGACCTTGGGTCAGTCACAAGTTCTCTCAGAGCTGTCCTCTCAAGGGCAGTTCTCAAAAGAGCTCTCTCAGCCCACCCACCTCACAGGGTGTCTGTTGTGGGGAGGGAAAGAGAAAGGAGATCGCAAGCCGCTCTGAGACTACTTCAGGTAGTGAAGGGCAGGGTATAAATCTAATCTCCTCTTCTCTTCTTCTGTGAGGGAGAGAACCAAGTATTGAGTGTGGGACATCCAGTCTAGTGCACCAAGAAGGACATCGCCCCAGGCTTACTCGTTAAAGCAGTGAGCCGCAGACACTAGCCACCTCGCTGTCAGAATGGTCGCCCCGCAGAAGTGTTCGCCATTCTCCCGCAGGCTGACCTGCCAAGGGAACTCCCCCCGCAAGGCCTCTGAGCCCCCAACAATCCGGTTCGCCGTCTGCAGGGCAGGCCTAATGCCACAGTCTGAAAGAGAGATGGGGGAGGATTAAAGGCGTGCTGGGACCACCCGTTGTCCCAGGAGGGCAAGGACCTTGCCTTTGGGACCTGCTTGCCATCTACCCAAGCACTCAGAGCCAACATTTCTCTCTTTCTGAAGGTCTCAAAGGCACCAGCTGCAAGCTCGGAAATCCCCAAGACTCCCAACTTTGATGTATGAGTTTTGCCATCTTGTGGCTGGAAAGAAAAACTCATTTTCTTGCTGAAGTATGAGAATATGCAGAAAGCAGCACACTACTAAATCGTACAAAAGTAACTCCAAATTTAGATCAGGAGTTTCCTGCCATTAGTAATGAAGTCTGTGATAGAACAAGGATAATTTTTCTGAGATCCCCCCCCCCCAAAAAAAAAAAATATATATATACTCGTTTCAGTTACCAGTTCGGTGTAGTGGTTAGGATCATGGACTCTAATCTGGGAGAACTGGGTTTGATTCCCCATGCCTCTGCATGCAGCTGCTGCTGTGACCTTGGTCAGTCACAAGGTAAAGGTTCCCTTGCTCGAAAGCCAGTCGAATCCGACTCTAGGGTTGCGGTGCTCATCTCCGTTTCAAAGCCGAAGAGCCAGCGCTGTCCAAAGACGTTTCCGTGGTCATGTGGCCGGCATGACTAAACACCAAGGTGCACGGAACGCTGTTACCTTCCCACCAAAGTGGTACCTATTTATCTACTTGCAATTTCTTGCTTTCGAACTGCTAGGTTGGCAGGAGCTGGAACTAGAGACAGGAGCTCACCCCGTCATGCGGTACCCGGGTCTCGAACTGCTGAACTACTGACCTTCCACAGCCTGCAGTTCAGCGTCTTAACCACTTGAGCCACCGCAGCTCATTCTCTCAGGAGCAGCCCTCAAAAGATCTCTCTCAACCCCACCCACTTCACAGGCAGTGTTCCCTCTAAACTGAGTTAGTGTGAGCTAGCTCACAGTTTTTTAGCCTCCGGCTCACACATTTTTTGTCTTAGCTCAGAAAGGAAGGCTCCAGAGCAAACTAATTTATGCAGTAGCCAAGCACTCACTTGCAACTTTAATGCCAGTAGCTCACAGAATAGAATTTTTGCTCACAAGACTCCATGGCTTAGAGGGAGCATTGTTCACAGGGTGTCTGTTGTGAGGAGGGGAAGGAAAAGGAGACTGTAAGCCCCCCTGAGACTCCTTCGGGTAGTGAAGGGCAGGGTATAAACCCAATCTCCTCCTCCTCTTCTAAACTTTTTATTTTTATTTTTTGGTGAGTATTTTGTGTGTGTGTCCGTATACGTGTGTATCGCTGGAAGTCATGGTTGACTTCTGGTGACCCCTAGTGGGACTTGGACATTTCAGAGAGGTGGCTTGCTATTGCCTGCCTCTGCGTCCCAGCCGCGGTATTCCTTGGAGGTCTCCCTTCCAAGTACTGGCCAGGATCGGCCCTGCTTAGCCTCTGAGATCTGATGAGATCGGGCTTGCCTGGGCTATCCAGGTCAGGGCTTCTCAGGACCTGCACGCTGCTTGCTCTTCAGCGGTCAGATCGATCCAATGCAGAGTCAGACCTTTGACCACCTAGCTTGCTAGTATTCTCTTTTACCAGCAGTTGGTCTTTGGGGTCCCCAGCACAAAGAGGCCCTTTCCAGCTTGGCTTCCTAAGACCATCTAACTGGAGATGGTAGGGGGTCAACCTGGGGATCTTTTGCATGCAAAGCAGGGCCCCCGCCATTGAGCCGCAGCCCCTCCCTTTACTTCCTCTTACACCTGTTATGTGATAAGGCACAAAACAACAGACACATCCACACCCCCAGGCTTCTCATCAGCCTGAGCTCCGAAACTCTAGCTGCCCCAGACAAAGAACGTACCGCACTCAGCCTCATCGGAGCCGTCCATGCAGTCCCGGTGGTAGTCGCATTCCACGTTCTCCACAGCCACACATTGGCCATCGTGGCAGGCGAAGGCATTCCCCGGACAGCTGCCTGCAAGCATAACAGCGACAAAAAATCACCCATAAAGCTTTTTGCCAACCTCAGCCTCTACAGACCGGAAGTCCAACTGTACATTGCATTACAGCCGGAGGAGTGCAACGGTTAGAGTGTTGGACTAGGATCTGGGGGACTCAGGTTCGAATTCCGACTCTGCCCTGGAAGCTTGCTGGGTGACCTTGGGCCAGTCACACACTCAGCCTAACCTACCTCTGTGAAGCTCAGAATGGAGGAGAGGAGAATGATGTAAACTGCTTTGGGTCGCCAATTGGAGAGAACAGTGGGGTATAAATGAAGTAAATTATCCTCCCATCCCCCCTGGGTTTTCCAAGAGGACTTTTGATCAGACGTTTTGTGAGTTTCATGTTTCCTAGATGCTTCCTAGTTGAGATCAGGACCCTGGCATTTGAGGAAAGGGGGTTTCAGCTGCCTCCCCTTCCCAGGCACTGTTTTCCTGACCTGAAAGAACTCCAGGGCACTGCCATTTGCCCTGCTGGAGAAAAGCTAAGTCTAGTACATGCAAGTATCCCCAATATGATAAACAGCAGCTCCGAGGAGACTTTTTAGGTTGGGGGAAAAGTATGGGGGAGTGAGAAAGATGAAGTCCCCTCTCCTCATACACCATGGTCCTGATCCCAGTCAGACTCCTGTGGGCCCAGAGAGCCAGTCTGGTGTAGGGGTTAAGAGTGGTGGACTGTAATCTGCAGAACCGGATTCGATTCCCCAATTCTCCACTTGAAACTAACTGGACGACCTTAGGCAAGTCACAGCACTCTCCACCTAAAAATAAGCACAGCTCGCCACCTAGTGGTACCAAAAAAGAGCTACAGCTTCACCAGGCAAACTATCTACCTGGGGATCTCCTGGCTATTCCACACACAACGCCACAGGATAATTTCATTTTTTCCTGCGTGCCTGGGAATTGAGTTCCAAGTATGGAACTTGGAAAGCACTTCTGAATTAAAGTCCTCTTGGCGGGCTCAGGGAACACATGAAGATAATGTAACACATAGCTGGGTCCAGAGTGTTTGAGGCTGGCGTTTCCATCTTAAGAGATTATTTATTAGGTGTTGTTTAATCATGTTTAGTGGAGGGGTCATCCTGTCATTTATTTATTTCTCCAGCTTATATCCCGCTCGAACCCCCGAAGGGGTCTCTGAGCGGCTTACAGTTACTCTCTTAGATCCTATCTATGGCCACATAGCTGATTGGGGGAGGGACTGCCTTGCTGGCACCCCATGGAGAGATGTTCTTGTTTTTTCGTCCTGGGTCGGCTTGGCATCAGCAGGTTTCTCCGGCACGTGGTTCCTGCGTCAGCGCGGCTCCAGCTCTGTCCTCTGAGTCCACCGCGCCTGTGCCTCTATGCTCCCCTCGCTCTGTCCTGGTTCCGCCTTCCGCCTTCCGCCGTCCAGAGTGTTCGCCATCTTGCTGCCCGCTTTTTACTGCTGCCGGTGCTCCACTATCCCCACAAGGGGGGAGGAGGGTGCTCCCTGCCATCTAAGACAGGTACCCATTTTATCTACTCGCTTTCTTGATGTTAATTTACAGCTTTCGAACCGCTGGGTAGACGGGAGCTGGGACTTGGGCCAGGTGCTCACCCTGGCCGCGGCGGGATTCGAACAGCCGTAATGGCTGTTCATAGATGTTAACAGCAGGCTATTAGTTGCCTGCGCCACCGCTCCCTTATTAGTTAGTCTTGGTTGCAACGGAAACAACTAAGGTTCTTGTGGTACTTTAAAGACCAACAGAGCCTGGTCCACAAAACCTTGTGCACTGATAAACCTGTTGCTCTTTAAGGCGCCATAAAATTCAGGACACCAAAAAATGGACAATTCGGGTTGGCCAGGGGAAAGAATTTGGCGATGTTTTAAAAAGCCACAATCCACAAGCAGTTAGTGAAATGATGCATACCTGATTTTAGGACAATCTCAGCTGGAGAGACACTGCGTGGCCCTGCAAGAGACAGAAAGGAAGGCAGGTATGAGATTGCCAACACAGAACCTGGCATTCTCTCGCTCCTGCTCCAAATCCAGAGGCAGAAAACTCCAGAAGCTCACCAGGTGCTGAATGAAGACTCTAGGCTATCCCAAGATATTTTTGCTCTTCAAAGGAACAGATTTGCAAGCCCAGTTCCTTTGGGTCCTGGGAGACTGAAACAGCCCCATGGCTTCCCCAAGTCTCCATGCACTGCTGCCTCCCCTTCCTATTATTCCCAAGGAATTACCAAACTTCTGTCTGGGTAGTAACCTCTGCCACCAGCAAATCTGAGAGTATCTCCTCCTAAATGGTTTTGCACATCTAGTGCTCTGTATCTGTGCTGCTGCTTGGAGGTCCTGCCTAGTTGCCAACACTCCTGCTTTGCTCATATTAGCTAACCGTGTGTGTGTGTGCATTGCACCTTTGCAGTTTTGAGCTGTCATACACAAGGAGTGGCATGCTCACCTGTTGCCCCTCCCCTTTACCACTCCTTAGATAACAAGATCAATTAGGTGCAACATGTCATTGCCTGCAGACATCAGGCTTAATAAACAAAAAAAAAGAGTACAACATTCTGTTCAAGGATCAGGCTGAGTAAGGATACAAAGAAAAGGTGAAAATACACATTCCTCTCACTCTACACGCTGTCTTCTAGCATTGTTGTTGCTAGGATAAGGCTAGTAACTCGTGAAGTGACAGCATTTAAAAGCCCATCATTACCAAGTTCTCAGAGCTGGGACTTCTTCCCACTGTCCCTTACCATGTGGACAAGATGGAGTTCCTAGGTAAAGGGTTGGCCCTCCCTTGTCAAAAGCTGAAAGACAGAAGAGAGTTTCTTTCTAATATCCTCATAATTTATGAACTCCCCTTGGAGTCCATTCCCCTCTGGGGTCATTCTGGTCTTCCTACCTCAAGAAGAAGAAATTACTGTCAAGCCATGTGTTTTTTAGATATGAAATGTTAAATCTTCTTGTTCTTACTGGGGGGTGGCCCGCAGGGCAATTAGCATAACTAAGAGCTCGAGGGCTCTTTCCTTGGGAGACAGATGTGACTCATCTCCTTTCATTAGCATTGTAGCCTCTAGGGCGGAGGTGTCAAACTCATTTGTCATGAGGGCTGGATCTGACATAAATGTCACTTTGTTGGGCCAGGCCAGGTGTGCCATGAAATGTAATGCCAGGTACCAGAGACATAAACTGTATAAAAGACAGCAGCTGGTAAGCTCCGAGTTGGTGTATCCTTGCTGCAAGGCCTCTTGGGCTGGGAAGAGGGTGCAAAGGAAAACACATATGGGTGGACTAGAGAGCCAGCAGTGCAGCACTGGGCAGATGCTCCCACACTGCTTGACTGCTGCAGACAAGGTTGTTCCGTCATGCTGAAGCCACAATTGGAGTGACTTTGTGCCCATTCCCCCTTGAGAGTCTCATGTTCCCTCCCTTGCACTAGTTGTTCGAGGGCCGCATAACAGCCGTTGGTGGGCCAATTCCAGTCCCTGGGCCTGGTGTTTGACACCCCTGCTCTAGGGCTTGTGTAGAGAGTAACATCAAGGTGGATTCTAGAGTGGAGGGCATTCCTCCACATACTACTTCCTACATTTAATAGAGGCTGGGATGGGGCAGAGAGTCAAGAGCTAGCTAAATAAATCAAAATAATAACATCAATAAATAAATAAATAGCTAGGGGAACCCTCCAGAGTCTTCCCCACGGATTGATGGGGATGGTGTGGTAGGTGGATTAGAGAGTGAGCAATGCATCGGAAAGTTTCCCCACTCAAATCTGTACTCACCGTGTTGCCTTAGCTAAACTATGCTCACCCTCAGCTTCCAGCTTAATCTACAGGCTGATGTGAGGACCACAACAGAATGATGTCTGTGTAGCACTTTGAAACGCTTGGAAGTGCTACACAAATGCTAAGTATTGACACTGTAGTGCAACCCCTGCCCGCTCAAGTTATCACCTGAGTTTACATAGACTTGCAATGTCTGTGAAGCAGCTGGAACAATCCCAGTCTTCCTGCTCACCCCCTAACTTTATTATCTGGGATGTAACAGACCACACCTGTCAGGATGGCTGAAGAAATGGTACCGTAGGCAGCCAGAGGAACCCCCTGCTTGTCCAGGGTGGCTGCCAGCCCCCGCCTGAGCACCTCTTCTTCTAAGCCTGGGCTGAGCAGCTGCTTGGAGAACCAGAGGCGAAAGCGGACAATCACACTGGAATTGCCTTTCCTGCCAAGGGAAAAATTAGAGTTCCTTCAGGGCTAGAACTACTGGAGAGGGGGATGACAGCATCGCTCTATGTTCCCATGCATACATAGGAAGGAAATAGCAGTCTCTTACAATGATAAACAGATACAGAGTCAGAGGGTGTCCAGGTCTGGTTCAGACACAGCTCATGTGAACGTCAGAAAATTCACACTAGTGATTCCATGCTTGGGCCATCCTCTGCAATTAACCCACAGCTGTATGTGGAACTACAATGGAGAATCTGAACATCTGTCAATATTGTGCTTTTGAAGTCATTGACCTCTTGGATTTTCCCATCCACACAAGGGATTCTGCTCTGCTGTGATCATGAAAACTGTTCCCCCTCTGTGCTTACTGATATCGACAGAAGGATTTCTGTGCATTTTTTCCATTTTAAGCTGATTTGGGCTAATAGGTCATAAGTTATAACCCCAAGGATATAATCTAGTAGAAGAAATGCCACAGTGCCAATTTCAGGTTTTTTGGGAAAAGGCGAGGACAGCAAACAATCTGCAGCTTGACAACTCGAACTACACTTTCCAAGATGCGTCAAAACCCACATTGTCACAAGAACTTGCACTACAATAGGAGTGCAAAGACCATCCATGCACCGCAGGTCTTGTGTTTCCATTCCACACAAAAGCAAAACAACAACAAAGCCCTCAACAAATCAGTTCACTTCGACTGTTCCACAGAATGCGCAACATGAAATTGTTCAAGGGCTGTATCTTTAACATTTGGGGATTTTTAAAGACAGTTTTTACTGCATCCATTGTCCGATACCGTATACTGACTTTATTATATTTTTAAAACATTTTTGTAACCCACCTTGAGTCTTGGTGAGAAAGGAGGATAAATGAAGTAAACAAATAAATAAAAACAGATGAAACTGCCTCATATTGAATCAGACCTTTGGTCCACCATAGGTTTGCCAGCCCTTGGTTGGCGACACTGAGAAGACTGGGAGGCAGAGACATACTGCAGCGATATCTTCCGATATCATGACGTTATTTCTGGCCGCTTAACTGGAAGTGATGTCACCATGTAGAGAACACCATATGTCTTCTCCAAAACTATACGTTTTTCACTTAGAGTGTCTTGTAATGCAGTGATGTCACTTTCGGTTATGCAGCCAGAAATGACATGGAACACTTTTCTGGCCCTCGCATTTCTCCCTCCCCACTTTCTGGAGGGAGGGCAGCCATTCAGCCGGCTCTGGTGGGTTAAGTGGCAACCCTAGTCCATCATGGTTAGTATGGTCTACTCAGACTGGCAGCAGCTCTCCAGGGTCTCAGGCAGAGGTCTTCCACACCACTGAGAAGGAACTTGCAAAACAGTCAATTTGACAAAAAGTGTTATTTCTGAAATTCCTAAATATGCTATATCTGTAATTGTGGAAATTATATTTGAAAAATAAGAACAACAATTAGGACAAAGAGATAATCTTTATAGACATATCTGAAATATCATACTTTTTCTAAGAATTCCCCACCCCCAAAATGGATTTTGTCTCTGCAGTTTTGCCAGATAGAATTATTAGGTTTGACTATGGAACCATTTCTTGTTTCTTAGTCAATCTCAGCACTTTGGTTACTGCCTCCTCCCAACAAGACCCAACCTTGAAGGGACAGGTTGGATATCTTTAGCGGAGGCTGTGGCTGTTGTTGCCCTGCAAGCTTCTTAAGCAGTATGAACTTGAAGTTTAACTTTAGATCTGGACTGTACCATGAGTGTGCCATGGAAATGGACTGATGGGTGATCATGTGACAGAGCAGACTTACTGGACACAGAGACATGTGCACAGCCAAGGGAAGCCTTGCACTGAAGCAGCATGTTGAATCAGGAGTGGACCCATGGAAGACCTGATGCCATCCATCCCTGCATCTCTAAAGTCACTGTAGACCCAGGTAGATGGCACGCCAGCCTCCCTGAGAATCGCAGCCACAAGGAGCCAGCATCCGGACTTACAAAGAAGCCATACTTTGCAGAGACAACATGGACCTTCTTGCTCACACACCACAGCAAGCCTTTTCTCCATCATGCAGGCATTTCCCCACCACCACCTTCTTCCAGAAGCTTTGCCTGAAACTGCATGTGACAGGATTAACTGGGCTGACTAGCACACCCATCACCCATCAAGATAACGCAGCTGCAGATCATCGGATTGTTAATGCTAAGGACTGGCCAAGCACCTTGAATGACTGCCTGTTCTTCTCCTTTGTCTTAAACCCAAACTCTGAAAGGTGTCACTTAAAGAAACATTATGTCAATTGCCCAACTATTAACCCTATTCTTTTAGCCCATCAAGGTGCTAGCATGTTCTTGGGGACTACAGTGCTTGATGGCTCACACCCCCAACCCCCTTTTTAGGGTACACAAGGAGAGAACCTAACTATGTTCTCTCTCTCTCACTTCCTCTCTACCTGAACCCATCCTACCTTGCTGACTCTCGGTTTAAGCACTGCCCAGAGTCTACCACATGTTCCGCTGGCCAGAATATGACCCCTTTTCCTTATAGTCACCCTTAATTTTCACTGCAGGATCACTTCATCTCATCAGACAGGTCAGTATCATCCAACCAACGAATTTCTCCTGCTAATGCAAATGTCTCTATACTTTTCTGTCTAATTTTCTTAGTCCTGTATTGTTGTGTGTATGCTTGGATTTTACTGTACGTGTGTGTGTAAACTTCGTAGTAAAGAAACCATTTCATTAAGATCTGGTCTCTGAGTCTATTTCTGGTCATCTGGACTAAGTGGGACTCCTGTATACATAGGTTATTGTTCCCTTATATGCCTATTGCCATTTAATATTCATATTCCCCACTTTTATTAATAAATTAAGGCAGTTTGGCTAACACTGTGTTTGGACATGTGGCTTAAATCACCCATCTCACATCACGTTTGTAATGCCAACAAATCTCCTGGCCAATGGCACCTCAATTAAAGCAAAAGCTGGCTTATTTTATTTTTATTTTATTGGACTTATATCCTGCCCTCCCCACATTGTAGGCTCAGGGCGGGTACCAACATATAGGCCTACAATTAGTGCAGATTTACAATTAAAATATATTACACCAATCTATTAAAATCAGTAAAATTACCAGCATGAAAACAACAACATGCCTCGACAGATAGTAATGTGGTCCCAATCCATCTTCTAGGTTTAAGGTGGTCGTGTTAAAATGCCCTGACTCATTTCAGACAAAGGCCTCTTCTCAGGTGCACCATCGCCTCTGGCCCCGTAATCAAGTGGGAGCGGGGGCCCAGTATGACCCACCTGTACTGCAAGATGGAGCATCTCAAACAACTTCTTTCCAGGGTTGAGTTCTGAAAGCTGCTTTTAAACTAAAAAGACAAAAAAGAAGGGGGTCACAGAGTGAGCTCCTAGCCAGGAAGCATCAGAGGGAACCTTCTGAGGAAACCAGAAAAGGAAAGGCTTCTTGCATATAGTTTAGAGTAATCCCAAAACATGACATTTTAAGAGGGAAGAGGCACGAAGCTTCTCCCTCAGAGGGGCCAGCTTACCAGCCTCTCCAGGATGGGAGTCAAGGTGCGATGGTAGTCGGAGTTCTGACACTGCAGGCTGCCGTCATATCGGATCCCTCGCAGCTCCACCAGATGCTCAAAGAGGACCTCTTGTTTCAAGTGGAAGGCTGTGGAGAGAGAAAAGTGGGCTTTCCAAGGCAGGTGGAGCACCAGGTTCCTGACTGTGGGGCAAAAAGAAGGGCCCAGCCTAACCACACCAGCGACTTTTGTAGAGGAGGAGGAGGAGGAGGAGGAGGAGGAGGAGGAGGAGGAAGGAGTCTCAGAGCGGCTTACAATCCCTTTCCCTTCCCCTCCTGCTGCTGCTTGTACCCGCCCCTTCTAGGGATTGGGCAACTGGTTCCCGCCCACTTCACACAGTGGGTGGGGTAGCAGTGATTCTGCAGACCCATCCTGGGCTTTTGTCCAGGGCTAGATTCACTAAGGCCACCCCCTGATCTCAGCCCTGATCTTGTCCAGCCTGGCCAGGTAGGCAGCAGTGGAGCTGAACGAAGATCAGAGCCAGTGTGCTCATCCTCACCACTTGGAAACTCTAGCGTGACTTTTGCTGCTTGAAGAAACCTCTCTCACCAGGCCACTTAGAGGCTAGAAAAATAAAACTGTGTCTCTTCTAACATCGAGCATTTCTTACGAATTGGGGGTAGCTACTCTAGTAGCCTGTTATTTATCCTGGTAGATTTTCAGTGCTTATAAAGATGCTTTGTTTACATAGGAATTGTAAGTTGCACTAAAAACCAGTTTTGGTGGAAAGGTGGGAAAGAATGAACATAAATACAGCCTCAGCAGTCCACATGACAGCTTTCAGACTGTGATGTATGAGAGGCCTACATAAGACCCCATTTCAGACAGTCTTCTGGTCAGCTCTCCTATTGCTTTCTGACTTCATCATAGAATCATAGAGTTGGAAAGGACCTCCAGGGTCATCCAGTTCAACCCCCTGCACAATGCAGGAAATTCATAAATACCTCCACCCCCAGTGACCGCTGTTCCATGCCCAGATGACAAAAACCTCCAGGATCTCCAGCCAAATTGGCCTGGAGAACAATTGCTTCCTGACCCCAAAGTGGTGATCAGCATTTCCCTGGGCATGTAAGAAAGGGCCGCAAGAATGTTCGTGTTGTTTTTTAAGAATCATTTAAGACTGCCTGTGAAAATCCTTTTTTTATGATTTTCAACTTTTTTACTTTAGCTTGTTTGTTGTTACAAGTCATCCATGTTTACATATCGCCATCCAATGCTATGTGCACATATATAACTTTACCCCATGCTCTCCTCATTTCCTACATCAGTTGGAGTGTTGTAAGCCATGGGCATTCTTGGCAAGTGTTCCCTTAAGAGTCCTTTCTTCTATGAAACACTGAACACACACTTTGGTTCCTGACTTGTTTTACTTACAGACTGGGAATGGTCAGCTACCCCAGAATGCTGGATGATAGACTTCTCTCTCGCATCTACCCGCTGATGAGAGCCAGCATGGAGCACTGGTTAAGAGTGGTGAATTCTAATCTGGAGAACTGGGTTTGATACACTGCTCCTCCACATGAAGCTTGCTGGGTGACCTTGGGACAGTCACAGCTCTCTCTCTCACAGCTCTCTCAACCCCGCCTACCTCACAACAAGGTGTCTCTTGTGGGCAGAGGAAGGGAAGGCCCTGCTTTGAGACGCCTTAGGGTAGAGAAAAGTGGGATATAAAAGCCTGCTCTTCCTCTTCTGATAGTCAAGATTCCCCTCCTGTGCACCGGGGCTGGGCTCCTGAGTCAGGCTACTGTTGAATGCAGCCCAAAGCGAGGTTAAATTAAGCCACCGACATGGACAGCAAGGAGCAGACCATCTCTGCTCCTCGTAGGTAGCGAGGCCAGAGCCCTGGCTCCAACCAAGACAGAGATGCTGCCCTTTCTACAGGACTCACCCATTAGGATCCCGGCTGACACAGCTGTGACGGCGCTGACGAGGACGGTGGCCACTGTCACCTTGCAGCACATCCCACTACCCACTGCTGCTTCCCCTTTTTCTTCGCCCAGCACCGGCTTAACAGCAATGGCTTGCGGGTCCATGCCTGCCTCGGAATGCCTGAGGGAAGAGGAAAAGAGAAGGGTTAAAATGAATTTTGCAAGGGGGAAAAAAATCATTAGTTGCTGTAGATTTTCCGGGTTGTGTGGCCATGATCTTGGCCTTGTAGGACCTGACGTTTCACCAGTAGCTGTGACTGGTATCCTCAGAGGTATAACACAGAAAAATGGAGTACTCTCTGCATCAAGGCACAGAGAGTACTGCCATCTTTCTGTGTTATACCTCTGAGGATGCCAGTCACAGCTACTGGCGAAACATCATGTCCTACGAGGCCAAGACCACAGCCACAGCCACACAACCCGGAAAATCTACAGCAACTAATGAACTCCAGCCGTGAAAGCCTTCGACAATATTAAAAAAAAAATCCCCTCTCCAAGCTGCAAGTGTGAATTTGCACACCGAGGCCAGATTTGCAAAGCTGTGCCTTTGATTCCTCCTTGGTGGATGTCTAGAGTGAGAATTGCTGGAGTCCAAGCCGACGACTTGTTTCATTCAAAATGGGCTTGGAGTCTGGGTTCTGTGCTCGCCACAGTTTGGCTGTGATTTCTGAAGGGATCATAGCCACTCTTCTGCCTCTGCATCAAACACGGTGGGTGAAAAATAACACAGACAAACATTCCTAAACCGTGTTTATTGTACATTTGGAAGAGCAAACCACAACCTGGGCTCCAAACTGGCGTTGGTCCCTCTTCTCTGTGGGACTGCCCCTCTCCCTATGCTTCATCATGACAACTTTGCCCATCCCAGCAGGGCTTTTGGCAGGTGCTGTCCTGCAAATGGGCAAAATCAATAATTGCCTGTACTCATGCAGTTTCTCTTGTGACCCTCCAGCTTATGAAATCGCCCCCCCCTCCGATGAGGTCAGGAAGGCTTCCCTCTTCTGGGTCTTCTGCAAACAATGCAACACAGAATTCTTCAAGAGGGCTTTTTGCACAGGTAAATAGAACTGTACTGTAATGAAATGGTCCGGAATCTGCATTGGCAAAGGGATAGGTACTGTGACCGACACCACAGTATTTCTACCTGACATTGTAAATATGCTAGGACTAGAACATAAAAAGAGCCTTACTGGTTCAGACCAACTCCTGCATCTTGTCTCACACAGTAGCCAGCCAGTTCCTCTGGACAGCCAACAACAGGGCATAGAGGCTGAGGCCTTTCCCCGATGTTGCCTCCTGGCTCTCGGATTCAGAGGTTTAGTGCCTCTGAATGTGGAGGTTCCCCTCAGTCTCCATGGCTAGTAGTCATTGATAGACATCCTCCATGAATCTACCTAATCCACTTTTATTTATTCCTATGGCAATCACTACATCCTCTGGCAGCAAATTCCACATTTTAATTACTCTCTGCGTAAAGTACTATTTCCTTTTGTCCATCCTGAATCTACTGCCCATCAGTTTCATTGGATGCCCTCCAGTTCTAATATTTGGGGAGAGGGAGAAAAAAGTCTCTCAACTCTTTCTATCCCATGCACAATTTGATAAACCTCTATCATGTCCCCCTTCACTGTTTCTTTTTTCCTTCCAGTGCCAACTCCACAGAATGGAATGGATGGACAGAATGGAATGTTGGCATCTGAAGTTTAAATGCCAGCAAGTTGACAGCCAGTCATCTAGATCAGGAAGATCTATGTGACAGTTCCAGTCACATGATGGACCAGTTGCATCAGCTTGGTGAGATTGCATCAGCCTTCTGAGGGTGTCATAATGACTCAGCATCTGTTTGGTGATTGGCTATATGTATGTATATATTGTGTACAGTTCTTTCGTACCAGTGCCTGTATGGTTACCTGTTGCCTGGCGAAGCATTTTGTTGGGGAGAGAGCTGAATGCTAAGCCTTGTTGGACTGTGTATATTCTGTAAATAAACTGTATATAGCTCTGCAAAACAACAACGTGTGTACCACGTCTTACTTCATCTACTGTCATGGAATGGTCAGCTGTGTCCAAGGCCGCAGAGAGATCTAACAGTACCAACAGGGATGACTGTCTCCTGTCCAGCTTTAAGCAAGGTCGTCCACTACTGCAGCTAAAGCTGCTGCTATTCCCAATCCAGGCCTGAAGCGAAACTCAAATGGGTCAAGGGCAAATGGAAACAAAGACAAAAAGAGGAAACAAACTCAACCCAAACTATACTGATAATGCCACAATGGTCAAGCTACAGCAGGTAAAATATCAAAATAAATGTTTACTATATGGTGTACACAATAGTATTTTTTAAAGGCCTGGATATCAGGCTGCATTAAGAGTCAGAACAAGTTTTACAAAAGCTGTAACAATTTCCCATACAAAGTTGAAGAACATGTCAAATTACAAACACAAAACCATACGCATTTCAGCCTCAAGGGCCTTTCTCAGTGGTCAATAATACATACTTTAAAAAAAACAAACCACATCCAGAAAACACTATACATCAATCCTAATCAGGACTGTGTGGTATGATGTAAATTTATAAAGCACTCACACATCAGTCTTCATTGATGGAATAATCCAGTATAGAATTTTCAATACTTCAGGGTGTGTGTGTCATCAACCAGCAACTGAAGTCAAAATGTGAAAACTGGAGATTGATGGGTATATGAATAGATGCTACTTTTATGTCTCTCGTCCAGCAGATCATAAGCATCCTCTAGCTCTCTGAATAGATTGGTCAGCTTGCTGACACGCGAATGGGAATATTCCACGTCATGATACTTCGTTGCTGCCAGCCATTGGTGCAGTGAATACATAAATGCCCAACCCTTTCTATGGTGGGCCAGTTCTAAGACTGGATACATCTCCTTAGCTGTTGGCAGCTGTCTAATCTCCAATAAGTAATTGTCACTCATGGAGCTTGTTATTAAGGCATGCGCTTTCAGATCTTGTTTTTTTTTCTGAATAGTAGATTGTAATGTAATGTGATGAATAGTAGAATGTAATGTAATTTGGAATGGTAGATTGAAATGTATTTCTCTGGTCTGGGGACAGGGGAGATAACTCTACACAACCAATCACTCCACTTCAATGAAGTAGATGCTGTAAGGTCACCTCCATGCTTGAGAGGAGACAGATGGAGCGTCTCAGTTAATTACTCTCAGCATTCCACAAGTAAGGATACATCTGCCCACCAGTCTCCAATTTTGACATATTTATTTCCTTCACTATGTTTCCCCCTGGAATTAAACCCAAACAAATGGTGACTGTATAAACTAAGCTTGTTATTCCTGTTTGGTCCTTGAATCTGTTCAACATCTTCATTATGCTGTATACTAATTTTCTGCTCACCCTCTAACTATATGTACGGACTGGTAATTTTCTTTTCATTGTATCTGAAAAAGCATTCATGCACACGAAAGCTTATACCCAGAATTAAACTTTATTGGTCTTAAAGGTGCCACTGGACTCAAACTTTGTAATGTTGGACTAGGGAAGACCCAGATTCAAACTTTACATCAGGTGACTTTGAAAATGTTTTAGAAACTTCAGTTGGGCCAAGAGGCAGTGACCAGGTTATTGTTGTGGATCAGATACAGGGACTGTATCATTCCTATGCCAGGGGAATGTCACATGAACATCAATGTTGTTTCCAGAAGTGATGTCACGCAACTATCTAGCAATCCCCCAAATCTTGATGGTTTTTCCACAGAGATTTGGGGCATTGCTAGATAATCCCACAATGTATCATTGTCACTTCCAAAAGTGACACTGAAACATGTGTGATGTCACTTTCTCCACTCCACCCCTCATTTTTCTCCTGCCACTCAGTTGAACAGTGGCAAGGCCATGGGCCCATGGGCAGGTGATTGCCTGCCAAATCCAGGCAACTAGAAAAACTATTCTGCCGCCTTCTCCAGGCACCTGTTCAGAACTTCCGCCAGACTTTCATAGCTGTAAAGGAGAAATATCGCTAGGTGTCATCCACATATTGGTGGTATCTTACTCCAAACTGCACCCTGAACATGCTTCAGTGAATTTCACATTGGGATCTTAATAAGTTGGAAGCACAAGGAACCGCCGCTACCAGAATGCATCTGTGGGATGCAAGCTGTGGAAGATGCATTACAGAGCTGCCAATAGGGTTTGCTCGCCACTTAACATGGTTCTGCTGGGGAAGCTCCCAGCCATGCTTCATGTCCCCCAAGCCTTGTTCAATAGAGCTGCAGGAGAGGGGGGTGCTGATCAACTCCTGGATGTCACTTCTAGTTGTGGAACAGGGAATGAAATCATGAAGATGTAGGAATTTCATCTCCATGGTTTTACCATAGATTCATGAAATTTATACTGTTGTTCTGATGTCACTTCCTGTCCCAAAAGAGGAACTGATATCTCATAAGTCTCCACCCTAGATTTGCCAGCATGAGAGGGGTAGGCTGTCAGCGCTGGCATGACTTCACTTCCTGGAAGACCTAGAAGTGACATCCATCCTTTCTAGGAATTGCTGAAAGCTCTATGGTAAAACCATAAAGTGTCTGGTAGTTCCTAAGGGATGTGGTGTCATTCTAGGTTTTCCCAGAAGTGATGTCATGCTGTTGCTGGTGGTGCTTTTAATTTTTTCTTTCTTTCTGCCATTGGCTACCAAGGTGCCACTGGACTCAAACTTTGTAATGTTGGACTAGGACTTGGAAGACCCAGATTCACACTTTATATCAGGTGACTTTGAAAATGTTTTAGAAACTTCAGATGGGCCAAGAGGCAGTGACCGGGTTATTGTTGGCCAGGAGATCTCCCACCCCTAGCAGACACATGGCAGTCTTATTTTGCAGCTGCTGGTGTGACCCTGGGTCAGTTACAAGTTCTCTCAGCTATTCTCTCAGGAGCAGTTCTTTCAGATCTCTCTCAGCCTCACCTACCTCACAGGGTGTCTGTTGTGGGGAAGGGAAGGGAAAGGAGATTGTAAGCCACTCTGAGACTCCTTCAGATAGTGAAGGGCAGAGTATAAATCTAATCTCTTCTTCTTCTTCTTCTTCACCTTCCAAGTGCTCCAACGGCTTGCCAGGCAATGGCTAGCAGGCAAATCAAACCACAGTCTTTACCCTGCTTGGTGACTTCATCTCTGAGTTCACACCAGAAGTGAAGTTGTGGTGTTGGCGCAACACCGATCCCCCTCCCCCTCAAATTTTGCTCCCACTGCTCTACCAAGAGGGAACAGTGGGGCCCGGGGTGGAAGGTCTCCAGCTGTAACTCTAGCCATAAAAAGCTTTTGTTAGAATAATTTTTCAGTTTTTAAGGGGCCACAAGACTCCTTCTTATTTTTACCGTTTTTATTATTTTGCTGTTACAAAAACACAACTATCCAACAGTCTCAGAAAAAAGGATATTCCATCCAAGTTCTAGCACATTAAGAGCACTTTGGGTACTAAGCCATTACAGAAAAATTAACACCCCAATTAACACTAACTAGGCTCTGGTCAACCCAGATACATTTCAAATAAAATGGTATCCTTTCATTACAGACGTGAACAGGGATCTGAGTGTCTCAAGGCCTCCCTGGAGCCCAGACTCCTCTTGGCCAGACTTGATTACCAGATGATTATATGACTTGCAGTTTTCTTTTGTTTGTCACCTTGTAATGATAAACCCTGGAATGGCTTTGCGTGTCTTTCTGTAACTACGGCTTTGCTGCGGCACCTCAATTTCAATGCCACTTTCACTTCCTGGCTGTTGCTCAGGAAATCCCAAAAAGAGAAAAGAAAGCCCAAAAATTCTTCTGATTTACAAAATCCTCCAGCACCAAAATCATAATTTTAGATTAAAAAGTTATTCCAGCTTTATGTTTCTTAAATGGATGAAAAAGGACCAAAATGCAACAATAAAACAAACCACTCTAAAACTTACCCTTTGTGTGCCAATTTCTCTCTCTCTTTAATAATTATATTATTTACTTATTTAATTTATATCCTGCCCTCCCCATGAAGGTAATTATACCCTTTGGCATCTGTCATTGTTATGTTCTGACTGGTGAACTGACTATATTCTTTTCTATGTTAAGCTTGAAGTCAGGACCAGGATTGTAAGCCTTGACAATCCTATTGGTTGTTGTAATATTGTAATAATTGTAACCTATCAGAAACTGTATAATAGTTATGGAGGGAACAAACATCATTGGTCTTTATCCCTTTAATGTTATTGGCTGATAACTTAAGAAGGGGGCGTGGTTTTGTTAGCCTGCACTGTTTAAAAAGGGAGCTGTGCTCCACTGTTTTGTGTGTGTTGTCTGATCATCTTGTTGAGCTGAATAAAGCTGAAATCACTGTTGAAATCACTCTCTTTGTTAAGTCTCATACTTAGCAGTCATGATTAGCCTAGGCCTGAGGCTGAGGAGTGGAGCAGCCTGTCAGCCTCAAGACAGGCTTTCCCTCACACACAGGCCCCAGGCCTTGCTGCAAATTTTCTCCCAGGCCTACATTTCCCAGACACCTGCAAGTCTCAGGACTGGACTAGGGCAAGAGGTCGGAAAAACAGGAGCCAATCACTGTTGAGGAGAGTATATAAGGCCCTGCACAAAAGGGGTGGCAAGTTTGCGGAGTCAGGTATTGACAGAGAATCAGTAATCCACTAAAGACAACTGCATTTGGAAATGCCATTTTCCTTCTGGCTTCTTTCCCTGTAAGTCTTATTCTGGGTGTTCGTATGTAGTGCCTAGGGTTGCCTTAGGCACCATTCTTTTTCCTCTGGTGTATTTATTCTGCAGCTACAATTAAAAAATCCCACACTTTTCTAAATTGAGGTGGAACGTCACTTGTGACCTGTTAGTGACCTGTACAGCATTTTAGCTTTAGTTTGTTGAATGAAAGAGAACAGAAAGGGCAGGCAAAGGGGGGAAACCCACGGTTGAAACTGACCAGACTTTTTCTGAAATTGACAAGCAGCTGGGAAGCCCTATTTTCATATTGCAGAGCACTAGGGGATTCTCTGCTGTGTTACCAGCTACTGTGAAAAATGGGAAAGAGTAACACAATCTCCTAATATGGGAGAACATGTTGAGTGTACAGAATGCATGGTAGAATCCACTGACACAGTAGAACCCGTGTGTTTGTGTGTCTGTGTGTACATATGCACACCTGTGCAAAGCTGGCTGCAACTCCACCACAATTTGCAGAGGGCTTCAGTTTTTTTAGCACTTTCAATATCTGGAGTTGGGTAATCCAATATATGCCTACACCAAACTAGTGGACTAACTGATTTCTGCACCGGGGTCACTTTTATCTTTGGTGAGGTATATAACCACCCTGTCTCATCTTCCTCACAGCCAGCCAGCTGCTCCAGCTTATAGGGCCTCAGCAGCTTTACTTCATCCAGGAGGCCGCTGGCATTTCCCCCAGCCACTCTTGCAATGTCTACCACTGAGCTGCTGCCTCTTCTGTTCTCCTCACTCAACTGAGGCCACCTGGGCCCAGCCTTGGGGCTGAGACAGCAGTTCTTGAGCCCCAAAAGCTGCTGACTGCTCCTGGAGGTGGGAGACAACAAAGGTGGCAGCAACAGTGGGGGGGTGATGATGGCGGAAATGGTGGTTGTTCCCTGGATGGTTTGCAGAAGGTCCATGTGGCTCAGCTGCCATTTTAATGTTAGGCTTTGAGAGATTGCCAAAATAGTTCCCCCCAAAATTTGTTTACTAAAGCATTAAAGGGAAAAATGTTTTCAAAGCTTTAGGCTTCCCATCTCAGTCTCTCTCTCTCTCTTTACATCTCGGGTCAATTTCATTCCACGCTGATGACCCCCCCCCTTTATTTTGTTTGCATGCAGTACTGAAATCCTTCCCACACACACACTGGGGACACTACTGTTTGCCTCCTCTCCAATCCCCCTTTCAAGTATATACCAGCAGGGAACTAAGTCTCAAACAGCTCCTTTTAAACTCCCCCCTGGTTGTTTTGATTTTTTAAATTCAGTGATCTCAAACTAGTGACAGTCTCATATTGCTAGACTCATGCTGCTTATAAAAACCCTAAAACTTAAAAACAGCAAGGGGGAAATGGAGCTTGTACACCAATGAAGGGGGGAGGATGGCGGAAAGTGCAGAGTGGGTGGAACGACATCAATGTCAATGGGGGAGTGACTTTCGAGAGGTGGAAAAAGGGCAAGGGGGGAGAATCCAAGGGAATCTGTCTGCTTTTGAATTACCTTCAGCTTAGAAGCAAAGCAAGGGAAGAACTGGCACAAAGGCACTCTCAGAAAACCCAGGGAAACAGTGAACAGAAAGGAAACTGAGTGCTGAAGGGAGGAAAAATAACGCAGAATGAAAAAGAAAACCCGACCGATGTGCACAGTGAAAGCAAGGCAAAAAAATCCATGCATAACAGGCCCTAGTTGTGTTCATTCTTTCCTGTTCAAATAACTGTTATTTTAATTAACTTAATTGTTACTGTCTTTTATTTATTTGGTGCCTGGGTCCCTCATGCCTAGGGTGCCAACCTCCAGATGGGGACTGGAGAACTCCCAGAATTATAACTGATCTACAGACCACAGAGATCAGTTCTCCTGGGAAAAATGGCTGTTTTAGAGGGTGGGCTCTACGGTATTATATTCTGCTGAGTCTCCCCCTTTCTCCCAACTGCACCCTCCACAAGCTCTTCCCCCACCAAATCTCCCAGAATGTCCCAGCCCAGAGTTGGCAACTCTATAATCATGCTTAGGACTGCCAACTTCAGGTTGGGAGATTCCTGGAGATTTGGGGGCAGAGCCTGGGCAGTGGGGGAGGAAGGGAGGGATCTCAGTGGGGTATAATGCCATAGAGAGTCCACCCTTCAAAACAGTCTGTTTCACAGGTTTCGGTTTCGGCGTCGCGAATGGCGGCCGCTTCTCGGGACGCTCCCGGAGGCGGTTAGCCCACGCGCAGTCAGGGGGGTCTTCGCTATGCGAAAGACCCTAGTGAGCCTTAGGTTAAGGCTCCGAACCGGGGGCGCTTGGGGAGTAGCCTCTTTACCGGCAGACAGCCGGGAAATTGAGGCTTTCCCCTGCCCCAATCGGCCCCGCTGCGGCGTGCCCGTAATGGGACTTAGCGGCGCCACCGAATTCCAGGAGTGAAAACAGCGCTATGGTTCAACATAAAAAGAAGAAGTAGCATCGAATCGTGAGTTGAAGATCTATTTTGAAGCGTAAATCGGAGCCCCCTATATGCGGATAAGCGTTGGGAGGAGGGAGGAGTTCCCACCCCCCTCGAGAAGCAAGTCATACAAAGGGAGCGCGAAGGGGGCAGAAAGAAAACAAACTGTTGGTGAAAGTACCGTTGGGGCTGCATAGAAGAATGTGATCATCTTAGCTTCCTGGGGGATGCGGCACGAACTTTTTAAAAGTAAACAAAAAAACAAAATGTCGATAATGGAAAAAGCCCTGCTGCTACCGGAAGAGAAGAGAGGAGGGACTTCCGGTCCAGACAGCCCCCCCAAGAGCTTGCTGTCAATCAACAGAAAAAGGAGATGCTGTGCCCCCTGCTGGATCAATTGCAGAAGATCAACCAAACATTGTTCAAAATGGAAAGTGTTCTCATCAGCCGACAGAAACAGATACTGGAAACAACTAGTAGGATGAAGGAGATTGAACAGAAATCGAATTTGATTCCAGGTTTCCAGGGCGCTAAAGAGGAAGAGAAAGAAGATCTCGGATTTACCTTGACAAATGTCTTGGCACCCCTAACTGGCAGTGAAGCGATAAAGTTAAAAGAAGAGGGGGAAAAGGCTCCCAAAGCCTACTCCGCCTTTATAAAAAGAAGTACTCTGCCAGTAGAAGGGGATGTCGAACATAGCAGGCGACAGACGAGAGATCTAATTTCATCTGAAGAGTTTGTGGAGCCCTGGAAGCCTGAAGGCCAGATGATTAAGAAAAAAAAGAAAAGAAAGAAGACGGATTCCATTTTTAAAACACGGAAACGCCTGAAGAGACACACCAGCAGGAAGGATGCAGCACCTAAAATTGGGATAAGTGCAGAAGACAGCAGCCTAGGGGAAGGTGATGGAACGGAAGACTTCAAAGTTAAAATGGACTTAATCCATAACTGGAAGAAAATTAAGAAGAAGATACTTTGAGGACTGTTCGTGTTGCATCTGGAAGGAGCTGTTTAATTACTAACCCCAATGGACTTTACTAACTGTATTAACAGAGTGACTTTGGACTTTGAATTAGTTAAAAAGAAGATCTTCTAACCATGATTGATGCCAAAACTTGGTATTGGTTATTAACCTAAACTAACCCTCACTAACAGAAAAAATTTCACTCCACCCTTTTCTTTCTCCATCTGTCTACCCTTCCCTTTTCTTATAAAAAGAATAAAATTCTCTCTTCTTTAAGAGAGTTTTACAACCAAAAAAACAGTCTGTTTCTCCAGGGGAATTATATCTATATTCTGGAGATCAGTAGTGATTCCAGGAGATTCCCAGGTCCCACTTGGAGGATGACAAACAGGTTTACACCTTGTATTTTTTAAAAAAATTATTTTTATTAAAATTTTCAAATGCTTAACAGAGCTATACAAACATTGTCAATTTGGTGAGCTACATTAAGAAAAGCATTCTTTTAAAAAAAGTTTAATAATACATTTTAATGTG
This sequence comes from Gekko gecko, assembly GCA_029375565.1. NCBI lineage: Eukaryota > Metazoa > Chordata > Lepidosauria > Squamata > Gekkonidae > Gekko > Gekko gecko. The sequence continues at coordinate 313,234,304 of JAPDNY010000001.1, read as the reverse complement.
CCCTTATACTATTTAGTTGAGTAGGGCTAATTACATAGATATTTTGTTTTGGGAGGCAATTTAAAGAAAAGGACTGAGCTGACTAAGTACCGATCTTTGACTATGAAAGGAATGTTAACTGCTTTTTAACTTTATATCAAGAGGTCTTTTCTCTAGCAAGTCACACCCTGACCAGAGTTGCCCAGGGGACAGGGAGGGTACTCTGGGCCTTCCACAGGAGTTACCAGCCCAGGGGTGGAGTCCCAGCAAATGGAGTTGTGTGAACCCAGAAGTGATGTTGGCATGGACTGATCTACAGACCGCAGAGATCAGTTCTCCTGGAAAAAATGGCTGCTTTATACTTCACTATGCATTGTACTCACTTGAAACGCTACAGTAAAACCACAAAGGTTCAGGTAGACCCAAGAATGATGTAGTGACCTCACTTCCATGGCTGCATTGGGTATGGTGATTTGGCATCAGTTTGATGCTGGAAACCTGCCCCCCCTAATTGCTTCTACTGTTCCACCAAGCAGCAGTGAAAGTGGCAGGGCTGGGAGTGGGTCTTGCATGGCATGCCTGGTCCCCAGTCCTAGAGTGGTAGCAGCCAGTTAAGGCCCTTGTCTTCTACAGGGCAAAAGGAGGATATGTGCAGGGCTCCTTGGAAGGGGTGACAAAACCCTTTGTAGACCTCACCTTTTCCCATTACAGCATCATTCCATGACAGTATCATTTTTTAAAAAATCTTTACAAACTCTTAAAAATAACAAAACATCTTGAAACTACCCTTTTGTGTAACAAAAAAGTGTGGGTTTTTTTCAGTCCCAAAGGGGCTAGTTTCTAATGGGGAACTATGGAAGAACAATGGCACACAACCAGGCAAGTCTATTCACCTCTGCTCCTGATAGATGTTAGGGGTTGCAAAGTTGAGGTTGGAAAATTACTGGAGATTTGGGGGTACAGCCAGGGAAGGGCGGGGTTTGGGGTGGGGAGGGACCTTGGCAGGGTAGGATGCCATAGAGTCCACCCTCCAAAGCAGCCATTTTCTCCAGGGGAACTTATCTTTGTCACCTGGAGAGCAGTTGGAATTCCAGGAGATCTCCAGGCCCCACCTGGAGGTTGGCAACACAAATTGAGATTCATCCTTCTGAGCCCCCTGCCACTCCAACCTCAGCATACGTGTCCACGGCACCATAAAGCAATAAGAAACAAAGTCTAGGTGGCTGGAATATACAAGGTCTATCGTGCATAGATAAAGAAGTTAACAAGAACATCCTGCATGGGGCAGCAGAGGGGGCAACTAGTTAGCACAGGGAGATTAGGGACTTCCTACTATTTTCAAATAGTCTTCTTCCTGTCTCCTGATTGGCTGAATGAACCTGCTGAGCTCTGTTTGTTACTGACTCCCTGCTAGCTAGTTAGACAGTTAGACTTCTCTTTCTCTCTCCTCTTTCTTACAAAGTTTGTTCTCTTAATAAACTGACTATTCTTTAAACAGCTTGTGCTCTGCTTTACTGCATATCTAAACTCTGCCAACACAGATAACAATCCCAAGCATCCGGGAAAATAACCATTCCACATCAGAAAAGAGAACCTGCTTAGGTTGTTTGCAAAGGCTTCTCCAAGGAGTTTGGCACTGCATTGCCAGATTGCACCTAGCTGAATAAGGGCAGTGAGGGGCTGGGAGGCTTTTCTGCCCCACCCCATGGCCACCAAAACAGTCACTGTGGATACCATGCCATTGGGCCATGAGACTTCACAAATGCCCATCCAGTGGCTTTGGAAAGTAGAAGGCTGAGAAAAAACAGTTCTCACTGGCAATGATTCAAGATATTTTGTCCTCTCAAGCAAGGTACACCTGTGAACCCAGCCCAGGGTGACACAAGATCAGGAGCTAGGGCTGCCAACCTCCAGATGGCATGTGGACGTCTGCTATTACAATTGATCTCCAGATGGTCAAGATCAGTTCTGCTGGAGGAAATGGCTGCTCTGGGAGGTGGACTCTATGGCATTGCACCATGCTGAAGTCCCACACTTCCCAAACCTTGCCCTCCCTAGGCTCCACCCTCCAAATCTCTAGGTATTTCTCAGCCCAGAGCTGGCAACCCTATCAGGAGCTTATGCCTGTCGCCGCTTGTGCTGATAGCAGGGAACAACTTTACTCGCTTCAACACATCATCCCCAGCCTTCACTGTGCCACCTAGTCAGTTGGTTGGGAGGCTTGGAGGGAGAACTGGAGCTGGATCTAACCCACCCCCCACCCCCGGTTAGTCATGGTCACCTTTTTTCTTTGCTCTTCAAGGAAGAAGAGCGCTCTAGCCATGCACTAGCTTGGCCAAGAAAAGTTGCTTTTGTTTTTTTCAGCCTTTCTCTGAGGTCCAAAGCAGCATTCTGTGCAATTCAAAAGCTTTTTTTCCTGGTCTCTAAAAGACACCTTTTGGTCTCCTTAGTGCTCCTCATTTTGCTGTTCAGCCTCACTGCTAAGACTGAAGAAGTGGGCAGTGACTCACGAAAGCTCCTACCCTGCCACAAATTTTATTAGTGAAAAGTACTGAGTCAGATGCATCGTTGAGAGATTTCAGCTCATACTTTTACTCAGTGGTTTCAAAAGGTACAGACATACAGGGCAAGCCCACGGGCTGCTTAAATGCACAACAACTCCACCCACACACACCCATACATCCGTGATCAGCTATTTACATAATCCCATCTCTGATAGGCAGGGGTCATTTCATAGAAAAAGATCTGCAGGAGCTCATTAGCATAAGTTAATGAACTACTAGGCTATTAGCATAATAGCTCATTAATATATGCCACACCCCCTGACATCACCAGAAGTGATGTCAGAAGGGGAAGCAAAAGGGGGGGAAGTCATATTCAAAAGCCTCCCCTTCCCTTCCCCAGCCTGTGGGGGGGGAGCGAAGAGAGAAGGGGTTTAAACTTTAAACCCCTTCTCACTAGAGTTGGGCTGCAGAAGTAGGAAAGAGAGAAGGAAAGAGAGAGAGAGTAGAGAGAAGGAAAGAAGGAAGGAAAGAGGGAAAGAAAGGGAAGGAAAGGGGATAAAAAGAGAGAAGGAAAGAGGGAAAGAAAAAGAAGGAACGAAGAAGGGAAAGGGGAAAAGGAGAGAATGAAAGGAGGGAAAGAGAGAAGGAAAGAGGGAGGGAAAGAAAGAGAGCGAAGGGAAGAAGGAGGGAAAGAGAAAAAGGAGGGAACAAAAGGAGGGAAAGAGAAAAAGGAGAGAAGGAAAGAAGGGAAAGAAAGAGAGAAGGGAAAGAAGGAGGAGAAGGGAAAGAAAGAAAAGGAAAGGAGGGACAGAAAGAGGGCAAAGAGACGGGGAGAGGGAAGAAGGCTCTCCCACCCCCCATCAAGCCCCACCCCCCTACCCCTATGGATCCCTCACTTACCGTGATCAAGGCCTTTCCAGGGTGACGGGCCTCTTCAGACCTCCCCCGGGCTGCAGCGTTCCAGCACAGGCCCCGGGAGGCCAGCGACAAGCCTCATCATGCCTCCCCTGGGCCTCAGCCCTTCACTGCGGGCCCCAGGAGGCTGGCGACAGGCCTCCTCATGCTCCCCTAGGGCCGCAGTGCTACAGCGTGGGCCCCAGGAGGCCAGCGACAGACCTCCTCGAGCTTTCCCTGGGTCACAGCACTCCAGTGCGGCCCTGGGAGGGTGGTGATGGGCCTCCCCAGGGCTGCAGCGCTCCAGTGCAAGCCCCGGGAGGCCGGCAATGGGCCTCCTCTGGCCTTCCCCGGGCCACAGCAATTGGGGGTGGGGAGCCGGGGTCGGGGCTTGCCACCACCACCCTTTGTGCCGGTGCCTGGGCTGCTGGAGCGGCACTCAGGCATGCTCCAGCCCCAAATGACCCCTGCTGATAGGGTTCTTTTAGGATCCTGGACAGCCGATAGGCAGTTACCAGGATCCTATGTGTCCATTGTTCCCTAGATCAAAGCTCTGGTCACCTCGCTGACCGTGTGTACAGGAAAGCCATGTGTTTGGTCTCAGTTGGTACACAACAATTAGTCTTTAAGGTATCTGAATAAGTGAGCAGTGACTCACGAAAGGTCCTACCCTGCCACAAATTTTATTAGTCTCTAAGGTATCTGAAGAAGTGAGCAGTGCCTCACGAAAGCTCCTACCCTGCCACAAATTTTGTTAGTTTTCAAGGTGCCTACTGGACTCTTGCTCTTTTCTACTGCTACAGACCGACTAACATCTTCATCTTGGTCTTGCTAGCACTCCAAGGCAGTCGTCTGCCTCTCATCAAAGCAATCGTGCTGGACTGCTTGATCTCTGCTGGATGCTTAGGGGAGGGAGGGAAAGGCACTGGGAAGGGGAGGCTGCCAAATACAGGAACAAACCAGGGGCAAAGAGGACAGACCCCCCCCCATCAAACACATGATGAAGGCACCTCTCGGGTAGGCTGATGTTCCATTTCGTCTGAGTAAATATATTAAAGCCCTTCCCACACATTTTGGCAAAGGCCTTTCTGTCTTGTCACACTAAAGAAAGCATCTTTGAATGTAGCTGAAAGCCGAGAACCATGGGGGCAGGGGATCCGGAGCACCAGAGCTGACTCCAGGGGGATGGTGTCTCGGCAACCTTTCCAGGAGGCAGCGGGGGCTCTTCAAAGCAGCAGCCCCTGATAAGGGAGAGTGGGAAAGGTCAGCCTCCAAGGGAGGGGATCACCTGTCCAAGAGGCCGCTTTGAGGAACCTCGGGCATCCATTTTCAGCCCGCGCGGGAGATAGCAGGCGGGTGGTTCAGCTAACAAAGGTACGGCTTGACAGAAGCGACTCTATTCTGTGGCAGGATTTGTCGTGACCTGGTTGCATTTCAATGAGAGGACATCGGCTCTCTCTTTTTTTTTTTTTGCTTCAGAGTTTCCCCACTCCCTGCGCCCCCACCAAACCATCAGCCTTATCTTTGGGATGTCAAGGAGTAGCCATGAAACACACAACAACCTGGGGCTGCTGGGCAAGGGTACAGAAGCAAGCAACATAAGGTTGGCCCTCATCAGCTGGCCACCTGCTCCTCTGTCTCTTTCAAAATGGCTGCCCCATCCTTCCCGGCATATCTGTGTCCTCCTTCCTGGCCGTATTGTTGCCTGAGAAGGGGGAACTGTAAGAGGACGAAACTCTCAGGCAGCAAAAGATAATCACGATGTAACAACAACCGCCTGACTAGCTCACCAGACAAGAGACTTACTTACGGTTGCAACGGGTTAACACAAAGACCCTGCTTACATGATACTGGTTGTTTTTTTCTCTAAAAGGGTACCTGTGTTTAATCTTTGTTTCCAAGGGTAGCTATGTTGGTATTCACTAGAACAGTTACAGTCAAGTCCATTAGCACCTTAGCGCGCCATTGGAGCTTTGTAACACAGCTATACCCCTTGGAGCTTTGACTCTCTTGATCTAGCTCAAAAGCTTAGATACCCTGAAATTCTTGTTGGTCTCTAAAAGGTGCTCCTGGACTTGAATCTATGTTTAATCTTTGAAGATTAAAGCCAAAACTTTTGCAAGATGCATCTGATGGTCCGTCTGTCTGACTCAATAAAGGTGACCAACCAGACTCAAAGTCTCATGGTACCTTGAAGACTAGCACTGTGTTTGCGACATGATCAACCAGCTGGGATTCTTATGGGAGCACTCGCTAGTAAAGCACGATCGTTCTAGCTACCCCTTTTTGTCTATCACCAGCATCTGGTCCTGGGAGGTAGACAGGGTTGTCAGCCTCCAGGTGGTGGAAATCCAAACACAGCATCCGTGACAAAAATAACAGAGTCAATAAAGATATGTGTGCAAAATCATTCACTGTAGTAATTTCTACAGAATTACTACAGTCATGATTTTGCACACATTATCTTTATCGGCTCTTTGTTATTGTAGCCACGGATGTTGTGTTTGGATTTCCACCTCCTCCCGTGAGCTCTCATTTTTAGCCTCCAGGTGGTAGCTGGAGATCTCCCGCTATTACAACTGGTCTTCAGGTGACAGGGATCAGCTCACCTGGAGAAAATGGCCCCTGTGGAAGTTGGACTCAATGGCACTGTGCCTCAAGCCCCGCCCTCCTCAGGCTGCAGCCCCCAGATCTCCAGGTATTTCCCAGCCTGGAGCTGGCAACCCTAGAGGTAGACCAAAGATCTGTCTTCACGTCTAGCGTCTGCTTTGGACTGAACTAGACATGACATCTGTCAAGTATTCTCCACAGGGACTGGCAGCCATACGCTAGCTGCCAGTCCTGGTGAGGAACTCCTGAAAGTGCTGCAGGGCCCCGATTTTGGACAGAACAAGGGCAGCAGAGGAAGACTCCTGCTTCCCCCCCACACACACTGTTTTGCTGACCCAAAATGTCACCAGGGAGGCGTTATTTGGCCCATAGAACAGCTGCATGTGCACTGATGCTTGCATGTGCAGCTGCTCAGCAGGGCAAATAATGCCCCCTGGGCTGTTTTGGGTCCTGAAAATGGCAAGGGGGGGAGAGGAAGGAGCCCCTCCTCCCACGTCATGGTTCCAACCAGAATTGGGGCCCCAAGGTGCTATTTTTTTTTAGAGGGAGTTCTCCATGGGGACCGGCCACTGATGTACGGAAGCCATTCCCCATGGAGCAGACGTGACAAACATCACATCTAGTTCAGCCTTTAGCTTTGACAGGCGAGGAGGAGGGGATGTGACAGGTTCATACCAGAGGGAGCCAAGCTGGTGAAACGGGGAAATGAGACTTTATTCTGAATTTCCTTTTTGTCCAAATGACAGAAGCAGTCAGGGAAGGGTAACTCCATCCCCCAGCACCAGAAGACAAAGCATACTGTCTTCCACACAGTGAGGAACAGCCAGAGTCGGACAGATTTATTTCCTTAAAATGTTTTCACCCTGCATTCATTAAAAAAGGAGAAAAACTCTCACAGATAACTGTCAACTTCTTTTCAAAGACTCTTAACTTGCTCCAGATGCAACCAAATCCAGTGAGTGAGGGGCAAAACGCAAACCTTGCCGGCAATTTCCAACCATTTTCGGAAATGGTCTCCACTCCGAGTCCCACAGACCTTCCTGGGAGGTGAGGAGGCCAGTACAAGCCTCACCACGGAACTCCAGAAGCAGCCGGGGGCGGGGGGCGGGGGCAGGAGATACTGGTCAGGATGTTGTGGGACAGGGGTCTCTAAAACCACTGCTGAGGAGAGAAAGTCTGGGGCTTGAGGGAATAAGGCAACCCAGCTTGGCAGAACAAAAGCAGGCAAAAAAGCCTGGCATGGGCATGTTCAGGTAGACACTGGCCAACACTGTGTTATGAGGACTGGTTGCAAACAGAGAATATATGGCTCATCCTTGGCAGGGAGGGACGGTCTGGGACATTCTGTCCGTGACCCCACGACCGGTGTTCCCTCTAAGCTGAATTAGTGTGAGCCAGCTCACAGTTTTTTAGCCTCCGGCTCATACATTTTGGTCTTAGCTCAGGAAGGAGGGCTCCAGAGCAAACTAGTTTATGCAGCAGCCAAATCACTTGCTCACAACTTTGATGCCTGTAGCTCACAAAGTAGAATTTTTGCTCACAAGACTGTGCAGCTTAGAGGGAACATTGCCCATGACCACATCGTTCACTGCGGGAAGCCACCTTAGCAGACTCCATAACTCATGAGGGACACCAGCAGGAAGGAGTGGAACATGGCATCCCAAAAGCCTGAAGGGCATGAATCGGAACCAAGTCCCTAATCCCTTCACCAAACAATGAAGTGTGGGAAAGTGGCTAGCGCTGTACCGTGTTTGCAGACATGAGCTATCCCTTTTCAGCTGGGTGGTAGTTTTAGGACAACCTCCCCCCTGAATCCACTTTGTCACGCTATACAGTAGTAATTTCGGGAACTCTCTGCTGCAAGAAGCACCGATGGCCACCTCATGCAGAGGATCACACAAATTCATGGAGGTCTATCAACGTGCTATTGGCCCAAACAGAAATGGAGCATCCATGTTCAGGAAGTAGTCTACCTCACTACCAGCTGCTGGAGAGGAAACAGCAAAGGAGGGCCTCCATGCCATGTGACCTTCCTAATCCCATATACATTTGGATGGCCACTGTGGCAACCAGGATACTGATCCGCATAAGCAGCTTTAATGAATGACATCAGCTGAATCTCAGATTCCAGAATAAGCCCCCCAAACCCAAAGTTAAGAACATAAGAGAAGCCAATGCTGAATCAGGCCAATGGCCCATCTAGTCCAACAGTCTGTCACACAGTGGCCAAAATATACCAGGAGCCATCAGGAGGTCCAGCAGTGGGACCAGGACACTAGAAGCCCTCCCACTGTTGCCCCCCCCAGCACCAGGAATAGAGTGCATCACCTGCCCCAGACTGAGAGTTCCTATCTATACCCTGTGGCTAATAGCCACTGATGGACATCTGCTCCATATGTTTATCTATTTCCCTCTTGACACTGTCTATGTTTGTAGCTGCCACCACCTCCTGTGAAAGTGAATTCCATATGTTCCAGCCCTTATGCTTACAAAAGGGGTGTGTGTGTTTCCTAGTGAAATCTCAACAGCCAGAATTGAGCAGAACAGGACTTTCAGATGCAGAGAGGTGCTGCTTCCACATGCTGCATAATTTGCCCATCACAGCTGGCGAGAGCAAAGTAATTTGATGCAGGGCTTGGTAGCCAAACATTGTATTGGGGCGCTACTGCCTTGCACCCTTCCCAAACCACATGCCTGTGTAATGCACACGGCAAGTTCCCTCATGCACATTCCAGACCTCAAAAGATGCAGCAACTCAAACTGCGGTACTCTGCAAGGTCGAGAACGCTCAGGAAGCCAGAACCTTTCCCACCTGTTGTGCGAGGTGCACACTCATACTGCTGATGCCAAAGACGAGCCTGACCCCAAAGAAGTCCAGCAACACAGCACCCTTTCCTTTCTGCCTGCAAGGAGGGAAGAGTTTCACCATCTTGCAGGCTCCAGAGATTGGCAGAGTTAAAAAGACAGTTGCTACCAGCCACCCTGGGAATTATGCAACATGTCTGCAGTTTTGATTGTGCAAATGGGAGTTTCTCAGGGTTAAGCACTCATAACTTGCTGGCTTTTCTCAGTCTCTCCATCTCTCAAATGGGATGATTAACTTACTTTTTACTGAAAGCACAGATATCTTTGCATATTAAAAAACAAATGCCAGATAGCCACCTCATTTCCCTGGTCTTCTGTTAGACCTGCAGGTTCAAGATTTCTGCATTTCCCACCTCTAGGAGTAAAAGATTCTGCCTGTAGATAAATCAACGGAAATGTCTTGAGTTAAAAATCACTTGAGAGAGTGATTTATCCAAGGTCTGCTCTGCACCGCTTGTCTTCTATTCCCAACGCACTGAAATCCCACTTCAGGAGAACACGGATTGCAGGAGCTACAGCAGAACCTGATCTGTTCTCACAGTGGGAGAGAAAAACCGGAGAGACAAAGCCAGCCCTCTCTGGGGACCAGACTGGCATGCATTTGAGCAAAAAGGACTGCTTTCTTTTAAGGCTGTTGTTGATCAGTTCCCCCTGTGGTGGATGCAAGCTGTAAGGAAGCGAACGCAGCATGATACACCTCTGACAGTGCTCCATTTTTCAGAACGTAGAAAATACCTGACAGCTTTTCAGAAAAGGGGGGATTGATTTCCCTTCTGGCCCTCTTCTGCCCGATGGGAGTTTTTCACAAAGTTCTGAGTGACAGCTCTTCAACCCTTTGTTCCTCAAACCTCTAAAATGGGGGCTTCCTAAATACTGTAACTTTACCTAGCAACCAAGCTACACGGAGATGAGAAAATACTTCCAGGGTCCTCCAGAGATGCAAAGGGCCATTAGTGGGAATTTCACACCCTGCAATTTCCTTGGCTGCAAATTTGTAGGGATACCATCCTCTTACCAACCCTCCTGTGACAGTATGAGGCAGACATCCAAACTCCTTGAAGGCACCTCAGGACAGGAGCAAGTATGAATTCCAAAAAAAGTCATAAACACCCATGGTGTAACTAGGGTTGTCAGCCTCCAGGTAGTGTCTGGGGATCTTCTGAGGTCACTGATTCTGCAGGGGACAGAGATCAGTTTGCCTGGAGAAAATGGTTGCTTTGGAAGGTGGACTTCATGGCGATATACCTCACGGAAGTCCCTCCCCTTCCCAAACCCCGCCCTCCTCAGGTTGCACCTCCAAAATCTCCAGGTATTTCCCAACCCAGAGCTGGTAACCCTAGGTGCCACAAACAAACAAACATCCGGTGAATCTGGGCCTCATCAACTTCTTGCATGGGGTCCTCAGTTGTTAGGAAATTCACCCTTTATAGCAGGGGTCCCCAGCGTGGTGCCCGCAGGTGCCACGGTGCCCACCAAATGATTTTAGAAAGTGGGTGGGGCCGGGTGGGGCACTTGGAGGGGGGACTGGCCACTGGAGATCCACTTGGCTGGGCACATTAAAAGAATGAATGAATGAATGAATGATTATTGTCACAGCACACAGCCAGCAGTAACATTAAAAGAATGTTGTTTTAACAGCAGTAGCTGCCACCACCATGGGGTCGGTTTTATCCTCTTTCACTCCTCTTCCCCAGTATATTTTTAAAGATTATCCCTGTTCTCCCACACAGGCCTCCTCTTTGCAGGTGGCTGTGACTCCTGCAGCAGTCATTGGGTTGTGTCTACCGCCCTGTCTCAGAACTCCAAAGGCTCAAAAAGGTTGGGGACCCCTGCTTTAGAGAACCATTTGTTCCATGTCCCCCTGAGGATGGACATCACTGCACCTGCCTACTAGGATTCCACTCCCTTTACAACTCTGCCGATCCACACAGCCCTTCGCCTCTGCCTTCCTTGTCAAACACTTCCTTGTCATGCACACAAACACACATATTTTATTCTAATGCTGTTTTAATTTAATGTTTTCATTACATAATTTTGAAATTCGTTGCCTTAAGGATCCTATTTAGATGGAAAGGCAGCATAGGAATGCATAAAATAAATAAATGAAACAGCCATCTTCTCCAAGGGAACTGACCTCCATAGTTTGGAAATCAGTTGTAATTCTGGGATTTCTCAGGCCCCACCTGGAACTGGCAACCTCATCCCCTCTGTTGCTCTTCTGACCACAATGAATGTCGCTCATTCAGTGGCTTCCTGTCCACTTCCAGATCTGGCACAAACTCCTCCTTATGACCTGCAAAGCCCTCCATGACCCTGCCCTTCCCTTAAACCTCTCTGTTTTCATAGCCAATCCATGATTTCAACTGCACCCTCAGAAGGTTTCCTGCTCCCCCAGGAGCTCCAAATACCTCTTCCCGTTCCCCCTTGCTGCCTGGAACCAATGTCGTAAGTCAGACTGTGCTGAGTGATGGCTCAGATTACTCAGATGAAGAGCTACCTGCTAGTCCTGAGCCAGTAATTGAACAGCCAGCTACAGCTGGTTCTGAGCCAGAAGGAGAACTAGAAGAGATCGGGTTACCCACTGATCAGGAGACACAGCCTATACCTTGTAGCTCTGAAGCAGTAAACAAGTCTCCAGGAGCCACTCCCAGCCCACCTAGCTCACCCACACCCTTGCAGCGCTGATGCTGTCAGAGATGCTTAGAGTTGCAAGAAAGGAGAAGAAGTGCAAGACTCATGGCCTGTCATCAGTTGTCAATTGAAGAGGTGAATGAGTAGTTTCAGGGTAACTACCAAAGAATTGGCTGGGAATTTAGCTCATTAAGACTTGGCTATAAATCCAGCTGGTGCAACAAGTACACTTTGCTACTGAGCCACCAACCTAAAACTGGACCTGACAACGAGCTTTTCTGGAACCCCTGACCTTGGACTGGACTTGCTGTCTGGAACTCCTTGACCCTAGACTGGATTTTGCCTTGCTGGACCCCAACCTGGGGAAGCTACCTCAGTACAACCACCCTGTGTGAGGCTGCCTCTTGCATTTCCATCCAATCCCTCCTCAGATCCCTCATGCTCCCCATAAAGCCTTTAGTGTCATTCCCACCCTTGAACTGGAGAGCTAGTTTGGTGTAGTGGTTAGAGTGTCCAACTAGGATCTGGGAGACTGAAATTTGAGTTCCTACTCTGTAATGGAAGCTTGCTGGGTGACCCTGGGCTAGTCACAGTCTCTCAGCCTAACCTACCTTGCCAGGAAAAAGTTTATCAATCCATTCCTCAGGACTTTTTCCTTATAAGAAATTTCTCTAGAGAATGGATTGATAAACTTTTTCCTGGTGACTCTGCATGTGACTCTGCATTTTTAGTCAGCTGGTTTTCAGTTTAAAACTGTTTGTTGTTACTAAAAATAACATATACATTGTTAAAAGCACAATTTGTATTGGAATTCTGTAGCCTTTTCACCATTCTTTTTGTCCTTTCGATTTTATCAGCAGAACTGTGACCTCCTTTGTATACTTATCGGGGAGTGAAACTGACCAGAAGCAGCTTCCCTTTCCCTCCCCAGCATCCCTGCAGCTGTGTGGGGTTTCGAAAGGAAAGAGAGAGAAGGCATGCCTTCTCTCTCTCTTTCCTTCGCTACCCCCACCCCACACTAATCTAATTAAGTTCCCCATCCCCACTCCGATAGTGCGCTGGCCCCTGCCCCACCAGCCAAAAAATTTTAACTATGAGGCTGGGGCAGAGACCTCGATTTATGCTCTTTGTAAAGTACTATGCTGTCTAACAGAAATGGAAGGATGTCATTTACAAGAGTAGATATATTATTCTAATCTGTGGGCTTCCTTCTCTGTATTTACTCCTGGAGTGGTTAAAGTATTGGACTAGGGTTGGGGAGACTTGGGTTCAAATCCCCACTCTGCCATTGAAGCTCGTTGGATGACCTTGGGCCTGTCACTCTCTCTTAGCCTAACATAATGTACAGTGTTGTTGTCAGTATTAAATGAAGAAGAGAATGGTGTAATTTGCTTTGGGTACTCATTAGGGAGAAAGGTGGAGGTATAAACCAGCAGATAGTTTACATGAAAGTCAACTGATAAGCGTACAAGGTTATAGTCTGAATAATTATGTCAAGAACAGCCAATTACAGTTTCTAAAATGTGGGTTCTGTAGAGCTATCGAGATCATAGCGACTGATTAAACCTCTGTCCTCCCTCACCATCCAGTATGTGTAACTGCTGATTCTGTGGCTTTATGATGAGACTCACACCTAACCTTTCCACATCAACTCTTCCCTTTCCCTCTTATATTAAGATCTACGATTGAAAGACGCATGGTGTTATTCACAAGCCTTGACTCTCCCCCACCAACTTTCCCCATAAGACTTCTCAGTACCATTTTTCTTCATATGTCTATCTGTTGGAGTGGGCTGTGACTCACGAAAGCTCACATTGAAATAAATATTGTTAGTCTTTAACGTGCCAGTGGACTTTTGTTTTTTCATCTCATAGAGAACAGTCTCCTAGGGCCAGAGGCTGTGATGTTCAGTGACCCAGAGCTTATATATAGCCCCCCTTCCTAGTCTAGTCATTGTTCTTAAGTGTTGACCTAGAGGTTTCATTATCAAAACCCATTGTAGGAAGGAAGGGAGGAGAAACAGAGAGAGGAAGGAAGAAAGGAAGGAAGGAGAAACAGAGAGAGAGAAAGGAAGGAATACAGAAGGAAAGGAAATAAGAAAAAGAGATTTGGATTCAGCAGCAATTTCTGTTGATATTGGAATGGGACTTTTCACCTCCCATGTCCTGCTGCAACCCATAATACTCTCCAAAATACTGCTCCTGGGAGATCCCAGGAACAGCATGAAGGGTGATTTAGAGATCTGCAGTGGAAGAGAGAATGATTGTTTTGGGGAACAGAGGTGTCCTTAGAATGCTTATGGAGCTCTTTATTGAACAAAAAACTGGAAACCAGGAGGAACTAGCTTCAGTTTCCTCCCAAGTGTGCGGCAAACTTTGGGGTCAGCTGAGGACCCGATGCAAGGTCCAGTCGAAAGAAAACAAAAATCTTTAGGGCAACAACCACACGAGAAAAAACCATGCCCACCTATTCCGGAGGGTTTTGCTAGACTAGAAACGAAACTTCCCACAGAACAGCTCAAATGGAAAACTGAGGGTTTGTATCCAGCGCTTCCCCTCCTTGCATTCATTCCAGTTCTAGTGACATTACTGGAGATCATCCCCTCTTCTTCACCAGGAAGAAACATTAGAGACCCATTTCCCAGAAGATAATTGGAAGTCAAGCACAGCAAAAATGTCTTTTGGGTGGGCAAAGAGGCTGAAACTGAGATATTGGACTCAAGTATTCCTTTTCCCCCAAAACTCAGCCCTCCTAACCTAAAACTACCAAATGAAATCCCTGGAATCCGGATTTTGAATGCCATAGGACTTTGGAGGTGTGGGAGATGCTGGCACATAATCCGAGAAAGTGAGACCCTGAAAATGCTGACTTCAGTTTTACTTCCTAAAGCTCTCCCTCTCTCTCTCTGCCCGGAGGGAGCTGTGGGTGCAATTTGCAGAGAAAAATCTCACTTTTGTTTGTCACGAAGTTGTTTTGGCAAATGCCCCTTCTTTGCCAGCCCAAGTTGTGCTCCATAGTAATTTGGCAATGCGAGAGACAGGTAGGGTGAGCATCACCTCTCCCCAGAGGATTCTCCAGCCCCCCTGACCCACAATGGATGGTTCTCCTGCCATCCCCAACTAGGACTCACCTGTTCACTCCACAGAAGTACTGCCCGAGCCTTTTAGAAAAGCCTTTTCATGCCACTCTGGAGAGTCTCCATCAGCTCCCCTCCGTGACTGCGCTCAGCTATGCGAGCGAAGGGAATGTTTTGTTGAGCGGAGAGGGTGGGAGGAGGCATGTAGGAAAGCTTAAAGGTACAGGGAGGCAGGACAAAAAATGCACCTGGAAAAGCTCCTACATCTGTCCAGGGAGAACCTGCAGCTCCATAGTTCACAACTTGGACAGTGTAATGAGCGGAGGCCTAAGGACGGGAGGGCAGCCATATTTCCTGGAGAAACCAGTGCCGGAGGTATGTGCAGGCTAGACTGGACAAAGTTGTCCTCACAAGCCCTTTGGGTCTGTCTTTGAAACAAACCTGACATACACAATCTCCCGTGCTGGCTTCTGTGGATAGGACAAGCTGCACAGGCCTGCAGTGCCAGGGCTGAACGTGGCCTAGAAACACCTCTAGCATGCTGGAATTTCTACTGCTCCATCTGGAAGCCACTTGGAAGTCTCCAGATTGCTGCCCCTCCTTCTCCTGGCTGTGTTGGAAAGAGGCCCAATTCTTCTTGTGTTCCTAGCAAAAGAGCAAACGAGGGAGGAAAGAACTTCCATTCTACTGTTGAAATCCTATATATGCTTTCTGGAGAGTAAGCCCCGTCAAATGGGGCTTGCTTTGAACAAGCATATATAGGATTAGGCGGCGTATCACTCTTCCTTCTCCGGTCTACAAGCCAAAATCCTCCAAACTGTGGTCCAGGGAAATTGGGTTTACCTGCCGACATTTCACAGAGCGGGAAAGGGACGCCCCAGGGGTGGGGCCTGGTGCTAATCCAGTTTTGATTACTAAGGTGCCAAAGGCAGAATGCAGACCAAACCCATATTTGATGTGCCAGGAGCAGATTTATTGAGATAGTTAAACCCGGCTTTTCTCCCCAATGGGGACCCGAAGCAGCTCTCCCTTCATCTATTGTATCATGACAATGACCCTGTGAAGAGTCCTAGTCGCCTTCAAGAACAGCCAGGTTTCCAGGGTATAAGCTTTCGAGAGTCAAGGCTCCTTTTGTCAGATACAAAGTAGGAAAGTGAGGCAAGGTACCTGGTGAGGCAAGTTTTTAGGCTGAGAGAGAAAGAAACTGGCCCAAAGTCACCCAGGGAGTTTTCATGGCAGAATGCTGAGGGCGGTTTGAAAGGTAAAAAGAATCTTGTGAAGGAGACAGCAGAGAATGAGGATGGGGAAGTGGGTAGGGATGCCAGCCTCCAGGAGGGACCTGGGGATCCCCTGGAATTACAGCTCACCTCCAGACTGCAGAGATCGGTTCCCCTGGATAAAAGGGATGCTTTGGAGGGTGGACTCTGTGGCACCGTACCCCCCACTGGTGTCCCTGTCCTCCCCAGGTTCCATCCCTTCGTCTCCAGGAGTTTCCCAACCTGGAGCTGGCAATCCCACCCCTCCCATCCCCCCACCAGTGGCCGGGGGGGATGCCTTTGATTTCTTCAGAACATTAGAGACCCCCTGCTGGATCAGGGCAGTGGTCCATCAAGTCCAGCATTCTGTTTCACGCAGTAGTAGTAACTCAGTTGCCCAGGAGGACTAACAAACAGGGCACAGAGGCAGAGGCATCCCTCTCTGATGATGTCTTCTAGCCCCTGGATGGAGGTTCCTTTTAGTCACCACAGCTTAGTAAATGTTAACACAGGCCTATTCTAATCTGGGCTGGAGAATACTTGGAGGTTTGGGTTGTGGAGCCTGAGGAGGGTGGGTTTGGGGGAGGGGAGGGACTTCAGTGGGGTATAGTGGGGCATGGAGTCCAGCTTCCAAAGTGGTCATTTCCTCCAGGGGAACTGATCTCTGTTGCCTGGAAACCAGTTGTAATAGTGGGGAATCTCCAGCTACCGCCTGGAGGCTGGCAACCCGACGCCGCACTCACATTTCAATGGCTAGAATTGTCTGACAGCTCTCCTTGCTTGTTTTGTTCATGTGAGTTATGAATGATAATGGTGTTCCATAAAAACACAACAAGCGAGTCTGCTGGCACCTTCAAGACGACTAGATTTTAAATTTATTGCAGCAGAAGTTTTCCTGGATGACGGCCCACTTTGTCTGAGGCAAGCTGGCCTCTAGCCAGAGATAAATCTGGAAACCTTTTAAGGTGTCTCCAGGCTTTGATTTTTTCACACTGCAGAGAACTTGACGTGGCTGCTCCACTAGGAAACAATTCGCTGAAATGGCTCATGGTCCTCCATGCATGTGCTGGACAGATTTCCTCAAAGGGAGGGTGGGGCCCCCCTCTATCTAACAGCCACAATTTCCTATCAATACCTTCCCAGTACATCTTTCCCCTGGAAAGGTGATTACCTTTTTTAAAAAATTAAGATTATTTATTTCCCACTGTTCCATTAGCACAAGGTGCTCACGCACATGACCACAAAGTCAGGAAAACACAGTTAAATTAAAAAAAGAATTAGGACATTTTTTGCCTCTTTGACGAGTCTACCTCACCAGGACTGCCAGAGGAGAAGAGAGAGAATTAGGACATTCCAGGACTGGTTAATAGGCTTGCCAGGTGTGGGACGGGGAATTCCTGGAGATTTGGAGTTGGAGCCTGGGGAGGATGGCGTTTGGGAGGGAAGGAAGCTCCGCTGACCTGTGATGCCACTCTAGGACTCCCGTTTTCCTCCAGGGAAAGTGATCTCTGCCGTGGGGAGATTACCTGTAATTCTGGGAGCTCTCCAGGCCCCACCTGGAGAATGACAACCCCAAGTTTCCTCCAGGATGCCTTTGAGAGGTTTCCTGATGGGTGCAAATCACACACACACAATCAGATGTACCTTTCAATCTAGCAGAACATGAGACAGTTTTGGTGCTAGAGCTATGGCTCTATCTGCTTCCTATCTGAGAGCTCCCTTGGTGCTCCGACATCTCTTGCTTTTCAATGGAAGCCACATGCACAGCAGCAACACCCCCCCCAAAAAAACCCCCACTATCACCTCCTTCCAGTCTTTGGTACAGCCAAATAATTAGGGTTGCCAACCTCCAGGTGATGTCTAGCATTCTTCAGGGGTTACATCTGATCTTCAGACGACAGATACCAGTTTCCTGGGATGAAATGGCAGCTTCGGGGGCAGACCCGATTGTATACCACAATATCTAGGAGAAACAGAAGTCCTCGAGTGATAAGATATTCCCACTGAGCTACCTGCACTCTCCAAACTCCATCCACCCCAGGTGCTGCCCCCCGAATCTCCAGGGTTTCTCCAAGATGGAGTGGGCAACCCTAGCCCAGCAGTGCCCAGACAGCAACTCACTGACCATCCCCAAGACCAAACAGTCCAGCTGGTGTGCATGTCTTTGCCAAGGCATGCATGGACCCTAAGGTACCGTAACCATCTCCTCCCATACGTACAGGCCCAAGAAAATTTCCCATTGCAAACCAAAGCGGGCTCTGCTGTCGTCGTATTTTTTTAGCAAGGGCTCCAAGCAAGACTGCCAGCACAGCAGCTCCCAGTCCGGCTGCAGCACAGATGTGTAATGGGAATGCAGACTGTTGCAAAAAGTGTGTAGAGCTGTCACATGATTAAGACTTTGTAAGTTAGACACATCTGCAGGAGAGAAGTGGCCTACTACCCCAAAAGGCATAATAGAACCTCCATGTTGAGAAGCACGTTGTCTGTTCCAGTTGCCGGGAGAGGAGGAAAGAGGATGGCAAGGATTTTGACACGTCCTGATGAGAAATGTCTACCTGAAAACCCCGGCTCTTATAAGATCAAATTAATATTTAGAGCTTGCCAAGCTTCGTGCTAAACATATATCAAGAGCCTCGTAAATTTAAATCTTATCATCGCTCTTGGCAGCCGTTTTGCGCCACTAAATCATTCGGCGCAGAATGCAAACTAGGATACACTCCAACTGTCTTTATTGTCTGCTGTCCCGTCCTTGTTTTGTCCCTCTTTAGGACTTATGATGGGGTGGTAGGGTTGCCAGCTTCAAGTTGGGGTATTCCCAGAGGTTTTGGGGGTGGAACCTGGAGAGGGCAGGGTTTGGGGAGGGGAGGGACCTCAGCAGGGTATAATGCCATACAGTCTACCTTTCAACGTAACCTTTGGAGTCTGGCAAGCCCGGGGGGGGGGGATGCCTGTTCAAAGCTAGTTTGCATCAGAATGCCCCAGTTCCAGGGGTCATTTAATAGAAAAAGAGGTGCAGGAGCTCATTAGCATAACTCATTAGCATAACTTATTTGCATATGCCACACCCCGACATCACCGGAAGTGTGTCAGAAGGCAACACCCACCACTCAAGCTCCACCCCTAGGGACTGTCTTTCCACTCTAGGGGCTGTCATTCCATTCCCAGAGTAGCCTATCTGGGCCCAGAAGGAATGCTACACGTGCTGCTTTGCACTCTTGCTGGGAGTTGCGGGCAGGGCTTGCCACCGCCTGTGCTTCTAACTGCCGGAGCTCCTGCGTACTCCTGCTCCAAATGACCCCTGCCCAGTTCTCATAGTGCAAACTTTAGCTCCCTCCTCAGAGCCTCGTAAATTAAAACCTCTGGGTTGGGTTGATGGATGCATCAATATACATGCAGGCCCATAAACTCTAATGCACCAAGCAGTGTGCCACCTGCCATTTTAATACGCTGCAGGGGCACGTCAGCTCTGGAATATCATGATAAAATGGGGCATGCATGCAGCGCTTAGTGTTTCACATACGTTATCTTGTAAGCCTCACAACAGCCTTATGAAGTAGGTCATACACACAAAGCGATTGGCCCAAGGTCAGCCATGAAGTTTTATGGCTGAGTGGGGCTCTGAACCTGGGTCTTCCAGATGCTAACCTGGTTTTCTCACCATTACCACCGTTCTAGCTCTACACAATGTCTCCTGTTTGCAAACGGTTAATAGGGTTGTCAGGTCCCCCCTGGCCACCAGCAGGGTATGGGGGTTAGGGTTGCCAGCTCCAGGTTGGGAAACTGTTGGAGATTTGGGGATGGAGCCTTGGGAGGACAGGGGCCTCAGCGGGGTACAAAGACACAGAGTCCACCCTCCAAAGCATCTATTTTCTCCAGGGAACTGATCTCTGAAGTCTGGAAATGAGCTGAAATTCTGGGGGGGGGGATCCCCAGTTTCCACCTGGACTCGAGGCTGGCATCCCTAAAAGCATGACTGGTTCCAGTCAGTTTCAGTTTGGTATAGTGGTTAGGACAATGGACTCTAATCTGGGAGAACTGGGTTTGAGTCTCCACGCCTCTACATGCAGCTGCTGGGTGACCTTGGGCAAGCCACAGTTCTCTCAGAGCTGTTCTCTCAACAGCAGTTTTCTCGGAGCTCTCTCAGCCCCACCTACCTCATAGAGTGTCTGTTGTGGGAAGTGGAAGGGAAGGAGATTGTAAGCCGCTCTGAGACTCCAAGTGAAGGGCATAGTATAAATCCACTCTCCTCCTCCTCCTCCTTCTAGAAAACACTTCTGGGTTTTCAAACATATCTGTAACCAAAAGAACAACCCTGATCTTTTAAATCAATAGGGGACAGTTGGTTGAAGAGGATCCAAATTCAACATACACCAGGGAGTAGTGCTTTTTAGAAAAAGTATATTAAAAAAATAATATCCTGCCCTCAGCCAGTATAGGCTCACAAGGTGACTTATGATATATCATCTGCAATAAAAAGCATAAAATACCCTGAAATAATTCCACAGCTATTCTTAAAAAATCTGTAATACTTCACAGCTTGGCACAAATTAAAGTCCCAGCAGGGTATTAAAAAACCAGGGACTGCCCTAAAATAGTATGAAACCATATAAACCCCAGCCAACTAATGAAAGACAACAGCCATGGCCAGATGAGTATACTGCCATCATTTATAAATACCTACTAATATTTATCAATATTTATTGATATTTATGTTTACTGGCACTTATATGATTTTATATGTTGTGATTTTATCTACTGAAACATTGTGTTTTAACTATTTTGCTGTTTTACATATATGTGTGTGTATGTGTATATGTATATATATATACACAAATTAAAACAACAAGAAGACGTATGGGACTCTGATCCGTGTTTTGAGAACAGTGTGGTAGTGAGCCTGGCCCAGGCCCATAGCCAGGAATTTTTTGTTCAGGAGGCATTTAAATTTTCAAGGGGGCAATTAAATTACAGTTAAATTAATCTGAATGCTTGTCTTTAAAGGAGGAAGCTCTGAGCCTGTTTCTAGCTTTTCCGTTCAAGGAACAGGGCAATATCATCCCCTAGGAAAAAACAGCTCAGAGAGCATTTAATTGCCTTCTGAAGGCATCTAAACGCCTTCTGAGTTCCATTCTACAGGATAAGTCAGCTTAGAAAGACACTCAAGATTTGTACCCTCAATACATTTCCAGCAATCCCCCTTTCTGCTAGCCCAGTCCTGCTGTATACCACCTAGTCATGGTGAGTCTTTCCAAGGCATTCCCATGAGCCTTTGAGAAACATGCAAATCAAGGTTTCTGGCATGACTATTTGTGGGGCAGGGCTTTTGATCAAGGGGGTGGGGTGGCCTCCAAAATGCCCCACTGTAGCTACAGGCTGGGCATGGCTCTGGATTCTTGGTGCTTGGTGGGGGGCAACAGTGGGAGGGCTTCTGGTGTCCTTTTCCCACTGCTGGACCTCCTGATGGCACCTGGTATTCTTGGCCACTGTGTGACACATGAATTGGACTAGAGAGGCCATTTGGCCTGATCCAACATTGGTGTCTCTTTTGTTCTCTTATGTTCTTATATTCCCATTGAGGAGAACAGTGAGATAGAAATTTTTTAAAAAGATGGACAGAAAGGCTGATTCTTTTATCACGATAGATTCATGGTAACAGCAAGCCAAGTTATTTGTTTTGTTATGATAATTAGTTTGGAATAGGGTCATATGGGGGTGGAATCTTTGTCTGGGGGCCCAGGGTGGTTTTCATCAGCCCTGCCAAAGCAGCCCTTTCCCCCCAGGGAAACTGATCCCTGTAGCCTGAATCAGTTGGAATTCCAGGAAATACCTGGGTCCCACCTGGAGGTTGGCAACCATAGGTCTGCCTGACGACTCCTCTGAATGAGTTAAATGAAGCGTGAACTCCCCCTGGAAGCTCAAATGACTAAGGCCATATCTGCATTAGTCTTTCCCACCAGTGTCCCCGCCTTTTGACTCCGTCTTCAAAAAAGTTGTCCACATTTGGTGCCGTTTTCACACCTCAACTATGCTAGCATAGTTTCACACGTCTGCATCTGTTTATCGCCTTCTGGGGCAGCTCCACTGCACCTCCAAACTGCTTTAAAAGAATCTTCTCCAAACAACTCTTCAAACAAGCTTAGGCTGCGTTCAGACGGCCAGTCAATCGCGCCATGAGCCCTCCTAAAATTTTATCCCGATTTTTTTAATCCAGCCTAGCACGACCAGACGCCCCCCATGAAATAGCCTCACCGCGCGTTGTTCCCACCGTGATTTGTCTACACGGCATCCACTGAGGATTTTTTTAAAAAAAAGTTTTGTACATTCGCATAGGCAAGGCTGCGCCTCCTTGGAGAACTGAGGCGATCGCGGAGGGTTTTCAGCAAAGTCCCAGTCCTCCCCCTTGCCATCATGATCAATGGAGGGACTATTTTGCAAGTTAGAACAGTCCTTCCCCCCTCCATCTCCCTTCGCGGTAACATCTTGTCCCTCTAAAAGAAATAAGCATGAATATTACATTCCTCGTAGCGCTTATCGCTGAATGCGTTTCCTCGTTAAAGCGCACATGGGGTTTCAATTTTTAAAAATCGCTCCCCGTCGGCTCGGTCTGACGTCAGACCAAGCCGACAGGAGCATCGCGCGCTAATGGAGTGACCAGACGGAAGAAAGTCTGCAGTTGTTGCGCGGGTAAGCGAAAACCCTACATTGAAACTGCTACTTTTTAAATCAGGATTGGAGGCGCAGCAGAACGGGATGCCTATGGGACCGGAATATTTCACAGATGTTTCTGTCTGGTCGTGCATTTTTGATCCGCAAGGGAGTCGTTCCTATGGCAGATCAAAAGATCCGTCTGAACACACCCATAGAGAAAGACGCTGTCATAGCAGCACGCAACTGATTTAAAATGCAAATGCAGATACGGCCTAAATTGAGGCTATCTGTACTTCAGTTACATTAGGAGGAAACAAGAGTCTCTTGAAAAGGCAATAACGCTAGGAAAAGTTGAAGGCAGCAGGAAAAGCAGGGGACAGATTGACTCTAAAGGGAGCCATGGGCATTCAGGTTGTAAGACCTGAGCCAGGTTGTTAACGACAGCATATTTTGGAGGACATGAATTCATAGGGTCGCCATAAGTTGGAAGTGACTTGACGGCAGTTAACACGCACATAGTTTCTCGCCCACCTCATTCCCGAGGCTTGGTGCAGCTCCAAAAATAACTGTTAATGCGCACCAAACCCCTTGTCAATCGATCTCCACTCTAAAAGATTAGTGTGGGCAGCCAGTGCTGCTGGGGGCCAGGGAGACGGCTGTTGCCAAAGCCCAGACAGAGCCAGGCTGTGTTAACGCGGCCACTCTTATCACGAGGGATGAGCACAACAGATCATTGTAATTATCCAAGCCTTTGATTCCCTTCTGCGATGAGTTATAATCAGGTTACCCAACTGGAGCCTTTGAACTGACTGGGAAATGGAGCCCCAGCCGACTGATTCTCAGCTAGTGGGCATCTGGCCAGCCCGGCTATTACCCACCTGTCCATCTTTATTTCACCATCCGTGCCCTGAAAAGACCCCCGCAGAGAAGAAGCCCTCCCAGGCCTGGACAGGAGTCTTCCAACGGATGTTTCCACACAAGGGGAGAGCCAGAAAGAAGCTGACAGGCTCTTTTCCTCCTTTCCTGCAACAACAAAGGGGAAGGTCACTCTGGTCTAGGGTTGCCAGCTCTGGGTTGGGAAATACCTGGAGATTTTGAGGGTGGAGTCTGAGGAGGGCAGGGTTTGGGGAGGAGAGAGATCTCAATAGGGTATCATGCCATAGAGTCTACCTTCTAAAACGGCCATTTTCTCCAGGTAAACTGGCCTCTGTCGCCAGTAAAACAGTTGTAATATCAGGAGATCTTTGAAAATGGACAGAATGTGCACCTGCGTGGTCTAATAGTGTCAGGCCAGTATCTTGGAGATCAAGGCTCTGATAAGTATGACACGTAGGCAGTTCTCAGCTTTTAATAAGTGATTCAGCAACTCAGAACAGACCACAGAACATAGAGCAACAGGCTCTTATTTAAACAGTGCGGGCTAGCATAGCCATGCCCATAGTCAGGTTAATCACCAATGGTATTACAGAGATAACATCCAATCACTTTGCTTCCCTCCAGCACAATCCTTGTCTCCTGATTGGCCTGCTACACAGAGTAGCCAATTGGGCATTACCATTTAGGATACCAGCATGTCAATGGGGATGAAATCCAAGCTCAGGACATAACAGGCTCAAATCCTTACTCTGCCATGGAAGTGTGGCTGCGTGGCCTATCACAGCCTCTGGGCCTAACCTACCTGACAAGGTGGTTGTTGTTATAGGGCTGCCAACTCTGGGTTGGGAAATTCCTGTAGAATTTGGGTGTGGAGCCTGGGAGGGTGGGGTTTGGGGAAGGGAAGACTTCAGTGGGATGTGATGCTATAGCAACCACTCTCCAAAGCAGCCATCTTTTCCAGGGGAACTGATTTCTGCCATCTGGAGATCAGTTGTAATACCAGGAGATCTTCAGGTACAACTAGAGTTCGGCAACCTTGTGTTATTGTGAAAATAAAATAGAGGAGAGAATGATATTGTTACTGAAAGCTGCTTTGGGTCCCCATTATGGAGACGTGTGGGGTATAAACATCGAAACTAAAGTAATGATTTATATTGAGAGATGCAAACATTGTCATATTTTAAACAGAAATACAACTCAGGCTCAAATGCCAGTGCGGTCTGCTCGCCATCCAGGTGAATGGGCAACTTCTCAAGGCCTTCTTCCTTCTCACCCTCTGGCTGGTTTTCCCTTCTGCCAACTGCAGGGAGTTCTCGGGTCCAACCCACACAGCCGCTTCAGTCAGACATTTTAGAGAACACCTAAAAAAAACCCCAGCCCTCAAAAACCCAAAAGACAATTGCCATCTGAAATGGGGGATATCTGACTACCCTACTGGCCACAAGGCAGAAGGCAAGTTGACCCATCTTCACCTGCACAAGACAGCCAAGAATTACCAGACTGGTCAACTGGGTATACTGCCTTTGGTCGAATCTGCATTTGCATTTTTAAATCAGTTTCGTGCTGCTGTGACGCCCTCAAACATGGAGAAAGACAGCATCACAGCAGCACGAAACTGATTTAAAAAAGCAAATGCAGATTCGACCTTTACTTCTGCCCTTGCTGAGTTTGGAAGGCCACATGTTTTATGTACAGGGCCTAGCACCAGGAAGAGAAGCTGCTGATGGGTGGGTACCCTTCCCCCCCTGAAAATTAAACCCAAACTTTCACAGTGACTGAAAAAAGGCAAGAGAGGCCAGACTAGGTTTGCCTGGAGTTCCCCTAGAATCACTACTGGCCTCTAGACTACCAAAATCAATGTCCCTGGAGAAAATGGCAGCTTTGGAGAACAGATTTCATGACATCACATCCCCACTGAGCTCTCTCCTCAAACTGTGCCCTCTCTCCTCAAACTGTGGCTCTTGGGACGAAAAAACCCCAATCTCTTCAGCAGGAACACCTTTGCCCCGTTGGAGGCAAATCAGCTTTCTCCAGGCCTGAGGCCACACTTAGGACGCTGTTATTCTTACACATTGCTCTCCTTTCTAAACCCAGACGGGACTTTCTGGTTCCAAGCATCGTCTTCCCCTCAGCGGGAAAAGCGGCCTTCTGTACCCCTCACAGGAACAGTGTCAGCAAACCTGCCTTTTCTAAAGCTCGTAACCCAAGAACTTTCCCCAGTGGTGGAATGGCTGCTTTTTTTGCGCGGCCTTTGTCAGGAGAAAGCACAGAGTGTACCGGCGCACTCAGGGAGAGAGTGGGAGTACATAAAAAGCCACTCCCCAAATGGTCGCACAAGGTTACAGGGCGGGCAGTCAGCCAGGCCTGGCGTTTGAAGAACAGCCACAAGATCCCCTCAGCGTGATGCGGAATGAGTCGGGACTGAGGAAGCAGCTGCCACCATACTTGGAAGGCCAAAAGCACTCTGACAGGGAACCATGTGTGGTACGGTTGCCAGGTCTGAGCTGGAAAATATCTGGAGACTTTGGGGGTGGATCTGGGAGAGGGCGGGGTTTGGGAAGGGGAGGGGAGGGGCCTCAGCATGGTACAATGCCATAGAGTCCACCCTTCAAAGCAGCCATGTTCTCCAGGGGAGCTGATCTCTGTCAGCTGGAGATCAGTTGTAAAAGCGGGAGATCCCCGGGCCCCACCTGGAGGCTGGCAACCCTAGTGTGTGGGGCTCCACTGGAAAGGGCCGCTCTGGAATACTACATCAAAAAGCCTGAGGCACACTGTACCACCACTGAAAGAAAACAAATCTTGTTTCAAAGTTAGAATGAACTATGCGGACCAGTGGCCATGCAAGCTGTCACATTATGGTATTATTTCTCTAGGGCAGGGGGTCCCCAGATGGTTTGAACCTGTGGGCACAACTGGATTTCTGACACAGTGTGGTGGGCACAGCCACAAAATGGCTTCCACAGGAGGCACAGCCAGCCAGAAAATGGCTGCTACTGGAGACAAAACCAGCCACAGAATGGCTGCCACAGCTTACCTTCAGTCACACGGTGAAGATCTTGCTAGGGCTGCCAACTTCTTGGTGGGCCCGAGAGATCTCCTCCATTTACAACTGATTTTCAGACTGCAAAGATCAGTCCCCCTGGAAAAAAGGGCTGCTTTGGAAGTTGCAGTCTGTTGCATTATATCCCGCCACAGAGCTCCCTCCCACTCCTAGGCTGTTCCCACAATCCTCCATGAATCCCCCAAGCTTGAGCTGGCAACCCTAGGTCCCTGCCCTGAGGAGCTTAGCAATTCATAAGGAATCAACCTGGGGGTAGGGGGAGTGATGGGAAGAAGCTGTATTCAGTCCTGTTGCACATACTGTTCAGCTTATTTTCAGTATGGAAGCGGATGATGTTCCTCTTTGTCCCTGCTATCACACTGGGTTCTACTCCTCTCCTCTAATCCCTTCCTCCTTCTGGAACAATGGTCTCCTCACCTGTATTTGTTTTATCCTATCCCCCCCCCCCAATTTGATACGCTTATGATAATCCTGTGGAAGCATCTTGATATAGATCGTAACCCTTCTAGGCTACTAGCTTCTGCATTCTGTGCAGCACCTAGTGGACAGTCATCAGGTGAACAAGCTCTGCACCAGATTTTCTCTTTGGGCTGCAGTTTGGCAATCACCAAAAAGGAGATGCGTACGCTATACCTATAGTGTGTCAGGTACCCACTGAGAGTAAATTCTGTGAGTTTTTTTTTAAAATAAGGCAGAGCTGCTCACATCTCATCTTTTTAAAAAGCATTTTTATTGAACATCCTACATGCTTAAGCTTTTACATTGTGTAAGCTGCAGTCTCTGACCTGGATGGTCCAGGCTAGCCCAATCTTGTCAGATCTGAGACCACCAAGTTCAGGCTCACTATGCAAAGGCAGGCAATGGCAAGCCGCCTCTGAACAGCTCTTCCTTTGAAAACACTATAGGGTCACCATACATTGGCTGCAACTTGATGGCAAGAAAAAAAAAAGCTATAGGGGGTTAAAGCACTGACATTTTCTTTGTTTTAAAATAAAACAGCGTAGCACACACATCACAGCCAACTTGGGTTTTCAGGGTTTGATAATAATACCCATCTGTATTTCTTGTGTGTTCCAAGCTCCTGCACATTTGCCCACATAAATGTTATGGCTGGGGGGGCGGAACGACTAGAAAACACCCCTGAGGACCAGAATAAATGGGCATTTAGGGGAAGCACTAAACAAAAAATTGTACTCCACCTTTTGGAATGGGTGAAATGGTTTTTAAGACAAAGTTTTACTTACCGAAAATGGATCATGTGAAGATTTTTATGTAAGAATGCATGGAATTAGAGAATAATCATTCCCATGTATACTGTAGAGGCAATCAGCATTTTTAAGTATATATTTGTTTAAACATGACCAAGTTTGTCTATAATTAATCTGTATAATACTCTATTAAAGAGTCCATTGTTTCTAGTATTCTTGTTTAACTCAACATCCAATGTATGACACTGGTACTGTATGAGACTGCAGCTTTTATCCCCCCCCCAAATATCTCAAATGGAAAACAACTATTGTACGTGGGTCAAGGTAGCACAGGATGCAGTAACTTGCATATTTATTTGGGTGTACTGGCAATTTCACATGTAGAAAACAAAGGTATTTATATGTTGTCAAAGGCTTTCATGGCTGGAGTTCATTAGTTGCTGTAGATTTTCCGGGTTATTTGGCCATGGTCTTGGCATTGTAGGACCTGACGTTTCGCCAGTAGCTGTGACTGGCATCCTCAGAGGTATAACACAGAAAGATGGAGTATTCTCTGTGTCAAGGTGAGCAGAAAAATGGTAGGCAGGTAATTTATATCTAGCCTGGAAGGTGAGGTAGGGCTGAGTCATTATCTTGTAGAAGTTCTCCAGGCTATGAACATGCTAATAGAGGAGATTTCCTGAGGTGGTTCTTTTGTCTATGGATTGTTTCCTGAGGAGGTTCTTTTGTGTGTGGAATGGCTATTGAAACACTAATCTTATCTATAGTGCTATTATCAGCTGTAGAGCATTTTGTGTTTTTCAGGACAGGAAAAAGTCACAGCTCCTGGCGAAATGTCGGGTGCTACAATGCCAAGACCACAGCCACACAACCCGGAAAATCTACAGCAACTAAAGGTATTTATACTTTGAAATGTACGTGCCAAATAGTAAACGTATATATACTGTATCTCTAAATGATGTGTTACATATTGTTAAAGTAGTAAGATAACTTTAGGCTTGATAAGACAGCATTCTATATATTTCAGTTTTCCTCCTAGCCTGTGTGTCTCTTTCCCCTCCTCACCCCCATGGTCTCAGTGTTCCCACCGGCTGAGCCGTGTAAATTCCACAGCCAGAAGCCTTGAAGTCAGCTTGCTAAATGGATAGGATGTGAAAGTGTGTGAGGTTATCAGGGTATCTCAGTTGCTAGAAGCGGATCTCAGTAGCATTTTCAGTGGCTCGGGACCTTCAATTCCAGAGGCATTTCTCTGCTCTTTCTCGCTGCTTGCCAAAGCGGAATTATTTAAAAAGTCAGCAAAATACAACCAAAGCTTTTTACTCAGCGAAATCATGCAGCTCCCAGGATTCAGCTCTTTTTTTTTGTCCAAAAGTTAATTTCTTTTGGCACATGAAAAATTTTTAAAAGTGAGTCTTGGGGGACCTTTGAAACAGAAAGCTATAGTATGGGGAAAATTTCTGGGGTCTGGAGTCCACCAGATCTACTGGGGCATAAGAATTATTTTGCATCCCAATCATGATCTGGATTCAGACTAGCAGCTTCACGGGCTTGGGCCCACAGAATGTGGTTTTCCCACCTTCTTCCTCCCATGGGAACCCTAAAACCCACGTATGTGTGTGTGTGTGTGTGTGTGAGGGATCCGGGGGGGGGGAGAAATCACACTATGCAAACATTAAGTCCTGGTGCCCAAGTAAATACTAGTTAGAAACCAACCCTATGTTTGGGGGAAAAGCCCTTCAGATTTATGATGACAACAAGCTGCCCCCAGCCTTGATGAACCTATGGGCACTTTTGGAATGCTGGGAACACCAGAAGATGGCAGCCACGAGGACAGAGCCAACCAGAAAATGTTTGCTATGGGGTGGCCAGGGCCGTTTACAAAAGGTTGGAGAGGCTGCAAGCCAAACACCCTCCTGAGACAAATGCAGCTATTTCAGAATGAGTGCTCCTCAAAGGTGGCACATCTGCAGGTCTCTTCTGAAGCACCTCCTGCTCCAGGGAGGCAGGAGGAGGCCAGAATTGGCTCTTTGCTTTTGGGGAAGAAGCAGACAGACATCCCATTGGGGAGTCACTAACTTTGCCCATTTGACAGAGCTTGTGCAAGGATCAATTGAGAAGGGATATCTGGGAGCTGGAAACTTGCAGCAGGAACAGTATGTTGAATTTGAGCCATGCTTCTGACATAGCCAGTTACGTCAAATCTCATGCAACGTCTGACTTGGCTCTCTGTGCAATCTTGCCAGACAGAAGTTCCTTGGTTGTAAACATTTCGTTTCCTCACTGGCAGGAAACCCCAAGGTGACCCTGGGAACATAAAAGGAGACAACTCTGAAAAGGCAAGGACAGATCAATAGTGGTGTCAGGGACACAGAATCAAGCTTCAAATACCACATAAATCACAGTGCTGTGGATTTCCAAAACATATGGTACAAGAAATGTTTTTTTCCTGTCCTATGAGTTGCTGTGTAGAACATCCCAAATTACACAGCCCAAGAGAGTTAAGTTGCTCAACCGCGGAGTTTTATATCACTACTGAAACACTTGAGATTGGTGCTGCCAAATCTGCTTTGCCCTCCCCACATGTGGTGTTTTGTCGCCAGATTTGGGAAAAGGAAGAACAAAACCCTCTGGTGGGCTTAGCAGTGCTCCCTTATTCTGGGATGCCCGAACACACACCTTTGGCTGCATAGAACGACTTTGCATAAGCCTCCCCCAAAAAAGTCTGAGAACTGAACCCCCAGATAGAAAAAGATCCCAGGAGAAACGGAACAAAGACAAAAAGACCATTTTCAAAACCACAATGCCGGCCTCAGAGTCTGAATAACCTGATTTTTTTGTCAAGTTTATTGTTGAACCTTTTCTGTAAAATGAAAGTTTCATATACATTATTTATAAAATGGCTTAAATTAAGGCATAAATCCTGTAGTGTCTAAGACAAGCGTCCGTCATTCTGCTCAAGCGACAGCTGGTTCCGTTTACCATCCACCATGTTTCCGCCCAGGAGCGAGGCTGTGCCAAAAAGAGGGCTCACTTTCCCTCCGGGCTGAGGCCTAGGAAAAACGCCTCCCTGGACAAGCCCCCCCAAGTTTGGCTCAAAGCCGAGGCAACCTGGTGGACCGGAGTTGGTAGTGTCACCAGAAAAAGTCGACAGAAGCTGGTGAACCTTTATACACAGATTACAGTGCTACAGTCTGAAAAACAAAAACAAAAGAGTACGTGGACATACAACACGATAATGGAAAGTGAGAGAGAGAGGCACAAAGGCCCACAGAGGTGGCAGCCTCAAGATGACAAGTCCTAAAGAGGTCTGGGGGAAACCCACGTGCCCCTCCCCACCCTGACCTATCTCGAGGGGGAGATTCCTCACTTCCCCAACATCGAGGGCCAAACCAGACATGAAGGCATCCACGGGTTGGACCTGCAGACACCTGCACTGTTGTAAAGCAATTTTAAAATGCTGCTAGGCCTTGATCCGGCCTGCAGTGTGGCGGACTGAGGCCCCCGCCTTTTCGAGTCCCAAAACAGCCACAGGGACGAGGGCATTAACCATGCTGCTCTTTTAAGGGTAGTTATTAACTAGTCAGGAAAACCCTTTCCCTGCCTCCACCCCCCCCCGCGAACATTCCAGATCAGCCCCCTTTTCGTAAACTGCTGAAGCACCTTGTCAAAATATGCATTTCAAGGTTGCAAGCTGCTGTTTGGTTGTTGTTGTTTTTTCCTCAGGTGACTTGGGGAAAACCCAAATCAAAATGTCCTGAATTCAAGCAGCCTTCAATGCAAGGCGTTTGGTCCAGGCTTACCAAGCAACCAGGAAAAGAGGGTTAAAAATTCAAAGCGACTTGCCTCTGGGTGGGACGGATATGGAAACGCGGGAAGAACCGAGGCGGGGGCAGCAGATATGCGGCACAGAAAGCCCTTCCCCTCCCATCGCTCAAGTTCAGAGTGGCTCCCCCCAAGAAAGGCTTGGTGAAGAGAACTCAAGAGCTTGCTGAGATTACAGGGACTCCTGCAGGACAGCAACAGACCCTTTCCCTCCCTTTTAACTCACAGAGGCGGCAAAGCCCCACTTCACTCACAACAGTAGCCGCTGTCATCCCTCCTGCCTTCCAGCCTTGCCAAGGAGAGGGTGTTGGGCACACGAGCTCATGGAAACAGGCTGGGCGCAGGAAACAAACCTCTCTCCTGCTAAACAAGCCTCCTGCCCAGTCCAGAAAGGAAGAGCGTCCCAAAAGCATCATCTGAGAAAGGATTGCTGCAAATGGTACCGCCATCCGCTTGCTAACTCAGTGGAGGGGAGAAGAGGGGAGGGAAGCCAGCCTTCTGAAGCAGAACAGATCTGTCTGCTAAATGCCACGATCGCAACGGGCCCTTCCCGGAATATCGTACGCTCTTGACATCACAGACATGGCTGGGCATGGAGCCCCTTCGCCTCGATCAAATTCTTTCCAGAAGCCAGCTCGTCCCCCAGTCTGTTTGTGCCTAATCTGGAGGGGATGATGACGGCGGGACACATAGAAACATGAAACAAAACCTCCCCAGAGGAAAGGGGGGGGGGAGAGTTATTTTGAAAGGACAGGAAAACACCTACAGGCCAGAGACGCACGACGCTTTCTTCCCGCGCGGCCCTAACCTACGCTAAAGCAATATCACAGCCACGCAAGCGCAAAATACTGTCTACATTTTTTTTCTTTTTTAAAAAAAGAGTATGTTATAATACTACCCCAGCATTATGAAACGGGGAAGGGAAAACAAAGGCATCTGCTAACTGGTGTGTTCTAAGCGACTGCTGAAATCCTACCAGAACCGTCTTCATTAAGCACCATATTCAAGGGGAGGGGCCGGGGGCGACGGGCAGGGGTGGCGGGAATTAGTGTGAGAGATTATCTGTGTCTTGAACTCTGAAACAGAGATTTCCTGGTGCTGGATGATCAGATTGGTGATGCGCTCCTGTGCTAGACGCTGATGCGACCAAACCAGTCCTCGGTTTTAGTCTTGAGTTAGTCTGTGATGGAGGGAGAGGAGAGAAAACAAGTGGAAGAGACCGGGTGGGGAGGAAGCGGCGTTCCTAGTCAGACTGACTTTGTTCCACCGGGAGGGTCTTGCTTTCAGGAGCGCCTTCCTTCTGAGCAGTCTGTTCTTCTATACACGGGGTGGGGGGCCCCGCCTGTTCGCTGGACTCAGTCTGCTCCTCCGCCCCCGGGGAGGAGGCCGGCGGCTCCCCGCTGCATGATGGGCCGCTGCTGGGCTCTTCGGTGTGGAGGGTGGGGTTGGTCGTCTGCTCGTCCGCCTCGGGCCGAGATACCAACGGGCTCGCCTCCTTCGGGGGTTTGGGGCAGCTGACGGGGGAGATCACCAAGGGAGGATGAGGTAGCTCTTTCTGCATGCAGAAGAACAAACCATGTTAGGACGAAGGCAGCTGTAGCTGCTTCAGACGTAAGCTACTTTACAAGTTCCCCAGCCCCCATCATGGACATAAAAACCCAAACTGACCGTGGAGCAGAAAGGCAGATTTGCAGGCTATAAAAAGAAACGGGGTGGATGGAAGGAGTATCCTCCATGGCAGCCACAAAACCAATTGTGCCGTGCAATTCAGTAGTTGGGGAACTGCTGCCCACACCCTGCTCCTAGATGCTGACCTCCTCCCCTTCCCCCAGGGAAATGCCTGACCTTCCCTATTGGCAGCAGCCTGCACCTCTGCTCACTCTCCACCAGGGGTCCCCAACCTTTTTTTTTAGTGCATGGACACTTTTGGGATTTTGAAACAGGGTGGTGGGGCACATCTAGGGCTCTTTCTGTAGCAGGAACTCCTTTGCATATTAGGCGACACACCCCTAATGTAGCCAATCCTCCAAGAGCTTACAGAGCTCTTCTTACAGGGGCTATTGAAAGCTCTGGGAGGATTGGCTACATTAGGGGCGTGTTGCCTAATATGCAAAGGAGTTTCTGCTACAAAAAGAGCCCCAAAGTAGCTGCTGTGGGATGGGCAGCCAACCACAAAATGGCCACCGCAGGAGGCGGAGCCACAGAAAGACAGAGGATGCCCAAGTACAGGGGACTAGAGGAGTGATTTAAAAAAAATATACTGGGAAAGAGGGTTGAGAGGGAATAAAACCAACACTGTGGAGGCAGCTGCCACTGCAGCGCTGCTATTTTAATCTGCCCGGCCAATAGGATTGCCAATGGCCAATCAGAAGCCCCACTGGGTCGGAGCCCCACCTCTAAAAACACTCAGTGGGCGCTCGGGAAAATACTGGCAGGCCCCATGGCAGAAGGTCTGAAGCATCTTTCACAGCAGCCATCACAGCACTGCTGTCGTTCCCAGGTTAGAGAAAGACAGTACGGTGTATTAAGGACAGCTGACAATCCACACACACCCCTTTCAGCCCCTAGACAACCCAGGAGAGAGATGCAGGGGGGTACAGGGCTCTGTATTTGCTCATATCAGGAAACGCACACCACAGTATGGCAGCTAAAGAGCGTGTTCCTAAGATGCATACCGCAGCTGCTGTTCAGCCCAGGTGACTTCCAGATAGACCCAGTCTCGGTACTCTGTATTTGCGGGTCTACTCCTACCACCACTTCAGCTATTTGTGGGGCAAGGGAACTACTTAATTCTCTCCAGTATATTTTTCATATTAAGAGCAATGGATCTACTGTAACAATTTGCACGCCATAAAATGCAAAACTCCCGAGGGGAGAGGAGAGAGCATTCCCCCAAGATTGAGAAAGGTGAGCACAGCTGGAGTGGGGGTGCTGAGGAAAAAGGCAGAATAGAAAGTTTCCTTTTTTAAAAAAGAACAACAACAACAACAATGCTAACAATAGTATTACTCAACTGTGATTCTAGTTACGGGTTTCTAACATTAGCATTTCTCGGAGACACTCATAGCAAACTGGTATTCACCGCAAAGCCGCTGCCCGTCCAGAACATGCCCAGCTCCTTGCGCCACAGGGCCACGACGAAGCTGGTGAGGAGCGTGCATGGCACGAGGTAGAGGAGCGCTGGCTGGCCTTTCTGCATCAGCGCCAGGGCCACGAAGGTCACCAGGAGGCCGATGCCGTAGGCTGCCACGGATAAAAGGGAGACACAGTGAGCGGAAGCAGCTCGGGGGCCTTTGCTAGACCGGGTGTGTGTGTGTGTCTGCCCACCACCCAACCCTGCCCATAAACCAGGCTTCTTTCAGACGGCTGGCAGGGGACACCTTTGCCCACAGGGTGCTTCCTGTTCCCAGATTTCCGAACATTAGCAGGAGTGAGCTCGAGCAGAAGCTGCCGGGTGCAAAACTGCATCGGAGAAGCTGCTATAGCAAGTGAAAAAACAACCCAGTCTTCGGATGCAGAAGTGGAGTGGCTGCTTGCAAATAGCCTTGAATGCACAGTGGCTGCATTTTGTGTGGTTAATTCCCTGCCTGATATCGAAGTGGAGGAAGGGGAAGTACACAGGGAGATGCCTTTTTGCCCTGCCTGTCGCGTTTCTCTCTCATTCTTCTGCCAAACAGCTCCAAGGCCAGCGTACAGTTTTCTCTCGCAGTAACCCTGTGAGATGAGGCTAGGCCGACAGCTTGGCCCAACGTCATCCGGTGAGCTTCATGGCTGAGGGAGGATTTGAACTGGATGCTTTGAGTCCTAGTCTAATACTCTAACCACTTCACCACACTCTGCAAGAGAGGAATCTGAAGATTACTAATGGGGAAGGCAACAGAGGAGGGACGCAGCTCTGCATTACCCTCAGCTGGAAGACAACAGGCTGGGGGATCCAGCCACAGAAGAAGAAGAGTAGGTTTTTATACCCCATTTTCCTCTACCTTAAGGAGTCTTGAAGCGGCTTACAATCACCTTCCCTTCCTTTCCTCACAACTGGCACCTTGTGAGGTGGGTGGGGCTGAGAGAGTTCTGAGAGAACTGTGACTGGCCCAAGGTCAACCAGCAGGCTTCATTTGCAGGAGTGGGGAATCAGACCCAGTTCTCCGGATAAGAGTCTGCCACTCTTAATCACTACACCATGCTGACTCTCATGGACTAGCGAAAGGACAGTGTGCATTCTTAAGCAGTCTGGGAGTTTCGTCACTGTGCTACTGTTTCATCTGCTTTGTTTTAATTATCAACTGCAATTTTATTGGGCGGTGTTTTCAGTGGTGTTCTCCTATGACTGCCAAGGGCTTTGAGAACTGTTACAGCTGGAACGGTTTACTAATGAACAGCCCACCTTATGCCCAAGACGATCACAGAAAGCAATGGAGAAGGCTACATGTGAAAGGATTATAACAAATCCAAAGCCAGCTGAGCAGCTCAGAACATTACTGCTAAAACCCCAACCCTCTCCTAACTGTTCGGGCCTGAAGTCAAAACGGACGCCTCTTGGTGCAAGCTCTGCATTCTTTGGGCTATGCAGAGCTGGAATTATTCAGATAGCGCGGGGGGGGGGGGGCAACCTTAAACCTGATGGGACCAGAGGAGGTGGTGTAAGTTTTAAGGAATTTCATGAAGCTGTTTACAAAAATTGTAACTGCAAAGCTGATGAAATATGGGGAAACCATCAGCAGAAGCAGTTTGAAAAAAAAAATAAAAGGAAAGGCCCAGGACGATGTCAGAGCAGTCCTTCTTTCTGGAAGTTGCTCTGACTGCAAAGAGAGCCAGTTTGGTGTAGTGGTTAGGAGTGTGGACTCTAATCTGGGAGAACTGGGTTTGATTCCCCACTCCCCCACAAGCAGCTGCTGGTGTGACCTTGGGTCAGTCACAAGTTCTCTCAGAGCCGTTCTCTCAAGAGCAGTCCGCCAAAGAGCTCTCTCAGCCCCACCTACCACACAGGGTGTCTGTTGTGGGGAGGGGAACGGAAAGGGGATTGTAAGCCGCTCTGAGACTCCTTTGAGTAGTGAAGGGTGGGGTATAAATCCAATCTCTTCTCTTCTTCTTCTCTTCTGCAAAGAACCACAGCCTTCTCTACAGAGGATCCTCCATCCCTTTGAAATGGCTTGCCAGAAGAGGTACACAGGATGCCTTCTCTGGAAAGATGCAGGCAAGCCTTTTAAGACAGCCACGTACTCACATACCTACCAGCTCAGATCTGTGTCTCTTCCTATAGGATTCAAGTTTGAATATTTAATTCTTTGTGGTGGTGGGTCTGTCTTTCCTCTTCTGGGGAAGGGAGGGGTGTCATTTATACTGTGGCACAATATTTATGAAATAGTGAGCTTTCTGTTCTGTGGAGGGGGTAAGCATATTTAAAGTAAATACATTTTTTTAAATGATGCCTGTTGCTGGGATTTGTGACCAACAGCTAATGGTGGTGCAGGCCTGTTAGGCATGCCTTGCTTGGGTCAACATAATACCTTGAACCAGAGTGTTGATCAGGCCCGTCACCCTCCTTCATAGCTACAAACACACACAATACAAGTGAAGGACAGGCAAGAACTCATGGAGGGATGGGAATCTCATTTCCCCATTCCTTCGCCCCTCCCCCTGGCAGCCCCGGCAGCCCCTCCTCTTTCACCCACTGATCCTTTTCTGTTTCTTCCTCTGCCACCCTTACTCACCCACCTTTTATGGTCCCCCTTCTTCAACTTTCCTTTTCCTACCTTTCTTTGCTCCTCTTCCTGTTGGCTTTATGATCCCTTCCTCCTATCTTTAAATTTTTAAATGCCTCTTCCCCCTGCTGATACTGATGGAATCCTCCCCAATGTCGCCTCTGGGTTGCCTAGCAACCCCCAAAATGGCTGCTGAGACCTCACAGCACAAGTTGTCAGTGACACTTTTTCTTAAAAGAAGCAGGTACTACTTCCATAATTTGGGCGATTTTCTAACCCCAACAACATTTTCCCTCAGGCTTGTAGTAAAATCCCCCCCTACCTGTCTTTGACTCCATTGTGTGGATTTTATGATCTACGTCCTAGAGGCCAGTTCAGAATTAGAGATAATGACATTAATAAGAGAGGAGCCATGCACCTATTACCGGGCCAAGGTTGCTGTAATTCGATCTGTGTTCAAAGAGCTTTCATTTTGGCTCAGAGAAGCAAGGAGCTTGCTAAGGAAGAGGCGATAAGAAAAGGGGAGGGAGAGAAACTGCTTCTTTTTGCATGATGGTTGGAAAGGAGGTAAGAACCAAAATGGTGCTGATGTGATACGGATGCGTCTCTGCTTTTAGAGGGCCAGGAATGTGCCAGGAGGAGCAAAACTTACCTGTGGTGCAGGCAACAAAGTACACTCTGGATGACTGGACTTGGATGTCAAACCGGTGGCAGTATGCTACCAGGAGTCCTAAGGGAAGAAAAAGACCACTAACAGAACACTGAAATTGTTGAACACACACACACACACACCATCCCAAGTTCTACCTGATGGTAACCCAAAGTCCATGCTGTGAACTATTAATCCTCTTTCTGCTAGAAGGCTGTCCCTCATGTGAAGGTGCTTTCTACCCTTGGTCCACCTTGCTCAGACTCGTTCCCTTTGACTGGCAGCTGCTCTCCGAGACCTTAGGCAGAGAAGGGGTCTTTCCCAGCAGCCACTCCTGGAGACGCCTGGACTGAACCAGGGACACTTTGCAGGCAAAGCACGCACCCGACCCCCAAGAGGTGGCTCTAAAAGCAGAGAAGCATCACTGCAGATGTTTGCACATACAAAGCTGTCTGGTGCAGAGTCAGGTCTTTGGTGCGTTTCATACAGAACTCCTCATCTCCTCTGACTGGCAGCAGCTCTTCAGCGGCTCAGGCACCGAAAGGCCTTTTCCAGCACCTGCTACTGGGGAGCCTTTGAATGGAGACTGAACTCCGGCCCCTCCGTATATGAAGGACCTGCTCCACCAGCAAGCTATAGTACCACTGATGAAAAGCAGAAGACCACAGCTGTAAAGTTTGCCTTGACCCCAGTCTCTGCACCTAACATCACTGGTTTGCGGAAGGTCCCTGGTTCAATCCCCGGCATCTCCAGTTAAAGGATCTGGCAGTAGGTGATGTAAAAGACTTGCACCTGAGACCCTGGAGAGCTGCTGCCAGTCTGAGTAGGCAATACTAACCGTGATGGACCAAGGGTCCAGTTCAGTATAAGGCAGCTTCATGTGTGTTTATGCCAAAGGACAATTTGCCCACTCTAACGCTGGGCGGGGCTTTGGCTCAGGGGCAGAGTATCTGATTGGATCAGCTACACAGAGATAGACAGAGGTCTTTGCCAGCCCTGCTACCAGAGGTCCTTATTACTGTTTTCAAAATTACAATAAAGTAGACAAGATTCTTAACATCTGAGATTACTAAATTTAAAGGGGAAGAAACCAGTCGTAAACGTCAATCTGCAAGCTAAGAGTTTCCCAAAACTGTACAAAAGGTTCCCAAGCAAACATCAAACAACAGTTTAAACTACCTTCCATCCTTTAGACGTAAACACACTGTTAATTTAGCCAATTTCACCAGACCTTTTAACTCTATTTCTTGAAAGAAAAATGTTTGGCAACACACCAAGATTTTTAGCTATGATCATTTTATGGCTCTTGATAAGTCAGCAATCATAGGAAATCTTAGTTTAGAAGAGACTTTTTGTACAAGACCCAAGAAACACCATTTTGAAACTTTTAAGCACTGATATTCCAGTCAGACATACAATCTCATTTAAATCTCTTGTCCTGAAAATAGAAACAATTGGACATGATGACCACAGGTGTAGGCAATCAGCTGATGTGCCCACATTTTCAACACTGACACATTTTTGTCCTTAAAGATTCCATCTAACTTGTAGGGTGGTAAGTACCACATGTACAGAATGTTTAGAATGTTTATAAACATTCTCTTTTAGGCAGGGCTTTTTTTGTAGAAAAAGCCCAGCAGGAACTCCTTTGCATGTTAGGCCACACAGCCCTAATGTAGCCAATCCTAATGAGTTTCTGCTGTTGGGTGTGGCCTATTATGCTAATGAGTTCCTGCTGGGCATGCCCAACTTGGGAGCCAGCTGGAACTCTGTTCCTGTGTGTTCCTGCCCAAAATTAGCCCTGCTTTTAGGATGATACAACTTGCAATCGGAAGAGTGAAAGTCAAAGACATTTCTGTTCATGTTTCTCATTTTAGAATTTTACTCCAGTTGAAAGAAAAAATATGGATCTTATATTTTGCCTTTTCAAAAAGGTATTTTTATACAGAGTATCAGTCCTCCAAAATAGTTCCTTTCTAAGTGGAGATACCAGCGACTCATCCTGAGACTTTCTGCAAGCAGAGCAGTTACCCCCTGCAACGGAGTGATTGCCCCTTTCCTTCTCAGATGGCACCAAAATGACCTTCCCAGCCAGAAGGGTTAATAAGTGTAAAATCTTAGCATATCTGAGAAACAGAAGCCAAGAGCAGGTGCCAGATGCGAGAAACCAGAGATGAGGTGGGAATACCAACTGCTGTTAAGTCCCAAAGCAAGGTCAGAGGAAGAGAATGTACCTGGAACTAGAATGTCTCCGAATCCGAGAAGTGAGAACGGCCTGTCACAGAGCGCCAGTGGTGAGAAATTGAGCCTTGGGACCTTCAAGACCATGGGGAGCTTTGAAAGATAAAGATAAAATAAGCGTTTCTTAGGGAAGTTACATGCCTCGATAGATTTTTATTTATGATTATTTCCCGCTGTGGAGAATCAGTTGCCTCCAGGAAATCCACAAGCAGGGCTTGAAGGTTTGGAGGGGGATCCACGCCAGAAGAGGAAGAGATTGAATTTATACCCCACCCTTCACTACCCAAAGGAGTCTCAGAGTGGCTTACAATCTCCTTTCCCTTCCCCTCCCCACAACAGACACCCTGCAAGGTAGGTGGGGCTGAGAGAGCTCTTTTGAGGACTGCTCTTGAGAGAAACAGCTCTGAGAGAACTTGTGACTGAGCCAAAGTCACACCAGCAGCTGCATGTGGAGGAGTGGGGAATCAAACCCAGTTCTCCCAGATTAGAGTCCACACTTTTAAACCACTACACCAAAAGGACTCTCTGATTTACCCTGTCTTTTTGGCAAACGGCAAACATAGAGTTCCCATTGAGGAGGCACTGGCAGACCACCTCTGTCCATCACTTACCTTGAAAACCATACAGGGCTGCCGTATGTCGGCTGTGACTTGATGGCATTTTCCACCACCACTATTTAGACCTCCTCCTCTCCTTCAAGAACAAGTCCAATTACGTTTTACTTAGAATGCAACAGCCCTGCAGGGCCCAGCCCTTCGCACATTCTGTTGCCCACAGTGGCTGGCCAGAGGTCTCCAGGAAGCCTCCAAGCAGGGTCCAAAGGCCTGTCCCCACTGCTGCCCTGCTCCAGAGACTAGACATTGAAGTCCCAAACAGCCATCATGGTCAATGAGTTGCAGACAGGCTACCCCGTAGGAAAGCTGTCTAAACCCCCCCAGCCCCGAAAATCATCTCTAAGATTAAATGGTTTGGGGAAGGCTATTGAAAGACTCCCCAGGCTCCCTCCACACAGCACATTTCAAGGCAGCACCAGTGCCTCGGTAGTGCTGCCACAGCAGGTACGAAACAAATCCCCAGTTGTTTGATTCTGAAAATGGGGGTGGGGGTTACAGTAGCTGACACAGGCCCAAGCATACTAGCCATGAAGCTGCCTGACAGATCGGAAAACTCCACCTGCCCTGTATGGATGACACTGTCAGGAACGTCTGAAATGTTCTTCACCTCAGCCCCTACAGCTCTGAAATTGCTTTCCTAGCACTTCTCAGGAGGCACCCAGGAACACAACCTCCCTCACCGCTGTCTGCGGCGGCACAGCCCAAGAGTACCAGTCTGGTGTTGTGGTTAGAGAATCAGACTACAATTCAGGAGACACAGGGTCAAATCTCCACTGTGTCATGGAAGCTCCTTGGGGAAGTTGCACATTCTCAGCCTAACCTACCTCACGGGTTTTCCATGAGAATCAAATGGGAGAAGAAAGATGCCAGCCACTCCCTATCCGCATTGGAGAGGAGGAGGAGGAGGAGAAGAAGAGATTGGATCGGAGTCTCAGAGTGGCTTACAATCTCCTTCCCTTCCTCTCCCCACAGCAGACAGCCTGTGAGGTTGGTGGAGCTGAGAGGGCTCTCTTGAGAACTGCCCTTGAGAGAACAGCTCTGAGAGAAATGTGACTAGCTCAAGGTCACCCAGCTGGCTGCATGTGGAGGAATGGGGAATCAAACCCTGTTCTCCCAGATTAGAGTCTGCCCCTCTTAACCACTACACCAAACTGGCTCTCAGTGGGATAAGAAACAAAAAATTAAAAAAGAATGTTCCGTGTCTGAGAGAGACCAAAGTTTCAAGAGCCGACTCTATGGCAGGAAGATGCTGTTAAGCAAGTGAGCAGGACTGCTTTGAAGCCCTGACAAGAGACCAGTAACCTGCCCCGCCCACACCCCATCTTCCCTGGGGGGAGGGCCACTCTTTGGAAAACTCCAAGACCCCAGACCCACCTTTTCGTGAGTGGCCGAGTCGGTCGGGCCGGCTGCCACCTCCACCATGATGCTCTCCCCGGTCTGAAAGAAACGGAGGGGAAAGAGTCCAGTCAGTTCATTTAAAAAACCCACGTTTCTGGCCTCCTACCCTTTAGAGAATCAGGGACTGGCAAGCGGTTATGATGAAGAGGACAAGGGGTCCTTCCAAGAAAACCCCAGAAATTAAACCAAAAAGAGTCTTGGGGAAAGAGAGAAGATGCTAGGGACTGTCAGCCTTGGAAAGGAAACTCACTCATTCCCTGGCATGCAATCCTCTGCCGTGCTGAAGAACCCCTCCTGGCTTGGCCTGCCACCCCTCCCCAACACCGTCATTTCCCCCCAAGTCATCCTCCTTTTCTTCTCTGGAGGACGAGGACAGAAGCCCCTGCTTCTCTAGTGATGGACAGTTAACAGGGTGGGCTGCCGGAAAAGGCGGCACTGTTTGTCTACAATGAAGCACCCCCTCCCCGCTTCTCTGACACACACAAAATATTCCACCCTGGAGTGTCCTTACATTAATAAAGATAACTTTGTGCATAGTGAGCGTAATTGAAACTGTCACCAAGGGATCAAGGATAATGGGATAACATGCGCGTCTGGGCACGCACAAGATATTTTTGGTGCCTGCCGCAATTCAGGTCAACAAACGCAGGAAAATAGGAGTTAGCGTTCAAGGGCCGGGGGCGCCGCAAGGCCGGTTCTCAAAGGGGAAGAATCAAAAGCGTGACATTTCCTTTCCTTTGAGTCTGACCTGCTGCCCTCCTGCCTGCGTTATACTGCCCAAAGGCGCTGGCGAAGTACGTCACGGTAACATTTGGACATTGATACAGAGAACAGAAGGACTGCAAAGCCATCCGGCCTCGTGACGCCTTTGGGATCAGCATCCCGCCCGGCTCTCCCCTCCGACAGCTACGAATGCAGAGACCTACCAATTTTCTCGTGCTTGGCCGGACTGCGCAACTGGCGGCTCCCACCCTTCTCCGCTTTGCAAGAAATGAATTAAGCACACTCTCAGCCCTCATGCGTGCAGACAGAGGAAAGAGGAACCCTCCCTTCATTTCGGTACAAACAACCACTCTCTGATCCAACACTTTGACTGCAAACTTGGTAGCACAAGCACATGGAGCTGGTACACCTTGCACAGCACAACCTTTTTGAGCCCACTGGAATTCTGACATAAGGTAATGGGCGCAACTGCAAAATGGCTGCCTTGGGAGGCGGAGTCAGCTACAAAATGGCTGCTTTAGGAGGCGGAGCCACACACACATAGCAAGCCCAAGTGCAGGGGAAAGAGTAGTATTTGTAAAATACACTTGGAAAGAGGAGTGACAAAGAATAAAGCTAACACCGTGGTGGCAGCTCCAACTGAAACATCGTCTGCACAGCCAAACAGATCTTCAGCGGCCAATCAGAAGCCATATCGGGAAAGGGCCCCACATTTCCACACCCACTTTCTAAAAAGACTTGGGGGTGCCAGGACAAGTGCTGGTGGGCACTTGTGTGTTAGGGACCCCTGGTCCAGGGCATACATCCAAAACCCCAAAGGAACACTGAACTAATCCCAGGGCAAATGCCATGTACCTCAGTGAAATACGGTGTAATGAACACAAAGAAAACGTCGTACACAAACAGGACTAAGAGGAGCAAAGTACAGCCCTAGAGGGAGAGAGAGACAAGAAATCACTTTGCATATCTTAATAAAAGGACAGCCGATCTCCCAAAATTAAAGGACACCCTGAAGCCATAGATCACCACCACCGCCCTCAGCCTGACTCATTCAGTGTTAGAAAGTGACCATTTCTAGACCTGCATTGTGTGATCAATTGAAAACCTCCTGATCAACTGGGGGGGGAGAACAACCACCCCCGATTAATCAGGCAGTGGACGTTTTAAAAAGAATCAAGTGTTTTTAATTCAGGTACTTGTTAGTTAAAAGACTGTGGGTGGCAAATGCCAGCTTCAAAGAGCTACAGATAAAGGAGGGAATACTTCTAACTACAGGCCCAACCTCCATAGGAGATACTCTTCCCTTCTCTCTCATATCAGAGGGAATGCTTCTTCCAAGAAGTCTGCTGCCCATGGAAGAGGCATTCCTGCTGCCCATGGAAGAGGCATTCCTTCCAAGATGTCTGCTGCCTATGGAAGAGGCATTTCAGCTCACACACTGGAGAGAGACTCTTTTCTAATATGCTTGGTCTCCCCAGCCTGAACCCGACACTGGCCCTCACCTTGTCACAGTCCCCATCCCAACCTGCCCCTTGGGCTTACCTTGAATGTCGGCAAGCGGATAGTTTTCAGCATGTAAAGGCAGAAGGCGATCCCCAGGGCATCTTGGAGGACCCAGGCCCACCTAGGGCAAGAAGAGCCACATTGGAGGGAAGGGCAGGGGTGGTGCAGAAGCCCCAGATCCTCACTCTGAGACTAGATCCCTGGCCCAGACTATTTTCCCCCCACCTGTCCTGCATTGGAACAACCCCAAAGTCTGACCTTTGTATGTTG
This sequence comes from Gekko gecko, assembly GCA_029375565.1. Taxonomy (NCBI): domain Eukaryota; kingdom Metazoa; phylum Chordata; class Lepidosauria; order Squamata; family Gekkonidae; genus Gekko; species Gekko gecko. Next base: position 313,189,774 of record JAPDNY010000001.1, on the reverse strand, counting down.
ACTTTAATTAGGTCTTGCTCCCTGGCCCTGAGGGCATCTTAGTCCACACCTCCCCTCTGGCGCCTTTGGGTTTTCCTCTCCGCTCCCACGTGGGTGCTCCCCTTCATTGGTCAGGGTCCTTTCTACCCTTCTGTCACCTGCCTGTCCACCCACCATCATCACTCCCTAAACATTTCAGGGACTCAATGGCCTCTCCCCATCCCCCATCTTTACAGTTAATACAATTCTCACCTACTACTAAGCACTTTCAGTGATGAGATCCACAGTAATCCTTTTAATACCCCTGCAAGGCAGGCTAGTCTTATCACTCCTATTCTTCACGGAGAACTGAGAAAGAAACCTCGCCCTTAGGCAGCCAGCGTGACAGACTGATTAGACTAGGACCGAGGAAGCCTGGGTTTGAGTCCCTACACGGCCACGGAGCTCTGCACGTGACCTTGGGTCAGTCTCACCCTTTCTCAGCCTAACCTACCTTATAGGGTTCTTGTGAAGATACAATCGAGGAGAGGCGAGAACTATGTATGCCACCCCCGAGCTCTTTGGAGGAAGGGTAGGATAAAAATGGGGTTAGACAGAAAGACAGATTAGAATCATGAGAAAGATGACAGACAAGGTCATCAAGTGAGTTTGCGGACAAGATGAGACTCGAACCAGCAGCTGTCTCCCAGATATACTAGCTTATCCTCTTCGCCACTAACCTACACTGTGAAAATCCTATGTCCTTTTACCTGGGAGAGAAGACCCATTTAATACAATAGGGCTTACTTCTGAGTAAATGTGCATAGGATTGCACGAACAGATTTCAAACCCCCTGGAGAAGACCGCCCCCATGTTAGCCTTCTACAGACCGTGGCCTTTGTAATGAATGACAATGACTCATAGCCTGCTCTTTCCGATATCATTTGCTCAGAATGGCCAGCAATAAATCAAAACTTCAAAATAATGCTTTGAAGACGCCTTGAAAGAAGCTCCTGCAGAATCTGTCCCTTTAGCGGTGGTGTTGCCCTCCGGCTCCTTGCAACTGAGGAAAGCGCCCCTGCTCATGAAACTGCTCTGAGGGGATCCAACGCCTAACATCACATAGGCAGGCCTGATAAAAAACCAAGCCAAAAACCTCTTTACCACGGCAGGCAGAACTAATGAAACCAAGGGAAAAAAGAATGAAAGCTGAGTTGCAGTAAGTTCTTTGCCCAGTACCTAACGCCAGCATGGCATACTGTTTAAAGTCCTGGACTAGGATCAAGGAGACCCAGGTTCGAATCCTTCCTCTGCCATTGGAGGCTTGCAGGATGACGTTGGGCCAGTCACACACATTCCACCTAACCTACCTCACAAGGTTGTTGTGAGGGGAAAATGGAGGACAGGAGGATGATTTAAGCTGCTCTGGGTCCCTATTGAGGTTCCATGGTTATACTGCCACACCTCGATAGCCTTTTGTGTATAACAGCAGCAGCAGCAACACACAGACACACACACACGCAAACCCCTATCACTCATCGTATCTTCCTTGTTTCAGGAGATGGTCTTGCACATCAAATCCAGGGCCATCAATGGAGAGAGAGAGAGAGGGCCATGGGCATGGGGAACACCAGAGAACCCAGCCAGCCAGCAGACAAAGCTACTTGAGCAACTGGGGGGTGGGCCAGCCCAAGGGAAAAATGTTTTATGTAAACAAGCCAATAGTGAGCCATGTTTTAGAGAATGTGTAATTACGTGGCAGGCTCCTCCTTCCAGTGCAGGATCCACCAGCTTTCTCAGCCTACCCCATAACTTAATAATAATTAAGTGCGCCCTGATCTGGACAGCCCAGGCAAGCCCGATCTCGTCAGATCTCGGAAGCTAAGCAGGGTCGGTCACCAGAGGTTGCCATGACTTCCAGGTGCACGCACACTCACGTGCACGGATGAAAAATACAAAATAATGATAATGATAATGATAATGATAATGATAATGATAATGATAATGATAATAATAATAATAATAATAATAATAGTGCCTTCAAGTCACAATCAACACAGGGTGACCTTTCATGGGGTGTTCAAAGCAACAGATGAAGAAACGCGATTGGCCGCTGCCTGCCTCTGCCTAGCAACCTTGGACTTCCTTGGTCGTCTCCCATCCAAGGACTAACCTGGGCCGGGCTGCCTTCGCTTCTGAGCTCTGACCAGCTTGGGGCTAGGTGGGGGGCTATGCAGGCTGTTGGAATTAGCTGAGCCTCCATTTTACACACAGGCAGCTTCCTGGTCCTCACCACCAACTTCTAGAGGGTTACAGGCAAAAACCGGAGCGCCGGAGTTGGAAAGCTGAGCGGGATACACATCGCGGACTTACTGGTCCTCGTTTCGGAAGACTACCCAGACCACGCTGACGGCGACGCAGAAGAGGGCCAGGAGCAGCATCCGGACCTGCGGACGCTTGTGGAAGTACGGCAGGTTGTTATCGGGAACCCTGAAAACCAGACGGATGGCATCGAAGGGAGCACAAGATCACTCTGCTTTACAGGCATGGAGAAGATGCACACAATTCAGCGGGGCCTGTGAGACAGAGCTGTTCCGCCAGGCCTGTGAACTGGACTCCCTTCCCTCCTCCCTTTTCCTTTTCCCGTCCTCCTCTTCCCTTTCTCTCTCCTCCCCCCACTCCTTCCTACAAGATCAAATTAGGATATTTACTCCCTCCCGGGATCAGAAGAGCCACATTGTGCTCCTTTATACACCATCTGTGTCACTGCTGTACTGTAGAACTGTTAATATTTTAACTTATGGATTGTTTTTATCAATGTTGTTACCTGCCCTGAGCCCTGCTATGCAGGGGAGGGCGGGATAAAAACCGGATAAATAACGAAGCAACTGAACAGCCACATACCTGCATTTTCCCCAAGGGAACCTCCGGACAAAGGGAGAAAGGCAGCTGTAGAGGCCAACAGAAGCGGCCAGGCAGAAGATCCCGATGATGCCATAAACTGGAAGGGGGAAGCAGAAATGAGAAATCTCAGAAGAGAGGAAAGTCACCCCACAGCCCCCACCACCTCAGGCAATGGAGGCCAGTGCTGCTTCAAAGAAAAGCCAGCATGTGAACAGACGTACAGGAGAAAGAGGAGGCAAGCGAGCTCTGAATGGCCCCACAAGATACGACAAGGTCAGTGTGTGTCTTAAGTGGAGTGGTGTTTAACCTTGGCTTGTCCGATTCCGGTGGACTCATCCAAGAGCCAACCTGGCTTGTTGATAGGACCTTTGAACCACGTAATCAGAATGCTGCTGCTCTTATTCTGAATATCGCAAACCCACCGAGGCCAAGGAATATAGACACAAGCCTAAGCTCACAGGGCTGGAAACTTATGGATTCATCCTGGAAATGGTGGTGCTTCCCTCCAGAAGAATGTCAGCAGAGCTCCATGGCGCTGACAGGTCTGGTATCCTGTTTCCAACGGTGGCCGGCAGGACGCCCTGATGGGAAGCCCACAAACCAGGCAGGAAACCAACAGTTTTGCCCTGCTGCCACCCTGACCCTCAGCAGCTGGCATTCAAGGGCAGAGCACTTCCATTTAACCATCGTGGCCAATAGGAGTAAACAGGCCTCTTCTCCTCCATTAGTATATCTAAACCTCGTTTTACAGCCATCTGAACTAGCATCCATTTGTGAAATGAGTTTCACAAGCTAGAATTTTGTGGAGAAACACAGGGTGACCCAGGCTCAGAGGCAGAATGTCTCTGTTGTAAGAAGCTGGAAGGGGGAGAGTCAACAGATGAGGCCTCTTACCAGCGGGCCTTAATTGTGGGCTTCCCAGAAGAAAAGTCCCCAAAGGGCATTTGAGGTATGGCTGCTGCTGAAAACAGGATACTGAATTAGATAGACCAGAGTACCCAACATGGTGGTCGCCAAGTGTTTTTAGAAAGTGGGTGGGGCCTTCTGCCTAGCACAGCTTCTGACTGGCTTTGCAGATCCTTAAAAAGCTGCTTTGGCAGCAGCTGCTACCAGCACAGAAGGCTCTTCACCGTGTGACTGAAGGTCAGCTGTGGCAACCATTTTATGGCTGGCTCCACCTCCTGAGGCGGCTCTTTTTGTGGTAGCCATTTTGTGGTTGCGCCCACCATGCTACACCGGAACTCCAGAGGTGCCCCCCCCCCCCCGAGATAGACCATTACTCTTACACACCCTCACAACCTCCTGAGTCCTTGTCTTATAGGAGTGAGGGAGATGTTAATTTATGAACGGGGTGGGGAATCCAAAAAGAGCAGGGAATAAAGAAAAACGAGGGTTTTGAGATCTGTCCGCGTAAGAGAACAGAAACTGAGCATGCAGAGTTGGATGTTCACCACAAGGGGTCAGTGCATGCCAGCAATGCTTGCCGTGGTCAACACTTTTGATGGGAGACAATCCAAGTTTCATAGTACCACTTGCAAGTTAGCCTCTGCTAAATGCTCACAAAAGGACAGGCACATAGAGTGGGCGTAGGACCTGTGGTAACCTGCCCTTCCCCCAAAACCCCTCTTATACTGTTACCTAGAACAGCATTATGGATGCTCAGACACCCCCTGGTTCAGCTCACCTCCCCAACTGTTGGAACAGCTGTTCATTTGTGCCACTTCAGCAACAACAGGAAACTTCTCACTGTGCCCCGAGCCTTGCATGCACTCAGCAAAAAGATGAGAAGCTGATGCATCTACCTCCCTCCTCCAAGCCTCTCCCTGAGCCCCTGTCTTGCAGAGGGGCTGCTTGGCATGGGAATTGCTTCTGTCTTCTCCCCCACCCCAATGGAGGGGAAGAACATTAACAATCGGCTTCTCCTCACGTGGGGGGAGCAAATGACAAGCTGATTGCTTTGGGCCGTCCCCACCCTAAGGCTCGGGAGGGAACAGAAGAGACTGGCAGCGTATCTTCCTGCTTGCAAGCAGGGGGTTTAGAGGCTGATTGAGCAGGCGGGCTCGTTTCTGACTCTCCCCTGAAACTTTCCTGCAAGGAAAGGACACAGGGAAGTGCTCGAATACCAGAGCCTGACTCCCAGATGTTCCCCCAATCAGCTGAGAGTCCGTTTCTGACCAGCAGAGCAGCCACAAACCTGTTTGACCGCTGTTCAAGTAGTTCGGCGCAAGGCGACCGCAGTCTTGATCAGCTCACGGTCTGATCACGAGTGCCGAACAGGGTGTGCGTGACCACCACCAAATACCTAGATCGTCGTAGAAGTAATACAGGAGGACGAGCATCGAGCAGCACATGACCACGAACACGCAGATCATGACCGGGCTGACGTCAACCGTCTCGTCTTCGTGCTTCTCAGCCCCGTCATCTCGCTTGTGCTTCATGTACCGCCTGGAAGAGAAGCAGCAACAGCCGTCAAGCCCGGCTTCCTTTACCGCAACGAGTAAGTGTAGGCTGCCAATCCCGTGACACCGGTCCAGAGGCCCATGGTGAAAAGGCTCAAGGGACCAGTAGCCAGAGGTACAGCAAGACAGAATCTCTGGAGTGGATGTAGCATTAACTGTGAAGTGGCTGGCTGGCACGCAACAGGAGAACCCTTCCGTAGTTGCCTAGCAATCACAAAACAATGCTGGTTCCCTCAACTGACCGAGGACGTGGCTCAGTGGCAGAACACCACCCCCCCCCCAGAACACTGAAGGTCCCTCGAGCCAGTTCCAGGCAGCAGAGACTGGGGAAGGGTTCTCTTTGCCCAAGACTTTGGAGAGTTGCTGCCCTGAAATACAATGCTAAACTGGAGAGTCTATAACACTGACCGTGACATGAGACAGCTTCATACCTTCATAATCAAAAATCCACTGCTCCAAGAGGCCATAGCTCAGTGGCCAAGCTTACCCTTTGAATGCAGAAGTCTCGCAGGTTAAATCCCTGGAAGCCTCTTCAGTTAAAGGCTCTTAGCATACAGTTATTGGGAAAGCAGAAAAGAGCTGGAGTCCAGTAGCACCTTAAAGACTAACAAAATTTGTGGCAGGGTGTATGAGCTTTCGTGAGTCACCGCTCACTTCTGCAGATGCAGCTAGAATGTAAGTATGTGAGATGTACTCACATTCTAGCTGTACCTGAACAGGTGAGCAGTGACTCATGAAAGCTCCTACCCTTCCACAAATTTTGTTAGTCTTTAAGGTGCTACTGGACTCATGCTCTTCTCTACTGCTACAGACAGACTAACACGGCTACCCATCTTCTGTTACTCGGAAAGACCTTCAGAGAGCCGATGCCAGTGAGAAGAGACAGTGGTGATGCTGGAAAGTGGTGTCAAGTCACAGCCGACTTATGGTGACCCTGTAGGGGATTTCAGAGCAAGGGATGATGAACAGAGGTGGTTTGCCATTGCCTGCCTCTGCGTAGCGACCCCAGACTTCCTCGGTGGTCTCCCATCCTACTACTAACCAGGGCTGACCCTGCTCAGTTTCCATAATCCGATGGGATCGAGCAAGCCTGGGCCATCCAGGTCAGAGGAGATGGTAGCAGGGCTTAAACGGACCAGGTGGTCTGGCTCAAAGTAAGGCAACTTCGTACATTCACCTGGCTCCAAACCATGCTGGCAGCCAGCTGGGACCTGAACCGCCGCCACCACCACAAGGGACAGACACATCCGTAAGTGCATTGTGCAGTGACTTGTATGAGGAGGGAGTCAGAAAACAACCTGTAATCGGAGCTCCCAGTCCCAGAAGTGAGGGGGTTCTGGTCATTGAGGGGGGTGAGGCACGGGGGTCATCAGAGAGGCAGGCGGAGGGAGAACTGCAGAGTGTTCTGCAATACAGGCAGGATTCTGGAGAAACTGACGCACACAGCCAATAAAGGAGGCTGAAATTCGAGTGATCAACAGAGACACAGGCTGCTAGTTGTATCGGAAAAGCCAGGTCTGATCATGCTTTACAAAATGGAAGCTCTAACATGTCACAGAATCACAGAGTTGGGACCTCCAGGGTCATCTAGTCCAACACCCTGCACAGTGCAAGAAATTCACAACTACCTCCCCCCTGCCCAGAGTCCCAATGGCACTGAATTAGCCAAGGAGAACACATCATTAATGGCTGGAGCGTCCCCCCCCTCAGCCCCATGCCACTCACTTTTTTACATCTCTGCTTCCAGCCCAGTAGCCACCGACTGCCACCGTGCCCACAGCCATGATAAAGATGATCACCATGTTGTAATCCAAGACCGGCTCACTGGGGGCATACATGGCCACTTTCACGGACCGGCCGAAACTCTGCAGTGGCACAGAGGGTGGAAAAAGGAAGGAGACAAGAGTTGCTGGCCAGACAGATAAGTCAACAGTAGCAGCAAGCCGTCCTTTGCGCACCCCTGCCAGGGTCCATGCCAGGACCTGTATGTAACTCTGGCAATCTCTCCCTAGGTCACAAGGCATCTTCTCTGGGGAAGGTGGTGTGGGTCATCCATATCCTGCAATTCTGATACTTCTTAAACTGGTCTTCTGCACCACTTCAATTTTTTAAAATATGTGCATGTGTGTGCGTATGAGTATGTGTGCACCCGGAAGTCATGGTGACCTCTGGTGACTGACCCCTAGTGGGAGCCTGGAGGATATTCAGAGAGGTGGCTGAATAAAGCCTGCCCCCACCTCCTGCTTCTGGTATTCCAAGGAGGTCTCCCATCCAAGTACTTGCCAGAGTCGACCCTGCTTAGCTTCTGAGATCTGACGAGATCGGGCTTGCCTGGGCTATCCAGGCCAGGGCCAATTATCCCTTTTCTAAGGGGAGGGGGAACGGATTGCAGAAAGACAAATCTGAAGTGGCACGTGGGTTTACCATCTCAGTGAGAATCAGATCTGAGTCACGACCAGATTTCCTACGCCAGGTGTTCACAATTAAGGCAGCAGAAACAACACAGCCAAACGCCACGCCCGGTGTTTCTGCTTTTCCACAAATCAGCTGTTTGCTGGTTCTCATAACTCCAGATAATTCTGAATCCCCAAGACAATATATGAAGGTCTGCTAGGCTGGGGTGTAACTAACTGAATAAGAAGACATCACGCCAGCCCTGTAGCCAAGTAGACACCAGGACCGTCTCCGTGCTGGAAGGGAGAGGCCGAAGGCTGAGCTCCCAGCCACAGAACAGTGCAGAACTCATCCCGCCCGCCTAACTCCCTTGCTAGGGAACCTCCCGATCTGCTCAAAGCCCTCCCTAGCAACAAGAGGTCCCTAGGCCAGCCCAGCCTTTGAAGAGATGTCACCTCCATGCCCCATCCTGCTGTTGATGGTGGTTTCTAACGTCCAGATTGGCAACCTTTTGAGAGGCTGCCATTGGGCCTGGTCTTATTGCCCCCCACCCCCTTCATGGGGTGGCCTGTCTGAGAAGTTCAGAGGGGCTCCCGACCCTTGTGGTTCACAAACAGTGTAAAACAGAATTGTTCAGAAGTGCATTTCTTACAAAGGAAATAAGGCTGTGGTATAATGGAATGGCCCAGGAAGATACTTTCGTAAAGGAACCGGGAGCCCCTGTTCTGGCAGAGGTCCCCAACGTGGTGCCTGTGGGCATCATGGCACCCACCAAGTGTTTTTAGAAAGTAGGTGGAGATGGGCGGGGCTCCTGCCCAGCAGGGCTTCTGATTGGCTACTGGAGATCTGATTGGACTTTGGGTCAGCAGCTGCTCTGACTACACTGTTCTATTTTTGTAATTCCATTTTCCACCCCACTCAATAAATCACGTCTCAATTTTTTTGCCATCATCTCTTAACTGTTGCAATAGATGGGAACTCTCAGTCTGGGGCAGGTGATGCGCTCTATTCTTGGTGCATGGTGGGGGGCAACAGTGGGAGGGCTTCTAGTGTCCTGGCCCCACTGCTGGACCTCCTGATGGCACCTGGTATTTTTGGCCATTGTGTGACAGAGTGTTGGACTAGATGGGCCACTGGCCTGATTCAACATTGGCTTCTCTTATGTTCTTATGTTCTAATCCTCGCCCTATTGCATTACTTATTCGGTATCTCATGCTATTTGACTGCCTTGCTTCCCACTGTGCAATCTGTCTTGAGTCTCTGTGAGAAAGGCAGGCTATAAACCAAATAAGCAAATAAATAGAAACTAGTTGCTGGCCAGGAATATACATGTCAAGGCAGTTCTCTATGGCTAGGGAGCCCACAATGGACGCACGTTCCACCCCATTCCCCACCCCACAGTTAGGCACAAGGACTTCCCAGATCCCACAAACACTTGCTGCTGAAGGGACATGCAGCTAACTACTCCAAAGCAACAACGTTGTGGAATGTGGGATGGACCCAACTCTTACCTTGCCAATATCCAGCATGTCAGCATAGCTCAACAGGGCCACAGGAATATCGATCTCTTCATACTGACTCCGGTTACCAGCAGGGGGAACCTGGTGGAAGAACAAAAAAGGGTGAGGGCAGCCGTGGAGGGAAAGAGCTGAATGGCGGCACAGACACAGCATGGCTGTTCACAGGCCAGTCCAATCAGGTCCACGCTTCAGGCCACACAACCTAAAATGGTGCACGGGAAAGCACGAAACTCAGAACCAATCATTCAAATAGCCTTAATCTCTACCAGGAACCTGCTGGATTTACTTTGTTCCAAGCTGAGTTACTTTCAACTGTTCCAGAGTGATCAAGAGGCTGGAGCACATTCCTTGCAGGGAAAAGCTAAACCTTTTAAGATCAGAGGAAAACCCATGGGGTGGTGGAAAGAACAATGGAAAGAGAGAGAGGGAACTTTCTCATCCCCTACATGAATCAGGGGCTGCTGCTGAGCAGTAGATTCAAGACAGACAAAAGAAAAGTGCTTCTTTACACAACGCTTAAGTAACTTGTGGAGCTCCTTAGCTGGCTCTTAAACAGAGAATAAGGTTTGAGGGACAGGACTGTCAATGGCTCTTAGAGCCTCCGTGCCCAGGAGCAGTGTGCTGAAGAGGCAATGGGCAGAGGACAGCTTAATGGCCAACACTTGCATGCCTCTTTTGGCTGGCCACTAAGTGAATCAGGAGACTGGACAGGAGGGACTGGGTCTGATCCAGCAGGGCTGCACATCACGTCCTTGCAGAGGAGGAGCAGGTTGGATGAGCAAGGAGCTGGCTGGAGGCCTGGAGGAAGAGAGGGCGGGCGGGCGGCTGAGCAAGAGCACACAGGCCCCAGCCTCAGAACAAACAGTGGGGCTTTTTGGCAGGAGGCTGGCACGCTTCCAGAAGGAAAAGCAATATCCCACAGGGGACCTCGGAAGCGGCACAGAAATCACAGAAGATTAATAACTTCCAAAGAATTCCAATAATTCACCAAAGGGGCTTGGAAAGGAACGTTAACAACTCGGGAAGAGAAGTCATGCAGAAAGGAAAACACCTTCGGGAGGAGGTGGGTTAAAAGGAAAGTTACAGAAGTGGAAAGGGGCGAGCTTCACGTCCTAGATAAAAGTTAGGCCAAGGGATTTAAAGTCCCATTAAAAATCTGCCCCCCACCCCGATGAGACAGGCCTTCCACACAAGACTGTTTTCATGAGATTTTGGAGGCAGGTTAAACGAGCAGGAAGGACAGACTGGACAATCCTCACAATTTTTTAATATGGGGATCAGAGGGATGGATCATATACATTACAGATATGGGAAGGAAAGGTGGAGAAAAATCGGTTTATTTAAGCCAGGGATCTCCAATATCGTGCTCACCGACACCTTTCCTGGTGCCCACCAAGTGTTTTTAAAAGCGGGTGGCGCTTTTGCCCAGCAGGGCTTCTGATAAGCTGGGCATATGCAAGAAGAGATTTTAAAACAATGTGTTCATTTTAACAGGCATCCTGCTAAGCACAGCATCTGCCTGAAATACCGAACAGTTACTATTACAGCATGCTTAGCCTCACTTCCTGACATTTTGTGGTTGGCTCCACCTCCCGCAGCAGCCATTTTGTGGCCGCGCCCACCACCCTATGCCGGAATTCAAAAGGTTCCTGCAGCCTAGAGAAGGTTGGAGGACACCTGGTTTAAACAATGCCCAAGGTGGTTAAAAGCCCCCCCCAACCCTTCTGAAACCTAATTTTGACAACCAGGAAAATTCAGGAAGAATGGCACTTGATGGTGTAAAATTATTCTGAAATCTCATAGAAAGCAGAAAGACTTGGTGTGTGTGTCCAGGAGTGCAATCTGGGAAGCTGGGAAGCACATTGCTCCAAGGGGAAACGCACAGCTCTGCCCATCTCCCCAAATCCTCTTCCTTCCTACCTCTTTCATGTGGAAGGAGCTGCTCAAACTCTGCACCCAGACAGGCACAAAATCAAGACGCCTACAGCAATCTGTGCAAATACCATACACCTTTCTGATGATCAAGGTGAACGTTTGGCATCAAACGTTCCTGAGACCCCTTTTTGAAGAATACAGTGTTATAGCATAGGAGAACTCTCCCAGTTCAGGATCAGAAGTTCCTGTAGGTCTTACTGGTGCACTGCGGTTTACTGTGCTGCAAATTAGCCTAGGCGGAATTTCAGGGTCTTCCCCACAATCCCAGCATTGGCCATGCATGGCACACTAGATAAAAGATGCTCTATTATACCTGACCTGAATGTGTCCTGACTTGGACACATCCAGGCCCAAGTGGGCCCAATCTCATCATATCTTGGAAGCTAAGCAACGTCAGCCCTGGTAAGTATTTAGATGGGAGACCTCCAAGGAACTCTGGGCCTGTTATGTACAGGCAGGCAATGGCAAACCACCTCTGACAGTCTCTTGCCTTGAAAATCCTATAAGGTGTTGCCATAAGTTGGTGGTGATTTGACAGCATTCCACACATGCTACAAGTGAAGCAGCAAACAACTGTTTGTGCTCTCCCTGCGCACCAAGGCTGCAAACCACACACTGCATAGGACTCTGGGAAAGCACAGGCCACCCTAGCTGTGTAGGAAGCAAGAGCAGACAGTTTGCCGTGAAAGTGCACGTCGCACCATGTGTGAGGAGAAGGGATCACACAAGCCAGCCTCCAAGGCTTGTCTGGATGGCGGCAAACCACGCCCGTGTGCGCAACCGTCTCAAATCCGAGGTCGGTGCCCATGCAGAAAGAAAGAAACACACAAAAAGAAACTTTTGACACTTGAACGGCAATCCATTTGTCAGTCTTTAAAGAGACAAACGTTCTTTGTGTAGAAGGTTAGGGAGGCAGCCCACCCTTTGGCTCTGTCCCTGCATTAACAGCCTCTCCCCCCAAATCTCACTTTTCCCTCTGCTGGGTGTGCTTCCGTATTTTAAGGTACAACACTTTGCAACCCTATTCCAACAGTGTTTGAAATGAGATTCTAACGGGCACTTCTTTTATTCCCGAAAGGCGCAAAAATGCCAGCTTGCGGGAGAGCTGCTTCGTGCGCATCGTGCGTGACGTGTTCCAAAGCAGTGGCCGGGGCACGGATTAGGCACACATTTCTGCTCTCCAACAAATCCCCGTCCGAGACTAAACCAATGAGAAACTTTTCAATCCCTTCAAAATGTCTGCAAACTGAGGGATCTTAAGGGGTGTGTGTGGTTGTCAGGAAAGGCAACAAGGAAGAGGGAGAGACCGTGGGGAGCTGCCGTGCTTCTGCAGATTCACGCCTCTCCCCGGCGACAGTTTGAGAACGTTCCTCCACAACTCACCAGCCTCTCTCGGCTGACTATCAGCAGTCCCCGAGCACCGTTGATCTGGGCCAGCCTCACTTTCTCATAGAAGGTGCAGTTGCCCCTCATCACCATGGGGATGGTGTTGCTGAACCCCCCTTCGGGCACGTCGGAAGGCGAGCACAAGACGGACACCGTCTGGTTCTGCAGCTGCAGGAGAGACTGGGGGAGAAGCGCAAGGAGAAAGACGTTTTATCCGCTGCTCCCCGCGGTGCTTTATGGCCCACCCACCCACCGGGTAGGGTCAAATAGACATCGGTCGGAAGAAAACTCACGGCTTTGCCCAAGTCGTGGGGCAGGGGAGCCCACAGGGAGTTGAAGAGGATGCAGTAATCCTTGCCTTTGGCGCTTCCCTTCTCCGAGAAGGCGTGGACCATGCCATATTCACAGGATACCTGGGGGGGAAAAGATACCATTCCTTTGACGACCAGGACGAAGGAAAACAGAGGGGAGGTCAATTTTAAGAGGGTCAGAAGGGAGTGTTCAAAACAAGTAGCCGTGGGCAACTCTGAAGCATAACGATGCGACAGGTTAGATCTCACAGATCTGTTCTGCTAGTGGCGATACTCCCTTCCAGTGCAAGACAGACGCAAGCATCACGGAGAAGCTCCTTGCACCAGAAGGAGTCACTGCTCAGGGAACGGATCCACAGGACCTAGGACACTGCAACTCTTTTGTCTGGATCAGATTACGAGCCTCACCTCCTCGGATCCGACCACTTTCACACACAAAAAGGGTAGAGCACATCTAAAGGGCCCTGTTCGGTTAGGCCAAGGCAGGTCTTTTGAGCTCGGGATCCTGTCTGTGGTCAGATCCCTCCAGGAATCCCGTAAGCAGGGCACAGAGCCAACAGCACTCAGAGGCAGACTGCCTCTAAACGTCCATTTCGCCATCGTCGCCCAAAGTGCGGCTCAAGTTTAGGTTCATTAAAATTTAAATAACAACCATGGTGCTCTCGACACGTTGCAAGCACTTGCTATTCATCATTCTCGAGACAGGCGTGCACTTGAAAACTCGCTGCAAATGAGGCAGCTCTTTGGATCACTGCTTCGGTCCACCGTGTGGACCCCGCCCAAGCCAAATACTTTGGTGAAGCAAAAGCCACGAGAGAGAGAGAGAGAGAGAGAGAGAGAGAGAGAGAGAGAGAGAGAGAGAGAGAGAGAGAGAGGGAGAGAGAGAGAGAGAAATGAATGCCACCTGCACTTAGGATGCCAGCCAGAAAACTGCAAACTGCGCCAGACACGTCTCTAAGGCTTTGCCAATACAGAGGTATGTGTGATACTCAGGGGAGCCGATACACACTGATTCGTATTTACAGCACACGCCTTGCCTGACCCCCCATCCTCAAGGCCCAGGACCGGTTAAAATGCTTAGAATGGAAACAGCAAAAGTGGGGATGGGGTACAGCCTGCATCCACCCCTTCCCCCACTCTAAAAGTTTTGCAGAAAAAGCCAGTCGGGAGGGAAGCCTGAGAACAGTGCTTCCTTTGGCCTGACTGGCGCCACAATCAAGCCTGCCTCCCCCCCGCCACTACGTAATGGGAGGAAGCCAAGCAGAAAGAAGCAATACTCCCAGACCGCTGTCCTTAGCCCTAACTTACATGAGAGGATGCTCTGCAGGCTTCCGCACGATTGCCTCTGGGTTGCCTTCTCATTTAGTGCTGCCGGGGCAGATCCTTCCCAGTCAACGCGGAGAAGGGTTAGATGGGCTGTGGCTCAGGGGCGGAGCGCCTGCTTGGCATGCAGGAGGTCTCAGGTTCGATCACCAGCATCTCCAGTTAAAGACGATCAGGTAGTAGGTGATGTGAAAAACCTCTGCCTGAGACCCTGGAGAGCTGCTGCCGGTACTGACATTAATGGACCGAGGGTGCGATTCGGTATAAGGTAGCTTCACGTGTCCAAGAAGCAAAAAGACTGGGGTGGGGACAAGCGGTCTGGCTCACAAACAGCTTATTCAGGGGGGATCTGACAAATGAACGGAGCACCTGTAATAAAGCTGAAAACCCTGGTCAGCACATCTGCCAGTGGTCTTCTGACCACCTGAGCCAGACGGCAGCTCAGCGGTCTTTGAGAAGCACAGCTTTGGTGCCGCCAGAACTTCCCTTACACCTTGGTAGCACTTGATGGAGAAACAAATTGGGGGGGGGGGGAAGCAGACAAGACATAGTTGTGGAGAAAAAGACGGCATCTGCACAAGGCCAGACCTGACCAGTCTCCACTGACCACTACTGGGGAGAGAGGAAGATCTGGATTAGCAAAGGCCCTGCCAGAAGAGGAGGAGGAGATTGGATTTATACCCCGCCCTTCGCTACCTGAAGGAGTCTTAGAGCACCTTACAACCTTCTTTCCCCTCTCCTCCCCACAACAGACACCTTGTGAGGTAGGTGGGGATGAGAGAGCTCTCCTGAGACCAGCCACTGAGAGAACAGCTTCAAGAGAACTTGTGACTGACCCAAGGTCACACTAGCAGCTGCATATGGAGTGGGGAATTAAACCCAGTTCTCCCAGATTAGAGTCTGCACTCCTAACCAATACACCAAACTGGCTCTCTGCACAGGGTACCTCTCACCCCACCTGGTATTGAGATTATTTATACCCTGCTTTTCTCCCCAGTGAGAACCCAAAGAAGCTTCCAACACTGTTCAGCTTCTTACATTTTATCCTCACAAGAGCAGTAATGCTATGAGGAAGGTCAGAGAGAGAGAGAAGGTGACTAGCCCAAGGTCAGCCAGTGAGCTCCCATGGAAGAGTGAGGATCCAACCCTCCCCAATACTAGTCCGACACTCTAACCACTGCGCCACACTGGCTCCAGCAACAGGCTTAGGCTCCAACACTATCGTGTGAGGGGCTGATCACCTGTGTGACAAAGAAATGTATGCGGATGGGACCCATACAAATGGCTGGGCATCAGTGAAGAGCTGGAGCTGCGAGCCAAGCAGCCTCTGGCCTCCTCTACACCATGAACTTCCTCCCTGGCTACGCTTCAGGCAGGCTCTCTCTTTCCCAACCCCAGTCTCACCCCAACTACAAAGGGATAATGGCTCGGCTGTAAAGTTTACTGAGCCGCCATGCGTGAAGGACTTTGATCACTTAAGATAAACACTACAAACCCTCCTGGCAGCAACCCCAGCAGCTATTAAGATAAAATTAAAAGGGTAAATCAAGGTAGGCTGCCGAATGACGCAAAATTGTTGGGATCCAGGTACGCAAGACTTCCCACGTTCCCGTTCTTTGCTCACAGATTTTTTTTTTTACCAGTAGACACAAAGCAAACACAATTTGCAGGAGATCAGTCATACAAAAAAACAACATTAGACTCCTTCCCAGCCATCCATGTGTGGAGGGCGTGGATCCACAGCTCAACGGCTGAGCACACGTTTTGCACATGGAAGGTCCCAGGTTCATCCTCAAGTGAAAGGATTTTGAATAGCAGGTGCTGGGAACCCCCTTTTCTATCCAAAACTGTGCAGCGAGACCAGGTCAGAGGAGATACCAGGCTGAATAGACCAATGGTCCAACTCAGTATAAAGCAGTACCATAACTCAATGAAAAAAAGCCACAGCTCGTTCTTCTGCCTCTTGCCTGAAGATCCTTCACTCAGAGACCAAGTGCTTGCTTTGTTTGCCCAGCTCAGCTTCAGTCCCTGGCATCTCCAGCCAATGGCTGCTGGGTTCAGAAAGACCCCTCTCTTTGCGAGACCCTGCTGCCCATCCAGAGCTAAATAAAATCAAAATCTGGCTCAGTGCAAGGCGGCTTCCCATGTCTGGGGTAGGCAAGTGACTGCAGACCGGGCATCACTCACCTCTGTAGACTGAGAAACAGAGTCTGTGATACCAGAAGGAGCCAGGAACAGTAGTTCTTTCCAGCTGCTCCCCTGCAGCCGGGCCCACAATAGCAGCTTGCTCTGCGGCCTTTAACAGGTGAGCTTCAGCCCCACGCAGCAGAAAAGCATGACGGCATCAGGACATGAAATGGTATCTTAAAGCACAATAGAAGGCATGGCTGGCGCCCCCCCCCCCAATCAAACAGCAAACCGACCGGCAAAGCCAGATTTGGCCAGAGCTGGAAAATGTGCTGCATTCTTGCCCCATCAGTGAAATGCAATGGACAGCTAATGGATATACCTGTACTTTGGAACCTAAGGGAGAGCAGTATTAAAGCTGGCTTGGAGGTGGCTTGAAGGGGTCAGAACCCAGACTAGAAGACAGATGACCAAAACCAAGGATAGAGACAAATCCCTTTCTAGTATCTGACAAAGGAACTTTGTTTCTCAAAAGCTTATACCCTGAAAATCTTGTTGGTCTCTGAAGTGCTACTAGACTCCGTTCTAGCTGGTAAATCCCTTTCTATTTCATTTGGGGGAAAGGAGAGATTCAGGCTTTGATCGAGTTGGCCCAGCCGGTTTCATTTCAGTTTTTTTTTCTAGGGTGCCTTTTCACCACTGTGATTTATTAGGTTTTTGTTCTTTCTTTTTAAGAGCCAAACTTGGCTCCCAAAGCAAGCACCACACGCAACAGAAAATACAAGCAAGAGTTCAAATTCAACAATGATGCAGGCTCGCCAGCATTCCTCAAAGAGCAGCTGAGAGCGGCAAAGCTGTGCCAAACCCATTTTACAGACAGGGAAACCGAAGCTGCGCTTCCAAGGGGAACCAGAGGAGCAGAGGGCAGAGACAGGATAAGTTTTGCAGCCCAGCCCTCAGCTCAGCACTGTGTGAGCACTGGGTACACTGGGAGGTGGGGGTAAAGACAAGATTGCCTTAACAGGTGTGGTACCTGTCCATGAAGGCAAGATTGCCTTAACAGCCAGGTACCTGTCCATGAAGGAAAACAGGAGTTGTGTACCTTTCTAACTTTCTACAGAGGAAGGGAGGTAGACCCAGGGCACTTTCGTTCTCTGATGGCTTCCCTCCAGCTTTTCAGTGGGTGTCCAAAGATGGGCTGCCTCTGAACACAAAGGTCCCATTTAGCAACAGTTAATCCCAGAAATCTCCCCTTCCAGCAATCTCTCAAATCGTCTTCCAACACAATCACGTAAACAGCTCTGCCAGCTCAGACTAAAGGTCCCTCTTGTCCAGCATCAACATGAAGGCAACAGTCTTCTAGGCACATTGCACCAGCGGTTATTAGCCAGGAGACATAAACGGAATCTCCAGGTTTAGAGGCAATTGATCCCCAAATACCAAAGAGACAAATTGGGTGTGTGTGTGTGTCACATTCATGCCCTGCTTGGAGGCTTCCCATTGGGGCACATGGCTGCTTGTCACGGGAAATGGGACTGGTCTGGACAGACCTGAGCTGGATCTCCAGGTACTTACCTCACACTCCAAAAAACCTACAGACAAAAGCAGCCCACCTTTGAGCCTAGAGACTCCACTGACCTTCTGCAGCTAGTTCCCGTTGATAAGACCTTGAATGTACCTGCCCTGCTAGCATCTAGTCCGGCATCCTGTTTCCAAAAGTGGGCAGACAAACGCCAAGTGTAAACCTTTGTAGGAAAGGCATGCAAAGACCTCTCTCCCCTGGTGCTAGACCCACTACCTCTGAACAGGAAACGTCAACTGACTTTTCATGGCTAATATCTGAATTTGCCGTGCACAATCAGACTAAAGCGGGCCCCGCCAAGCTCAGCCCTGACCTGCCAATAGTAGTAAAAGAGCCGCTTTCATTATTTCCCTCTAGTTAGGCACTGGGGTAGACTGCTTGAGAACGCGGAAGCTCCACAGAGCTCTTGCCAGGCCTTCCTCCCACCCGGCCCTTTCTGCGGGGGCGGGGGGGGGGAGAAGGTGGAAAGGGGAAACAGGCACTTCTCTCCCAGACCCGAAAGAGAACTGCAGCTGACCAGCCGGCCTCCCTCTGTCTCCTTTACCCGGTGCGGGATAGAGGCTCACTCTCACCTGGTCGCCCCACAGCAGCATAAAGAGCAGCCATAAACCGAGGAAAGCCGGCCCCCTCGGAGCCATCATCGCCTCCTATTGTCTTGGCTAGTATTGCAGAGGGAAGCGGGGGGAGAAGGAGGGCGTCCGTCCCATTTCCGTTCCCGGCCGGAAGTCAAGGTGACGGTTACCCAGCAACCTAGCCCAGAAAACCCGCTCCTTCAATCTCTCTATGTTCTTGGGAGATTTTCAATCTTCGGGTAGAACCGGAAGTGGAGTCTGTGCGCTCGCTTGTGTGCTCCGGGGAAGGGGCGGGGACTGGTGGCTCCAGTCCTGGGTGGTGATTGGAGGAAAGGAGGCGGGAACGGAAGGAACGTACGGTGAGCGGAGTCGGAGGGCGGAATGCCTGTGGAAAGCAAGATGGCGGTGAGTGGCCGGGGAATAGGAGGACAGAAAGAATTGAAGGAGCTGTAGCGTAGGTTTATTTAAATGGAGGGGACCTGTCCTAGTTAGGTATATACAAAGCAATTCAAGGTGGACTTCCCATGTAGGGCTTCTGTATGGCCAGTGCTAGGAACAGGTTGCTGGACCAGGTGAATCCACCTTGGTCCTGTCTAGCAGGACTGCTCTGGGGTGCTCATTAAAAGAGGCTAGGACATATTCATAGAATCTTATCAGCAGCGATTGTCTCCAGCTCAGTGGAACCTCCATGTTCAGAGGAAGTCTACATCTAAGCACCAATTGGTGATAATTGATGGGAAGAACATTCAGTCCTTGTTTGTGGGCTTCGCACAATATGTGCAAAAACGCAAATGCTCCAGAATGTATACAAGCGGGCCTTGTAGACAACAGTCTTCATTTTTTGACTTTTCTCCAGCATCTGACAATAACTTTGGACCCTGGAAGCCCAATGTGGCCACCACAGCTCATAGCCAATGATAGAGCTTCATAAGTCTGACAAATCCCCCATTTAAATGTTTTTTGTGCTAGTGGCTATCATCATTTGTGGCAGTGAGTTCCACAAGTCAAACACTTATTATGTGAAGTTGTACTTTATATTTTCAGGCTTGAGTCTGATGTCAGCTGGTTTCATGGGATAACCCTGAGTACTGCAAGGTCTAGTATTGGCTGCCATTGGGAACTGGCTGAGGTAGACCCTGAGTGAAATCCAGCAGAGCTCTACTTATAAAACATTAGACAAGTTCATAGAGGATAGGTGCATCATAGTGTTTCAATGGAACCTCCATGTACAGTGGCATTGTACTGAGTATTCAGATACATCTCTGAGTACTGTCTGCCAGAAGACTAACAGTAGGGTTGAACTATTTTC
The DNA here is from genome assembly GCA_029375565.1 of Gekko gecko. Taxonomy (NCBI): domain Eukaryota; kingdom Metazoa; phylum Chordata; class Lepidosauria; order Squamata; family Gekkonidae; genus Gekko; species Gekko gecko. Next base: position 313,169,994 of record JAPDNY010000001.1, on the reverse strand, counting down.
TTCTTGCTTTTTTTGCGGGCCTCTTAGAGGAATCTGGTTTATTACTGTTGGGAATAGGATGTTAGATAAGATGGGCCCACTCTGATCTGATCCCGTTTAGTTATGTCTCATACTGTATCTTGTGTTTCCCTTCTGACTTTAGGACAAAGAAAAGAAGAAGAAGGAAAGCATTTTGGACCTCTCCAAGTACATTGACAAAACCATCCGTGTCAAATTCCAAGGTGGCCGGGAAGGTAAGCTCCATTCTTGGGCTTGTCTGCATAAAATTTCTGATATTCTGAAACTGTGCATTGCATCTCATCAGATCCAAAACTTGGGGATATATCCATGGCTCAGTGGAACTAGATCTAGTTTATGTGCAGAAAGTTCCCATGCTTCCTGAAAGTCCTCAGCTAAAAGAGATCTCAGGGAGCAACTGGTGTGAAAGGCCTTTTCGTGCTGGAGAATCACAGCTAGTTGGAGGACAGAAAACACTAAGGGGACTCTTGGTCTGTCTCTGTATAAAACAGCTTTATATGCTTGTAAGCAAAGTAGACACTTCTGTTCTTAGCCAAAGAGCTCATAATTCAGTGGTCAAACGCATCTTTTGTATGCATCCAGGTTCAATCCCTGGCATTTGCTGTTAAAGGAACTCAGGTAGGAGGTGATGGGAAAGACCTTTTTCTGTGTGAAGCTTTGGAGAGTTATTGCTGGATAGAGGAGACAATACTAAGCTAGAGGGATCATGGGTCTGACTGTATAAGGCTGCTCCATGTGATCTTGTGGAACTCAAAACACTATTGAGTAGTTGAGCCCACACTGGACCTCATGAGGTGCAGTAAGCAAGCATGGAAATGGACCTATCTGAACATATGAGAGCAAGTGTGGTGTAGTGGTGTCAGACTAGGATCTGGGAGACGCAGGTTAAAATCTCCACTCGGCTATGGAAGCTTGCTGGGTGACACATTCCCAGCCTAACTGACCTCACAGGATTGTGAGAATAAAATAGAGTACAGGAGAACAATGTAAGCCACTTTAGGTTCCCACTGAGAAGGATGGTAGGGAATAAATGAAGTAAATAAGTATGATATAGCCTCATAATGAGTAGGATTATTGGTATAAGTGGACTGACAGCAACTCTCCGGGATCTCATGCAGCAGAAAGCCTTAACTCTGCCTGAGATACTTTGGCTTACAAAATAGGTATTGCCATTGGGTCGTGGTCTCTTCCTCTAAATTACAATAAACTCTGGATAGTTAATGAGGGTTTCTGAACTTTCCCCCCTCTTTCTTTGACAGCAAGTGGTGTCCTGAAGGGATTTGACCCTCTTCTCAACCTTGTGTTGGATGGTACCATTGAGTACATGAGAGGTATGTACAAGACCAGATAAAGTGGAATGTAGTTGGGACAGCAAGGGGCAGTGGTCTCTGAGCTGCTGTTTCCAAACATGGAGGCTTCTCTTTCTTTCTCTCTCTACTCCCCTGACCTACAGGTCTTGTGTAGTATTCATCCCATCTACAGATAAAAGGAAAAATTCAAGCCAGAGAGGACAGGCTATGCCATATTACAGAAGCTGTCTTATCACAAGCTTCCTGAGCTGTCATGGCCTGAACAAGGAAATTAGCTAAGAAAAGAATATTTGCTGGCCTAAAATCCATTAACAATTTAGTGACTAAAATATAGGGGAAGTTTGTTTTCCTGGCACATAAGTGGCTTGATCCATTTCTCTCTAGCCTCCTTGTACTATGGACATTCAAATAAAACATGTTTCACAGTTTCTGTGATTCCTAAACCACAATAGCTAACAACCAGCGTTAAGCCTGCCCAAACACTGGTCATTTTCTGCATCCTCCAGAGGTGACTTTATTTATCCTGGAAAATCCTCCTTTGGCTGGGGGTGTTCTTATCCTTTTTTTAAAAATGGGCAGATGAAGGGAGTGGGTTGATGGTCATAGATGATCCTCTGCCTTTGGGCTGGTGGTCAGAATCTGAATGCTTTCTGGTCTCCCTTGAGTCTTTAGTCAAGTGTGCCTGTAACTAGGATGCAGTCTTCCAACTGTTTCTGGGCTTCCCTTTCAGATCCAGATGACCAATACAAGCTCACAGAGGACACTCGTCAGCTGGGACTGGTAGTCTGCCGAGGAACATCTGTGGTCCTTATCTGTCCTCAGGATGGGATGGAAGCCATTCCAAATCCATTTATCCAACAGCAGGATGGATAACCTCTTTCTTGAACGCTCGAGAGGACTGCCAAAGCTAACCCCCCACCTAAAGCCTCTTTGAAAGGGGAAATTATTTGTATTTTTTTATATAGGAGAAGGACCTTATGTTTGTGGGTTTTGTTTTTTTTACTTCCTGGTTTGGCACTGATTATAGTTCATAAAACCCCTCTATTCATCTGGGAGGAGTTCAGCTCCTGTACAAGGAAATGACCTCTCTTGTTGCTTCAAGCCAGCACCCCTGGCTCCGGTCTTGAGTGTTGTAACCTTCGGAGTCAGCCACAGAGCAAGAGGCTCAGTATGATATTGCAGCAGGAGATGTTTGAGAATTTTTCTTTCTTCCTCTCTTGGGCCAAGGTAAGCCCTCTGAAGCCCGTGCTGTTACTTTGCGTTCATTTAGGAACCATCAGGGTTTCTTTTTTCCCAGAACAAGCGGAGGGCTAGAAGAATGGGACAGAAGTCCTACCTGCTTTCTTTATGCTCCAAATAAAGGGGCAGTGATACTTTTTGGATCATGTATTCAAGTGAACAGCCCCTTTGTGGAATATTAGTGGGTTTTTGTTTTGTTTTGTTCCTGTTTGGAGGAGAATTCCTGGATTCAGAAATAAAAGTTCATTTCTGAACACATTTTTGCTTCCAAGAGTGTTGCTTTGGTATTGGGTGTTGGGCGGTCCCCATCAAATGAGAAGTGGTTATTTCTTGGACGGTCCCCATCAAACTGAAGTGATTGTTTCTTGGACTGTCCATTGTGGATACTTACATCCAAACATCTTTGGACACTTTTACAAATAATTTTAGAGTCCTCTGGTACAGCTGTAATTCAGATTTGAAAGTGAGATTCTCTTTAAAAAAAACAACCCATTATTTAACGGAGAGAGCTTCATACTCATTTTGCTCGGATCTGCATGGTTAGCAATCAGGTTGTGTTGCAAGTGAATAGGAGGTCTGGTCCTTGAATAAAAGTGAGCTGTGAAATATTTTAAATAAGGTTCGAAAGTTAGTGTCCAGCAGTTCCTGTTGAAGGATCTGAAATAGCCAGTGTTGAGAAAGACCTTTCTTTGCCTCAGATCTTGGTGTGTTTGGGGGTTTTTTTTAGCCGTCAGGTCACAGCTGACTTTCGGCGACCCAGTAGGGTTTTCAAGGCAAGAGATGTGCCTTTCCCTGCCTCTGCATCATGACCCTGGTATTCCTTGGTGGTCTGTCATCCAAATACTAGCCAAGACCTACCCTGCTTTGCTTCTAAGATCTGACAAGATTGCGCTAGCCTGGGCCGTCAAGGTTGAGATCTTGTGCTGGTAAACAGTTCTGGGCTAAACGGGCCAATGACGTGGAGGGGAAGGAGGGTATTTTACATGACCTAGCGTGCAATCCACACTGCCACCAAAGACGGAGGAAGCCCCTGCAGAAGAAGCTGGTTCCGGGTGGCTCCAGTGAGCAAGACTGTGCCCCCTGTTAATCGTAACAGCTGCCCTCCTTGCCAAGGCGCTGCATTCTGGCCCTGCAGGAGCACAACATTCTTTCACGTTGAAGAAGAAAACCAGAAGCCTGGTGGCAGTTTAAGGACTAAAAAAAACCCCCCTTAATTAGAGCAGTCACAGACCAGAGGGACTTGGGCCAATTACGGGCACACAACTTACTGCAGGGAATCTGAGCAGTCAGGCCTTTTCCTGCAGCATATTTGTTCTGCAGCTACAACCAAAAAACAGTTTTTCTTAATTGCGGCGGGAACGTCACTTGTCACGCGTGCGGGATGGTGTCCAAAGGTGTTTTTTTTTAAATTTACACCGTTGCCCTGTCGCAGCTGCAGTGTCAAGTAAGTGTCTTCCATTTAAATCCTCATGGTTCAGTTCCTTGAATGAAAGGAGACACAAAGGAAAGCTGGCAAAGTTTTTGAAAAATCCTGAAACTGACCAAATTTTTTTTTGAGCCCTTCTCCTTGACTTGCTAGTTTTCTACATTCACAATTTTTCAGACTCTACCTCTGATCCGAAGTGGTAGATTTATTATCCCTGTGGTGGCTTGTTCCACCTCCTGTTTTCCCTGCGCCAGCCACCGAGGGTTAACAGAAGAAGCAGAGAACCTTGCAGGCAGCTGTTGTGATAGTGCTTGTTGTTCAGTCACACAGTCGGGTCCGACTCTTCGCGACCCCACGGACCCCATTACACCAGGCCCTCCTGTCTTCTGCCGTCCTCTGGAGTTTGCTTAACTTCATGTTCATTGCATCGGTGGCACTGTCTAACCATCTCATCCTTTGCTGTCCCCTTTTACCTCCAATCTTTCCCCACATCAGGGTCTTCTCCAGTGAGTGCTTCCTTCTCATTTGGTGGCCAAAGTATTTGAGCTTCAGCTTCAGGATCTGGCCTTCCAGGGAACAGTCAGGCTTGATTTCTTTTAGGATTGACTGATTTGATCTCCTGGCAGTCCAAGGGACTCTCAAGAGTCTTCTCCAGCACCATAATTCGAAAGTGTCTCTTCTTTGGTGCTCAGCCTTCCTTATGATCCAACTCTCACAGCCATACATTACTACTGGGAATACCATTGCTTTGACCATGCGGACTTTTGTTGGCAGGGTGATGTCTCTGCTTTTATCATGCTGTCTAGGTTTGCCATCGCTTTCCTCCCAAGGAGCAGGCGTCTTTTAATTTTGTAGCTGCAGTCACCATCTGTAGTGATCTTGGATCCCAGGAACGTGGAGTCTGTCACTGCTTCCATGACTTCCAAGGAGTGATGGGGCTGGATGCCATGATCTTAGTTTATTTGATGTTGAGTTTCAAGCCAACTTGTGCACTCTCCTCTTTTATTCTTAGCAAGAGGCTCTTCAGGTCCTCTTCACTTTCTGCCATTAGAGTGGTATCGTCTGCATATCTGAGGTTGTTGTTTTTCCCAGCAATCTTGATTCCGATTTCTGATTCATCCAGGCCGGCATTTCGCATGATGTACTCTGCGTATAAATTAAATAAGCAGGGTGACAATATACACCCTTGTCGTACTCCTTTTCCTATTCTAAACCAATCAGTTGTTCCATATGCAGTTCTAGCTGTCACTTCTTGACCCTTATACAGATTTCTCAGGAGATATGTGAGGTGGTCTGGACAAACCTTTGTCAGGGATGCTTTAGGCTAATCCTACCTTGAGCCGGGGGGGTTGGACTAGATGGCCTCTATGGTGCCTTCCAACTCTTATGATTCTTCGAGATTGGCCATTTGATTAGGTAAAGGTTTCCCTTGCTTGAAAGCCAGTCAAATTCGACTCTAGGGATGCAGTGCTCATCTCCATTTCCAAGCCAAAGAGCCAGCGCTGTCCGAAGATGTCTCCGTGGTCATGTGGCCGGCATGCTTAGATGCCAAGACACACACAATGCTGTTAGCTTCCCACCAAAGCAGTACCTGTTTATCTACTTGCAATGTCTTGCTCAAAAACTGCTAGGTTGGCAGGAGCTGGGACCAGAGACAGGAGCTCACTCCGTCTTGTGGCACTCAGGTCTCGAACTGCTGAACTATCGATCTTCTGGTGTACAGTTCAGCATCTTAACCACTTGAGCCACCGCAGCCCCTGGCCATTTGATTACAGTGATGCAATTCCTTAAAGCTGGAAGAGAATAATTACACCAAAGCAGCTTTCGCTTGTTGACAAAGGGTTAAGACGCACGCGACACTTTCTTAGAACCCAGGCCTAAAAAACTGTTCCGTTGTATAAACGCACACAGAAAGAGCAGCACTTTACCTACGCTGACAACCAGGACCAAAGAACCATGGGAGTCAGGTCAGGCATCTTCCTCTATTAATCAGGCAAGCAAACATTTGCTGGAAGCGACCAGGTTAATATAGAATTCCTCCCAAGCCCCCCCTCCCCCCCAATTCTTTCTTACCAGCCAAGCAAACTGTGACAATAGGCCTGGATAAGTTACGTGGATAATCAGAGCAACCACAGAGACGAGGAGGGTCTAATTTTAGGGTTAATGAATCACTTCTATTTCTGTCCCAGGCTGGCAGCCACAGTCTCCCGAGGCCTCGATGGGAGCCAAGAAACTTGAGGAGGGAGGGCTGAAGGGGAGACGGCCCTCTATAAGCAGCAAACATGGACGGCGGTGTAGAGGAGACTGAGGAGCCAGCCGACCAGACCAAGCCAGAAAATGACACTGTGCTGGAGGTCGGGACCGAGCTCTTCCCCGTCAACAGGTGGGACTTGGCCCGCCACAGCCGGTACTTTGAGGCCATGTTCTACGGGGGCACCCGAGAGCGCGCCGAAAAGCACATCCTGATCAGAGGGGTTGAGACGGAGCCGTTCCGGGCCCTTCTCGACTTTGCCGGGACAGGCACGATCGCCATCACCCGCCACAATGTGGCCAGCCTGGTGGAGACAGCCGACTTCCTCCAGTTTGACAGCGTGAAGAGACGCTGCGAGAAGTTCCTGGAGAGGGAGCTGCACGTCTCCAACTGCCTCAGCTTGCTGGCCTACGCGAAGCAGTTCGCTTGTGCTGACCTCTACGCGGCGGCCCTCGCTGTCGCGCTCAGTCACTGGACAGAGGTGGCCGCGCAAGAGGAATTTGAAGACCTCCCCAAGGCCTCGCTGGTGGAGATGCTGCAGAGCGACGAGCTCTTTGTGGCCCGGGAGGACGTGGTCTTCGACACGGTGATGCGTTGGGTGGCGGCGGAGCCAGCGGACAGGGAGCAGGACTTCCTGGAGCTTGTGGGCCTGGTCAGGGTCCCTTTCCTGAGCCTCTCCTTCTTGGACCTCCTGGTGAAGCGCAGCAAGCGGGCCGGGCAGGACTTTACAGCCAAGCTGGTGAAGAAGCTCGACAGCTGCCCACCCCCCAGTTGGAAGGACGTGGCCCAGTTGCCCTGCGTCGGCCGAAGCTTCGAGACCCTCTACGTCCTGGCCGGGAAACACGACAAAGAGCAGCAGGAGCTTTTCCAGTTTCACCCCAAGAGCGGCACGTGGCAGGCCTGTGCTCCACTCCAGCGCAAGAACCTCACCCAGTATGCCCTGGCTGCAGTAGGTAACTGCCTGCTGGGAGGGCTTGGTTGGGGCACAGGGTTACCAATCTCCAGGTGGAGCCTGGAGTTTGCAGCCTTGCCAGGGAGGCCTGGTGGGGGCAAGCGTGTCGACTTGGGAGATCACAGGCCAAGAGGCATGTGTGCCATGCTCTGCAGCTTGCCCACTAATCACAGGGGGGGGCTTATTGTGCGTATTTGGAAATAGTGAGCCAATGATGCGTGTCCTGGCACACCATTGGTTCAAGTCTAAGCCCTGGGCCACAAGAGGGAAAAGATGGTCAGGTTCTTTTCCTTGCCCTCAAACAATTCTCCCAGGCGGGTTAGGGGGTGTAAGTATCTCTCTGCAATGTACTCTGTGTGTGTGTGTATTTTGTGTGTGTGTGTGTGTGTGCTTGTGAGCCTGGAAGTCACAGTGACTTCTGGTGAACCCTAGTGGGGCTACGACATTTCATAGAGGTGGCTTGATAACCTGCCTCTGCGTCCTACCCAATGTTCCCTCTAAGCTGAGTTAGTGTGAGCTAGTTCACAGTTTTTTAGCCTCCAGCTGACACATTTTTATCTTAGCCCAGGAAGGATGGCTCCAGAGCAAAACCATTTTATGCAGTAGCCAAATGGCTCGCTCACAACTTTAATGCCAGTAGCTCACAAAGTAGAATTTTTGCTCACAAGACTCTGCAGCTTAGAGGGAGCATTGGTCCTGCCCCTGGTATTCCTTGGAGGTCTCCCTTCCAAGTACTTGCCAGGGTCAGCCCTGCTGGGCTTCTGAGATCTGACGAGATCAGGATTTCCTGGGTTGTCCATGTCAGGGCTCTGCAATGTACTCTTGAAGCGAAGAAGAGAGAGGGGATTGGATTTAGACCCTGCCCTTCAGTACCCAAAGGAGTCTCAGAGTGGCTTACAATCTCCTTTCTTTCCCTTCCCCTCCCGACAACAGACACCCTGTGAGGTAGGTTTCCTTGTTATAAACCCCCTGCTTTCAATTCATCCTGGCCAGTCCCCGAATGGACAAAGACAAGCTCTTGCAGTATCTGGGAGGCAGCAGTTTACGGTTTCCAAAAGCTATGCAACAGAATTTTCCCAAGCTGCTGAATAAAACTGATGGGCAGTATATTCAGTACACCCTGACCTGGATATTCTGGGCTAGCCCGATCTCATCAGACCTTGGATAAGCTAAGCAGGGTCATACCTGGTCTGCATTTGGAAGGGAGACCACCCAGGAATACCAGGGTTGGGATGCGGAGGCAGGCAATGGCAAACCACCTCTGAACGTCTCTTGCCTCAAAAACCTTACGGGTTCACCATGTCAGCTGTGACTTGACAGCAAAAAAAGCCCCACATTCAGTACAGATGATGCAGTTAACACATGGAACTCACTGCCACATGAAAGACACCAGGTTAAAGGCACCTTTGTGAAAGAGGTCTACCAGCCACAGCAGCTAAAATGGAACTTTTGTATAAGAAGTGCACTATGGAATGCTGGGAAGATACAGCAGAAAACTGCTGTCCTCTTGAGCCAGTTATAGGCTCACCTTTGAGGGCATCCTGCTGGACCCTGATAGAAGCAGGATGCTGTATTAGCCCTTCCGTGACCTTAAAAGGTACACTGCTTTTGGACATGGAGGTTCCTCTTCAAATTCTTGGTATATCTGTCTAATGGCATCTAAGCTGGAGGACATATCCACATCTGTTTAGCCTGGGAAAGAGAAGGCTTAGAGGGGTCATGATTGCAGTCTTCAAGTATTTGAAGGGCTGTCATGTAAAAGATGGGGCAGATAACAAAGTTGCACTTACCTGTAACTGTTGTTCATCGAGTGGTCTTCTGTGCAGGCACACATGGGACTGCGCAGTCGCAGGCCAGCCACGGAAAAGATTTCCAAGCTTTCTAATAGACTAGGAGCGCCCCTCCTCCCTCTGGCGCTTTCCCGCCAAAACGCTCACATGACCAGGAGGAGGGGCGCTACTCCCTCAGTTCTCTCCATGCCGCCGCAGGAGGCCCCTAGAAAACTAAAGTTCCAGAGAGTTCACAGCGGGGCAGGAGGGAGGGATGTGTGCCTGCACAGAAGACCACTCGATGAACAACAGTTACAGGTAAGTGCAACTTTGTTTTCATCGTCATGGCTTCTGTGCAGTCCCACATGGGACGATTAGCAAGATCACTGAGTGAAGGAGGTGGGTGTGAAGCTCTCAGAAGGAGACCACCAAGGACCGCTTTAGCAAGAGTTGTTTAGCGGCACGAATTGACCTTCACCCAGAACTCTCCTATACTAGAGGAGTAAGCTCTGTGCAAGTGTCCCCACCAAAATACATGTGGGAATGTGATAAAGGAAAAAAGAGCACTCTTTTGAAAAGAGCCATCGTACACAGAGTGTAATGAAAGGCTGTGTACTCAAACACAGTGTGATAGTGTCAACCGATCCACAAGGATGGATTGTGTGAGGACGCTAACCATGCATTGCATGAGGAGTGAGAGACCACGCTTGGTAGGGGATTCCAGCAGGACATCACCCTTTTAAAATTTCATGCACGGAGAGGGTATAAGTTAGTACCCTACGATAAACGAAGCACCATGTAAGTGCCAAAAATAAAACAAGGAGTTATACCCGTCTTTTGTAGCCTGCTTAGTAATCCGACAAGGAAAAGTTCTGAGAGGATCTTGCTTCTTTTCTCTTAAATCAGTTGCCAAAAACATTCAACAGCACAAGAAGCAGGGTCCAAACCTTGCTGCAGTTTCTACAGAGACTCCCTCTCCTCTTAGAGGTGCAAGGTGCAAGAGTGATGTTTGCCACTCAGAAAAGTGGGAGGCTACTGCTACAATGCAGGAAAGGAGATGATCAACGCATTAATTCATCAGCAGGAGTGAGAATAAGCAGGTCTGCACAATGGTAACGAAGGCAGTGAAAAGAGGTGTGATATGGCTAAAGAAAGGATGAACAGAATGCGCCACCAGGAAGAAAACTTGTGTAGTCTGCAGAGCAATTTGTGCAGCAATATAGGCAGAGAAAAAGGCATAACAACAGGTTGTCTTTGTCAGGGATTAGAAGTGCATTCCTCAAGGACAAGGTTATTGTCAGGAATTAAGCATAAGGGCCAGGGTCTGGACTGTCATATTGTGGGGCTATGCCAAGTAGCTCAGACCTCCAATCAGAATACCAGGGAACTGGTGTCTGCTAGTTAGTTAAAACATGATTACAGTGCTTCCTTTAACTCTGTGGAGTGTTTGCACTAAAACTAGAGACAAAGTAAATATGCCCATAATGTCACATATAGATATGTAAAAATGCTAGGAAACTCAGCAGTGAAAGCTAAAAGAGCTGACAATCTTAGTAAAACAAGGGGGGTAAATTCAGGCAGGCTGATTTGAAAAGGATCAATAAGATCTGCCAAAGTGACCAGGAAAATTTAATATAAAAGCTGCACATAGGCCTCACGAATCTCTGTGCACACTGAGAGGCAGCTAAGTACAAATCCCGTGAAAGGGAACATTGGAATTTTACCATTGGAAACTTCCCTCCTCAGCAAGAGGGGTACTGACTGCAGGAACAGTAGAGCGGTCAAGACACAGAACCACCAAGCAAAAAACATGTATTATGAGCCACTGAACTTGGGCTTATCATAGGCGTCTCTTGAGGCACTGCACTGGAGACATAAGAATCATTTGAAATCACATCATTCTCCCTGTCCCAGGGGGTGCGTGTAACAGAGCACCTCAAATCTGCCTTATAGCGGATCAGACCATTGGTTCATCAAGGTCAGTACTGTCCACTCAGACTGGCAGCACCTCTCTAATGTGTCAGGCAAAGAAAGGCCTTTCACATCGCCTACCGCCAGACCATAAACTGGAGGGCCTAGGACCCTCAGCATGCCAAGCAGACGCTCTTCCACTGAGCCAGAGATCCTCCCCATTTATCACTAAATGGAATGATCTAATCAATTGGAGACCAGCAGCCCTCATATAGAGGAGAGGAGAGCAAGCTGCTGGATTTAAGTCCAGCAATTGACACACGTGCACACAGAATTGCAGGAAACCTGGTGGACAAAACAGCAGAGGTGAAAGGATCTTGATCACCAGAGACTTTGTCAGTAGGAGATGCCAAGGATGGAACTTGGCCCCTTGTACATGGACAAAAGGTATGCAGAACCCTGAGACATCACGTTAAGTGAAGGCGGGAAAGAAACGTGACTCAGGGATTTGACAAGAAGCCTGTTATTGCCTCCAGAATGTTGTCCAACTGGACAGCAGAATTCACAGCCTTTGTGAGGTCAGTTACCTCAATGCTTTGTTTTGTTCTGTTTTTTGCTTGTTTTTTTGTTTGTTTGTTTTTTGTTTATATTATCTCCTAGCATGGACAAGGGTAGGGTCACATGAGTGATCTGAATTAAAGGGACAGATTCATCATGCAGATCACCAGCATAGGCCGTGAACCACAATGCATAAAGATACATTCAAACAAAATAGTATAAAGGCCATAGTGACCTGTTGATTTATAAACTGGATCCCAATTGGGTTTATTTCAGATCATTAATACTCTGTACTGGTTAAATAAAGAGTAAGTGGTATTTGACTCATAGGCTAACAGGAACAATATGGATGACTCACGGAATCAAGAATACAATCATTGATTGCATCAGAGGATGCAACAAGAGCCATTAATTATAGTTTGCCCATTGGACCCTTGTCTATCAGGGCAGCTGTTATGAGCAGAAAACAACAACAACAACATCTGCTCTCTTTTAAAAAGAGTAGTAAGGAGTTGTACAGCATCTGTAACCTAAAGTCAAAGAGTCTTATAACAGTAGCTGTTGCAGATTTTCTGCGCTGTATGGCCGTGGTCTTGGCATTGCAGAACCCGATGTTTCACCAGCAGCTGTGACTGGCATCCTCAGAGGTATAACACAGAAAGATGGAGTACTCTCTGTGACAAGGTGAGAAGAAAACTGGTAGTCAAGTGGGGTAGGGCTGAGTGTGAATAATGTCACATAAGAGTGACTTGTGTGGGCTAAGGAAACCCCCAATTCATTGACGGCTCTGAGGGATACCATGGAACCAAGAGGAGTGGCAAATTACCTAGGCTTGCCTCCCAACGCATACTTGCCAATTAATTCTGAGGTCCCCATGAAGATGGAAACAGTAAGCCTTGCCTGCACTTGAAATAATGCCTGCATTGAAAAGCCCTGTAAGGTTACGTATCAGTGCTGAGAGACTACAGCAGGGCTGCTGTGTCAGCCTTTAAAACTAGATCTTAGAAACAGGGCTTGGAGCGGAGCTCAGCAGAGAACTGGTTCTGACCTTGGAATCCAGGCAGCCCCAATAGAGTGAGTGGTCAAAAATCACCGCAGGACTTAAGCATAAATAGTTTGTTGTATCTAGATGATGGCTAACAACATGTAGGGAAAACTCCGCCCACCTCAGCCACTCTTCAAAACTACAGAAGCTGAAGAGGTCCAAACGACCCCAACTAAAGGGCACAATAGTGTTCTGACACATAATACCTTCCACAAAGGGGCATAGAGAATTACAAGGCTGTGTGAACCCATGCCTCCACAGATTCTACTGTGGGCTTGAGGACAGCCAGGGACAGCAAGGGTTTAAAACGGGCCTTATGAGGTCACACTTCCAGGCTTCTGGTCAGAACTGACAGAAAGGCAGAGAGGGGGAAGTCTCTTTAAGACAGACAGCCACAGTCAGTCAGGCACAGCAAAGGTTTAAAACGGGCCTTATGAGGCCACACTTCCAGGCTTCTGGTCAGAACTGACAGAAAGGCAGAGAGGGGAGAAGTCTCTTTAAGACAGACAGCCTCTACCAGGCCATGCCTCCAAGCTGCTTCACTGGAAATGATGGGAGGGGCCAGAGAATCTTTCCAAGGTCAGGGGCACAGAGGCCAAAGACCCTTTAAGGAATGACTAGGCAGAAATGCTTCGATGTCGAGGGGGTTGTGACTTCAAGGCACACATCCCAAGCCCCTGAAAAGAGCCAGTTATTCTGAGGCTCTGTGTACAACACCCCAGCACAGAGGGGAGAATACACCTCCATTCAGAGTCTTTTCCCCCCTACACACACCTCAGCAAAGGAGGAATAGGCCATCAAGGGGAAAAATAGGCCTTCATAAGGCTGCTGGGCACACAGGCAACTTCCTAAGAGGGCCATTTCAGCCTGGCTCTTTGTGCACACACCTCAGCAGAGGGGGGATAGGCCATCATCAGGCTGCTGGACACACAGGCCAAACTCCTAAGAGGGCCATTTCAGCCCGGCTCTTTGTGCACATACCTCAGCAGAGGGGGGATAGGCCATCAGCAGGCTGCTGGACACATAGGTAACCTCCTAAGAGGGCCATTTCAGCCCGGCTCTTTGTGCACACACCTTAGCAGAGGGGGGATAGGCCATCATCAGGCTGCTGGACACACAGGCAACCTTCTAAGAGGGCCTAAGAGGGGAAAATAAGCCTTCATCAGGCTAGGCATGCTCCTAAGAGGGCTATTGCAGCCTGGCTCTTTGTCCACACACCTCAACAGAGGGGAAAAATAGGCCTTCATCAGGCTAGGTGAGCTCCTAAGAGGGCTATTGCAACCTAGCTCTCTGTCCACACACCTCAGCAGAGGGGGAAAAATAGGCCTCATCAGGCTAGGTGAGCTCCTAAGAGGGCTATTGCAGCCTGGCTCTCAGTCCACACACCTCAGCAGAGGGGGAAAATAGGCCTCATCAGGCTAGGTGAGCTCCTAAGAGGGCTATTGCAGCCTGGCTCTCAGTCCACACACCTCAGCAGAGGGGGAAAATAGGCCTCATCAGGCTAGGTGAGCTCCTAAGAGGGCTATTGCAGCCTGGCTCTTCGTCCACACACCCCATCACAGGGGGAAATAGGCCTCATCAGGCTAGGCAAACTCCTAAGAGGGCCATCGCAGCCTGGCTCTTCGTCCACACACCCCATCACAGGGGGAAATAGGCCTCATCAGGCTAGGCGACCTCCTAAGTGGGCCATCGCAGCCTGGCTCTTTGAAGGAGCTCTTCTGAGTCCAGCTCTTCCCACACACAGTGGAAAATACACAAAAAATTCTTCTTTAGACATATTTCATTGTTCACAAGAATAAAAAACTGTTGAGAGAAAAAAATCTCCTCAGCCTCAAAACTGAGACGAGGAAAAACACAGAGAACAGCAGTGGAGATGATCTCTCCGCGGCGGCAAAAAGAGAACTGAGGGAGTAGCGCCCCTCCTCCTGGTCATGTGAGCGTTTTGGCGGGAAAGCGCCAGAGGAGGAGGGGCGCTCCTAGTCTATTAGAAAGCTTGGGAATCTTTTCCGTGGCTGGCCTGCGACTGCGCAGTCCCATGTGGGACTGCACAGAAGCCATGACGATGAACTATTCTCTCTTGCTCCGGATTGCAAGACTAGATCTAATGGGTGGAAATTACAAGGGATCGTTACCGGCTAGGTATCAGGAGAAACGTCCTAACTGTAAGAGTGGTTGAGCAGTGGAACAGTCTGCCTCGGGAGGTGGTGGATGCTCCTTCCCTGGACGTTTTCAAGAGGAGGCTGGACGACCATCATTTGGGTATGTTGTAGGTATGTAGGGCTATCTTTTGGCTATGCTCCCGCAGAGTGCAGGGGGTTGGACTAGAGGACCTGCAAGGTCCCTTCCAACTCTAACATTCTATGATTCTATGATCTTGTGACAACAAACTCCATTGCTTAATTTATGTGCTGTATAAAGAATGGCTTTCTTTCGTATGTCCTGGACGGCTTAACACATTCAACCAGATTGTCCAGAACAGATGGTACGTTGTTATATCTAACATTTCCCAGCTCCCTGTTATTTTTAAGGGGGGGGTGATTTACATGAGCTACTTCATGCCATTGCCAAATTTAGCGACAGGTTGTATATTTTGTATGTTCTTCCACCAGGGAATTTCCTCTTTGTGACGGGGGGTTACTTCCGGGAGGAGTTTGTATGGTACACTGTGGACTGGGTGCTGATCTATAACAGCTGGGACAACAGCTGGCTGGAGGGGCCAGCCATGAAGAAGGCCCGAAACAGCCACTGCGCCGTCGGAGTCGGCTTTCACCTTTACGTCATAGGAGGCAGCACCGAAGAAGGCATCATCCCAGATGTCGAGCGCTTGGCCCCAAATGACTCCAGCTGGGAGACCATGAGCCAGTTGGTGCACCCCGTGGAACGTGCGGGGGCCGTCAGCGTGGGGACCCACATTTACGTGATCTGCGGTTTGGATGAGAATGGAGACGTGTGCAGCGCCGTGCAGAGGCTGGATGTGGAGACCGACGTTTGGGATGTCATCTCTTTCTCTCCACTTCCTAGGTGAGTGGATCTGGCCTGGATCTCTGCTGAAAGTGCAAAAGGTGGTGGTGGTGGTAGTGGAAAGTACCAGCAAGTTGTAGGCAGCTTATGGCAACCTTGCAGGGTTTTTAAGGCAAGAGACGTTCAGAGGTGGTTTGCCGTTGCCTGCCTCTGTGTGGCGCTCCTGGTGTCCCTTGCTGGTCTCCCATCCAAATATCAACCAGGGCTGATCCTGCTTAGCTTCCAAGATCAGGCTAGCCTGGGCCATCCAGGTCAGGGCAAAATGTTGTCCAAAAAGCTTCTAAGGAGCAAGAGACAATTCAGAGGCATCATATTTATTCAATATTGCAGCACTGCAGTGTGTCTTCAACACCCTTGCACTGAAGAAGAGCAATATCTGGTGCAGAGCAGAGAATTTGGTACGATCCCAACTTGCAAGCTTCTGACCCTTATGAATGTACCAAGATTGGATTCAAACACGCTGGGGGTTTGCAAAGTGACTTTAAGCTTGTAAGTGATAACTGTTCAAAGGTATGGTTTTAAGTAGGAAACACTGAGGTAGGCAATAAGCTTTCAGCTGCCCTACAAGGTAGGAAGCATTATGCCCATTTTGCAGAGGAAAAAGGTCAAAGGCTTGTCTAAGGCCACCTTGTGGCTGAAGTGTGATTTTAAGCTGCTCTTTTTAAGTGTAGTAGGTCACAGGCAGAGTATCCAGGGAGATTGATTTGGTCCCCAATTGAAGAACCAGTATTTTAACACAACTGGGTCACATACGTGACATTTCTAATCTGCAAAATAGAATCTATGTTCATTCCCCCCACACACACAGCCTTGCGAGCTACAACTGCTGCTATGTCTGTTTTGTGGATGGGAAATAAAGGAAGGTTTCTATGTAGAACGCAAGAATCCCAATTTAAACAGGAGGATCTGCATAACTGTATGCCCATTCTGAACAGGACCCGTGCGACTCCCAGGGCTTTCCCCTTTAAGTAGGATCAAATGAAAATCTCCTTTGATCCAGTTCTAAGGAGGATCTGCAAGAGGATGTTCCACCCTCAGACATTTCTTCAAGATGGCAGAGCTATGTTCTTCATCCACCCCTCTGGCCCTTTAGAGGGTCTTTCTTTCTTCAATTGGGTTTCAATGCAGCTTTGCAAGGAATGGGAAAGGGGGTGTCAGGCTGCAGGTTGGTGGTGACAGTGTGATTTCCGTCACATCTAGCCTTTGGTGCAGATGATAGAAAGAGTGGCAGCGGCAGCAAACTGCAAGTGGACAGAATGCATGGTTATCATTCCCCCCTAGATCCCATACTACTTGCTGCAACTTGCTATGGGGAGGGTGCACGTTTGGGTCTCCTTACAGAAGCTGCCTAATGTGGCTTAGTGTTCAGCAAGTGGACAGAGAGACTTTTCTTCCTCTTCCAGAATACTTTAACTGGGGGCAGGGAGAGAATCATCTCATGCAAGTGATGGGAAAGGGATTGAGGGCAGACAAGAAGTAGTGCTTCTTCACCCAACACAACTGGTAGAATTTGCCGCTACAGAATACAGAGGTGACGCCTGGTTCAAACCCAATTCTCACAATGCTCCTGAAAGCTCTTTCCAGCTTCTATCCCGCAGCTGGTGTGCACATGGGGGGGATCCCCCCCGAAATGTATCTTTAAGTGCGCTAAATTCCTGAACCAAGAGCTATGCAGGAAGGTGGATTTACAGTCAAACTTCCAACTTTGCACACCTTAACATATACATGCAGTTTCACTTTTAGGTGGCATTTGAAGGGGACTACATAAATTCCTAAAGGAAGAAATAAGTCTAGCAAGAGCTATTGGCCATGATGGCTAAATGGAGCCTCTATGTTCCAAGCTAGTCTACCTCTGAATAACAGGGACAAAGATCAGGGGAGAGTTGTTACCCACTTGCCCTTCTTGGGGGCTTTCTGCAGTATCTGGCAGGCTACTTTTGGAAAAAAAGATGCCGGGCTAGATGGACCTACAATTCTTGGCCCCATCCAACAGGATTACATTCTTTCAGCAGAGCACCTGCATAGTAAAGAGTCTGAAGTATTTGCTTTTCCAGTTTGAGTGATGGTCTCCTGTTCCTGTTGTCAGGTACGACCTGTGTGTCACAGCCTTGAATGGGGCTGTCTACACTATCGGAGGAGGTGCCTTTCGCTTTGATATGGACACTGGCGAGTGGACTCCAGTGGATGAAGAATGCTTGACCGAGAAGTTCTTTAAAGGGTGCAGTACAGTGAATGGACGGATTTACCTCCTAGGGCAAAGGCAAGGGAACTCCGCCATACCAAACATGGTTCTCTTGGACCCGTATCTGGACATGTGTCAGGAGGTCGACAATAAGCTCCCTTGCCCTCTCCCCATTCATGCAACAGCCTCCATACGGAGATTTGATACATGGGCATAAAAGCACAAATGCCCATGCTAAAATGGGTTCACCTTCTGCACAACAGTGCTGGAAAGATGAGGAAATGGGGCAGTGTCTCAGGTCACGTCAATAACGCAGAACAGCCATAGTGTTCATGTCCCGACCTCTAACACCATCCCCACACACATCACCACTTTATTTACAAGTTTTCAAGCAAAATACATGCAAACAAAACACTTGTCTAGGCCCAGCTGGATGTGGGGCCTCTTGCCCACTCCAGCACTCCTTCAATTCCTTTTTGCAAAACTGCCTCAAACTGAAAGATGACTAGCAAACTGCTGCAGAGCAACTGCTGAAACAGCAGCACAGCACTGCTTCCCAGCTCTTTATCAGCAATATTGTAAGCCAGTGTTATCAACAATGTCTCAGATTTGTTCACCACCACCTAAGGGGTCTTGAGTTGCAGACAACTCCCTAACCCCCCCCCCCAAAAAAAAAAAGAAAAACAAAGAGAAAGAAGGAGAGAGGAAGTAGATACTAAGACAGGAAAACACATACTGGGCTTTTGGGAAGCAAGCAGGAGAACCAAAAATCAAGTTTTATTTTTCATTTATAAAATATTTTTTTGCAATTACAAAAGAATATGGTACAGGTCCGAAAACTCTCTAGCATCCTTTGACACGGGAAATCCACATAAAGGTGTCCATTGGACAAGCCAAGGGCAAAGAAAAAAAAATCCCCAATACGAAGCCAGGGCTTAGATGTAGGAGAACTCTCTTCCCTCCGAACACATGCAAGTCACCCTCCCTAGAATGAAGCTGGAACAATAATTCCTTCCCAGCCCAAAGCAATCACATTCTGTAAGACCTGTTTTCCTGCCGCTCCCCCCACGTTCATGACAAACCTTACAAAGTTGCTGAACTTCCCAATCTTGTGATCCCAACAAATTCAAGTCAATGGAAGCAAAGATTCACCAGGACCACAGACTAAAGGATCTTCCCCCACGGACCCCATTTTACTTCTAGAGCTTTTGATTGCACCAAACTTGGTATGGGAATAAAGGGCAGTCGTGCCCAGAAAGGATGTCAAGCCTCCTCTGTTGGCTTGCCGCGACGTTTCTTCTCCACTTCAGCACGAATATCATCCTGCAGAGGGAAAAATCACTACTTTTGATAGTGGTGGGTGGATGTGAAAACCAATTTTGTCTAGTGTTGCCAGGTGGTAGCTGGAGATCTCCGGAGATTACACATGATCTCCAGGCAACAGAGATCAGTTCACCTGGAGAAAATGGCGGCTTTGGAAGGTGGACTCCATGGCATTCTACCCCACTGAAGCCCCTCCCCAAACCCTGCCCTCTTCAGGCACCACCAACAAAATATCCAGGTATTTTTCCAACCAGGAGCTGGCAACCCTACTAACATAAGAACATAAGAAAACATAAGATAAGCCAATGTTGGATCAGGCCAAATGGCCCATCCAGTCCAACACTCTGTGTCACACAGTGGCCAAAAATACCAGGTGCCCCAGTGGGGCCAGGACACTAGAAGCCCTCCCACTGTTGGCCCCACCTCCCCAGCAGAGTTCCCTCTAAGCTGAGTTAGTGTGAGCTAGCTCACAGTTTTTTAGCCTCCGGCTCACACATTTTTGTCTTAGCTCAGGAAGAATGAATCCAGAGCAAACTAATTTATGCAGTAGCCAAACTGCTCACTCACAACTTGAATGCCAGTAGCTCACAAAGTAAAATTTTTACTCACAAGATCCCACAGTTTAGAGGGAACATTGCCCCCAAGCACCAAGAATACAGAGCATCACTTGCCGCAGAGTCCCTATCTATACCTTGTGGCTAATAACCACCAATGGACTCTTAACTAGGATGCTATCCAGAAGTGGGGCAGGATCTAATGAACTGAGGGGAGGAGGGAAGAGGGGAAAGGGGGTGATCCAAGCTGTATTCCAGAAAGCTGTATTTTCCTGCTCCGGCTAGGAGGACTAGAAACTTGTTTTAGAAAGAGTACCTCTCCTGCTATGGACATGAGGACTGGAACCTTGATTTAATAAAAGAGGAGACACCTAGAATCTCCCACCATTTTCACGTGATTATCTAGGCTGTCCAATTATCCCTTTGCTTAGAATCCATATTCCCACAAGACTTACCTCCTGGCTAAGACGTTTCAGCACTGGGATCAGGTGCAGCAATTCCTTGTCCCGCGGACTCCCCAGCCACTTGGGGATCAATATCACATTGGAAGTCTTAGCAGGGTGGAAGAGAAACAGGGAGGAGGGAGACACTTATTTGCGGGGGGGCGTTCTATATTTGTCCACACTACAGATTCCCACTTGAAGATTTCAGCAGGCTCAGATACTGAAGATTTGGGGCTTAAAATATAAGAGCGCAGCTGGAACGTGTGGTTAAAACAGCCCCTGAGCAGCGCCACAGGGTCTACTCAGCTGACACATGGGCCACAGAGACAATGCCACAGGCGTAGGGTGAGAGGCTGAGCCAACCCCATCGGAGTCTCTTGGCTCAGCTTGTTTCTTGTGGCCAGGAGCCCTTTAAAGCTGGGAACTTCCCCGGTAACGGCCAGATGACCCCTGTACAAACATGACAGCTTTCCATCAGGGGAGCTTGATTTCCCCCTGTCTGAGAGGAGGAGGAGATTGGATTTATACCCCACTCTTCACGCGGAGTCTCAGAACGGCTTACAAACTCCCTTTCCCTCCCCACAACAGACACCCTGTGAGGTAGGTGGGGCTGAGAGAGCTCTGACAGAAACTGCTCTTTTGAAGGACAGCTCTGACAGCACTATGGCTTGCCCAAGGTCGTGCAGCAGCTGCAAGTGGAGGAGTGGGGAATCAAACCCGGTTCTCCCAGATTAGAGTCCATGCACTTAATCACTACACCAAACTATACTGATTGCCTGGATTTGGATTTGGAAAGGGAAAGGCAACTTGTTTGCTCCCCTCCTATTGCTAATCATCCTGCCCCTCTCGTCTCCTGGCATATCTCCCTTCTCCCCTGAGGACAGCTCCCATCCAGAATGAATTTGTCTTCCCTGCCCCAGAAAGACACGCTTAAGGCTCTTGTTCCCCTTGTAAGCGATCAGTTCATTAGAAGGCTGCTACATTTCAGTGGCTAGATTCATTAAAATGGGATGATCAACAAAAAAGGTGCTCTCCAATTAACGCATTTACAAAAACAAAGTATCTCCAGTTATGTGAATACAACTATTTACAAAAAATGGCAGGTGCTACCTCAGAAGAAGCATTCCCCCTGCTTTCTCTTGGCACCAAGGAATGCCTCTTCCCAAGCAAGGCCTGCTGCATCAAAAAGAAGATGCTTTAGGAACAGCCCCATCTCCCTTCCCTTGAAATCCTACTTTGCGCCCAGCCTTTGCACCAATCCTTTTGTACAAGACAGTGTGTGGTTTCATGTGAGAAGAGGGTTAGCTTTGGTGTCAGTCTGCTTAAGAGGTGTGTGTGTGTGTCCCCCCCCAAAAAAAAAAAAAAAAAAAAGAAACCATTTCTGTTCTGCTTCCTTTAAGCATGTGCTTGGAAAGTCACTTTCTGTGATGGTTCCCACTGGCACACAACATGGTTCAGTCTGGCAGATACCCTCCTTTATGCTACAGAGCATTGGGGAAAAAGGGAGAGGAAGGGCTGAAAGCTGATCCGAACACTTACCTGGTAAGGAAATGCTTCCAAGCAATTTGCTACAGCCACCGTCCTGGCCAGGTCTCTCTCCAGTACAGAAAGATCCTTTATGTAACAGCCCTGGCTACGCAGGCAGTCTTCTTGATAAAGCTGATGTCTGGGTAGGATGAGAGAAGAGGGGACGGGGCAGCATGCAATTAAGCTGATGGATACATCCATCAATTGGAAAATTTTTAGGTCGAGTGAAAAGGTGCTCTCTGATTAACCAGGAGTTTTTTAAAAAAATGTTAAAATGTGTATAAGACAATATAAAAGTGGCAGGTGGCTAGAAGTATAATTCAGAAGAGGCATTCCACCTCTTCTCCCACATGGGAAGGAATGCCTCTTTTCAGGAAAACACTTGTATTTGGGGCTACTCTTAGGTTGGCATTCTGATGCCAACGGAGAGGTCACTCAGACAACAGTCTCGGAAATATTGGATTGATGTTTAGGGTTGCCAACCTTCAGTTGGTCAACAGAACAATCAATCACCATGTATAATTAAACAATGATTGTTTGTTCTTTTATATATACCATGTGTGAATTTCAGTTATCAGCATGATTGCAAAAATAATTCTACAAAGTAAAGTATACAACTTAGCAGTACATGCAAAATAATAATACAGCTCCTAATTACAAAAACAATCCAGACAAACGACGGAGTTCTAGTACAATATCCGTTTACGTGTCCTTCATCAGGTTTGTCCTTCTGTTGTTGTTTTTTCACAGGCATGAAGTGCTGCAAGCCATATTTCAAAATACTAATTCTTATACACTTTTTGCTGTGCGCTACAGCGCTTAGTTTCTGGTGACTGGGGAGCTCCTCTAGCGGGCTTTAATGTGACAAGGTCTACAGGATATTGTAATTGGCCGAGCCTCCCAACCTTCAGTTGGTGGCTGGAGATCTCTCACTGTTACAGCTGATCTCCAGGCAATGGAGATCTGTTCACCTGGAGAAAATTGATGTTTTGGAGGGCGGACTCTATGGCATTCTACCCCGTTGAAGTCCCTCCCCCCCCCGCTCCCCAACCTCACCCTCCTCAGGCTCCACCTCCAAAACCTCCAGGTACTTCCCAACCTGGAGCTAGCAACCCTAGATTCACTGAGCTAAATACAAAGACTGTCCACCCCCCCTTCCATCCAACCCCCTTGACTTAGGGTTACCAACTTCCAGGAGTTTTCCTGGAATTACAACCAATGCAAAATGTGAGCAAAAATCCTGCTTTGTGAGCTACTGGCATTAAAGTTGTGAGTGAGCGATTTGGCTACTGCATAAATTAATTTGTTCTGGAGCCATCCTTCCTGAGCTAAGACAAAAATGTGTGAGCTGGAGGCTACAAAAACTGTGAGCCGGCTCACACTAACTCAGCTTAGAAGGAACACTGATTACAACTGATCCAGACTACAAAGATCAGTTTCACGGGAGAAAACGGCTGCTTTGGAGGGCGGACTGTGTGGCACCAGATCCCTGCTGAACTCCCTTCCCTCCCAAGGCACTGCAACCCAAATATCCAGGAACTTTACAAAACTGGAGTTGGCAACCCTGTTAATTGGCTTGGGGTTCTGCAAGGACATCGTCACCTGATAAGTTTTCGCTGCGGACCAAAGACTTCCAGAATTTTATCTGCATAGTCCTGCTTGGCAGCCGTGAAAGTGAAGATCTGAAGATAGACAGGGAAAGAGGCCTGAAGTTTATTTCCAGCCAGTTGTGGAATAATCCTTGAATAACAATCTCCCCCCACCCCCAACCCCTATTCAAGGCTGGAATCAAATGGAACATTTTCAGAATGGTGGAGGTGGTGGGATAGCACTGCCTAATGCAAACCATATGTTTCCTCTCTGTTGCTGGGAGTTCTGCTTTCAATGCATTCCAAGCCCCATTCATCCTCCAAGAAAGAAGACATAGATTCCTTAATGCATATACAGCTGTTGTGTGGAGGAGGGACTATTGGCTAGCAACTGTAATGTCATTGGAGCCAAGTAACATCCGACCCCCAGCCTTCAGAGCACTTTCGCACCTGCTTTATTTTTTTTCTTTTTTAAAGATGCCCCAGTAAATGTATGTGTGTGTGTATTATTTTAAACATAAATGCTGTCAAGACATATTTAAGAAAGCTTTCTTATAGTTTAAAATCCATTTTGTACTGATCACAGCCAAATGCCGCTCAGAATGGATTCAAACACAGCTCCGGGAGCATGCAGGGGTAGGGTTACCAGGTCCCCCCAGCCACTTGCAGAGCATGGGGTTGCCAGATTGGGGTTGGGAAACTCCTGGAGATTTGGGGATAGAGCCTGGGGAGGACAGGGACCTCAGTGGGGTACAATGCCATATAGAGTTCACCCTCCAGAGCAGCCATTTTCTCCAGGTGAACTGATCTTTGTAGTCTGGAGATGAGCTGTGATTCCAGGAGATCCCCACGTCCCACCTGGAGGCTGGCATCCCTAAGGGGTACTCACCTCCCTGGCAGATATGGCTAGTGCATGGCAGCAGGGGACAATCATATGAAGGAGGAGGGAGGAAAAGGAGAAGAAATTGGATTTATACTCCACCCTTCACTCAGAGTCTCAGAGGGGCTTATACAGTCTCCTTTCCTCCTTCTCTCTACAACAGACAACCTGTGAGGTAAGTGGGGCTGAGAAAGCTTTTTTGAGGACTGTTCTTGAAAGAACAGCTCTGAGAGAACTGTGACTGACCCAAGGTCACCCAGCTGGCTTCATGTGGAGGAGTGGGGAATCAAACCTAGTTCTCCAGATTAGAGTCCACTGCTCTTAACCACTACACCAAATTGGCTCTCTGTAACTTGTCACTGCCTTGGAAGGGGTCTAGCTGACAGGGGTTGGATGCCAGACTTTTCATTCAGCTTTCTGGCACCATTTTTATTTAGAGATCTCATTGTTCTGTTTCCCAATAAAGGACTTGCAACAACCAGTATTTGGGCTGCATCTCGCCACATGGAAACAGGGTGAGGGTCTTGGAGAAAATAGCTGCTTTGGAGGGTGGTTCTCTATGGCACTACACCCTGCTGAAGTCCCTCCCCAAACCACACCCTCTCCCCCCAAAGTCTCCAGGTATTTCCCAACCCAGAGCTGGCAACCCTAGCTAAAGCACCAAATTCTAGATCTGCCTATCTGGGATCCAGCAAAGGGGGTAGGGCTAGGCACTTTTTGCATGTGCAGAAATAAGGGGAAGGCCCTTTGCTGTCAGCCTTCTCTGTGCTGAGCCTTCTCCGTGACCTCACAATTTGCAGGAAAGAATGATTTGCAAAACAGGAACACACAACACCGGGTTATTATACTTAAAACCCGCCCCCCACCTTTAGGCCACAAGCCAGCGTTGACATACCTCATAGATTTTGGCAAGTTCTTCCAGAAACTCTTCAAGGTGGGGCCTCAGTTTGAAGGAAACCTCACAGAAACACAAAAACCAAGCCAATGGGTGAACGAAGTAGGCCAGGGGTTACGGTTGCCAGGTCTGGGTTGGAAAATACCTGGAGACTTTGGGGGTGGATCCGGGAGAGGGCGGGGTTTGGGGAGGGGAGGGGGCTCAGCAGGGTACAGTGCCACAGAGCCCACCCTTCAAAGCAGCCGTTTTCTCCAGAGGAGCTGATCTCTGTCAGCTGGAGATCAGTTGTAAAAGTGGGAGATCCCCAGGCCCCACCTGGAGGCTGGCAGCCCTACCAGGGGCCCCCAACATTTCTGAGCCTGTGGACACCTTAGGAAGTGGGCGGGTGGGCGCAGCCACAAAATCACTGCCGCAGGAGGTACGGCCAGCCACAAAAAGGTTGCCCCAGTTCACCATTATCACCATCACTATTAATAACATAAATAAAATAGATAAATTTAGCCATCAAGGTGTAGTATAGTAGCATAGCAGCTGAAGTGTTGGACTAGGATCTGGGAGACCCAGGTTCAAGTCCCCACTCATGCCATGGAAGCTTGCTGGGTGGCCTTGGGCCAGTCACACCCTCTCAGCCTAACCTACCTTGCAGGGCTGTTGTGAGGATAAAACAGAGGAGAGGAGAATGAAGTAAACTGCTTTGGGTCCCCATTGGGGTGTAAAGCAGGATATAAACACAGTAAAATAAAATATAATATCAAGGAACCTGTCCTCCATGAGTATATTTAAAACCCTTAGACACTTAACCACTATGTTGCAGGAACAGCATGGTGCTGAACAGCAATGCTCCCTCTGAGCTGTGGAGTCTCGCGAGCTACGGGTATTAAAGTTGTGAGCCAGCGATTTGGTTACTGCATACATTAGTTTGCCCTGGAGCCATCCTTCCTGAGCTAAAACAAAAACGTGTGAGCCAGGGGCTAAAAAACTGTGAACTAGCTCACACTAACTCAGCTTAGAGGGAACCCTGCTGAACAGTGACGAATGGCTTTACTTATGGAATCATAGAAACTTGTTTGCGCCAGTAAGCCATCACTGTGGCATTTTGTATTTTTCCCCCTAGAGAGTCAATGGGAAATATTTTGTAAAGTAGAAGCTTCCCATAAAGGGCCATGTGTGCTCATTTTCATGACGAGCATCACCCAGCCTGGGCACAGGCACAAGGAGAGGATTCCAAGGAGATTCCTGCTGTGCCCACTTTGGGGCTCAGCCAACAGCAAGCACACTGACCTTATAGTGCTGGCCCTGGAAACGCACGGTGCATGTGGAGGCATCTTCCCAGTGAGTGGTCAAGGAAGACACAGCTAAAGTTTCCTCCTGCAGGGGCCCAAAAGGAAACAACACTAGAGAAAAAAAGGCAGAGCTGCCCGTACGGGGCTCTGATGCATTAGGCACAAAGGGACGCGCTGCTGCCACCAGATGGCACCCAAGCACATCAAAAACCGGGAAGGAGACATGAAGAGCACCACCTGATTGCGACATTTCCAAAGTCCCACACCAAGGCCCACTCTGTGCGCCACAACTGCTGGGCGCTCCAGCCCTTTTGCCCGATTGCCGGCAGCGTGTGTCGTCTCCAGTACACAGCTTTGGCCCCTTCCTGCAGCTCCCTGCTTCTTCCGTTTCACTTCTGCTCAGTTCCTTTACAGCCCTCTCTCCTCCTTTCTCAGATCCCCGGTTGTTGCCCGCAGCACATCTCTCTGCACATCCCTGGGTGGATTATTCTTTCCCCTCCTCATAAGCAGAACTGGCTTGTCAACTTCCTTCAGTGCAGTCGCACTGCTTGTCAACATTCTCTTCCTGACCATTTCTCTTGCAGCGGCTAAGACAGGGGTGGCCAAACTGTGGCTCGGGAGCCACATGTGGCTCTTTCACACATATTGTGTGGCTCCCAGCAGGGCAGCTGGGGAAGCAAAGGAGAGGTATGCCTTCCCGATCGGTCTTTCCTTCCCCAGACAGTGTTCTTTCCACCTTTCTTTCTCTTTTTCTCTCTTTCTTCCCTTCCTTCCTTCCTCTCTCACTTCCCCATCTATCTGCTTTCTTTGTTTCTCTCTCTTCCCACCTCTTTCATTCTTTCTTTTCACCCCTATCTCTCTTTCTCGCTCTCTCAGACAAATAAGTATCATTAGCAGACAAATAAATATCATCATCAATATCTGTTTTTACTGTTTATATCTGCTCCTGCCAAGATTATCCCAAAAAAAGTCTTACCAGTTCCAAGACCAGAGTATTCTTTGGGGTTTGGCGAGTCTTCATGGGGATTTTCTTCTTCCTCTGGGATTTCTGGGGGGTTTCTACGTGAGGGAATCTAAGTGGTGAAGGAGACGGGATGGCAGAACTCGTCATTTATCTGTCTAGCAAATTCTTTGCTTCGATTCTCCTCCCACCCCCATTATTTAGTCCTCTTGTCGGCACCAGTAACGTTTCCAGCTAGGCTACCAAGAGGGACAGGCATGGTATAGCCTGCTCTCGTCAGATCTTATAAGCTAAGCAGGGCTGGATCTCAGTTGGGAGACCGTCGTGGAAGACTCTGCAGAGAAAGGCAATGGCACACCAGCTCTGCTCCGTATTCGCCTCGAAAGCCTCTAGCTTAGGTTATCTTGTCAGTTGTGACTTGACGGTAGGCATCAAGCCGCCCTGTACTTTTCCCTCATCAGAGCAAAACCACAGTCACTCTCTTGTGACAGCAATCGTGTGTTGCAAAGGAGATCAATCAAGATGTATGAGGGATCGATACCTAACGGATGGGGCGATATACAATACCACTATTTAAGTATTTTTCCAGCTGTGCGCTTTAGGCAGGTTCACAGCTGGGTTGGGGATTTTGGGGGGTATTTTTGTATTGTGTGTGTACGCATGTGTCTGTGTGTGTGCCCATGTCTGGAAGTCATGGTGACCTCTGGTGACTCCTACTGTGGCCTGGCGGATGTTCAGAGAATTGATGTGATAGCCTGCCTCTGCCTGCCGGTCCTGGTATTCTTTGGAGCTCTCCCATCCTAACACTTGCCAGAGCCGGTCCTGCTTAGCTTCTGAGATCAGGCTTGCCTGAGCTATCCAGGGCAGGGCAGGGCAGGGCAGGTTCACAGCTGTTTTGAAGCACCACAATCAGCCAGGGACCCACTGTCACAACCCCCAGGGGTGTGCCCCTTGAGGCCTGGGTTGTTCAAACCAGTTTGGTGGTGTGGAAAGTTTGGTAGTGTTTCAAATTCTCTTTCTGGTAGCGTGGATTTGGATTCTGGGTTAGTCACTTATTCCAATATCTCTTCAAAACAGAATCAAATTTATTTACAAAAACACAAGACAACAATAAAACTTAAATGTAGTAGGGGAAAAGGATGGGTACATAGAACAAAGATGAACAAAACAAACCTAGCTCTCTATCTATTGCATTGACCCTGAGCAGCTTGTTTTCAGCAGCAGACACAGAGTTCACTGAGGAATTAACAGCTTCCTCCTCCAGGCTCACCAGTTCTTCAACCAAAACCTCCATCCATCACTCCCTGACATCTTGCCTGCAAGGGTGTGTGTAGCGCATGCTCACTCTGTCTGATAAGATCCTTGGATCCTGCTTCCTCTGCCGTCCATGACTCTTCGCTAAATGCTAGTCCAGCTGTCATGAGCTAATTGACAGACCAATCACCAACCTAGAACAATCAATCTAGAACCGTCAATGATCTTGTACTGTCAAGTTGTTGTTTTGACAGCTTCCAGCTGGATGCTGTTAAACCAACTGGCAATTAGCAGCAGGGGCTCGTTATCTGGTTACGATCCAGATACAATCTAGGCTTTGTAACATTACTGAAGGATGCAAAGACTTAGGTCTTAAAGACCCAGTTACGTGACACCCACTGCTCTCTATTTTAAGCAATTTGCTATTTATTTAGTTATTAACTGGAAACATTTATATGCCACCTCTTCAGGTCATAGGGTTGCCAGCCTTCAGGCGGGGTATGGCGTTCTCCTAGATCAGTACCCTGGAGAAAATGTGGCTTTGGAGGGTGAGCTGTATGCCAGAGGTCCCCAGCATGATACCTGTAGGTGCCATAGTGCCCTCCAACACCACTTCAGATGCCCACCAAGTGTTTTGAAAAAATGGGTGTGGCCAAGTGGGGCCCAGCAAGGTTTCTGATTGGCTGTGCAGATTTTTTTTAAAAATGTTACTTTGGCAGCAACTGCCATCACAGCACAAGGATCTTCTCTGTGAGACTGAAGGTAAGTTGCAGCAGCCATCTTGTGGCTGGCCCCACTTTCTGTGGCAGCCATTTTGTGGCTGCGCCCACCATGCCATGACAGAATTCCAAAAGTGCTCACAGGCTCAAAAAAGTTGGGCACCCCTGCTTTACGCCATCACGCTGCTTCTGAGCTCACTTCCTTCTCTAAAACGCCATACTCCCCATGTAGGGTTGCCAACTCCAGGTTGGGAAATTCCTGGAGATTTGGGGATGAAGCATAGTGAGGACAAGTTCTAGGGAAGAGAGGCACCCCAGTGGTTAATAATACCATAGAGTCCACCCACCAAAGCACACATGTCCTCCAGGGAAACCGATCTCTGTACTCTGGATATCAGATGGAATTCCAGGAGATCTCCAGGCTCCACCTGGACACTGGCAACTCTACTCACCAGGCCTCATCCCCATATCCCCAGGAATTTCCCAACCCAGAGTTGGCAACCCTACCAGAAGGCCACTTAGGCAGCTCACAATATAAAACAGGGTTTGTGTATCTGCAAAGTGCTGTCAAGTTGGAGACAATTTATGAGAAATTTAGGTGAGAAATGAGCAGAGTTGGTTGGCCATTGCCTGCCTCTGCATAGCAACCCTGGAATTCCTTGGTGGTCTCCCATCCACGTACTAAGCAGGGCTGACCCCTGTTTAGCCTCCGAGATCTGACGAGGCCCGTCTAGCCTGGTCCATCCCGGTCAGGGCCATAAAACCCTACCAGGAGCGCACTCAAGGCAGCTCACAACTTAAAACTATTATTTGTTAAAATGTACAGCCATCTAAAAAAAAAAAGCAACATACAAAGCCCCCCAAACACACAAAAAAGCCCACAGCATAAGCCATTGAGTAGCCAAAAAATTATCCACCTAATAGTCCTCAGTCTAGAATCAGCTTGTAGAAAATGACCAAGCCCCTAGTTAAAAGCCTGATTTAAATGAAATATTTTGGTCAAGGGCCTCAAAGAGAGTAAATGCCAGGCGAGCCTCAATTCCACAGGGCCTCCCTTCATCTAAAAGACCCAAGAGGAGCTAGGTCTGAAGGACAGGCTGGAAATTATCCACTGGGTTTGGGGTTTCTCTCGTGCGACAATTTGTTTTCACAGATAGCTTTGTGCCTCAATAGTCCCTACTTATGCGCAGAGAGGTGTTTTTACTTTTGTTGTACTTTCCTAGGGTTGCCAGGTCCCCCCCGGGGGGGCAGGGAAACCCCTGCTCAATGGGTCCGTTACCCACTGGCCCCAATTGGGCCGCCAGGGGGAACCCCACCCCCAAAAGGCCGGGATCACGGAGACATGCCCGGCGTGATGACGTCACCCAGAGGTGATGTCATCATGCCGGGCATGTTGCAGGGGGACGCTCTATCATTTGAGAGAAAACTTTATGGTTTCCCCTCAAATCATAGTGGTCCCGCCTGCAATGTGCCTGACGTGATGATGTCACTTCAGGAAGAGGCCTGGGACTCCCCCGCTAAAGCGTAAGTCAGACTTGGCAACCCTATACTTTCCCCTCACAACACAATAACCAATACCCTTCCAGAGTTGGCCAGCACCTTTCACTTTGTGTTGTTCCAGTGAACTTGTTCCAGTGACCGCTTTCTGTGCCCTGCCCCGTTCCTCCAGAGATGTCCCATTTCCACAAGAAGCCATTTTGCTTCACACTGGCGCAGATAACATTTGACCGTGACAGGCCTGCAACTGTTTTGGAGCCTAATGCTGAAAACAGGAAAGAGGCAGGCAGCCCCACAATATACTCACGCATTCAAAGCATCAACTTTGGGAGGAATGTCTGACTGGACTCCTCTCAGATTTGGAGATTCACTCCTCAGCTTCCCTTTCGGCAACCGGAGGCTTTCTGTGTCTGCAGGAAGCACATTTTGGATTCAGAACAAGCCCCCAGCCTCCAGGTGGGACCTGGAAGTCTCCCAGAATTTCAACTGATCTCCAGACAACAGAGATCTCTCCCCCTGGAGAAAATGTAAAGGCGTCAGATCCAGGTTGGGAAATATCTGTAAATTTTGGGGGTGGAGCCTCAGGAGGCGGGGTTTGGGGAGGGGAGGGGCTTTGATAAGGTATAATGCCATAGAGTCCACCTTCCAGAGTCGCCATTTTCTCCAGGTGAATTGATCAATTGTAATCCCAGGAGATTTCCAACCACCACCTGGAGGTTCGCAACCCATACTCTATAGCATTATACCTAGCTGAGGCCCCTACCCAAACCCTATCCTTCCCAGACTCCACCCTGAAATCTCTAGGAATTTCCCAGCCTCTAGGTGGAGTCTGGAGATCTTCTGCTATTGCAACTGATCTCCAGACAACAGAGATCAGTTCCCCCGGAGAAAATGGCTACTTTGGAAGGTGGATTCTATTGCATTATACCCACCAAGATTTCACCTTCCCTAGGTTCCACCCCTAGAATCTCCAGGAATTTCCCAACCCAGAGTTGGCAACCCTAACCCTGACTGTCCCATTTTTAGAAATTCCCACCTCTGCCGCCGCCACCGCACCTGGAATTAATTGCAACTATATTGCACTTTCAGGGGCCACTTTCCACTCACATATAGATTGGATCTGGGAGCGGTTTGGTCACTGGACCTCAAGCAGTCTGTGAGCATTTGCATCTCAAACCAGATCCTCCTGCAGAGGATCACATCCAGGATCCCTCCCTTCTCTCTGCTTTGAAGGCATCGCCCACATCCTTTATCCTATCCAGGCACCAAGTATTTTAGTCATAACCCACATTCTTGTCCATCATGTACTCTGCGGGCACTCAAAGCGAGCCGTTGCCAGAACATTCCCTGCTTCAGCTTCCAGGACAATCTCTCGTTTCTAGGCCTGGCAACGCGACCTGTGGTTTTGTGGATATGTTTGCTCTTTTTAAAAGATCTATAATTTATGTCAGGCCATCTCATCTGTAACATTCCCTCTTCCAACACTGCTGACTCTGGTCTTGCTATAGTTTTATATCCACAGATATCAGGACCTAAACAGCCATAACGGGCTAAGAATAGACAGTGGCAGCTCTTTAATAGATCTGTTTTCTTGTTAAACAAAGATACTCTAAATCCACATAAACACCTATAAATGGTGTCCTGTTTTAGCTGTCTTTCATTGCCGGGGGGAGGAGATATCATACTTTCTGCACTATGTCACACTTTCTACTTTCTGCATCCTTGTTCTCAGATTCTTATCCATTTGTTATCTTGCCCATCCATCCATGGAGCTCAGGCTGCCATTTATGGTTCACTCCTCCTTATCATTCTTCCCCACAGCAACCCTGTGAGGTAGCAGGTTGCCAGACTTCTGGTGGGGCCTGGAGTCCTCTCAGAGATTGGTTCCCTTGCAGAAAATGGCTACTTTGGAGGGTGGACCTATGGCATCAAATCCCTGCTGAGCCCCCGCCACTCCCCAATGTGCCCTCCTCAGGCTCCGCCCCTAAACCCCCAGGAATTTCCCACCCAAGAGTTGGCAGTTCTAGAGGTAAGACGACAGACTGTGTCCGGCCCAAGAGAGGGGATATGAACACAGGTTGGTCCAGTCTGAGTCTGATACTCTAACCTCACATCACACTTACATTTCGGATTCCCGCTGGATTTTACCCAACCTTCGTGTTGAGGATCTAGAATGTCTCCTTTTCCTCAACAGCCAGCAGCCCTTAAGCTGCTGACTGGGAATTCGTTTGCAGCACTGATACTACAAACAGTGGGCTCAGTAGAGCCTGGAAGTAGCTACCTCACTACCACCACAAGTCAGTCTCTCCTAAGGCATATCCAGAGCCATCTGGGACTGAACTGGACAATCCATCTAACCTGATATTAGCTACCCTGACTGGCAGGGCAGTTCTCAGGATGCTCAGGCAGAGAGAGGCCTTCCAAGCCTTCAGCAGAGCAGAAGACGGAGAAGAAGACGAAGAGGAGGAGGAGGAGATCGGATTTATACCCCACCTTCACTACCCAAAGAAGTCTCAGAGCAGCTTACAAACTCCTTTTCCTTCCCCCTCCCCACAACAGACACCCTGGGAGGTAGGTGGGGCTGAGAGAGCTCTGACAAAAACTGCTCTTTTTCAAGAATAGCTGTGCCAGAACTATGGCTTGCCCAAGGTCATCCCGCAGCTGCAAGTGGAGGAGTGGGGAATCAAACCCGGTTCTCCCAGATTAGAGTCCACACACTTAACCACCACACCAAACTGACTCACCAAACTGGCTCAAACTGAAGGACAGGGCTTTGGGGGGGGGGCAATGTTCCAGCAACGCTGGTCACTCTGGGGGTCTACGAGGCTGAGCAACAGCGTTACTTGTTTTCATCATGCAAGACTTGGGTTGGATTTTGGTAACAGGATAGGGTTGCCAGGTCTCCTCTGGGAGGGTAGGGATGACAGCTCCAGGTTGAGGAACGCCTGGAAATTTGGAGATTGAGCTCAGTGGGGTACAATGCCCATACAGTCTACCCTCCAGCATTCATTTTTTCCAGGGGAACTGATCTCTGTAGTCTGGAGATGAGCTGTAATTCCAGGGGATCCCCAGGAAGAGTGCCCTCAGTGGTTCTTGGCAGCCTGCCCCAAGATCCTTTATTAACTGGAAATGTTAAGGATTGAGTCCAGGGCCTTCTACATGCACAGCTAGGGCTCCACCACTGAGCCAATGGTCTCCCTGACTAAAAGCAGAACAGCATCATGGGTAGAGTTTTGCGCATGAAGTTGAAGCCGCGTTATGAAGAGTCCATCCAGCTCAGCACCATCTCTTCTGACTAATAGCAGCTTTCCAGGGACTCTGGCAAAAATAAGGTCTTTTCCTGAGATCTTTATACTGGGGCTCATCTTTTCGGTCTGGAGTCTGCCTCTACATTCCTTCCCATGTCAGGGGAGCCTTTCATGCGCCCAACAGAGCAGACGCCAGCCTAGTAAGACCAAGACCACCGAACTGTGCTTTTTCTCCCCCTACAAGCTCTACGGTGTTATTTTCAGGACTTACTTTCTACCCTGGAGAAGGAAAAGTAGCTGGCAATTGGCAACCAGGCTTCCTTGGAGGAAGTGGACGCCTCGCAGGATCCCTGGGAGTGCGTTGCAAAAGACAATTCCATCAAAGGACCTGCTGGAGAGGGTGAGAGATGGTTATTGGATGCCTCGGGAAGGGGCTATTTGCCCCCTGGGGAAGGGGAGTGCCCTTCTAAACTGGGTATACAATGCCATAGAGTCCAGCTTCCAAAGTGGCCCTTTTCTCCAAGTGAACTGATCTGTTGCCTGGAAATGTAATCCTAGGAGAACTCCAGCCAGCACCTGGAGGTTACAGCCAGAGAGAACCATGGAAGAAGATTACACAACAAAGAAAAATAGTGTGGAGGATAATGAAAACAAGTAGGCAATGTGCGTGTGTGTGTGTGAGAGAGAGAATGAAAATGCATTAACAATAATAAAGTCACCACTTTTCAGCATTCAGAGACAATGTCAACATTCAAAGGGCATATTGCATGTAAAAGTCCATATCAAAGGAAGCCATAACAGTCAACGTGAAATAAAGCTGTTTGTAGAAATGATGTGCCTGTGTGTAATATTGTTCCAGCTCCTGCTTCAGTTGAACTCTCTGGATTTGTGAATATTATGTCCCTGTATTCTCTTCTGTAGCAACGTTTTGTGAAACGATTTCCAAGTCGACATTATCGTTAGGAAGAAAGGAAGAAGGCACATTCATATCTTATTGATAAGAATTACACACACACAAGCACTTCATTTCTACGAACAACTTTGTTTCTCCCTGCTCACAGAGGTGACCCTTTCGTGCACCTGACCGAAGCCCAGCAAAGCAGATTGTTCAGTAAAATGTGAATTTTTAAGGTGCTACAGATAGGGATGCCAGCCTCCAGGTGGGACCTGGGGATCCGCCAGAATTACTGCTCATCTCCAGATCACAGAGATCAGTTCCCCTGGAGAAAATGGACTCTTTGGAAGGTGGATTCTATGGCATTGTCCCCCATTGTGGTCCCTGTCCTTCCAGGGCTTCGCCCACCTCCAAAATCTCCAGGAGTTTCCCAGGTGGCAGCCCTCACTGGTGGAACGAGCTCCCAGAGGTCATCAGGGCCCTGCGGGACCTCTTACAGTTCTGCCAGGCCTGTAAAACGGAGCTCTTCCACCAGGCTTTTAAGTAGGGTGCCACCCTGATCTTATGGCCCTGGCCCGACTACCAACTGTACCAGCAGTTCCAGTGGCACCACCAATTGAGGCTTTATAGCTGGGCGGGAGCCTGACAGCACCATTCAGCTGACAATGGATATTAGAAGATGGCCATCTTTTATTGTTTCTATAGTATGATTCCATATTGATAGTTTTAACTGGAATTCTAATGTATATTTATTGATGTTGTTAGCTGCCCTGAGCCTGCTGACTGGCGGGGAGGGCGGGATATAAATGTAAATATAATCAAAATTAAAAAAACCCTGGAGAACGCAACGCAACCCTACCCTCCTTCCCATGGCCAGGGAGAACGTGGCAACCCCAGCTACAGGAGGATTCCATGTTGGTTTCCTGCTTCCCACACCATGTCACACTCTACCCTTTCTCAAACCCAGTTCCTAAGTTCCACCCATCTCAATTTCACCCAACCTCACCCCATTATGAACCCTGTGGAAAAAAAGACACAGAAGCCCCTTGGGGGGAAAGAAGACCCCAATTTAAGAGGACAACAACATTCCTGCTACCCCTGCCCACCAAACATGAGCTAGGTGCTGTACAGAGGTGCCTCCCCCCCACTAACCTGTCAGCGAACAAAGCAAGCATTCAATTGAACCTCCCAAGACAACCGGGATGGTTCATGGAGGGAGAGAGAAGGTGGTATTAATACCTCTGCTAAGCTGAATGGCCTTTTTCTTTGCATTTAAAGGGACGATACCTTTTTATTACAATAGAAATGCCAGCCTCCGGGTGGGTGGTGGGGATCCCCCAGAATTACACCTCATCTCCAGACAACAGAGATTAGTGGGTGGGTGGAGATACAGGGTTGTGAACCTTGGATCAATTAAAGCACAAAACAACAGGGTCAGACCAAAGGTTCAGCCAGTCCAGTATGCTGTTTC
The DNA here is from genome assembly GCA_029375565.1 of Gekko gecko. Taxonomy (NCBI): domain Eukaryota; kingdom Metazoa; phylum Chordata; class Lepidosauria; order Squamata; family Gekkonidae; genus Gekko; species Gekko gecko. The sequence goes on along the minus strand of JAPDNY010000001.1, from coordinate 313,133,773 downwards.
CAACAGTGGGCAGCTGGATACTACTGGAAAGTCCAACAAATATGATGTGAAGACAACAGCAGTCCTCCACTGCTGCCCCCCCCCCTGATAGGATGCCTTTGAACATGGAAGTTCCATTTACCTAAAAGACTATTAATCTTACCTAATTTACCTACGAAAATACTTTTTTATCCTCTCATTCCTTCAGTTTTAATGTTTAGTAAAATGTTTCACAGGAAATACTTGAGCATTTTTTCTGTACTATTTTGGGAAGGGATAATTGAAAATGTTAAAAAGTTGGCAACTGTTGCACTGGCTGTACACCTGGGCACTTCAAAGCAGCCTGAGACAGGGGAAATTTAGCAGCTGACACTTTTCCTAGTAAGGAAGCAAGGCAATCTTGAAAGCTAACAACTGTATTAAGGGCAGAGGAGCAGAGGCCACTGGAAAAGGTGGCTGCTTGCCCCTATAATCTTGATATGCCCCAAATACAACTGCAGGATATACAGGCATACGTTATATCACAGGCAGACAGCAGAGGGAGCCACAAGCCTCCTAGGTGCTGGAACAGTAAAAGAAGGCAGCTTGTGAAGGTTGTGAGTATAGTAGCAGCGGATGTTAATGCTGCTGATTTTTTGAGCATTTTCTGCAAAAGAGGGAGAGATTCAGATTTTACATTATTGTTGCAGGAAAACAAGAATTCTCTCTTTTTGGGTGGTGGTGGTGCACAATGCATCCAATCCTAAAAGAAATCAACCCTGAGTGTTCCCTGGAAGGCCAGATACTGAAGCTGAAGCTCAAATACTTTGGCCACCAAATGAGAAGGGAGCACTCCCTGGAGAAGGTCAAAGAAGAAGGGGACGGCAAAGGATGAGATGGTTAGACAGTGTTACTGAGGCAACAAATATGAAATTAAGCAAACTCTGGAGGACGGCGGAAGACAGGAGGGCCTGGCGTGATGTGGTCCATAGGGTCGCGAAGAGTTGGACTCGACTGTGCGACTGAACAACATCAACAATGCATCCAAAAAGGAATCTGGTTTGGGGATTATGGTTAAGCCATCGTGCTGTCACTATACAGCACACTTCTTTGGCCTGGCTTGGCCTATGCAGAGTTCTGCATGTAGCAAGGGTTTTTTGTGTGTCTCTGTGTGTAAAAACCTGTTTCTCACAGCCGGGATAATTTCCAGACTTTCCTCCCCAATAAATCATCCACACTCTGAGCCTCCCTTCTAGCGTCCGTGAAGTCACTGCAGCCCAACCAATGCACCCAAGTCCATGGTGAACAAGCAGCACCGGGAGAGTTACTGAGATTTCTAACTTTGTGGTCAGAAAATATTCAAGGGGGAAAGCAACCCCTGGGGGCATGACTGTATCGTTGAGCGAGTGCTACAGCTGTTGCATTGATCTGGCGTCAGCTTAAAAAAAGGGGGGATATGTATATGTCTGCACACATAATAGAACAGCTGCAACACAAACAGAAAATCATAAGTCCTCTTCAGGGTTGCCAGCTCTGGATTGGGAAATACCTGGAGATTTGGGGGGGGGGTGGAGCCTGGGGAGGGTGGAGGTATAATGCCACAGAGTCCACCTTCCAAAGCAGCCATTTTCTCCAGAACTGATCTCGACCATCTGGAGATTCAGGCACTACCTGGCAACCCTAGCCCTGTTCCAGAAGGTGGCAGCCGCAAGATCTGGCCAGAACGTGGGGGAAAGTGCCTGTTGTGTGGAGCCATTCACTCGGCATGCTTCCTCGGGCCTGATCCCTACACAAACAGCAGTGAAGCAGCAAGAAGCCTGTTTCTCTCAACCGTGCCATTTCAGACAGTGGGAAGAGGAAGCAGGAAGGGCGGCCATCCCGTAGCTGAATACTGCTGGCTGAGTGCAAAACATCCTCGCATAAGAGCATGGCAGGGAAGTGGCCAAACTCAACCCTTTCATCCTGCCATCCAGTTTTCTGAGGATACATTTTTCATAGGGAACAGGGTGCCAGCTAAAGTCCAAAGTGGATAGGTTGAGACACAAACTTTGCCGTTCGTGTGAACCATACCCTGGCTGACAGCCACACTGATGTTTGGATGACGCAGTTGTTCCCTACTCTGCAGTCTGAATTGAGCCAAACCTTGTACCTGACCTGACCTGACCAGGGGCCAGATACTGCCCCCCAGCTGGGTTCTCATACAGAGACGTGCCTCTTCACAGGATCCTCCCAGGCAGGCTACACAGAACTCACCCAGGAGTACAGGAAGGAAGGGAGGCAGCTGATGCCCAGGAAGGCCTTGGTGGAACATTCCCCATTTCCCCCCCATGGGTAGGCCTCAGGAGGGGCTTCCTCTCAGAATGATTATTTTCCACCCCTGCCTCCGTTTCATCTCACATAAAATGAAAATGATCCCACATGTTTTCTCCCAGCAGAGAACAGAGGGTGTGTAGGTGGATCAAAAACAATGCAAGTTGGGTACATTGGGCTTAGGGTTACCTCCCTTCAGGTGGGACCTGGAGATCTCCTGGAATTACAAGTGATCTCCAGACAATGGAGATTTGTTCACCTGGAGCAAATGGCTACCTTGAGGGTGAACTGTATGGCATTATTTTTAATTTTTAAAAAAAATTACTTCATTCATACTCCGCTTTTCTCTCCACTGAGGACTCAAAGCAGCTTGTATCATCCTTCTCTCTATCCTCAGTCCTGTGAGGAAGGTTAGGCTGAGAGGGTACGTGTTAGAGAAATGTAGTTCATTACTGGAATGCTGAATAAGGATCCAGTAGCCTCACATAATTTATTGAGCATGAGGCAGATTATGTTCTTAACAGGTTTACTATAGGTTTCTGTCCCTTCTCTCACCCTTGCCCAAAAGTCTATTAACCCCCGCTGAACTTTAGGCAGCCATTTTCATGGTCATGGTGTGAGGACTCCCTTATCTCTCCCCTAAGTTGTAGAAGGATTGTTTTCCATTTTTGCCCTTTCCAGGAATTTGAAATGTTCTGTAAACAGGGGTTAGAGTGAGTTACATCTAGGGAATGGGATTTAGTCACCGAAGCCTGTCTTTTTGTATTTTCCTATAAAAGAGGGACTCCATGTCTGTTCAGTATGCCAGTTTGTTGGTGAACGGGCTGGGTATCAGAATGAATTCATTCTTAAATAAAACTGCCTACTTTGGAAGCAGAAAGCCCTTGAAGTGAGTTTTTCTCTCTCTCCCAGATAGACCTCAGTGGTGGTGGTGGGAGATTTGTATTTAGTTCAAGTATGACTGGCTGAACGTAAAGTGTGTGGACTCTAATCTGGGAGAACCGGGTTTGATTCCCCACTCCTCCACTTGCAACTGCTGGATGACCTTGGGCAAGCCATAGTTCTGTCAGAGCTGTTCTTGAAAAGAGCAGTTTCTGTCAGAGCTCTCTCAGCCCCACCTACCTCACATGGTTGCGGGGAAGGGAAAAGACTCCTTTATAAGCCGCTCTGAGACTCCTTTTGGTAGTGAAGGGCAGGGAATAAATCCAGTCTCCTCCTCCTCCAGCAAGCCTCCATGGCAGGATGAGGATCTGAACCTGAATTGTCCTAAAATCCTAGGCAGACATTCCAGCCATTACACCACCCTGGCTTATGCCCTGCAGAGGGTCCCGTCTCCCCCCTTCCCCAGGTTCCACCCCCAAAATCTCCAATTATTTCCCAGCCAGGAGTTGGCAACCCTGGCTGCATAGCAGCACAGCGCATATAGAACACACTGCTGAAGAGTCCATCCCCAAGTCCTGCTGACGGACAGACATGCTCTGGGACTTCCATGCTGAGCTGATTCCTAGGAATGGAATCACATGTTCTGCATGTGGAACTCTTAGAGCACATCTATCGGCAGGACCTGGGATGAGTGTCTCAGGTCGTCTGGCCCAGAGATGTCTTTATTTGCTGGCACTGTGGATCCGGGGCGTGCAGGTCCCTGGATCCCAACCAGCTTCCTTGGGCGCTGCCAGGTCCTTTCCCACGGTTGTTGGTCACATCTTTCCTTCAAAGCTCAATGCTGTCTGCTGGAGGTTGTCGAGCACTGTGGGAAGAGAGTCCCTAACAATCGCGTATTGTCACGAAGAGCAGCCTCCGCTCCCCTCCCGAGGATTTTGTGAAGATAAAGGCGCTTCTTTTTTTCGGTTCCAGATCACGCCTCTGCAGCAGCTGCCAACCGTTTCCCTCTCAGGTCCCTCACTGGTTTACTTTTGCAGTTCAGAAGTCCGGAGGAGAAGCAGGCCTCTAATCCACTCAACACCCTCATCACAGAAACCACGAGAGGCCTTGAACCATTTACCTCAAGTGGGGCTTTTAAAAATATTTTGAAAGCCTTGAAGAAAAAAACAGAAGGATGGGACCAAACTCTCGGAAGTGGGGTAGGAAATGACACAGACCCTCCCTCCGTGGCCTCATTTTCTCACACACCAAACGGGAATACCTCACAAGGTTGTTGTGCAGACGAATACCACAATCCTGAAGTGCTTTTGAATTTGTTTAAAAACAACTTCACGTATGATCATGTATGAAGGCTAGGGTTGTCAACCTCCAAGTGGGACTGGAGAAGTCCAGGAATTAAAACTGATCTTCAGGCTACATGAATCAATTTATTTATTTAATAAATTTATTCCACTTCTCTTGAAGAAAATGGCTGGTTTGGAAGGTGGACTGTATGGCATTATACCCTACTGAGGTCCCTTCCCTCCTTAAACCCCACTCTCCCCCTAAATCCCACTCTCAGATCTCCGGGTATTTCCAACCAGGAGTTGGTAATCCTAATGAAAGTGCTCCGTCTGTTTCTCCCCTTTCCTCAACTTAGGCTCAAAAGCATCCCATCTGGAATGCAGTGCACTAAGACTGCATCAGCAGGATCATGTCTTTCCTGATGTGACAGATGTCTCTGGCCAATAACTGCCATTTTGATCTGAGAATTTCCCCCCAACAGAATTTCATCTGACAAAGCGTCCAACTAGACATGACACTCAAGTGTTTTTAAAACTCCCAGTGATGCCTTTAAGGCAAAAGCAGAGAGAGAGTATAGTGGGTTTAACCCTTTTCATACCCATCATTCCCTTCTAGCCCAAACTGTCCTTCCCTCACCAGGGATCCAGATATGCAGTTACAATCAAGTTTTCTTTTTTCTTTTTTTGGGGGGGCAGTTTGATGATGTTGCTTGGAGCCCAAAAGCACCATGTGGGGAATGGATTCAGCAGCCTCTCCCCCCATCTCTAAATGAAGACGGGGGGAGTCTCAGAGTGGCTTACAAGCTCCTTTCCCTTTCCCCTCCCCACAACAGACACCCTGTGAGGTAGGTGGGCCTGAGAGAGCTCTGACAGAAACTGCTCTTTTTCAAGAACAGCTCTGACAGAACTATGGCTTGCCCAAGGTCATCCAGCAGCTGCAAGTGGAGGAGTGGGGAATCAAACCCAGTTCTCCCAGATTAGAGTCCACGCACTTAACCACTACACCAAACTGGTGTAAAAAAAAAAATAATCCCCTTCCCAAAAGGCATTGAAAATGTGCATTTGTGTGAAACATCCAGTTTGCCTTTAAAATACTTTCAGATGACAGCATATGTTGTGGATTTTCCTTTTAAACTATTGTGTGTGAGTTCCCACAAAAGTGACATCCATATAACTTTGTGGGGAAACAGAGGAGAATGGGATTAAGGGTCCAAGAGGCAATTCCTGTGGCTCAGTGTAAGAGGGGGAAATAACATAAGAAGGCTCAGACGACTGTCCCAGCATCCCATCAAATCCAGCATCCTGTTCCACAAAGTGGCCAACCAACAAACAGGACACAGAGGCCAAGGCCTTCCCCAGATGTTACCTCCTGGCACTGGGTTCCAGAGGTTTACTGCCTCTGAATATAAAGATTCCCTTCACTCACCATTGCTAGAGTTGCCAGCTCCAGGCTGCGAAATACCTGGAGATTTGGGGGTGTGGGGAGCCTGAGGTGGGTGGGGTTTGAGAAGGTGAGTGACTTCGGAGGGCTATAATGCAATACCATCTTACCTTCCAAAGTGGCCATTTTCTACAGGTTAACTGATCGCTGTTACCTGGAGATCTGTCGTAACCCCAGGAGAGCTCCAGCCACCACCTGGAAGTTGGTAACCCTCAGAGCTCTTTCTGTATCAGGAACTCCTTTGCATATTAGGTGACACACCCCTAAGTTAGCCAATCCTCCAAGAGCTTACAGTAGCACCCATAAGAAGAGCTCTGTAAGCTTTTGGAGGATTGGCTACATGTAGGGTGTGTTGCATTAGCCTGAATCATGCAAAGCGAGCTTCCTGCTACAAAGGACACCGTTGTGTCTAGCTTGGTCCTGTCTAACCCCCTCTCTGCTCACAACCCTCACCACATCCACTGGAAGCAAATTCCACTATGTAATTACTTGCTGAGTAATTCCTTCTGTCTGTCCAACATCTATGGCCCATCAGCTTCACTGGGGAAAGCTCTTGATCCATTTTCTTTGCCCTACTCGTAATTGTGTAAACCTCTCTGATGCGTCCCTTCCCACCAGCTTTTCTACTGAACTGAAAACTTCCAGACTCTTTAGACTTTCCTCAGTGGGGAGGTTTTTCTCAGGTTCAGCCTTGCTGGCATTTCTAGGGCTGGACTAGCCATTGTCAAAACTATTCTCCAAACTTGTAGGATACTTTTAAAACAGGGTTCCAGCAATGGCTGAACAGCCTGCAGCTTCTTGAATTCCTTGGGCCTTATGCTTCAAAAGCCCAACACTAAATTAACCTCCATATATATGAATCCAACTTGGGCATGTTCCGTCTTGCATTTTAAAAATACAACAGTAGAGTCTGGGCTGTATCTTAAAACAAATTTTCTTCTGCTTCCTTTGGGGGGGGGAGGTTAAACATCAAGCCTGTCAAAGAGATCTAGAGAAACTGAAAACTCACACACTGTTTTGTAACGCACATGGTTTTGTGATATTTTGGTTGTTCCTATGAAAAAGGCATCACACACATTTTGTTCTTAACATTTCTGCAACTCGTTAACATGATGACAGCCGCAGGCCATTTTCATGTGCAGATTAAATGGGCTTGGGGTGATTCCCCCCCCTTCCCTGTATTCTCCCTCCTTGCGTGAATCCCGACATCGAATTTAAAAGGCTTTGGGAAGACTTGCAAAGAGCTGCTCTCAGCCCTATAGGAACTGAATTCACAAGGGAGGTTCCCAAGCTTTCATTGTGGCACTTGTAAAAAGGCCACAGTGCTGGAAAGACATGGCTGTTTCTGCAGAAGCAAAAGATCCGGCCAGATGGGAAGAATCTTCCCCATATTTACCTTTAGAAACAGCAGATCTGCAGGATCAGACCGCCGTAGCCATGTAATCCACCACCCGGCTTCTCACAGTGGCCAAACAGAAGCCACAATGGAAAGCCCACAATAAGAGAATGGAATGAAATCAATCTTGCCTACTGTCCCCCCCTTTACAATTTGGAAGGTAACACTGTCTCTGAACATGGAGGCCACAAATGGGCCTCTCCTCCCCTTTGACTTTGTCTAACCCGCTTATGAAGCTGCTCATGGCCATCATCACATCCAGGGGCAGTCGAGTTCCACAAGTGAATTATGCATCGAGTGAAGAGCGACTTCCTTTTGTCTGCCCTGAAACTACTGCCCGCCATCTTCAGTGGATGCGCCTTATGTTAATTTTGCGAAAGGAAAAAATTCTCCCTGACCACTTTCTCCATCCCATGCATCATGTTACTACCTTCTTTCATCTCCCCCCACCGCACCACGCCGTCAACTTGTTTTTTAAACAGGGAAGCCCCAATCTTTTTCGCCTTTCGTCTTAGACAGACATCCCAACCACAGGATCATCTGGGTTTCCCTAATGGGATAAAGTGGTCAACGGGGTTGGGGCTGGGGAGAGGGTTGAAATTGGGCAGACAGCCACCGGCATCTCCGATCTGGCCCTGGGAACTCCACCCCTCCGGCAAAAAACTTGGCAAGTGGCATGTACTTGAGATAGAGACTCTCCCTTCCCTCAAAGTCACACTCATCCTGACTGATAAGGCAGACAGTCCAAGGGCAGAAGGGAAGGGTCTCACAGCAGTTGCTTTGCATATAAATTTGACAAGGGTCAAAATCCCAGACCGGTGGGCCCCTTTACACAGCACAGTTTGGTGGGGGGATGGGCCAGGGGCTTGCTCCCTTCCATGCTCTGTGCTCTTCCAGATGGCGGTGGTCCCAGGACGGCTTCCCCCTGTCCCCAAAGGGGGCCCCAGAGGTTCCCAATCCCTTCAGAGCACCCTGCTGGGCTGACAGTGTTTGCCCACGTCCCGCAGCTGCAAGTCCTCCCGTGGTGACCAGAGCCGGGCGTAGCTGCCGCGCTGCAGCAGGATGCGGTTGAGGGTGTGCTCGTAGTTGACGTGTTGGCGGGCCATCAGGACGTACTCACGCCTCTCCACCAGCAGGGGGCAGTCGCAGGTGTTGGAGACCCAGACGAACTCCCGGCGCCCAATAACAAAGCGATTGCGGTAGGTGTGCAATACCTGGACATCGTAGCGGGTCTCCAGGCCAATGTAGTGCTTGGCCAGGATTTGTGCGCGGAATACTGTCAAAGGGAGGAGAAAAGAGAGCGTTTGAAAAGTGGGGGAGGGCTCCTAAGCCTCCCTCCTCAGGGAGAAATTCAGCAGTGGCGGCTTCTCCCTCTGTCATTTTGCACCCACTGGGGCGGCGATTCAATTTGTGTGGCTCAGATTAATCAGATTAATTTACACTCTGCTTCCCCCCCCCCCGGGGACTCAAAGCAGCTTTCGATAGTATTCTCCTCTCTTCCAGTTTCTCCTCGCAACAACCCTGCGAGGTATGTTATGCTGAAAGAGAGTGAATGGCCCGAGGGTCACCCAAAGAGCTTCCGTGGCAGAGCGAGGATCAGCACGTGGGTTTCCCAGACCCGAGTCTGATGCACCCAAACCACCACCCCGTGTTGACTGTGTCGCAGTCTTCTCTGCACCACGACCCGAGGATCTGTTGCCTTCCAGATGCTGGAAAGTCCCTGGCAGAGGTGGAGCTCAACTCAAACTAGACGAGATGTTTTGGCCCGAGTTGGATGTGGTTTACCCCGATTGGACTCTGATCGCCCCTGCAGTCAAATGTGAATTGCAGGAAACAAAGTTCCCAAGTGCGCTGGACTCTGATTTGGATTGGGACTGGTGCATAGCAGGGAAGGGCTTCAGCATTCCATCCTATGCCATTTTCCTGACTCAAAAAGGCTTCCAGGGTGTGTGTGTGCTATTTTGCACATTGTGGGACTGCACATGCTAAAACCACCTGTCTAATTTGAGTCTAAGACTTACACCCGACAGGCTCACCACAATAATGTAGCATCAGAGGAACATCTATGAAGCTGCCTTGCACTGAATCTACCCATATCTCCCCTGACTAGTTGTGGTGCTCTGAGATCTCCAAAAATCCTTGCCAGTTGCCACCCTTTGCTCCCTAAGATCCTGTAAACTGGGTGTAGAACCAGGGACCCTGGGCACGTGAAGCATGCACTCAGCCCTTGAACTACAGCTAAAAGCAGAAAAGCATTCCTGTTGTTATGCTCATGAATATAACAGAGCAGCCCTATGCAGAGCCAGATCCTTGGCCTGTCCGGCTCGGCACTGCCTGATGACTGGCAGGGCCAACGTTTTTTATACCAGAAGATGATGTTTAGATTATTTGTGGATTTCCATGTAGATGCTATTGTGCTTTTGGCTGCAAATAGTAATAAGCTGTTTCTTTTCCTTTGCGTAGTGGATAGGGCGGTCTCCCATATTAGCACATCTAACCACTAAAGGAACAATACCTGATGTAATAAATACTCTTCACCTCATTTAGCAATCTCAAAAGGTATTATAGACATACTGTATGGACAGCATGTAATGGAAAGTATCACTCTTTAGACTTTTTAGATTAGACTCTAAGCTCTTATCTCATAAGGTTTGACTTGTGAGACATTGGAAAACAGCATCCTTAGACTAGACTAAGACTATACAGAGCTATATTTATTTGTATGTATAAAATAATATATGCAGGCTATATGTACACGCCTATTCTGTTGTTAATCTTGTTGTTAATGTAAAATGAATAAAACCATTTTGAAGGGGAAAAAAATGACTGGCAGGGCCTTTCCAAAGTCTCAGGCAAAAGAATGACTTTCCAACACCTGCCATCTGGGAGTCTCATAATTTGTTAGGCTGTTTCTGGGTCCAACCCAGGTCCTGTCAAACCACATGTGTGCTGACGGTTCCGAGTTCTGAACTTCCAGCAAATTTTCAAACACTTCTCAGGGATGTAGGAGATGATTCAGATCAGGCGATTGGGCTTAAGCGTCCCCTCCATCCCATTTCCCCAAACTGGGAAGCTACAATTTGGCCCACTGGGAAACTTAAATGCAGTCTATCAGTCCACGTAAGTATTCCCTAAAAAGGCAAGGGTCATTTCAGGCTAAGAAAAAAAGCATTTCAGGCTAAGAAAAAAAGCAAGGAGACCCTTCTCCTGTCGTGCCACAGTCCCAACCTGATTTGGCCCCACCCACGCCTGATAATTACATTTCAAAAATTGCTGGGAGCTCTGAACTTGGAACTCCCAGCACACACCAGCTTCTCTGGATTCGCCCTGGGTCCTGTCAATTGTGTAAGGTGTCATTAGCGCCCCCCACCCCCGGATTGTTACTGATGCCAGGGATCTTCCGCACGCAACAGCCTTGAGCTATCCATTCTGCCATCAGCTCTGTAATGTTAGCAGACGCCTCTCTCCAAACACGTCCTGCAATCAGGCAGCCTCTGCCAACCCAAAGCTGAGTTCAAAAAGGGTAGTGAGGCCATTTCTCTGTTGAGGGGGTCAGATTCTCATCCCCTGCCCCATCCCTGAAGAGAACCAATACATACCAAAATCACTCTGGCAGTAATGCTGAATGCGCTGGGATTTCCCTTTTGGTGTTTCACAACGTCTGCATCTCCCTGAAGGACAAGAAAGACAAAGAGCTTTATGTGCAGTACTGGTCCAGTGATCGGGGGCGGGAGGAGAGCCTTGCACTTCTGTTGACTACATGACCCTCTAATTAATACAGTCCAAACAATGAACTACACCTCGCACAGTGCCCCTCCACCCTGCTCTCACTTTAACCTGTTAATTCTTATTCCTTCTCCTTGCAATTCACACATTTCAGCATACACAGGGTGGGTCTGGGACAATGCTCCCTCTAAGCAGTGGAGTCTTGTGTGCAAAAATTCTACTTTGTGAGCTACTGGCACTACAGTTGTGAGTGAGCGATTTGGCTACTGCATGAATTAGTATGCTCTGGAGCCGCCCTTCCTGAGCTAAGACAAAAACGTGTGAGCCAGAGGCTAAAAAACGGTGAGCTGGCTCACACTAACTCAGCTTAGAGGGAACACTGGTCTGGGATATTCCCACCCTTTGCAACAGTCAGTCGTGAATTGCAAGTTCTCTTCTCTCTTCCTGGTCTGGATTGGGACTGTGGCACACGTGGGGAACAGACTTCGGCCTTCCCACCTGTGCCATTTTCCCTACTTGAAACAGTCTCGGGGGAGGGAGGCTTCTTTGGACTCTATGATTTGTTATCAGCTCTCAGCATCCTGGGTCCAGACAGCTACCCTGTTTTCTCATTCCCAATCCTCCACCAGGACCATTTTCTCTCAACTCCTGGTAAGCCACCTCCCCCGCCAACCTATCCCTCTCCTCTGACTCTTTCGTCACCCTGTCCAAACATATCCCATCACTTGTCTCATTCTCCAAAAATCCTGCCTTGGCCCACCCCCGGTATAAAAACGATTAAGCAAATGGAACCTGATTTCTTCCCGGGTTATGCTTTGTTTTGCTGGAGGGACAGGAGGAAATTTGGTTTATAATTCTTTGAGAGGGTGACGTTAGCTACAAATAATGTGTGATGCAGAAACAGGGGAGGGGGAATTCTGTAACATCAAAGACCTCCCTGTTGCCAAAAATAAAACTTTTATCTGTTCTTTATTGGTTCTGTGGCAAAACACTGCAGTTCTAACTAATGAAGGCACAATTTGGTGAACTGCCTGTACTTGCACGAGTCAGAAATCTCGTTGTGAATTATGGAGTAAAAACTCCGGAGGCTTGGGGGGGCGGGGGGGAATGAGCCTTCCAAAGTTCTACTTGATGCAGCAGGCAGAGAAATGCGCCTCCAGATGTTTGGGCTGACATAATGCTAAAACCGATTGGCAGACACTGTTTTTCACTTTCGCCTTTTGGTCAGCCTGATTTACGAGCGGTCAGAAAAAGGAAGCTGATAGTAACACAAGACGTGAATACAGGAAGCTGCTATATACTGAATCAGACCCTTAGTCCACCAGAGTCAGTCCTGTCTACCCAGACTGGCAGATGCTCTCCAGGGTCTGAGGCAGAGGTCTTTCACATCACCTACTGCCTGGACCTTTTTAACGGGAGATGCCAGCGATGGAAGACGCCACCCTAACCCCGGGCCCCTGGTCCTATATGCTAAAGGGAGGGGGAGGTTTTCTGCGAGGTCTGAAGCGGCTTTTCCTCGCCGAAGGCAGAAGAGCCACAGAGGCTTCCTGACGGGGCGGGTGCACTGATCAGCTTTCCTGAAGCCTTGAGAGAGCCGTTCTCACCGCAGTCTCCTCTGCCCCATGTCCTGCCCAAAGGGGCTGACAACATCACCCCGCAAGACTCCAACGGGGCTGCAATCGGCGTGGGGAGGAAGGGACTGGAAACTGGCCGGTTGCTGCTTGCACATCTGAGCGCCGTCCGGGAGGCCCGGAGCACCCCAAGAGGAAGGCCCGTGGGGGGGGGGAGAAGGAGAAGTGACCCTTGGGGCGCAGGAGCCAGCCGGGATCTACGCGGGGGCACCTTGGTGGCTGCTGTGGGGGTGCACCAGAAGGTAGCCTCGCCCACTGTACAAAAAAACCTGGAGCTGGCCCTGCGTACCAAGCAGATGCTCCATTACTGAGCCACGGCCCCACCCGTGATGCCTTGTCTCAGTCTACCAGCATCAGCAGAGCCCTATGGTTCTGACTTGTCAGTCTGGAGATTTAAAGCTGGAGGAGTGAAACTGACCATCAACAGAGACAACTAATACTTGGGGTGCTTTCTGGATGTGGGATTCCATCACACTGTCTTTTAGAATGTTTGTGGCAAATCTCAGGGCCTATTCACCTATGACGAAGTGCTCATGTCCCCCACGTCTCTGCCCCCATCCTGCCGACCAGAGTCTCACACTCAGAACTTGTTAGCTAGGTGCATGTGGACCTGATTTGGATTGGTCTAGAGCAAATAAGGCAGGGGGGCACATAACCTTTCCTGCCATTTTCCTGAGCAGGGAGCTGCTGTTTGCCCCATTGGGGGAAATTTAATGTATATCGATGGGCTGTGTGTAAGTTCCCTCAAAAGTGCACACAGTGGATCTCCGGACTGTTTCAGGTGGGGAAAATAGCAGAGAGGGAAGCTTAAGCCCTGCACACCATAGTCCTGATTTGAATCTGTCTTTCACGGACCTGGGAAATAATCTTCAAACGCAGAATTCCCAGAGTTCATCAGATTAACAGAAACTTGGGAGGGGGGGAGAATGTGAGGACTTGGTAATATGTGAATTGGCTTGAGAAACAGGTCCCCGTCACCTCGATAAAAGAATAACTTTTAGAGAACAGAACGAAAAAGGCTACTGTTAAAATGGAAGTGAATGGCCACAGCTGCCAAATTCATCTTTTTCCCATTTAGATGTGGTTTGTTTTGCCCGAGTGTGATTGTTGCCTGCCTAAATTATTGTGATGTGATGGCCTTATTGTTAGGTCTGCCAGCCCCAGGTTGGGAAATTCTTGGAGATTTTGAGGGTGCAGCCTAAGGAAAGTGGGGCTTGGAGAGGGAAGGGGCTTCAGCAGGGTATAATGCTACAGAGCCCACCTTCCAAAGTGGCCATTTTCTCAAGGCGAACTAATCATTGTCGCCTGGAGATTGGCTGTAATCCCAGGAGATCTCCAGTCACTACCTGGAAGTTGGTAACCCAAATTATTGTGTTGCAGCTACAGGACTCCCCCTCCCCAATTGCTAGATCTGGACAGCTGCTGTTGATATTTTAACGCTATGTGTGGATCATTTTGATGGTATATTTTTAATTCAGAGCTTCATTAGAAACAGTTATTTAATTAAGAAAGCTGGATACAAATGCTTCCATTCATCATCCTCGCCATATTAAAATAACAGGCTGGACCTAGCTATAAATAATGTTGTCAGTTATAATGGTGAGCAAGGGCTGCAAGTCTGACTTCGTTCGATTGGTACATGAAATGCAAGCTCTTGGCTTGGCTTCCAAACAAACCTGAAATCCACATTGCTCATTATGGGATGGAACAACTTGAGAACCTGGTGGCTCAACGAATGTGCTTCACAGTTAGTTCTCCCTAAGGGCTAATGGGAGAGCAGACAGGCTGTTGGGGAAAAAACACCCTTCTGAAGCCTGTTATGTTTGGGGGCCTGCTATACTTTTTATTTGGGACAGTATACATCTGATGCTTGCTGTACCCTTAAAATCTAGGGCCAAAAATGTACTGGATTAACAGATTTCTATTCATTTCCTTCTCCAATTAAAAATGAAGTTTCCTTTTGATAAAGCCAGATGTGCTTTGCCTGAAACCCTGGATGTCAGCAGACTTCCTGCAGTGACTTTGCGGGAGGGATGTGTTTAAATGCTGGCACAGTACACCCGTCTTGGATCTTGGCTCTCTTGTGAACTTGCCAGGTGACCATCAGCCAGCCACTGCACTTCCAGACTTGCCTCTGCATGAGAGCAATACTGAGCTACCTTATGAGGCTGCAGTAGAGTCCATGGGAGGGGAGGGGCCATGCTTCCTAGACAGAGTATTTGCTTGGCATGCAGAAGGCCCCAGGTTCAATCCCCAGCACATCCAGTTAAAAGAATCAGGCTGCTGGTGATGTGGAAGACCTCTGCTCGAGAACTTGGGAGAGTGGCTGCCAGTCAGAGCAACCAGTGCTGACCTTGATGGACCGAGGGTCTCGATTCAGTATAAGGCAGCTTCCTGGGAGCTCAAAGGGGGCTGCTACCCTGGCAAAAGCTGACCGGAAAAGTCCATGAGGAGAAACTGACAAGAGGAGGAAATTCAGGTCTTTGAAGGTCCAGAAAAAGAGGCCAACATGAGCATCAAAGTTCCCACTTACGTCTACTCCCAGGAATGTGTTCTTAGAACGACACCGTAAGCATAATTTCACATTTGAAGACTTAAAGTGATGTTTGTTTAAAGTGGCTTGTAAAAGGAACACAGACCTGCACTGAGCAGGATGCTCATCCACATTACAAATATTTTTCTTCCGCACTGCATCTCATAGGTTGAGTTCAGACTGGCAGTTTGAAGCGGGAGTGAGTCGTGTCAAAAAAGCCCCGGATCAAACTGTTCCGGGTTTTCCCAGTCACACTGTGCAGACTGATGCCGGAGCATACCGTGGAGGAGGTGCGAGGGAGCGTTCACACTGTTGGGCTGAAGGCACGGCTGTAAGGCACGGCTTTCTGTTTTGCTAATCTGGATATATGCGCTTATGCACATGAGTGCATATGCGCAAATGCACACTAGCAAAAACCGCAGATTTTAGCATTCACACTGTGTTGGTGCGGGATAGATGCACTTTCCGGGGTTTGATACCACTTTTAACAGGTATCTTTTTAACTCGGGAATGAAGCGTTACAAGACGGGTTGAGTACGGCTGGGGAATGCTGGACAGATGTGCCTGTGTGAATGCCCTTTTTAATCCGCTTGTGAAACATTGCTGAAACGCGCCTCTCTCGGGGCGAACTGCCAGTCTGAACTCAGCCATAATAACAATCACACATCAGCATAAATAGTAAGAGAGTCTCCAGGGCACTTTAATGTTTCATGCTTAAGTAGGGCTGAAACATTGATCAGCTCTGTTTCAGAGGGTTGTCGTGTCAGTCTGCAGTAGAAAAACTAGATTAGAGTCCAGCAGCACCACAGAGACCAAGCAGGTTTTCGGCATACAAGCATCTGATGTAGTCTTGACTCTCGAGAGCTTGCACCCTGAAAATCTTGTTGGCCTCCAAAGTTTCTCCTGGACTCAAATCTAGCAGAAAAAGGAAATCAGTCAGATGTGACAGACCCTACCTAGCTGGTTGGGTGTCCTTGCTGGCATAGACACGGGTGCCTCTTGCGATGCCTTCTTGGCTGCACCCCCCACCTTTTGAACAGGTGTGGTTGTTGTGGCTTGTGGGAAATGTCGGGGTTCCCCCTCTGGGTTTCCCTCCACTTCCCTGGTCTGTGGCTGGCGCAGGGGGCTAGCGTCGCTCTGGACGTGGTGGAACTGCTCCCTCGGCAGCCAAAACTGGTATTCGATGCCAGAGTTGTGCTCCTGGAAGAGAACCTGACAAGAAAGTTTGGGTTGAGACCAGTGTTCCCTCTAAGCTGAGTTAGTGTGAGCTAGCTCACAGTTTTTTAGCCTCCGGCTCACACATTTTTGCCTTAGCTCAGGATGGATAGCTCCAGAGCCAACTAATTTATGCAGTAGCCACATTGCTTGCTCACAACTTGAATGCCAGTAGCTCACAAAGTAGAATTTTTGCTCACAAGATTCCACAGCTTAGAGGGAGCATTGGTTGAGACTCTACAGCAGGGGTAGCTCATGAGATACCAGGAGTTTGCTGGCTGCTGTGGAATAGCTCACGCATCCCCTAGAAGATCTAGGTAAAAATCATGACAAGATCAGCTCTAGGGCTGTTTTGTGTTTTTTTTAAACACTTTAATCTCATAGGATTTTTCTTCGTCCTGTTAGGTTTCTGGTACTCTTTGAAGTCCACATTCTGTTTCTAGGATAGAACAAAACTTCTTAACAAGGGTCCACCCTGGCCACTGGGCGGTCGGGGGGCATAGGGTTGCCAGCTCCAGGTTAGAGAGCTCCTGGGGATTTGAGGGGTGGAGCCTGGGGAGGACAGGGACCTCAGCAGGATACAATGCCACAGAGCCCACCAATGCTCCCTCTAAGCTCCGCAGTGTTATGAGCAAAGATTCTACCTCATGAGCAAAAAAAGCTAGTAGCATTAAAGTTGTGAGCAGGTCTGCATTTGACTATCGCATAAATTAGTTTTTTTAGATTATTTCCATACTCTTGTAAAAATCTCAGAACGAATTCTTTTAAACAATATTTTAAGAATAATTTAAACATTATAAGAGAAAACAGAACCAAGTCAAATTTCATTACAGAAAATGTTATCCTCTATGAAGGTAGACCAGGCCTCTGGAAAATAGGTCTTCCTGCTCCTTTCCACTGTATTGGTAGACCTGGACTCAGTCCATCGCCCTGCTCTGAGCCTTAAAAAACATACCAGCACTTGGGAGGGGGGACGGGGACTCTTGCAGTCTACTTTCGGGGGGGGGTGTTAGTGAAATACGCAAATTTACAAGTCAAATATTATAGAGGTGGAACAATCACTGTCAGAACCCTGCCTAACCTAACAAACAGGAAGTTGCTTAAATGTTATCAACCTGCCCAGACTACTTATTTATTCAAATATTTATACCCCACTTTCCCCTGTGACTCAAAACAGCTTACAAATCGCACTGAAAAGCATAATAGGGGTATGCAAAAACAAAACAAAACACCAAATCGTTTTTCCCCCTGCTCCATTATAGTCAATAATATGTATAATATGTGATTTTTATCTTGTTTTTAGGTATTTATAGGTTTTATATGATCTGGCACATGGTGCCGCTGAATGTGAGCCGCCCTGAGCCCGTTCGTGGGGAGAGCAAGATAGAAATAATAACAATAACAATAATAATAATAAATCAATCTGGGGGGCTGTTTTTTGAGGTAGAGGCACCAAATTTGCAGCATAGCTGCCATTATCTCTCCTCAACTCGTCCGCTAAGTTTCAAAAAGATTGGACCAGGGGGTCCAATTCTATGGGCCCCAGAAGGAGGTGCCCCCATCCTCAATTGTTTTCAATAGAGTGCCCCCAGTGCCCCCTGGATCAACTTAAGAGGGACCACTGGAGTCCACCCTCCGAAGCCTCTGTTTTCTCCAAGGGAACTGATCTCTGTAGTCTGGAGATAACTTGTCATTCCGGGGGACTCCAGGTCCCACCAGGAGGCTGGCATCTCCAGATGCCGTAACATGGGGGGGAGGTGTAGCTCAGGACAGTTTTTTCTTTACTCTCAATTAAGAAAAAGTTGCTGGCACTTGCCCTACAGTATCTTTGATCCTAGGGAAGATATATCAGAATCATTCTAGGAGGGGAAGCATAGTACCCTCAACATCTCAACAGCAGCAAATGTAGAGGAAGAGTTGCAGAATAGTATGTCCCACTGCACCCAGCCATGTTGGTTGGAATGGACTGGTCTCGGGCTGAGTAAAGGGGAAAACTCAAAAGTAGGGATGACAGGTGAACCTCTCTGCAGGAATGCTGTTCTTTTTATTGTGATCTCTTTTCTGTTTCGTTTAACAAAGCTCTGTTGGGCTCCAAAGGAGCAACCTGGAGTGTTGCATTTTGGTAGCAGAGGAAGAAGAAGAAGAAGAAGAAGAAGAAGAAGAAGAAGAAGAAGAAGAAGAAGAAGAAGAAGAAGAAGAAGAAGAAGAAGAAGAAGAAGAAGAAGAAGAAGAGTTTGGATTTATACCCCGCCCTTCACTGCCCAAAGACGTCTCAGAGCGGCTTACAAACTCCTTTCCCTTCCCCTCCCCACAACAGACACCCTGTGAGGTAGGTGGGGCTGAGAGAACTTCTGACAGAAACTGTCCTTGAGAGAACAGCTGTGCCAGAGCTTGTGACTGACCCAAGGTCACATCAGCAGATGCAAGTGGAGGAGTGGGGGATCAAACCCGGTTCTCCCAGATAAGAGACCGCGCACTTAACCACTACTCCAAACTGGCTCTCCTGGCTTCGTGTTGAGGATTCTAGCAGTCAGGGGTGCTCAGTCCCTTTTCCCATGGCTCCTCCCCTCCCCTCCTCTCCCCTCTTACCATCACAGACAAGTCTTCCTGGGTGGGCCCAGCGGCTTCAAAGCTCTCGTGCACATCAGCCGTCCGAGCATAGCGCACTTTGGTGCCTGCCACTTCGTACACGCCCGGCCAGTCAATGGCCCAGTCCCCATTGATGACATAACGCTGGTTGGCATTCATCAGAGCTGTGGAGAGAAGGCAGAAGGAGAGATGAGATGGTCCCCAGTTGGGTGCTGACATTAACAAGGAGGACTGGTGGGGAAAGAGCAGGACGAGTGCCAGGTAGGGCTGCCAATCTCCAGGTGGTGGCTGGAGATCTCCTGGGATTACAACTGATCACCAGGCGCCAGAGATCAGTTCACCTGGAGAAAATGGCTGCTTTGGAAGGTGGACTCTATGGCCTTGTACCCTGCTGAAGTTCCTCCTTTCTCCAAACCCTGGCTCCACCCACAAAATCTCCAGATAGTTCCCAACCCAGAGCTAATAGCACTAACAGCTGAGTAGTTGAGCCTAGGGGTTGGAGAGAAAGTCCAGGCTCTGCCTTCTAAGGAAGCTACAGTGTTACAGTGAACACATGTACATGCATACATCTGTTTGTACAAAACAGTCAACACGCATTCACAACAAATGAAAGTCAGATAAATGTGCCATTTCAGACACATGTTCAGTTGTACCTGCATCAAATGTAACATGAGAATTACTCAGTGTGTGCATAAAAAGTAATCAAGTGTACACTGTACACGGATTGTATGTTCTTTCACTGTAACATGTGAACAGGGCTCCTGTCACATTCCAAGAACAGGGCCTTTTCTGTGGTGGTCCCAGAGTTAAAGAACAGGCTCCCATGAGAAGTCCATGCGTGTCCTGAGACAGTCATCTTCTTTCCATTCTGCTGGGAATCTGGGAATTGGCTTGAGATTCTTTACACAGTTTTAGAATATCCTTTTAATAGCATTTAAATTGTGCTTTTAAAAATGTTCAGTGGGTTTTTTTTGTAAGCTGCTTTATGAATTTTTGTTGCTGTTGAAATATGGTCTAGAAATGTTGCAAAACACCCCTCCACAAAAAAATAGAAGGCCAGGAACTGGAATTCTAGTGGTGTCCAACAAGTGACTAGGAAGGATACATGTTGTGGATACAAGTGTTGGATTAGGAATTGGGAGACCCAGGTGCAAATCCCCACAGCTAAGAAGTACAGTAGGTGACTGTGGGTGAGCCACTCTCTCTCAGCCTGGTCTACCTTGCAAGATTGCTATGAGGGCAAAACAGGGAGAAGAGAATGTATAGAATGCAGAATACTGGCACACTCAATCTATGAATGCAGAAAGTATACACCATGTGTTTGGGTGATATTCATTGGGAGCAAGTAGGGGTATCCCAGAGTGTGCCAGTATGGTGCAGCGGTTAGACTGTTGGACTAGGATCTGGTAGACCTGGGTTCAGATCCCCACTCATGCCAACTTACTGGATGACCTTGGGCTAGTCACACACACTCAGCCTAACCCACCTCACGGAGAGGAGGAGAAGGAGAGGAGATTGGATTTATACCCCACCCTTCATTATGAGAAGGAGTCTCAGACTGGCTTATGATCTCCTTTCCCTTCTCCTCCCCACAACAGACACCCTGTGAGCTGGGGAGGGGGGCTGAGAGAGCTCTTTTGAGAACTGCTCAAGAGAGAACTGCTCTGAGAGAACTTGTGACTGACCCAGGGTCACACCAGCAGCTGCATGTGGAGGAGTGGTGAATCAAACCCGGTTCTCCCAGATTAGACTCCGCGTTCCTAGCCACTACACCAAACTGGCTGTACAGAGCTGTTGTGAGGATAAACTGGAGGAGAGGAGAACAATGTAAGCCGCCTTGGGTCCCCGTTGGGGAGAAAGGCAGGGTATATATGAAATTAAATAAAAATAAATAAATTAGTATTTATTATTAGGGACTCTAAGGTAAGTGATGCTCTGTATTCTTGTGCTTGGGGGGGGGGTCAACAGTGGGAGGGCTTCTAGTGTCCTGGCCCCACTGGTGGACCTCCTGATGGCACTTGGTATTTTTGGCCGCTGTGTGACAGAGTGTTGGACTGGATGGGCCGTTGGCCTGATCCAGCATTGGCTTCTCTTATGTTCTCTTATGTTAGTAACAGAAATCAAGGTGCTCCTATGGGGTTTTCTAAAGAATAATATTGGATCTAATGATATGAAACTGGTTACATTACACCTTTGATGACTGCAGCCAGAACTTATAGTGCTGCTGTACAGAAATCAAAGAATCCCCATCATCAATAGACTGGTACAAAAGGATTTGGAAAGTCACACTTTTGACCAAACTGACTTATAACAGAAGGGAACTGGGAAGACCGTAATCTTATGGATTTGTGAAAAACTGGATTTTGTTTATTGAACATTGGAATACAACATTTTCATATTGTATGCAATCATACACACTATTTTCCTTGATATATATATAAAAAAGAGGGAGAGGAGAAACTTATATTCCACCAAGAGCATTTCAGGGGTAAAGTGAGATATAAATTTGATAGACAGACAGGTATGTGCCCCATCCATGGCCAAAGAGGGGACCAGGATAAATGCTCTCCTGGAGCTGGTGGAAGGGGGCTATGTGCAGAATTGGATGTGGCAGAGGTTGCTTCCTACCCAGATAGTTGCGGCTGCGATCCGTCACCTTGATGTGCCTTGCGCCTGCTGGGATCCGGGTCACATTCTTGTACCCAAAGAAGCCTGTCAAGAGATCAGAGAGGGGAGAGAGTCAAGTGTAGGGGGAGAGGAAAACCAGGGCAAGGTGTTGAGGAGGCTGCCGCCGTCAGCGGGACAAGAGGACATATGTTTGGGTCCAGGGTGAAGAAGAACTGTGTTGGGATGGTGGGAAGGGGGACTGCTTATAGCGTGACACACAGCAAGAGGCAAGAGGCTTTGTGAGATGACAAAGCTGTTGGCTCGGACCCCAAGATCATTCATTCCCCAAAAGTCATCTGAAATGTCAGGCATTTCAGATTCCTCCTTGTTCTATGATAAGAACAAATTTCAGGGGACTTGAATTTTGGATGCACATAGTTGTGGCAAACTGGGGTGCAGAATGAATCTGGACTCTTAAGAAACTGAGTGGTTTTTTTCAGGGGAAAGCAGCCATTTAGTCCTTGTTGTTACAAAGACAGCTTAATAAGGGGGTGGGGGTCTATGGGCCAAGCTACACATGATGTTGGGGATCCAGTATCAGATCCCCTGATAAGTAATTCTGCTGAAAAAAAGAGCTGGGGACCGCTCAATAAGGAGAAGCAGGACTAGTTCTTAAGCCATGTTGTTTCTGGGCTGCTTTTAGGACTAGCTCTTAAGCCATGTTGTTTCTGGGCTGCTTTTAGGACTAGCTCTTAAGCCATGTTGTTTCTGGATATCTGTTTTTTCAACCACCTGAGGCTCAAATCAGTCTGGGAGTGGGCAGTTCCAATCAGGGAAATGGTACACATCCCTTCCCCAGCATCACAGCTTTACGTGATGCTACTTTCTGCAGTTGTTAGATCTGGTGGTGTTCTAATTTACTTCATTTCATTCATTTATGCCCCTTCTTTTCTCCTCAAAGGAGACCTGTAGCAGCTTACAACATTCTCCTCTCCCCTATATTTTATCTTCACAACAACCCTGTGAGGTAGGATAGAATGATAGTGTGTGAATAGGAATGGGCACGAACCAGCTCATGAAGTAAAGTTTGTGATAAATTCTGGATGGTTTGTGATTTGCAAAGAGAAGTTCGTGGCAGGTCAGCTGGCACGAATTTTCAAGCTGTTTGTGGAGATTCGTGCCAGTTCATGAGTGGATACGTCTCTGCTCTGACTGTCTCTGCTCAATCTAAATGTTTACAGAACTTCAAAGCAACAGGATCCTTGGAACTTGGAGGGCACCTGGAGGAAAATCCAGGAGAAATCCCGTGACTTTAATGTCTTCAGCTTGCACAGGATCGTGATGGTTCATGTTTTGCGAACCGGGCACACCCCGAATCATGAACTGAGCCACATTTTACAGGTTCATAACTATTCCTATGTGTGACTGCCACAACGTCACCCAGCAAACTTCCATGGCAGAGTGGGAATTCAAACCTGAGTGTCCCAGATCTTAATAAGACACCCTGACCACTACACTATACTGGTTCCCATTTGATCATGGATCTTCAATGTCGTACGTAGTTTGACCCTACATGTGACTTTTGAAATTAAAGCTGAAGTCCTATCTGTACTTCCTCACCACTTTTCCATTTGCTGGGAGAAAAATGATGGGGAAAACACATGAAGTATCTTTCAATACATTCTTCAAAATTTATTTCGGGGGGGCGGCTGTGAACACTGTCAGAGCCATAGGAGGAGGAGGGGATGCCTAGGTATGGAACTAGAGATGTGAATGCCTGGGAAAGAAACAGATCATTTTGAGGCAAAACCCTGGGTTTCTTTCTGAGGCCCCCTTCCCCCCATTTTTGCAGTGGAAAATTGGGAAATTTGGGGAAGTTAAAAAAACCCACCATTTTTTGGTGTGGAATGATTAAAATGTTTTTCAAAAAAAGGTTTTTACACAATCAAAATGTGTAGCAAGGCAATCTACTGTGTTAGATAATGATAATTCTTATATATAGTAATGTAGACATAACCAACATATTTTCAAGGGTATGTTTATCATTTAAATGTGAATAATCTGGGTAACAATTTGCTATAATGTGTTTAATGATAATGCATTATTCAAGAGTTCAGTATCGTCAATCTTATAAAGTTTAACTTGCTATTCATAAAAGCTGTTAGTCCTACTAAAACTGTATGAGATTCCTTCAGTCCAAATTATACATTTCCTTCTGTTTACTATAAAATTTGTGTTTTCTGTTTTCTATTTTTATTTTTTCCTTCTTCTCCAATGGCAGAAATTAAGATACATGTGCTAAGGTAGCAGAAGGCACAGAAGTTTGCAGCTGACTCTCTGTCTTGAGTACTGGATATAATTTAAATGTTGCTTACAGAAATCTAACACTTACCTTCTTCTAAGCCCACTGACTTCAATGTATACAGAACAGTGTAGCCTTGGGCTTTCCCCCATTTTCATTTTCTTTTCTTGTAAATTCCTGTTTATTCAGGGTTTTTTTCCTGGTTCTGGATGTGTTTTGCTCCCACTAGTGGTCAATTTGATATTACAGTGGATCATGACCGGCATATTGATATGCTGGACATAACGTGGTCTAATATCAAATTGACCACTAGAGGGAGCAAAATATATCCAGAACCGACCCCTCCCAGAAGAAACAGGAGCTTCTCAAGCAAGGAAAATGAGAGTGCAGAAAAATCCTCCGTTTAGGATTGGACTGTAAGGCATTATACTTTAAATTCCATAAATATGCTAAGTTGTGTATGATGTATTTTATGTCGCTAAAGCTGTAAAATATGTTTAGGTTTCATAGGAAAGTAAGTACTGCATATGTTTCATTCCCCTCATTTCTGTCCCCCTCCCCCTGAAAAAAACCCCATTTTTTCCTAGGGCTTCAAAATTTTAGGAAATCTGATATCTCTATGTGGAGGTTAATTAATTAACACTGCAATACTAAACAGGCTCCAGTGGACTTAGCAAGATGGCACTTCATGAGTTAATTAATCTGTTGGGTTTTTAAAAAGGATTTTCTGGACTATTGTACCCTAAGGAAGGCCAGCTGTAAGCAGAGAGGGTATTGGATAGGTGGGGTTGGGGGAACAGGGAGAAGATGAAAAGAGGTGGGAAGAGAAAGAAGGAGCAAGGGGAGAGCATTAAAGCCAAAGGCCAAAGCATTCACCCACGGAGAACGTCAGGGCATTCAATCACCAGAGGTGGGGAACGCCGCCCGGAACACCTGCTGCACAAAGACGCAGGATTCATTCTTGCCATTGCAAACGCCGCAAGCATCAGCTTGGGCATCGGAGCCCAGAATGCCATCGCAACCTGCTCTCTAACAGAGGAGACAAAAGCACAGTTTTAGTCAGTGAATCACGGGGAACTTAATTTTACCGTCAAGTAACCCAGAAGGTCTATTTTCTGCCCCAGTTGTACCGATTTTGGCAGGAGACAGTGTACAGTGGTTCTCAGAACATTTTCTTTTTAGGACATTGTCACCTGTACAGTCGAGAGTAAAGAGTGTGCCCAAAGTACAGACACGTGCATGTACAGTTTTCTTTCTATAAACAAAAAACCCTACCTGAAGTAGAAGAACCTCCCCCCAAATCAAGGCATTTTGCCACTGGGATATTTTTTTAACCCCTGCCCACGTATGGTATTGGGGTTTGAAAAACACTACTCCAGGAAAGCCTTTTAAGGTGCTCCGAATACACACCATTCTTTATGACAGACATTTGATCCTTCTTGATAAATATTACCCTTGCCACAGACATGTTCTTGAGGTAGAAAATACTCCCCAAGGTACAAAAACATTACCCGTTATTCATGTTAGATATTTTTCGATACTTTCCTTTAAAATTCATGAACGCTTATGTTAGTTTTCGAACAGGTTTGAAACATAGTTTTTGTATTACGAGTAACTCGAATTTGGCTGGGGGTAAAAATATAACCCCAAGGGCAATATGCATACAGTTTTTTGCAAGGTTGTCAGGGGGTTTAATCTACAATTTAGGGGGCACAGCAGTTTTGGCACTTGTCAAGGCACAGGGAACAATGACAAGAGCATCTCACCCCACCCTGCTTCAGACCCTATCAGGATCAGACCTTCATGGCATTTTAAACTGCCCATTTTAAACTTTAAAATGGCAGTGGCATCTCCATGTCTGACCTAAGGACAGTGTCATGTCTACTTTAGCCCACAGACTGGAGGCGAAAACAAAGCTTGCAAATTAGTGCTACTGCAGGGCTCTTTTTGTAGCAGGAACTCCTTTGAGTATTAGGCAACACACCCCTAATGTAGCCTATCCTCCAAGAGCTTACAGGGCTCTTCTTACAGGGGCTTCTATAAGCTCTTGGAGGATTGGCTACATTAGGGGTGTGTCGCCTAATATGCAAAGGAGTTCCTGCTACAAAAAGAGCCCTGAATGCTAGCATGATGTTAACCACTGGTTCTGCTCTGAATAATTTTCTATATACTGCACATCTTAAGTTTTAACTGGTAACTCCCAGCACGTGGCTGTTTGACAGGATCCAGGCCGTACCCGGGAAACAATGTGCCAAGTACTAAAGCTGCCTTATTAGATCTAGGAACTGTTGACTCTGATTGGCGGGGACTCTTCAAGGTCATTGGCAGAGAAAGGTCTCTCCTAATACTTGCTCCCCAAGACTCCTTAACTGGAAATGCATCCGGCTGCTTCTGCATCCAAAGCGGGTACCTAACCTCCCCAAACATCTGGCACCACAGTTAAAAGGCAAAGCGTGTATGTACCCCTAAGCCTCGCGACTCACCAAACACCGACCACTGATGCAGAGATCCTGAGAGTCAGGGTTGCAACGGGTCCCGTCCAGAACCCTTCCAAAGGTGTAGTAAAAATTGTGCCCCACAGCCAGGCAGTTAAGATCACAGAGGTTGGGAGCTGTAAAAAGGAGAGTTAAAAAGATACAGCTGCGGTTACAGAATCTGGTTGGGTGCATTTATGGCTCAAATGTATTGCCCTCAAGAACTTCCTGGAGCTTCTTCCAGATAAAGCTTCCTGCTCTTTAATAACTAATGCAGAGGTCTGCATTGCAATCTTCACTGCCAGAGCCAAATATGACTCTTTAGAAAAGAAAACAAAAATATTTAAGTTAAGGTACATTAGAGGGGCAGGTGGGATGCTAGAATCATCACCGCTATGTGAAGAGAACGACCGACAAAGGTTTCTATGGGACTAAAGGGCTTCTTAGAGATGCTTTACAGAAAGGGAAGTGGGTAGCAAACAGTTGTCTGTAATCCAAGTACAAACCGTGTAAAGATTTATGCCAGTGTACTAAAACAAATGCACAGGGCACTTCCGAGTAAATTTGTTATTTATTGTGAGACCTTGTCTCTGCCACTTTCTACTAGAGGACTTGCAGCCATCATTATTTGGGATGAAAAAACTTTAAAGATTAATTATCAACAGGCCGATTATTAGCAATGTTGTATATTTTCAGTTATGCCAATGGGCTTTCTTATATAGGCTCTTTGTTGATCTCTTGCTCTAAATTATATCTTGGTTTTATCCAGAAAGGTGAGTTATAGGTTTTACATAAGACCATAAGAGAAGCCAGTGTTGGATCAGGCCAATGGCCATCCATTAACTTAAATATTTTGCTTTCCAGTGCAGTCCTTTGATTGCTTACTTACAATATTTTTACAGGACATTCCGGTTGAAAGTCTTGCAAGGTGGTGTACAGATTAAACCAAATGGTTTAAAAAACCCCCATAAAACTCAAAGTACATATATCCAAAAGTGCTACTGTGTAACTCATTAAAAAGCACCAGTAGCATCACAAACATGCAACTCTTCAAACTGATTGTTAGTAGTCAAATTCCAGTTTCCTTTCTTCACATCAGAGAGCCTTGAAACTCATAACATGAGAAAGGAAAGGCAAACCAAGAGCTCCAGTGCAGGGTCTCAGTTTTAGCTTTCATTCAAAACCAACAAATGAGGCTGGGGGACAAACTCTGGCTGTGCTCACCTCCGTGAAACGGGACCCACTGATACGGTGTCTGGCTCCCTGAGATGGGCTTGCCGTTGTAGAGGGAGCACTGCATGGCCCGGAAGGGTTTTGATCCAGAGGGGCAATCCTGCAGGGAGCCAGGGGAGGGGGAGGAGACAAAAGGGGTTCCATGGAGTAATGCCAACTGTAATATGCTAGGAAAACATAAACACTGGGCATCCAGCCTAGGGGCTCTCCAATTCCATATGCATGGTCACGGACTGGATCAGGAACCACATCACTCAAAAGAACAAGCTGACAGAAAGGGAGGATCTGCTCTTTCAACTTCTTTGTCATCATCCATCTTAGGGCCAAAATACATGTTAGCTTTACACAAGTCCGCCATGGGGACTCAAAACCATTCTTTGTTCCATTTAGAGGTGCCACAGAGGCCTGGTTTGGATCAGGACCACAGTGTGGGGGAAGGAAAAGCTCCTCCCCCACCCTGTCCCCTCCAAAAATCAAAGAACACCCCCTGGATTATTTTGGCTCAGAAAAAACTATGTGGGGCGGAGGGGCAGGGGGGCAGCAGGAACACCTCCATGCTGTGGTCCTGATCCATATTAGGCCCCTGAAGTGTTTCTAAATGGAACTGTCACCAGGAATGTCCAGCTGCATTATGGCTGCAAGTCCCATAACAACCTTGTGTGAAAGGTAATGTGTAATCTGGCCCCTGGACCATTAATTCTCATTTCAGTGGCCACTTAGGGTTTTCATTTGCCAGTGTATAGTGGAGACCTCTAGGCAGTTGCAGCCCTTGCCAGTCAATGCTCCTCTGACTTGGGGGCAGAAACTGGGACCAAAGGATGGGGGAGTGATCATTCTGGGGAGTAGAGTTAAAAAGAAAAATAAGGCCTTGTCTACTTACAGCTAGGTCTGACCATAGAGTTCCCGGTGATTCCTAGAGCTACCAGGAAGTGACCAAGGTAATTGCTAGGGTAAGAGCTATCTTTGTCACTTTTGGGTAGTTCTAGGAATTGTTGGAAACTCTATGGTCAGAACTTCCTTTAGGAGATGAGGTCTTATTTTTCTTTTTACTTTTTCTCCACTGCATCCTAGCCTGGGTCTGGGCAACAGTTGCCAGGTCCCTCCTGGCAACCACTGAGGGGGTGGGGTGGGGACTTACCAGGAGCAGGAAGGAGGCCCAGGCTACATCGCCAGTGACATGGCAATGTCACTTCTGATATGTACTGGAAGTGATGTCATCACATTGTGATGTCATAGTGACTCTCTGGTGTTTGGGCAAAAATTCTATGGTAAAAACGGCTTCTACCATAGAGTTTTTGCCCAAATACCAGAGTGTCACCAGACATTGCTGACATGATGACATCACTTTGGAAGTGATGTCTGTCACATTACTGGCAACGTGGCCTGGGCCTCCTTCCTGCTCCTGCTCCTGGTAAGTCCCCCCACTGGCCAGCTGACTGGTGGGGAGGCTGGGGGAAGGGCATCCCCCACCTCCAGCATCTCAGGTCAACACATAAAATGGCACACACTTTATGCATTTGCATAATGGCTGGTACTCACATCCAGTTCACAGACTCGATACTGGCGGGGCTTCCCTTTGCACATCTCCTCCTCAGGAAACCTGTATCCAAAGAGCAAATCCAGTGAGCATATCACAGGCTTTGTTCCATTACAATTGTCACAGGCTTTATTCCATTACATGGTTAAATTAACCAGGCCACAACATGCCATAGTTGATGAAACTCCCTTAGTACTGTGCTGCTGAAAACAGCACAGCAAAAATTAAACACATTACTGAGAGCGATGTTCCTAGTTTCTAGGAACATCCAAGAAAAACTTAAGACTGTACAAACAGATTCCAAGAGATGCAGCTATTTCCAGCTTCTCCTTTTCTGGATTAGCTCTTCCTGTGTATTTTGATGAAACATCTACTGCCTAACTTTACCTCCCGTAGGCAGCACAGGCTGACAGGGGCAATATCTCAGTGACAGAGCCCCAGTACTAAACACAGAAGGTCCTACGTTCCGATCCCCGTCTCTCCACTTAGGCAGCAGCTCTTGGGAAAGGCCCCTCTCTGCCTGAGCTGCTGTCAATCAAAGGGAACTAGATGGAATAATGGTTGGACTTGAAGGGCTGCCAGCTCTGGGCTGGGAAATTCCTGGGAGGGGAGCCTGGGGAGGGCAGGGTTTGAAGAGTGGAGAAACCCCCATTGGGGTATAAGGTCATAGAGTCCACCTTTCAAAGCGGCCATTTACTCCAGGGGAACTCATCTCTGCAACCTGGACAGTTGTAATTCCAGCCATCACCAGGAGACAGTGGTAACCCTATGGCAGTAGCAGCTTCAAAGCAAAAATTGACAGCTATAATGGATCTCCTTTTGAGCTAGACAGACTGTACCTCTTCTTTAAAGGAACACAGGCAACTGATGCTGTGAGAGCCACGGACTGTCAGAACAAGCAATGCAAAGCTAAACAAGAAAGCATAGGGCAGCTTTGGTGTAGCAGTTAGGAGCATGGACTCTAATGTGGGAGAACCAGGTTTGATTCCCCACTCCTCCACATGCAGCTGCTGGTGTGACCTTGGGGCAGTCACAAGTTCTAATCAGAGCTGTTCTCTCAGGAGCAGTCCTCAAAAGAGCTCTCCCAGCCCCGCCTACCTCACAGAGTGTCTGTTGTGGGGAAGGGAAAGGAGATTGTAAGCTGCTCTGAGACTCTGAGTGAAGGGTGGGGTATAAATCCAATCTCCTCCTCCTCCTCCTCTTCTTTGTGTGTTTATATGTTTAAACCTGGATCATAGGGCTCAAACACACTAGTTGAAGATCACTCCTCAGAAACTGCCTATCAAGTGCAAATGGAAGGTTCTTGAAGCCTCCATTTACCTCAGAGCTTTACAGGAAAGGGAGTGTTTAATCCTTCCATCTCTATTTAATTCCACTATCTGAAATTGACTCCTGCTGCTCTGCCATTAGCAATAAAATATTAGCATTAAAACATTCATAGCAGAGCAGGGGATCCAGTTTGGAACAGTAAAATCAAGTAGAAACTGAAGGGTTAAATCCCTCCTCTCCCTTTCCTGCACAGTCCCAAGGTAAATCGAGGGTTCGAACCCATGGATCCATTCCCCTAGCGGTGGTCCTCTCCTCCAGTGCAAACAGCATTTCCCTGGCACGAGAACCTCTTGTATTGGGGAGGGCTTCCTACACCGGAGGAAAGTGCCACTGCCAGTGGAGTAGATCCACAGGATCCAACCCCGGGACTGCACGACCCTGCAATTTTGCAAATGGATCGAGACACATGATCTTTGTCTCACTGTAAAAAGATTTCACAGCATTAGAGAGCTGTTATGAATAGTGTGCAAGAGAGGACAATTCCAATCTCTCCACAAATGGTATCATCAGTTTTCCGGAAATACTGGGTTACATCTGAAGATCTGGAACTGGCGGCTGATCCACAGATAGCTTGCAGAATAACCCTGGCCAAAAAAACCTGGAAAAATGATTTGGCTCCTGCAGTGGAAGAATGGAAGAAGGGAAGGATTTGGCAAGTGCTCCTGATGATTATGCTGAAATCTCAGCAGGTCGCTGTGATGGTCTGTACAAAAAATACCCAGCACCAACAGTGAAGGAATATCTTTAGTTGTTCCTAATAGAGGAATTGCATTTCTTTTGCTTTTTGACAAATTATGTCATCTCATGTCATATAGGGACGGGTGCTCCACAAACCTGGTTCATTGCAGGAGAAGCAGTGTTTAAAAATATTTAGCTAAACAAACAACATGCAAAGAATGTCATCCATGACAGAAGGCCTGAGGCAGGGCCTCCTCAGTGGTGGTGCCTCACCTGTGAAACTCCCTGCTTCTATTATCTACCTGGAGCCTCCTCTGCTGCGTTTCGGTTTTCTAGGTGCAGAATATGTTTATTCTCCTAGACATTTTACTGGAGCTGCTTTCTGGCTTTGTCTACAGAGACCCTCCTAAAATACCACAAGTCCAAGCTGCCACATCCGTCCACATGTTTTGCTCATTGTGAACTGTGGAAAGGGTCCCACAGTCACACCCACAAATTTCATAGCTGCAGTCTGCTGTCCCTTTTGCATGCACCTACCGGATGCACCTCCTGGTCCGGAACGAGGCGCCGTCTCCACAGCTGCTGGAGCAGGCACTCCATGAGCCCCAATGTGTCCATGTCCCATGGCCTGGCTGGCGTTTGAGGTGGGGTCGCGGGGACAGGCCGAGTCCCAGAGTCCTGCCGTCTGTCCCCTACTTAAAGGAATATGACAAAGTCACAAATCTCAGGATGGTCAATGGCCTTGCTTTTCTCTCATGGAAAGATCTGTACCTCACTGAACCAAGACCTGCTGTTTAGAGTACCCGCCAGCCTCTGAATTACACAGGTCTCCACTTCTGGTAAAGCAGAAACGATGCTGAGTGTCGGGCGAACAGAGACTTGGCATTGGCCCATGGATTCACCAGCTGAATCTCAGACTGATAAGACCAGGCCTCCGAAGAAAGCTCCTTTGGCACAGAAATGGCCTAGAAGGCTGCTTTAGATAGGTGTTGAAACGTTGGGAAAGGTTTTTGACATATTATGTGGCCTCTTCATGGAGGCATGTCATGCAGAGCTGTAACAAGGACAAGCTGAGGGGCACAGAAAAAAGTGTATCGTGACTATAATGTCATTATTACTCTTGTTATTTATGTATTTACTTTCTTACCAAAATTACTACTTTAAAAGGGGTATGGGGGGGTGTATGTGCTTTTGCTGTCATAATCACAGCAGACTTATGGCTGATCCTTTTTTTCAGGGAGAGAGATGTTTAGGGGTGGTTTATCATTGCCTGCCTCTGCGAAGCAACCCTGGACTTCCTTGGTGGTTTCCCATCCAAATACTCACCAGGGCCAATGCTGCTTGGCTTCTGACATGGTCAGGCTAGCCTGGGCTGTCCGGGTCACTATGGAAACATGGTGGCGGAAAATGCCTTCAAGTCACAGCTGATGTGTGGAGGCCCCATGGAGTTTTCAAGGCAAGAGACATTCAGAGGTGGTTTGCCATTGCTTGGGGTGCAAAGTTATATTCTTGCCTCAGGCACAAAATTATCTGGTTATGGCTCTAATGCTGCGCATAGTCAAGCAGCTGGTTTAAGTGAATGCCTGAACTTGCACTAATTCTGGTTTCGGAGATCGGTTCCTTGTAAAAATCCCAGACCCAGACAGTGAGTTACATGGTTTTCTCAGTGCTGGTGACCATGGGCCCATCTCTCTCTCAGTGGCACAGGAGAAATGGAGCAGGTCTGTGTGTGACCTGCCAGTATCAGGCTGAAATGGCCTCTCAGTGTTTAAGAGCCAGGTTGGTGTAGTGGTTAAGAGTGGTGGACTCTGACCTGGAGAACTGGGTTCAATTCCCCACTCCTCCACTTGAAGAAAGCTGGGTGATCTTGGGTCAGTCACAGTTCTCTCAGAGCTCTCTCAGACCACCATAAGCTTCTGCCTGCCAGACAATCCTAGGATCTCCTGGGTATACTACACGTTGCCATACTATATTTTTTTTCTCAGTGTGTCTACATGAATATCTGAAGGTCATTCCCAAGGGCCAGAGAGAGGCATCTGCAACCCACCGAGCATTGTGATTCACATGGGATTTAGTGACTGATGTAAGAACACTTGAAGCATTATACAAAGGCGCCCATACAGAGGGAAGAGATCCCCAACAAAGCAGAGAAGGCAGGAACCTGCAACAGGCCGTAGTTCAGTGGTAGAGCATCTGCTTGTCATGTAGAAGGTCCCAAATTCAATCCCTGGTATCTCCAGTTAAAAGGATCAGGCAAAAGGTGATGTGAAAGACCTCTATCTGAGACCCTGAAAAGCCGCTGCAAGTCTGACATTCTAAGTTGTGTGACTTTTAATTGCTGCACTCTTTATGAAAATTCATACACAATATATATATATATATATATATATATATATATATATATATATATATATAAAGACACAATTTGATTATTCCTTAGTAATTGTACACTGTTGTATATTTTTTGTATTTTTGTGACCGACAATTTTACAGCAGATTTTGAATACTGAAGGACTGTAGTCCGATGGGAAAATATTTATAGCATGATACACACGATGAAATTTTGTGAGTCTTTATACCAACTTTGTGTGCCGCTGTAAAACTGTCAGTGACATCTGAAGAGAACTTTGGATTGTGATAAAGGCTAGGAGGAACTCTGGATGCCTGGTCTCCAACTGCAGAACTGCATAGCAGAGCCAGGTCTTCTGAGTCTTGTGACTACAGTGCTGTACATTTGATATGGAAGCCTTTAAAGGTGGTTACAAATTTTTATGATTTGACTGCAATCACTTCAGTTGGCTGGTATTAAGTGGTAAAAAAATTGTTGCAAATGTCATGTAATTTCTTTGACAAGCTGAACAGCTAGTTTTTAATAAACTCTCATGGTGAAGTATAATTTTGGGTGAAGTATAGTTGGGTGAAGTATAATTTTGTGTTGTATTAACGGAGCGATACACATTCTGATTGTTGATTCTTATGGTTGTAAGAAATAAATGATTGATAGTTTTTATATAATAATACTTTTTGTACATTGTTAATTAGTCAAGTGTATAAGCCTTTTTGCACAGTAGTTTCCCAGTTATTTGGTAATTAAATCTGGAATTGCAACTGACCTCCAGACTACAAAGATCAGTTCCCCTGGAGAAAATGGCTGTTTTGGAGAGTAGACTCTATTATGGCATTACACCCTGCCGGGGTCCCCTCCCCTTTTCAAACCCCGCCTTCCCAGGGCTCTGCCCCCAAATTTCCAGGACTTTCAGACCCTGGAGTTGGCAGCCCTAGTCACCTGGGGAATTTCAATTCTAGCAAAGAACTTCAGACACACATCCAACTGAAAGCTCTCGTGGCTGATCCAGCCATGTCCCAGGGGCTTTGTCATGGGTCATGAGGCCCTCCAAGAGACGGCAGGCTCCAGAAACCCAGTCCCCCCCTCCCTGCCAAGCAGCTTCTCCCATTGCATACATCATTTTTGTTTCTGTTTTTTATCCCTTTCACTCGCCTGATTAAATTCTGGATGTTCTTTCCCCTGTCTGCTTTACCTCTTCCCAGACTTTTTGGAATGGAATCTTTAACGACGAGGTTTCCTTTTTTGAGGTGCAGAAGAAAACAGACACACACACGTGTATCTTCCAAACTTTTTTAAAGGGAAGGGAAACGGGGGAAGATGGCTTATTATACCCCCTACCCCAATCAAAAAGATCCAGATGCAGATTTGGAAGTGGGGGTGGGGTGGGAAGCATCCTCCCCAGAGCACTGGACTGGGAGAAGGACTACCTCTGTTTATGAAGGAAAGGTCAAAAGAATTAAATATTTATCGCTGGACTAAGCAACCACTAACAACAAGAATGAAGCATTGAGAATGTAGGGTGAAGGTTGTGGGGCTTGACCGTTGGAAGGAGGGGAGGGGAGGAGGGAGGGAGGCGTGTGTAGAAAAGAGGGAGAAGCAGAGCGGGCTGGGGCCCCTTCTTCTTGCACCCCCCCAACGCAGCATCTCTCAGCTACATGGCATCACTCTGGCTTAAGAAGATCAGCTGTAAGTGAAGTGAGTCCACTTAGCCCAGCTTCCTGTTTCCAACAGGGGGGGTCAGCCTGACACTCCAATGGGAAGAACACAAGCAAGGCAGGAAGGCAAAAGCTCTCCCCTGCTCTTTGTTCCACGGGTAGATTACCAAACATGTAGGATCCATCTATCTATTGCTGCTAATACTTTCCTCCCCCTTTTTTTTTGAAATAACACAGTGCTGAATTTGTTGGATCAGAACAAGATGGGGCCAGCCATCCCAGTATCCTGCCTCCAGCAGTGGTCTGCCACTCGAAGGGACGGCCATCCTCTGCTGTTTATTCTGCATGTGGTACAAAGGGGTAGACTGCCTCTGCACGTGGAGGTTTCATCTAGCTCTTGCCGTTAATAAAGGCTGAGAGGCTTATTTTGTATTATATTTTCAACTGAACAGCTTCCCTTATTTTTGCTTTTTCTTCCCAGCATGCCAGGGGCACATTGGAAACAAGCCATACCCACCTAGCGCCACGGCCAGCAGCTGCCAAGGCTAGGTCTACTGGAGGAGCCTGCTGCCATCTCTCCCCAGCTGTTTACCTCCCCTGTTGCCCATCTGCTTGTTGTGAGCACTCCCCCCACCCACACTCCCATCTGGACACGCTGCCCAGTATTGCTGAAGAAAGAGTGTGCAGCAGGTGAATAATAATTATTGTATGGCACTGTATGCAGAATAGCCAGGAGATCCTAAGATGGCAGCCAGCAGTTCTAGCTCTTTAGTGTTATGCACCATTAGGCGGTGAGCTAGACCTATTTTTAAGGCAAGAGACATGTTTCAGAGGTGGTTTGCCCTTGCCTGCCTCTGCTTTCCAAACTCTGGTATTCCTTGGAGGTCGCCCATCCAAATTCTAGCCAAGGCCGACCCTGCTAAGCTTCTGAGATCTGACGGGACTGGGCTAGCTTGGCTATGCAGCAGATGAACAGCAGCAACACTCCTAGCAGCAGCGCTTCCAGTTGGGGATAGGTGTTTGAGCACTGGAATGAACAAGTGGGTGGTGGAAGTGAGTGGACTGGCAATGGGGGAGGAGAAGGCAAGCAAGTGTTGAGTGGAGGGCACAGTGGAGGGCAGGGGAGGGGAGGATAGGGGGCCCCAGGGCCTCTGTGCCCGGCGCTCCCCAAAACCTGACAGCAGCTCTACCCAGCGTCCACTGAAATCAGCTAAGCATCCTGACAGAATGAAGGCAAAGAAGCCTTCACATCAAAGATGCGTGGGGCTTCCCATACCCTCTTTTTCTTATTCTTTCACCAGCATTTGGGGCCTCTGAAATACTTTGGGTGCTAAGCGGTTGTTCCCAGGCTTGTCTCTTCTGGATATGGCCTCGTCATTCAGTTATCCAGGGGGGGGGTGGATTTTAAAAATGTCCTCAGATCTGACTCTGGAATTGACGTATGATTCCTCGTATTTATTTGCACTTTACAGACTTTTATGCCCTG
The DNA here is from genome assembly GCA_029375565.1 of Gekko gecko. NCBI lineage: Eukaryota > Metazoa > Chordata > Lepidosauria > Squamata > Gekkonidae > Gekko > Gekko gecko. The sequence continues at coordinate 313,097,161 of JAPDNY010000001.1, read as the reverse complement.
TTTGTCCCTTTACAAATGCTTGCAGATAAAGATTAAAACACTTAATTTGCCAATTGAAAAAAAAAACAATGTTCAAAACACAAGAATCAAGTCCGTATGCCGGCAGGAAATAAAAACTAGGAACCTAAGCACTGACCATTAAAAAAATCAAGTCTCATTTAAAAATGTTCAGTAGAATAAAAGATATATATAGAGAGAGAGCGAGAGAGAGAGCGACATGGGTTGTGGTCACACGCACAAGGTAACGTGGGGGGGAAGCGAGGCTATTTCCTCCAGGGGAATTTGACCCGCAGTTGTGCAATCACACAGTTGTGGAAGCTGCAGGGGCAGCCCGCCACTGCATGATCAGACGCACCACGGGTGATTCGGAGCCCCCCCAACCGTCTGTTTCCAATTAGCTTAAACAGGGGATCTCTGTACTCAGTGCTCCCTATGGAGTGTGTGATGATGTGCATACTGAGAAGGGGGGACGGAAACATGGCACAGAGTCAGGATGGCCCGATCAGACCATCCCGATGTCACGAGGGTACACTGGCATGATCAGACTGAAGAAAGTCCATCCGTGGCCCATAGCAATCCGTTTGCTACCGGACTTTCCCCAGTGTCTTTTTACTCCACTTCTGCGGCAGAGCAAAGTGGGTTGCCGACGGGAGCAAAGCGCTTCCCAGATGTTTGCATCTGATTGTACCCTTTAAATCCACCTGGCATTTGTGCCTATGGCGGCGCTAATTGTGTGTGTGATTGCACCCATAGTTTCAGGCAGGGCTCTTTTTTTGGAAAAAGGGGTGCTGGAACACTGAAGAGAGAAATGAAGTTTTCAGTCTGTATACTGAAAACTCATGAACTTTTAAACATTCTTAAAAGAATTTTGTTGAAGAGGTTCTGGAACTCTGTTCTGGTGCGTTCCCACAGGAAAAAAAGCCCTGGTTTCAGGAAGGTAGCTGTGTTGGTCTGCAGTAGAAGAGCTACATTTGAGTCCAGTAGCGTTTTAGATTTTTCAGGGTATAAGCCAGTGTGATATAGTGGAATGGTTAAGAACAGTGGACCCTAATCTGGAGAACCGGGTTTGATTCCCCACTCCTCTTCCACATGAAGGCAGCTGGGTGACCTTGGGCCAGTCACAGTTCTCTCAGAACTCTCTCAGCCCTGCCTATTTCACAAGGTGCCTGCTGGAGGGAAAGGAAGGGAAGGCAATTGTGTAAGCTGCTTTGACTCCTTAAGGTAGAGAAAAGTGAGGTATAAAAAACTTTTTTTCTTCTTGAATCAAAGCTCCCGTTGTCTCTTTCTTTCTGGGGTTTTTTTTTTTTTTTGCATTTTTTTGTGTGCATGCCCATGCCTGGAAGTCATAGTGACCTCTGGCTACTTCTACTGAGGCATGGCGCACATTTAGAGAGGTGGCTTGATAGCCTGCCTCTGCCTTCCAGTCTCCCATCCAAATATTTGCCAGGGTCAGCCCTGCTTAGCTTCCAAGATCTGACGAGATCAGGCTTGCCTGGGCTATGAAGATCAGTGCTAGATAGATAGACAGACAGACTGACACACACACACACACACACACACACAAACACATGTATACCATGTGATTCAAACCCCACATTTATCCGGCTACTAGCCCCTGGCTTCTTTTGTAACATGATTGCACAATGGAACTTTCTTACAAACAACTGTACACAAGTACACACAGCTTGTACATGTGTTCACTGTAACGTGTAAAGAGGGCTGGTGTACAAGTAGAACCAGCAGTGGGTCTAGCTCTATCAATTCAACTATCAACACCTAGTTCACTCAGCAAACAGGGTTGCACTTGCAGGAACTGTTGTTCATTGAGTGATCTTCTGTGCAGGTGCACGTGGGTCTGCACAGAAGCCACAACAATGACACTTTATTGTCATATTTTCATGCACCTGTGATATTTATGGGCTACCATATTTCTGCAGAATGTAACCCTCTCAAATAAGTATGGAAGGTCATGGAATGTTTTTAAAAAATCATGTGCTGGGTAGTCTAGTGTTTTGGGCAACTCCAAGGAAAATTGTCTTGGCACTTCAGTCCATTATATTTTAAAACTATTTGTAATATCTGCTGACATTAAGTACAATTTGTATAAGTCACACTGGCATTTATTGTAGCAATGCCCCAAATGTGCATTTCTAGATGGCACTTCTTTAAAAACTCTGCAGAACTTTCCGTACTTTTGGGATTAAAATAGAACACTGTAGAGACAAGCCTTTTGAATCATTTAATTTCCCACAAACATTCTTAATGACTTCTTGCATCAGTTGGCTTACAGCCATGAAAGCACACCTGTCAACAGCAAGCCGAACAAGACTGCTCAACTGAGCACTTTCTGCCCACTGCTTTTCAGGTCTCATGTTTGATTCCCTGTATTGCCAGTTAACTAAGGATCAAGGAAAGGCCTGTCTCTGTCTTCAGAAGCAGAACAGACTCTGTCTGACAGAATGGGCCCAGTGGTCTGATTTAAGTGAAAGGAAATATCACTCAAAATCTACAGTTCTCTAGGTTTGCCAGCACTGGGTGGGGAGGCAGAGCCTGGGGAGGTTGGGGTTTGGGAAGGGGAGGGAACTCAGCAGGTTATAATGCCATACTCTTCACCTTCTAAAGCAGCCATTTTCTCTAAGGGAACATCACTAACCTGGAGACCAGTTATAATTCCAGGAGGTCTCCATCCACTGTCTGGAGACTGGCAATCCCTGAGTTCTGCTCTTCTGTTTTTCGGCAGAAGGTTTGGGTGAGGTCTGATTCCACCACATGGGCTGTTAGCAGGGTTGCCAACTCTGGGATGGGAAATACCTGGAGATTTTGGGGGTGGAGCTTGGGGAAGGCAAGTTTGTGGAGCAAAGGAACCACAGTGGGAGGAGTAAATGTGTCTACTGTGACTCTAATCTGGGAGAACCAGGTTTGATTCCCCGCTCCTCCACTAGCAGCTGCTGGATGACCTTGAGCGAGCCATAGTTCTGTCAGAGCTATTCTCTCAAAGGCAGTTTCTGTCAGAGCTCTCTCAGCCCCACCTACCTCACAGGGTGTCTGTTGTCAGGAGGGGAAGGGAAAGGCGTTTGTAAGCCGCTCTGAGACTCCGAGTGAAGGGTGGGGTATAAATCCAATCTCCTCTTCCTTCTCCTTCCTCCAAGGGAACTGATCAGCTGTTAGCCAGATGTGCACCTGTGAGTCTCCTGCTGTGGGGCCTAATTTGGATCAGGACCATGAGTGGAGAGAAGGGGATTATACCACCTCCCTCCATACTATTTTCCTGACCTGAAACAGCCCTGGGAGACCCCCTACTTACCTCACAGGGGAAAACTTTATGTATATGTAGAATCCCCAAAGGGCAAACAGAAGGCTCCCGAGGCTGTTTCAGGTCAGGAAAACAGCCTGGGGGGGGAAGGCCTAAGCCCTTTCTCCTGTACCTCATGGTCTCAAATTCAAAGTTGGCCTCACACATGTGGAAAGGAGAGAGAAGAAGAGATTGGATTTATGCCCCATTCTTCACTACCCAAAGGAGTCTCAGAGCGGCTTACAAACTCCTTTCCCTTCCCCTCCCCACAACAGACACCCCCTGTGAGGTAGGTGGGGCTGAGAGAGCTCTTTTTCAAGAACAGCTGTGCCAGAACTATGGCTTGCCCAAGGTCATCCAGCAGGTGCAAGCGGAGGAGTGGGGAATCAACCTGGTTCTCCCAGATAAGAGTCTGCGCACTTAACCACTACACCAAACTTGAGTTCCCAGTAGGGAACTTGCAAGTGGACATTTGATCATGCAGACTTGGAGAGGATCCCGGGAAAAATATAACATGTAGTCAGGCTCAGAGTCTGACAGCAATGGCAGAGCCTAAGGTTTGCCAGCTCTAGGTTGGGAAATATCTGGAGATTTGGGGGGTGGGTTTTGGGGAGGGGAGGGACCTCAGCAGGGTATAATGTCATACAGTCCACCTTCCAAAGCAGCTGTTTTCTCCAGGGAAACTGATCTCTGTGGTCTGGAGATTGGTTGTAAATTCTGGGGTATCTCCAGCCACCACCTGAAAGTTGGCAACCCCACCTGCTTTTCAGGCAGCCAGGCTGAGGTCCTGCCCCCTGGCATCCTTGGAGACTTTGGGCCTATCTACATGTTATATTTTCCCCAGGATCCTTTCATTTGGAATACTGTGTACAGTTCTGGTAACCATACCTTAAAAAGGATATTATAGCCTTGGAAAAAGTGCAGAGAAGGGCAACTAGAATGATAAAAGGGTTGGAACACTTTCCCAATGAAGAAAGGTTAAAGTGCTTGGGGCTCTTTAGATTGGAGAAACGACGGCTGAGGGGTGACATGATCAAGGTTCATAAGATTATGCATCGGATAGAGCAGGTAGAGAAAGAAGTACTTTCCTCCCTTTCTCACAATACAAGAACCCAGGGGCACTCAATGAAATTGCTGAGCAGTCGGGTTAGAACAGATAAAAGGAAGTACTTCTTCACCCAAAGTGTGATTAACTCATGGAATTCACTGCCACAGGAGGTGGCGGCTACAAGCATGGACAGCTTCAAGAGGGAATTAAACATATGGAGCAGAGGTCCATCAGTGGCTATTAGCCACAAGGTATAGATAGGGACTATGGGGCAAGTGATGCCCTGTATTCTTGGTGCTTGGGAGGGCTTCTAGTGTCCTGGCCCCACTGCTGGACCTCCTGATGGCACCTGGTATTTTTGGCCACTGTGTGATAGAGTGTTGGACTGGATGGGCCACTGGCCTGATCCAACATTGGCTTCTCTTATGGTCTTATCTCTAGTTATGAGGATCTCAGCAGATGGTGTTTCTCAGACCTCGCAGAGCCATTGCTAGTCCAAGGAGAAAACAAAAAGCTCAACAGCCTGAATAAGGCAAACTCCCATGATTTCCAGGAAGGGTTGGCCTCCAGCAGTTTTCTCACTTTAAGAATAACACAAAGCTTAATTTGCTTCATGTGTCTGCAAAAGTGCATTCCCAGACCCTCCCACAGTTCCGTGGAAATCCAGCAGAAGTCCGGAGAGCCCCCAGGGCTTGGCTGCCAACCCCTCCCGACACTTGCTGGGTTTAATGAACTCAGGCTGAAGCAGAGGATAAACATGGGTCAGCGGCTGGAGTGTGAAGAACAGCCGGTGTGTGACCTCCAGAGAGAGAGGAGATGGGCCAAGTCTATTGGGCCACAAGCCGGGTTCGCAGCTGGGGGTCTCCAACCAACTCTCCCATGGAGGGAACAGCCATCTTCAGAGGGGAGGGGATTAACCCACCAAGGAGGGTCTCTTCCTCACAACCTCCTTAGAGATGCACGAAGAGGCTCTCAAAAACAAGCATCGGTTATTGACAAGGCTGTGCTGCCTCCTAGATCTTCTGTGCCACTAGGAGAGGACCTGAGAGAGCTCTGTAGCAAGGAGACCCTCTTCCACACCCTGAACTTCCACACCTCTCCAACAATCTCTCCCAGGGTTTTCTACAACCCTGGAATTTGTATTGAGGGATGTGAAGTGTGTCAAGTATCTCCTACTTAAATAGGCACAAGTTTACAGACATTGGAAGCACTTTTTCTGATGGTCTCAGGGTTCCAGGCCACAGGAGGCCCAGTCTATTCAGGGATATTCAGTTTTTGTTTTGGGGGGGTGAAATGTGAAATCAATGAAGAAGCACACTTAGAGTTGCTGGTTCTGGGCTGAGAAACACCTGGAGATTTTCGGGGTGCGGCCTGGGAAGAGAGGGGTTTGTGGAGGGGAGGGACCTCATCATAGTATAATGCCATATTGTCCACTCTACGAAGAAGCCATTTTCCCCAAGGGAACACATCTTTGTTGTCTGGAGATAGGGCTGCCAGATCTTACCTTGCCTGGAGTGGGGGACTTTGGGGGATGTTCCGGGTTTGGCATGGCTGGCTTGCCCACTATGCGAGCTAGGCGCTCGCCTAGGGTGCCGGGCCTGCAGGGGCGCCAAATGCCCCCCCGCCACCCCGTGAAAAGCCCCCCTCACCACTGCCACTACTGCCGCCTCCCCGCCACTGCTGCCAGCGAAGAGCGCCCGACGGGGCTCAGGAGGCGGTGGCAGAGCTTGCCCGCCCTCCCCCTCCCCCCAGGGGGGGAGAGAAGGCGGGGGCGGCAGCCAGCAACGAAGAATGCTCCAGTGGGCGCTCAAAGGCAAGCTGGCGCTTGGCTCAAAGGGAAGAGGCGGGGGTTTAAAAGGGGGGGGGGAATTTTCATGACATAGCAATTTTCAGCCACACCTGGAAAGAACACTTGCAACATCTGACAGTAGTGTTCCAATGAATAAAAGAAAGTGATCTGACAGTGAAGGCGTCAAAGTGTCAACTAGCCATGACCCAGGTAAAATATTTAGGCCATGTGCTAGGAGGGGGTAAAATCCGAGTGGATTGGGTTAAGGTACAGGTAATCCAAGAGTAATCCAAGAGTGGCCCAGACCCACCACCAAGAAACAAATTAGAGCATTCATTGGAGTAGTAGGATACTACAGACAGTTTATACCTGAGTTTAGTGCAATAGCAGCACCATTATGTGAATGCACTAAAAAGAATCACCCTGACCCTGTAGTATGGAATGCTGAATGTCAGAAGGTCTTTGATCACCTTAAAGCTGTTCTGACCACAGAACCAGTGCTAAGGGCATCTGACTTTGCAAAACCTTTTACTTTGTTTACTGACGCATATAATATTGGGATAGGTGTGATATTGAGTCAGTGTGGAGATGATGGACATCAACACCTGTCCTATACCTTATGTAGAAAATTATTGGAGAGGGAACAACACCTCTCGGTGATTGAAAGGGAGTGTTTGGCAATAGTGTGGGCCATAAACAAGCTAAGCCCCTACCTATGGGGAAGGAGATTTACCTTGTGCACAGATCACTCACCATTGAGATGGTTAAATCCGGTGAGAAGCACAAATAGTAAGTTGGTGAGATGGAGTTTACAACTCCAAGACTACAACTTTGACATCCAGCCCATACCTGGTAAACAAAATGTCATCGCAGATGCACTGTCCAGAATGCAGAAATGAAACAGGAAACTATTGCATGGAGTAGACCCGAAAACTGTTCTTGTATTGTTTGATTGTTTATATGTAATTTGTTTTATATAGAGTTTTGTAACTAAGTTATGATTAATATATTATTTCCAGAGAATGTGCCCATTGTTCAGGGAAAAGTCTGAAAACTTTCCCCTTGCACAATCTTTTAAGGGATGGGACATGTGATGAACTGAGGGAAAACAGCCTGAAGGTAGGGAGTGTCAGAGGTGCACTCTGATTGGTGAGCCGCCTCCTTGGCAACAGAAGGTATCCAAATGGGGGGGGGGAGGTCTGGTCAGTTAGGCAGTTGGTGGCTGGAAGCCTGAAGAGAGAGAGGGAGAGTGGAGTTGGAGGAGTTCGGTTCGGAGAGAGAGTTATTGAGAAGGGGCTTTTGGTGGCTTCCTTCTGAATGAAAACTCTCAGTCTGTGACTCAGTGACAGGGTGTCACAGAGCAGAGGGACAGACAAGACTCTGCGGAGAGGTTTTGCCTGACTCAAAAAGGGTAGACCTCTGTTTAAAAGAAAAACCATTTTCCCATTCCCCTACCCTTTTATAAAGAATAAAACTTCTGACTTTCGGTTTCGGCGGAGCGAATGGCGGCCACCTTTCGGGACGCTCCCGAAGGAGGCTAGCCCGCGCGCGGTTGGAGGGGTCTTCGCTTATGCGATTGACCCTAGTGAGCCTTAGGCAAAGGCTCCGAACCGGGGGCGCTTGGGGAGTAGCCTCTTTGCCGGCAGACAGCCGGGAAATTGAGGCTTCTCCCCGCCCTAATCGGCCCCGCCGCGTAGTGTGTCCCGCATGGGATTTAGCAACGCCACCGATTTCCAGGAGTGAGGAAAAGCGATATGAAATAATATAAAAAGAAGAACTGTCATCAAACCGTGAGTTGAAGGTCTGAATTAAAGCGCAAAACCGATTCCCCCGATAAGCGTGCAAGCGGAGGGAGGAGGGGCGGTTCCCCCCCCCCCCATCGAGAAGCGAGATCTATAAAAGGAAAGCTAAGGGGGCAAAAGGAAAGAAAGGCTAGTGACTGTACCTTTGGGGTTTTATTGAAACGGAAATTCAACAAGTTCCCTGAGGGACGCGACGTGAACTTGGAAAAAGTAAACAAACTGAAAATATGTCGGCAATGAAAAAGGTCCCACTTAAACCGGAAAAGAAGGGAGGAGGGACTTCCGGTCCGGGCAACCTTCCTTCAGAGCCTGCTGTCAATCAACAGAAAGGCGAGCCACTGCACCCCCTGCTGGATCAAATGCAGAAAATCAATGAAACATTAATAAGCATGCAAGGTGTTCTCAACAGTCAACAGAAACAGTTAACAGAAACGTCTAAGAAGATGGAGGAGATCGCACAAAAATGCCTGGTCTCGACGGAAGATACCAGGAAAATAAAGAAAAGGGTCAATAAACTAGAAAAATACCAGGAGGAACAAGAGAAAAGAATCTTAAGGTTGCAGATGGAAAAATCGAATCTGACCCTTCGCTTCCAGGGCATTAAAGAGGAAGAGAAAGAAGATCTCAGATCGACACTAGCGCATGTCTTGGCACCCGTAACTGGCAGAGAAGAGCGAGATTTAAAAGAAGAGATGGATCTGGCCTACAGAGCCTATTCCACCTTTACAAAGAAAAATAATCTGCCAGCGGAGGTGGTTGTCAAGTTCACTAAGCAGCGTACGAGAGATCAGATTCTACGTGCAGTTTCAGCGGTGCCCTTGAAGATTGGGGAGCAGACTGTAAGAACACTTAAAGATGTGCCTTATGAAATTCGAATGAAAAGGAAAGAATACAAAGGACTGACCACTTTTCTGCAAAGAAATCAGGTGACTTACAAATGGAGATTCCCTGAAGGACTGGAGTTTAAATTTAAGGATAAAAGAGAGAAGATTGACTCCATCTTCAAAGCACAAGAATTTCTGAAGAGACACGCCAGCACGGAGGAAGAGGCAGCACTTGCAACTTGGACAGAATCGAGTAGCGATGAAGACAGCGGCCCTGAGGATGGAGGTGCCGGAGCGGGAGCTGTGAAAGCCAAAGTGGGCCCATCATATAACCTAAGAGATACTAAGAAAAGACTGCCCAAGAAATAATTGTTCACGAAGCGTCGGAATGGAACTGATTAATCATTAACCCCAAAGGACATTACTAACCTTATTAACAGAGACTTTCTTTTTTTTCTTTGAACTTTGTTAAACTTAAAAAAAAAAGACTCTTCAACCACGGTGGATGTCAAAAATATATTTAAATTAACTAAAACTAACCCTCTTTAAGAGAATACTCACTCACATCTTTTTCTTAACCCATCTATATACCCTCCCTTTTTCTTATATGAAAAGAATAAATACCTCTCCTTTTTAGGAGAGTTTTATAAAAAAAAAAAAAAGAATAAAACTTCTGATTTTATATAAAACCACACTACCGGTGCCATTCTTGTATATCTGCCAGGAAAGGTTTGGGCTCCTGAGGCAAAAGATAAGGGGATGACAGAAGTCTTATAGGCCCCTTTACCAGAGTGAGGAGGATACTCCACAACCCCAAAGAATAGCAATGGGCCCGTTCACACAGAGAAGTTGCTGCGCTGAAGGCACGAATGTTAGACGGATTTTCGGGGCGCGATCATACCGCAACATCTGGGAAGTGTAGTGCTCCCATGGCCAACCCGTGGCATCCCACCGAAGATGTGAAGTAAAAAACTATGAAGGAAGGAGCACTAATTTCCGGAAACCGCAGGGCAAAGGCGGGCATCTGATTGCGGGAGCGCTAGTATCCTGTGGCATCCGGCACCTGCCCACATCCTGTTGCAAACCGGATGTTGTAAGTCTCCATAGGATGCGCACCAACGCGGAACTGCGCCTGCACATAAACACAACACTGACAGCAGCCCTGCCCCCCGGAATGCACACAAACAAGAAACCAAAAGTAGCGCGGCTTGTGTGTTCGTGCCGTGCCGCTTCTTTGCCACACTTCAGCATTGCTGTGTGATTGGCAGCTAACAGCCAAAGTGTGGCAATTCAGGGGACCGTGTGATCAGGCTATCGCACTTTATTTTGCTCTGGGGCGAACAGCCACACCTCCCCCCCCACTGCGTTATCCGGCCTGTGTGACTGGGGCCAACACAAATACCTCACACCAAGGAAACTCTTTTAAAAATCATGCTCAAAAGGCAAAAATATGGGGACAGGGATTTGCAGGGGACAGAGAACAGAAAAAAAGGGACTCTCTCCAGAAAATATAGGGACATCTGGAGTAAGTATTCTACCCATCCCCAGAGATCATCTAAATCATCTGCCAGCATTATGGACCGTTGACTGGAAAAGATTCTGAAGAGACGAATAAACTCTTGGCTCACTTATATGAATATTAAAATGAGTAACATGGAATGATTTTAAACAGATTAAACTTAGGTTTTGACTGAAAGAGATTCATGAACATCTTTATAACAAAAGAAAAAAGCTGATGTGTTTAATCTCCCTCACATATCTTAGATGTCATGAATTTAATAAAAGGTCACCAAGTCCTTTTGAAATGCATGTTTGGTTTTCTCTGTCTGGAAGTTAGTTTGGGCATTTCAGTCCATTTCTAAATCTTGATTATCCCTTCTTCCAGTGTGTGTGTGTGAGGGGGGTACAATGACACTATTTATTTGCTACCCAGATTTTGGCTGCGGATAGTAAATTCCAAAACTTTTTTGTAATCCTAAAAATGCCGTCCAAGAATCCAAGTAAAATACTCAGTGGATTATCTGACAAAGCCTGGAGAATCTTCTAGCTAATGCTGCATAAAACCTTCTCCCAGAACATCTGAATCTTGGGATGTTCCCATCACATATGTAAGAAACTGGCTTTGGTTTGACGCAGTTTCAAAGTGCACCCCTTTGAACATCAAAAAGGTCGTGGACTGAATGGCTGGAACAAGGTAAGCCACTTTGAATCTTTGTTGGAGAGAACTGCAGGTTACAAATGAAGTAAATAAATGAATATTCTATAAGTTCTTCTGCTGTTTCGCATTGACTTATGATCAGGTGTTCTGTTTCCTGGCAACTGCTGGATATTAGCCTGTTCCAATGGCACATCACTCCACCAGTGCTCCCTCTAAGCTGTAGGGTCTTGTGAGCAAAAATTCTACTTTGTGAGCTATTGGCATTAGAGTTGTGAGCGAGCAATTTGGCTGTTGCATAAATTAGTTTGCTCTGGAGGGTTACCAACCTCCAGGTGGGGCCTGGAGATCTCCCGCTTTTACAACTGATCTCCAGCTGACAGAGATTAGCTCCCCTGGAGAAAATGGCTGCTTTGGAGGGTGGACTCCATGGCATTGTAACAGGCTGAGGCCCCTCCCCTCCCCAAACCCCGCCCTCTTCTGGATCCACCCCCAAAGTCTCCAGGTATTTTCCAAACCAGACCTGGCAACCCTAGGAGCCATCCTTCCTAAGCTGAGACAAAAATATGTGAGCCAGAGGCTAAAAAACTGTGAGCTAGCTCACACTAACTCATCTTAGAGGGAACACCGCACTCCACTCCCCCATCAGCAAGTAACCACTTCCTGTTTATCTGGTCTTCCAAGCAAGATTCTGGCCATTGGAAAGGCAGGGGGGGAATTATAATTCATACAGGAAGCGAGCAGTCCAAACTGGAATCTGCCTTGGAGGGCTTGTGAACATACAAAGCTGTCATATTATGAGTTAGGGCTGAGTAGTGCTGAGTAGTCTAGTGGCCAGGTCTACAGATGACACAAAATGGTTCAGGATGGTGAAAATCAAGGCTGACTGGGAAGAGCTCCAAGAGGACCTCCACAAACTGGGTGACTGGGCAGCAATGTGGCAAATGAAGTTCACTGTTGGTAAGTGTAAAGTGATGCACATTGGGACAAAAATAATCCCTAATGGGGTCTGAACTTGCTGAGACTGAGAGGGGTCATAGTGGATAGATCAATGAAAAGTGTCAACCCAGTGTGCGGCAGAGTTGAAAAAGGGAAATTCTATGTTAGGGATTATTAGGCAAGGGATTGAGAGTAAAACGCCTGATATTGTAATGCTCCTGTATAGATCTGTGGTGTGGCCTCATTTGGAATACAGTGTACAGTTCTGGTCAGTGTATCTTCAAAAGGACATTGAAGAGCTGGAGAAAGTACAGAGGAGGGCAACCAAGATTATTAGGGGGCTGGAGCACCTTCCCTATAAGGAAAGGCTGAAGAGTCTGGGAGTTTTCAGTTTAGAAAAGAGGCAACTAAGGGGGGCATGATAGAGGTTTATAAAATTATGCATAGGATGAAGAGAGTTAACGAAGAAATTTTTTTTCCCTCCCTCTCCCCAAATACTAGAACTCAAGGGCATCCAAAGAAGCCGATGGGCGGTAGGTTCGGGATGGACAAAAGGAAATACTACTTTACACAAAGAGTGATTAAAACGTGGGATTCGCTGCTGAAGGATGTAGTGATGGCCACAGGAATAAACAGCTTTAAAAGGGGATTAGATAGATTCATGGACGATAAGTCTATCAATGGCTACCAGCCTCGGTGACTGAGGGGATCCTCCATGCTCAGAGGCACTAAAGCTCTGCATCTGAGAGCCAGGAGGCGACATCAGGGGGTGGCCTCGGGCTCTATGTCCTGTTGTTGGCCGTCCAGAGGAACTGGTTGGCCACTGTGTGAAACAGGATGCTGGTCTGATGCAGCAGGGCTCTTCTTCTGTTATGTCAGACCGCTAGTCTATTCAGCTCTATACTGACTCCTCAGGCTGGCAGCAGAACTCTGGGATCTCTGGCATCTCCCAGCTGCTACCCAAGAAATTACGGTTGCCAGGTGGTGCCTGGGGATCTCCTGAGATTACAACTGGTCTCCAGGTGGTAGAGATCAGTTCACCTGGATAAAGTGGCCACTTTGAAAGGTGGACTCTATGGCATTATACCCCACTGAAACCCCTCCCCAAACCCTAACCTCCTCAGGCTCCACCCCCAAAATCTCCAGGTGTATTCCAATCCAGACCTGGCAATCCTACTCAAGATCTGTTTAACTGGGAGCAATTGACCTGGGATTTCCGCCCCCCCCAAACAAAGCATGTGTTCCACCACTGAGGCCTGGCTCCACCGTCAGAAGAACAGAGCTGCAGACTTTTGCTTATGAGCCAACCAACCTGCCTGTGCCCATACTTTCAGTATTATCTAACACGATGCTTCCCACCCTGTGGGTTGAGACCCAAAAGTAGCTCACGAAATCTCTGAAAGGGGGTTGCAGGCCAGCCCTCCCTAATGGCTGCCCCCCGCCCTTTCCATTCCTCTCTTTTGTTTCTTAGAAACTAAGACAAACACCATCTTCCATGTCATGCATTAGTTGGTATTTTCTCCCCACTGCATATACATGTTGATCAAGCAAAATGTCTCCTGAGGGTAACTAGAGTGAGTTTCTTAGAATCTCAGCAGGGATTAGAGGGAGTAATGAAGAAGGAGACGGTGCTCAGAGGCTGGAATGTAACCATATACAGGCAAAGTCTGTATATGTTGGAGTGCCACTTGCTTAAGGTTCATAGTGGAGGCAGCTGTGCCCTTTCTATGATGTTTGTTGGTTTCTCAGACAAATCTGGATGGGCAATGTAGAAAATGTAATGAGATGGGTACCAAATGCTGAACGAGATGGGTACCAAAGTTATGGTTTGCCTAAGGCCTCAAAAACCCTTGGGCCAGCCTTGGATAGGTCACCATAGCAAGGAAATATGGCCTGGTGGATCATCATACTGAAAAGGCTGGGAACCGCTGATCTAACAGCCGGCCGCTTTCCAAGGTCTCCGGCAAAAAGTAAATGGAATGTGTCCTCTTATCTCTGACTTACCTGAACAGCACAGGGCAAAGTCAGCCAGACAAACAGAAGCACCATCCGGGGAGAGCCACTCCTGTGGAAAAGTAAAAAGTGGCTGTTGAAATTAAGGGATCCAAAATCATTTCTGGGGACTGCATGGTGCTTCTAATTAGTACTATGATGGTATCGTGATATTTCTAGGGTTGCCAAACTCCAGGTTTGTGTTTTCAAACTCATCCAGGCGATGAGATCAGTTTACCTGGAGAAAATGGCTGCTTTGTAAGGTAGCCTTTATGGCATTGTATCCCACTCAAATTCCTCCCCTCCCCAAACCACACTCTACTCAGGCTCCACCTCCCAAATTTCTAGGTATTTCCCAACCCGGAGCTGGCAACACTACACACCTCGGAAATCATTTTAAACTATTTATTTATGTATATCCCACTTTTCTCTCCAATGGGGACATGAAGAGGCTATGATGGACCCCTGCTTCTACACTGTGAAGCAGATTTTTCCCGCCAAAATTCTTAGTTCCCTTCAGGTGCTGAGCTGGCCCGCAGTGGCATGATAATATTTGTGGCTTTATAAATCTTAATGTCTTGCGCTTAGACAGAATCTAGTTTGGCTTTTGCCCAGCACTTGAAATGGCACTGGAGACTGTGTAACAGTGAACAATAATAAGGATTTTATTTAATAGGCAGGGATGGTATGGGGTAGTCAGGTATTGGAAAGGCTGAGGTAAACATTGTTGGTAAAACCATATATTTTTCAGTTGACAGACAAGATGGTGCTGTAGCAGCTTATTTTTATGAATCCTTGGTTCACGCACACACATGAACACTCATGAAGCTGCCTTATACTAAATCAGACTGTCAGTCTATCAAAGTCGGTATTGTCTACTCAGACTGGCAGAGTCTCCAGAGTCATCTACTGCCTGGTCCTTTTATCTGGAGACACTGGGGATTGAACCTGGGACATTCTGCATGCCAAGCAGATGCTCTAGCACTGAGCCACAGCCTCACCACTGCCTCTGAAGAGGGAGATTCTGTTTGTAACACCCATTGAAGAGTTCTGGATGTTGCAGACTGGCCTGGCCTCTGTCCCAGCAGATGCTAAATATAAGGCAGGCTCCTTAGCTTAGAAAGAGAGATGGCTGACTAAGTACTTTGGCTTCAGTTACAATGTTTCTGCATATAGTTTCCTAAAAACTGTTCAGGTTTTTCTGGAAAGGTAACTCTTTTAGTGTATCAAACTCTTTCACCTTTTCTGAAATTACAATGCACCTTCTTTCCCCTGAGCAGTCTATCACCGTTTCCTTTCACTACGAACCAGGGACTGCCTCAGTGCCAATTCCCTGTATAACTGGACAGGACTTCTATTTCTTGAAAATATAATCCTTTTCCTTTTGGCCTGAATGGGAGCTTCAGCCTGCTACCCAGTCACTTTTTGCCAAAATCTCAAATCCTAGTTCTTGGCATCTGGGTGAAAATGTACTTCAGGTTTAGCTGACACTAGACTCTGAATCCTTAGATCGAATTCTTTCTCAGGTTATGTTTAACGTTAAGCTAAAGTCTCTATTCAAAGGTGAACCTGTCTGACTAGGGTTGCCAGGCTGCTTCTCCTGGATCCTGCCTGACCAGCTAAGCCAATGTGGCTGGGGCACTCGGCAGCCTCCATGTGAACATCATGGTGACAAACTCCCTGCCCAGACAGCACCCTATGTCTGACAGACTTTTTAGTCCACTCCTTTAGATAAACTTTTCCTTTACTGAACAGTAACTACCACTGAACATAAAACAAACTAACCCTCCTGTCAGCACACAGCTGATTTTATATTTGCCTCAGATGGCACTGGCCAATCAGAGAAAAGGAGCAGCCTGTCACTCAAGCTCAACATTCCAAAGCAGAGTTAACTATTCACCTCCCTTCTCTGATTTTGCTGCATTAGGAAAACAGCATTTTAAATGTACTCCCATCACAGAGCCTCATGGCTTCACTCTCCCCTCCTCAAAAAGTGACAGGTCCAAAGTCACCCAGCAAGATTCCATGGATAAATGGAGCTTATTTTATCCTAACAACCCTGTGAGATAGGTTAAGCTGAGCATGATAGGCCCAATGCTACCCAGCATGCTTCTGTGGAAAATTGGGAGTTTATTTTATCTTCACCACCACCACAACCCTGTGAGGTAGATTAGGTTGAGAAAGAATGGCCGGCCCAAAGTTACCCAGCAAACTTCCAGGACATAATGGGGTTTATTGTATCCTTACTAACAGCAACGAACAAGCCCAAGGCAAACTAGCAAATTTTCATGGCAGGGCAGGTATTTGAACCTGGGCCTCCCAGATCTAGTTCTCTGTTCTAACCACTACACCACGCACTCTCTCTCTCTCTCTCTCTCTCTCGCTCCCTCTCCCTTTCTCTGTCTTTCATTTTGTAACTTTTATGTTTGAACATACTAGATGATATCACAGAGAACGATCCCCGCTACAAAACAATTTTGCTCGGTCCCTGCTGTACGCTGCCTGCTGCCACGATCCTTCCATAACAGGAACACAAAAACAGCCAGAAGGAAATCCGACAATTGCACAAGATTGGGATGAGTTAGCCTGTCTTGCAGAAAACAAAAACAAAGCTCTCTTGACACCTTAGGAGTGAACTGATTGACTGCAGATGAGAGCAGCCAACTTCAACAGAGGCAGAGCGGGAGGGAAGCCTTGGAGCAGCTGAAGGCCGGACTTCCTACACAGCTGCTCCTCAACAAACACCCTTGTGTTGCCCGAGCACAGAACAGACATAAGAGATTCTGACATTTCTACTCCACCTCTTGATTTCTCCCCAGATTGTGGAGCTCTGAAGGACCTTGCCTTGTTTCGGAGAGGGAGCTAGGGTTAGTAGCCTCCAGGTCACACCTGGAAACCTCCCACTATTACAACAGATCTCTAGATGACCAAGATCAGTTACCCTGGAGAAAATGGCTGCTTTGGAGGGTGGTCTCTATGGAATTATACCCTGCTGAGGTCCCTCCTCTCCCCAGGCTCCACCCCCAAAATCTCCAAGTATTTCCAACCCAGAGTTGGCAACCCTAGAGGGAGCTGACCTCCTCAGAATCCTCTGTTATTCTGTTTCAGATTTCCAAATCTAATGCGTCCCTCATTGCTGCATTCCTTTCTGTTCCTTTCTATCTGTTCTGACCCCTGAACTCCATGTATGTGTTGAGAAAATACAACAAAGCAATCAAAATTCCTTTTGTAAATATATATTTTGTAAATATATATATTCCTTTTGTGTGGTGTTTGACCATGAACATGCGTGCCACACCAGGCAGACTATGTTTGCTTCCCAGTTGTGGTGCATAGTGCATGCTCAGTTTTAGAAACTGTCTTTGGTAATGTTATGTATTGGGACTGAAACATTGCAGGACTGTGCCTCCAGAGACAGGGTGAGCTTGGAGCCGAAGAACAACAGACCGACAGGATTCTGGCAGTAACCAATCCAGGTGTAATGTTATGTAAACAGCCTATCGTTGGGAGTGGGGTGTGTTTGGGGTGTGGCCATTGCATCCAATATAACTGAGCTGAGGGTCAATATAACTGAGCTGAGGGTCTGGTCTGCAACCTTGTTCTTGCTGAAATCACTGAATAAAGTAGAGCTGGTCACTAGACTTGGAGTCTGTTCATCCTTGGAACCCCCACTATTTAACAGGTAATCTGGATCAAGGAGGCATGGAATCCCTCGATAACAGAGCAGCAGAACGGGGCACATAAAACTCCTCTCTGTTCGGCCGGAATGTATTTAATTTCTCTTCTAGTTCTGTTTCTGCCCTGCCCCTTCCTGAAGGCTTGAGGTGGGGCGTGAGTAACAACAGCTAAAGCAACAGCTAAAGGAAAAAGCACATTCATATAAAGAAAACAAGATAATTGTTCGAGCCCCCCTCCCCGGTGAACGTGTAAAGTGCAGTCGACATCACAGCCGGCTTCTGGCAAACCCAGCAAGGGGCTTTCACAGCAAGTGAAAAGCAGAGGTGGTTTGCTATTGCCTTCCTCTGCAGAGTCTTCCTCGGTGGTCTCCTCTCCCTGCTTAGCCTTCACAATCTGACAAGATCCGGCTACACCGTGCTGCCTCCCACCCTGAGTTTCTCTCTAACAGCTGCTTAATCCTGGCCAGCCCAAGGAGAAGGAAAGCAAGCCATATCTTCCAAAGAGCAGTAGGTTCAGATTTAAAAGTCCCGCACCTAGGCCCTGGCAATCCAGACTCTCTCTCTTGAGTGTGCCCGTGAAGGATGGTATAAGGCCAGGAGGCACTGTGGGCTGATCTTCAGGGCAATGGTGGTACAGAAGAGATAAGAACAGGGGCAGTGTAATGGTTAGAGTACCATACTAGGATTTGGGACGCCCAGGTCGAAATCCCCATTCTTGCCATGGACGCTCACTGGGTGACCTCAGGCTAGACACACACTTGGCCTAACCTACCTTGCAGTGTTGTTGTGAGAATAGAATGGAAGACAGAAGAAAAATGTAAGCCACTTTGGGTCCCCCTTGGGGAGAAAGACAGAGAATAAATGAAGTATAAATAAATAAGAGAAAATAAGCCAGACTCTGGGACAATGCTCCCTCTAAGCTGTGGAGTCTTGTGAGCAGAAATTCTACTTTGTGAGCTACTGGGATTAAAGTTGTGAGCGAGCGATTTGGCTACTGCATAAATTAGTTTGCTCTGGAGCCATTCGTCCTGAGCTAAGACAAAAATCTGTGAGCTGGAGGCTAACAAACTGTGAGCTATCTCACACTAACTCAGCTTAGAGGGAACACTGCTCTGGGATATCCAGGGGCCCAAGCTTGCTTCAAACAGATGCTGTTTCTTCTTCCGCTGGCGTATGATTTGTGTCTTTGGAACAAGCTTTTCCACTGTTCTCATATGAAGCTATCTTATACTGAATCAGACCACTGGTCCATCAAGACTGGCAACGGCTCTCCCGGGTCTCAGGTCTTTCACATTATCTATCACCTGGTCCTTTTAATTGGGTTTGCTGGGGACTGAACCTGCTGGGACCTTCTGCATGCCGAACAGATGCGCTATGTGAGCCACAGCTCCTCCGCCACTGTTATCTGGTAGAGTGGGGAGGGGCAGGTAGGTGCCTTTGTGCCAAGGCATTCATTTTACCTAGGCATCCTTTCAAAAGGGAAAAATAAGGGGAGGGCGGGAAACATGAAGACTGTTTTTGAAGGGCCAAAGGCTAGAAAACAAGGAAGGTTAATTCAGGGCGGCAGCTAATACAGGATACCTTTAGGTAACAGGAAGCAACCCTTGACAAAACCTGAATGCCCTGCAAAAAGTCCATTTCTTCTCCTGTAAGACCCCATTTTAAAATATTCCCCCTCCCACTTTAATATCTTCTGCTGAGGTTCTGCTCAGAGTACTGTGAACGATGCATGCACAACACACACCTGCTCAGAACAGGGCCTTCTTGGTTGCTGCCCCATTCTTGCAGTATGTATCCCTCCTGCCCCAGAGGTTTGTTCGACACTAACACGTTTCTCCTGACAGAGAATGGGGAAAACTTTCTCTATTCCAGCGTTTTTCAACCACTGTGCCGTGGCACACTAGTGTGCCGTGAGATATTGTCTGGTGTGCCGTGGGAAAAATTCCAATTTCATCCGTAACATATGAACAATTATAAAATAAAGTATTATTATTTCATAATAAAGTAATTATAAAATAATTTCTTTATGTTTATTTGATTCCTATTCAAGAGAATTACTTTATATATAGTCAATATAGGCACAGAGTTAATTTTTTTAACATTTTATAATGGTGGTGTGCCTCGTGATTTTTTTCATGAAAAAAGTGTGCCTTTGCACAAAAAAGGTTGAAAAACACTGCTCTATTCTACCAGACTCTCAATAACATCTCTGCCCCCACTGTATTTTGGACTGAGCTGCTGTTTGGGATTTAGGAGGCGTCCCCTTGCACTGGAAGAAAGCACTACCGCTAGTGGAACGGATCTGCAGGATCTAGCCCTGGGTGTTGCTAGGGCCAGGGATGTGGAATAGAAACCGGCACTAGTAAGTAGGGACACACTGCTAGGGGCCACCCACAGTAAGACCGGCCATCTGCAGTTTCAGAGAGGGAAGGTGCTCCCTGCCCCGGGTCACAGAGCACACTGAGAGATAACAAGCAAACCCGGACAAGACAAGACAAAAGCAGCACAAGCGCAGCAGGGTGCAGGAACGAGTCAACAAGGCAGGGCCAGGAGAGAACAAACAGATCCAGAATCCAGACTCAGAGTCTCTGGAGCGTCGAGTTCAAGCCAAGAGCCTGCCGGATTGTTTGCGAGATTTCCCTGGATGAGTCCCTGGTTGGAGGATAGGAGAAAAGATCTGCTAAGGCTGGTATTGCATTTCCACATAGCTTAACAGGATTCTGGGATCACAGGGGTGCCTGGCCCATATGGAACAGTCCCCAGTACCCCTGAGCACATGCAGAGAATTTTTCTCTTCCACCCGCATTACTGGAGTGCTATGAGGGAGCAGTGTGGACAGAACTGGGTGCCGCTCTGCTCTGGCTCCAGTTTGCTCTGCCCAATTTATTCTGACATGTGGATAGCCGAGGACAGAGCAGTAGAGATAAGATCCCTACGTCACAACACTGGGGGGGGGGGGGATTAGATAAAAGCCAGAGGTGAAACCGCACATAGCTCTGCTCCAGTTTCAGCAGCACTAAGTGCAATTAAAGCAGAGCCCCGGGCAGGCAGGGCTGACTCCAAAGAGGGAAACAAGGGCACATGCTACAGCTCCCAGGGAATTTTTTTTAAATGTGCAATGACTCATCCAGGCCTGCGATGTGTTAAGCTGGTGGGATCTTGCCTTTCATCGCTCAAAGTCCCCAGTCTGTTTAGAACAGCCCTGGCCCCATGACTCACCAGACGTGTCATCCTGCCCTCAGAAAGTGATGGGGTTCTGTGGCCCCCACCAAGTTCTCTCTAGAACAACCTTCAAAATGAAGGGCTGCTGCTAAGAATGGACTTGAAAGCTCCTTTTTCTTAGACATTCAAGTTTCTAGTCCTGATGGGCCAGATCCGGGGTCCCTGATGGGCCAGATCCGGGGTCCCCAACCTTTTTTGTGCTGTGGGCACCTTTGGAATTCTGACAAAGGTCGGTGGGAACAATCAAAGAACGGCTGCTAGCCACATAGGGTTGCCAGCTCTGGGTTGGCAAATACTTGAATATTTGTGGGGTGGAGCCTGGGAAGGGCAGGGTTTGGGAAGGGGAGGGACTTCAGCAGGGTATAATGTCATAGAGTCCCCCTTCCAAAGCAGCCATTTTGTCCAGTGGAACTGATGTGGGTCATCTGCAGGTCAATTGTAATAGTGGGAGATCTCCAGGACCCAGACAAAGATTCCTTCAGTGCCCCCCTGCAGATCTGTGGACAGAACAAGGTGTGTGGGGGGAGTCCAGAACAGGGGTGGCCAAACTGTGGCTCGGGAGCCACATGTGGCTCTTTCACCCATATTGTGCAGCTCCCAGCAGGGTGGCTGGGGAAGCGAAGGGGAGCCATGCTGTTCCTTCCTTCCCTCCATTTGCTTTCTTTGTTTCTTTCTCTTTCTCTCTTTCTTTCCACCTCTCTCTGTGTCAAACAAATACATATCATTGGACAAATAAATATCATTATCAATATATGTTTTTACCCGTTTTGCTTTTATTTTTTGGCAGTCTCATTTAATGTTAATAAAAAGCAAATTTGCATATTTTAAAAAATAAAAACATGTTTGTAATATCTGTTCATGTCTCACGGTTCTCAAACATCTGATGTTTATTCTATGTGGCTCTTACATTGAGCAAGTTTGGCCACCCCTGGTCTAGAACCACATCCAGCTGATGCTTGGGGAGGGAGAGCCAGTTTGGTGTCGTGGTTAAGTGCACGGACTCTTATCTGGGAGAACTGGGTTTGATTCCCCACTCCTCCACTTGCACCTGCTGATGTGACCTTGGGTCAGTCACAAACTCTGGCACAGCTGTTCTCTCAAGGGCAGTTCTTGGGAAAGCTGTCTCAGCCCCACCTACCTCACAGGGTGTCTGTTGTGGGGAGGGGAAGGGAAAGGAGTTTGTAAGCCGCTCTGAGAGGCCTTTGGGCAGTGAAGGGCGGGGTATAAATCCAATCTCTTCTTCTTCTTCTTCACTCTAGCTAGATGCTTGGCCCTTCCCTTGGCTGTCCTTGAGGGGAGATACCTTTTGATCAGGGGCCCATTCTGCATCTAGCATTTGCTCTGCTGTTTTACCAAACCTGCGTTGGAGCAGAAATCCCCTTCTACATTGCATGTCACTTTCACTCTGATCGCTTGTCAGATTTTATGGCAGTGTCCCGGCTACATGCCACTTTCACTTCATTTGATCTCCCGGTTTTATGATACTGTCTGCATAGATTTACGCCCGTTTTATGGCCATTCGGGGTGACTTTGCAGTCAGTACAGAGTTGGCCTGGGGTATCTGAATGTGGTTTTGAGCCACATCTTTTTCTGTTCCAGTGTGGGTCTGGTAAAACAATGGAGTGAATGCTAGACGCAGAATGGGCCAGAGAAATGGGGCAATTCTGCTTCTAGCATTTGATCCATATTTTCTGAACATGTGAATTGGGGGGAAGTTGAAACAATTGAACATATATTTTCTCAGGTGCCCATGGTACGAATCAGTTCAACTCAAATATATTTTACCTCTGGTAAAGGTAATTTGGCCACCAAATGAGAAGGGAGCACTCACTGGAAAAGACCCTGATGCTGGGAAAGATTGAAGGTCAAAGAAGAAGGGGACGGCAGAGGATGAGATGGTTAGACAGTGTTATCAATGCAACAAACATGAAGTTAAGCAAACTCCAGAGGACGACAGAGGACAGGAGGGCCCGGCATGATGTGGTCCAGGAGGCTGCAAAGAGTTGGACTCGACTCTGCGACTGAACAACAACAACAAAGGTCTTGCCTGGTCTGAAGGACTCTGACTATGTAAATTACTTGCTGTCAGATGAAAATCAGACCATAACCAAACACATAGCTAAATTCTGTGCAGCTTGTTACTGTATCCTCAAAGAAAAGGACATTTAATCTTTTATCCTTCTTTTAGACCATGGCTTTTATATTTTAGCAAACTGACTATATTGGTTATGCATGATGTTACTGATTTGCCGGCTTCTGCCGTAACAGATAAAGATAAGAGGGAGGAAGAAGAGCAGCAACAGACCTTCACTGGCCAACAAAGTTCTGAAGGTGGATTTATTTTACAGCATTTTTAATGTCGTCCCTGCACTCTCAGTCCTTGGGGAGGGAGGGAAAGAATCAACACTTTTCTCCTCCCTGATCCCTCAAATTGCAAGCCTGACCAGATGACTCAGAGATGACTGATGTGCAATAATGACGTGGAACAGGCACCTCCCCAAATTGTTGTGTGACATCCTGAAAGAACTTAAATGGTGATGAAGAGAAGCATTAAACCTGCCCAAATCATTCTCAGGGGCCCATATGGGGCACATCTATCTTAGACCAAAATAACCCTTCTAAAAAATCATACCCAGTTTACAGATGGGGAAAATCAAGACCAAGGAGAAGCTCTTTGTGGTTGAGCGTGCATACTTGGCAGCAGGGCTATTTTGGGGCAGGAACGCACAGGAATGGAGTTCTGGCTGGCTTCAGAGTTAGCCACGCCCACTATAGTCCAAACCTCTGTGTATGTGGCTACAGAGGGAAGGCCTGGGGAGTGACACACACACACCGGCGACTCCCCGTGCCTTCCCTGGCCTGTCCAAGGGCCGGGAAAGCCAAGGGAATGCATGGGGTGTGGCCTAACATGCTAATGAGTTTCTGTTGTTGGGTGTGGCCTGTTATGCTAATGAGTTCCTGCTGGGCTTTTTCTACAAAAAAAGCCCTGCTTGGCAGCACGTGGCTCATCCAGAGGGCAGGCTCCTATCTTGTATTCCTGGTGGGATATCTTACAGCCCTTGCTGGAAAAAAGAAGGAGGACTTTTTCCTTGCAAGATTTGCCCACAGAAAGGACAGGGAGGCTGCAGGGGCATTGCATAGACTGGGCCAGGCCCTGACAGTTGTGTGTGCCAACGGGACACCAGCAGATGCCAAAGGGCCGCAGGGGCCGGAAGCATCAGAACAGGCCTCCAGCTCTGGAAATTACAAACCAGCCGAAGCACTCCGAGAGGCTGGCCTGAGTGGCATTCTCTCGAGCTTAACCAAATGGGCACAGCAAGGCAGAATGAGGATGCCCCCACCTAAAGAATGCCACCTGCCCTCCTCGTAACACTTCCTACGTGTAGTGTGTGTACTCACTGCATGCGAGGGGGGTGTGGGTTTCCCCTTACAAAATGGCCCCAAACCCAATTTGGATCACCTTCCCCTCTTGTCAAGATTGCGCCGGAGACGCAAGAACGCAGGGGTGACAGATCTTCCCAACCCATGCACCTGGAGACACCAGCTTTCGGTGCAGGCTGCATGTTGTCTGCATGTCTCAAATACGCCAGGGGCAAAGAACTATGTCTGTGGTTTGCGAGACGGCACGGGGAAGAAAAGGAGCTTGAAAACAGAAACAAGATTTATGCGGCACGAAAGCAAAATGACTTGAGGAAGTTTCAAGCTGCACTTTTCTCCCCTGTTCTCCCTTCAAAGGTGTATGCTCAGGAGCCAGCTGGGCTAAGCTTTACAATACACACAACGAAGGGGCTCCAGAGAATGCGCAAAGTGCATTTCCCTCAATGCTTGGTCACCGTTGCCCTGTATCATATCCAGGAAAGGCAAAGGACTTTCTGGTTAGTATAGGAAGATCAGGCTGGCTGGGTTACACCCAAGGGCCACCAAGTCCAGTATCCTATTTCCCACATTGCCTCATGGAGCTCTACAAGCAGGGCATGAAGTCCAACCTGCTATTGTCCTCCAGCAATGGATGTTTATAGGTAAACAGCCTCTGTATACGGAAGCTCCATTTAGCCATCACAGACCCCTCCTCCTCCTCCATGAATTTGTTTAACCCCACATTTAAAACCACTTAAACTAGCAGAAAACTCTATACCCTGTGGCAGTGAGTTCCACACGTTAATTCCGTATCATATCCTGCTCCTTCCAAAACATTTGCATCTGCATGAACCTTCCTTGAGCAAGAAAGAGTTTGTGCCTCTCCCCATTCCTGTTGTTCTAAGGGTCCTTTTGTCAACCCCATAAACAATATGACGAGAACATGGTCGCCAATAGCTACAACCAGCCTGTGAGGATGGCAGGATTAATTTTATCGCTATGCTCCATCTCCAGTCTTGCATGCTTTGCCGTGCCCTTATCCAAAGGTTAAGAGAGAGCGACAGTCCTGTAAATAGACTCGATTGTAAAACAGACTGCAAACCCACCTCAGCACCCCCGAAAAGCCAGCTGAAGACTAGCCACAGAATGCCATTGGGAATACTTTGCATGGCTCGACTTGGGGGCAGATCCCAGGTTCAAGTCCCAGCAGCATCTCCAATTAAAGGGACTCAGGACAAGATATTAGGAAGGATTTTTTTTTCTGTCTAAGACCCTGGAGAGCTGCTGCCAGCCAGAGAAGACAGGACCGAGCAGTGTGGAAGTCTGACTCAGAACAAAGGATCATACGGCGCTTCAGAAAGGTGCTCGGGTACAGATTTTGGGGAGCCACCTATATAGCAGAGAATAGAAGCTGGGAGCCAAAATCCCTGGAATGAGCCAGTTTGGTATAGTGGTTAAGTGCACGGACTCTAATCTGGGAGAACTGGGTTTGATTCCCCACTTCTCCATTTGCACCTGCTGGGTGACCTTGGGTAAGCCATAATTCTGGCACAGCTGTTCTTGGAAAAGAGCAGTTTCTGTCAGAGCTCTCTCAGCCCCACCTACCTCACAGGGTGTCTGTTGTGGGGAGGGGAAAGGAAAGGAATTTGTAAGCTGCTCTGAGACTCCTTTGGGTAGTGAAGGGGGGGTATAAATCCAATCTCCTCCTCCCACTCCTCCTCCTCCTCCACACAGTGATGATCTGCATGATTACCTTGTGGAACTCACTGCCACTGGATGTAGCGATGGCCATTGGCTTTAGTGGCTTTGTACAATGTGTTGTTAACATGTGGAACCTGTTGCCACTGGATGTAGCGATGGGCACTCACTTCTGTGGCTTTTAAAGGAGGCTGTCTGAGCAGAGTGCCTCAGAACACTGAACAAAAAGGAAGGGCTCTTGGCCTCCTTTCCTTGCCAGAGGCCTTTGCTGGCCCCCTTCTGGAAACAGAATGGCGGTCTAGACAGACTCCACTTAGACTTGTTTCGACAGCCTAACGGAACCTCCAGATTTAGAAGCAGTCTACTGCTGTAAACCGCCGCTCAAGCATCAGGAGAGGGATGTTGCCTTCAGGCCCTTCTTGCAGACACCTGGCATGTGGCTGGCCACTGTTGGAAACAAGATGCTGGGCTGACCCAGTGGCACTTTTCTCCTGTCCTTAACAAACAGCCAATTTCTGCACATTCTCCCACAAGCAATGCTGGAGACAAGCCTCAGTTGGGGCTCCTGGGTCCTTACTCCCAGAAAGCCAGAGAGCAGCCAGTGGTTAAAAGGCAAAAGGCCACAATGAGAACTTTTGGGACAAGTGCAGGTACCCACTGGAGAGGCTGGTAAAGACCCCCATTTCCCACTCCTCCGCCCCATCACTCCAGTCCCTGAGCCAAAGTTTTCCCGTCTGTAATGCTGGATCGACCTTTACACTCTCATCCCATTGGCAGTATATAAAGATACTTACCAGATGCTCAGGGCACCAGAGGTTATGGGGTCATGTCCTGGATTGCGTCCCGTGCCTCTTCTCCAAAGCCCAGCATCAAAGGGGCCCGCGAAGTTCACCCCCGGCATCTCTGGGTGCTTCGGCAGGGCTTCTCCTGCTCCCGTAGGATTGGGACCCGGGAGGGATCGCCAGCTGGGAGCTTTGCCTCTGTGATCAGACCCCAGCGTCCGCACCGAGCCGTCTGCAGCCAGCTCCCCGCTGTGGAAACTCCGGCATGCTCGTCCCTCAGCTGTTCTGGAGCCTGTCCCAGAGGCTTGGACGGCGTCCCAAGGGTGGCGGGGCCGGGTGGGGTAGTAGCAAGAGCTTCAGGGGGGGCATCCCCCACCCCCTCTCTGCTGCCCTGTATTCACTCCGCTCCTTCAATGTTGTGCGCCGTGTTCCCAAAGAAATCCTCAGTTCCAGCCTCCAGCAACTGGAGATATTAATATTCACACAGAAAAAGGTGTGGGCAGAAACGGCTTTCGCGTTAACCCTTCACCGCCATTCACGCACGCACCACTTCTAGGGTTAAAAATAGTCACCCAACACACACTCGTGCGCGTGCACACACACATGCATACACATCCTTCCTCAGCTCCTCTTTTCCCCCCTTCTTTTCAAAGGGGAGCGGGGGGGGATGCGAGGAATAAGTCCCCTTGCAGACTTGTTATTTTCCCCCTTTTCTTTTTAAAAATATCATCCAGATTTTTTTTGGGGGGGGGGGGAGAAAAGGAGATTTGCATTAACCCCTGGGTGCCCAGAGTTGTTTTCCAGGCCTCGTGCCAAACACGTGCATGCAAGGACAGGCTATAAATAAGTTCTCTTGGGCGGTGGGGGGAGGAATGTCACAGAATCTTAGGGAGGGAGGTGGCGGAAAGGGAGCCCGAAGCAGGAAGGAGTGAAGTTTGGCTGCAGACCTACGATGAACTGATGGCCTGAAAGGAGAGTAAGGAATGAATCCGGACCTCTAAAGAGAGAGGGCTTGGCGGGGGGTGGGGGTGGGGGAGAAGGGGATTGTGTAATGCCCCAAGAGGGGAGGAAGTAAGGTTGCCAGCTCTGGGTCTGGAAGTACCCCAAGATTTTGGGGTTGGATCCTGGGGTAAGGTGGGGAGGAACCTCAGCAGGGTATAATGCTACAGAGTTTACCCTACAGAGCAGCCATTTTCTCCCGGGGAACTGATCTCGGTCATCTGCAGATCTGACAGGGATGCCAGCCTCCCAGGTGGGACCTGGGGAAACCCCTGAAATTACAGCTTCATCCATGGACTAAATGGATGCTTTGGAGGGTGGACTCTATTTTACTGTACCTCACTGAGGTTTCTCACCTCCACAAACTTCCAGGAGTTTCCCAACCTGGATCTGGCAACCCTACCCCTCATCCTGCCCTGGTGGCCAGGGGGGACCTGGCAACACTGAAAACTCTAATAGTCGGAGATCCCCAGGTACCTCCTGGAGATTGGCAAGCCTGGGAGGAAGGCGGAGGCAAAAAGAATACTGTCAAACAGTAGGAAAGAAAAATCCCACTCACATGAAAGCTGGTTAATTCTTCCCATTCAGAGCTGTCCAAACTTGATTAGTTTCAGTGGAGAAATTCGAGGCTTGTGAAGGAAACTTGGTCTCACTGTGCAAAGCCCGAAACAATTCAAAACAACATGTGCAGAAGGTTCTCTTGCAAAATGCTGAGCTGCACAGGGCTATTTATCTGAGCTTCGTTTTTTCACCTTTGCCCCGCGGCCTGCTTTGTACTATGGCTGGGCAGCCTGGATGGGGCCCCAGAGGAAAGACATCTTTCTCTTTCGCCTCTCCTTTCTCCGTGCCAGGGAAGCTGAACCTGCTGAACTTCTGCCTGTTTGCCGGCTCTGAAAGAGAGAGCCATGAAAAACTGTTCCAAACCTACTAGCAGTGGGGTTGTGTGTGTGTGTGTCCCCCAGCCCCACTTTGATTCTTTTAATCACCATGCAAATGCTGGTGCTTTTAACCACCGTGCAAAACTTTTATCTTCTGGGTTAATTAAGAGTTTGAATGGTTAGTTTTGGGAGGTTTGTTTTGTGTTGCCTGACTCTCTCTCTGCTGGTTTCAAATGATTATCTTTTATGTTGTTTTCCTGTGTTTTGGATTGCTGGGTGGTGTCTATCTGTTGCTGCTCTAGGCAGGTATGCATTTTTAAATTACGTATTTTCAATCGCACAGCTGTAATTTTGTTATGATGTGAGCTGCCTCAAGAAGGGGGTACTTTAACCCCAACGTAGCAAATAACGCATTTTGATGAATAACAGCATAATTAATAAATTCATTTTCGTAGGATCACCTTTTCCAGGTACAGAGATGACAACAAGGGAAGCTGACTCAGCAGCTAAATTTCTCCATGAAAAGCTGGTGTTAAAGTGGAGTTGTCTAGAGTTCTCCCAGAGTTACAGCCGATTTCCAGAGTACAGAGAACAGTTCCCTCTGTGAAAATGGCGGATTTGAAGAGTGGACTGTATGCCATTAGGAGGTCTCTCCCTGTCCCAAATCCTGCCCTCCCCAGGCCCCACACCTGAGTCTCAAGGAATTTGGCAACCCTACATTAAAGACAGAGAAGCAAGGTTCGCAAATAGAAGTTGGCAGCTTTTACATAGGGCTCACTACAGTCCTAGAAAGAGTCACCAAAAGTGAGCAAGGACTCACCAAGTGAGAAGGAAGGAGTGGAATGCCATCTATTTATTTGAATCTACCAGCCGAATCTTGTTGTAGTACATGGAGAGTGATTTCATATCAAGAGCTAGTAGGGCGTAGTGGTTAGACTGCTGGATTAGGACCTAGGAGGACAAGGCTTGAATCCCCTCTCTGCCAGTCCCCACTCTGCACTGGGCCAGTCACACTGAGGGTCAATCTGCATTTAGCATTTGCTCAGTTGTTTTACCAAACTCACACTGGAACAGAAAAAGATGCAGTTCAAAACCACATTCAGCGATCCCAGGCCAACACTGTACTGACTGCAGAGTCACCCCCGAATGGCCATAAAACAGCCATAAATCTATGCAGGCAGCCACCATTAAACCAGAGATCAAACGAAGTGAAAGCAGCATGCAGTCTGGACACTGCCATAAAATGCGACACTCAATCAAAGTGAAAGTGGCATGCAATGTAGATGGGGATTTCTGTTCCAGTGTGGGTTTGGAAAGACAGCGGAGCAAATGCCAGATGCAGATCAGGTACACACATACATTCTCAACCTAACCTACCTCGCAGGGTTATAGTGAGGATAAAACGGGGGGGGGGAGACAACAATGTAAATTGCTTTGGGGCCCCAATGCGGAGAAGGGCAAGGTATAAATGAAGTATGGAAATAATAAATCCCATGCTGGTAAATTTGTGCCAAATGAAGCAGACATTTGTAATCGGTAGCCTAAGAAAGTTTCAGATTTCAAAACTCGACAAGAAAGAGAACAAGCTGCCAGATCCAATCCAAGAAGCCCGTTCCTGCACAGGGTAATATGCATGACGTACCCATGCACACCTGGGAAGCTAGGGGGGAAAATCCACATGGAGACAGTGACAACTTTCTCTCTCTCTCTGGGTCATCCTATGAAACTGATGGGCAGCAAATTCAGGACAGACCAAAAGAAGTCCTTCTTCATATCAAGCACAGTTGACTTGCAGAACTCACTGCCACTAGGGCCAGAAATTCATGGTAGGCAGGGTTATTAGCAACACTATCTGAATGGTGCCCCCATGTACAGAGGCAGCACACCTTTGAATAATTGGTGATAAGATGGACAAATGGGGGGGAGTTGCCATGAAGGCTTTTTTGTGGACGCTGGCAACGTTTGGAGACCACAGGCGGGACTAGAATGGACCCATGGGGTCTCATCCAGAAAGAGAGGTCGTTTGATGAAGAGGGTCAGGCAAATTCACAAAGGAAGAATGATGCCTCGATGGCTACTGGCTTTGTTAGCTCAATGGAACCTCTCCGTTGAGCACAGTGTATCTCAGAACATGATTCTAGAGAATGTATACCAGGGTTGGCTCTTGCCTCCTGCCCTGCTCGTGGGCGTCTGGGAAGCATCTGGCTGAAAACAGGATGCTGGATGATCCGGCTGATCTTTTCTTTTGTTTTGCAGACCCGCTGTGGGAAAGAAAAGCACAACAACGCAACCAACGTTTTGGAACAAGAGAAATAATCCTCGAAAACAACAGATGCTAGTGCTTAGACGATGGGCACAGGGAGGTTCAGCATTTGGAGTTTTGCTTTCAAGTTCCCCAGAGAGTGCAGCTCACTCTCCAAATTTGGTCCCATGAAAAACTCAGAATGCGTCACTCTCCAGCCTGCCCCTAGTCGCTTCCTTCTGGGAAAGGCGACTGGATTTGTGTACAGAGCTAAGTTCCCATTTCTACCCCAGGGCTCTGGACAGAGCGAGCTCTTTGCTTCCAAGAGAAAGCTCGTATGGCATGCAGTCAGGCTGGGATGCAAGAAATGGAAAGGGGACTCTGATGCTTGAGGAGAAAGAGTGACCCATTAAATCTAGGCAGCTTTGACGGGTGTGACCTTGGGCCTACCCTCACCTACCCCACAGCGTTGTTGCGAGGACAAAATAAGATGGGGAGAATCATGTATGCCTCCCTGCAACCCCTGGAGAAAAAGCAGGATACAAATATGCTAGAATGACAGAAATACAGGTGAGGGAGTGATTGCACAGACATGTTGCCAGGCTGTATCTGACGCTGGCACAAATCAATTGAACATTTCAGCCACGAATCAGCCTTGGATCTAGCAGCGACATCCCATTAGTGAGACTTCCCACTGTCCCTTGGAAAGGGTGTGTCGTGCAATTAGAGTAAACTTTGCAAGAGCTGAGCTGCAGCAGCCTCTGGCTTCCTTGCAAGAATTCAGTTCTTCTTCAGATTATGATAAACAAAGAGCTCATTTCTGCTTCCACCCGCTGAAAACAAAAAAGACATGACAGGACTGAAGTGGAGAATAGCGCCTTCCATTCAGCTAGAGTTGGTGAAGACGGGGCCTTCGTAGAGGCTGCCCCACTGCAAGGAGTAGTAGTTCAATTTCCACTGAACACACTGTGTGGGTGGACAATTACAGGAATGAAGTAGCTTAAACCTAAACTGATATGGGATTAAGACTCCTGCAGTTTTGAAAAGACTGGTGCAAATACATCCTCAGCTGGGTCTGCTGGCGATACCTATGCACAGTAGCCTTTCCAAGATCTCAATGCACATATTCCACGAAGCCAAAGTCAAACTAATTATATTGTAGAAAATGACAGCAGATTCCAGAAGGAATTTCTGAGATAAAAGCCCCAGCTGGGTCACTTCCCCTACTGATTCTACTTAAGAACAGAAGAAGAGCTCTGCTGGAGCAGACAAGCCAGCACCCTGCCTCACATGGTGGCCAACCAGTTCTTCTGGAGGTCCAACAACAGGGCATAGAGGCAATGGCCTTTCCCTGATGTTGCCTCCTGGCACAATTATTTCTCTTTATGTCACAGTTTTTACCACTTCAGATGGGTAGTCACGTTAGTATATAGTAGTACAACAAAATTCAAATCCAGTGGCAATTTGGTGCAGAGTAGCACAGACAGTTCAGTGCAGTGGTTAAGTGTGCGGACTCAAATCTGGGAGAACCAGGTTTGATTCCCCACTCCTCCACTTGCAGCTGCTGGATGACCTTGGGCTGACAAGAGCTGTCCTTGAAAGGGCTGTCCTTGAAAGAGCTCTCTCAGCCCCACCTACCTCACAGGTGTCTGTTGTGGGGAGGGGAAGGGCAAGGAGTTTGTAAGCCACTCTGAGACTCCAAGTGATGGGCAGGGTATAAATCCAATCTCCTCCTCCTCCTCCTTCTTCTTCTAGGTCAACAGAATTTTCCAGGCGAACTCTGCAAGAGCTCAGCTGCCAGTATCTCACTGCTGACCTTTTCCAGTGCTTCTCTTGCAATCAGGATAAATCTTTGTTTTGTTACTTCATTTATACCTCACCTTTCCCCCCAATGGGAAGCCAAATCTCCACTTTGTCCTCACAACAGCCCTGTGAGGGAGGTTAGGTGGAGGCTGTGTGTGACTGGCCCAAGTCCACCTAGCCAGCTTCCGTGGCAGAATACATGACATTTGCAAAAGATCGACTGCTAATATCACTTCAGGACACCTTCCAGTGCTCTTAATACTGGGATACATTTGGCAATGGCTAAGTTGCTAATATTTCAACTATTATATATTCTGTCAAATGCATTTGTTACGAGAGCCGGATCTGACATCAATGTCATTTTGTTGGGCTGGGCCATGGGTGCCATAAAATGTAACGCCAGGTACCGAAGATATAAACTTTATAAAGGACACAGGCGAACCCAATTAATGATATTATTAACATGCTTAAAACATTAACACATTTACTTACAGTATCTCCCTGATGCCCACCCTCCCACTTACATAGCACGTATGCGTCAGCACGGGGACAGTAGCCGGGGGTGTAATGCACAGTCTCTGTCATCTGGCAATAAAGGTAATGACCAGTTGCTTGTGGGCCAAATAAGAGCCCAGGATGGGTCTTTTCCAGCCCACTGACCATATGTTTGATACCCCTGTTCTGTCCTGGCACAGCAGAGTTCACTTGAGGTCTACTGTGGAGGAAAGTTTGTTAAGGAGCTGGCTGGTTTCTGTGTCAGTATGATCAAGAAGTGAGTGTGTCCCTATTACCTCCTGGAAGAAGCCACAAGGCTTAGAAAAGGAAGGCGTTCTGTAAATAGGAAAAGAGGAAAGGGTGGTTTTCCCCCGGCTGAGACAGGGATTTATGTAAATATGCAAATGAAACCATATTTCTACTAGAGAAGGACAATCAATTGATGTTAAGAGAAATGTGACTGAATCTAACAGAACTGGTGGCAGCTACTCGCAAAAGCTTATCTCGCACTTAGGCTAGATAAGCTTTACAAGAGGTGAGCTGCAGGACACTTCTCCCCCCTCCCCAGCCCAGCCCAACCTGCACGCGGGAGCTCAGATCTTCATCAAGTTCAACCAAGCAAACAAGGCAAATTTGTAGGAACAGAGCATCCTGAACAAGCCAGAGCCAACTGTCAGGATTCAGTTATCTAAGAGACACAACACATAAACTTGGCAAGAGTTCAGCCGCTAGTCGGTCAAGCTCCGAATCTGCAGACCCGAATGTGGTGGTGGGGTAGGGGGAAGAGTTTACTGTTTTTAAGTGTTGTTAAATGGCAATGCTATGCCTGTAAGTTTCTGTGGGATCCACATAAAAATGTTTTAGGCAGATTTATTAGCAGGACACAGAGACGGGGGATTTCGAGGTCAAGGGGAAGGGGTGCGCAACTGCTTCTTGTTCTGCATTTCCGAATGGGAACCTGCAGATCTGGATCGACCCTCGGGGGTCTTCAGCAGGGCTGCTGACAGCCACTGTAGGTCCCCTGAGAAAAGAATCCCCCATGAACCAGAGCTAGGGATGCCAATCTCCAGGTGGGACCTGGGGATCCCTCAGAATTACACTACATCTCCAGACTACAGAGATCAGTTCCTCTGGAGAAAATGGATGGTTTAGAGGGTGGACTCTATAGCATTGTTACCCCACTGAGGTCTCTGCCCTCCCCAGGCTCCATCCCCAACACCTCCAGGACTTTCCCAACCTTGATCTGGCAACCCTACCCCCCCACCCCCACTGGTGGCTGGGAAGCAGGTTTGCCAACTTCCATATGGGGGGGTGGCGGCGATCTCTCAGGATTATGACTAATCTCCAGGTGACAAAGATCTGTTTGCCTGGAGAAAACGGCAGAGTTGGGGAAAAGGGTGGACTCTATGGCATTAGATGCTGCTAAGGCCCCTTCCTCTCCAAACCCCACCCTCCCCAGGTTCAACCCCCCAAATCTCCATGTTAATTCCCAGTCTGGAACTGGCAACCCTATGAAGGGGGGACCTGGTAATCCTGGATCTCCCCCTCTCCCTGTCTCAGTACCTCTGGTTACCTCTTCTCTCTTCCTCAAACAGGAGACCAGGGAACATACAGCCCTGAGGACAGAGAAACAAAAAAAAGGTGGTATGTGGGGGGAGGGGGGAGGCAGCGGTGGTAGGAGTGTCTTGATTCAATTCCAGGCCTTAGTGAAAGAGTCCAGGAGCTTGACAGAACAGCTGCCAGATAAGATAACAGGGTTGTCTTTTTTTTGCTTGGGTTGGTGATAAAGAAGATGAAAAGAGAAAGGAGAGGTGGTTTGGCCTCCAGTGTGTGCTGAGAAACAGACCATAGAGCACCTGTAGGCCTCAGAAGTTCCCCCCGGGGTGGTAGGAATCAAGCAGAAGAGAAAACTTGGGGGGGGGGGTGTTCGGGAGAGAGTGTGGGGGGTGGGGGATCTGCCCTGGTCTCATGAGGGAAGATGACGGAAGTAAAGAAGCAGAGAGGGGGGCAGAAAGAGGAGATCTGGAGTCGATCTCTAGCTGTCACAGGACACTAAAAGACTGTTCCAGGAGGACTGAAAGCCCAGCTGTTTTGGTTCTTCAGGCAGAGCCACCTGGCCAGCGGTGCAACCTATGCCTGTTTCTAAAGACTTGAAAAACATAAAAGGGGTAGTTGTTTGGTGCTGACTAACAGCCTTTGTTAGGAAGGCAACTCCTTATGGTTGCCAGCTCCAGGTTGGAAAATTTCCAGAGATTTGGGACTGGAGCCTGGGGACAGCAGAATTTAGGGAAAGGGGAGACTTCATGGGATTATAATGCCATAGAGTCCACCCTCCAAAGCAGCCATTTTCTCCAGGATGATGATCTCTTCAGGATAGAGATCAATTGTGATTCCAGGAGCTCTTCAGGCCCCACCTGGAGGTTGGCAATCCTAGCCATGACTTCTATGGACCTCTGGATTTTGTCACATCTCCTAAAAGGTCTGAACACTGGAAAGGCTCTTATTCTTTTCTGAATACTTCTTCACCTGGCAATACGTCTGTCTTGGGTCAACTCAGATAACAGGCCAAAAGCCATCTAGGAGGCCTGATTCATGACAGTATAGCTCAAAGTACTACTCTACCCTTCAATGGTCAGCTTGCCATTAAGAAATATGACCCAAGAGGCAGTGAGACCTTAATCTGAGACACTTGAATACCTGCTGGTTTGCTCTCCTTCTGTTCACCAGTGGCAATGAGGAACCAGTTTTTCGTTGATTAGTTTGGCTGTTTACGGACAGTTCAAGCCTGTTCAGAGGTTACTTTTAATGTATTCAAATGGGTGCGGTCCAATCAGCTGTATTTCATGCATATGTTATTGTCATATGATTCAATGGGAGTCCAAATTTCTTTCCTCCGCCCCAGAACTGCCATGAATCGGTCAGCCAGTGGTATTACATCAAAATTGGTCTATGACAAAGGGAGCTTTAACTCTCAAAAATGTATACTCTGGAAACCTTTTTGGTCTCTAAGGTGCTATTGGACTTGAATCTAACTGCAGTTTTTTAAAATATCTGTTTGGTGTTTGCTTAGGTCCATTGTATCCCAGAGGTTATTTTGTGCACATGCTTTACAGTAGTTGTACCACCTTACATGTCATGAGAATTTCCTCACCCAACCATTCACAACCCTCAGAGAGAAGCAATTCTGTTTGCTGAACAGATGCAAAGATGGAGAAAGGAAATAAAACTGAAAGATACACGACAATTGCACAGCCTCTAGATCTAGTCTGGGTGCAGTCCAAGGCTGATCACGACCAACTAAAATAGACTGCAGGATCAGCTCACAAGACATCAAACATGGTATGCTCGCTTGTCGAACATGTTCGTCACAGAACACACAGCATTTCTGTTCTTAATTCCATCACACGTGAACCTAAACTTTTCTAAAACAGTAGCAATTTGTATTTCCTGCTGCAGCTCAGTGCAGGTCTGGTCTGCACAGGCCCCGGCTGTCTTTCAAGCTACAATCTTTGCTGACGCACACTCCTGAAGTGTCTTTGTACTAGATTAATGGTACGTTTTTGAAAAGCGGCATTTTTCCCCACTTACATCATTTCTGTAGGCTTCAGACTAGACTGCTCCAGCTGGTCTGTTTAGGAGCTGCTGCTGCTAGGTATGTGCCAGTTTGGTGTAGTGGTTAAGACTGGCAGACTCTAATCTGGAGAACTGGGTTTGATTCCCCACTCTTCCACATGCAGCCAGCTGGGTGACCTTGGGTCAGTCACAGTTCTCTCAGAGCTGTTCTCTCAAGAGCAGTTCTCTTAGAGCTCTCTTAGCCCCACCTACCTCATGAAGAAGAGAAGAAGAGATTGGATTTATACCCCGCCCTTCACTGCCCAAAGGCCTCTCAGAGCGGCTTACAAACTCCTTTCCCTTCCCCTTCCCACAACAGACACCCTGTGAGGTAGGTGGGGCTGAGAGAACTTCTGACAGAAACTGCCCTTGAGAGAACAGCTGTGCCAGAGCTTGTGACTGACCCAAGGTCACATCAGCAGGTGCAAGTGGAGGAGTGGGGGATCAAACCCGGTTCTCCCAGATAAGAGTCCGCGCACTTAACCACTACACCACTGGCTCTCAGGTCTGTTATGGGGAGAGGAAGGGAAAGGAGATTGTGAGCCACTCTGAGACTACGACTCCTCCCCCCACCAGGAGTCACCACAGAAATTGTGCACCCCAATAATGTACTGATAATACAGAGGAGTATTTTTGAGCTTGATGTTCCAAGCAGCTGGTGGGCATTCTCAGCTATCTCACTGTGCCCGTGAGGTATGACTGGATCTTGTTCTTTCATTGAAGCCACAGAGTAGAAATAACTGAGTGTGGATTCAGTCACGTCAGACAGAGCGCTGCCAAAGCTGATCTTTCAACTCATGAGTGGGAAATGCCAGACAGCAAATACTCCAATGTTCCACAGGTAGAAATAGGGAGACAATTGTAACACGTCTGTCTGCACAAAATGTGGTGCGGTAGCTAGCATTTTGGACAAGGATCTGGCAGACCCAGGTTCAGATTCCCACTCTTATCGTGGGAGCCAGCTAGATGACCTAGGGCCAGTCACTCACTCTTAGCCTAACCTACCTCACAGGGTAGTTGTGAGGATAAAATGGCAGGAGACAGAAAGATGTTGTAAGCTACTCTGGGTCCCTTTTGGGGAGGAAAGCAGGGCATTGTTCCGGCTTTTGGCTGACGGGTCTTAAGCAGATTAGGGTCTCCTCGGCAGTGTTCCCTCTAAGCTGAGTTAGCGTGAGCTAGCTCACAGGTTTTTAGCTTCTGGCTCACACATTTTTGTCTTAGCTCAGGAAGGATGGCACCAGAGCAAACTAATTGATGCGGTAGCCAAATCGCTCCCTCACAACTTTCCTGCCAGTAGCTCACAAAGTAGAATTTTTGCTCACAAGACTTCACAGCTTAGAGGGAGCAGGGCTCCTCAGTACTGTAGCTGGAGGCTGGGTCTGTCCTAATCAGGACAGAAGTCAAGGTCACAAACTGGGTCAAAGCTCATAGGGAGAAACAGAAGCACACAGACCATTGAGATCCGGTTGAAAGAGCAAAACCTGCTGCTTCATCCCACGTTTTATGTATCCTGGAGAGGAAGATGCCCCACCGGTTCCTGGGTTTCCTCCAGCCAGGGCCTGGTGCAGCTCCGAGCCTGAGAAGTGCTACAGGGCATTCAGGCAGTAATCTGGTCCAGAAGCTGGAGTACGGGTTGCCAGCCTGGCATTTGGTTATCCCTAGGGACGCCAGCCTCCATGCTCATCTCCGGACAACAGAGACTAGTCCCCCTAGAGAATATGGATGCTTTGTACCTCACTGTACCTCACTGAAGTCCCTGTCCTCCCCAGGCTCCACCCCTAAATCTCCAGTTGTTCCCAGACCTGGAGCTGGCAACCCTAAACCCCTCCCCGAGGGCAGCCTGGGGAACCTGGCAACCCTAGATCTAGGCTGCCTCTTCGCAGGCCTGCTGCCCCTCTCGCTCTTGCCAGGTGGAGTTAGAACCTGACAGACTGGTATTCCTGGATCTGGCCGGGCGGGGGGGGGGGGCTGGCTGCCCTGGGGGAGCTGGCACAATGGCACCGTCATCCAGAATTGAGTCTTCAGGGTCACTTCTGTCAACTTGCCCCACCTCCATATTTAAATCCCCAGGACCGCTGACATCTGGCTAATCTGGTCCTAATCCAGCAAACTAAATTGAGAGTGTAAATACTGACATGGACAATCGCCAAGCCACACGTTCTGAAGCAAGCCACCTCCAGTCCTGCATCAGTGCATTGGTGATCACATCCCCTACATGGCACAGATGATGCAGCTTTTGTCCTAATGTGGCTCTTTTTTCACACACCACCCCCAACTCGAGCGTGTCCAGAAGAGGGCAACCAGGATGGTGAGAAGGTTGGGATCCAAGTCTTATGAGGAAAGGCTTGAAAGAGTTGGGTATGTTTAGCCTGGGAAAGAGAAGGCTTAGAGGGGACATGATTGCAGTCTTCAAGTATTTGAAGGGTTGTCATGTAGAAGATGGAGCAGATCTATTCTCTCTTGCTCCGGATTGCAAGACTAGATCTAATGGGTGGAAATTATAAGGGCGTCGTTACCAGCTAAATACCAGGAGAAGCTTCCTAACTGTAAGAGTGGTTGAGCAGTGGAACAGACTGCCTCGGGAGGTGGTGGACGCTCCTTCGCTGGACGTTTTCAAGCAGAGGCTGGACGACCATCTTTCGGGTAAGTTGTAGGGCTATCTTTCGGCTAAGCGCCTGCAGAGTGCAGGGCATTGGACTAGATGATCTGCAAGGTCCCTTCCAACTCTAACATTCTATGATTCTATGAATTTCCTTTAAAAGTGAAATGACGGAACAGAGCTCCACATCCTGCAGATGAAGAAGCGTCTATGCATGTGTGTGTATGCAAAATAATACCAAAAAAAAATGGACACATGGTAAACACCCCATAAAAATCTATGCTCATTTTCCAAATGCATATAATTTGATCCAGCTGCACCCTCTCTTTTAGGGCTGCCTTGGGTTTTGCTACATGAAGACAATCTGTGAGAATGGAAGGCATTCAGCGGCAAAGAAACAAATACACGCCCAGACAATATGGTTTGGGGTGTAGAATTCTGTGGGGTACAGCCAGCCCTCTGAAGCACGATCAACTTGTATTAGAAGACTGAAGCTCCACTTAGCAGCAAGGGCTTGTCAGGATCCTGACCGCTCCAAAGAAAACTGAACCTCTGTCTAAGGGGGGGGGAGAAAACCAAATAAACTCTCCACCATTTTCCCAGCCTCTATGGCTGCAAGGATAGATTTGGGAGATCAGGAGGGCAGCTTGTACAAGAAGATCAGAGCTTTTGCTCAGTTGCAGATACACAGTTCTGGGCATCCATGCTTTGCAAATACACAGGTCTGGGCATCCATGCATGCAAAAAAATCTGTACATCTTTTGTAGCTTCCACTAGGGGTTCCTCTGGGGCATCCGTGGGGGAAACGGATTCAGAAGAGGGACCTGTGTCCTGCCAAGCCTGTTTGCAAGCTCTAACAAAAGGCAACATCTGGTCTGGATGTTGATGGAGAGAAGTTCTGGAGCCAGAGAGGCCCGATTGTCCAGACAGACAGAGGGCCCAGCGCTAGTGACGTGTCTGGCATCAAGCAGACGTTTTCTTTGGCGCAGGAGGCAGTTTGGGTTTGCAAAAAAAAACAAGGCACCTGTGTCACAAGGGACAAAGCAAAACAAACAAAAAAAATCCAAGCCACACAATAACTGTGTGGGAAGGAATTCGGTTACAAATCAGAAAGGATCCCTTTTCTGGTCTGCGAAGCAGAATCTGCATCTCTAATACTCATGACTGCGTGAGAAGATATGTCTTGGATTGGACCACATTTGGACCATCCAGTCCAGCATCCTGTTTCCTGCAATGGCCCCCAGATGCCCTGGAGTAGTAGAAGAGATTGGATTTATACCCTGCCCTTCACTAGGCATCTCAGAGTGGCTTACGATCCCCAACTTTGGCCTTTGGATACAGTGATAAAAGTTTGACTGATTGAGCCTCACAACTTACAGTGCAATCCTGAGTGGAGTTACAACCTTCTACGTCCATTGAAGACACTGCACTTAAATGAGGGGAAACTCTGTTTAGGATTTCAAAGTTACCATGTGAAGTAGGACTGCCATTAGCATCAGTGGATGGCCCCAAGTCTGAACATGATGGGAGAGGGAGTTCAGCAGTTCGAGACCCGAGTGCCGCATGACAGAGTGAGCTCCCGTCTCTGGTCCTAGCTCCTGTGCCAACCTAGCAGTTGGAAAGCAAGAAATTGCAAGTAGATAAGTACGTGCCGCTTCGGTGGGAAGGTAACAGCATTCCGCGTGCCTCGGCGTCTAGTCATGCTGGCCACATGACCATGGAAATGTCTTTGGACAGTGCTGGCTCTTCGGAGATGAACACTGCATCCCTAGAGTCAGATTCCACTGGCTTTCGAGCAAGGGAAACGTCTACCTTTACCTATACTTTCTTCACAACATACATAAGTGGTGAGAGAGAGCATTAATGTAGTAGTTAGAGGGTCAGACTAGGATCTGGGAAAATCCCAGTTCGAATCCCCACTCAGCCACGGAGGATTGCTGGGTGACACTGGGCCGGCCACACACTCTCAACCCAACCTACTTCACAGGGTGGTTGTGAGGATAAAAAGAAGGCAAAGAGAATGAGGCAAGGTGCCTTCGATGCCCCTAAGGTGGGGCGTAAATGAAGTAAATAAATCAATAAACCAATTCTCATCTGGCCAACCACTCTGTCCTGCTTGTGAGGTATGGCGGGATATAAATCCCAATCAATGAATGAATGAATGTAAACTGGAAGGCATTTCCTTGCAGGATTCCAATCCACCTTTGGTCTTTTCAGTTAAAGTGGCCTTCCGGGGTAGCGGCCCACCAGATACTCTTTTGGTAAGTTCAAGGGCCAGTCCCCCCAAGAAGAATGTCACTTGGGAGTGACCAGTCCCTCTCCAAGCAATTAAGAGCAACTCTCTATCCCCTCCTCCAGAGCTACTGCAATCACTTTCTTCGCCCTTTCTTCGCACATTTTTTTCTGGATGGAAATATGGCAGCACTACAGGGTTGCCAACCTCCAAGTGGCACCTGGAGATACCCCACTATTACAATTGATCCCCAGGTGACCAGGATCAGTTCCCCTGGAGGAAATGGCTGCTTTGGGGGGTGGACTCGATGGCACTGTGCCCTCCTGAGGTCCCTCCCCATCCCCAAACCCTGCCCTCCTCAGGCTTCGCTTCCAGAATCTCCAGGTATTTCCCAACCCAGACCTGGCAACCCTACAGCACCAGCACCCTTTCCCAGCTGCCTCTCCTCCTCCTGCACTCGTGCACATGTGCAACCTTGTCCTGAATGGAAAAGGAGCACACGATTGACTCTTTCCCCCTGCATCAAAGCTGCTATTTGCCACTTCTAGGGAAAACCTTTGAGTACTGCCTCTGCCTACCGAGCTGTGATTCTGTGACTGGCTCCACCTTCTGAGTGGCCCTTTTGTGACTGGTTCCACCTACTCAGCTGCCATTTTTGGACTGGTAGCTCTTGGGAAAACATTAAGTCTCTCCCAGGAACATAGTTTGCCTTCCTTTGATCTATGCAACATGGGGTTCCCAACCTCCAAGTGGAGCCTGGAGATCTCCCGTGTTGCATAGATCGGGGGCCTTAATCCACCATCAGCCAGCTGGCCAGCAGGGGAACCCACCCCCAAAGAGCCACACCATGCCTGTCCCCGTGGCATCACACTCTAGCATTTGGCTAAGAATCCTATGGTGACCACTGAGTTTCTGGCCAAATGCTAGAGCGTCCCCTGCACAACATGCCTGGCACGATGATGTCACTTCTGGGTGACGTCATTGCAGCGTGCGCACAAATATCCTGGGGAGCAGCATGGAGCCCCCCGCCGGCAGAAGGTAAGCACCTGGCAACCCTATCTCCCAGAATTACACCTTATCTCCTCCAGACTACAGAGATCAGTTCCTCTGGAGAAAATGGCTGCTTTGGAAGGTGGAATCTGGGGCATTATACCCTACACAGTTTGGTGTAGTGGTTAAGTGCGCAGACTCTAATATGGGAGAGCCAAACTGGGTTTGATTCCCCACTCCTCCACTTGCACCTGTTGGATAACCTAGGGCAAGCCATAGTTCTGGCACAGCTGTTCTTGAAAAAGAGCACTTTCTGTCAGAGCTCTCTCAGCCCCACCTACCTCACAGGGGGTCTGTTGTGGGGAGGGGAGGGGAAAGGAGTTTGTAAGCCGCTCTGAGACTCCTTTGGGTAGTGAAGGGCAGGGTATAAATCCAATCTCCTCTTCTTCTTCTGATGATGGTGAGGTCCCTCACCCTTCCCAAAATCTCCAGGAAGTTTCCAACCCAGAGCTGGCAAACCTAACACAATGGCATCACAACGCTTGGCTGTTTCATTTCCAATTGCTAGCCTAGCACAGACTTGCCAAGCTCCAGGGCTGCCAGCTCCAGGCAGGGCCTGGAGAGTTCCCTGGAATTACAACTGATCTCCAGATGAGAGAGATCTGTTCTCATTGAGAAAATGGCTTGCTTTGGAGGGTGGACTCTACGGCATTATACCCCACTGAGGTCCTTCCCTTCCCCAAACCCTGCCCTCCCCAGGCTCCACCCCCAAATCTCCAGAGAATTTCCAATCTGGAGTTGGCAACCCTAGACCTTGGGGCGGCCTCAGGAAACCTCCAACGCTCCCT
Organism: Gekko gecko; assembly: GCA_029375565.1. Lineage (NCBI taxonomy): Eukaryota > Metazoa > Chordata > Lepidosauria > Squamata > Gekkonidae > Gekko > Gekko gecko. The sequence goes on along the minus strand of JAPDNY010000001.1, from coordinate 313,053,885 downwards.
CAGGAAGACAAGACAAGGCCCATCGCATTGTCGTGGCCTCAGCCCTTAGCCTAGTTTTCAAACTAACCACCTGTATGTAACCCGCAATGTTGTCATTTAGCGGGGGGGGTCCCTCATCCTGCAGAGCTGAACCAAATTGTGCTGTTACTGTTCCCCATCTCGGCCCCCTGCTCTCCACCCACACCTGCACCAAACTGAATACTCTGGGCCAAACGGCTTATAGGGCCTGAAAACGTCCCCAGTGGGATTTGGAAGAAAAACCTGAGGCGATAGAACCACAAAAAGCCAGGAACGTAGTTCAGCGCATGGAAACCTCCCAAACGCAGCTGAAGCGGAGTCTTCTTTGTGTGGAAAAAACCAGAGGAGCAGCTGCACGGGGTCAAAACAGGCTTGGAAATGCAGCTCAGGTCTTGGGTCAGACCAAGGAAGCTGGAAGGGAGAACTAAAAATATAATATCCCCAAACAGCCTGAATCTGGAGGCCATAAGGATCACCCTCTCCTGCATTAATCTGTGCAGGCACTTCAGAGGTCCCTCTCCACATGTTGCCACAAAGACAGGAAAACCCCTTCCCATATTTCACTGGGGCAAATATAAGCACGCATGCAACACAGGGAAGCCAGCCTCCAGGGGATCCCCTGGAATTACAGCCAATCTCCAGATGGCAGAAATCAGTTCCCTTGGAGTAAATGGATGCTTTGGAGGGTGGACTCTATGGCATTGCACCCCACTGAGTTCCCTGTCCTCCCCAGGCTCCAACCCCAAATCTCCAGGAGTTTCCCAAGTCCCAGCTGGAGCTGGAAACCCTATGCCCCCATCCCCCAATGGCTGCTAAGGCGGACTTGGCCAACCCTATTGCAACACCCCCATTCCTGCACCGAGGCTTGCCTCCTGAGTCTCCTCCCAGCCTAAACAATAATTGCTGAATACTCCAGGCAGTAAAAATACATTCTGCAATAGCCAGTCTTTCGCTCATTGAAAAGCCAAGAGGGTTTTTTTTGTTCTTTTGGCTAGAGATATGCTAGAAAAACAACTGCCGTTACACGTGCCTTCTCCGTTACAGCCCCCCACCTTGTGGAATGGCCTGCCTGCTGAGGTCAGGAAAGGCTCCCACTCTCCTGGCTTCCCACAAACTATGCAAAACTGCATTATTCAATGCAGGTTTTTCTACACAGATGAGAGGGCCGTACAGTAACAAAACGGTTCAGAAAGATACCTGGGTAAAGCGTTAGGGATTGTGGTCTATGCTACAGTGCATAGTTTGTACTGTCTGCTGTTATAAGTAGGATCCGATCCTGTATTTTTACATTGTTTAACACGTCTTATTAATAGTTCTGTTTGGCTTCAGCTCTTCTGCTTATATTTGTGGCAGTGTTCCCTCTAAGCTGAGTTTTTTAGCCTCCGGCTCAAATATTTTTGTCTCAGCCCAGGAAGGACGGCTCCAGAGCAAACTAATTGATGCAGTCGCCAAATGGCTCTCTCACAACTTTAATGCCAGTAGCTCACAAAGTGGAATTTTTGCTCACAAGACTCCACAGCTTAGAGGGAGATTGCATGCCACTCTGAGACTTCGAGTGAAGGGCGGGGTATAAACCCAATCTCCTCCTCCTCCTCCTCCTCTTCTTCTTCTGCACAGTGGTTGGGGAAGCCTCCAGAGCAAAGCTCAGGGCAGCTGCCCCAGATACCCTCTGGCTAAGGCTGCCTCCTAACAGAGAGACCCTCCTACCTGAGCATTGGATCTACCATCTCACATTAGATTGTTGGATGATCTACAAGTTCTCTCCCTGACTCATGAAAGAGTTAACCTGTTTGTTTGTCTATGCTAATTGATAGTTGCAACCAGGGGTCTTTTGGGGCCAGAGCGGCCAGATCACCACTCTGGCAGCCCACGCGCTGACACAAATGGCAGTGGTGGCAAGCCCCGCCCCCAGCTCCCCACACTGAAGCGCTGCAGCCCGGGGGCCGCCTGAAGACGCCCATCACTGGCCTCCCAGGGCCACGTTGGCACACTGCGGCCCCAAGGTGGCCTGAAGAGACCCATTGCCGGCCTCCTGGGGCCCGCGCTGGAGTGCTGCGGCCCCGGGGGAAGGCATTGATGGCGGTAAGTGAGAGATCTGGGGGGTAGGGGCTTGATGGCGGGGTGGGAAAGCTTCCTCCCTCTCCCCATCTCTTTGCCCTCTTTCTGTCCCTCCTTTTCTTCTCTCCTTTCCTTTTCTTTCCCTTTTCCTCCTTCTTTCCTTCTCTCTCTTTCTTTCTTTCCTTTCTTTCCTTCTCTCCTTTTTCTTTCCCTCCTTTTGTTCTTTCCTTTTTCTCTTTCCCTCCTTCTTCCCTTCTCTCTTTCCCTCCTTTTGTTCTCTCCTTTTCCCCTTTCCCTTCTTCTTTCTTTCCCTCTCTTTTTATCCCCTTTCCTTCTCTTTCTTTCCCTCTTTCCTTCCTTCTTTCCTTCTCTCTACTCTCTTTCTCTTTCCTTCCTTCTTTCCTCCTGTGGCCCAGTTCTTCACTTCCCTTCCCTTCCCACCCCCACCCCCCCAAGGCTGGCTGGGGAAGGGGAGGGGAAGCTTTTGAAGATGCCTTCCCCCCTTGCTTCCCCTTCTGACATCACTTCTGGTGATGTCAGGGGGTGTGGCATATGCTAATGAGCTATTATACTAATAGCCTAGTAGCTCATTAGCATACCTTATGCTAATGAGCTCCTGGAGCTCTTTTTCTATGAAATGACCCCTGGTTACAACCTATGAGGTGTCAGAAGGGGAAGGTCTTCTGCATAAAGAACTGACCTTTAGTCTGGTCATTGGTCAGTTTGTAATTGGGAGATACTGCCTGAGTTTTTGCAGGTAGGCAGTTTTGGGTTTCTTCTTCCTTCCTTTTGTCTAGAGATTGGTGTCGCAAGTCTCCATCTTGGAGTTAACACCAGCTAGAAAGATGTAGCTTAGTTAGCTAGGCTGTTCTCTTGTTCTGTCCTGCCATGTAACCCTCCCTAAAACCTTAGTAAACTTTCTTTTAGCTAATTTACACGTGTGTGCTAGGTTATTATTTTTATGTGCCCAAGAAAGAAAGAGGGATGCTTCTGCTGAATCCAAGTAATGTCTCCTGCTTCTCTTTCCATCTCTCATCCTAACTTCTTCAAAGGTCCCTCTCTCACCAGCAAGCGACAACAACAACAAAAGCTGACCCTTCCTTGAGCTCAGAGTCAGGGGGCTGCTGATTTCACACATTCACAGGGGCGGAGATGGGCCTGCCGGACTTGGGGCTGCCAGACGTGTGCCTGGAGTAAACTTAGGTTCCAACTATATACATTACTGTTTTCACAAGTTCTCCACAGGGACTTTACGCCAGGAGGGCTGTGGGGGTAGGCTCTATTCACACCATGGGGAGGCTGTTGCTGTCCCGATCAGAATCAGGCCCATCTGTTCCTTTTACATACAGGTTGCCATGGGGACTTGCAGCTGAGGCATGGCTGCAAATTCCTGTGGAAAACTTCTGGGAGGGGGAAGGTAACATATTGTTTAAGCCTGAATGTCATCCACTTCCTGGGACCATCTCAAGTCAAGAAAATGGATTTGGCAGGTGTGTGGGGAGGTGAACCTTAACACTTTCTCTCCACATGCTAGGGTGTCAGGCACTTCAGAAAGGCAGTCAAACACCAGGCTTCATAAGAAGATAGAGTTTATTCAGCAGCAGTTCTAAAAGCGCACTAACATTTCATTGTCAGGAATGAAGGACACAAAGGAACATCTACGGATATACCCCACTGAGCTAGCCCCCCTAAGCATTCTACCAATGGCTACATAGCCCAGCCCGCGCGCGGGAGAAAGGTGCGAAAGTTGTTCGAGCCATAAAGGGGCCCAGCTGTCCATACCGGAAAAACCCAAACTGTATGACAAGGCCATTTGGTCAGATAGGAGATAGCCCAGGCTGAGGAACACCCTGTTGCCCTGGCAACCTCCCCACTTCCCCTCTTCCAAGCATAAAAAGTTACAGATCATCTCATCCTCCTTCCCTCCCTCACATCTTATGGCAGGATCACCTGACATAGGGTCCCAATCCAAATCATAAATCCACATGCCTGGGAACTGGGTTCCAATCACAGAAATACAGGAACAGACCTGTTCAAAGTCCATGTGTCAAAGTGATCTTTTTGTGTACAAATTCACTCTTTACCTCCCTACCGAAGGGCAGAACCCTTCCTTTTAAACCTCTCCAACGCCCCCCCCTTCCCTTATTGGTGGAAGGTTACTACTCAGACACCAAATAGTTGGGCATCACATGGAAAAGTGCCTTTGTTTTGTTAACCACCACCCCTCACGAATTTTGGTCTCCTGCTGACTTTATAACCAAATAGCTTAGGGAAAGGGGGGGGAGATCTATGTATAGATTTATGACTGTCAATTACAAAAAAGAGGCAACATTATAATCAAATTATATTTGGATTATATGTATAATCCGAAACCTTTAATCAAATTACAAAGATTAAAATACCATGTATCACAAAACAACAATCTTTGGCCACATATATATGTACTTTCCTTTAGTATATAAAACCTTTTAAATAAAACTGCACTTGTATACAAGGGACTGTCACACAGTTACAAGCATCATTCCTATAACCAGGTCCATTTAAAAATTGCATTAAATACATGTAAACCAAACAAAACCAAACACATTTCAGCTGTGAGGCCTTCCTCAGTTATTTAATGCATCATAAACTGCTTTTTGTTAAAATTACAAGCCTGACCACAGCACTAAACATCCAGATATAAAAATGTTCGTAAGGACTAAGTATCTTCCTTTGATATTAATTAGGACCATCAAAGATAACTATCTGGATGTTTGATGTGAGTGGCCCAGATTTCTCCATAAACCAGATGAGGATCAAATGTTGCCCAATGGTGAGTATAACCACATACAGGAAATGAAACATTCTTCAAATATTCAGAATTTAGCTGAACTTCTGTGCATTCACAGAGTGCAAGTTAAACATTAACCTAGGGTTGCCAGATCCAGGGTGAGAAATACCTGGAGATTTTGGGGTGGAACCTGAGGAGGGCAAGGTTTTGGGAAGGGAGGGACATCAATGGGGTACAACGCCATAGAGTCCATCTTCCAAAGTGGCCATTTTCTCCAGGTGAACTGATCTGTCACCTGGAGTTCAGCTGTAATCCCAAGAGATCTCCAGCCACTGCCTGGAGGTTGGCAGCCCTACATTAACACACACCCCCAGCTGGATACATAAGTATACCCCTAGCTACCTTGAGTACTAAAATGGCAGACTCTGTACATGCCTGTGCACGCTGAGAGGGGATGTATTCCAGGATACAAATCTTGGCAATACATTAATAGATAAAAGTAAATGTGGAAAGCAACCCATGCTGGAAGCAAACAATCAAGAGAGCTTTTAGGGTACCCTGACCTTGATAGCCCAGGCAAGCCCAATCTTGTCAGATCTCAGAAGCTAAGCAGGGTCTGACTCTGGATGGGAGACCTCCTTGAAATACCAGAGGTGGGAAGCGGGGGCAGGCTTTATTCACCCACCTCTCTGAATATCCTCCAGGCCTCCAGTAGGGGTCAGTCACCAGGTGTACACACACTCATAAACATACACATTAGGGGGGGAAAGAAAGCTTTCAGGGTTAGTGGAAGTATGAAGCCATGGATAAGAAAAGTCATCCAAGAGGTTTAACATAATTACCTCCGGTGGGCTGAACAAGGGGACTCCCCTGCCATTACATGTGTTAACCAGGTTAGCAAAGCTAGGCGATTGGCCAGCACTGCCCTTGTGAACAGTCTCTATGCTTTTCTTTTTCAATGTTCTTCTTCACAACCTGAAAGGTCTACCTAGTGGTGACCCATCATGAGCTACTACTGGGGGAGGGGGCTCTAGTCCACAAAATAAAACACATTAGCCTTTAAAGGCCCTAGCCTCAATAGCCCAATCTCGCCAGATCTTGGAAGCTAAGCAGGGTCAGCCCTGGTCAGTATTTGGATGGGAGACCACCAAGGAAGTCCAGGGTTGCTACGCAAAGGCAGGCAATGGCAACCTGCCTCTGAACATCTCTCACCTTGAAAAACCCAATGGGATCGCCATAAGTCAGTTGTGACTCGACGGCAAAACAGCAATAACAACAACAAAGCCTTTAACCAGCATCAGAAGAGCCCTGTCCATTTCTGTGGCAGCACACCAACATGGTGACAGCTCTGAAATCTCTTGTCAAACTCAAACAAGCTCAGGGCTCCAAGGACTTGCAGCAGAGACTGTGGTATGATGAAGCAGCCTTCTTCAGGGTCAGACCTTTCGCCCATCTCACTTGCTATTTTCTGCTTCAGAGTCAGGCAGAGAAAAGTCATCACTGCCTACCAGAAACCCGTGTTTGGTGCTGCTGACAGGGATTGAACCTGGGACCTTTTGCATGCAAAGCCGATGTCCCACCACTGAGCCACTAACCCTCCTCCCAATGGCCCTCACCACTAGCGAGATTAAAGAAAAGGCAAGAAACTGGCCGGAGGTTACCCAGTGAGCTTCACAGCAAGTAGGACGAGGACTAAAAAACCGATTTTCCTCCCTCGTGATCAGACAAGATTGCCCCAAGGTTCTGACTACCTATGCAAAGCCATTGATTTAGAAGCAGGTCTTGCGTACTGTTTTGGATAGTGCTGAATAAGTTGAATTAGGGAGGCAAGCAAATCACGCTGAAGCATAAATGCTCGATTTGCATTAATTTATGATGACTGCAGAACAAGAAGTCATCTGCTCACATTGTTTGGCCAGGCGGGGGGCACGAGACTCGCAACGATTGCTGGAATCTTGCGGTTGAGTTCTCTCTGTATACCACCCACCCGAAATGCTGTTTTTGCACCTTCGGGAGGCCTGACCCACCAAGAATTAAAATTTAATGAGATTCCCCTGGGAAACGAGGAGGGGGCCGCCTTTCCCACACAGCTGTCCATAGGCCCCTGTTTGGGCTGTTGGCCAAGCCTACAATCATCCTAGTCTGCAACTGTGGTAATATCAAGTCCTGGAGGAAAACGACTTGGGAGAAAAGAAGACCTCTTTTCTTGCCTGGATCTTTCTTTAGGGGTACCTTGCACTGTCCTCCCACTTCCTCCCCAAGCCTTAGGCTGGCAAAATGTTACTAGATATGCTGGTAGGGTTACCAGCATCCAAGCCAGCCCTGGAGATCCCCCAGGATTACAACTGATCTCCAGAATACAGAGATCAGTTCCCCCAGAGAAAACGGCTGCTATGGAGAGTGGACTTTATGCTATTATACCCTGCTGAGGCCTCTCCCCTCCCTAAACCTGACCCTCTCCAGGGTCTACTCACAAATCTCCAGGAATTTCCAAACCCACAGCTGGCAACCCTGTGTGCTGGGGGGGTCCCAACTGCAAGATGTATTTACACCCAAACCTAACTGGCGGTCTGCAGACGAAGGGAAGCAGGAATGTTATAAACCTGGGAATCGCTAGGCCTGCCTGACTCTCTTTCAGGCAAGGTCCAAAGGATGGCCTAGAGTAGTGATCCCCAAGCTGGTGTCCTCCAGTAAGTTTCATGGTGCCTATCTGTTTCTTCCGCAAAGCAAACAGCCACCCCTGGCTTTCCTCCACCTCACCAGGATGGAAGGTGCCACAGGAGAAGCCAAGAGGCATCACCCTTTGCTGTCTGCAGAGAATAACTGCCTCCATTTTTGGAGGATTGCGAGCTTCTGTAATGGCAACACAAATCAATAACATGCCACTGCCAGTAAGATTTAAGGCAAGTGCTGAAGGCACTTTTCAGCCCCAGTGGGTTCCACTGACTGCGCGCTGACACATAGCTACACCACTGATGTGGTAAATAATTAGAGAAGCTTAATCTGAAAGGGTGTGAGAAATAATAACTGGGTTCCAACTAGGCCTTGTGCGCTCGCCAGTACAATAATAAGAATTCATTTGTCCCAGAACCCCTATTCCCAGAGCACTCCTGAGACAGTCAAATGTAAGCAAAGTCTCTACCTGGAGCGTCAGGTCTTACAGCAGAACTCCAAGAAGTTCTTTATTCCAAGGGACACTCTGCATCGCTGTCCTTTCAGCTCTCACCCTCCTGGCTCCTGACTACAGTTCTGTTTCTCTTTCTGTTTCCCCTCCTTTTCTCCCCTCAGGAAAAGGCCAAACTGTTTCTAGGACAGAGTCAGGGGCTGTTGGGAGATGTAGTCTCCCAGTAATTCCATTACACTTCCGACAATTTGCAATTGGTGCCAGCCAACTCCCCATGGCAGCCATGTTGTGGCGGCAGCCATTCATCCTCTTCAACACTCCAAAAATTCACAAAAGCCTCAATAAAGTTGGGGACCTCAGGCCTGGAAGTTCTTCCCAGAGAGGCCTTAACGCAGTGGTCAGGCCCCCAGGTTTCCACTCAGAAGACCACAGGCCATATCCCTGTCATACCCTAGGGCTGCCAGCTCTGGGTTGGGAAATACCTGGAGATTTTGGGGTGGAGCTTGGGCACGGTGTGGTTTTGGGAGGGGAAGGATCTTGGCAGGGTGTAATGCCATAGACTCCACCCTCCAAAGAAGCCATTTTCTACAGGAGAACTGAACTCAGTCACCTGGAGATCAATTGTAATAGCAGGAGATCTCCAGGGCTACCTGGAGGTTGGCAACCCTAGCATATCCAGTTAAAATGTGGAGGTTACAGGTGTGGGAAACAGCCTGCCAGTCAGAGTGGATCGTTCTGGGCGTGACCCAGTCAAAGATGACTCTGTACATTCAATTCTGCCCCATTTGACTGGACTGCTGTCTTGTCAGCAACAATTATATAGCACCAACAGCAACAAGAGACCAGCTCTCTGGCGTCCCATCTCTGGTGAAATGGTGACCCCTAGAGGAGTTCATACTGTACTCTCACTGGGTAGTCATTTCATTGGATCCAAAGGTCCTGGCCTATATTGTTTTCTCTATTTGTTTCATTTATACCCCACTTTTCTCCCCAATGGGGACTCTAAACAGCTTGCAATATTCTTTCTTGATCCATTTCATCCTCACAACAACCCTTGGAGGTAGATCAGGCTGACTGTGTGTGTAGGGTTGCAAGACTCCAGGTGGCACCTGGAGATCTCCTCCTAATATATCTCCAGACGACCAAGATCCGTTACCCTACAGAAAATGGCTGCTTTGGAGGGTGGATTCGATGGCATTACACGCTGCTGAGGTACCTCCCAACCCTCCCCAGGCTCCGCACCCAAAATCTGAACCCAGGTGTCCCAGTTCCTAGTCTGATACTCTAACCACTACACCACGCTGGCCCTTTTAAGTTTCAAGCAGGTGGCACATTACACTAGAAGAAGGAGAAGAAAGACCACTTGGTTTTCTGTTGGATCAGGGAGACTCCACGGTGGCAGTCACACATGCACGATAAAGCGGGGGGGAAGCGAGGCTATTTGTTCCATAGGAATTTGACCCGTAGTTGCACAATCACACAGGCCTTGGAAGCTGTGGGCACAGTCCACCACTGCGTGATCAGATGCAACCGCGGGTGAATCAGGTTGTGTTTTTTTGCCATGTGTTTCTGGTGCGCTTCAACAAGGGATCAATGATTTGCATCTCCGCACTGAGGGCTTCCTATACAGTGTGTGATGATGTGCATACCGAGACGGGGGGGGACGGGACGATGGCATGGAGTCAGGATGGCCTAATCAGACCATCCTGATGCCGTGGGAATGTGCTGGCCCATAGCAACCCATTTGCTACTGGACTTTCCCCAGTGTCTTTTTACTCCGCTTCTGAGGTGGAGCAAAACGGGTTGCTGACGGGTGCGGGGCGCTTCCCAGATGTTTGTGTTTAACTGCGCCCTTTAAATCCGCCCGGCATTCGCGCCTATGGCGTGGCTAATTGTGCGTGTGATCGCGACCCACATTATAAACTCATATATAGAGAAGGTCAAAGCAAGAAAAAAAGCTAATCTAGGTTTGTCGATTCTGACTTGGGAAAATTCCAGAAGATCTGGAGGTGATGCCTGTGGAGGGGAGACTTTGGAAGCAATTTCAGCTATAATCTATGGTATACCATGGAGTCAGCCCTTTGAAGCTGTCATTTTCTCCAGCGGAACTGATCTTTGTAGTCTGGAAATCAGTTGTTAACTGGGAGATCTCCGAGCCCCACCTGGAGGATGGCAACCCTAACTGGATCTCACTGTCTGTGCTTGGAAACACAAATACCCTTTTGGAAGGCATTTCTAATGGGCCCAAAGGCATCCTGGCACTGACCCCCACCCCCTTGTGTCAAGTATTATATTACAAGCTCCTTGGGGCAGGGACCTTCATTCTATAAAGTGTCATGCACATTAATGACACTAAGCAAATTAAATACATATTCTGCCCCGCCCGCCTCATCCTTGGACCTCTTTTAAAAGCATGCCATAGTTCACACTAGGCTGAACAAATGTAAATTTTGCTTGTCACATATCAGACCAACCACACCTTAGAATTTTGCTGACCTGTTTTTACTGCCCCGCAGGTTAGCCCAGGCTGGCTCCATCTTATAAGATCTCAGAAGCTAAGCAGGATCAACCCTGGCTAGTATTTGGATCTTGGAGGCCTCCAAGGAATACCAGAGTCATGATGTGGAGCCCGGAAATAGCAAACCACCTTTGTTCATCTCTTGCCTTGAAAACCCCACCAGAGGTCACCATAAGTCAGCTGTGACTTTCCACCACCAGGTTGCTAGTTGCATGTAGTCTGTTTTCTGCCTGAACCCGAGGAGATTGGTAGCAAATGGGTTAAAAGTTTTATTTAATTGTGTCCTTTGTTATGTTTCCTGCAAGAATGTGACTTTGGGTCATATGATGTCAAATGAGCTTTAATCCATTAGCTTCACTATGATAGTTTGCATTGAGGACAGCCAGTTATAGTGTTGGACCAAGGAGACCTGGGTTCAAATCCTCAGCCAGTAAGCTCACGAGAGAAGCTAGGGCCAGTCAGTAATGATGACAGCATCCTCACTCAAAAAATCCTAGGAGGAGAAGGTGTTGTTGGTCTTATAGCCAGTTTGATGTAGTGGTTAAGTGCGCGGACTCTAATCTGGGAGAACCAGGTTTGATTCCCCACTCCTCCACTTGCACCTGCTGATGTGACCTTGGGTCAGTCACAAGCTCTGGCACAGCTGTTCTTGAAAAAGAGCCGTTTCTGTCAGAGTTCTCTCAGCCCCACCTACCTCACAGGGTGTCTGTTGTGGGGAGGGGAAGGGAAAGGAGTTTGTAAGCCGCTCTGAGACTCCTTTGGGTAGTAAAGAGCAGGGTATAAATCCAATCTCCTCTTCTTCCTCTTCTTCTTCTTCCCCACTCTTCACTACTCAAAAAAGTCTTGGAGCAGCTTACAATCGCCTTCCCTTCCTCTACCCACAACAGACACCCTGTGAGTTAGGCCAGGCTGGGAGAGTTCTGAGAGAGCTGTGACTGGCCCAAGGTCACCCAGCTGGCTTCACGTGGAGGAGTGGGGAATCAAACCTGGTACTTCAGATTAGAGTCCTCTGCTCGTAACCACTAGACTAAGCTGGCTCAAAAGGAATGTTTGTAAGAAAAACAACAACTCAACTGAAAAAATGATGGAGGGCAGAAATGCAGAAGTCCTATGCTCAACATGATTTTGAGGACTGCAGACTGACTGCTAAGAAAAGCAGGAACAAGTTGCACATGTAGACTTATTCCCACTCTGAGTCTTACCTACTTCCCAGAGGTGTTACGAGGATCAAATGGAGAGGAGAGATGGGATACGCTCCCGGGGAGGGGGGGCAGAGCAAAAAAAAATTATAATCTTGTGTGTTTGTGTGTGTGTGTACAAGTGAATCATTTGTTGTGAGGTGTATTATTTCCTCATTCCTTATAAAAACTGATTTGAAAATTCACTGAAAACTGAGGGAGCTTTTTTTAAAAAAAAATAACAGAATGATCGGCCTACCCTTCTTCCATAGCTCCTTGTCACTGCCATTTGCAGTATCCTCTGGTGAGGTCCAGGGTGGCAAGCATTTTGGCTCTGACAAGCCGACTCAAGTAAGTCACCCACCCTGGCCATGAAACTGATACAAAATCAGACCAATCCATCAGCTGAGGCATTAGGACCAGGGAGGGGGGCTTTGCCAGGGGCTCCGTGAGGATATTGATTGGTTGATTTGATTTCTAGCCTGCCCTCTGCTGCATAGCAGGCTCAGGGCAGGTTACAACAATATAATAAAACAATACGATACCATAACAATCATTAAAACCCCAGTATAAATATCAATCAGTAATACAGTTGCATAGCAATCAACGGCACCAATTGATACCTCTATTCCAGGAAAAACTCCTGGATAAAATCCACATAGGTGCACAGTAGATAGTAACTAATACTGAGGGAGTGAGCAAACAAAAACAATGCAAGATGGCACCAAGCTGGTGGAGGCCAATACTGATAGGTCTCTGTTGTTTCAACCGAAGAAGAAGGAGGAGGAAGAGATTGGATTTATACCCCACACTTCACTCAGATTCTCAGAGCAGCTTACAATCTCCTTTCCCTTCCCCTCCCCACAACAGACACTCTGTGAGGTAGGTGGGGCTGAGAGAGCTTTTTCAAGGACTACTCTTGAGAGGACGGCTCTGAGAGAATTTGCGACTGACCCAAGGTCACACCAGCAGCTGCATGTGGAGGAGTGAGGAATCAAACCCGGTTCTCCCAGATTAGAATCCGCACTCTTAACCACTACATCAAACAGGCAGAACACCTCCATTCTAGCTGTAGCATGACCTCCACTTCCACCAGTTTTTCTACCGCCTGAAGCCAGGGTCTATGTTCCACCCATGCTATTTGACCCCGAGGGGGAGTCTCAATGGCATGTTCCACTAAGGAGGCCTGTCCAAGCTGACTTGACAGTACGTCCCAATATGCTACTTCCAAATCCCTTATCTCCTGCACCAGGGGCGGGGGGGGAGCCCCTCCTCCAAATCTATCTTTCCCTTGTCTCTGGCTACACTGGAATCTGGCCCTAGATATACTCCTCTGGGTCTAGTCCTTCCGGGTCTTCTGGAGCCACTACCAGTGCATAGCTCTCTCACATACGCCAGGCCTTTAAAAGATTAACATGATGGATGCGCAGGGCGTTCTGTAAGTCAGGCCTCTATACCTCATAGTTAACCAGGCCTACCTCCCTGACCACAGTAAAGGGGCCCTGCCATTGCACATGAAGCTTAGAGGCACGACTTGGCAACAACACTAGTAGTCAGTTCCCTGGCGTGAAAGCGCAGGGCTTGTTCTGATGACCATAGGTCCACTTCTGCCTACCCTGTGCCCCTGCTAGACAAGTTTGCACTCTGTAAGCCAGGACTTTTAACTTGTGTCTGAGTTGGATCATGTATCGTACTAGTCCCCTGGCCCCGTAACCCCTTGCTCATGCCAGTGTTCCCTGACCAGGTGAAGGATCCCCCTTGGGCTCCTCCCGAACAACAACTCAAATGGAGAAAAACCCGTGGACATCTGGGGCACCTCTAGGACCAGAAACATCAGGGAACCTAACCACTGGTGCCATTGCTGGGGTGCCTCTGTTACAAACGTAAACATTTTTTTCAGGGTCTTATTGAATCTGTACACCAGACCATTTGAGTTGAAGCTCAAATACTTTGGCCACCAAATGAGAAGGGAGCACTCACTGGAGAAGACCCTGATGCCGGGAAAGACTGAAGGTCAAAGAAGAAGAGGACGGCAAAGGATGAGATGGTTAGACAGTGTCATCGATGCAATGAACAGGAAATTGAGCAAACTTCAGAGGACAGTGGAAGACAGGAGGGCCTGGCGTGATCTGGTCCATGGGGTTGCAAAGAGTTGGACTCGACTGTGTGACTGAACAACAACAACAACAACAGACCATTAGTTTGTGAGTGATGCACAGCTGTTTCCATGTGGGGTGTTACATGTAACAGCTGCCACAGCTGTTGAAACATCTTTCCTATGAGGTGAGGAACCTGATCTGATATGACCTCCTTTGGAAGAGCTCAGTTACCCAAGGGAAGACCTCAATTACCTTCTGTACTATTCCTTCCACTGTGGTGCCACACAATGGGATGGCCTCCGGGTAATACATGGCATAATCCATGAGAATCAGAATATGGGTGTGACTCCCTGTGGAGCACTCCACTGGCCACACTAGGTCTAACCCTAACTGTTTGAAAGAAACCTCTGTGAGGGGCACAGGTATCAAAGGGCCCCATTTCTTGCCCTTGAGTTGCCAACCTCCAGGTGGTACCTGGAGATCTGCTGCTATTGCACCTGGAGATCTCCCTGGAGAAAATGGCTGCTTTGGAGGGTGGCCACTGTGGCATTATACCCTGCTGAGGTCCCTCAATCCACAGTTGGCAACCCTTTCTTAACCAGCAGTTGGTTGTGTTGACATTCAGGACAGGAGGCACAAGATTACTCAGCCTGTGCCCCAACACTCGGCCAATAGAATTGCTGTGTCAGCCCTGCCGATGTTTCCTCTGCTGCTAGATGTCCCGCTAACGACAAGTCATGTCCCAGTTGGATCAGCTGCTGCCTACAGCTGGAAGGAGCTAGCAGGTGGGTGAGGTCATTTTCCTTGCCTTGCCTTGGTACAAGCCAGTCAGCAGATCTCCCTTCTTCTTGAAATAGGGTCTCTGCTGGCCTCCTACAGCTTCTTCACAGAGAGTAGGGTCCTCCCACTGAGCCTTCGCAAACTCCCCAGGCCTATCCCAATCTATTTCCTTGATGATGACAGCTCCCTCCCTCCCTCCCTCCAAGGTTGGCTAAGGGCCAAAACCAAGTCACTCAAGGCCAGGCCGGGACCTCCCTAAGATGGCCACATAGTTGAGCCTGAACCGCTACCACTTCCAATCAGTGGCAATGTCCACCACGGCCCACCGAGTTGCATACGGCTTAATGTCCCCATGGATGCACCATACCCTCCCCACAGGGCGGGCCGCTTTGCCTTCCCACACCAAAGTCTGCCCACTACCCATATGCATTAGGATTTCTACCAGTCATAAGAGCTTTCACCAAATGCCCCATTTGGGCCCTCCTACCTGAGCCGCTGCCCTGGTCTCAGTGTGGGAACAATCCATGTGCAGACACTCCCTCTGCACGTGGCCCTTCAGATGGGCCCATGACCAACCCCCCTGGTGACTGGCAGAACAAAAGTGGATCCTGCAAGGCTGGCCTGTTCCATGTCCCCTCTACCAATGGACTTCCGTGACGGTCCAGGACTGCTGGGTCGTTCTCTTCAGGTCGCTTCCCCAGCCTGCAGTGCTCCATTGCAGTGCCCTCAACGTTCTAACTTCAACAATCTGTTCTGTGGTGTGCACAGCTGACTTTAACCAATGCCAAGCATTCACTTTAACGTGCTGCCCTAGCACCTGGGGCCAATAAGTGTCCTCAATAATATTCAGGGTGTTCAAGATAACTCCTTTTACCTTGGCATAGTCCACAGCAATGGTGACCGACAGTGGTTCTGCCAGGTCTTGGGTCGGTCCCTTCAAGCAAGGGGTCAGAATCAGGGCCCAATGACCTGGGTTCCAACCCATTGCCTGGGCGACCCTCTCAAATGTACAAGGAAAGACCTCTGGATTGTCACCTTGGCCAACTTTGGATGAAGGCCAGGTGTTGGTCCCTGTAGTCCTGGGGTGATGATCATTGGGATGTCTACTGTGGGTCCAGGCCATATGTTGCGCAAGGACTCCCACCATTACCTTTGGGCCTCTCGTGTCCTGGCAACTAAGTGCTCCAGTGCCTGCTGCTGCAGCTCACCCATCTGCCACAGCAAGTGCTCGACAAGACCTGATTCGGCATCTGCGATTGTGCCTGCTGAGCCCCTGCCAGTTTCAATGGGTGAGGTCCTCGGCCTCTCTACCACTGTAGAAGCTGGGTCCTTGTCGAGCCCACCTGGGAAGGGGGTGGTAGGAAGACGGGTGGTAGGGTGGGTATATGCAGCAGGCTCGGGAGTGATCGCCCTTCTATGACTTGGTTCAAGCACCACGAGATGGTAAGTAAAGCAAACTCATGTTTATTTCTGAGCACTATTCCAGTTCCAGTCTCGCAGGAACAAGAAGAAGAATTGGTTTTATCCTCGGCTCCTCACTACCCAAAGGAGTCTCGGAGTGGCTTACAATCGCCTTCCCTTCCACAACAGACACCCTGTGAGGTAGGTGAGGCTGAGAGAGCTCTGAGAGAACTGCTCTGGAGAGAACAGCGCGGAGAGAACTGTGACTGACCCAGGTCACCCACCTGGCTTCACATGAAGGAGTGGGGAATCAAACCCGTTTCTCCAGATTAGCATTTGCCACTCTTAACCACTACACCACACTGGAAGGAGAGTTGTGCCACTCCCTGCACAGCCGCCTGGTTCTCTCAACTGCTGCGTGCCATTAAGGACTCCCCTACTCTGTGGGTTCCCAGATCCTTTCCACAAAAAGAGCCTCTGTTAGCTGGGCAACCAGGGGAGAGGTCCTGATCTCCTCTGCCCCCTTTGTCCTCTCCAACCCAATGGGGTTCCCTCCCCTCTTAGGGCTGCAGCTGACCCTATCAACCAGTCCCACCCTAGGTGACGGCACTGTGGCCTTACCCTGGCAACCAGTTTAGGCTCATGCCGAGCAGTTAGGCCTCCTCCTCAGCCATTGCACCCCCTCCCAAAGGGCTCCACTCCCTTTCCTGGATCTCTGGAACAGAAATCTCAGAGCGAGGACCAGCAGTATCCCCTTTAGCATGGATGCATACACATGAATGCTACGGCACCCTACAGAGCACCACTTGCAGTTTCACACGCATTTTTTCAGTTAATATATTTTGAACTCCCAGTAACACATCGTTGGTGTAGTGGTTAAGTGTGAGGATTCTAATCTGGGAGAACCGGGTTTGATTCCCTACTCCTTCACTTGCAGCTGCCGGATGACTTTGGGAAAGCCATAGTTCTCTCAAGAGCAGTTCTTGAGAGAGCTCTCTCATTCCCACCTACCTCACAGGGTGCCTGTTGTGGGGAAAGGGAAGGGAAAGGAGTTTGTAAACTGCTCTGAGACTCCGAGTGAAGGGAAGGGTATAAATCCAATCTCTCTCTCTCCCCCCCTCTCTCCCTACTGCAAATGTAACTCCCTGACAAACATTTTTCCAGCTTTTAAATAAAAGTGTCTATTGCAGAGAGCATGGACGCAGCAGGCAGAGGCTGAGCCTGCAGTATAGCTGTTTGGGGCAGGAATCCCAGCTATAGGACAACAGCCGTTCCTCGCCTGCCCCTATACAGAAGGGAGGGAGCACAAATATTCATTACAAGGAGGAAGAAAAGACTTTGCTTCATCTCTCCCATTCTCGCCACTGCAAAATCAATTGCAGCGGCCGGCCATCGCTACTGTGTGCCCCGGCCTCTCGCTGTCCCATTGGCAAGGCTGGGGCAGAGGAGGATCTTGCGATCCCCACGCCCTGTCTTGATAAGGAGCCCTGGCAGGAGCCGGCTGGGTCAGACTCTCCTCAGCAGCCGGAGGGGGCAGGGGAGGGGAGGGAAAGGGAGGGGGGCTGGGAACGAGACTTTGCTTCTACATCGGAGGTGCACCGGCCATGGGGCGGATGGAGTATTCATCCCGGAGGAAAGCCGAGGGGGAGACTTTGAAATACTTCATCGAGGATCCCGGCACTGGCACACTCTACAAGAGGGGCCAACTATTAGGAAAGGTAAATCAATGTTCCTTTTTGGGGTGGGGGGTTGTCACAGCTGAACTTGCGCTTCTTTGGGGATGACAGCTCCTTATATCTTCAGCTTGTGCAGAAGGCTTTTATTCCACACACACCCACACAACACACACACACCCCTTTCAAAGCAAGGGGACTGGCGTTGGGGATCTGACTAAGATGCTTGGCACAGAAGAACTTGCCTGGGGTGGCACAGAGAGACCCAGTGAGAGCAAAGAGCCTGCTGTGAGAATCCGTGTTCAAACGGGGCACCGTGTGGGTCTGCTCTGGCATGCCACAAAAACCGACTGGATTCCTGTTCCATTACCCAAGCAAGAGGAATCAAGGTGTCCCCGCTGTGCCAAGAGGCACGAGCAAATGCCACTTTTCCTGCAGAACACAGCAGGGAAATTGAGGCACGGTGCAAAGGGGCTGTTCCAGGTCACTGGCAGATCTATGCGCCCCCCCCTTCCCAGTCCTTCAAGCCCCCTTTTCCCCCTGGCCTGAGGATACAACCCCCATGCATCCTGCTAGCCTTACTTCAAACTAACCCTCTTTTGAGAGTCCTAGAGCCAACCTTTGGGGCTGGAGAGCTGAAAGACAATCTAAAGGCATGAGCAAGGAGGGAAATTCGAGCCTGCCTCTTGCTCACATAGGGACCTGCCCCCCCACCCCCAAGCATGTTTACCTGCTGAATATTTTCATGTATTATTATTATTAATGTATTGATAAAGCGTAGAATCCATACCAGGATCCTTGCAAAATTCCAAAGGTGACTCTAGAGAATTCCATGACAAGCTTACAATGGTAAAATAAGCAGTTGGGGTTGGCCGGGGAAGCGCAGAGGGTCGGAAGGGAAATATGGGGAGGAAGTGAACAGTCTTCCCATAAGCTAGTTTTTGATCCAGATTCTGGACAGGTGGTGCATTTTGGGGCTGGCCGCAGAATGAATTGAAGCTGTTTGGCGGGACTGTTTTTCAAGACAAGTTTGTTTTCCAAAAATTCCAAAGCGGCTTCAATTGTTGCAATGTCAGATTTGAAACAACGGCTCCTTATATAGGATTTGCATTTACCGACTGTCCTTCGGTGCCCTGAAAGCAAGCAGGGTGAATCCCTGAATTTATAACATGAAGTTGTGCGGGTTTTTTGCGAGCACAACTACTGGTTTGTAATAATGCTAATGCTAATAATTTTATAAAGCAGAGCAGAAAAGCTCCGAGCTCGGCCATACTTCTATTAAAAGGAGCAACCACTACCCCCAAAATATACCCCCCCCCCGTTACAATTTAAATTACTCTGGATTAGCTATGACAGAGCGCACGCGACTACTTGGTGCACAAACTGCCTCCCTGCATGGTCTTCCCCACCAATTTTCTATCCCCTCCCCAGCAAGAATGACAGCATTCTAGGCATGTTTACTCAGAAGTAAGCCTCCTGAGTCCGATCGATCACTGCAAAGTTAGACTGCATGAGATTACAGCCCTAAGAGAAGACCAGTTCCCCCTCCTTCAAGCCCAGTCCCTTTTCCCACAGTGTGACGTTCTGCCTGTACCTGGAAAGACATTCTGATCCCTGCCGCCAGCAAACACGGGACGTGAGAACGGGGCTCGGCTCTGCCTGGGATCTGTGCAGACACATCCCGGCTTCGTAGAGACATGCCCAGGCTAGTTACAGGTGGAAGAGGAAGCTCCGCCCAGTTGGGACGCTAGCCAATCTTCAGGGAGCTGTTTCCAGTTTCTGAAGCTAGTTGCGTCCTTTTGCTCTTTGACCATGGTTCGAGACCCACCTGCGCCCGAGAATCAGAGGGCTCGAGCAAAATATAATAGGCGTGGTAGCTAAAAAGGAACGTCCATGTGCAAGAGCAGTGTATCTCTGAATGTCATAAACTGGAAGAAAGCAACAGGGGAGAGCCCTGGCCTTCCTGCCCTGCTTGTGGGCTTTCTAGAAATCCTGGAAACAGCCTGCCCCTGTTGGGAAAAGGAATGTGGAGGAACTGGATCTTAAGTTTAATCCAGCAACTCCCCCTTAATGTTCTTATTTTAAAAATTGGCTGGACAAATTTATGGAAGAAATGCTTTCCAAGAACTACTAGAACTAAACTGAACCTCCATGTTCAGGGGCAGCCTACCTCTGATTACTAGAGGCTCACAACAGGGGAGATTTGTTCCCTTCCTGCCCTGGTTGTGGGCTTGGTGCGACTGACCAGCCAGTGGCGCAAAGGAGAGGAGGAGCAGATAGACCCACCTTGGGCTGCAAGATCCCTGCCTTTCCCCCATGCCTTCAACAACACTGGCAAGCAGAAATCTAAGGAAGAAGGATTTCCTATTCCTGAACCATCATGCTGGGGAAAACTGCCCATATTGCTTGTTCCATGCGGCTACTAAGCTTGCAGGATTCTTGCAAGGAACAAAAGACAAAAGTGGGGCATCGCAGACCAAGATCTGGGCGACCCAGGTTCGAATCCCCACTCTACCATGGAAGTTTGCTGCATGGCCTTGGAACAGTCCCAGACTCTCAGCCTGACCTACCTCACAGGGTTGCTGGAGGAAAGAAAAATCGCTTTGGGTCCCCACCAATGCTCCCTCTAAGCTGTGGGGTCTTGTGAGCAAAGATTTTACTTTGTGAGCTATTGACATTAAAGTTGTGAGTGAGCAATTTGGCTACTGCATAAATTAGTTTGTTCTGGAGCCATCCCTCCTGAGCTAAGACAGAAATCTGTGAGCCGGAGGCTACAAAACTGTGAGCTAGCTCACACTTACTCAGCTTAGAGGGAACACTGGTCCCACTGGGGAGAAAAGCGGGGTATAAAGGAAACTTTTCTATGCATCGTCCCTGCCCAGCTGCCTTGGGTTTGCTGGCCTCTTCCGCTCTGAAAGTGGAATCATAGCCCTAACCACCCAGAGCCCCCCTTGGAAGCAAGGCCCATAATAACCCTTTTTAACATGGGATGCACATGGCTTAGGAAAACCATGTTCTTTTTCCTACCTGCAGTTCCTGGTAGGGTCGTTTGCTCCCAGTGACTCTGCCTTTGCACAGCCTTCTCCAGAAGCTGTAACTTTCCACCCCCTGGCTGAGCTTTTCGATTTTCGCTTTAAAATATCTGGGACGCTCAGCCACCTCCTGGCTCCTCTTTGCTCCTGCTGAAGCAGCACCTTGCTGAGCCGGAACGCTGGACTCTCACACCACCTTCCCGATAAATGCGCGAGAGCCGTATCCTTTCTCCTGTTCCTTCCAGGTGTGTAGTCACCTGCTCATACCTAGAGGGAGGAAGATGTTCCCCTGCGCGCGGGCCAGCTGGTTCTTAATTTCTGTGTCTGTCTCTTTTGAATGGTCTCACTACTGTTCTCTTGCATACAGTCACGGTCTGCATGGAATATCAGCTGCTGAACCACCGGCATTTTGGCCCCACTCTAGACAGTGGTTTTGCCCCTGGGCTGTTGGGCTGTAACACCCAAGAGGTTGTGTATATGTGTGGGAGTTATTTGCTCTGTGGGGAGCCAGCATGTACAAGCGCTGAGTGCATGTGGTGGTGGCCCCCAACAGAGCAAATAATACCCTCTGCCCATTTATGGCCCCCTGGGCTGTTTCGGCCTCCAAAAACAGCACAAGGAGAAGACAGGAATTCCGTCTTCTCCTGCATCGTAGTCCTGAGCAAAACCGGGCCCTGCTCTTCGTTTACTCATGAGTTGCCACCTGGAATTCATCCCTGTGGTGAACTCATGTGGTTTGTAACATCCAGTTAGACTCTCAGTGTCCTGTTATGGCTGCTTAATGTAGATTGTAAACTCTATGGGGCAGGGAGCCTGTCATTTCTGTTCTTGGACCCTGACACCACTGGCAGCAATTATGAAAAAGAAGCTGTAGGAATAGGGACAACTGGAAGAGGTTGCAGAGCAGTACCAAATCTGCCACAACCCCAGCAGCAAAAAGTCTTTTGGTACCTGGAAGCCTACTGCATTTATTGTGGCAGATATTAATGTCAACTAGAGCCTACTCCATCTGATACATAAGAAACATCACTAACTATGGATGCTGGACATATTTTTTTTTCTTTTTAAGATGGAGTACATTGTTACACAGAGCATCTGGGTCTTGCAACTAGGGAGTAACCCTTGGAAGAGGCTGTTGATTTGCATCACCTTTTGTGTGCTTTCAGGATAGAGCATGATCCAGTTTTTGTTAATATTACATCCCTTTGCCAGATTTGCAGGGAAGGAAGAAATCTTTCAGAAGCTATTCCAGTGGACCCCCCCCCCTTGACATAATTCAGGTTGGAGGGAGGGGTCTACACCAACTGTCAGCCATGTTGATCTGCAGTAGAAAAGCTAGATTCAAGGCCTGTAGCACCATAGAGACCAACAAGATTTTGGGGGTGTTTTGCGACTCAACGCTCCCTTCGTCAGATCTGATGAAGGGCACTTTGACTGTCAGAAGCGTATAACCTGAGAGCCAGCATGGTGTGTAGTGGTTAAGAGTGACGGATTCTAAACTGGAGAACCAGGTTTGATTCCGCCCTCCTTCACATGAAGCCAGCTGGGTGGCCTTGGGTTAGTCACAGTTCTTTCAGAGCTCTCTCAGCCCAAAAAGTAAGTCTAGCTCCCCAACGCTAAATGGCTAGAACTTCAGGCTGCCAGACAATCTTTGGCTCTCCTGACTATTCTACACACATCACGATATGATGATGATTAATTATTATTAGCTTATAACCCCAATATCTTGTTGGTTTCTAAGGTGCTACAGGACACCGAACTAAATGAGGAAACGAGTATGTTTTCATTAGACTAATTTTTTTTTGGTAATCATCTTTGGTTGTGTTGGCTTTGGAGTGTTACAGAAGTCTTCATCACAGTCCTCTGCCTAGCAAAGGCATTCTGTGAAACTCCAAAACTTGCCCATTTCTCCACCAACCTCATGTGGCTGTCAATGGTAACTGCAGTTAAGCGCCTTTGGTTTTCTGCAGCCTGCTTCTGTTTCCCAACAGAGGCCTGATTCCTGCCTAACCCCACTCCCCTTTTTTTGTCACAGGGGGCATTTGGAAGATGCTACAAATTCACAGACACATCAACCAACAAGATTTATGCTGTGAAGGTTGTCTCTCAGTCCCGGGTCTCCAGACTGGACAACAGGGGGAAGGTGAGCTGATATTTGGGGCCTGACAGACTGGAACCCACGTTTCTATATAGAGATCAGCTCCATCTTTGCCTAAGTTGGATGTTTCCTAAGTGCTTGAGGGAGCCACATATCCCTATTTAATCCACTGGATATCAACCCAGATTCCCTGCCGTGGTCTGCCAGTCCCTCTTAATTTGGGGCTATATTCTTATCTGACGGTCCCTTTTCCATCCTCTGGAGTCAAAAGCTGTGAAACAGGCAGCACTTTGTTTCAGTTTCCGCAGCACCGTGGCTTAATCTCGGAGCAGGCAAAGTATTCATACAGAAGATTATGTACCTCTGTGTACGTGCAGAGTGAACTTTCCCTACCGTTGAATAACCAGAGTCTGTCCCCCTTATAGCAGAGATTTGGAGAGTGAGATTACAGCCCTAGAGACACTTTCCTGCAGTAAGACACTTTCCTATTACATAGCATTATGCGCAGGTGCCTCACAGTGGTCACAGACTGGACCAGGGACAGCCAGATTTTGGCTTGCATTGGTTTAGAGAATAAAATGGGACAGACTGTAGTTCTGATGCCCTCAGGCCTCGTGGGTCCAGGTCATGTGTCACAGAATCCTTGTATCTTCCACAGATCCTGTTGACAGGTATGTTTGGGGCGTCCCATGCTTGGAATTTAACTCCTAAGCAATGCTCCCTCTAAGGTGTGGAGTCTTGTGAGCAAAAATTCAACTTTGTGAGCTACTGGCATTACAGTTGTGAGCGAGCGATTTGGCTACTGCATAGATCAGTTTGCTCTGGAGCCCTCCTTCCTGAGCTAAGACAAAAATGTGTGAGCTGGAGGCTAAAAAAACTGAGCTAGCTCACGCTAACTCAGCTTAGAGGGAACACTGCTCCCAAGTCCAAGGGGATCCACTTTGGATTAGAACTATGGCATGTGGGCAGGGGGAGGCCTAACCCTTCCCTCTATTCTTTTTTCCTAACCTGAAATAGCCTCTGAGAGCCTCTGCTGTAGAAACATAACTGTAGCCCATCATTATACATACAGCTCCCCAAATAATTTCCTGACCATTTCATGGCTTAGGACCAGGGTATCTGAAGGACCATCTTCTCTCAAATGTTCCTGCCTGAGAATTAAGATGGCTGGGAGAGGCCCCCCTGACCATCCTGTCAATTAAAGAAGCTCCTTTGGTGGTAGGCTTGCTAACCCCAAGGTCTGGGCGGAGAATCCCCTGATTTCAGGAGCGTCTCCCCCGCCAAGGATCAGCTGGCCAGCGGGGGAAACCCTGCCCCCAAATGGGGATGTTGTGTGGCAATGTCCCTAACACGATGACGTCACCCAGAAGTGACTTCATCATGGTGATGTCGTGTGTGGGGATGCTCTGGTATTTGGGCAAACTCTATGGTTTGAGGGTGAAAAAACCATAGAGTTTCACCCAAATACCAGAACGTCCTCCCTCACGATGTCCCCACCCACCTCCAGAACTGTCCCCCAAATACCCCTGCTGGAGCGATGAGGGAACCTGGCAACCCTATTTGGTGGGTACAAGAGAGGGTGTTTTCAGAGGCAGACCCACAATTATGGAACAACCTCCCCAAGGAGGTGCATCTGGCCCCCTCACTTTCAAGATTTAGGAGACAGCTGAAGGTGGTTTTATTTAGGGATGTATTTGAGTAAAGCTGTCCTAAATTGTGTGTTTTTTTTAATGTAATCTGTGTTTTATTGATATTGTCAACTGTCATGAGCTCTGTAAGAAAGAAAGGTGGCTAATACATATTTTAAATAAATAAATAAATAAATAAATAAAAATGTCAGTGAAATGGCACAGGTGGAAAGTGTAAGTCCCCTTTCCCAGCAGTTCTGTTCCAAATCCTCCCCCCCACACACACATGTGGGAATTAAATTCCATGCATGGAACTCTCAGAGCAGACTTGGTTGACAGGTCTGGGAGGGAAATGTGAGGGACATCAGGGCTTTGTAATGTATGGATCTGCTCTTTCAGCAGACCACTGTGTGAAACAAAATGCTGGCCAAGACAGATCCCACCTAGGTCTGATCTGGCAGGGCTTTCTTATCATCCTAAGAAAGGTACCGACCAGTGAGAGGGAGCGAGGGTGAGCCGCAGAAGTAGGAGGTGGTGTGCTTTCTCCACATTTTGAAAACAACCCAATACCCCTCCCTCCCTCCCTCCCTCCCTCCCTCCCTCTCTCTCTCTCTCTTTCTCTCATCGGAGGCCTTTGTCCTTCACGGACTTTCCTCTGCATCGTTTCAGCACTCTCGCTGACTCCAGCACCTGTGCCCCGTGACTTCTCAGCAGGGTGTGCGCGCATGCATCTATTTCCGAAAAAAAAATTCATTCGCTCCTCTCCTTTCCTTCCTTTGCAGGTTGAACGTGAAATTGAACTGCACAGCCAGCTCAAGCACAGAAACGTTGTGGGCTTCCACCGACATTTTGCTGACCAGGAAAATATTTACATGGTACTGGAATACTGCAGCCGAAAGGTGAGAAGCAAGAAACCGAGGAGTCTTTTAGCTGAGGAAGTTTTGTTCATGCCCACCAGTGGAACAACTTATATGTGTGGCTGAAATTTCATCCCCACACTACTCCTACCTGTGGCCCTTTGAACCTGATCTGCTAAAGGGGGAAGCAGAGACTAAAGAGGAAGAGCAGAATTAGCTGAATGGAGCATGTATGGAGTCCTTCTGCCAGGGCATTTGGAGTCAAGGTTTAGCCTCATAGCACCCCTGCTGGTTAGGCTGGGCCCATGAAAAGTGGAACATCATGTGCCTGAACATCTTGTGCCCCACACTGTCATGCACTACAGGGGAAAGCAGGTAATAACAGGAAGGAAGGAGCATAGTTGTACAAGACCCTCCCTCAGGGAGCTGGGGTTTAGCCTCACAACAGCCTTGTGAGGTAGGCTGGGTCAATGCAGAGGGGGACTTTTGCGAGGCCGCTTGGCAGGCTAGAATTGGGGTGATGGTGGTGGAAAGTGCTATTGAGTCACAGGTGACTTATGGTGACCTCTCATGGGGTTTTCAAGGCAAGAGATGAGATAAGGTGGTTTGCCGTTGCCTGCCTCTGCTTAGCAACCCTGGATTTCCTTGGTGGTCTCCCATCCAAGTTCTAACCAGGGCTGACCCTCCTTAGCTAATGTCGATACCAGGTAAGTTGGTAATCCGTTATTAAGGATAGAATTAATGGGCACACAGATGTGCTATTGAGGAGGAATCAGCATGGATTCTGTAAGGGAAGATCTTGTCTCACTTACCTGTTAGAGTTCTTTGAGGGGGTGAACAGGACAAGGTGGCCCAACAGATGTTCTTTACGCAGTCTTCCAGAAAGCTTTTGATCAAGGTCCTCATCAAAGACTCCTAAGTAAACACAGTCGTCATGGGCAATGTTTCCTCTAAGCTGAGTTAGTGTGAGCTAGCTCACAGTTTTTTAGCCTCCAGCTCATACATTTTTGTCTCAGCTCAGGAAAGACGGCTCCAGAGCAAACTAATTTATGCAGCAGCCAAATCGCTCGCTCACAACTTTAATTCCAGTAGCTCACAAAGCAGAACTTTTGCCCACAAGACTCCACAGCTTAGAGGGAACATTGGTCATGGGATAAGAGGACGAGTCCTCTTGTGGAATAAAAACTGGTTAATTAACAGGAAACAGAGAGTGAATATAAATGGGCAGGTTTTTACAGTGGCAAGTGGTAAGCAGTGGTGTACTGCAGAGCTCAGTACTGGGTCTGGTGCTTTTTAACTTATTAATTAATGATTAATGATCTGAAGTTGGGAGTAAGCAGTAAAGTGTCCAGAAGAGGGCGACCAGGATGGTGAGAGGGGTGGAATCCAAGTCTTATGAGGAAAGGCTGAAAGAGTTGGGTATGTTTAGCCTGGGAAAGAGAAGGCTTAGGGGGGACATGATTGCAGTCTTCAAGTATTTGAAGGGCTGTCATGTAGAAGATGGAGTAGATCTATTCTCTCTTGCACCGGATTGCAAGACTAGATCTAATGGGTGGAAATGACAAGGGAGTTGTTACCGGCTAAATATCAGGAGAAACTTTCTAACTGTAAGAGTGGTTGAGCAGTGGAACAGCCTGCCTCGGGAGGTGGTGGATGCTCCTTCGCTGGATGTTTTCAAGTGGAGACTGGACAACCATATTTCAGGTATGTTGTAGGTATGTAGAGCTATCTTTCAGCTATGCTCCTACAGAGTGCAGGGGGTTGGACTAGATGACCTGCAAGGTCCCTTCCAACTCTAACATTCTATGATTCTATGAAAGTGGTTAATTTGCAGATGACACTAAGTTGTTCAGGGTGGTTTGACCCAGGGATGATTATGAGGTGCTCCGGAGGGATCTGTCAAGGCTGGGCAAGTGGGCATCAACATGAAAGATGAGGGTCAATGTGGGCAAGTGCAAAGTAATGTACATTGGGAGCCAAAAATACCAACCATAAATACATGTTGATTGGTGGAGACAGACCTGGTGGAGACTGACCAGGAGAGAGATCTTGGAGTCGTGGTAGATAACTCACTGAAAATGTTGACTCAGTGTGCGACAGCAATAAAAAAGGTAAATGCTATGCTGAGGATTATTAGGAAGGGGACTGAAAACAAATCAGGCAGTATTATAATGTCCCTGTATAAATCAATGGTGCATTTGGAATACTGTGTACAGTTCTGGTCACTGCACCTCGAAAAAGATATTATAGCATT
The DNA here is from genome assembly GCA_029375565.1 of Gekko gecko. NCBI lineage: Eukaryota > Metazoa > Chordata > Lepidosauria > Squamata > Gekkonidae > Gekko > Gekko gecko. The sequence continues at coordinate 313,026,397 of JAPDNY010000001.1, read as the reverse complement.
GGGAAAAGTGCAGAAAAGGGCAACTAGGATGATTGATGGAACACTTTCCCTATGAAGAAAGGTTAAAGAGGTTAGGACTCTTTAGCTTGGAGAAACAATGACTGAGGGGTGACATGATAGAGGTTTACAAAATTATGCATGGGATACAGAAGGCGGGGAAAGAAGTACTTTTCTCCCTTTATCACAATACAAGAACTCATGGGCACTCAATGAAATTAATGAGCAGTAGGCTTCGAACAGATAGAAGGAAGTACTTCTTCACCCGAAGCGTAATTTTCACGTGGAATTCACTGCCGCAAGATGTGGTGGCAGCATAGACAGCTTCAAGAGGGGATTAGATAAACCTATGGAGCAGAGGTCCATCAGGGGCTATTAGCCACAAGGTATAGATGGAACACTATGTCTGGGGCAGTGATGCTCTGTATTCTTGGTGCTTGGGGAAGAACAGTGGGAGGGCTTCTGGAGTTCTGACCCCACTGGTGGACCTCCTGATGGCACCTGGTATTTTTGGCCACTGTGTGACACAGAGTGTTGGCCTGGATGGGCCATCGGCCTGATCCAACATTGCCTTCTCTTACGTTCTTATGTAGCTGCTGAGATCTGATGAGGCTGGGCAAGCTATCCAGGCAAGGGCAGAATTTGGGAAAGGGCTCATAACTCAGCAGCAGAGTCCCTGAAGGTCCCTGGTTCTATCCCTCCCCGTTCAAAGATAGACAGCAGTATTAGATAGGTCCTGGAGAGCTTCTCCCTGTTAGGGTTACCAGGTCCATTAGAGACTAGGGCAGGGAGGTGAGGTGAGGACATAATGGGAGCTGGGAGCATCGCCTCTGACATGCCAATGTCACCACTGGAAGTGACGTCACGTGCCATGCCTATGTCACCCGGAAGTGACAGAGGCACGTAAGGGGTGATGCTATAGTTTTTGGGCAAAACTCTATGGTAAAATCACCTTCAAACCATAGAGTTTTGCCCGAAAACCAGAGCGTTGCCCTTGGCATGCCCACGTCACTTCCAGGTGACTTAGGCATGTCGTGCAACGTTGCTGTTGTGGGGGGTGTTTCCTTCTGTGGCCCGGCTGACCGGTGGCAGGCAGGAACCTGCAATACCAGGCAATCCCCAGCTAGAAGCAGCCCTGCTCCCTGTTGGTGGAGACAGATGGACCAATGGTCTGATTCTGCATAAGGCAGCTTTGTTATGTTCCTGACTAGAACTCTCTATCTCTGCAGTGTTCCAGCTGGTCTCCTGCAGTGCCGTGTGGGGGCTTGGTTGCCCTTTCAGGGTCCTTTTGAAATCCAGGATTCCAAGCTTGGAATGTGTTGCAGGTGCCGTAATGCATTCTGGGAAATCAGCATTGTTTATCTCTTCTGCATCTTTCTACCACCTGCAGTCTTTGGCCCACATCCTGAAAGCCCGGAAGATGCTGACGGAGCCAGAGGTCCGCTTCTACCTGAAGCAAATTATCTCAGGCCTGCAGTACATCCACCAGCAAGGGATCATCCACCGGGATCTCAAGCTGAGTAGGTAGCATGGTCTGAAGACAGGTCTGTTTACTTTGGTGAGCCAGTCCCAAACAAGCTGACTTGGAAGAAGTTCATCACCCCACTCCAAGTTTCAGTGGGGCTGACATAATTGCTGCCATTTCAGTCTGCATACTGGAGAGCCAGTTTGGTATAGTGGTTAGGAGCACGGACTCTAATCTGGGAGAACCAGGTTTGATTCCCCACTCCTCCACATGCAGCTACTGGTGTGACCTTAGGTCAATCATGAGTTCTTTCAGAGCTGTTGTCTCACGAGCAGTTCTTGAAAGAGCTCTCTCAGCCCCACCTACCTCACAGGGTGTCTGTTGTGGGGAGGGGGGGGAATAGGAGATTGTAAGCCGCTCTGAGACTCCTTTGGGTAGTGAAGGGCAGGGTATAAATCCAGTCTCCTCCTCCTCCTCCTTCTTCATTGTTTCAGTGGCAGCTGCCACCACAGCGTTTGTATTATTCTCTCTCACCCCACTTTCCCAGTTTACCCCGCTTCTCCCCTGCACTTGGGCTTCCTGTGTGCGTGTGACTCTGCTTCCTGCGGCAGCCATTTTGTGATTGGGCCTGCCTAGGGATGTCGGCCTACAGGCGAAATCTGGGGATCCCTTGGAATTATAGCTCATTTCCAGACTGCAGAGATCAGTTCAGTTCACATGGAAAAAATGGATGCTCTGGAGGGTGGACTCTGGCATTGTACCCCACTGGGGCCCTTGCCCTCCCCAGGCCCCAACCCCAAATCTCCAGGAGTTTCCCAGCCTGGATCTGGCAACCCTACCTACCCATCCCCTGCCAGTGACGGGGGGTGGGGCTGTCAGCTCTAGCCCTGCCTCCTGTGGCAGCCATTTTGTGGCTGCAGCCACCACCCTGTGTTGGAATTCCAAAGGTACCCGCAGGCTCAAATAGGTTGGGGACTCCCGGGCCAGGCCTGTGGTAGCGCATGCCTAGGATGGGTATGTGTGGCTGTTGTTAATGCTTCTGTTATGCCCCCTGGTTGACTCGACCAGAGATATTTGGTCTCTACTGGCTTGTACGTGAGTGCAGAAATCAGAGTCTTGGTGAACGAGGGGCTGCCAAACAGTGTCCGAGGAGTTAATCACCCACTGCCCCAAATTCGCCCTTCATCCCAGGCTCTCCCTCACCAGGCTGGGCTTTGGAGCAGGGATTAAAAATACACAGCCGCAAGGCCGGCTAGCCGGCTGTCTCGGGGCTGAGCAGTGGGGAATGCCTGCGAGGTGAGCTCATCCCACTATTGCAGGCGGGACCTTGGGGGCTCTCTGGGCACAGGACTCCGTTGGAGAATGCAGCTCTAATTGGGCCTGCGTCCTGCAAGAATCTCACTCTTTCACGTGCACGCCAGCCTGTCATCGCACATGTTGCGTGCACAGCGAGCGTCAAACAGAAGCAGAGAGGTGAGATGAGGGGCAGTGAAAAGGATTCTGTCTGCCGTATTTACAAGGGTGCACGCATGCATACACACAGAGAGCTCTCTCATCTCTGAGGGTGCTTCCTTGCCTCCCATCTAGGGTTGCTAGGGATGCCAGTCTCCAGGTAGGATCTGGAGATTCTCTGGAATTACAGCTCATCTGCAGACTACAGAGATCTGTTCCCCTGGAGCAAATGGAAGCTTTGGAGGGTAGACTGTATGGCATTGTACCCCACTGGGGTCCCCGTCCTCCCCAGGATCCATCCCCGAATCTCCAGGAGCTTCCCAACCTGGATTTGGCAACTCTACCCCCATCCCCTGTCAGTGGCTTGGAGAGGACCTGGCAACCCTAAGGGCTGCCAACCTCCAGGTGGTGGCTGGAGATCTCCCACTATTGCAACCGATCTTCAGGCAGAGCAAAGTTTGAGTCCAGTGGCACCTTTAAGACCAACAAAGTTGTATTCCAAGTATAAGCTTTTGTGTGCAAGCACGCTTCTTTCAGATCCAGGTTCGATATTCCAACCACTGTACTATGCTGCTTCTCAGATATCCCGATTCCCATTCTAGTTTCCCGGAGAACAGCTTGGTCAGTAACCTAATAAGTGGCACAGAGTCATGCAACTTCATCTGGGAATTGCTGTCTGATGTTTAGTCTGTACTGAAGATGAAACTGTAGAGCCTTTCTGGGTAGCACGGTATAACAACCCTAACCCTTTGCGTTCCCAGGTAACTTCTTCGTCACAAAAAATATGCAGGTGAAGATTGGAGACTTGGGGCTGGCGACCCGAGAGGAACAGGCCAGCAGGAGGCGGGGGTGAGTGCTGTGAAAGGTGGAGCGTGCGTTTTTGGAATTTATTTATTTTAATCTTGATTAATATAGATATTGTATCCTGCCCTCCCTGCCGTGGCAGGTTCAGGGCGGCTTATAGAGTATATATAAATATTAAAACAACAAAATATATTAAGACACAAAAGTTAAATTAAAACCATAGCATATAAAATTTAGATTTTGAGGAACATAAGTATATAGATATATAGAGAGAGATATAGAGAGATATATAGAGATATATCCCCTGCCTTTCTACTCAACAAGGAGATGATAGATAGATAGATGATAGATAGATGATAGGTAGGTAGATAGGTAGGTAGGTAGGTAGGTAGGTAGATAGATAGATAGATGATAGGTAGGTAGGTAGGTAGGTAGATAGATAGATACCCTGCTTTTCTACCCAACAGGGACCCAAGCCAGTTTCCATCAATCTCTCCTCTCCTCCATTTTATCACAACAACCCTGTGAGGTAGGTTAGGCAGAGAGTATGCGACTGGCCTAAGGTAACACAGCACGCTTCTGTGACAGAGTGGGGATTCGAATCTGGGTCTCGCAGATCCTAGTCTGACAGTCTAACCAACACACCATGCTGGCTGTCATACTGGAAGGGACAAAGTCTCATGTTTCAAAATCGGAACACTTTGAAACCAAAAGGGGGCACAGTTCAGTTTTCTCCCAGTCTCTGACTATACAAAGAAAGGAGAATTGTGACTCACATGCAAACCAGACGGCGTTCCTTGTGACTCGAATGAGGACTGTCAGATCCCAGAAATCGGCTTCAGCTGATTCTGTCCCCCTTTGCCTTTAATCCTCCACTTGCTTTCCCAGCTTTAGACAGGTATGCTCCTTTGGAATTTGGCTCTCGCCCCTGGAACCTCATGCCACAAGACAATAAGAAGCTAAGCCAAATCTTCTTGCTTGCACTGCATTCCTTGTCTTTTACCTTCAGTGGACTTACCTGCTGTTTTCACTCTCTGCCTGTATCTCCCTTTCCCCACTTCTCCAGAGTGGTCTGCGGTACCCCCAACTATCTGGCTCCCGAAGTCATTGCTAAAAAGGGGCACTTGTTCAAGTCGGACATTTGGGCGCTGGGCTGCATCATGTGAGTAACTCGAAAGCAAAAGACAGCCAACCCATCTATAGGAGAGCTTTCTGATAAAGTGGCTGAGTTATTCCCAGTTGTCTATGTCTTTCTGCTGGCATGTAAGACAGAAGGTTGCCATGTCTCCCCTGGCCGCTGGCAGGAGATGGGCGTGGTGGTAGGGTTGCCAGATCCTGGTTGGGAAAATCCTGGAGATTTGGGGATGGAGCCTGGGGAGGACAGGGACCTCTGTGGAATACAGTGCCCCAGAGCCCACCCTCCAAAGCTTCCATTTTCTCCAGGGGAACTGACCTCTGCAATCTGGAGATGAGCTGTAATTCCAGGGGATCCCCAGGTCCCATCTGGAAGCTGGCATGCCTATGCGGGGGGCGGGGGGAAGAGATGTATAGTTTGTCTGAAAAGACCAGACAAAACTATTTGGGCCTATAAATAGCTGACTTAGTGTCATGTCTCTCCATCATGCTGAAGATCTCTGTGTCTCTGAAAAACTTGCATTTATACACACCAGCAGAAGGAAGCCAAGTACGACAGAGTTCCCAGTGTAAGGGTTGCCAAAGCAGTATGGCAGAACCTGGGTGCGGCAGATGTCCTGGCAGCAGAATTCAAGAAAGCCGAACCCCGCCTTAGCATTTCAAGTCCACATGCTGTGAATTCAGAACCTGTGCATAGCTGAAAGGCTCTGTCCACATCTGATGAACACCAGCGATACCACACTCTGCCACACAGTTCTCTTACAAAGGAATTTCAAAGGGAGATTAGGAAGAGAGACTGCTGAACTGCAATTGGTAATGAAGCTCAAGACAATGTAGCCACCTGGATTGAATCAAGACCTAGGTTTCCTGTCTCATTACCAGTGCTGATTTCTCCATACCTATTACCCCTCTGCATATCTCACCTAAATCCAATCACACCTGCTCTTATTATTCACCTCCTATTGTCATTTGCCTGCTAATGTAATTTGGAATCACCCCACTTTCCAACAGATAGGACAGATGGGCTCCCATTCTAGCTGTATCAGAAGAAGTGAGCAGTGACTCACGAAAGCTCATGCCCTGTCATGTATTTTGTTAGTCTTTAAGGTGCTCCTGGACTCTTGCTCTTTTCTACTGCCACACAGTAGACCCAAGCAGAAATACCCCTGATTGGCTGTCTTTCTTCCCCCAGGTATACGGCTCTGACTGGCTGCTCCCCATTTGAGATCACGCACAAGCAGGAGATGTATCAGTGCATCCGGGAGGGCCGCTATCCAATGCCCAGTCACCTCTCGCCCAGCGCCCGGGAGCTGATTGGACAGTTACTGGCTCCTGACCCGGCTGCCCGGCCTAGCCTGGAGGAGGCCCTCAACCATGCCTTTTTTTCTCAGGTATGGGGTGAAGTGATAGTGTACATGTCAAGCTTGTCGGACCCTGCGTGGTGAGCTGTCACAGGAATGGGTTCAGGAGATGCACAGGAATACCAGGGTGATTGCACAAGATTCCCCCCCCCCAGCCGTTAGAGGTGTCAAAATCTGGTAGCCTGCTGGGAATGGTTGCTTGACTAGAGTTAAGAATGAACAGGAGGTGCTTTGGGGTCTTGGATATCCCTCATGAACTGGCTGGGAAAACACATTGTTGTGATTCTGTGATTCTTAAGAGCCCTGCTGGACCAGACCAGTGCTCCATCTAGGCCAGCATTCTGTCTCGCAAGGTGGCCAGCAGGTTCCTCTAGAACAGGGGTGACCTCATGCAGCTCTTTCACACACGTTGTGCGGCTCCCAGCAGGGCAGCTGGGGAAGCAAAGGGGCAGGCATGTCTCCCCAATCATCTTCCCTTCCCCAGCAAGTGTTCCCCTCCCTGGGTAGGCTTGAGGTGGAGCGGGGGGCAGAGCAGAGAAAGAAAGCAACTTTAAATGCGTTCTCAAAGCCCCCACCCCCCGCTAGGTGGCTTGGAGAAAGCATTTGTCTCTTTAAATATCATTATCAATATCTATTTTACCCATTTTGTTTTTATTTCTGGCAGTCTTATTTAATGTTAATGTTAAAGACCCAAGAGTGCCACATGACGGAGTGAGCTCCCGTCTCTAGTTCCAGCTCCTGCCAACCTAGCAGTTCGAAAGCAAGAAATTGCAAGTAGATAAATAGATACCACTTCAGTGGGAAGGTAACAGCATTCCGTGCGCCTTGGTGTTTAGTCATGCCGGCCACATGACCACGGAAATGTCTTTGGACAGCGCTGGCTCTTCGGCTTTGAAACGGAGATGAGCACCGCAACCCTAGAGTCAGATTCGACTGGCTTTCGAGCAAGGGAACCTTTACCTTTACTTAATATTATTTAAGCAAATTTGCATATTTTCCAATAAAAGCATGTGTAATATTTGTTCATGTCTTGTGACTCTCAGACATCTGATGTTACTTCTGTGTGGCTCTTATGTTAAGCAAGTCTGGCCACCCCTGCTCTAGAGGGCCAACAACAGGGCATGGAGGCTGCGGCCTCCCCCTGATGTTGCCTCCTGGAACTGGGGTTCAGAGGTTGCCTCTGAACTTGGAGGTTCCCTTTCATCACCATGGCTAGCAGCCACTGGTAGACTCTATGAATCGAACCCCCATTTTAAGCTGTCTGTGCCTGTGGCCATTCTTCTGTCCTGCATCCCCCCCCCTTTCCATTATTTTCACAAGCAGCAGTTTTGAAGTGCGAGGCTGGGGATGAGGAGCAGTGGGAGAGGGACTTCTTAAACCTAACACTCTGCACCATTGTTTCCCTGTTGAAAATCACACCCCTCGCCTCAGTGGCAGATTAACCATTAAGCAGACTAAGCACGTGCTTAGGGCACGAGGGCCAAAGGGGGCACCACAAAGTTGGGAAAAGGGTGAAAAGGGAAAAAAAAAACAAATGAAGATTTGTTAAAAAAAATAAATATATGATAAAACTAGTGCAAATTGATCATGGTGCACCCTAGGGTTATCTTCTATTTTTTGTTGGCGAGGTGCAGTGTTATAGGCGATGTTTAAAAGTAAAATGCATGTGTTTAAAAGTAAAATGATGGAGCCAAATTCAGTTGTCATGACAGTCATTTCAGTGAGGTGGGCACCAAGATTGGTCAGTGCTTAGGGCACCAGTGAGCCTTAATCCGCCCCTGCCTCTCTTAGCTGCTTTGATCTCTGCTAGAGACTTGCAGGGTCAAGATGCTGAAGCTCCCTGGCTTAGGGCTTTTGGTGTGTTTCTACCCCTTTCCGTTGATCTGAAGCACCAGAATCGGCTACAGTTAGACCATGCTAGCAGGAGAGGAGGGTAGAGATGGGTCCAATATAATTTGGGGGGGGGGGCAAGCAGGCTTGTTTCGCCCATGCTCTGGATCACACTAAGGTCTCTGTTCCTTAGATCTTATACTAAACCCAAGATTGTTGGTCTTACTTAGTCTATTGTGGCTTTTGGTCCCGGTCACATGAGCGGGATACTGCGCCGCTGAAGGGAGGCAAATTAGAGCCAGAGAAAAAAGATGCGCAGTAGCGTGATCAGACGGGTCCCCAAGATGCTGCACAGACGCCGATAGACGGCTATCACACGGCGATGTTGAAGCGCATCAAAGGGTTTCACTGATGCATTCTTGCGCATGCACACTCTTATGTTTCTTCGCATACTCTGGAGGCTTGGAAAAAACACATCCAGTGTGACGGGACGCACACGTGTGCCGGATGCGCCGGCTTAACTCCGCTTCCGCGATCCGATGCTTGCCTGTGACCCGTGTTTTCCAGTTGCTACTACCCTTTTGCTGGTCCTTTTTAAAATCTGCTTCTTTGGGCCGACGGTACAGGTTAGTGACGGGTGTGCTACGCTTTCCAGATGTTCCCGTATGATCGCGCCTGTTTGATGCGCCCTCAACCCGTCTGTTTCGCAGGGCAAATCCTCCCGTGTGACCGGGGCCTTTAATTAGTTATCGTTGCTTCACTGATGGTGGTGTAGTGGTTAAGTTGTCGGACCAGGATCTCAGAGACCCAGGTTCAAATCCTCACTCTGCCGTATAGAAGCTTGCTAGATTACCTTGGGTCAGTCCTGTACTCAGCCCAACCTACCTCTGAGGGCTGTTGTGAGGATAAAGTGGAGAAGACTAGAACAATGTAAGCCACTTTGAGGCCCCCCCCCCCCAGGAGAAAAGCAGAGTATAAGTGAAGTAAATAAATGAATCATTGTAATTTTAATAAAACTACTGGAAGCTATCTTGAGAAGTGACATAGTAAGAAGGACAGTGTAAATACCTTCAATCCATTCGTTGGTGAAGTATTAGGATCAATAAGGAACCCCAAGTCTGAATCAGGGCTAAGCAGGCTGGGATTCATCTGTCTAGTACATTTTTATTCCACCTTTTCTCCAACGAGTTCAGGGCAGTGCATGTGGCTCTCTCTTCCCCTTTGTGTCCTCACAACAGCCCTGTGAGGGAGGTGAGACAGAGAGAGCGGGACTGTCTGAAAGTCAGCCTGTGAAGTCTGTGGCAGAGCGGAGATCTGAACTTGGGTCTTCTGAGCTGTCCCTTTGGGGTTGCCAGGTCTGGGTTGGAAAATACTTGGAGGTGTTGGGGGTGGAGTAGGGTTGCCAAGTACTTACTGTAATTCAGCGGGGGACACATCATCCCCGGCTGGAACATTCCTCCTTGGAACACCCACACCGCACGATGCTGTCACCAGGAATTGATGCCGGGCGACGCGCTGGCAATGGGGCTGGAAACTCGATCGAGCCCCATTGCCAGAGCATCACCCGGCATCACTTCCTGGCGACGGCATCATGCGCTGCGTCTCTCCCCCCCCCGGGAATGGTCCTGCCAAGAAGTATGCATCCCCCGCCGAATTACAGTAAGTTCTTGGGAAGCCTGGGGTGGAGCCTGGGGAGGGCAGAGCTTGGGGTGGGGAGGGACCTCAGGATGGTGCAACGCCATAGAGTCCACCCTTAAAGCAGCCATTTTCCCTCCAAGGGAGCTGATCTCTTGCCAGCTGGAGAGCAGCTGTAAAAGTGGGAGCTGTAAAACCTGGAGGCTGGCAACCCTATGTCTCTCTAACCACCAGGCCCCACTGGTCTGACCAGGTGATGGGCCTTTCCTCCCTTTACAATCTCTGGCATGGCTCACTTGCAGGAGTAATCAGTAGTAACTTGCATTTTAAGTAACCCTTCTGTGATTGGCCCACTGCGTTTCACAGCCTCCTCGCATTGTTCCCTCTGCTTGCGGCGCATTGCAGTCTAGGCTGCTAGGATTGATCTTTGGGGATAGGACCTGGCTGGATCAAGTGGCTTTCAGATTCCATATAACCCAGTGATTCAAAGTACTGGGCTCCACTATATGCATCTCTCCTCCTCCCCTTCCCTATGGCTTAGTAAAGCCAATCTTATCCATATAATTCTGTTGTAGTATATAAAAGCCTAATTTAAACCAGATTTAATGGGATGCACTAATCCCCCACTGAACCTGTTATAGTTTATAGCTAGCTGGCAACTGCCAGTCCAAATAAAGCAAGTCCCAGGTCATGTAAATCCCAGATGGGCACTGCTTTAGGGAAGACGGATGGGTCAAGTACATTGGTTCTCCCGGCTTGCCATTCTAGACAAGCTGGAATTCTTTGAAGAAGAGCGGTTTCCACTTCGGTTTGGCACTTGCTAGCAGCCAGTTCTGCTCATGCAGTCCTCCTGACGTTCTGCTTGAGCTTATAATAAAGTCACCAGTTGCCGTGGCCTCCTCTTCATGATTTTTAAATGGAGGGGGCAGGAAGCAAGTTTCTAGCCCTCGTTGCACAGAAAGCCTGGAGTCAGACTCTGCAAAAGGTGCTGGCATCCTGGTGCCCATACGTGAACCATTCCTTCTTTCCTTCATGGCTGCCTAATTCATGTACGTCTCAGTCCCCTTTGCCCACCTTCCTGCACTCAGTGGAAACCCTTCCCATTTAGCCCCGTTTTCCCTTTCTTCCCCCCTCTTCTTAATTTCATTCGGAAAATGCTTTTATTTTTATTTATTTAGCTAGCCCACCTTTCTGCCCGGTGCAGACCCAAAGTGGCTTACACTGTTCTCTCCCCAGTTTTATCCTCACAATGATCCTGTGAGGTGGGTTATGCTCAGAGAGTGCGACTGGCCCAGGATCACCCAGTCAGCTTCCATGGCATGAGTGGGGATTCGAATCTGGGTCTCCCAGATACTAGTCCAGTGCAGTCTTCCAAGACAACATGATGTTCCATTTGAAACAGAAGCTGCAACGCTTGTCCATTTTCTGTGGCTCAACTTTGTACCTCAAGCAGCTGGCATGTTCTGGAGCATTTCACAGCAACCTGGAACTTGTTTGGGGGAAATAACCAGTTTCTCCCCCCCCCTTTTTTTGTATGTCTCCCCACCAGGGTGGTGGCAGCTGCAAGCATGGACAGTTTCAAGAGGGAATTAGATAAACATATGGAGCAGAAGTCCATCAGTGGCTATTAGCCACAGGGTATAGATGGGAACTCTCAGTCTGGGGCAGGTGATGCACTCTATCCTTGGTGCTGGAGGGGGCAGCAGTGGGAGGGCTTCTAGTGTCCTGGCCCCACTGCTAGACCTCCTGATGGCACCTGGTATATTTTGGCTGCTGTGTGACAGAGTGCTGGACTAGATGGGCCATTGGCCTGATTCAACATTGGCTTCTCTTATGTTCTTAGGGTTTCACTCCCTCCAGGCTCTCCTCCCGGGCCTGTCATTCTGCACCCATGTTCACTCTTCCCAACCCTCTCAGCAAATTCTTCCAGAAGGCTGCCAAGATTTTCTTTCGGGGATCCCCCTGCCAAGAGTCGAGGACCGGTGAGTATTCTTAGCCTGAATATTATTAGCCAGAGGAGACCAGAATAGGAGGGAGAGGCCAGGGAGCTGTAGCAGGCAGCGGCTTCCAAAAGGAGAGGGGGGCCCTTGGGAATAGCGCAGACCTTCTCCCGAATCCCGGTTGTATGACCAACTTGAAAAGCACTCAACCCATGCTCAGAGGCAACCTTGCTTTGTTTCAAACATCCCTTTAAGTCCTGAGGAGGGGAGGGGCAATGATCCGCAGCTGTGCAGAGAAAGGAATGCAACCTGCATGTTTGGAAACCCGATCTGGATGGATCCAAAGTGCAAATCAGGAGTCAAGTGAAACCTGTGTTTTTTCACAGAGGCCTGGCTTGATTTTGCATCATAAAGCATTTTTAATGATACTCCGTGTTACCGCTTGATGTACTGTACTTGAAGAAAGACTGTGGAAACGGTGCACATTATATTTGAATGCTTAAAGTTGTTTCTGGTCTGTTTTGTCATCAATGGGGCGGGTGCCAATGTCCTCAGTGCCGAGATGGTGGGGGAAGGGGATATTCTGCCAATACAGTTTCCCTAAACAAAAGCAACTCCTGCCTTAAATATACCCCACCCTCCCCATCAGTCCTTGCATGTATGAATGTGTAGCTGACCCGGGGGGGTGACCTTTTTGAGCCAGCAGGCACATTTTGAATTCTGACACAGGGTGATGGGCGCCAACCATTGCTCCCTCTAAGCTGTGGAGCAGAAATTCTACTTTGTGAGCTGCTGGCATTAAAGTTGTGAGCGAGTGATTTGGCTGCCGCATCAATTAGTTTGCTCTGGAGCCCTCCTTCCTGAGCTAAGACAAAAATGTATGAACAGGAGGCCAAAAAACTGTAAGCTAGCTCACACTAACTCAGGGAATACTGGCGCCAACCACAAAATGACCACCTGAGAAGGGGGCCCTTGGGGTAAGCGCAGGGGGTAAGAGGGGTAAATTTTAAAAATACACTGGGAAAGAAGTGTCAGAGAGAGAGAAACAATAAAACCAACACTGTAATGGCAGCTGTCGCTGAAATGTTATTTTAATCTTTATAGCCAATCAGGTCTCAGATGGGCAATTGGAAGTCCTATTGGGCAAGATTTACCTGGTCCCACCCATTTTCTGAAAAGACTTGGCGGAGGCCAGGAAACTTGTTGGTGGGCACACTTAGCTCAGGCATCACACTAGGGATCCCTGAACTAGCCTGTCTTAAGAAAATGTGCCCCAGGAATAGAGAAATTCACCTTAAGCATCGCTTGCAATTGGGCTTGATGGACTTATCGTCTTCCCCCACCTCTCTTCTTATTGAGCTCCATGTTTGCAATAATAATAAAAAAGATTTCATTTAAAACTGTTCATTCATTCCCATTAAAAAATCTGTGCAAATAATTTTTTGGGTTAGGGTAGCTGTTCTTCGGGTACCAGATGAAAGCTGTCCAAATATAATTTTTAAATTATCATTTTTTCATCGACTCGTAAAACCAAAACTGTTGATTTAGGTCAGTTTCTTTCTTATTTCCGTCCACGTCTTGTAAGTAAGCTACTGTGGAGATCCTTCGTTAGCACAAAGGCAAGGTGTAGGTCTTTGACATGTGCGCAAAGCCCTCCTGCTTTGCCAGCAGGCTAACCACTACTGCATTCTGCTTTCCCACACCCAGTGAGCCCCACCCCCCAGGAAGTAGAAGAAAGACCCCTGCAAGGATTGCCGCAGTGCCCAGTGGAAGAGCACCCCATCTTGGTAAGGGGATCGCGGATGGTGGTGGCGGAGAAAAGCAAGAGTGCATCTGGAGCTGCAGCAGAGGGTTTGGGAAGAGACCCCTTGGCAGTTGGCAATGAGGAGGGGCAGGCTTCCTTCACCGTTTTTGCAATGTTTTCGTGCTTCTGTCAGAGGATTTCACAGACCCTGAATAATGCACTTTCAATCCACTTTCCTTGAACTTTGCAAGTGCATTTTACTGTGGGCTTTTCCACGTTGTCATTTTCTTTGCTTGTGTGTTCCTGTTGCTTCAGGGGTTTTTTCGTGTTCTGCATATGTTTTGCTCCCTCTAGTGGTCGATTCCATGTTACACTGCTTTGTGTCTGGCATATCTCGCTGCAGGTTGAAACTGCAGATTTTTATGCGGGACATAAAGCAATGTAATATTGAATCGACCACTAGAGGGAGCAAAACATGTGCTGAACAAAAATAAACACCCAAGCAGAAGGAACACACAAGTAAAGAAAATGATGTGGAAAAGCCCAGTGTGAAATGGCATAATCCACTTGCGACCAATGGCTAAAGTGCATTGAAAGTGGATTGAAAGAGCGTTATTTGGCAAGTGTGAAAACACTAAGAATGAAACTCCCATAAATCCTTTCTTGTTTCCCCTTCTCAAACATCTGCCTAAACATCTTCCTTTCATTATTCATGAAACTACACAGAGAGACCCCCACCAAGTTTAGCCAGGCAGTGGGAGGAGGGAAGATTCTGTCTTTCAGCCTGTAAAATTAGAGCAATCTATAAAATTGGTGTCCATGTTGTGGTGGCTAGCTGGAGCCCCCATATGCAGAAGCAGTGTACCTCTAGATAGCAGATACACTATATGGGTTCTTCTGTGCAGAGGCTTGTCAGAGACTCCTTGATAAGAAGCAAACACGCTTCTCTGGAAGGATCTTTGGCAGCCACAGCTGGCCTTCCCTTGCAACGTGCAGTCCCGGGAACGCATCGAGCGCTCTCTCTTTGCATGCACCAAGAGCTGGAGTGCAACAGTTTATCCAGCAACCTATGCCAGATGGTGCCTCAAACACACCCCAGGACCTTCGGCAAGCCAGAGAGTTTGAATGGGTGTCACTACTTAACCCCAAAAGGCATGACGGAAATCTACAATAACCCTATTGTCTAAAACAACAATCCCATAAACATAAACCACAGCTTTTTTTAAAAAAAAAATTGAATGATAGACATGATAGAAATTGAGTTCTTTTTTAAAAAAATATATTTAAGTTTTATTGTTAGTGTACAAACTAACACAACGTTATGCGATGAAACAATGAAAACAGAGCAGCAGGTACAGTCACGAAGTAGCTGCTGCAGGAGGTGGGGCTAACCACAAAATGTCAGGGATGGAGAGATTATACACCACTCTAATAGTAACTCTTCAACATTTCAGGCAGAAGCTGTGTTTAACAGAGTACCTTTTAATCAGCACAGCCAATCTGTGCTGTGCAAAGCCTCCACCTAGCCCCATCCACTTTCTAACAGCACTTGGTGGGCTCCAGGAAAGGTGTTGGCAAGGGACCACGTTGGGGTCTCCTGGTCTAGGATTCTTACATGGCCCACACCTTCGTGGTGCTTTTAGGACGACATGGGTTTTTTTATTCCTGCTGCACCACTGGATTCACAGACTGCTTCTTCGTTGCACCTCACCCTCCGCCCTACACAGGAAGCAGAAAAGGGGAGCGTCAACCTCCTGGAGGACCCCAGCAGCTTCCCTGTTCATTTGCTCATGAAGGGATCGTTGAACAACAACAGCTCTGAAGCAGAGGGTGAGTGGGAAAAGAGCGGGAAGCCAGCCGGGGCTCAGGTAGGGGGTGGCAGAAAAGCTGGTGTTTTTTTTCCTGGAATGAAGTAATAGATGGGGGGGGGGTTAATTTTGCAGTTAAAGGCACAGAGGCAGGGGCAGGGGAAAAAGTAGCCTCCAATGGTGGGAGGGACTGTGGCCAAGGCTGAAACAGGAATGGGCCACAAAGCTGTCAAGCTTGATTCCCCTCCCCTTCTGCATGCTATGTGTTATAACTGTACCAGTCTTGTGTGTGGCAGAGAGACCTTCGACCTATGGCAGAAGCAGATGAGATTGTTCGATGCCTCAGATTCAAGCTACATTCCTAAATCATTCAGAAAAGCAGACCTTTTAGAGTGATTCACATCCTCCAAGGGTAACTGAACACACATACCCCAAATGGAGTTAAAAGAGCAACCCTGACAATGGTCTGAAAGGATGTAACTGTTAGGGATTTCAGTGTAAAAAGCAGAGATAATAAATGCAGCAGAGCCACTTGTATTAGCCTTTAAACAAGGAAGTTTACTTTACGCAGGGCTATTTTTGGGCAGGAACGCACAGGAATGGAGTTCCGGCTGGCTCCCAAGTTGGCCATGCCCAGCAGGAACTCATTAGCATAACAGGCCACACCCAACATCAGAAACTCATTAGGATTGGCTACATTAGGGGTGTGTGGCCTAACATGCAAAGGAGTTCCTGCTACAAAAAAAGTCCTGGGGTTTTGACAACAAACAAGGTAAACAGAATAAGAAGCAAAAGGTGGGTGTGGCTGGATGACCACACTTCTGGTAACACAGGGGTGTGGCCTAATATGCTAATGAGCTGTAGTGTTAGGGGTGTGGCCTGATATGGTAATGAGTTCCTGCCGTTGGGTGTGGCCTATTATGCTAATGAGTTCCTGCTGGGCTTTTTCTATAAAAAAGCCCTGACTTTACTAATGAGGGAAGGGTCGCTGGGAAATACTACAAACAAAACAAAGGATCAACATCCTCTCTGACCATACTGACCTACATCTTGACTCTCTAAAGTCTAAACCACACATGCTAGTCCCAGAACAATAAACTTTCTGAGCCTCCACCTTGGGACATTTCCTAATCTATTGATTACCCCATTGGAAAAACCCAAAACCGGCTAATTATGCATTTTAGAACCTTGCTTTGGCGGCAAGTATGTGCATGGTCCACTATTGGTTCTCTCACTAAACAGCTAGGATATCGGCATGCATACACAAATGTGTAAATTCTTCCATGACCTCAGGGAGAGAACTTGAAAACCCCAGCAGTAACCTGCTTCAGTTCAACAGAACATTTACCCTCGATCTTTATGAGATGGGCATTTGATTAGTTCTCCTGTCCACCAGCAGTTTTAAATTATTGATTGTAACAAGCGGGTTTTAATGTATTTCATTACTATTTACTTTGTAAGCCACCTTGAGTTCTGACAAGGTAGAAAGTGGGCTAATGAATGTTTTAAATAAATAAATGAATGAATGAAACACAGAAAGAAATAACGATTTCTTAACTTCACTGTTTACCCTGCCTTACCTGAGATGGCCTCATGGAGCCTCCCAGGTTCAGGGGATATCTGAAGCAACGTTTATTGACTTCAATTATACCACACCTTTCTCCTCAGCGGAGACTCAAAGTGGCTTACATCATTCTCCTCTATTTATTTATTTATATTCCACCTTTCACCCCAACGACCACCAGCCAAAGTGGCTCGCCTCATTCTCCTCTCCTCTGTTTTATCCTCACAACAACCCTGTGTGGAAGGTTAGGCTGAGAGTGTGTGTGACTGGCCCAAGGTCACCCAGCGAGATTCCATGGCTTGCGTGGGGATTCATACCTGGATTTCACTGCACATTCTCTCTGTTACCTTCACAGCAACCCTGTATGGAAGGTTAGGCTGAGAGTGTGGGACTGGCTCATGGTCACCCAGCAAGCTTCTATGACAAACTTTAGATTCCAGTCTGGGTCTCTGAGATCCTAATCAGATACTCTAAATCTCTACACCACACTGGCTCTCAATATCACATATAACACAATATCACTTATAACTGAGAGCCGGTTTAGTGTGGTGGTTAAGAGCGGTGGACTCTTAGAACCGGGTTTGATTCTCCACTTCTCCACATGCAGTCAGCTGGGTGACCTTGGGTCAGTCACAGTTCTCTCAGAACGCTCTCAGCCCCACCTACCTCACAGGCAGTGTTCCCTCTGAGCCAAGTTAGTGTGAGCTAGCTCACAGTTTTTTAGCCTCCGGCTCACACATTTTTGTCTTCGCCCAGGAAGGATGGCTCCAGAGCGAACTAATTCGTGCAGTAGCCAAACTGCTTGCTCACAACTTTAACGCCAGCAGTTCACAAAGTAGAATTTTTGCTCACAGGACTCCACAGCTTAGAGGTAGCATTGCTCACAGGATGTCTGTTGTGGGGAAAGGAAAGGAAAGAAAGGCAATTGTAAGTGGTGGCTCAGTAGTTAAGATACTGAACTGCAGACCAGAAGGTTGGTAGTTCGGCAGTTCGAGACCTGAGTGCCACACAACAGAGCGAGCTCCCACCTCTGGCCCCAGCTCCTGCCAGCCTAGCAGTTCGAAAGCAAGAAATAGCAAGTAGATAAATAGGTACTGCTTCAGTGGGAAGGTAACAGCGTTCCGTGTGCCTCGGCGTTTAGTCATGCCGGCCACATGACCACAGAAACATCTTTGGACAGCGCTGGCTCTTTGGCTTGGAAATGGAGATGAGCACCGCCCCCTAGAGTCGGATTCGACTGGCTTTTGAGCAAGGGAAACTTTTACCTTTACCTTTGAGACTCCTTCGGGTAGCGAAAGGCAGGGTATAAAACCAACTCTTCTTCATTTCAAGTACACACACACCCCTTTTAACACATGAAAGTCTCCAGTGCCACTGGAAACCTATACTAAAGGATTTCATGGCTTTTGTTTTTGAATCTGGGTCTTTTTCACATGGACCTTTCTCTGTGGCCGGGGTTTAACAAACCTTCCGTCTGCCCCAGCCCTTGTGTTCTCTTGCTCTCCAAGGAGGGTCACCATGTCGTGATGGATTTATACCGAACACATGTCCAACTGGACAGGGCTTGGAGCAGGGCTGCCAAACTCCAGGTGGGGCCTGGAGTTCTCCCACTATTACAGCTGATCTGCAGGCAACAGAGATCAGTACCCCTGGAGAAAATGACTGCTTTGGGGAGGGGACGCTATGGCATCGTGCCCTGCAGAGGTTCCTCCCTTCCCCAAATCTCACCCTCCCCAGGATCCAGGGGACCCGAAATCTCCAGGAATTTCCCCAACCCAGAGATGGCAGCCCTACCATGGAGGAATGGCTGGAATGGCTGACCCTGGAATGGCCTGTGACCTCTGACTCCCCCAAGAGGACCCATGAAACCTAGGGGGACTGGGGACTCTGGCCTCGATGAGTTTTCTGCATGGCACATCATCACCCCGTTTTCTTACCCAGCCGTCTCCCTTCAGGGGATGCCGAATGGAGCCAAGGAGGGGCCCTGGAGACTGCTGATCGAGCGCTGAGGACTTGCCTGAAGAGGATCCCTCTGGGTAAGGCTGAAGTCTTCTCTGACTGATTCCCCTTTGAGACGATAGGCCTTGACTCTGGCCTTCATTGTGCTTTTTGCTGCCTGCGGCAGCACAAGAGCCAGTTTCCCAGCAGTCTCTGGGATCTGTGGGGTCTTTCTGTGGATGAGAGGACCATCTAAGCCACCAGTGAAAGTGCAGGGTCCATCTTTAGACAGAGAGCTGAGTCAGATTTCTTTCCTCAGCCTTCCTAGTTTGGAAGGCTTCAAATGCAAGGTTTGTAGTGGGTAGCCAGGTGAGGGGTGGAGAGACCATGGTAAGAGATACTGCAAGACCCTGAACCCATCCTGACTACCAGAAGTGTTGTCTGTTTCTGATTCCACCCAGTTGTCAACCCCCTTTACCACATTGTTTATGTGTGAGGGCCGACCTACATGTTACCTGTGACACTATGTCCATGTTGCAGACAGACATGATGTCGGGGAACCAGTGTTCCCAAGCATTCCTCCCCTCCCTAGACTCCACCCCCAAACTCTCCAGGCACCTCCCAACCTGGAGTTGGCCGCCCTATATCCCACTAAGATCCCTCCCCAACCCCCATCCTCCTCAGATTCCACCCCAAATCTCCAGGAATTTCCCCAACCCAGAGATGGCAACCTTATCCTTGCACCCTTGACCCAACGCGTCACGGGTAACGTGTAGTTTGGTCCTCCAAAAATGCTTATTCTACAATTGTACTGTGAAATGTTGGGTTTTTAAATTTCTTTTTACAGAAGCAAGTTTCTAGTCCTCAGTAGACTAAAGAAGTTGTTGCTGAAATCTCAGGAAATCTCAGGAGCCAGCAGAAGGGCTGAGTTGCCTTTCTAGTGACTAGGGGAATTTGGCCTTCCCCATAACTTTCAGCATAAATCATGCAAAAATATGCCAGTGTGCATACTTGCACTCCGGATGCCAACTGCACATTTTTGTTCCTAGTTTAGGGTTCCGTATGCAGCCACAGCTAGTAGAAACTGAGCGCTATTGTAGATCCCCCCCCCCCCGCAAGTTAATAATGGCAGTTTTTCAGAGTGCTGAAGTCTGTAGCCGATCCTGGTACAGTATCTCAAACCTTTCTGTCCTCGCAGCTGCACAGAACCCGGAGAACCAGCGACGGATGGGTCCTGTCCAGATGGTCACCAAATGGGTGGATTATTCCAACAAGTATGGCTTTGGTTATCTGCTGTCGGACGGGTCAACGGGGGTGCTCCTTGCTGATGGAACGCATATTGCACTCTGCCCTCGGCGCCAGTGGGTATCTCCCTGCCCCCCCCCGGTCTCTTTTTGGGTGCTTGTTCAAAGTGATGTCAGTTACAGAAAGTTCAGAGGGGAGGAGAATTCTATTAGTCATGGTTAGCCATGATAAATAAGTGGAACCTCCAGCTTCAGAGGGAATCTACCTCTGAATACAAGTTGCCGTGGGAGCAAAAACTGAGGGAGGGGCTGCTGCCTCCATATCTTGTTTGTGAACTTCCTGTAAGCATCTGAGGGACCACTGTGGAGAACAGGATCCTGGACTAAACGGGGCTTTGGTTTGAACCATGTCCTTATTCAAGGGGATAAGAGACATTCAGAAGAGGAAGAGAGGCCTACCAGCAGCCACTAGCCATCACGGCCTAATGGAGGAGCATCCATGTTCAGAGGCAGTGTACCTCTGAACAGCAGCTGCTGTGGAACATGCAACTAGGACTGACAACTCTAGAGATTAGGAGATAGTGTCTGGGAAAGGCAGAAATTCCTAGAGATTAGGAGATAGTGTCTGGGAAAGGTGGAGTTTGGGGATGGGAGGGAGGGAGGTCCGCAGGGATGTGACGCCATAGCGTCTCCCCTCCAAAGCAGCCACTTCCTCCAGGGGAACTGATCTTTGTAGCACAGAGATGAATGGTAATTCTGGGAGAACTCCAAGCTCCACCTGGAGAATGGTAGCCCCATATGCAGTCGGGCTGGGGGAAAAGTCTGTAGCTTGGGGCACCTTGGGCTGCCCACTGTTGGAGGCAGGAGGCTGGGTTAACCTGGGTCCGCTACAGCAGGGCCCTTCTTAAGTCCTTACGACACCCTCATTACAAAAGGCTTGGGCTATGTATTGATATACCAGGAGCTGCGGTGGCTCAAGTGGTTAAGACACTGAACGGCAGGCTGTGGAAGGTCAGTAGTTCAGCAGTTCGAGAACCGGGTGCCGCATGATGGGGTGAGCTCCTGTCTCTAGTTCCAGCTCCTGCCAACCTAGCAGTTCAAAAGCAAGAAATTGCAAGTAGATAAATAGGTACCACTTTGGTGGGAAGGAAACAGCATTCCGTGTGCCTTGGTGTTTAGTCATGCCAGCCACATGACCACGGAAATGTCTTTGGACAGCGCTGGCTCTTCGGCTTTGAAACGGAGATGAGCACCGCAACCCTAGAGTTGGATACGACTGGCTTTCGAGCAAGGGAACCTTTACCTTTACCTATGTATTGATATAAATAGTAATACACAAAGGCACCAAATACACCTACAGCCCCAAACCGCCTCTCCCACCAGGACTTGCAATACTGTCCACCATTCTGGTTGCTGGAGCCTTTGGTCCATCCCAGCCATATAACCTTGCGCCGCTTCCTCTTGCTCCGCTCCAGGCATGTCTGCTACTGCACGGAAGTCCAGGAGGCCATGTCCTTCCCACGGAGAGAGGTGCCCCCATCCTTGGCCACGAAAATGGGCATCCTTCATTTCTTCACCCAATACATGCAGCAGCGGCTGATGGAGGTGAGGGGGGGGGGCAACTCGAGAAGGGGAGGAACTTGGTCTCCTTCCCTTGATTGACATTTTGCAAACAGAGCCTCTTGCATCACCTGTGGCAGAGGAAGGCGCCACCCCTAGCAGAACGGAGCTGCCAGCTCCAGCCCAACATATTTCTTTAAATCAGTAAAGAGATATGTTTTACCCTGCAAGCCTCTTGAAATGTCTTCTGACTCAGATTATAAACCATGTAAAGACAGCCGTTAAACACCCAAATCATAATAAAAATGCAGGGACTTGTGTAGTGGTTAGAGTCCCAAACCAGGACCTGGGAAGGTCAGGTTGACATTGCCTGTTTGCCGCAGAGGGCACAACAATGGATGCCTCTCATGGTGGGGCAGAACAAGATAGACATAACCCAAGTAAATAAATAAGTGGTGTGACGGGTCAAGAACAACAATGCAATATGTATGACACTAACAAATCAATCTGAACTGGAGGGCCAGGTCTACTGGAGAAGGGGAACGCGATTGCTACTCATATGTCATGTTCAGTCTTTCATTTGTAAACAAGAAAAGAAATAACTGTGAGAATATTTATGTCCCTAATTTGGAAAAAGCCAATGTTAAAGATCAGGAAAAGGTGGCAGAAATGGTATGGGTCCTTTGCTCCACTCTCTTCTTCTTTCTTTCATGTGTGAGAACACACCCCCAAATTCTGGCCTGCCCTTTTCATCTTCCCTAAAGATCTGCTGCAGCAACTCTTTGGAAAGTCGGCGGGAGGGGGGACTTGATCGTTGTGAATGAATATATCATCATGAGCATCATGGATAGAGCATGTTTATTCTTTCCAGCTGTGAAAGTTTGGTACCCTCCTTTTGAAAGCCAGGCATGGGGGTTGAAAACAGGCCAGAGGAAATACAGAATACTTCATCGGTCTTTGGAACTCATGGCCAGGGGATCTTGTGGACTTTGGGGAGTACTCAGAGGAAGGAGAGCTGGGTCTCCCTTTGGTTACTGGCCATGGCAACTAAAAAGACAACTGCCGCAGTTCAGAATCCATATTCCTAGCTAGGGCTACTCCCCCCTGACCCTGTTGGGTGGACTCAGGGAAGCATCAGGCCAGCTAGAGAGGACGGAGGCACTCCTGGGATTCCTCTGCCCTGCAGCCTCCTTTCCTTCCTGTTTATCCAGTGGGGTATTGAACCTTTGCTCCTCTGCAGGGTGGCCACCAGCCGGCAGATCCAGCAAGCTCCGCAGACAACGTTTACCTCCTGCATTTCGCAAAGTCCGACGAAGCCCTGCTGATGCTCTTCAGTAATGGGACCCTGCAGGTAAATTGCCAGGCTTGTGGGTCCCCAGATCACACATTTCCGCACACGCATAAATACCCCCCTTTGAGCCCACTCCCAAGTCCTCCTTGTCCACCTGCCCAGTGAAACAATTTTAAGCACGTCGGCCTGCCGGAGTCCGACCCTGGTTTGGTGACCCTGTGATCCCTGGTGACACTTATGGTGACCCTGTAGGGTTTTCAAGGCAAGAGATATTCAGAGGTGGTTGGCTGTTGCCTGCCTCTGTGTAGTGACCCTGGACTTCCTTGGTGGTTTCCCATCCAGGTGCTAACTAGGGCCAGCCCTGCCTAGCTTCCAAGATCTGCTGAGACTGGGCTAGCCCGGGGCATCTGGGTCAGGACCACTGGTTTTGCTCAGTTTCATTGGCTCGGACTGGCAACCAGAGAAGGGTCTTCCCCAAGACTGGCGTCCAGAGGTCCTTTAAGTGAAGGCAATGGGGAGGGGTTAGATCTGGAACCTGCTATGTGCAAAACAGTTCCTCTGTCACGGGCTCTTTCCAGGCAGGGGGGCCTGCAAGGACCACTTTGCAGCCTGCTGCAGGCACCCCAACATTGCATTTGCCTAAGAAATTCATGCACGCAAGTGATTTCAGTGGACCTCATGAAATTGGGTGGCTAGGCTGAAGGGCAACCATGGAGCGTGCATAACCAAGACCCTCACAAGCATAGGGAAGGCTTGGTGACAGAGTGGGGTGGGAAAGAGGGAAGGGAGAGGATTGGTCTGGTATTTCTCTAGCTGGAAGATTAGTGGGGCTGGGCACTGGAAGGATGCTTTTAAAGGATACTTCATTCATGGATCAGAATTCCCACCTTGAACAGTTGTGTTATATCATGGGGTCCTGTGAATTTGGTGATGCTCCCTTATGATATTGTATAGTTATTTTAACATGATCCCTAAAGGGAGAAAGCCTTTGTCTTAGTTTCGCTTTTCGTTTGTTATATTGGTTGCTGGCTATGGCTGGTTATGGTGCAGCCCATGGGGTTACCAGCTCCAGGTTGGGGAATACCTGGAGACTTTGGAGGAGGAGCCTGAAGAAGGCAGGGGAGGGACTTCCATGGGATACAGTGCCGTAGAGTCCGCCTTCCAAAGTGGCCATTTTCTCCAGGTGAAATGTTCTCGGTCATCTGTAATCCCTGGCGGTAGGGCCCAGACCAGTCCTTGCCTATATTCCACTAAAGTTCTGCTGTACTTTAGTACAGAATGCTGTGGAGTCATTACAGGCTGAAGCACCCAAACAACCTGGCCAGGGCTGATCTTTTCCTTGTTGCAAAAGGATTTGGGGGTGGACTCCTGTGCCTGTGGCCCATCCACACCCACCTGCTGTCCACTGGCTCTCTCTCTCACCCTTTGGGGTTTCTCCCCCCTCCCAGGTCAATTTCTACCACGACCGCACAAAGATCGTCCTCAGTCACCAAGCGGGAGAGTATCTCTTGACGTTTGTAGACCGCCAGCGCCGGAGCATCACCTTCCCCTTGGAAACCCTGGTGCAGGAAGGGTGGACGCTGCCCCTCCGAGAGCGGATGGAGTATGCCCTGCGCATGTTACACTGCCTGTAGCGACCCCCACACCCACCCCGTGCTCCCATCCTTGGCCGCCAGAAAGAGATGCAGGAATGTGAAGACCCGCCTGTGAGATTCTGCTGCACCAGGGACTGTCTGCAGGCTCATGGGATAAGATTCCGCACTCTTCCATGGCACCTTTTTTTTATTTCCTCCCAAGAGCGGAAAAGATTGGCAACGAGGCTGGAATATTTGGAACTCCCCAGAGTGCTATTTTGGAGCCGATGGATGTAGTCAGTGATGGGGAATGTATTGCAGAGCAGCGATTGTGTACAGTGATGGCGTGCATGTCATGGGAATGACCTCAACATCTGGGCAAGATCTCTGTGGCTGGAAAGAGGAAGGAAGGATACAGGGTGAGAACGTTGCAGAGGCAGCAGTGAAGGGCAGAGAATACAGGAGTGGCTGGCTAGTGGAGAAAGAAAGGCATCCGTGAGAGGCCAAGAAGTCAAGAAAGGAGGTGGAAAGGTTTGTCTCCTCTTTAAGATGGGGAAATGGGATTGGAGAGGCTGCAGCCACAGGAGTACCTACAGGCATCCCCAGAGAGACTCTCTCCAAGCTTATGAAGCTTACAGAGTAGTCCAGGGGTTCCCAAGCTTTTTGAACCTGCCTGCACCCTTAGAATTCTGTTATTTTATGGTGGGTGCAGCCACAAAATGGCTGCCACAAAATGAAGGCAGAGCCAACCTCAAAATGGCCGTCACAAAATGGAGGCAGAGCCAACCACAAAATGGCCGCCACAGCTTATACATTCAGATACAAAATTGAAGATTCTGGTGCTGTGGTGACAGCTGCTGCCAAGGCAACTTTGTTGCAAACCTGCACAGCTGATTAAACCTCCAGTGGCCAATTAGAAGCCGTGCTGGGCAAAAGCCCCACCTGCTTTCTAAAAAGCACTTGGCAGGCACCAGGAAAGGTGCTGGTAGGCAGCATGGTGTGCCCACGGGCTCCACGTTGGGGGTCCCTGGATAAGTCCTTCATCCAGCTAGCCTTGCCTCCTATGCCTGGCAGCTGCTGACTAAGATCTCAAGCAGAGAAAGGTCTGTTCCAGCAGCTACTCCTGGAGGGGCCTGGGCTGAAGCAGGGATACTCTGCAAGCAAAGCATGTGCCCGATCACCAAGGGATGGCTCTGAAAGCAGAGCAGCGTGGCTGTAGATTTTTGCCCACAAACATGTGGTGCTGCCGTACCCTGAATCAGACCATCGGTCCATCAAAGCCGGTCTTGTCTGCTCTGACTGGCAGCAGTTCACCACAGTCTTGGGCAGAGGTCTTTCACCTCACCTATTACCTAGGTTGCGATCACACGCACAATTAGCCGTGCCATAGGCACAAATGCTAGGCAAATTTGAAGGGTGAGACCAGACACAGACATCTGGGAAGCGCCCCGCACCTGTCGGCAACCCGTTTTGCTCCGCCGCGGATGCGGAGTAAAAAGACACTAGGGAAAGTCCAGTAGCAAATGGGTTGCTAGGGGCCACGGATGGACCCGTTTTATCTTGCGCGTGTGACCACCACCCTAGTCTGTTCAGCTGGAGATACCAAGAATTGAACCTGAGCCACACACATCCCCTTTCAGAGAAGCTGTCTGATGCAGAGTCCAAGCTTTTGCTTGATATTGGCTCCTCGAACTGGCAGTGGCTCTCCAGAAGGCCAAGAGGGGAAAGGCCTCTCTCAGCAGCTACTACCGAAGAGCCTTTAACTCAGGACCTTCTGCATGCAAAGCATCTGCTCTGTCACCGAGGCACACCTTCTCCCCAGTTTGCATGAATACGTAAACCTGCCTGATGCAAAGTCAGACAGACCCCTTACTCCAGGGGTCCCCAGCCTTTTTTGAGCCTGTGGGCACCTTGGGTGGTGGGCGCAACCACAAAATGACCACCATGGGAGGCAGAGCCAACCACAATCGCAGAGGAAGGCTGAAGTGCGGGGGATAAGAGGTGTAAACGCTGAAAATACACTAGGAATGAAGAGTCAGAGGCAGAATAAAACCAACACTGTATAGACAGCTGTCTTCACAGCCAATCAGATCTCCAATGAGCAATCGGAAGCCCTACAGGGCAGGAGACCACCTGCCCCCCCAACTTCCTAAAAATATTTGGTGGGCGCCAGGAAGGGTGGTGGTGGGTGTCATGGTGCCCCTGGGCACCCCGTCAGGGACCCCTGCTTTACTCCATTTTATCTACTCTGATGGACAGTAGCTCTCCAAAGGTAGAAGATCCTGGGAAAAAAACTTTTATATTTTTAACTGGGAATGCTGGGGACCGAAGCTGAGATCTTATGTATGCAAAGCAAGGGTTGTGGCATTCCCACCGAGGTCTTGACTGCTGGACTTCAAGGTAACAGACATAAGGTGTTCAATGCAGAGCAAAATTCCCTAGAATGAAAGCTTTCGGAGAGGGGCAGTCTTAATCCCGCCCCCCATCAACACAATTATAAAGAGAAGCTTCATTGAGGGGTGGTTGGATTCTCAGGTGTGAATTGAGGTCCATTTGGAAAGGGGTGAGGAGGAGAGATCATGGGCATGAGAGTCTGTTCCCGGGGCAGGGGTGGTGGTGGTGGTGGTGGCAGCTGATGGAACTGGATAATGTCTGTTTTCAGCTAGGGGCGCAGGAACGTTGCAGAATGAAAGAAGGAAGGGAAATGTGGGTGGAGGTTTGTTCTTTGGGTACGGTGCTGGTCGCTGGCCAAGCCAGAAGGAAAGAAATGATGGGGCGGGATGGTGGGGAGTGGGAAGTTCCATTGTAACTGTACGGAAGAAGAAATGCAAGAGTGTCAGATGGGGGGGGGGTAGTGTTCCTGGCCGCTGGGCTTCCGGCAAGGTGTGGCCGGAGCAGGATTCTGGCTCACAAGCAGCCTTGTTGCACAGCAAGTCCCAGGCTGGCTTTGGGTAGACTGTCCCTCATCGCCTGTCCTCCCCACCTGCTGCTGCTTTCTCGGTTGTACGATACGAATGCAGTCTGTAATTAAAGCAATGTGGACTCAAGATCGGCCATCTCTGCTTTGTCAATGGCGAGTCGAGGAAAGAGCGAGCTGGAGAGGCTCGCTTGTGTGTTTCTCTTTGTTTGGGGTGCTCGGGCGAGGGGCTGGGCCTGGGGGTTCATCGGATCCAGTAGGGCAAAGGCCTGCCCCATCTCAGTCTCCTGGCTTCCAAAAGTCGCAAGGCGAGAAGACGACAGCCCTCTTTGGCACATCACATTGCACTTAGAGGTCGCCTGTCCCTGGACATGAAGGCTCCACGTAGCTATTATTTATTTACTCAGGGTGTTTTGGACCTGGGTCTTGCGGATCTTGACCCCCCCCCCTCGGTCTTTCACGTCACCTACTGCCAGATCCTTTAACTGGAGATACTGGGGATTGAACCTGGGACCTTCTTCATGCCAAGCAGATGCTCTGCCACCCAGCTATGGCCCCTCTAAAGTATAAAGTGCTCAGTTCAGGCCTGTTCTCACATCACACCAGCTCTGGCATCACCATCACTGGGCAGTTGCTTCTGGAAAGAGATGGCGGTTCTAGGCCAGGGAGCTGTGCCCTCCCCCCCCGGTCCCCTGCAGCCTCAACGCAAGCAGGAAGTCCTTTGGGTTAGCGCCACTCAGCGCTTCACCAGTTGCTGGCCTTAGGAGAGGTTTGCCTGGCCCAAGGTCCTGCTTCTTTGCACACTCCAGGGCTGCCCTTCCCGGTTAGCCTGTCCCGCCAGGCGGATGACCCCCTGACACTGGTGGACAGGCCAGGATCCGTGCATGTGACTCCCCTGCAGACTGTTTTCCCCTATAGGGCAATGCTATGCGCCCTCTCCAGGAAGCCCCAGAGCCAAATCAGAGGGCTTGTTTGTCCCCACCTCCCCAACTTGGAGATTAGCCTTTTGAGTGCGACAAGGTCCCGAGGACAAGGCTTGTCACCGCCTTTCAGGAAAACATGACAGAGGAATGCGACACTTCCCTGCAAGCACAAAATCGGCTCCACTAGCCCAGGGATGGGGGAGGAAGAGGAGGGGTTGGGGTCCTTGGGGACTCAACCAGGCCCTTCTCGCCTCTCCTCTGGTGGAATGCGCCCCTCGCTCCATGCCTACCTTTGAGCTCCGCACCATGTCCATGTTCCACTCGTGTCTGGCTGCCATGAGCCGTCCACCCACGTAATATCTTTCCTTTTTAATTTACTTTTTATTGGATATTTTCAAAACCACAATACAGATGACGAGAACAAAATCAAAGGTGACAACGTCAGAAGTGTGGCATAAATTAAGGATAATAAATCTAAAACAATACATATTGATTTAACCATTTCATTAAGATAAGAGTATCTGAAATACTTTATCGTTACCTCAGACGTAGATTAGGGATTCCATCTTGTTTTACTAAGTATTCCATAATGGGAAACCAAGTTGTGACAAAGTTGGATGAGGAAATTAGAGAATTAGGACAGGATGGGTTGTCAGTTATTTTTGCCATAATGTATTGGTCACATCGTTTTTTGTGCCATAAGGGTAAATCTCAGATTAATGTACTTTTCTGCGGTGGCTCAAGTGGTTAAGACGCTGAACTGCAGGCTGTGGAAGGTCAGTAGTTCAGCAGTTCAAGACCCGGGTGCCACAAGACGGAGTGAGCTCCCGTCTCTAGTTCCAGCTCCTGCCAACCTAGCAGTTCGAAAGCAAGAAATTGCAAGTAGATAAATAGGCACCACTTCGGTGGGAAGGTAACAGCATTCCGTGCGCCTTGGTGTTTAGTCATGCCGGCCACATGACCACGGAAACGTCTTCGGACAGCGCTGGCTCTTCGGCTTTGAAACGGAGATGAGCACCGCAACCCTAGAGTCGGATTCGACTGGCTTTCGAGCAAGGGAACCTTTACCTTTACCTTTACCTTACCAGCATATAAAAGAACTGAAATGGTGTCATAGAGGGAAGAAGAGCAATTTCTAGGTTTCCAGCTATTAAGAAATAAGGGATCTGGGGTAGGGGAGAGTTCAGTTCCTGTTATAGTTTTGATTTGTTTAAGTTATTTGTTCCCCAAAGGTATTTATGTAGGAACAATGTAGCCAACAATGAAGATAGTCTCCAAAGTTCCCACATTTTTTCCAGTATAGTGGACTCACTAATTTAGATATATGTGCCAACTTTTGTGGCCACATAACACCTTTCCCAACCTGCACTGGGGTTTTGTCTTCAAAATTAAACCTCAGCTGCTGGTACACAGTGGCACCCTGGTGAT
The DNA here is from genome assembly GCA_029375565.1 of Gekko gecko. Lineage (NCBI taxonomy): Eukaryota > Metazoa > Chordata > Lepidosauria > Squamata > Gekkonidae > Gekko > Gekko gecko. The sequence goes on along the minus strand of JAPDNY010000001.1, from coordinate 312,996,788 downwards.
CGCTTGTACCTGGACTCTCTTGACCGAACTGGAAGATCCGGGAGTGAAGTGATTTAATGAAGTGGTATGGATGCAGCCGACGTGGCACATTTGCAGCCCCAGTTTGTAAACTCACCTCATTGTCTTTCTTGAACTTTGGAATGGTTCTGATTTATGCCGGGTACCTTTGTATTTTGCCCAGAGCCAACCCTAAGGGTGCACCGAGGGTCCTGCCCAATCAGGGCAAAAGCCTGTTTCCAATTGTGGCCAATCAGATGCTCCTAGGAAGGCCCATGAAGGAGCACCGAGGCCAGCACCTCCCTTTGGTGTGGCCTCCCAACAACTGGAACTGGGAAGTAGACTGCTTTGGAACATGGAGGTTCCATTGAGTCCTCATGGCCAATGGCTATCAAAGGACCCCTCCTCCCTGAATCTGTCTGATCTTTTAAAGCACTCTAAAGCAGTGGCTGGGACAAAAGGCAGCATGGTATAGCCAGATCTCGCCAGACTTTGGAAGGTAAGCAGGGTCAGTCCTTGAATGGGAGACTGTCAAGGAAGGCTCTGAAGAGGAAAGCAATGGTCAAACACCTCTGCCTCCAGTTTCCATTGAAGGTCCCTTGCTAGGGTCACCATAAGTCTGTTGCAACTTGACAGCCCTGAACATGTGTACAGTAGTGGCCAACACCATATACCACAGTGGCAAATTGCACAAGTCCAGTCAGTTTGGTGTAGCGGTTAAGAGTGGTGGACTCTAATCTGGAGAACTGGGTTTGATTCCCCACGCCTCCACATGCAGCCAGCTGGGTAACCTCGGATCAGTCACAGTTCTCTTAGAGCTGTCCCAGCCCCACCTGCCTCACAGGGTGTCTTTTGTGGGGAGGGGAAGGGAAGGCTTCCCCTCCTTTGGTTAGTGAAAAGTGGGGTATAAAAACCAACTCTTCTTCTTCTTTGACTGTAGGACATCCTTTTGTCTGTCCTGAATCTAAGAACATAAGCCAATGTTGGATCAGGCCAATGGCCCATCTAGTCCAACACTCTGTGTCACACAGTGGCCAAAAATACCAGGTGCCATCAGGAGGTCCACCAGTGGGGCCAGGACACTAGAAGCCCTCCCACTGCTGCCCCCCCCAAGCTCCGAGAATACAGAGCATCACAGAGAGTCCCTATCTATACCTTGTGGCTAATAACCACCGATGGACCTCTGCTCCATATGCCTATCCAGTTCCCTCTTGAAGCCGTCCATGCTTGTAGCTGCCACCACCTCCTGTGCCAGTGAATTCCATGTGTTCATCACTCTTTGGGTGAAGAAGTACTTCCTTTTATCCATTCTAACCAGACTTCATCGAGTGCCCACGAGTTCTTGTATTGTGAGAAAGGGAGAAAAGTACCTCATTCTCTACCTGCTCTATCCCATGCATTATCTTATAAACCTCAATCATGTCACCCCTCAGCTGCCGTTTCTCCAAGCTAATCTACCACCAGTTGGCTTTATTGGGTGACACCCCCCCCTAAATTCTATTGTAACGGACAGAGGATAAACCATATCCTCTCTTCCTTAGCTCCACACCAGTGTTCCCTCTAAGCTGAGTTAGTGTGAGCTAGCTCACAGTTTTTTAGCCTTCAGTCACACATTTTTGTCTTAGCTCGGGAAGGAGGGCTCCAGAGCAAACTAATTTATGCAGTAGCCAAATCGCTCGCTCACAACTTCAATGCCAGTTGCTCATGAAGGAGAATTTGTGCTCACAAGACTCCACAGCTTAGAGGGAGCATTGCTCCACACCATTCTATAAAACTATCATGTTCCCCATCCCCACGACACCCTGGCCATCTTTTCTCATTACACTTAAACCCCCCACATTTTCAAAGCTTTCCTCTGAAGGAAACCATCAGCTTGTTTTCCATCCCCTGACCCTACATGGAGAGAAGAGCAAGCCGGCTCCACCACCAGCTCAAAGCTGCAGAGTTTAAGACCCTCCCTCCCTGCCCTCCAAACGTCCCCGTTGACCAGGGGACAGTAGTTGGGTCCCTGCCCCTGGAAACAATTTTGCCTTTTGGGACAGTGTTGGAAAACACATTTCGAAAATGCACATGCTCATGTTTTTGGAAGCTTCAATCCCCCCCTCCCTTCTAAGCATCTCCATTGATGTTAAAGCTCTGGGTGGGGTGCAGGCAACAGATGCGTTTTGGAGACAGGCTCTGCTGATGATGCACAGAAGAGTTGCAAACGCAGGCGCCTGTGGGGATATCCGATGCCAGCACCCTGCCTCTTTCTCCCTCGCGGCAGCTCAGACAGTGAGTGTTGCTGAATGTGTTTAGAAAGAAGGGAGGGAGCTGAAGCTCAGCGGCAGAGCGCCTGCTTGGCAGGCAGAAGGTCCTGGGTTCGATCTCCAGCATCGCTAGGTGGAAGCTGATGTGAAAGACACCAATCTGCATTTAGCATTTTTACCAAACCCACACTGGAACAGAAAAAGATGCAGTTCAAAACCACATTCAACCATCCCGGGCCAACACTATAGTGACTGCAGAGTCACCCCCAAATGGCCATAAAACGGCCATAAATCTATGCAGACAGCCACCATTAAGCCAGAGATCAAACAAAGTGAAAGCAGCATGCAGTCTGGACACTGCCATAAAATGCGATACTCAATCAAAGTGAAAGTGGCATGCAATGTAGATGGGGATTTCTGTTCCAGTGTGGGTTTGGTAAGACAGCGGAGCAAATGCCAGATGCAGATTGGGCCAAGAGCTGCTGGCAGTCAGAGCAGACAAGTCCAAGGGTCTTGGAGTCTGTATAAGGCAGTTTTCCTGTGTTCATCTGCAGCAGCTCTTGGTCCAGCGGGAGGTGAAATTTTAAGACAGGGAATCTCTGTTTACCAATGTCTTTGTGCTTCAGAAGCCGATGGAGGATAGGTTGTGAGCACAGCACAGAGCAGGTGGGAGAGAGGCTCTGAGACTGTATCATGATAAATTATATTTAACATTTGTCTAGTGCAGTGGTCCCCAACCTTTTTTGGAGCATGTTGTTGTTGTTATTTATTCTATTTGTACCCCACTTCCCCCCACTACTGTGGGGCTCAGAGCAACTCACAACATGCAATAATGAAATTAGGATACAATCAAAACCACCAGGTTAAAAACAATACCAGAAATATTCTTGTTGAATATTCTACCTGAGAGCTGTAAGAAAGATGATTCCTACTGTATGTGACTACAGCTGCTAGAATATGTTATGCTAAGTATTGGAGAAATACAGAGACACCCTCTAGAGAAGAAATTTTAAGAAAATTTTTGGAAACTGCGGAAATGGACAAATGGACTCTGATCTTGAAAGGACATTCAGAAACAACATTTGAGAATACATGGCCAAAATTCTATAAGTGGTCTGAAGACTATATTAACAAAACAACATTGTCATTCTTAATCTACGAAGGATACATAAACTGTAATTTTGTCGTATTTGCAAGTGAAAAATTTAATAATATAAGGTGATGTGATTAAAAGTACAATTAATTAGGCTTTCACATGTTAAAGTAGAATGTGAAGAATTGAGTCAGCAATCTGCCTTGTATGTTTTTGATATGTTGTTAAAATTATACACACACACCAATTTAAGCATTTCCAGACATTGACAGTTTATCAGATCAGATGGTGCAGAATAATACTATAACACCGTCCCAGGAGAAAAAAAGGGGAGGAAAAGGCAGGAAGAATTGTATAGGTAGGCATTCTCCTGACCTCACCCATATGCTTGGCAGTACGTTTCCATTTTGCGGGCCCTGAGAAACTGTACCAAGTCCTGCAGGGCCCAGATCTCAGTTCGAAGTGCGTTCCATCAAGCTGGAGCCACAGCCAAGAAGGCTCTGGCTCTGGTGGAAGCCAGGTAAATGAGCCTTGGTCCAGGGATTGTCAGTGTGTTGTTAGTCAAGGAGCGTAATGCTCCTTCAGGGGGGAGGGTATGCCAGGAGAGGCGGTCCTGAAGATACCTTTGGAATTTTAACACAGATTGGGGGGTGCAAACACAAAATGGTCACAAGAGGTGGAGCTGCGCATGTGCGCGTACACAGAGAGGGAGAGAGAGAGGAAGAGGAAGAAGAAGAAGAAGAAGAAGAAGAAGAAGAAGACGACGACGACGATGACGACGACGATGACCAGGGAGTAATTTTTAAAAATATTAGGGAAAGATGAGTAAGACAGAGGATGAAACCAGCACTATAGTGGCAAACTACCACTGAAACAACGTTATTTTAATCTGCCCAGCCAATTGGATCTCCAGTGGCCAATCAGATGGCCTGCTGGGCAAGAGCCCCACCTAGCCCTAGGGTGCCAAGAAAGGCATTGGCGGCACCATGGCGCCCACAGGCACAACGTTGAAGAGGACCCCTGTTTTAGCGGTTCCAAGTGTGCAAACTGTTCATGCCCCTTATCTTGTCATGGTCCTTGCGACAACCTTGTAAGATGGACCAGCGCTATGACCCCTGAGGGAGCAGCTTAACTGAGGCCAGCTGTTGGGTTTGTGGCAAAGGCGAGATCTGATCACAGCTCCCTCTCTCATGTATGAGCCTCATTGGATGCTGGGGAGGCTCAGGCCACATGAGAGCAGACGCGTGTTGTAGGCTTGTGGAACTCACTGCCACAGGACCTGACGGTGGAAGTAAAAATCGACCAGAGTGGAGACATATTAGAATGGCGAAGTCCACACTAGGTGGGATGTGCTGCGACTGCAGAAAATAAAGAAGAGTATGTGACCTTGAAACGAGAACTAACTGGTTTCCGGATCAACCGATGCAATGATGGTCCATCTCAGGTGACTGTGAAAGGCCCGTGGGCCAGATGCACCAACAGTGACCAGCGGAACCTCCCTGCTGGGACCAGATGGCCCCACCTTGGTCTGGTCATGGACCTCCTTCGTTTCTTACCCCCTCGCTAAAGTGAGAGACGGTAAGGCTTTTGCATGGGGGAGTGCGCATGCTTGTGGCTGTCTTTCGGTGGATGGAGCAGGGTGCAGGGAGGAGAGAGCAGCTGGCAAAGCCCCATCGTGAACTCTGTCTGAGCCTAGCTAATTTGGGTGCTGCTATTTAAAAATCAGAGACAGGCGGGGGGGGAATTAAAAGATCGGACATGATAAATGGGTCTTGAAATGGGGAGGGGGAGGAGGTGGTGTGTGACAGGTTGATAAAGTGACCCCTCCCCGGCACCCTCCAGCAGCAGAGGCAGCCCCAGAGACCCAGCTGTTGGGCTCAACAGAAAGCAGCTGTCTCACTGCGATACTTTCGAGGGGCACCCCGTTCAGCTGATACCCTGCCGTGTTTGCTAGAAACTTGTTCCCATTACCGGCACTCTTTGGGGGTTAGCTCTGCTCTGGAGCTCGGGCACCTGACAAGATCGCAGCCTCTTTAATGACACGGTAGGGCCGCAGGGTGCTGCTTGCGAGCCGACCTGCTTTCTCATCGGGAAAATTTATATCAGACTTTTGGCATACAGAAGTGGACCTCCAGGCCAACCAGAGGAAGGCTTGCATTGCGCACAGGTCCAGTCTCTCCAGCAAGGTGGCATCTAGGTTCTTCCAGCTGAGATGGGGGAACACTCCTCAAACAGCAGAGCTGAAGGCGACTTCCATTTTGGAGAGGCTTTGTGGTAGGGCCACTGCTTTGCAAGCAGAAGATCCTAGGCCTGATCCTCAGTTCAAAGATCTCTAAGTAGGGATGCCAGCCTCCAGGTGGGACCTGGGGATCCCCTGAAATTACAGCTCATCTCCAGAATACAGAGATCTGGTCCCCTGGAGAAAATGGATGCTTTGGAGGGTGGACTCTGGGGCATTGTACCCCACTGAGGTCCCTGTCCTCCCGGGCTCCATTCCCAAATCTCCGGGAGTTTCCCAACCTGGATCTGGCAACCCTAGCTCCCCTGTCCTCGGCTGGTGGCCAGGGGGGACCTGGCAACCCTAAATAAAAGGACTTTATCTGCTTGCATCCCTAGAGATTCACTGCCAATATGGGGAGAAGATACTGAGCTAGGTAACTCTCTAAAAACAGGGTAGTGTGGTGGTTAGGGGGTCAGACTAGGGACTGGCAGCCCTCAGTTTGAATCCCACTTTGTGAGGGCCTGCGGTGACCATGGCCTGGCCAGTCCCTCTCTTTCTGTCAGCCTAATCCACCTCCCAGAATTGTTGTGAGGATCAAAAGGAGGTAGGAATGATGCTGTCAACCCCATAGGGGAGTCAACAGTGGAGAATAAATATCTAAATAAGCAAAAGATCTCAGGAACAGGGCTAGGAAAGGCCTCTCTTTCTTGTTGAGACCTTAGAGAACCATTGCCAGTCACAGGAGAGCTGTGAGCTTGATAGAACTCTGGCTTCCCTCAAGATGGAGTGCCTTACACCAGCCCTCTGCGCTGGTAGCATTCCTGTCGGTGATACCTCTGCACTGGTAGCATTCCTGTCAGTGGCAGGCCCCATTGCTGGGGCAAGAGCTTCTGCTCAGTTTATAAGAACATAAGAGAAGCCAATGTTGGATCAGGCCAACGGCCCATCCAGTCCAACACTCTGTCACACAGAGGCCAAGAATACCAGGTGCCATCAGGAGGTCCACCAGTGGGGTCAGGACACTAGAAGGACACTAGAAGCCCTCCCACTGTTGACACCCCCCAAGCACCAAGAATACAGAGCATCACTTGCCCCAGAGTCCCTATCTATACCTTGTGGCTAATAGCCACTGATGGACCTCTGTTTCATAGGTTTATCTAATTCCCTCTTGAATGTTTTGTGTAGCGATTAAGTGCACGGACTCTAATCTGGGAGAACTGGGTTTGATTCCCCACTCCTCCACTTGCAGCTACTGGTGAGACCTTGGGCAAGCCATAGTTCTGTCAGAGCTGTTCTCTCAGAGCTCTCTCAGCCCCACCTACCTCACGGGATACCTGTTGTGGTGAGAGGAAGGGAAAGGAGCTTGTAAGCCGCTCTGAGTGAAGGATGGGGTATAAATCCAGTCTCCTCCTCCTCCTCCGTTTTCTTCTGTCAGAGAGCAGGACCCAACCTAGCCCCAGCTTCAAAGGCCTAATATGGTCACTTGTTTTCAACGGCTCGGATCCTGAGACTCCCCCACCCATTGCCCATGGTCGGCTGCAAAAATATACCCACAGCAAAACTAGTTTGGGGGACTCTCTGGGTGGGGGGGCAGACAACTGATATCTACTGGAAGAATTTCACAAGGTAACTACAATGCAATCACACATTCCAAGAATACCCTGGCAATGGGGGTTATGGGAGGGAAGGAAGGGGTGGGGGGGCCTGCTTGGTTGGGTCGGGGAGCGGGACCATGTAGCCAGAAAAGAGTGGGAACGGCAAGGGTCAAAGCAGCAGGGGACGAGACGGCCAGCCCTGGAATCTGGTCGCACCACAAGTTTAGCCCCGTCTGTCTGTCCAGAAAAGTCCTCTGGCAGCTTGCGCCAACGAGTTTACGCTGGCTGCCGCACAAGGTAAACTTGATCCTATGCTCACACATACGCATACCGCCTTACTTTAATAAACAGATTTGAAAATAGACCCAGCCCTAAAATTAACCCTGCCCTGTCACCTATTTCTGGACACACCCCGAAGCCCCAGAGATCTGGTTTCCGCAAACAAAAGAAAGATGCGCTCACTCCGGGGCACGGCTTCTGCCAGCGTAAGGCACGTCCCGGTGGCGGCAATGGCTCCAGGCTGACCCCTGAGGGCAGAAGTTGGCCCTGCAGGTGAGCACGAAATTCTAGAAAGGGAACTGTGTGCCGTCTGCCCAAGCAAAGTGTAAATAAAGTCTCTTGTGGTACCTGAAAGGGCTAACATATTCTGGCAGAAGTTTTGGTGGGCCAAAGTTTGCTGCTGGCAGAAGCAAGGAGCTGTGTAAAGAGGAGGTTGTAATATATCCATCAGTCCTTAAGGTGTCCAAGGTCACTTTAAGGACAGAAACCATGCTGGTCGGCAGATCCACTCCACCAACAGTGGCAGGAAACCGGGCTAGAAATAGTTGAAAGGAATAATGTGCGCTGGAGAACCCATAGGGCTTTGTGGGAATGGCTGAAGGTATTTTGTCGCACTGAGCAAAGCACATCCATCCCTCTCTTGGGCCTGCGGTGATGCCAGCTGGGTTCAAGCCAAGCCCCAGAGATGCTGCTGCAAGGGCCTGGCATAGATCTCAGGGGTCCCCAACATAGGGCCAATGGGCACCAGAGTGCCTGCTGACACCTTTCCTGACACCTGCCAGTTTGGTGTAGTGGTTAGGAGCGCAGACTCTAATCCTGGAGAACCGGGTTTGATTCCCCGCTCCTCCACATGCAGCTGCTGGAGTGACCTTGGGTCAGTCATAAGTTCTCTCAGAGCTGTTCTCTCACGAGCAGTCCTCAAAAGAGCTCTCTCAGCCCCACCTACCTCACAGGTGTCTGTTGTGGGGAGAGGAGGGAAAGGAGATTGTTAGCCGCTCTGAGACTCCTTTGGGGAGTGACGGATGGGATATAAATCCAATCTCTTCTTCTTCTTTTTAAAATATGAGTGTGGCCAGGTGGGACTTTTGCCCAGCAAGGCCTCTGATCAGCCACTGGAGATTTGATTGGCTGTGCAGATTTTTAAAAACATTGCTTCGGCAGCAGCTGCCACCACAGCACGTTACCTTCAAGGTGTGATGGAAGGTAAGCTGCAGCAGCCATTTTGGGGACCCCGGCTTTATCTGATCTCCGTGCCCACGGCAGAACAGAGATATCGGTAGGGCTCAGCTCCTCTCGGCACAGTTCAGTGAGGAAAATAAATGAATACGGTACAAGAAATACACTCTCACTCGCCTAAAATAATAACATCCATTTCCTATTCCTCAGAAAGAAAGAAAAAGAATGGTAAGGCTCCAGTACCTCCAGTCACAAGCAATGCTCCCTCTAAGCTGGGGAGTCTTGTGAGCAAAAATTCTGCTTTGTGAGCTCCTGGCATTACAGTTGCGAGCGAGTGATTTGGCTACTGCTCTGGAGCCATCCTCCCTTAGCTAAGACAAAGATGTGTGAGCCGGAGGCTAAAAAACTGTGAGCTAGCTCACACCAACTCTGCTTAGAGGGAACACTGGGACTCACAAGGATATTGATCCTTAAGTGGGAGGGTTGCCAGGTCCAGGCTGGGAAACTCCTGGAGATGTGGGGATGGAGCCCGGGGAGGACAGGGACCTCAGTAGGGTACAATGCCACAGAGTCCACCCTCCAAAGCATCCGTGTTCTTCAAGGGAACTGATCTCTGTGGTCTGGAGATTAGCTGTAATTCCCGGGGATCCCCAGGTCCCACCTGGAGGCTGGCATCCCTGTTAAGTGGTGACCCTGGGAATGATTGGAAAGCATCCCAAACTGGTGGCACTGAGAAGTGCCAGGGTGGGAGCCTTCTAGGGACCCCAGCGGATGCTCCTTGAAACACCAAGGACAGTGACGGTGTTGCTCATGATAGGGAAGAACAAAATGTGAAAAAGCCCCTCTGCTCCACCCATCGTGGCTCGCGTGGGAGAACAAAAGACAAAAACCCCACACGCATCAAGAACCTTGAACCCGCTTCCAAAAAGTGGGCCCATCAAATTATCCCAAAATCCATTTCACCTGTTGGAGGGATGTGGTCCTCCTCCTCCTCCTCCCTCTCCTCCCCCCATGCCTCAAAGTTGGCACATTTGGGGCTAGCTCTGGAGTTCACACAAACCTCCCCCACCCCTCGGCGGCCGGAGTCCAGGATGCAATACTCACTTCTGGATTCAACTTTAAAAACTTTATTGGTATCGCCCACCATCAAATTGAAAATCCAGTAATTTGTTATAAGAAGGGGTGTGGGTGTGGGTGTTCATGTATGTTTAAACCATTTACATAACAGAAGGGTGTGCTTGGAACTTCCGACCCACAATCTATTTCAGGTTAGGAAGAAATGAGGATGAGAACTTTTCAGCAAACCGAATGCTTGGAACCAGCACCTGTTCTGAGTTTTCGGCTACGACCCCACTGCGACTCTCCTGCCCTCTGTCCTGCCAGAAATTTCTGGAGGAGGAGTTTGCCTCCGAAAAGGCAGCGTGAAACTCAGCTTTGCACAGCAACAACTCCGGTTTAAGTGCAGAGGACGTCTCGCCAGTGGGGCGAGAATCCTTACTTGATAATGGCTCAGTGTGGATTTTCCCCTTCGAATTTTATTTTTTAGTTTGCTCTGTCCCACTACCAACACCCAAAACATAAGCCACAGCAAAAATTTCCAACCAGAGAATATTGAAGACAGAAAGCAACGTTCAAACCACACCTGTGATTACCCAAGAGGAGAGACCGACAAGGATCCATGTGAAAGAGATGCTGGGCTGACAGAAAGATGCCCCATGCCAACCGATGCGCACAGAGAAAAGGCCGAACCCACAGGTGTACTCTGTGTCACGCATCTTGCCACAACAGAACATTACAAGCTTGTTTAGGCCACTGGGGCTCAAGGGATGGCTACCTTGGGGCTGTGATCCTGAGGTAAATCCTAACCTAGCAAGCAAAAAAAATCTCCCAATTCACTATCCTCCATCATTCACGGGTACTATGACTGCTAGTGCTGGAATGGTCGATGGGCAGCATCTTGAGTTTTCATCCTTCTGCCGCAGGCAGACTGTGACCGTGAGGTGTCGCTGTCTCTTACCTGGCAGGCACCTCTCTCCTTCCCCTGCCAGCTAAGAAGCAGCACGATTCTCTAGCAGACTCATTTTCACCTTTGTGGTGTCCACGCCTCAAGCCTTGGAAGGGTGAGATTGTGGACTCTCCCCAGCTGAGCTGCAGCAGTGCCGGAGCCTGTGCAGACCTGGCCCTAAATGCCCCGGCCAAAGAAAATCTGCCTCTTCCCCAAGCTCAAGAAGCCTGATGCCCACCGGAAAGAACACTCCTGATACACGGATCATACAACTTGCACGGATGAGAGAGGAGCTGTCATCTTGCTAAGGACTGGCTGGCTCTCAACATTGGCTTAAAGATACAGTCTGCCTGTAGGTTGGGTCACAGGGTTGTTACCCAGGATACCTGACGGTGGAGACAGCCATTCCCTGAGTTCCAAGAAGTAATTTTGGAGACTGTGTGTGGGGCTGGATCCCACAGATTTGTCCTGCTTGTAGTGGCACTTCCCTTTAGCGCAAGGAACCTTCCCTTGATGATCTCTTGCATTAAGGGAAGACCCCGTGTTGGAGGAAGATGCCGCCACGAGTGGAATGGACCCATGGTATCCAACCCGATCCATGTCCTGCGCAGTCACTATCCCCTCCTCCTGGCTCGCCACCATGCTACCGAAAGGTGCTGCATGCAACATTTTGCATCTGCTGACTGACTGCCCCTTTCCATTGCTAGCCTCCCTTATGGGGCTGGGCAGATGAATGGGAACACAGCAAGAGGCCCCGAAAGCAGCCCTAGAGCCAGAACTTAGAGGAAAATAACACCTGATCCCTGAGCTTGTGGGAGAGGGGAGGACAGAGAACCGTCCTGGGGCAGATGGACACACAGAAAGCAGGTTGGCCCGGGCACAGAAAGAGAATTAAGTCAATTATTCCTCCTGACCTCTCATCTGAGTATCTAAACCGTTCACCAGGTCTGTCTGTAGAATCTGATACCATCGAGACAGCAGGGATTTGAAATGTGTAAGCCACTGGTACTGCCTCCTCTCACAATTTCACTTCCCACAGTACACTGTACTAACAAGCTGGGGAATTTAGATGGCAAAACATCGTATGACACATGAAGCCATGAGTGACCTGCAAAAAAGGGGGTTTGATCAAATAAATAAATAAATAAGTAAAACACCTTTGATGACATCTGGCCAGGCTGGGAGGTTACCAAAGACCATCTGTCCCAGCCCTGACGGCTGTTCTATGGGGCAAAAGAGCTAAAGCTGCTGAAAAGGCAAAAACGAGGCATTGACGTTGGGGGGAGAAGGGGGGTGGGTGGGCATTGCCCTCCTTGCCAACACTCCTGCATGGTTTTGAAGCCGAGAGGAAGACACCATCGATGTTCTAAAACTTACAATGCCATCTTGAGCACAGTCAACATCCAGCTGTGCCCGCTGATTTACCTGCTTTGCAACGCCGAGGACTGGGCCCATGAAGAATCCAGGCTAGGATCCATTTGCCATGGAAGCCCCCAATCCCAAGGATCCAAATTAGAGTGGCCAGCTGTTGAAAGATTAAAGATGCTACCTCCCCCACACGGGGTTACCGGAGGAAGGAGGGGAATTACGCAGGTCGGCAAAGATAGCTCATTTTGTAAGAAAAAGGGGGAGCTTTTATGAAACCGATAACTAATCATATCTGATTATTGCTTTTAAAAGTCTGCACTTCATTCCCCACACCAAGAAAAAAAATATATAGACATCAGATCTAAATTTCCACCAAGCTTGGGATTTGGGGGAGTGAAGAGAGCGGGGGGTGGGGGTGGGGATCCGGGAAACCGTTTGTGCCACCCGAATGTACTTGTCTCCCCCGAGACTAGGTGGCCCCCTTGTCGACGTACATCACTTCCTGTTATTTCTTCAAAAGACCTCCCCAGCCATCCACCTCGGGCCAAACGAGGGACGTGTGAGCAGCTACCTCCAAGCACACAGAGAATGAGATGGGAGAGGTTTACTGGGGGCCGGGGGAGGTGAAACAGCCTGCTCAGCACGCCGAAGGGAGCATGTGGGGCTCCACGTTTAGCCCCTTGCTGGCCAAGAAGGCATCCTGCTTTGGATCCCTGCCCAGGAACTTCCGCAGCATGTCCCAGGCGTCCACCGAGCCCCCCGGGCGGAGGATGTAGTTCCGGTAGTCCATGCCCACCTGCAGCGAACAAGAGAGGAAGGCCTGGTTCAGAGACCAGTAGTGACAGGACTAGAGTCGCACTGTATGACATGATTCACAAAATCACTTGGAAAAAACCATCAGGGCCTGTGGTCTATACTCCTGCATCTAGCTTGCTGAAACTAGGAACACACTATGCAATTTTTGCATCGTTCAACGTGTCGTGTTAATACTTATGCTTTGCTTCAGTTCTGTTTTTAGACTTCTGGTTGGTCCTACAAACCTAATCCTATTGGATTGTTTTGGGTTTTTTTAAAATATTTTTGCATTTGTGTGTGCGTGCGCGTGTGCCCATGCCTGGAAGTCATGGTGACCTCTGGTGACTCCTACTGGGACATGGAGGGAATTCAGAGAGGTGGCTTACTATTGCCTGCCTCTGGCCACCCAGCCTTGGTATTCGCTGGAGGTTTCCCATCCAAGTACTTGACAGGGTCGGCCCTGCTTAGCTGCCGAGACCTGACCAGATTGGGCTTGCTTGGCCTATCCAGGTCAGGGTCTATTTTATTGTTTACTGAACGTCCCATCTGTCGATTGTATTGGCTCACTCCGTCTAATCCGTCTTGAGTCCAAGTGAAGAGGGGGGGGCTATAAAAAACATAAATAAAAACAAAAACCCTGGTTTGCCAGAGGGGCGCCGCAAGTAGTAGCTCAGAGCCACTTGTCTGCTTTCTGTTTGTTCTCCGCCACGGGCCTGAGGGTACGGGGTCTTGGTTCAAGATGCCGCAACAAACCACAGTTAGCAAACCTGCTTCGGGTCAGGCTTCCTGGTTTTGGTTTGCTGACCAATCCAGACACTGATTAGGAAGCTTCTCCCCCCGGCACCACCCCATCAGCCGGACCTCGCGTGGCTTTGGGTTCCCGTACCTTACAGTTCATGATCCCCTCTTGCTTGAAGCGTGTGTAGTACATGTCCATGGAGTACACCTCGCTCCAGAGGTAGCCGTAGTACTGGGCGTCATAGCCTCCTGCCAAGTGGCCAAAGGTGGCTGGCATGTTTGTACCTGGCAGAGGGCGATACGAGCAGATGTTAATGCCAGCAGAGAGGGCAATGTGAGAGCGATAGGTACCTTGCAGAGGACAATCCCAGCAGAGGTATACGAAAACACTGCAAATCAACATGCACGTGTGTGTCTACCTGGGAGAAATCGGACCAGGGGGACAAGAACACTGGACAATCTCCCAACCACCACCTTTCCCACCTCCAGCATGCACCCTTGCCTATCACCTGGTGTTGCGGGGACACCCAGTATCTCATTGCACAGCTGGGCGTACTCCTTTACAGGGTCGGCTTTCGTCTGTGTGTGCAAGGCCTGGTCTACTCTAGCCAGAACAATCTGCCGCAAGTTGAAGAGCCCTGGGGGAAGGAGGAGAGAAGAGGAACAGGGGTTTATTTTTACTTCATGGATAACCCATCCCCCCACACTTTTCTTCTCCAATGGGGAACCAAACTGGCTTACATCATTCTCCTCCATTTTATCCTCACAACAACCTTGGGAGGTAGGTTAGCCCAAGAGGGCATGACTGGCCCACAGTCGCCCACCACACTTGATTCCGTAGATATAGTAGCTTCCAGAAAAGGCCACAGCCTTCGGTTTGCAGGAGCAAAGCAAGGCTGTTAATGATAGCACATTTTAGAGGTCTATTTGGTGTAGTGGCTAGGAGCGCGGACTCTAAGCTGGGAGAACCGGGTTTGATTCCCCACCCCTCCACATGCAGCTTGCTGGCGTGACCTTGGGTCAGTCACAAGTTCTCCCAGAGCTGTTCTCTCAAGAGCAGTCCTTCAAAGAGCTCTCTCAGCCCCACCTACCTCACAGGGTGTCTGTTGTGGGGAGGGGAGGGGAAGGGAGAGAAGATTGTAAGACACTCTGAGACTCCTTCGGGCAGTGAAGGGCAGGGTATAAATGCAACCACCACCACCACCTCCTCCTCCTCCTCCATAATTCATACAGTCATCATAAATCGGAAGCAATTCAACCACACATAACCTATGTCCTCTCTAATTCCACCCCCCTAATGAGCGGAGCAGTTCGCATCCTGAGCAGAACACAACTGCTGTAATCTGAAAATGGGCCATGGGCAGTGAAAGACCCTGTGCAGCTCCAGACTGCTGCTGAGCAGGGCTGCCTGTGTTAATGAGCAGCCACTCACGTGCACAGCTTAGAGGGAACACTGCACATAACACACCCTTCTGCAAACGCATATGAACGCACGGCATTGCGCTGTTCTGGGTTCGTTTCAGGCAGGTTTAGACGTTGGTCAGTCTGGCCTAGTGCCATCTCACTCGGGGCCCCCAACCTTTTTAAGCCTGTGGGCACCTTTGGACTTCTGACACAGGGCGGTGGGCGGAGCCACAAAATGGCTGTTGCGGGAGGCGGAGTCAACCATGAAACGATTGCCTCAAGAGGCAATGCCACACACACACACACTGAGAAAACTCAAGTGCAGGCGAGGAGGAGGTAACAAAAATAAAACAGACTGGGAAAGAATGGGGAGAGAGAAAAAACAAACACTGGGATGGCAGCTGCCGCTGAAACAATGATTTTTTGATCTGTGCAGCCAATCAGTTCTTCAGTGGCAAATCAGAAGCCCTGCTCGGCAAGAGCCCTGCCTAGTTTCTAAAAACACTTGGTGGGTGCCAAGAAGGACTCCCGACTGACAGCAGTTCTTCAGGGTCTCAGGAGGAGAAAGACCCTTTGCTGATTCTCTTTAAGCGGAAACTGAAGCCTGGAAAGCCGAAGCCGGGAGACCTTCTGCCTGCAAAGGATCTGCCCCTCCACGGAGCCACGGCTTCTCCCCTGTGGCCTGGCCTTGAGGGCTCCCAATATGAAGAAGAAGAGATTGGATTTATACCCCACCCTTCACTGCCCGAAGGAGTCTCAGAGCAGCTTACAATCCCCTTCCCTTCCCCTCCCCACAACAGACACCCTGTGAGGTAGGTGGGGCTGAGACAGCTTTCCCAAGAACTGCCCTTGAGAGAACAGCTTTGAAAGAACTTATGACTGACCCAAAGTCACACCAGCAGCTGCATGGGAAGGAGTGGGAAATCAAACCCGGTTCTCCCAGATTAGAGTCCGCGCTCTTAATCACTACGCACCGGTATTAGCCTGGCGAGACTTTATGAGCTTCTGCAGGAGTTCGTCAGGAATGGGTTTGCCCGTCTTGTAGTGCTTGGACATGCGCATCAGAGGTTCCCTTTCCCACACCCAGTTCTCCAGCATCTGGGATGGAGCCTCTACGAAGTCCCGCTCCACGTGGGTTCCACTGAACATAGCGAAGTCAGCCTAGGGAGGGAAAAAAAGACCGGAGAGTTTACAAGACCCAGTGGTGCAGGGGCGGGAGGACAAGCAGAGATTCCTGGCCGCTCCTTGCAAAGAACTCAGGACCTAGAAGATGTCTTTTGTGTGGATAAACACCAGACTTCCAGAGTTATACCCCTTTGGGTCCATTGAAGTCAATAGGCTTAGAAGAGTTAACCCCTTACGACTGCAATAATCTTTCCTTTCAGGATTTCTCAAAATAACAAGCACGTGTATGGGGCGGGGGAGGGGGAAATATTTCAATGGCCGTGACTAATAGTTTCAAGTCTGCAGTTAGCAAAGGTCTGAGCAGGAGAGGACATCCCTCTTCTTAAAATCATTATAAACCGCAGGCTGAGGCTTTCCTGTCATGCCTTGTAACTTCACTATCTCTGTCTCCTCCTTATTGTTATCCAGCTTTGAGAAGAGTCCTACAGAACTCTCAGACCTACTGAGCCCATGCTCTAGTTTGCATCAGAGTTTCTAGGGTTTGCTCGGCCACTGAACAGCTCTGCAACATCTGCCTGGTGCCAGAGATGGCAATGCATCTCCTTTCTGGGGAAATGTGTCATGCCCGTACTTTTTAGATTTTGAGAAGGCGGTGAGCTGGAATCATAATTAGGGGACTTGACGTGGCTTATGGAATTGGGTTTTCTTGGATGCTGGAATTCAGTTTGTTGCGGCTTCCAGTTCTACCGTGGCTTCTAAAAGTTTGCTTTAGATGGCTGGCATTTTACTGTGATCTCTCTCTGTGTTTTAAAAACTCCTTGTAAGTTGGTGCACTTAATTTCTTGTTGTAAGCTGTGTTGAGAATGGATTGCAGTATGGATGCCAGCCTCCAGGTGGGACCCGAGGATCTCCGGAATTACAGCTCATCCTCAGACTGCAGAGATCAGTTCCCCCAGAGAACATGGATGCTTTGTATCTCACAATACAAAAACTCATAGCCACCATAAAATTGCTGAGCAGTCGGGTTAGAACGGATAAAAGGAAGTACTTCTTCACCCAAAGAATGATTAACACATGGAATTTGCTGCCACAGGAGGTGGTGGCAGCTACAAGAGGGAATTAGATAAGCATATGGAGCAGAGGTCCATCAGTGGCTATTAGCCACATGGTATAGATAGGAACTCTCGGTCTGGGGCAAGTGATGCTCTGTATTCTTGGTGCTGGGGGGGCAACAGTGGGAGGGCTTCTAGTGTCCTGGCCCCACTGCTGGACCTCCTGATGGCACCTGGTATTTTTGGCCACTGTGTGACAGAGCGTTGGACTAGAAGTCCCTGTCCTCTCCCGTCTCCGCCCCCAATTCTCCAGGAGTTTCCCAACTCGGAGCTGGCGACCCCACTCCTCCACTCCTCACCGGTAGCCAGAGAGGACCTGGCAACCCTCGTTGCTGAAATGTGGGATAATTTACATATCTATTTTGTGCAATAAATAAAGAAGAATGAATAATTATGACGTTTCCTTGCCTTCAAGAAAGGCTGTGAAACCAAAGTTCTAATGACAAATACCCGAATGACTGTGATTTAATTTTAGTTAATTGCCTGGAAGCTGGGGTGGGAGTCATAACATCAGCAGCTGGCAACAGAAGCTCTGGCACAGGAACGGCTTCTGAAATAAAGGCGTACATTTCAGAAGGCCAACGAGGGGTATCCGAAAGACCTCCTGGAGCAGGAAATGTGGTCCCGGGAGGGGGAGCATGGCCGAAACTCCCCTGGCCTGTGTACCACCCAATATCATCTCAGTTAATATGAGTGGTACAGAATAGGGCATCAGCAGCCAACCTTAGACCTTAGATCAACAAGGAAAACCAGCAAATAAAAACACTGTAGAGGTGACATCACGGGAATAGCAGCCACTCTTCTAATTTACTTCTAATTAAAGCAAAAACACCAGCCAAGCCAGATGTTGCTCTCCCAAACCCCTGCTCACTAGATGGGGTTCTCTCTCCCTCGACTCCTACCTGCGAACACAGCTGGTGCATGACATGTCCAAACTCATGGAAATACGTCTCCACCTCGTCGTGCTGCAGCAGGGAAGGAGCATCCGGCGTCGGCTTGGTGAAGTTGGCCACCATGGCTGCCACGGAGATCTGGCGGCTCGAATCGGCCAGCAGGCAGCCGGGCTGCAGCCCAAAGCAAGCGGCATGACCGTATTTCCCTTCTCTGGTCCAGCAGGGGGAGCAGGAGGGAGACAGAAACACGTTAAGTACCCAGTGCCGGCTTCCGCATCCTAGGTATCCCCAGGCCCACTCTGAAGACACCCAACCCGGGAGGGTGGAAGGTTTTCGTTGATAAAGCGTATTCCTATCCCACCTCCTATCCAGAGCTTTGGAGGCAGCTCCCATCCAGTTATGAAAGTCCTCAGCCCTGACCTGGATAGCCCAGGCAAGCCCGATCTTGTCAGATCTCGGAATCTAAGTGGGGCCGATCCTGGCAAGAACTTGGAAAGGAGGCAGGCAATATGAAACACCTCTTTGAAACATCCCTAGCCCCCACTAGGGGTCACCAGAAGACATCATGAATTCCAGGCACACAAGCATGGGAACACACACAGACACAAATACTCACAAAAAAAATAAATAAATCACGAAAGTCCTCTAAACTCAGGAAAAACCCACATGGGAATTAAAATTGAACCAAACTACATGAAAAATTCAGCAACAAAGTCTGAATCTATTAAAAAAAGATCCCAGGGCAGCAAACAGGCCCTTTGCGACAGTGTGGCTAGTCAGGGCTCCAACCCCTTCCTTAAAGAGCCAGTCCCACAAGGTTTCCCTCTGGAAATGTTTTTTCATTCGTTTTTTATCATTTTTTAAAAGACGCAGCACCTTTTATAATTCTGAATATGCTGCTTCCTGTATAACTGATGTAACTGGAATAAATTCATTTATTTTACATAGTATTTTACTTACATAATGGCTGCCCCACAAGAAAAAAATATGCCTCACAAGCTGTAAAGTCCTGGCTACAGGCATAGCAGCAAAGAAGAGAAGGCGAGAGCAGCCATACCAAAACCAATGATAATTATCGGTCACCAAAAACATGCAAACGCAAGCGTCATTCTTATTCCTTGTCCCACTCTTACATCAAGCTGGATGTGGTCCTCCCGCCCTGCCACAATAACACCACGAGGGGTGGTCAAAGAGTGGTTAGCCTAACGTCACCCACGATTTGAACCACAGTCTCTCCAGCAGGGACCAGAGACTCTGACCACTACATCATGCTGCTTATGCAGTTAGGAAGCTTCGCAAGTGAGAAAACCACCATTGGGCATAGAGAGCTTTAAAAGGAGATCAGATAGATCCATGGAGGATAGGTCTATCAGTGGCTACTGGCCATGGTGACTAAAGGGAACCTCCACATTCAGAGGCAGTCAGCCTCTGAATCCCAGTGCCAGAAGGCAGCATCAGGGGAAGGCCTCGGCCTCCGTGCCCGTTTTTGGCCCTCCAAGGGAACTGGTTGGCCACTGCATGATAGCAATTGTTCAAAAGATGGTCACAGTTCTATAAACAAACTGTAAAGCAACCAAGAACTGTGAACGTCACATGAACGTAATGTTTATCTGAGTAACCTGGTCTGAATACACGAAATTAGCATACAAATAAGTACAGATTACAGGTTGTTTGTTCTTAAACAGAATAGATGTTGTTAGGCATGTTGTTCTACAACAGAGTAGATGTTGTTTAGCATTAACGGTGGTCTACAAGCAGTATTTTGCCCGCCTGGAAATCTGTCTGTAAATTTTGTCACCATGAAGTTGGGATAACTGCAAACATTTATGCTGATGAAACACGGAACAAGAAATTGACTTGAGACAAGTTGTCTGTAAGGTTCTTCAGTCGCTTGAATGCGACTTGGTTCTTCATTTCAGTTTTTGTCTTCGTTCAGAAGAAGAGAGAAATCGAAACGGTAGATCATTTTGGAGACCACCGTTAACGCTAAACAACATCTACTCTGTCGTAGAACAACATGCCTAACAACATCTGTTCTGTTTAAGAACAAACAACCTGTAATCTGTACTTATTTGTATGCTAATTTCGTGTATTCAAACCAGGTTACTCAGATAAACATTACGTTAATGTGACGTTCACAGTTCTTGGTTACTTTACAGTTTGGCCACTGCATGAGACAGGGGTGCTGGACTAGATGGACCTGGTCTGATCCAGCAGAAGGGTGACAACTTCTAACAGAAGAGGCATCCCACCTTCTCTCACCAGAGGCAAAGAATGCCTCTTCTAAGAAGGCAGCCACAGAAGACGCATTCCTCCATTTGTTGTACACTAGTGGGTGTGCTTCTTCTAAAGTGGAGCCTACCAGGTGTGAGCTGGCTTTAAGGGGCCTCACAATCCCTACCTCCTCCACTCGGGTATACCCAGCCCGAGCTCTGGTTTGTCGCCCGACTCACCGCGGATAAAGATCCAGGTAGAACTTGCCAATGGTCTCTCCAGAGGTGATATCTTTGACCGCGTACAGCCGGACGTCTTCGTGCCACACGGGGGCGTTCTCCTCCAGGTGGAAGGTGAGACCCAGCAGCTCCTGGTAGATCTCCAGCAGGCCATCCGTCACCACCTGCATGGGGAAGTACTCCTTCAGCAGGTTCTGGTCCACGCTGTACTGGGTCTCCTCCACTTGGTTCATGTAGTACCGCATGTCCCAGGCATTGATGCAGCCATCGAATGGGAGGCCGCGCTTCTCACACTCCTCCCGCTTCAGGTCCAGGATGGTGGCCCGCTCCTTCTCCCCCAGGGGCTTCAGCTTCACGGCCAGCTCATCTGCAGGAGACAGAGACCGACGAGGAACGAGAGGCATCGCTGGCAAAGAGCCACAGAACTGGAATTTGCCTCCCTCCTCCCCACCCCACTCACTCACTCACTCCTGGCACTGCTTAAGGGCTGGACTAATAACATTTCCTCAGTTAACTGAATAGGGTGTCTTCTAAAAGGAATTATGGTACTTAAAAACAGACACCAGCAAGCACCATCCCAGAAGAGGTGGTCCTTCCTGTATGAGAGAGAAGGGGAATGCATCTTTTATGGCTGAGAGGCAGGCATTTAATTCCCCCCCAAAAATGGGTTTCTTGCTGGAGAAAACCTAGCCTCCCCAAGGCCTTTCAATTTGCTAGGGTAGCCATTTGTTTGTGGTGCGGAGCTATGGCCACTAGGAGACTGACCGCGTTCAGCTGCCATAGCTCTGCTCCTGTCCCAGCTCAAAAAGCGATGTGCGGAGCAATTCCAGCTGCCTTTCCTGATCCAAAAGGGAGCACAGGTACACAGGTGAGATGGCACTGTGATACCCTCTGCAGCTGGGGAATGAATACTGTGGGGCTGGCAGCAGGCAGGCGGTGTAAGATCAGGCTGGCAGAGGTCGTTGAGTGGCATTACCTAGGAAGTTCATGACCGTCTGGTAGTTCTTAGCCATGTTCATCTCCAGCACAAAGTCGGCGTGGGTCTTAAAGCCCAGGAGAGCTGATTTCTGAGCCCGCAGATCCACCAGTTCCTTCAGGATCAGGCAGTTCTCCTGTGTTGTCAAGAACGTATGAAGAGTTCAGGCTAACAAGTTCTCCAAGATTAGAAATTAGGCAGATGGGGGGGAGGATAGTGGCACAGAGACAGGGCCTGCTTGGTGGTGGGGCTATGTGGAACTTCCTGCACAGAAATATCCAATTTATTCCAGCTTTGTTCTCTCTCAAACACCAAGACAAAACTAGAGAAAACATTTTCCCAAGCTTCTTTTTTAAAAAATCCCATCTGTGTTGTGGCTTGCTATTTCTCTAAATTAGGTCTTTAGGATGTTTGGTTTGTCACTGATCTGGCCACCATAGGCTACCTTGAAAGCTCATGAGGAGAAAAGTGAAGCATAAGTAACGAAAATAATAAATAAGAGCCCAATCAGGGCCATGCCCCCCTTACCTCCTTGCATCTGGAGTTGAACATTTCCTCCATCTTTCTCCTGGTCTCTGGCACATGGCATTTCTTCATCAGGGGGAAATAATGGGGGTACTTCAAGGTCACCTTCAGCTTCCCATCTTCTGCCTTCTCCAGGGAGTTTAAAAAGTCCTCGGGAAGCCCTCCTGGAGGGGAAACGGGAGGCAGAGAAGTACCCATCAGCAGGAGAGCCAATAACGTGTATTTAAACACTGTGACTAAACACTGTCTGTGACCACAATCAGAGGCAATTAACCCCTGAATCCCAGAGCCAGGAGGCAACATCGGGGGAAGGCCTTGGCCTCTATGCCCTGTTCTTGGCCCTGCAGAGGAACTGGTTGGTCACTGTGTGTGAGACAGGATGCTGGACTAGATGGACCACTGGTCTTATCCAGCAGCGCTCTTCTTATGTTTTTATTCTAAAAACGTATACCACACTGTTCAGTTTAAGGTTTAGGCCTAGATTAAATATGAGATTAGCAAAGCAAAAGGACTATCACTTTATCATTGGTGTATGAAAATCTGGGAGTACTATAAAATGGAGAAGATTGCCGCAAAAATTCATCCTACTAACACATACAAACCGCAATCTCTATTTTATGCAAAATGGCTCCCATTTATTGAAGCATCACAATCCCCCAACAATATAAGGAGATAATAATAACATTTTGATCTGGCTTACTAAATTGAAAGTTTATTAGTGCAAATATACTAGGGTCAGTGTATATCAAAAGATATTAGTAACAATGTTATTATTAACTTATATAGTTAGCGTTTTGAATGATCTTTCATGTTATGATGCAATACGTATTTCTCATTAAGCTTATTGTACAAGTTTCATTCCTGGAAAGTATTGCACTGTTTGTATGTTTTAAAGTTAAAAGTTATAAATAAAATGTTAAAAAAAGGACTCACCAGTGAAAGACTTCACACTTGCACAACATCTCATTTAAACAGGGCTGCTACCCACGCAAAACAGATACCCATTTAGCTGCTCTACACAGGCGGCAGCCCTGTTTATTCTACCTCCCTATCTCTTTAATCTATATGCAGAACATATCATAAGGAAAGCTGGATTAGATTTAGATGAAAGCAGAGTGAAAGTTGGTGGAGAGAACATTAAAAATCTGAGATGCAGATGACACCACATTAGTGACGGAAAATAGTGAAGTCCTGAAACAACTACTGATGAATGTTAAAGCAGAAAGTGCCAGAGCAGTATTACAGCTGAACATCAAGAAGACAAAGTAATGACTACCGAGGAATTACACAAGTTTAAGGCTGACAATGAAGAAATCATAATTGTTCGCAATTTTCTATTCCTTGGCTCCGTCATCAACCAAAAAGTAGACTGCCACCAAGAAACCAGAAGGAGACTGAGGCTGGGAAAGGGCAGCCCGGAAGGAGCTAGGAAAGATTCTTAAGTGCAAGGATGTGGTGCTAGCGACCAAGATCACGATAATTCATACCATAGTATTCCCCATACCATAGTATGGGCGTGAAAGTTGGGACAACGAAGCAAGCTAACAGGAAGGAAGAGGATTCATTTGGAATGTGTTGGCGGAGGGGAGTGTTACAGATACCAGGGACCGCTAAAAAGACAAGTGGGTTCTAGATCAAATCAAGCCTGGACTCTCCCTAGAAGATAAAATGTGTATTTATGTATTTATGATTGCTATTTCTTTAGAATACTGCGTTATTGCATTGTCTCGATGCATCTGTGTTTTAATGTATTTTAACCACTGCAAGCTGCCCTGAGCTTGCTACGCAAGGAGGGCGGGATATAAATTGAATAAAATAAATAAATGCATTTAAATGAGACACCATGTGAGTGAGTGTTTCTGCTTCAACAGGGTTTACAGTAAGCCTGAGTGAATCACAAAATCCTAGAATCACAGAGTTGGAAGGGGCCATACAGGCCATCTCCTCCAACCCCCTGCTTAATTCAGGATCAGCCTAGAGCATCCCTGACAAGGATTTGTCCAGCCACTGCTCGAAGACGGCCAATGAGGGGGAGCTCACCACCTCCCTAGGCAGCTGATTCCACTGCTGCACCACTCTTACTATAAAAAAGTTTTTCCTAATATCCAGCTGGTACCTTCCCATCCTTAATCTAAACCCATTATTGCGTGTCCTATCCTCTGCTGCCAACAGGAACAGCTCCCTGCCCTCCTCTAAGTGACAGCCCTTCAGATACCTAAAGGGAGCAATCATGTCCATCCCCCCCAGTCTCCTCTTCTCCAGACTAAATGCTCCCAGGTCCCTCAGCCTTTCCTCCCAGGGCTTGGTCTCCAGGCCCCCGATCATCCTCCTCACTCTCCTCTGCACCCGCTCCATTCTGTCTACATCCTTTTCGAAGTGAGGCCTCCGGAAGTGCAGCAGCTACAAACACTCAGCTAAGGATCAGGAAGTCCTGGTTCACATCTTGCCTGTACCACAAACTCACCAGATAGCCACAGTTGAGACACTCTTTTGCACTCAGCCCCTGTGTCAGCAATAGGGGGATAATGTGAACCTCCCTGCCAGCTGAGATCTCCAGCACAGGTCCTTCCCCTGGCCCTAAAAGTTGTGGCAGGGGATTGCAAGGGGAAAGGTTCTTTCCCGTGGTGCCGCCTCACCCTGTGGAACTCCTGTCCACTGCAGCTGCTCTCTTGACACTACTTTGTCAGGCTCCTTAGTCAGGTCCCACAAAGCAGGGCCTCAAAAGAAGAATCTGTTTATTGGTGAATCATAACTAAAGACACAATTGCAGCTTGTGTCAGGAATGGTCGTAAAACATGGAGGCCCCTGACATACAGTAAATTCAAACACCCCCTTAGCATAAGTAAAGCCAATGAATACGTTTCACGTGCACGGGCAAAGCAAGCAAATAAAATGAGAAAACAAGTTAAACGGCTTTGATTCCCAGCGTAGTGTCCAGCACCTGTAGACACCACAAGGTCAGGTTAATGATAAGTAAGCAACGGAACAGTACTGATGAGACACTGGGAGGAAGAATGAACTCCTTCACATTCCATCCTTATGACAGGGCTACCTGCCATCGGGCAAGGGAAAACTCTCCTTTGAATCCAGGCTTTCACCGATTCTGTTTAATTTGAGCAAGTGCTTTAACACAGGAACATCATGCAGCTGTCTTATACCGAGTCAGACCCTTGGTCCATCAAGGTCAGTATCATCTACTCTGATCGGCATCAGCTCTCCAGGGTCTCAGGTTGAGGTCTTTCACATCACCCTGCTACCTGACCCTTTTAGCTAGAGATGCCAGGGATAGAACCTGGGAACTTCTGCATGCCAAGCAGATGCTCCTTCATTGAGCCACCAGCTCCTCCCGACACACACGACGTACCCTGTTTCCATTTGTGCACATTGTTTTCTGTGGCAGCAGCTACAGCCTGGATCCTGTGCAGCCTGGTGATTCCCCACCCCCCTTCCCCCTTCCTGTGATGGATTTGTTCCTCCCCAAAAAACTTTTCCCCCAGGGCTCAGCAGAACATCATGGAGATTAGGGGTGGGGACTGCAGAGGGGGGGTGGGGGAAATGAGTTAAAATCGCCCTCATCCTCAATCACAAGCGGAAGAGCCTATGGTAAGTGGAATGGGTACTTAGGAGCCAAGTAATTGTATTTTGCATGTCTGTTTCCATACATGTGATTATTAAACTGATTTTTTATATTGTACAAAGGACCTTGGAAGGTCTAGGCAGGAGCTTGTGAGTTACTGTAAAAAATAAAAAATTGATGACTGTACTTACTGGGGTTTTTACAAGGATTATAGCTAATGAAACAACAAAACACGCTTGGGATGTATTATGATTATTGAGAGTATTGACAGTAAATACATCCAAAAATTCGGACTGTGGTGTCTTTCACCAGGCTCTGCTCAAGCAACTGAGTATTTCTATTTCCCCTCTGCATGAGCAACAATTTCAGGAAAAAGGATCTATAAGTAGGCCATTTGGAAGATGCCAGATCCACCATCTTTCCTTCCCGCCTTTACCTAATTCTTCCTTTGTGAACGGCAAGAAGGTTGTGTCTTCGTTGAGGTTTTTGTTGAAGTCAATGCAAAGCACGCTCAGCTTCTTCTTAATGGCCTTGATTTTCTTTTTCCGCAAAAAAAATAGAGAGAAAGAGAGGGAAATAAATTGAGCTGAAGGAAGCAAAATCATTCCAGGCCCTCTGCTGAGTCAGCGCCCTCCTTTCACCTCAGGCTCAGTCCCATCACAAAGCCACACCAGCTCCATTGTGTAGCTCTTTGACCTGCTGACACGATATTGCAATGCCTTTTATTCTCCACTATGAACCTGGAACAGTCCTCCTGGGGTACAGAGAGGAGGCTAGAAGGGCTTTTAAACATGTTATCTTGCCCTTCCAGTTTACGTCCTCTCTCCCCAAGCCTTGCTCCCTGAAAAAGACCTCACCCCCTGCTTCTGGGCTTCCTGGAAGCATCTAGCTAGCTATTGTGGGAAACAGGATGCTGGATTGAGTGGACCCTTAGTCCGATTACTTTCACGCAGTGGACAGACCTACTTTTTTATAAAACAGGCAAATTAATGGAAAGTAGGTCTATCCACTGCACTCAGCCATGATACATAAATGGAACCTCCATGTACCATGGCAGTCTACCTCTGAATAACAGGTGCTGGGAAGGGTTGTTGCTTTCGTCCCCTGCTCAACTCATGTGAGCCTCAGTTTCCCCAACTAGAATTCTCACACTGACCCAAGTGAAGGCTGCTCTTACCTCCTGAATCTCCTCTGAAAGATGAAGCCCGCTCCTTCTGCCCAACTTGATCAGCCGCTCCAGGTACCTGTTTGCTTCTTGCCTCAGGGAGGTGCTGTCCACCTTTTCCTGTAAGGGGGGAAAAATAGGCCACATAGCAGTCCAAGGATGAAGCAGAACCCAGCTTCACTCTCATGCCCCTTCAGGATTTTAATCTGGAAGAGTCTCATCTGCCACCCTTTTCAGGTATCTATCTGATTTTCGTCTCACCTTTCCTCCAAAGAACTCAGGTTGGAGCATCTCTTCTTGATTTTTATCCTCAGAACAGACCTGTGAAGCTGCTTGGACTGAAAGACTGTGACCAGCTTAAAGTCCACCAATGAGCTTCATGGGAATTTAAACCAGGGTCTCCCAGTCTGAGTGTGGGCCTTCCCTAGCAACCAGCCTCCCAAGTGTGGGCTTTCCCTAGAATCCAGGCTCCTGAGCCTGCACCTTCCCTAGCAACCAGTGTCCAAAGGATAGGCCTTCCCTAGTATCCAGGCTCCTGAGCCTGCACCTTCCCTAGTAAACAGCCTCCCAAGCGTAGGCCTTCCCTCATATCTAGGTTCCTGAGTGTGGGCCTTCCCTAGCAACCAGCCTCCCAAGCATGGACCTTCCCTAGCAACCAGCTGCACCTGCCCATCTGCCACTGCAGAGCTCAGAGACTTACATATCCCCAGTGGGCTGCTCAGGTTGTCCAGAGAGTCCCCTCCCCCTTTGACCAACCTGGAGCCAGATAATCCTTTGATAGACATCTTGTCTCATGCTCATCTCCACGTCAAATTCCGACAGCTTCTTGTCAGCCTCAGTACTCGCTGTGCGGATGTCTTTGTACGGAGAGACGTGCTGAGGGAAGTCCAGCATGTTCCTCTGAACTGGAAGAAGAAACAGTGGACAGTTATAATCATGCGCCACCACTCCTTTGCCCAGGGAAATAACATCACCCTTTGCCCTGATGATGTTTAGCCATTTGTAGTGGTAGGGCACTGTTGCCACATCCAAGGGAACCTGGCATTGCTCTGCCTGTGCTGACATCCCACCTGGGCTGTTTTCTTATGCTCTCTCCATGATGTAGGTTTTTATGATATGGTTCATATGATGATTTAGGGGGCCACTCACTGGCTCACGGCTTGGATTTTTACAGCAATTTTATGATTTTTGACTTATTCTGACTCCTACTCCCACCTTAAGGGTGAATGAAGGCGCAGGCAATAAATAAAATACCCCCCTCAGTGTTCAACACTCCTCCACTAAGATTGGTGTGATGTGTTTTGTGTTTCTCAGTATGATTAAGGTTCTAAACCCTCACATGCTTGGCTAAGGAAACGCAGGAGTTTTAAGTCAAGTTTACCTTTACTCAGTCGTCCTTTACAATGGGGTGTAACACCTTTGTACTTGAGAGAACTCACAAGCTTTTAGCTCATACTGGAATCTTTTGCCCTAGTTATTGGGGAACTTCTGAGACAGAACAAAGGTACAGGAGATAATAAAGATGTTTATTAGGACAGCCAGACACCTACCTGTGCGAGTGTTCAGTTCAGTATCAGCATAATCAATGTCAACTGTTTATCCTAAAGTATCCTCACTTTCTCAACCCTTGTTACAGATCAATCTCCTCTCTAAGAATTGCTCTCACTGATGAATCCTACAAAATTCTAAATTTGGTTGGGTAGACCAAATATAGAACTCTATGGACCTTTTGCAGAAGAAACCGAATTTAGCCCATCAACAATCTGAAACCCCAGATCTAAAGGATTATTTCTCCATAAGGTGGAGCCCGTTTATAGCCTTCTTGCAGCCCCCTCTCTAAGGACTTCCATCGGCAGATAGGTCAATTGGCCAGTGGTCATATTTACTTCTATCACTTGCTCCTTAGAATGGACAAAAATACATTTTAAGAGTTATCTCACATCCTGCACATAGCCTGGAACATTATTTTAGACATATGGAATTCATATTACTTGCACAAATGATCCATGTTCCAATCGGAGGCACCTCTTAGCACTACTGCAAAGCAAAATTTATTCAGCTTTATTGAAAATATAATTTAAAATATAATTTTCCCATATAAATTCAACTTGGATCACTTATTTTTATGGTTTGGTTTATTGTCCAAAACTCCTTCTGGTTTATTCCTTGTGATTTCTATCCCCACAATTTAGATCTTGGGTGGAACGTATTTGGGTGGAAAGGCAGCATGGAAATAATTTAAATCAATAAAATCTTACCCATCGTGCTAGACCCTCTTAAAATAAAAAAACCCAAAATCTACTGGTGCTTTCCAGACTAGCAACATTTATTTCAACGTAAGCTTTCATGGGTTACATCCCACTTTGTCAAATAGATCTATGACGGAAAATCACACTGGTAAATCTTATGGGGCAGGTTTTGGGGGGCAGGGAGTTGTCCTCTCTTGACTGCCTTACCATGCCTGGACTCAAAAACTCCTCACAGCAGATTTACAAATGAGGAAACCTGTGTATGGCTACGCTGATTACCAAGTTCTGTGTAAATTTAAATTCCCTCGTAAATTTCTTTAACCACACCCCAGGTAAGAGTAACAAAAAAATTGTACCATGTCCCCCCCACCTCAACACCGTGGCTTCAACATTTCTGGCAATGCTTCTTTAGGAGTCATGATGAACAGACCCTGGAAAGGATGCTGGCTCAGATGTGTCAGTTCTGAGCCTCTTATGACTAGCAGTTAGAGAATGACACTCAAAAAAATAGGAGAAACTAGCACGGGCCCCAGAGGGAAACGTGGAAGATAAGGCTGTGCAGCCCCATAGCCAGGAATTTTTCCCAAGGGGGTGCCAGGGCAAGCACTAATTAAATTAAATAGGATCTCAAGATGTCACAGCTGGGTGTTATCTTTCATATCTGAAAAGATGGTGGTAGGGACTTGGCGTAATGCGCCATCTTTTCTGCCATTTACCTGTCAAAAGGCTCAGGTTCCCAAAAGAAATCCTGATGAGTGCTTCCTAATCACAAAGAAGTTCCAGAATCCATTTGGACTCCACAGAAACTACCCCCCTTTCTCAGCATGCTTTAAAGGGGCCCAGTGAGGCTAACGGCCCTGTGGTACCAGCCTGCATCTGTGGCAGGAGCCAGCTGCACTCTGCTCAATGGTGGCCACAGCAGCGAGCCACGTGATGGGTGCTGCCATCAGGGCTCTTTTTGTAGCAGGAACTCCTTTGCACATTAGGCAACACACCCCTAATGTAGCCAATCCTCCAAGAGCTTATAGAGCTCTTCTTACAGGGACTACTGTAAGCTCTTGGAGGATTGGCTACATTAGGGGTGTGTCGCCTAATATGCAAAGGAGTTCCTGCTACAAAAAGAGCCCTGGCCAGCCTCCCCGGCTCGAATAAGGAATTGGGCAGCCACACCGCCTCCAGTGCCCTCAAGCAGCTGGGGGAGCCACCCAGCAAGGACAAGTCCAGCTTCAAGCCTTATTCCAAAGGTGGCGGGGGAAATGGCAATCTGCGCAAAGAGGACGGTGGGGGCGACTTAAAGGGGAAGATTGGGGCGGGGGGAAGATTGGGGTGGGGGCACTGAAGATTCAATAGGGGGCATCAGCAGCAGTGCCCCCCCCCCCCCCGCTGCCTACGGGCCTGAGGCTGTGTGAGTTTGGCACCAGCTGCAGCCTCCCAACAGTCATCAAAGAGCACCTCTCTCGCAGCCAGCCTGGCACTTCAAACAAGGCGTGGGCAGGTTTGCCTAGTCCAGTTTTTCTCCCTGTACCTGTGTACTCCACCTCCACATTTGCCAAGGCTTTCAGGGTGTTTTCGTATGAGACTTCTGCTTGCTGCAGGGCGCCCACCACATCGTACACTTGCTTGGTCTTCTCAATGAGCTCCGTCGTCGCCCTGTCGATCTGCTCGGCTGTCAGGTCCCACCGGAGGCGGTTGACCGGGGAAAGGTGAGACTGGCTGTCCATGACACTACCTGGGGAAAAACAGGAAACTGTATGGCCAAGCAGCAGAACAGCCGAAGGACCAAGGACTGAGAAACACACAAACATTTACTCCCTGGGTGAGGGTAATCACTTTGGGCAGAAGCGCATACAAACTCTCTACCGCCGTATGAGCAGCCAAAGCAACTTATGTATTTAAATATTTGTATGCTGCTTTGCCCCCCAACAGGACACAAAGCGGCTTACAACATTATTCTCCGCTCCTCCGTTTTATCTTCCCAACAATAACCCTGTGAGGTATGTTAGGCTGAGAAAGAATGACTGGCCCAGGGTCACCCAGTGAGCTACCATGGCAAAGGGTGGATTTGAACCTGGGCCTCCCCAATCTTAGACTGATACTCTAACCTGCAACGTGATGGGTTTGCAGACAGAAGGTCCCTAGTTCGATCTCAAATAAAAGGGTTTCAGATAATAGTGCTGGAAAAGGCCTTTCTTTGCCTGAGAACTTGGAAAGGCATCTGCCAATCAGAGGAGAGCAAACAGGGGTAGGTGGGCCAGTGGTCTGACTCAGCAGCTTCCTATGTTCATGAGAAAACAAACAACAAAAAAAACACCCCACAGTTTGTTTTTGTAGCCAGAGGGGGCCATAGCTCAGTGGCAGAGCACACGTTTTTCACACAAAAAGCTCAGTCTTGTTACAAGCATCTCTAATCCTAGGTGATGGGGAAGACCTTTGGCAGAGGCCCTAGAGAGTCAATTGATGCTGGCATAGATAAACCTACTGGTCTCTCTTAGTATCCCAACCTTTTAAAATGCAATTTTCAATTTAAAACAATTGCTTAACATTTTAGACAGCCAATTTTTTTTAAAAAAAAGAATTCTGTCAGCAGGCATTCTCTCGATGTTGCGCTGGGGCCACATTCCATGTGGCACCTGGCATCAGAACTCATTCAGCACAACCCCCACTTATTTCTTAGCAAATTGTCTCGCTGCCATCAAGCTGTGGAACATAAGCAGAACTGGCTATACCTGCTATTTCTCATCAAGACTGGCTGCCCTGTGGGCACTGAAGACAGCCAGTGCGGTGTAGTGATCAGAGTGTTGGGCTAGTATCTAGGAGGCCCACGTTCAAATCCCTGCTTTGCCATGGAAGTTTGCTGGCTGACCTTGGGCCAGCCACACACTCTCAGCCTGACCTGACTCACAGGGCTGCTGTAAGGATGAAGGGGAGGAGGTGTAAGCCGCTTTGGGTTCACACTGGAAAGAAAGGCAGGGTATAACTGAATAAATAAACATTTGTATCAAGATTGGTGTGAAGTTACCAGGGATGCAGGGCGGGAGGCACGCACATAAAAAGAGAAGCTTGGACAGTCGGACGCCAGATCGAGGGTGGCCTTGCAAGTAGGAGCCCAAGGGGATTTGGGGTACCAGAACCAGGTGTTGGTGGAAAGTGCTGCCAAGTCAGAACCAACTTATGGTGACCCCCGTTTGGTTTTCAAGGCAAGAAATGTTCAGAGGTGGTTTGCCATTGCCTGTCCCTGCACAGTGACCCTGGACTTTCTTGGAAGTCTCTCATCCAAATACTAACCAGAGCTGACACTGCTTAGCTTCTTGAGATCTGTCAAGATCAGGCTAGCTTGGGCCATCCAGGTCAGGGGACCTGAATCTACAACTTGTGAATGAAATCAGAACTGACTCCAGTTTCTGCCCTACTTGCTTCCCCGTACCCACTGCCTCATCATTTCTTTCCCACAACACCATCCTCCTTGCTTTCAGAGGAATCTGGAACACCGGCACCCCAAAGTTAGAAGTGGGGGGGGAGAAGGAGGAAGGTGGCCCCTACTTGAGTGGGGCAGCCGCTCTCGGTGTGAAATTACAGAGGTTGGCCACTTCTGCTTTTGGCAGGTCTTGAGGACTAGCCACATGGTTTTCTAGAAACAACTGGGGGTCAGGGTTGGTTAATTCAACTGGCACATTTAATTTGGTGTTATGGCACACTGTGCTGCCAGGGCTCTCTAAAGCTTCACAATGTGTTGTCGGGGTCACAGGCGAAAATCAGCCCCATCCAATCCCATTCCTCTCCCCCATTTCTCTCCCCCAACATCCCTGTTGTCCTGACTTAGCCCTTCTCTCTCCGCAAGTGCTTGTTGGATGCACCTCTTCTCGGGTTACCAGTTGGCCAGAACTGCCCCCCCAACCCCCAGTGGCATTTAGCTGAGATCTGCTCTGCCAAAAGGCAATTAAAAAAGGCAATTAAAGGGGAGGGGGAATCCATCGGTGCAAAAGCTGGCTGCCCTTTCTGTCCCCCGAGCCTCCTGGCTTCCACTTTACTTTCCATAAATGGGCCTTTAAAAGCAGGCAGAAATTCAACAGGTGACTCCCCCCCCCAACATGAGAACAGAGAAATTTAATTTTACTGATTTTTTGCCTGTTCAAGGAAGGCAGGAGCAAGGTCAGGAGAAGGGGGGGGAAAGATAATTTGGTAGATGCATCTATGAATCCCACCTTTCAACAAGCCCCCTTCCCCCCATCAGCCTCCCCTCCTAGGGATGCCCCCCCCCGTCTGTTTTCCACCCTTGCAGATTACCTGTGGGGGGAGCCATGGTCTGCTCTTCGCTGCTGCTGCTGCTGCTGCTGCTGCCGGCCACTCACATGGAGCTTTGCAGGAGGAGCAAAAGCAGAGGATTGTGGGATGAAGGGGAGGACCCAAAAGGAAGCAGCCCTGCCCTTCAGGGGATGGACCAGGCTTGCCCTGCCAGGGGAAGGCTACGATAGAAGCTTGGCATGCAAAAGAAGAAGAGATTGGATTTACTCGGCCCTTCACTGCCTGAAGGAGTCTCAGAGTCACTTACAATCCCCTTCCCCTCCTCACAACAGACACCCTGTGAGGTAGGCAGGGGTGAGTGAGCGCTGAGAGAACTTACAAGTGACCCAAGGTCACACCAGCAGCTGCATGTGGAGGAGTGGGGAATCAAACCTGGTTCCCCCAGATTAGAGTCCGCAATCCTAGGGTTGCCAGGTTTGGGATGGAAAATACTTGGAGACTTTGGGGGTGGTTCTGGGAGAGGCTGAGGTTTGGGGAGGAGAGGGGCCTCAGCAGGGTACTCTGCCACAGAGTCCATCCTTCAAAGCAGCTGTTTTCTCCAGGGGAGCAAATCTCTGTCAGCTGGAGATCAGTTGTAAAAGCAGATCTCCAGGCCCCTCCTGGAGGCTGGCAACCCTATGCTGGGTTCTGTGTGGTTTCTGTATCTGAGGACAGTGATAAGCCCACATCAAAGGTAACACAGTAGCCAAGCCGCCCACAGCTCCTGGTGCACAAACAAGGGGCCTTATCCTGGCATCTGGTCTGCCTTGTTCAAATCCAGTTTTTTTAAAAGGCTGACAAGAACAACCGGACAGCTGCTGCCAATCAGAAGGCACAGTGCTGTGTCAGATGTGATACCGATCTGACTCTGGAACTCCTTGAGTTTATGAGCATGACACAGTCTCAGGTTTGACCTGTGGCAGCATCTCCAGCAAAAGGATCTCAGGTAGCCGCTATGGGGAGGGGAAAAAACCTTTCTCGAGACCTTGGACAGCTGCTACCAATTACAGCAGGCAATGTTAGGCTGGATGGACCAATAGGTTGACCCCATGGGCCTGAGCCAAAATCAGCAGTGAGGTTCTTCTTCTGTGCCCCCCTCCATTCAAAGGCTGTCAGGTAAGACCGGAGGAAAACACCTCGCAGCCATAGTGCATCATCTGGGGACCACACTCATCTTCTGACTTTATATAAAGCCATTTATGGCTTGCCTTTCTAGGTGGAGGGAAATGTAATTGCAATGCATAGGATAAGACACTCTCAAAGACAGCAAAATAAAAAATGGACACCTGCCAGCAGGTTCAGAGGTTCTCTGAAACTAAACCAGCAGGCCACCAAGGCTTCCTGAGGCAGGGAGTTCCACAGACTTCTTTTGCAATGAAAGTCCATCTCAGTGTACCAGTATTTCAGATGTTATGTGCCAGAGAGGGAGGCCATGAAAAGGAATACTGAAATGTTTATTGTATGTTTCTCCTCGCTTTTTTGCATTCTCTTCTACCTTTCTGCATTATAGTATGACACACCTTAGACAAGGGGCTTTTTTTTTTGCTTTGCATTATTCTCCCAGTTCTGCAGTTCTAGCCCTATTGCATTGTTTATTGTATGTTTTATACTGTCTGACAAATGTACCTAATCTGCCTTGAGTCTTAGGTGAGAAAAGAGCTATAAATGAAGTAAATAGTAATAAAAGATACAGCCCATTCACACACCTTCACACCATGTTTTGATCTCCACAGCTCTTTAATAAGAAAGACACCTCCTGCTGCTAGCTCTCAAGCACCTGGTGAAAAAAGGTACACTGCCACTGAACATGGAGGTTTCTTTCTGCCATCATGGGCACTAGACGTCCATGTGTTTGCCTGATTTTTAAAGCCATCTAAGCTAGTAGCTATTGCCATGTGTTGTGGCAATGAGTGCTGTAAATTACATGTTATGTGAAGAAATTTTCTTTCATCTCTCCTTAATATATTACTCACTAACTGCAGTGGCTAAAGTTCGAGTACTAGTAATTCGGGAGAGGGAGAAAACTTTTTCCATCAAATTTTATAAACCTATATCATCCCGCCAAAAAAAGAATAATCTGTTTCTGATTTGAAAAGTGTAGTCGTTAGATTAGGACTGAAGCTCATTGGTTAAACCTAAGCCAATCGCTCTCTTTGTCGGCTTAACCTACCTCCCAAGAATGTTGTGAGGTTAAAAACAGACAAGGAGGAGAACCAGGGGTGTCTCCCGGAGAAAAGACCTTATAATAAATACACACTCTACTCATGCTCGTCTCCTCTCCCTAGTGTTGCATTATAAACTCACATTGGAGAGAACTGAGTTCCCTCCTCTTGCTCCCGCCCCGCAAATGGAGACAAGTACACTCTACGTTAAAGAACCGGAAATTACTTCGCAGGCCTATGAAGCTTCCCTTTGGCACAATCACCATGTGAGCGGGTGCGAGAGTTGTTTTCGCAAGCATCCTTCTTCGTACAATGCGTCGCTCCCTTTGCCCGTTTTCCGCCCTTAATTGGGCGGGATTCGGAGCGTGAAAGAGAGCGTGGAAAGCGGCTAGAAGGACGCATCGGCGACCCGCCAATCGTCAGGTTTACGCAGGCGCTCTCGCGCTCTTAGGGCGAGTCGGCCTATGTGCGCATGCGCCTACTCGGGACCCTTGGCGTGATTCAGGAGAAGGGGTTGGCGGAAGAAAGAAACAAGGAACTTGTCCGCCTCCGACTGGAACGGGGCCCTATGCGCAGGCGCAATGTCGCCCCCTCGCGACGCCTGCGCAGTTGGGAAGAAAGAAGAACAAGACAAGGGGCCCTTAGAAGGTGCATGCGTAGTTGGGCTCGCTGGCTGCTTTGCTGCTGGGGGGGCGACTGAAGGCTGGTAAGTGAATGGGGAGGGAAGAAAGGAGGTACGGAAGTGGGGGGAGAAGAAAAAGGTGTCTGGGCTGCCCCTTCCTCCAGGCACCATGGGTTGCTTTTTGAAAGGGGCGTTCTTGCTTAGAGGGGCCCTCTGGAGTCCCCCCCCACTGTCTCTTGAGGGAGGGAAGGGAAGTAACTTCTGAATACCAGCGAGGAACCCATTCCTCGCATCCTTTCATTGGGGGGCTGTAGTTGTGGGATGTCTGCTTGCCTGCCTGCCTTCTCTCTCCAGGCACCCACCCTGAAAAAGAGCAAGGGGGTGCTTCTCTCCCTACAAGCCACTACGGGCTGTCCTGGGTGTGTGGGTGTGGGAGGGTTCCCTCCTCCAGAGAGGCTCTCCCTCCCCTGTTTCCCTAAAAGAGCGTGGGTGGGGGAGTGATTGCTCGGAACAGAACAGAAGTCCAACAGATGCAGCCTTTCCCTCGCGGGGAGGCCTTCATAAGGTGGAGGGAAGCGGTACGTGATGGGTGCCTGCTTTTCCCCCTAGTTGGAAGGATTTGCTTGTTGGAGGGAGCACTCCCTTTTGCTTAAAGAAAGTCTGACGGGTGCAGATTTTATCTGTGGCTGTATTTCTATGGAGGGGTGTATGTTTTGCCTGTTGAACAAAGACCCTTTTTGTCAAGGGTTGGGTGCCTCCTTCAAGAGTGGGGTGACTTTGGGGCCCCTGATCCTTCTCTTAATGGCGCAGACTTTGTGCTGGGAAGCAACTGGGGATGCCCAACTTGCAGCCACCCCAGAGTCGACATTATCTGACACTATCTGCCGCACTTGTAACGGGTGTGTAATGTAGTATAGCTGGTATAGCTATTAGCTGGTATAGCTAGGTACTCCTGCTGGTATAGCTGGTACAGCTAGGTACTCCTGCATCTGGAAGCTCCCTCCACAAAACCCCCCACCATCACATCACAGCTAAAGATCCCAAGAATCCATGTAAATCCCACTTTTACTGCTTCCCCCAGTCCTAGTATATATATGTTGGGATACTGAAAATGATTACATTTCGCTCAACTTATGCAGCTCCTACTATGCCTGGGATTTGGGACATTTTATTTTATTTTTTTTGCTGAGTGGCAGTACTGTGGGTATGACACACCCCTACATTCCTGCCTCTTTTTGCCTCAGAAAGTTGGGGAACTTTTGTGTAAGCCGTGGGAATGGTTCATGTTTGGCACAGATGCTGGTGAAGGCGAGTGTTCTGATGTTAGTAAAAAAGAGTCTCTGTCCCCGAGAGTTTACAATCGAAAGAGGTCTGAGCATGGTCACGTGAACGCCTGTAATGACACTTGCTTAATTTCAGCCAGGGATTGGAGGGATTGAGTCATCTCTTATTCCCATCCCACCCCGTGACGTTAGAAGAATGTCTGCTATTTCAGATGCCGTAACTCTGTAACCTCTCACTTGCTTTCGGAGGTTGCCTCTCACCAAAGTCCAGACTTTCCTTTATCATTTATCCCTGTTTTAAGTCTGCCACACCCTAAATAGGCCTACTTGGAAGAGAAATCAGGATTTCGGGCACTTAGTGTTGGAACTGTAGAGTGTTAAGGAACCTTTTAAGGCCTCATTCTTGCTAAAGGTTTTAATCTGTGATTAAGCTGGGCTGTTTGAGACCATACGAAGGGGCTCTTCTGAATAAGTCCTCTGCCATTAACAACAAATAAACACCCCTGTGTATTAGACACTAGCAATCAGGGGATGGCTAGACTAGAACCCTTTATGCTTAATACCCTTTGGGGTGGGGCCATAGCTCAGTGGTAGGGCATCTGCTTGGCATGTAGAA
The DNA here is from genome assembly GCA_029375565.1 of Gekko gecko. Taxonomy (NCBI): domain Eukaryota; kingdom Metazoa; phylum Chordata; class Lepidosauria; order Squamata; family Gekkonidae; genus Gekko; species Gekko gecko. The sequence goes on along the minus strand of JAPDNY010000001.1, from coordinate 312,958,829 downwards.
GGTCCCAGGTTCAGTCCCCGGCATCTCCAGCTAAAAGGACCATGTAGGAGGTGATGTGAAAGACCTCAGCCTGAGACCCTGAAGAGCTGCTGCCAGTCTGAGTAGACAGTACTGACTTTGTGGAATCAAGGATCTGATTCAGTTTAAAGCAGCTTCATGTGATATGCTAATAGTTTCTGTCAGAAGGCTGCGGCCAGAATGTTGACTGGAGTGGGCCATAGGGACCTCGTCTCTCCATCCAAACTGCCTCCCAGTTTACTTCCAGGCCCAGTTCAAGATGCTGGTATTTAAAGCCCTATATGGTTTAGGGCCAGCATAAGGATAGCCTTCTCCTGTATAAAACCTGCCCGTCCACTCTGGTCAGCTTTGGAGGCCCCACGTTGGGTGCCCCTGCCAGTTTGGTGTAGTGGTTAATTGTGCGGACTCTAATCTGGGAGAACTGGGTTTGATTCCCCACTCCTCCACTTGCACCTGCTGGATGACCTTGGGCAAGCCATAGTTCTGTCAGAGCTGTTCTTGAAAGAGCTCTCTCAGCCCCACCTACCTCATAGGGTGTCTGTTGTGGGGAGGGGAAGGGAAAGGAGTTTGTAAGGCATTCTGCGTGAAGGGTGGGATATAAATCCAGTCTCTTCTTCTCTTCTTCTAAAATTAGATGGGCAGCAACCTGAGACGGGGCCTTCTCAGTTGTGGCACCAAAACTTTGAAACTCCCTTTTCCAGGGAGATTTGTTTGTCTCCCTCTATCATTTTCTGCCAGTGGGTGAAGACTGGTTTTGTTGGGCGTTTCCTCATTAACTCTTATTAACCCTCCTTCCAGGTTGTGTGCCTATACGTTTATATCTTTTATTTAATTATTTCAAATATTGTACACATATTTGTGTTTTAAATACTGTTTTAATGCTTGAAATGGTCACCGCCTGGAGGACCCTGAACTGAGTGGAAAGGTAGCGTAGAGATGTTTTAAATAAGTAAATAAATTAAACATTTTAAAAATTGCATGCACCCAGAAATTTAGAGAGAAGACTAGGTAGAATTCTTCTGTCTGACCTGCTAATCTTCTGGGCGGAGGATTTTTATTTGATCTCATACACAGCTGCAGTCAGATGTGGTATAGCCCAGACACATGTTCCCTGCCTCTATGAGGCTTAAATCTTGTGCCTCTCTCCTGTGTTGGCCCTGCGGTAGAGAAATTTGGTCAGATGCTCTGACAGGTGTAGTTTTCTAAGTTTGACTGACAGCTGGTGAGAAAGCCTGACTTTCACAGCATCTCCTTAATTGTGTTGGAACACATGAAACTGCCTTATACCGAATTAGACCCTTGGTCCCTCAAAATCAGTATTGCCTACTCAGACTGGCAGCCACTTTCCAGGGTCTCAGGCTGAGGCCTTTCACATCACCTACTGCCAGATAATTTAACTGGAGATGCTGAGATTGAATTTGGGACCTTCTGAATGTCGAGCAGATGCTCTACCACTGAACCGTGGCCCTTCCCCGTGTGCTTTTGTGTTTGGGGGAGGGGTTGCTCTTCAGCCCCAACTTGTATCCCTGTTCTCACCAAAGTAACTTTGAAATTAGGGGGTTGGGTCTGTAATTTACCCCATTGGCTATGCCTGTAAAACTGCAGCTGCAGAGAGAAAAAAAAAATCCTAGAAATATTTTGCGGTTGTTATTACTGGGATGTTTGAGGCTTTTATGGGGGGGGGAGGCTGTCATTGCTGTAGTTGATTCTGCCACACTTTGGCCTTGATAACATGGCAGGAGAAGGCAGAGATTCTACACAGAGGGTCATTTGTTGCAGTGGGGGTTGGATTTGATGGTTGCCCTTGGATGCAACAGTGCCCGAGCAAACTTGCAGCTGCACGGGCAGACGTCTTCAGCTTGTCTCTTCCTGCTGACCGACGGCTTTATCCCTGGAAATTCTTTCGTGCAAAATTAGGATGCCCCTGAGCATGTGCAAAGAAATTCCAGATACTGATGAGAAAACTATGCTGTGGGCTTTTGGACTGAAAAGAGAAGGATTCCTTGCAGGACCGTACTGCACATGTTTGTTGTATGGCTTGGCGACGTGTGATGGGGCACCCTTGTTGTGGCACCTTTGTTTAGTGGAAAGCATTTCTGGGCATGGCCAGTGCGTGGGTTGGGCAATGTGGGGAAGGAATGACCTGGGAACTCCCAGAAGAAAGGCGGGGTATGCGTCCTGCCAGAATTTCCAGCATCTCTCTATTTAGAAATTGCCCTGCTGGCTCCAAGCTTGGGGGCAACAGAAAGTGAAAAACCTGAACCACTGGATAGAGGTGGTTGCTTAGTTCGAAACACTGCCCTCCACTCACCTCTGCCACTTCGATGCGTCCTCCAGGCTCCACCTTCCCGGCTGCCTTTCACTTCACAGTTCACAAGAGTTATAGTTTGCTCCCCTCTCTGCTTTCGTTCTGAATTAAAGGGAGTAGCAGCAAAGGTTCACCCGGAGCGACAGAATGGCAGACAAGAAACGCCTCGCCTTCTCCATCATCCAGTTCCTCCAGGACCAGTTGCAGAACGGGGGCCTCTCCCCTGATGCTCAAGAGAGCTTGGAAGGTAGGTGACCGTAACGTGCGTGTTCACATGTGCACTGCGTCAGGTTGCATTCTGGGTACCGGCCCAAGGTCACCCAGCAAGCTTTGGAACAGAATCGGGGTCTGAACTTGATCTCCCAGATTCTCATTGGGGGGGGGAAGGATTCCAGCCCTGTTGGAAGAGAACTTGAGAAGCCATGTTGGATCAGGCCAATGGCCCATCCAGTCCAACACTCTGGGTCACACAGTGGCAAAAAACCAGGTGTCAATGGGAGGTCCACCAGTCGGGCCAGAACTCCAGAAGCCCTCCCACTGGCCCCCCAAGCACCAATAATACAGAGCATCACCCCCATAATAAATAATAATAATAATAATAATAATAATAATAATAATATACTTTATTTTCATTGTACATAGTACAACGAAATTAAACTGCAATCCTCTCTGTGATCTACAACAATAATCATACGCACTCACACTTAAAATTCACATAACAACTGAACCACTGATGTCACCCAATCTGATTTCATACAGCATTTAAGGCAATGATGGCTCTCGAGTAGAAACTGTTTTTTAATCTGTTTGTCCTTGCTGTAATTGTCCTATATCTTCTGCCTGAAGGCAGCAATTCAAACAAGGAATGTTCAGGGTGTGATGAATCCTGCAAAATATTCTTTGCTTTTTTCAAACATCGAGAACTATACAATTCCTCCAGAAATGGGAGGGGGCAATCAATGATCTTCTGGGCTGTGGCTAATAGCCACTGATGGATCTCTGCTCCATATGCTTATCTAATCCCCTCCTGAAGCTGTCTGTGTGTATATTCGCCACCACTTCTCGCGGCAGTGAATTCCACGTATTAATTACTCTTTAATTTATTAATTTTAATATTATTTTATGGGACCTGTATCCCACTCTCCCTGCAAGCAGGCTCAGGGCAGCTTCCATCAATATTAATACCATTTACAGTAACAAAACCACTCTAAAACAACAAATTAAAACAGTACAAAAGTCATAAAATACCGTGCAAAATCTAATCAAATGTTTCAGCAATTAAGATGGAACAGAAGTGTGGGTTCCCAGGTGGCTGTTTGAATCCAGGATACTGATGGGACGCCAGCCAGAAGGGGGGAGGGGGACTCCACTGCCTCAACAAAAACCAGGTGGAAGAGCTCCATCTTACAGGCCCTGCAAGAACTATAATAAATCCTGCAGGGCCCTGATCTCATAAAGAGCTCATTCCACCCAATAGGGGCCAGTACTGTCTTGTCTTCTAGTTAAGGCAAGTTGGACATCCCTAGGGCTGGAGACTACCAAAAGGTGTTGATTTATAGATCTCAGTGCTTTACGGGACTCATAGGAAGAGGCGGTCCTGAAGAAGTACTTCCTTTTATCTGTTCTAACCCAACTGTTCATCAGTTTCATTGAGGGCTCACGAGTTCTTGTATTGTGAGAAAGGGAGAAAAGTGCTTCATTCTCAACCTTCTCTATCCCATGCATAATTTTGTAAACATCTATCATGTCACCTCTCAGTTGTCGTTTCTCCAAGCTAAAGAGCCCTAACCTCTTTAACCTTCTTCATAGGGAAGGTGTTCTGTCCCCTTATCATTTTAATTGCCCTTTCCTGTACCTTTCCCAATGCTACAATATCTTTTTTGAGTTGCAATGACCACAGCTGTCCAAAGTATTCCAAATGAGGCCACAGCATAGATTTATACAGAGGCATTATGATACTGCCTGATTTGTTTTCAATCCCCTTCCTAATAATCCCCAGCATAGCCTTTGCCTTTTTTATTGCTGTTGTGCACTGAGTCAACAGTTTCAGTGAGATCTACCATGACTTCAAGATCTCTCTCCTGGTCAGTTAAGCGCCAATTAGGACCCCATCAACATGTATATATAGTTGGGATTTTTGGCTCCAGTGTCCATTACTTTGCACTTGCCTATGCTGAACCTCATTTGCCATGTTGATGCCCACTTGTCCAGCCTCGACAGATCTCTCTGTAGCATCTTACAGTCCTCCCTGGTTTTCACCGCCCTGAACAACTTAGTGTCACCTGCAAATTTCGCCACTTCACTGCTTACTCCCAACTCCAAGTCATGAATGAACAAGTTAAAAAGTACCGGACCCAGTACTGAGCACTGCAGTACCCCACTGCTGACCACCTTCCGCTGTGAAATTTGCCCATTTATATTCTCTTGTTTTCTGTTAATTAACCAGTTTTTAATCCACAAGAGGACTTGTCCTCTTATCCCATGGCTGCTGAGTTTATTTAGGAGCAGTGCTCCCTCTAAGCTGTGGAGTCTTGTGAGCAAAAATTGTACTTTCTGAGCTACTGGCATTAAAGTTGTGAGCGAGTGATTTGGCTACTGCATAAATCAGTTTGCTCTCGAGCCCTCCTTCCTGAGCAAAGACAAAAATCTGTGAGCTGGAGGCAAAAAAACCGTGAGCTAGCTCACACTAACTCAGCTTAGAGGGAACACTGCTTAGGAGCCTTTGACGAGGAAGTTTATCAAAAGCTTTCTGGAAGTCTAGGTAAACAACATCTGTTGGATTACCCTTGTCCATATGCTTGTTCACCTCCTCAAAGAACTCTAAAAGATTAATGAGACAAGATCTTTCCTTACAGAATCCATGCTGACTCTTCCTCAATAGCTTTTGTTCATTAATGTGCCTACTAATTTTATCTTTAATAATGGATTCCCCCAACTTACCCAGTATCAATGTTAAACTGACGATCTCCTAAATCAAGCAGCTGCAATAACCTCAGCCTTTCCTGGAGCAAAGGAGCAAAGCTTTATTTTCTCCTCATTCCACTGTGAAAACGGGCCTGCCTGGAGGAGGAGAGGGTGGCTATTCCAGGAAGGCAGATGCTACTTTTGGCTTGGCATCTTCTGAGGCAAGAAAGATTAACCTCTCCTCCTTGAATCCTTTTCCTCTAGTTGCCATCCAGTGCCTAGAGACAGCCTTCGGGGTGTCCATGGAGGATAGAGGCTTGGCCATTTCTCAGACCCTTCCCGAAATCTTTGACGCTGTGGCAGCAAAGGTGGGTTTCTGTAGGTGCGGTTGGGACGGGGTGGGTGTCCAGAACCAGCATGGGGCAGAGAGAAAATCTTCAGTGAGACTGTGAGTGTTTTTACATACGCTTACTAATGCACTTTCGACTTCGCAACTGGATTCTACTGTGTGAAGCGGCACGATCCACTTGCAAACAATGGCGAAATTGGATTGAAAGGGGCATTATTCAGCATGTGTGAAAGCGCCCATGTGCAGTCTCTGGATTCAAGGTACCCGATTAGCGAAAGGGGGTAGATGGACAGAGGCAATGGGAGCAAGCAGTTTTTCTATGCTCCCCCCCCCGGACAAGTTGATTGGAGTGGGAACCAGAGGTTGCACAGCTGGAGGCTGCGGGTTTAGGTCTGTAGACAGCTGCACAGATTTGGAGGAAAGGGAAATCTGCTAGGGATGGGCTGTAGAAGCAGAGGTGATGGGAGCTTGGATTCTTGGCAGGGCCTCTGATGGTCCTGGGTCTTGAAGCATCCTCTCCAGCCTGGCTGAACAGCTCTGCCCTTGCCTGTTGGAGGGTATAGCAGTCACATAACTCTCAGCTGAGCCTCTGGGCCTCTGGTCTCCCTTTGCGGCCCCATAGCCATCCGTATGCGAGGCCCTCAGACTGTATGCGCTAGGGTTCCCAAGTACTTACCACGTGGGGGCGGGGGAAACATGCTTCCCGGCCGGACCATTCCTCCCTGTAACGCACCATGCCATCGCCAGGAAGTGACGACAGGTGACGCTCTGGCAATGGGGCTGGAAACTCGATGGTACGATCGAATTTCCAGCCGCATTGTCAGAGCATCACCTAGTGTCACTTCCTGGCAACAGCATCGTGCAGTGCGTTTTTCCTTCCCCTGGGGATGGTCCTGTCAGGATGTATCCATCCCCCACTGGCACAAGGTAAGTATTTGGGAAGCCTAGTATGCGCTTCAGCTGCTGGCCTGGTTCAGCAGGTAACGGGGGGGACGGGACTGTTGCACCTGCCGAACCTGTGGAAAAAAATCTCCTCAATGCTTGCTAGACTGCAGGACCTTCAGGACTCTTTATCAGTTTATTCCAAGCTGGCCTCTTTGCCTCTTTCTCCCTCTCGGTTCCTCCAGGAGCCCCAGCCAAGCAGAACAAATTCTGAGCCGGTCACTCCCTCCGAAGAAGACGCAGCTGAAGCAGAGAGGCTGAAAACAGAAGGTAGGCATCATTCCTCTCCCCTCACGCAAGCCCCCTGTTCTGCTGAGCCTCTGTCTCTTCTTCTAGGGGTACTCAGGCAGGTTACTGATCCTCTGGTGTCACGGGAGGGGTGTGCATTGTTGTCTCACACTTTGAGTGTTGGCTCAGTTGGTTCTCCTCCTGAGGGGACTGAGACCCAATCTTATTTGAGCAGTGGAATCCCTTGGCCTTGCTGGTGACTGCAGTTTGAGCCAGCTGCAGGCAGAAAGTGGCACCTATGAGGAAGGTGTTCTGGCCAGAGAGGGAGGGGATCCCCCCCCAGTATCTAGGAGTCCCCCTGGTGGATTTGAAACCTCCATAAGTTCTATAGAGGATATTTCCTTTTTTTTTCTTTTTCCCATATGTGTGTCTGTGTCTGTGCAATATATGCACCCGGAAGTCATGGCGAGGTGGCTGAACAAAGCCTGACCCTGTCCTCCCGACTGCTGGTCTTCCAAGGAGGTCCCCCATTCAAGTACTTGCCAGAGTCGACCCTGGTTAGCTTCCGAGATCTGACGAGACCGGGCTTGCCTGGGCTATCGAGGGCAGGATGAGGATATTTCTTTCTTGATAGGAAATGAGAGCAGCCTGCACAGCCCAGCTTATCCCGATCTCATCAGAGCTTGGGAAGCTAACCAGGGTCGGCCACGGTTAGTACTTGGGAGGGGGACCACCGAGGAAGTCCAGGGTTGCTACGCAGCGGAGGGCAATGGCGAATAACCTCTGATCAACTCTTGCCTTGAAAATCCCGTGGTCCTGGGGTTGCCATGAGATGGAGGCAACTTGATGGCGCACTATTGTTATTATTTTTAGGAAACGAACAGATGAAGGCAGAGAACTTCGAAAGCGCCATCTCCTACTATGGGAAAGCCATCGAACTGAACCCATCCAACGCGGTGTACTACTGTAACAGGTGAGGCGGGGAGAAGTGGAGTGCTTGCTCTCCTGTGCTTAGATGGGTGCCCCTTGGGCAGAGACTTCTGTCAGGTGAGCTTTTTGGCTTAAAGAAAAAGAAGGCGGAATTCTGTGGCACCTTTAAAGCAGGCGTTGTAAGCTTTTGTCAGCTAGGGCCTGCTTTGGCGGATGCTTCGAGTGGATTCTCTTGGTTCTGGGAGGGGGAATATTGCAGCTATTAGGCTTAAAAGACCATCTTCTGCAAGAGGTGCCGCTTGTAAAGAGAAGTAGAGGAAGAAGAGTTGGATTTATACCCCGTCCTTCACTCGGAGTCTCAGAACGGCTTACAATCTCCTTCCTTTCCTCCCCCCACAATAGATACCCTGTGAGGTAGGTGGGGCTGAGAGAGCTCTTTCGAGGACTGCTCTGGAGAGAACAGCTCTGAGAGGACTTGTGACTGACCCAAGGTCACCCAGCTGGCTGCACGTGGAGGGGTGGAATCAAACCCGGTTCTTCCAGATTAGAGTCCTTAAGCACTACACCAAACTGTGCCAGATCTATGGTGTGGCCTTGTTTGAAATACTGTGTACGCTTCTGGTTTTCGTCACTTCAAAGAAAGGACATTGTGGAGCTGTGGAAAGTGCAAAAGGTGGCAACCAAGATGATATAAGGGGCTGGAGTATGAGAAAGGCAGTGGCAGATTAACCATTAAGCAGACTAAGCACTTGCTTAGGTCACCAGTGCCATAGGGGGCACCACAAAGTTGGGAATAGGGTGAAAAAACATAGAAAAATGCCCTTCGGGTCATGAATATTGGAACTTCGATACATTTAACTTGTGAAATATTAAAATAGATGTTGTATTGCATTTTTGTAGAACTTCATGTAGCCAAAGCTTGGCTTAGTTTCTATGGTATATTGTCTTATCATATGAATAAATTTTTGTATTGCTGCAACCTGCATTGTATATCTGGTCAGACAGGTCAACAACTAAAATGGACTGGGTCAGTGTGGAAAGGAGGGGGGCACCAAGATTGGTCAGTGCTTAGGGCACCAGGGAGCCTTAATCTGCCCCTGGAGAAAGGGCTGAAGAGTCTGAGGTTTAGAAAAAGGGGGAAGAAGACACAGGATAAGAACATAAGAACATAAGAGAAGCCAATGTTGAATCAGGCCAATGGCCCATCTAGTCCAACACTCTGTCACACAGCGGCCAAAATATACCAGGTGCCATCAGGAGGTCCAGCAGTGGGGCCAGGGCACCAGAAGCCCTCCCACTGCTGCCCCCTCCAGCACCAAGAATAGAGTGCATCACCTGCCCCAGACTGAGAGTTCCCATCTATACCCTGTGGCTAATAGCCACTGATGGACTTCTGCTCCATATGTTTATCTAATTCCCTCTTGAAACTCTCCATGCTTGCAGCTGCCACGACCTCCTGTGGCAGTGAATTCCATATGTTAATCACTCTTTGGGTGAAGAAATATTTCCTTTTATCTGTTTTAACCCGACTGCTCAGCAATTTCATAGAGTGCCCACGAGTTCTTGTATTGTGAGAAAGGGAGAAAAGTACTTCTTTCTCAACCTGCTCAATCCCATTCATAATCTTATAAACCTCGATCATGTCACCTCTTAGCCGTCATTTCTCCAAGCTAAAGAGCCCCAAGCATTTTAACTTTTCTTCATAGGGAAGGTGTTCCAACCTTTTTATCATTCTAGTTGCCCTTCTCTGCACTTTTTCCAATGCTATAATATCCTTTTTGAGATGTGGTGACCAGAACTGTACACAGTATTCCAAATGAGGTCGCACCAATGATTTATACAGGGGCATGATGATACTGGCTGATTTGTTATCAATTCCCTTCCTAATAATCCCCAGCATAGCGTTGGCCTTCTTTATTGCAGCTACACATTGTGTAGACATTTTCAGCGAGTTATCCACTACGACTCCAAGATCTCTCTCTTGGTCCGTCTTTGCCAGATCAGACTCCATCAACATGTATTTATATTTAGGATTTTTGGCTCCAATGTGCATCACTTTGCACTTGGCCACATTGAACCCCATTTGCCACGTTGACGCCCACTCACCCATCCTCAACAGATCCCTTTGGAGTGCCTCACAATCCTCCCTGGTTTTCACCACCCTGAACAACTTTGTGTCATCTGCAAATTTAGCCACATCACTGCTTACTCCCAATTCCAAATCGTTAATAAACAAGTTAAAAAGCATCGGACCGAGTACTGATCCCTGTGGTACCCCACTGCTTACCACCCTCCACTGAGAAAGTTTCCCATTTATACTCACTCTCTGTTTCCTATTTATAAGCCAGTTTTTGATCCACAAGAGGACTTGTCCTTTTATCCCATGACTATTGAGCTTACTTAGGAGCCTTTGATGAGGAACTGTATCAAAAGCTTTCCGGAAGTCAAGGTAAATAATATCTATTGGGTAGACTACACATGGTGTCATGACCCTGCCATTCTGCCTCTGTATTATTGCCCTTAACTCGGCTACTCCCAGAGACTACAGGGATATTATTTTCCTTACTTCAGGGTCGTCTCAACCAGCACAAGAAGAGAGAGGGTGAGGGAGGATTATTTAGAAACTCCCTCAACCTTTTTTTTTTGGTAAATACAGTTTATTATTGGATATATCACATGTTCATACATTTTCAACCAACCTACATATCCATTTTTCTAATTTCCCTTCTCCCCCCCAAACAAGGCTTCCCGCACTGCTCCAACCCCATTAATATCTCTCTTGTTCTAGTACAGTTACTTCTAAACTTATTTTCTGAAACTCCCTCAACCTTAATGAATACTTAAAGCCAAATTCAAGGGTCAGTAACTCACTCCAATTAAAAACTATAATTTTATTACAAAAGGAAAAACATATAAAAACATACAAGTAGGGCAGAAATAAGTGGACAAGGTACAAACAAACAGAAGCCTCGCTATCTACTCTAAATACTTAATCTTGGGCAGATGCCCTAAGCAGCTTGGTTGAGAAGCAGTGGGTGCCAGGAGTTGCAGTCCTTCCTCTGGCAGTCACAGCCTTGTAATGAAGTCCCCATGCGTCCGGTCCGACAAGCCTCCAGCAGTGTGAACACACAAGCGTAGTTTCCCTGGCTCTCTCTCTATCCCGAGACCATCTGAGCTAGTTTTTGGGCCTAGCCTCGCCCTGCACTGAATAGCCGACAAGCTGTCATTCAATTACTACATACTCAGTGCAAGCACGTGGCAAACTTAGATGGTCTCCTGTCAAGATCTAGCTGAATCATTGTGACTCTTTGACAGTTCCCAGCTGCAATAGATCTTCCTAGCCGGTAATCAGTGCCAGCTGTTAGGCTGACTGTGCTGTCATGCTAACTTCTCTCGGCTAAACACATTAGCTGACTAGCTCCAGCAGAGACTCACAGCTCTTAAAGGGCAATATCTTGACACATGGGGTGGAGAATGTGGGTGTGGAGAACTTTTCCTCCTCTTTCACATGGTAGTAGAACGCAGGGGCACCCACGTTGATGGGCAATAGATTCAACAGGAAATACTTCAGTGATTAAGTTATAGGATTTGTTGTCCATAGGCACTGTGATGGTCTGTAGTGTAAATAGCTTTAAAAGGTAATTTATGGTGGTGAATGGGGTTAAACAGATTTATGGTGGTCCATCAGTGGCTGCTGGCCGTGTTGAGTAAAGCGAACCTCTGAAACCCAGTGTCAGGTAGCAGCATCAGGAGAAGCCTGGGCCTGTGTGCCCCTCTTTATTGGCTCTCCGGGGAGGTGGCTGCTGTGTGCAGCAGGGTGGAGGGCTAGATGGACCACTGGCCTGATCTTGCAAGGATGTTTTCAGGTTCCTGTTCTACCACTTCACTGAGCTGATGGTGGTGCCTTCCTCTGAAGTGGTGGAGGAAGATGCCACCAGTACCTGGAATGTTCTGTCATAAGGTGCCAAGAAGGCTGCTGGCTTTAAAAGAAAGTTAGATCAATTCCCATTCATGGCAATGGTTTGACTTTGTGCAGATTGCATTGAGGAATGTTTCTTCTACTGGGATACTCAGGAAGATCCTCTGTGTCCCCTACAAAAAAATACCTCCTACAGTTGCCCCATACAGAAAATCTGCCTTTGCCTCTCTTTATGATGCCCTTGTTGCTTTTTCACTGACTTTCTCTTAAAAAAAATTATGACTGCACAAACAAATCTGAGAGCACTTTTCAGGGTTTCCAGTTGGTATATAATACTATACCCTTCCAGACATGCTTGGTCCAAGTTTGAAATGCTCTTAAAATTAAGAGTAGTGGTATTTGTCCTTGTGGTGATTGTTAGGGGATGTTTGCCTTTTCAGATTAATTCGTAGGCACCTTTTAGTGTATAAAGCAAAATCTGAACTGGAACTTTTCCTAAGAGGGGAAGGTCAAAGAGAAGTCTTGCATCCATATTCTAGTGATATAATTTTTCATGATGACAATCCAGGACTCTGCTGGGAATCTCTCTCTCTCTTCCTTCCAGGGCTGCTGCTTACAGCAAACTCGGGAACTATGCCGGAGCAGTTCGAGACTGTGAAAGGGCGATAAACATCGATCCCAAATACAGCAAAGCCTACGGCAGAATGGGGTAGGCCTTTCCCTGCATCAGCTTCCCGACACCTTAACTGCCAGATTTCGGCTGCTGATGCTGACCCTTGTCAGCCTCTCCCATACATATATTATATATTACATATATAGTATATTACATATTATGTATATTATTCATCCTCTCCCATATTGTTGATAGAGAGCAGAAAGCTCAGCAGGAGGGGTCAATCAGTTTGTCTCCCCCCCACCATAGACTGGGAGGGCAGGAATCCTTGCTGGCTGTATTGCCAAAGCCAGATGGATCTCTCTTTGTACTACTAGATGAAGATGGGTAGGGGTAGCTGTGTTAGTCTGTCTGTTGCAGCAGAAAAGAGCGAGAGCCCAGTAGCACCGTAAAGACTAACAAAATATGTGGCACGGTAGGAGCTTCCATGAGTCACTGCTCACTCCTTTGTACTGTAAGAGAAGGGCGGAGTGGTTTCTCCACCCCCCCAGCATTTGTAGGTTTTACAGGGAAAAATCTGAAACTCTGGGAGCAGATCTTGTTACGGTCTTCCAGCTTGATATTGATACCCCCAAATCTGATCCAATGGAAGCACATCTAGGGTGGCAAGTGATAGCTGTTTGTACTGTACTGATCTTGTGTGACACCCAGCCGAGTGTTTTTAATTTGAGGACTTAGAATCCACTTTTCAGCTCTGGTATAAAGTGCAGTATTATAAACCTGCTTTCAAGATAGTTGTTAAAATAGTTGTTGGCAAGGAAAAGAAATGTACGCTCAGCTGAGAGGCTTGCTTGAAAAGGAAAATCTTACTAGCCCCTTAAAAAGGTTGGGCTTTGGAGTTCCATAAATGTGGGGCTGCAAAACACTCTTGTCTTCTGTAATTGGCTGTCTCTCCACTGTAGCAGAAGTTCATTACTAAACTTGATTAATCAGGGAATCGGGACAGTCCTTCAAGTATTCCCCATATGCAGCCCTGAAGGGCTTGGGACCAGTGTTCCCTCTGAGCTGAGTTAGTGTGAGCTAGCTCACAGTTTTTTAGCCTCCAGCTCACACATTTTTGTCTCAGTTCAGGAAGGATGGCTCCAAAGCAAACTGATTTATGCAATAGCCAGATTGCTCACTCACAACTTTCATGCCAGTAGCTCACAAAGTAGAATTTTGCTCACAAGACTCCACAGCTTAGAGGGAGCATTGCTTGAGACCAAAACACCTGATGGATTGTTCTCCGCTGGTATGAACCTGACTGAGATCTGAGATCAGCTGCATTCTCCCCCCATGTATAGATGGAATTGGGGAGGACAGACACTTGAACTGGGGTATCCTGTACACATAAACCTGTGAAGTTGATACATTCATCTGCTTGATGGTGGTCTGCATGCCCAAGGTTCCTGGTTCAGCCTCCAGCTAATAATGGATCACAGGTGCTGGGAAAGATCTCTCCGCATTTTACACATTGGAAAATTGTTGCTGATCAGAACGGAACTAGCTAAGCTAGATGATTTAGCGGTTGGACTTGTTATCAGTTAACTCCAGATGTTCAAATGTGTCATTTGTCCTCCTTTTCCTTTCCAAGCGCTGTCCAAAACAGAAACCTACAATTTTTGTGTGTATGTGTATTTTAACTGTTGCTTAAACCAGAGGAAGGGATTGATCACTGCAAATGACAATTTGCACAAACCAGGCAACAACTAACTGGGATGTCTTATTCTTTCCCTGGGTCTTTCTATAGCTTAGCGCTGTCCAGTCTAAACAAACTCTCAGATGCTGTCGTCTACTACAGAAAAGCCTTGGAACTGGACCCCGACAATGAAACTTACAAGTCGAACCTGAAAGTAACCGAGCAGAAAATGAAAGAGGCTCCGAGTCCGGTGGGTTTTGTGGGTGCATCTGTCGGCCTCAGTTTCTGGGGCAAGCATCTGTTTGCTTGCTTCATTTATACCTCCACCTTTCTCCCCAGGGAGGACCCAAAGTGGCCTACATCATGCTTCTCTCCTCCTTTTTATCCTCACAACAACCCTGAGAAGTAGGTGAAGCTGAGTTTGTGTGACTGGCTCAAGGTCACCCAGCGAGCTTCCTTGGCAGGGTGGTGATCTGAACCTGGCTCTCACAGATCTGAGTCTGACACTCTACACCCCACTGACTGTCTTTTTCCTGGGCAGGGGCATCATTTTTATGGGTTTATTATTATTTTTCCTGGAAAGGGATAGACTTCAATACACTTATGGCCATTTCTGCCTCAAATGAGGGAAGTAGAAAACAAACAGGACTTTGATGTGTTAGATACTGCTTTTTGAAATGTCTGTATTAGGGGTGTGCATTCAGTTTGCCTGAACAACCCCCCCCCCGATATCTTACTGGTATTTGGGGGGGGGTTAAGCTGAAAAGAAATTAGAGTTTCTTTTTGGCTACCGATATAGCTGAGCCTGAATAAAAGCCAATATTATTCGGCTTTTTTTCGGGCGCAGCTTGGAGAAGTCATTTAAAGACACCACAGTCTCTTTAAATGCCTTTTCCCCCCTCCATTCAAAGCAATGGAGGATGGGGACACCTTCTTTGGGGGCCCATAGAATTGAACCCTCTTGTCCAAACTTTTGAAAACTTGGAAGGTTTTTTGAGGAGAGGCACCAGCAGCTATCCTGCAAGTTTGTTGCTCCTACCTCAAAAAACAGCCCCCAAGTGCCCCAAATACCACTGGATCGGTTTCCATTACACCCTGTGGGAACCACTGGTCTCCAAAGGGTATAATGGAGCCCCCAAAAAAGGGGTTTCCTGAATATTTCCTGAATCCTGGATTCCCAGATTCGGGAATATTGGGAAATACCAATATTTTTTTGGTTCAATATACCCAAATGTGAAAAATAGCATTGGTTTTTTTGTGCACCCCTAGTTTCCGTCTATTACACTATTTTCTCCAAGGAGCTCAAGGTGGTGTACATGGTTCTCCCTCCTTTATATCCTGACAACAACCCTGTGAAGTAGGTTAAGCTAAGAGGGTGTGTCTGGCCCAAGGTCACCCAATGAGCTTCCGTGGCAGAGTAGGGGTTCAAACCCGGGTCTGCCAGATTTCAAAATCCTAATAAGCCAGCGTAGGCCAGAATGGGCAGGATAGGAATCAATAAAAATAAATAAATAAATATGTCCAACTGGCTTGTAGAGTGGGAAAGGCCAGCCAGCAGCGCTTGGGCATATCCACTGACTGAATCCTCTGTGTCTGTGAGACATCACAACTGGGATGCTGGACGGGGTGGGCCCATTAAGGGTCTTGCGTTTTTTTCCAAAAGGGTGAAATACATTAATGGAGGAGGAGGAAGTCTGTTGAGAGTCCTTAGCCATGAGAAATAAATGGAGCTTCCATGTTCAGTGGCAGTGTACCTCTGAATGCTGGTTACTAGAAGGTAAATAGGGAAGGCCTATTAGTTTCATGCACGGTGTAGGAGCTTCCTGGAAGCATTTGGTTAACTGCTAAGGGATTCTGGACTAAGGTAATGGTCGAGGGTGGCAGAGAGAGTCTGGCTTCTCCCCAGTCTACTGGGTTGTACATCCGGGTTCACTTCCGCAGTCAGGAAAGAAGTGTGCCAGAGATGGAATGCAAATCTTTCGGAGCAGAGCGCCATTTAATGCAAAGCAAAATAGTTTATATCCCTCTCTGGCCTCCAGGTGATCTGCCCTCCAGCTGGGCAACCTCTCCTGGGCCCTGGATGCTAACAGGACCTGTTTGCCAGGTCTGTTTGAGCAAAGTTGATTTGTACGGTTCTCCTGATGCCCCAAAGTAAAATGTCGGTGGGTGAATGGGATGGGGGCGGGGAGCCAGGAGACAAGGTGTGTGTACTTGGGAATCTTTATTCCAAATGAGACAAAGTTGTTAGCTGCGTAGCAGAACCCAAAATCAGAGTCCACGTTATGCCCTTTTTTTAAAAGACCAGGCATTGTGAAAGCTTTGGAGTCCTCCAGGAATCTTCATTAGTCTGGAGGCGCAGATTCTGTAAATGGGGCGGGGGATAACACACATCTTTCAGGCCATAGTGTGTGAAGACTTGTGGATTTCCCCCCCCCCTGTTTTGTTTTCCTTCCAGACGGGCGGCACCGGAGGCTTCGATCTAGCCGGCTTGCTCAACAACCCGGGCTTCATGAGCATGGTAAACCGCCTCCTTCTCCCCAAATGCGTGGCCTGGATCTTACCGATCTGTCCCCCTACTGATGCTGCTTTCTTCCTGTGTGCAAGGAGCCTGCCTCTGATACAGTTCGAGCCCCCTTCATCAGAGAGAGGCCCTTTGCCCCGAAGGAAAGCCCTGCCGCTAGTGGAGCAGACTGGTGGCGCCCCAATCCAGCGGGCTCCATCTCTACCACCATTGTGATGACTCACAACTGGATTGTCTTGCCCTACGCAGGAAAATCCAGTTGTGCATCATTGCAGGAGCACAACATCTAACGACAGGGGGGAGGCATCAGTTGAAAGAGATCCTGTACGTTAGCATTTTGTAAGGCAGAAAGGTGCAAAGGGCTGCTGGTCCACGCCAGAGTTCCCTCTAAGCTGAGTGAGTGTGAGCTAGCTTAGAGTTTTTGTAGCCTCCAGCTCACAGATTTTTGTCTTCGCTCAGGAAGGATGGCTCCAGAGCAAACTAATTGATGCGGCAGCCAAATCGCTCGCTCACAACTTTAGTGCCAGTAGCTCACAAAGTAGAATTTTTGCTCACAAAACTCCACAGCTTAGAGGGAGCTTTGGTCCAGGCATTCTTTGTGGAAGCCCAAAGTCCTTGCTGACGAGAACTGTAAGAGCAATTTATTGATTTCCTTGAGGCCTTTTCAGTAGGCTCCCTGGAGATGTCTGCCCCTCTTGGGCAAGCGTCTTCATTTTTGTTCTCCTCTTGCATAGATTTTATTTGAGGGATGGGTGCTTATGCAGAGGAAATTTTAGTGCTTTTAAAAATACAGTAGTTGGATCCTGCCTTTTCTGCCGACACACGTTTCCAGAGTGGCTCTCAGTGATCATAAACCAATAGAATGACAAAACAGAATGCAAGTGATCCTTGGGAGTTTTTTCTGCTGGCGGCAGATCCTGGCACGACAGAGAGGTGTCTGACTTCTTCCCTTGATGGCCCCAGTGATGGCTCTGGGAAGCTGCAGGGGAGGGAGCTCTCAGCTGGATCTTGGCTGCTTCTAGCTTTCCTCAGTGGAAGCTGGAATCAATACCCCACCCTTCGCTACCTGAGACCGTCTCAGAGCATCTTACAATCCCTTTCCCTTCCGCTCCCCTTAACAGACACCGTGTGAGGTAGGTGGGGCTGAGAGAGCTCTCCCGAGAACTGCCCTTGTGAGAATAGCTCTGAAAGAACTTGTGACCAACCTGAGATCTCTCCAGCAGCTGCATGTGGAGGAGTGGGGAATCAAACCCAGTTCTCCCAGATTAGAGTCTGCACTCTTAACCACTACACCATGCCGTGGCAATCTTAGCCACAAGGTATCTAGGGCAGCTGCCCAGGTCCTGGCCAGGGTTGGGGGGGTTGGCCATCTTTGGGTCACCCCCTCCAGCTTTCAGGTAGCTGGCTCAACAGCCATTGCTTCCACCCACTTTGCATGGGGTGAGGGCTACTCCTAGTTTGTGCTTTGGGTTGTCATGGCAGGGGTGGGGTGGCATTGATTCTGATGCTTCATCCTGAGTGTTTCCCCAGGGCCCTGGAATCACTCAGTCCACCTCTGCTCCCATGGTGCCATTGCTTTTCTAGCTACCCGTGACTGGTGACATTTCAATTGCTCTGGCAGGAGCTGACCAGCATGCTTCAGGAATGTGCCTTGGCTTTTGGGATTCATCTGGGCCAACCTGATGCCCTTCCTCTGCAGTTGCAAGATGACCTTGTTCCTATTTGGCATTCCCAGCAGCACCACCCTACTTTACTGCACTCATCTATGCCCACATCTGGGGCTGCGGTGGCTCAAGCGGTTAAGATGCTGAACTGCTGACCGGAAGGTTGGTAGTTCAGCAGTTCGAGACCCGAGTGTTGCATGACAGAGTGAGCTCCCATCTCTGGTCCCAGCTCCTGCCAACCTAGCAGTTCGAAAGCAAGAAATTGGAAGTAGATAAATAGGTGCTGCTTCAGTGGGAAGGTAACAGCGTTCCGTGTGCCCTGGCATCTAGTCACGCCGGCCACATGACCATGGAAACATCTTTGGACAGCGCTGGCTCCTCGGCTTGGAACCAGAGATGAGCACCGCAACCCTAGAGTCAGATTTGACTGGCTTTCGAGCAAGGGAAGCCTATGCCCACATCTAGTATGTGTTCATCCTTGCCTTATGCCAGGACAGTTGCAGCAGCCATGGCACAGGTGCCAGAGTGTCTGTTCAGCATAGTGCTAGTAAAGGCCACTGGCTGGTGGTCCTCTCCACTCTGTGTATTTGAGAGAATTCACAGCCCACCTTCTTCAAAATGTCCCAGCAGCTCCTTACATTGAATATGACCCTTGGCCCGTTTAAGTCAGTATCGTCTACTCACTGGCAACGTCTCTCCAGGATCTCGGACTGAGGTCTTTGGCATCACTTGCTACCTAATACTTGTTTAACTGGAGATGCCAGGGATTGAACTTGGGGCCTTCTGCATGCTAGGCGGATGCTCTGCCTCTGAGCCATGACCCTTCCCCAGTTTGTCAAGTGTGAACCAAGAAACCAGTCTGCACAACAAGACTGGAGTCGACAATCAAACTGATTGTTATATGCAATTCTGAACAGCTTGGTTTAAAACTCCTTCCAATATATGGAAGCCCTTCCAGGAAACACAGAAGGTGCTTTTTGGCCTTCCTTGGTAGATCAGGGGATTGGGCTACTAAAAGCCAGCCCTCTTTAAGGATTGATGTACTTTCAAGGGGCAGAACTGTGCTGACCACGTCTGCCTTGGAGTGGGCTGCAAACTTCCAGAGGGGGAGAAGATATGCATGGGCTTCTTTGCTAAACCATGGGCTTCTTTCTTCCATTCCGAACTCTCAGTCTCAGGACTCTGCTGCCTCTCCGCTCTGGCTGGCATGACCTTCAGCCAATCCCCATTCTTTAAAAGGGGGTGGGGAATCACTAGGGGGCCACGCCAGACGCAGCAAGGCAGTTCTGTGTGTTTAAGCCTGCTGCAGCCTGGGTTGGCTCGAATGTCTTCCATCACTGAATTCCTCATGTCTGAGTAAAGATGGAGCTTCTTGGGGTGGTTTTAATTTTTGCATCAAGTAGCCCCCGACTTTTGAAAAGCCTTTTTCTTCTCTCTTCCTTAAACAGGCATCTAACTTGATGAACAATCCACAAGTACAGCAGCTGTAAGTTATGGAGAACCTTTTTCCTTAACTCGAGGTGTGTGTGCCCAGTTTTGTATGGGTGCCCTGTTTTGTTTTAATGGTGTTTATTCCATCTGTAAAATAACATGTTGACTGGCTTCCAGTTAAAACTCATGAAACTAATAAAACAGAACCAGGTTAAGATGCAAGATTGCTATTGGACGTGTGCTAAGGTTAGGTGTTACAGGGGCAGATGACCAGTACGGGTTTCCCCTGGTGACAAAAGGATGATAATGATAATGAATTTAAGTAGAGAGGTGTCCAGAACGGCTCCTTATCAACAACAACTTAGGCTTGTTGATTGGAGAAGGGGGACAGGACAAGGAGGGTGCTGGATTACTTGCAAAATTTGGATGGTTTTCCCCCAGCCCTTTTGGAAAGCTCCAACTTTTAAAAAAAAAAAGCACTGCATAATTATTTCTCCCTTCTTTGCAGGATGTCCGGGATGATTTCAGGCGGTAACAATCCCATGGCGACGCCGGGAGCCGCTCCTTCCCCCAACGACCTTGCCAGCCTTATTCAAGCGTGAGTCAAATGGGTGTGCGGGGGGGGGGGCGCTCCATCCTTCCCCAGAACCTTGGGATAATTAAATGGTAACAGAAGGCAAAAACAAGTGTAGTTAACAAGTTGCCAAAAAGCTGAAGAACAGGTAATAGAGAATAATGTATACAAAGTAGCTACAGTGACAAAGTACAAAATGTAAACAGTAGAGAACTGGTGTGTGCTACAATGTATAAACAATGGAGAACTACTAAATAATTCAAATATCTGAAGCTATTGAAGCTGATTACATGTTGGAGATTGGCGTCCGATTTTTGTATTGAATTGTTACTGTTCCCAATGCACGTCAGTAAGAGTATGAAAACCACAGCGGCTTAGAGGGAACACCCTGATGAAGGATGAACTTTGAAATGTTGTTATCAAACATCTGGACACAACGTTGAATTCTTTACTAGTTCTCCATTGTTTATACATTGTAGCACATACCAGTTCATACCAGTTCCCTACTGCTTACATTTTGTACTTTTTCGCTGTAGCTACTTTGTATACATTATTCTCTGTTACATGTTCTCCAGCTTTTTGGTAAGTTGTAATTGGTGAGTCTGTTAACTACACTTGTTTTTCCCTTCTGTTATCGTTTTATTATACAACAGTGTAGTGAACATCATTGAATGCTCTCCGGAGCCTTGGGGGCCACCCGTCTTCTTTGTTGCCCTCCCAAAAGGGTGGCTGCCATCTGCCAGCTGTATTCTTGTGCCTGCCTGACAGCCTCCCAACTATGTTTCACTCTCTCTCTGCCGCAGAGGCCAACAGTTTGCCCAGCAAATGCAGCAGCAGAACCCTGAACTCATAGAGCAGCTGCGCAGTCAGATTCGGAGTCGAACTCCCAGTGCCAGCAACGAGGAGCAGCAGGAATGAGAGAGGCAGCGGGTAAGTGGGTGAGGCCCCCAGGCACCCCCCCCAGTAACTTAATTTGGTGTAGTGGTTAGGAGTGTGGACTCTAATCTGGGAGAACCGGGTTTGATTCCCCACTCCTCCACTTGCACCTGCTGATGTGACCTTGGGTCAGTCACAAGCTCTGGCACAGCTGTTCTCTCAAGGACAGTTTCTGTCAGAAGTCCTCTCAGCCCCACCTACCTCACAGGGTGTCTGTTGTGAGGAGGAGAAGGGAAAGGAGTTTGTAAGCCACTCTGAGACTCCAAGTGAAGAGCGGGGTATAAATCCAAACTCTTCTTCTTCTTCTGATTCCCCACGCCTCCACATACAGCTGCTGGTGTGACCTTGGGTCAGTTACAAGTTCTTTTGGAGCAGTCCTCGAGAGAGATCTCTCTCAGCCCCACCTACCTCACAGGGTGTCTGTTGTGCGGAGGGGAAGGGAAAGGAGATTGTAAGCCGCTCTGAGACACCTTTGGGTAGTGACGGATGGGGTATAAATCCAATCTCTTTTTCTTTCTTTCCTCCTCCTCCTCCTCATGGAATTGATTGCGAGTGCACAGCTTGTTTCCATCTTCTCCCGCTCTGCCCTCCTCAGAGCAGTAAAGGGATGGGCTTCCCTCCCTAGCATGTGTGCCCTTCCAACCTGGGGCCCTGAATTGAGGTGCTTGCTATCAAAGGTTGTGGAACAGTGGAAGGGGTGGCAGGGAGAAACCTGCATCTGTTCCAGCTACCAGGTCCTTTAAGCAGTTTTTTTTTGTGGGGGGGGGGGCTGGTTGAGGCTGTGTCAAAGGCTAAAAAGTGAGCTGGGGGTGGGTCTGGGAGAGGGAGAGAGAGGTGGCATCATGCCGGTGTTTATGGGTAGAATGGGGGCAGTGAGGAGGCATTTGTGGGAGCTGATGGAGCTGGATCGGAATGTGATGGAGCTGGATCAGAATGTGATGGAGCTGGATCGGAAGTCAAGAGGCAGGGGATGGATCAACATAAGGTAGCACATGAGTAAGGGTGGGGGGTTGAGGCCAGGGAAGGCTTTGGAGCTCAGGACTGGGAGCTTGTGTTGGATCTGAGAGGGGTCAGGAAGTCAGGGTGTGGCTTTGAAGAGAGGTGCCACGTAGAGCAGTCTTCCTGACCATGTAGCGCAATCTTCCTGAGAGCCAGTTTGGTGTAGTGGTTAAGTACGTGGACTCTAATCTGGGAGAACTGGGTTTGATTCCCCACTCCTCCACATGCACCTGCTGGATGACCTTGGGCAAGCCATAGTTCTGTCAGAGCTGTCCTTGAAAGAGCAGTTCTCGAGAGCGCTCTCTCAGCCCCACCTACCTCACATGGTGTCAGTTGTAGGGAGGGGAAGGGAAAGGTGTTTGTAAGCTGTTCTGAGATTCCGAGTGAAGGAAGGGGTATAAATTTCCAATCTCTTCTTCTTCCTGTGTGGCTGCTTCCCTCCCCCAATTCTCCACTCCACCCCCCGACTTTCACTTGCTGGGGAGTGACTGGTGATGTGACTCACCGTTCAAATCGTTCTTCAGGTCATTTGAAGAAGAAGAAGAGATCGGGTTGGTAGCCCACCCTTCACTCGAAGTCTCAAAGCGGCTTATAAACTCCTTTCCCTTCCCCTCCCCACAACCAACACCATGTGAGGTAGGTGGGGCTGAGAGAGCTCTTCCCACAACTGTCCTTGAGAGAACAGCTCTGACCAGGGTCACCCAGCAGCTGCAAGTGGAGGAGTGTGGAATCAAACCTGGTTCTCCCAGATTAGAGTCCACGCATTTAACCACTACACCAAACTGGCTCTCAGTTTGGCTGCCAGTTTGGAGATTTCCTCTCCCTGCTGCGTTTCCTGGCCCCACGTTTCTGTTCTGTGTGCTATTTGTAAGGTGGCATTCAGGCTAACTTTGCCTTGGGCCATTGGCCAGCCTGGGAAGCCAGTCGGTCGGAAAACTGAAAGAGGCTCTGTCCAGCTTTAAAAAAAACCCCTACTGTCAGGTAGCCAAGGGAGAAGAGTTAAGCCCATCAACCTGTGTGTCTGATTATCTTTGTTGCAGGGGTGGTCTTTGTTGGAAACGCATCCTCTGCTGAAAACACATCCTCCGCTGCAAGGGAAAATGAGGAAAAGGAAAAAAAGAAAAAGAAACTGGAAAGCCATTTCTGCAGCTGGAAACTACCCAAGAGGGAAAAGGGGCGGGTGGGGAACCAAACGTGATACGACCTGCATGTTAGAGACAGTCTCTCGTAGCCTCCCTTTCCTCTCTTCCTCCCTCCACGCTCTGCTCCCATGTGGGTTTCTCCAGAAGAGCCAGCACGCTGCCAACTGCAGACCTGCATCGATCCTTCTGTGGGATTCTTGAAAATCAACCACCACTCTGGCACTGTTAAATTCCCTCTTTCGCCCAAAGAAGCACCATTGCTTGGAAGAGCACTGCGGTCGGATAAAGAGCCCTTAAGACAGTCTCAAAGATCCGGGCAACGGATTTTTAGGTTTTTGCTCCTTGCAAACCCTTCCGTAACAAATAAGAGGGACTTGGGGTGTGTGCAGTATGCGTGTACTATTATTATTATTATTATTATTATTTTAAGAAACAGCTTGTCACCTTTTGCTGACTCTTCTTGGCACTTACGAGCCCAGGGTGTGTTTGGGACTCTCACGCCATTCGTTCGTTCTCCCTCCGTTCAAGTGACAGTCACCAGCGTACAACGCAGAACAGCCAATTGGAGGACCTTGTGAAAGGATTTTGTGATCATGTGTGTTGGGGAGTGGGGCAGCCAGTCCAGGGGTGGGATGATAAATAGTAAAGACCGTTTTTCTGTGACTTTGAACATTGGAGCATTCTTTCCTTTTGTTGTTGTTGTTGAAAAAAGGACTCTTGGTTGTGTGATTAGGGATTCTTTACAAGCTAATTGGAACAGGAAGGTAGGTAGGGTGAGTCGACAACTCCCATTTAGGATTCTTTAAAAGAGATTCGATTCATGATTGCTTTCTCATGATTTTTGCATGCTTGTGATGGGAAGGTGGTTAGATACAGACGTCTGCAGGAGACGGAGAGTCACTCGGCTCTTTGGCTGACCAGCTGCATTACAAGCATCAGCTGTGACAGAGGACGGTTAAATTATTTGGGACCCAGTAGGGTCCTTCAGGTCATCCTTGTGGCAGAAATGATGACTCCTGTGAAGTTGGAGGGTTATGGGAAGAGCATACAGTCTGCCCCCTCCCCCTTCAACTCTCCCCTCCCCTGGAGGGCTGATGAACTCATTCTCCAGCCTCACAGAGAATCAGATGAACATTGGCCTGTGGTTCTTTCACTCCCGCTTCATTCATCTTTTCCCAAATACCAGATCTGAGCTTCCTGCCTTTGTTTAGCGAGAGGGTTCCTGTTCCCAAAGGTCACTGGATTGGCTCAAAGAAGATCTTTGGGGGGGAGACAAGGGTTTTGAGGGACCCTTGTCTCCCCCCCAACTCCTGGGATCTTCCTCTCCTTCCTGGGGCACACCCCACCGTCACCAGCTCCAGGCAGAACTGTATTCCTGCTGCCACAGTGCTTTTACTTGGCACAGTGCGTGGATCAATGCAAACGCATTTGCAAGCTCTCTAATAATCTTTGGGAGACAGGAAAGCTCGTGTCTGCTCCGCGGCTCTTAAAAGGGATAGAGATCCTACCACCCGGAGAGCTGTCCGCTTAGCAAGACCACTTTTCCAAAGGGGGTAGTCCAGCCCCACTTGGAGCACCTTTGCAATGGAAATGCCCTACGGCACCTTGGCCTGTGCAAGCGGCACAGACTGAAGGAACTAGAGAGAACTAGAGAGGGCTAACCAATCTAAGGGGGGGCTAGAAACTGGTAGTGTAAGGTGCATGCTTTTAGGTATGACACGGCTGCCTTGTTAAGAACTGGTAAGAGGAAAATACCCAAAGTGAGGGCAGAGGGATGGTGTTTTGTGCTCCCCCTCAGGCAAGGCTAATGAACAGATAGAGACTTCCCTGTCCTCTCAAAGATTTGTCGAAAGTTCCCCCCCCAAAAATGTGGATAATAAAATTCTTTTGATGGTTTCCTTTTCCTTTTTTTAAATTTTATTCTAGTATAACTTTCCAATAACAAAATAATTCAGTGATAACCATTACAATCAGCAAGTGATGCCCTGTATTCTTGGTGCTGGGTGGGAGGGCAACATTGGGAGGGCTTCTAGTGTCCTGGCCCCACTGCTGGACCTCCTGATGGCCCCTGGTATTTTTGGCCACTGTGTGACAAGAGTGTTGGACTGGATGGGCCATTTGGCCTGATCCAACATTAGCTTCTCTTATGTTCTTAACTCACGTGCATCAAAGTCTTGTCACTCAAACTTATTACAGAAAGAAGGTATTTTTGAGGAATACAATCCAGATGTAGACTTCAGTTGGTTAAAAGTACAACAAATTCTGGTAATATGAGTTATTAGAAATTATGCCGCCTTCTGCTAAATAGTTCACTACAGGGAACCATACTGCTTGGAATGTCTTTTGATGGTTTTCTGATGCCTCTTGATCCTGGAGAGTTAGGTCAATAAAGCTCTATGGTAGGGATGGGCGGAACACGTTAGCTCTAATATAAGTTTGGTTCGGGGAAGGGCACAGGCTGTCTCCTTTCCCTCTGGGATTTACGGAAGCTAGTTTGAGTGAGGGAGTCATGTTTCTCGTGAGCGGTAGGTGAGGGAACGGTTAATGGGATGAGGTCAAAATCACTAAGGAAACCTGCACGCTGCTGCTCTTCTATAGATTTTGTGTCTTTGGGAGCCAAGGTCCGCCAAATAGATTTTGACTCAATTTACCTACACCAGAGGATGCTGCGGCCCAAGAGGGATCTATGGAAATGGATTTACCAAGCTGCTAGATGTGGGATTAGGAGCTGCGGTGGCTCAAGTGGTTAAGACGCTGAACTGCAGGCTGTGGAAGGTCAGTAGTTCAGCAGTTCAAGACCCGTGAGTGCCGCATGACGGGGTGAGCTCCCATCTCTAGTTCCAGCTCCTGCCAACCTAGCAGTTCGAAAGCAAGAAATTGCAAGTAGATAAATAGGTACCACTTCAGTGGGAAGGTAACAGCGTTCCGTGCACCTTGGTGTTTAGTCATGCCGGCCACATGACCACGGAAATGTCTTCGGACAGCGCTGGCTCTTCGGCTTTGAAATGGAGATGAGCACCGCAACCCTAGAGTCGGATTCGACTGGCTTTCGAGCAAGGGAACCTTTACCTTTACCTAGATGTGGGATGCACATGCTATTTGCAAATGGTACTAGGGCTACACTTTGCTTGGGCCATATTCTCATGGAGCAGGGAACAAGCAGACCTTTTGACTTCAGGCTGCAACAGAGTGCTGAGCATTTCCTCCATACCGGGAAAAAAATGGTTCCCATATATAGGAATTTAGCAATGCAGGGCAAAGAGTTAGGTCTTTCTTGCCCCATTCATTCTCTGTCTCTGGGTTTTAGACCTAGGGGTGGTGGTATGTGACTGTGGCCTCCATTCTAAAATTCTTCTCCATGTAGAAAAGAACTGTAGCCGAGAAGATTCTAGCCTTGCAGTCTTCTGTGCTTGTGTGTTAAGCACCATCAAGTCCCTTCTGACTTAACGGTGACCCTATGAATTAATGTCCTCCAGAACGACCAATCATTAACAGCCTTGCTCGGGTCTTGCAAAGAAACTGAGGGCCTTTGTGGCTCCCTTTAGTGAGTCAATCCGTCTCACGTTGGGTCTTCCCTCTTTTCCTGCTGCCTTCAACTTTTCCTAGCCTGATTGCCTTTTCCAGTGACCTTTGTCTTCCCATAATGTGGCCAACATACAATAGCCTCAGTCCAGTCATTTTAGCTTCTAGGGAGAGTTCAGGCATGATTTGATCTAGAACACATTTATCTTTTTGGCGGTCCATGGCACCCATAAAACTCTCCTCCAGCACCGCATTTCAAATGAATCCACTTCAGGCCCATAGCCAGGATTTTTTAAAGTCAGGGGGCACCTAAATTTCTTAGGGGGCACTGGCTAATCGAATTAAAGGTAATGTAATTCAGTTCCTGGGGGAAATAGGTGCTGTCTGGCTCGATTTGGCCACTGTAGCTGGCCCTTAATGCCAGAATGTGCAGGAATACTCAGCTCCTTCCCCACACCTGCCACTGCTCGGGCACCCTGGGCTGCATGGGAAGTCATGGGGCCTTGGCAGTAAGTCGGGGGGGGGCTAGCCTTGAGATGCCCCACTGTAGGCTATAGGCCTGATCCACTTCCTTCCTGCCAGCTCTCTTCATTGTCCAACTTTCACACCCATATATAGTAATGGGGAAGACTATGGCATGAGTTATCCCGACCTTGGTTGCCAGTGTCACATTTTTACGCTTAAGAATCTTTTCTGGCTCCTTCATGGCCGCTCTTCCCAGTCTCAAGTCTCCTTGAGATTTCTGGTTGGCAGTCCTCTCTTGGTTGATGATGAAGCCAAGGAATAGAAAATCTTTTTAACAATTTCAATGTATTCATTGTCAGCCTTAAAGTTGTGTAATTCCTCTAGTAGTCATGTGACTTGTCTTCTTGATGTTCAGCTGTACTCTTGCTTTGGCACTTCCTGTTTCAACCTTAATCAGTAGTCGTTTCTAGTTTCCTAGGGGAAGATATTTCTTTTAAAATATGAGGGAGTGGCTGTATCCCATCCGAAGTGGCAGGAAGTAGGCCTAGATCTGCCACCTCTGAGGGAACAGGCCAAGTTTTCAGCTGGTGGGGGATGCTTCATCAAGGAAAAAGGTCCCTGGCACATGGTGATGGATTTATTTATTTTATTCCATTTGTATCCCGTCCTACCTTGCAAGGGGGCTCAGGGCAGCTCACAACATACAGTAAAATAATAAATAGTAATTCATTAAATCATCACAGGCACCAGAGGATGCTGGGAAAGCTGCAGGTTGGACACAGGCCTATGGCTTGCTGAAAGATGACAGGCCATCGTCAACATCGCTGGTGCTGAAGTTCCCTAGCTGCCATCTTGGAACCTGGTTGGTCTGCGGCTGCTGTGGCGCCTGGAGTTCTGTGGCATCTCTTTAGGGGCCGGCAGTGCTCTCCCTCCCCCTGTAGGAGCAGACTCGGGTTTAACTGCTTCTGCAAGAGAGGCCAGAGTCCTGCCAGGCTGTTAAGTATGAGACTCAACAACAGAATAAGCTCAACAAGTGATTTCAGCTTTATTTAACAGCAACACCAACTCAGGAACACACCACAAGAAACAGTGGAGCACAGCTCCTTTTTAAACTCTCCCGGGCTGTCAAAGCCACGCCCAGAACATGTTAAGTACCAATCAAAACACAGGGATAAAGTCCAATCAGAGACGTTCCCTCTTAGATACATCATCACACCGTGATTGGCTACTTACACTGGTTTCGCAGAAACTGACCAATCGTAATGCGACAGCTGAGGAGCCACATTCTGAAGCAAGCTTAACATGAGAAAGAATATGCTTGATTCACAGTTCAATACATAACACAGGCTGCTGTGGGGCTGGTTTATACAGTTCAGTAGAAGAGAGGGCAAGCTGGGCCCATGGCTTTGCTTGGGCTGCTACTGTAACTTCATGTTCCTGCTTCCCTGCCTCCATCAAAGAGTTGCACTGTCCTTAATCATCCAGGTCTGCAAAACAGCTGCAGGATGCAATCTTAATGGCATTTTCCTGGGATTAAACCCCATTTAATAACAGGGATTACTGGGGGCGGCGATGGCTGGCCCATTGTTATGGAGTCTTCCTCAATCTACTTAATCATATTCTTCTTTGTACAGCCAACTGTGCATTATGTCTAGCTGAGGTTTGTGCTCCTACAATGGCTGCTTTGGCCAGAGGGAACCTGGGTTTGCTCATTTGCACAGGTGCCTTCATTTGATATAAACTATCTTGCATTTAAAGGCATAAAGAGCCTTTTAGCAGGGTCAGACCATCTAGGAGAGTGATTTTTCCAAGACTGAGGAGTTCAGATTATCACTACCTGTGTAACTTATTTAGCATTCCTGTTGTAGATTTACATGGTACCGTTACGGGAAAGCCCATAAAAAGCTCCCAAAGGATATTTGTTAATCTATTTACCCCAAATTTTTCTTAAGCACTCATGTGTCTTAGAATCAGAGTTGGAAGGGACCTTCAGGGTCATCTAAGTCATCTGTCCAACACCCTGCACAATGCAGGAAATACCTCTTATCTTGATGCATTTGGACCTTCAGACAATTCCACCGGATACGGAAGAAGGTGCCACCCCACAAACACTGGATTCACTCCCTACGCCCGTTTCCACTCGGGCCCGGAGCCGCTTCTCTTGCGCCTGCTGTTCCCAGACGGCTGCCAGTAGCAGCTGCACCATTGCTCAATCGAGTTCGGCGGACGCCCTTTCAAGATACACAGCGGTAGGGGGAAAGCGCTTGGGGAAGGGCGAGTCCGCCTGGTTTTGAAGGCGGGTCCAAATCGGGAGGAGGGACACTAGCCGCCCAGACAGCCAATGAGCGTTTCCATGGCGTCACTTTCAACCAATGAGTGGCCGGGGTGCAACCACAGCCGGAGGGAAGCGGTTGCCAAGGAAGGAGAGGAAGGAAAGGGAAGGAGAAGCTGCGAGCGAGGTGAGGGCGTCTTCAAAGAAAAGTGGGTGGGTTGTAAGGGGGGGATATATGGGGAGAATATACCTGAGAGAGGGAAAGGTCTCGGGGGTGGGGCTTTGAAAGCATAATTTATTTTTATGCTTCATACTGTACAGCGCCGAGCACAGGACCCGGTAATGCTATAGAGGGTTTAAAATAGCAAGGAACGAGTTCTGCAGGCGAGATTAAGCGCCCGGCAGCGATGGTGGCAGCTGTAAAATGAGCAAAGATTTGCAACTGAGAAAGCATATACTTTGTGCCAAACCCCAGTGATTCACACCCTTAATTCTGAAAAGGGATGCAATAATGATATTAAGGCCTTAATAGGAACCACAGGGAACAGCTCTTGGGGTGGGTGGGGATCAGAATTTGGGATCTGGAAGACGGGGTCATATGACAGGAACTGTCCTGTCTTGGAGGATGTGTAGTCCATTGTAGTGGAAGCGCTTACTTATATCGACACCTCAGATGCTTTTCTGCGAAGGCTTTAGTGTGTCCGTATCTCTGTGTATATATATTTGCGGTGACAGTCCTGCTGCAATAAATCTGTCAATGTTTTAAGGTGCCCTCAGATGTGCTCTGTCTCCATTTCCGTGTGTTCTTGTAGAAACTGAGACGCGGGCAAATCCTATGTGCCAAAACTGAGTGTGATGCTGATGAAACAGAAGATAGATGGTGGGGGTGGGTGGGTCGGTGTCTAGCAGCAAAAACACTACACGCCGCTTCCACCTTTTAAACAGGAACAATTATTGTGGTAGCAGCTTTTCATGGAATACGGTGGTGGTGAAAAGAGGCGTCAAGCCGCAGCCCACTCGTGGCGACCCCATCGGGTTTTCAAGACGAGAGACATTCAGAGCTGGTTTGCCGGTAGCCTGCCTTGTCGTCCTAACCCTGGACTTCCTTAGCGGACTGCCATCCAAGTACTAACCAGGGCCAACCCTGCTTAGTTTACCAGATCTTATGAGATCAATGGCTGAGTTGGGCCATTGAGGTCAGGGTATTTTATGATAATATACTCTCCATGAACCCCATGAAAGTAATCTGTATCTGGTGTGTGTGGGCCTGTAGGGAAGAGGGTAAAAGGTGGGGGCAGCTCCCAGTTCTTTTTGAGCCCCAGTTTAGCAGCATCAAATTTGCAAACGTTGGACTTGGGTTCAACAGAGATTGGGAGTCTCTGCAAGCCTGGTGCAGGAAGAGAACTGTTCTCTTGATGCATGTCGTTTGTTTGCCCCTTGGCAGCTGGACTCCTGTCAATACTTGGCCGAGTGGGTCTTAGGAACCCTTTTGACCTGGCTTTGGAAAAATCATTCCCCTGCTTCCCTGTTCTCCTCACTCTGCTCAGGTTTGTTGTGTACTGATGTCCTTAGGAGAACAGGGGGAAACATACATTTTCTGGGTAACAGCTGATTGGACTTGCACATATATGTATGTATGTGTGTATTTTGCCATCAGGCTGCAGCCAGCTTGTCAAGACCACATGAGGGTTTTCAAGGCAAGAGGCAGTCAGAGATAGTTTGCCATTGCCTGCCTCTGCATAGGAACCCTGCACTTCCTTGGTGGTCTCCCATCCAAGTACTAACCAGGGCCGAGCCTGCTCAGCGTCTGAGATCTTGCTAGCCTGGGCCATTCCTTTTTATTTAGGAAAAGTGTTGTGCTGTCTCTCTGGGGAGCCTGCTTGAGTTGGCCTTCAAAATAAAGCATAATGAAATGTAAAAAGCGATCAACTAAAACCCAGCCCTAAAAGCCCAGGCAGAGCATAAAAACACTGCACAGCTTAAAACAGATGTTAATAGTTTCCAGGCTAAAATCGCCGTGTTAAAATGGTTCAGGTTGGGTAGCCGTGTTGGTCAGAAGCGGCAGAACAAAGCTGAGTCAAGTGGCACCTTTGAGACCAACAAAGTTTTATTCAAAGTGTAAGCTTTCATGTACAAAACTCACTTGTTTTGTCTGAAGAAATGTGTTTTGTGCATACAAAACCTTACACTTTGAATAAAGCTTTGTTGGTCTCAAAGGGGCCACTTGACTCAGACTTTGCTCTGTTAAAATGGTGTTTTGCATCGGGCATAAACAAGAGTTTCTCTTGCTGTAAATTGCCTTGATAATAATGACAAATAATATTTATTGTCCACTTTTCTGTAAGGCGTCGGCCCAAGACATGCTACTGCTCCATTAAAACAAAATGAAAAGAGAATAAGCGTGGGGGGGGGCATAACTCAATTTCTAAGCATCCAACAGCTTAAAGTATCTTCTGATACACAAGAGGTCTTACCATTCGCCAAAAGAGCCACGTTTGCTTCTGTGCCTAGCATGAGACTCTCAAGAGGACAGTCACTTAGAAATGCCCCAAGTCTGATGGAGCCCTTTGTATGCTGAAGAATGGTTAAATAAAAATCCAACAGACCATTTGTGGTCTCCTGTTCCAGTACTGTCTACACCACTCTTTATACGTGGCACTTCAACAGAAGGCCCAAACTTCAGTGGTAAAGCTCCTGCTTTGCATGCAGAAAGTCCCAGGTTCAGTCCAAGGCGTCTCCAGGTAAAGGTGTTGGGGAGGACCATTCTCTGGCTGCAGTGCTGCAGAGTTGTTACCTGTTAGGTCTGGGATACATTGAGCTGGACCACGAGTGTATCTAAGACATCCTTATGTGTTGATGAGGGATACTTGAAACAGAGGATTGTTTTTTTTTTAATCTTTCCTAGGTCCCCATGGGTTTCCACAGACACCAGCCATTCGGACTCCCAAGATCTTAAGGAATTCCATGGACTGAAGGACATCCAAGTCAGCCCTTCTGCGGCCCCCTTCTGCAGCACAGCAGAGATGAAGGTGCTCCTGGCTAAGGTGCTTTGTCTCTTGGGGGTGTTTGTGCTCATGCTGGGCGGCTCCCTCCTGCCGGTGAAGATCATCGAGGCCGACTACGAGAAGGCTCATAGCTCCAAGAGGGTCCTCGCCCTCTGCAACTCCTTTGGAGGGGGCGTCTTCCTGGCTACCTGTTTTAACGCCCTGCTTCCTGCTGTCCGAGAAAAGGTAGGCTGGGGGGGGGAGAGTGGAATCTGGCTGGCTGTTCCCTAAGCAGAAGCAATTGGTTTGGCGTTAGAAAGCCTAGGGAAACGGAACAGGGTACGCTCTCAGCTGCGTGGGCTGAGGCGGTGGCCGCCGCTAAAAGGTGGTGGAGACAGTTTCATGGAGGAGAATCTCACTTGGTTTGTTAGTTGTGATGGCTAAGTGGAACCTCCATGTTCAGAGGCTACCTACCAGAGTCTGGGGGCAAGGAGTGGCCATCGTGCACTGCTCGGGGCTTCTGCGACTTATGAGGTTTGGCTTGACAGGTCAGGCCCAGCTGGTCCCCTTTTTCCTCCTGGTTTGGCACTGCTGCTTCTGTGGGCAGGAGACTGGCCACAGGACTGGCCACAGAGAAGACCGTCAGTGTGCAGGATAGCCAACTCCTTCCACCTGTACCTGAGTGGCTTTCTGGTTGGGTCTTTCCCAGTCTCCCTTCCCTGACCCTTTTCTGCAGCCTGGCACAAATCGCTCACATGAGGAGGGTCTTCCGGTCAAACCCAGAACCTCTGGGTGAGAAGTTTATTGAAGTCACTAACATGGGACTGTTTGCTATGCTTGTGCCTCTCAGCCATAGTGAATGAGCCAGTGAGATGTTTTCCAAAGTCTCCTTGCTTAGTGCTGTTAAGTCCTTGTTATGAAAATAACACAATAGCACCACCGAGTGGTGATTTACAAGCATTACACAGTTTCATAACTGAAGTGCAGTAACAAAGGGCAGAAGGAGAGCTAGAGGCACCTCTGAGCAGGAGCCCCCACCTGACCTAGATAAGGTGCCAGAGAAAACCAGCCAAGATGTCTGGATGGTGCCAACTCACAGGTTAAATGTCAAGCAAAACATATTGATTCTTTTTTTAAAGGGTTTTATGATTAGATGCGCGCCATAGGGGTGCCTCTCAGTCAACATAATAACATGTACGAAACTAGAACAGCTAAGTTGTGAGTGTGTTGTGAAGACAAACCAGAACTGCTCTCAAACCTTCTCCAGCTTCTATTTCTGTTTCCATAAGTTCACAAAACATTGCCCTGTTTCCACAAATAACCGAACAGCATTTTTCCCATCAACATCTTGGAGTGGAAAACTGACTGGCCTGGATAGCACAGGCTAACCCAATCTTGTCATATCTCAGAAGCTAAGCAGGGTCAGCCCCGGCAAGTATTTGGATGGGCGACCTCCAAGGGATACCAGGGGTGTGATGCGGAGGCAGGCAATGGCCAACTACCTCTGAAATGTCTCCTGCCTTAAAAACAAGTGTAGTTCGCCACCTAGTGGTGCATAATGCCAAAAGAACTAGAACTTCTGACTGCCAGACAGTTTTAAGATCTCCTGGCTATACTACACATACTGCCATACAATAATAATTATTATTATTAGTGGAAAACTCATTGACAAGGGACCACGGCTCAGCGGCAGAGCACTTACTTTGCATGTAGGACACCCTGGTTCCATCCACAGCATATCCTATTCAAAAGCTGTGGAAGGCAGCTTAGTGTCTTCTTGAGAAAAACTCTTCAGCTATGGCTCTTCTGCTTTTGGCCAGAAGGGGTCACAGCTCTGGCACAGAGTTCATGGTATGCACACATGATGCCCAGGGACCAGCCCCCTGCATTTCCAATTTAAAGCCCAGGCAGCTGGTGCTAGGAAAGACCTTCCTCTGGCCACGATCCTGCCAGACATAGTAACAGGCTAGACAGACCAGTGGGTTAACTTGGTAGAAGGCAACTTTTTATGTTTCAGAAAGGCCTGTGGCTCAGTGTCCTCAGACCGGCAGTAGCTCTCCAGGGTCTCAGGCAGAGGTCTTTCGCGTCACCTACTGCCACTTCCTTTTCCCTGGAGATGCCGGGGGGTTGAACTTGGGACCTTCTGCGTACCAAGTAGATGCTCTGCCACTTAGCCACAGCCCTTCCCATAATTATGCTCTTAAGAGGGACCTGGACCGTGCAGGGAGAGGAAGCATTCTGTAGGCAAAGGGCTCCTTCTGGCTTCTGAGCTTTCAACGCAGGCACGGCAGGGGGGGAAATTCGGCTCTTGAAAAGCGGTGGAAAGTCGAGGGTCCCGAGGAGAGGCTCTGTTACAGCATCGTGACCTGGCATCTTTCCCTTCTTTGTCTTCCCAGCTCCAAGAAGTCCTGACGGTCGGGGGCGTGACCACCGACTACCCCCTGGCGGAAACCATCATGCTGATGGGCTTCTTTCTGACGGTCTTTTTGGAGCAGCTGATCCTGACTTTCCGGAAGGAGAAGCCATCCTTCATTGACCTGGAGACCTTCAACGCCGGCTCGGACGTGGGCAGCGACTCCGAGTACGAGAGCCCGTTCATCGAGTCGTCCTGGGGGCGGCACCACCCCGGCGAGCACAGCCACCACTCCCACGGCCACGGCCTGAATGTCCAGGAGCTGTCCCGGTCCAGCCCCCTGCGCCTCTTCAGCCTGGTCTTCGCTTTATCGGCCCACTCCATCTTCGAGGGCCTGGCCCTGGGCCTGCAGGAGGAAGGCGACAAAGTGGTCAGCCTCTTCCTGGGCGTGGCCATCCACGAGACGCTCGTGGCGGTGGCCCTGGGCATCAACATGGCCAAGACCGCCCTGACGATGAAGGATGCGGCCAAGCTGGCCATCGTTGTCAGCTTGATGATCCCGGTGGGCATCGGGATCGGCGTGGGCATCGAAAGCGCCCAGAACGTGGCCAGCAGCGTGGCCTCGGTGCTCCTGCAGGGCATCGCGGCCGGCACCTTCCTCTTCGTCACTTTCTTTGAGATCCTGGGCAAGGAGCTCGAAGACAAGAGCGACCGTCTGCTCAAAGTCCTCTTCCTGGTCCTGGGGTACACGGTTTTAGCGGGGCTCGTCTTCTTCAAGTGGTGAAGCCACCTGCTGCCCCCGTCCCCACCCTTTGCCCTGCGACAGGATGGAAAATGGGACCCTGTTCCAGAAGACCGTGGCATGCAAATCCGTGTGTAACAGGAGACAGAGGAGGAACTGTCGCAGGGCGGGCCCGTGTGGTCTGCCCGAGGGGCCTTCTCCCGCTGGCCTGGTGTTGTCGGGGCACTTGCCAAGACAATTGGAAGCCGTGGGTCTGTGGGGCCACCTCTAACAGCCTCAGGGAGACATTTGCAGCCAGACTGATTATGTCTCTTCCTGCCGTCCAGACGGGAGAATACCTGAAACAACTCAATTCAGTAATTTATTACAGCAAAAGCCAGTTAAACAAATACCTGAAACAGACGAGCCCCGCAGGCAGGGTTGATGCATCTCAGATTAATCCGCCAGTGTTGCACTCCTCGTTTGCCTCACCACTGACCAGAGTCGCCTGCCGTCCTGTCTTTAAGGAGGAGAGGCATCTTAAATCCTTTTCCGGGACCAGTGAACCCGAGGCCGTTCCCCTCCGTTTCTGTCTGGGCTTTTATTGTTCACAGGCACCGACCCGGTTCTGGCTTTCTGACGCGAGAAACATTTTGATGAAAGAAGCATGGGACCGTTTGGACCTTCCCCCGCCCCACTTTGACGTCGGCGGCACTTAGACAAGGGCCTTAGGGACTGTGTGCCCTTCCCCTGCTCTGCAACCCTCACTGTGCCAAGCTGACCCTTCAAAGCTGTCGCACTTCCCAGACCTCTGACATTTTGCTTGGCGTGGCCAGGCGTTGGAAGAGTGTGGAGCACTTCTAGGCTGGGGCCCAGTCCTCGGATGGTGTAAAAATGGCTCGTTTGGCTGGCAGGGGGGTGGCTGGCTCCCCCAGATGCCATTAGACAACGGGCGTTCTTATGCCTACCCACTTGCTTATGCTAAGGAGAGATCTGGGACCCGAAAGCTGGCTTGCTGCAGTGCCATGTGAGGCTTTTGCTGCTGCAGCTGGAGGGCTGGGGGCGTGTTTCCTGGAGGCAAAGCTGACCCCCCCCCAGCAGAATTCTCGGTGCCCTCCCAAGATGGCTTTGCTCTGAAGATCGTATCCCAAGATCCCCCCATGCAAAACACCCCGCGGGACTCTCTTAGAATGCAACTCTCTTAGAACATCACTCTGCTCTGCTGATCTGATTTGTTCTCAATCTGGGGACTTCCTTCTTTCGGCCACAGAGAGTGGGGAAGCGGGAGAGGGGGCAGTGCCAGCTGTCAGAGGTCGCAGCGTTACTCTCTTGTTTCTGCAGAGGACAACATCACCCGAAGACTTCCCGGGTCGTTAGGGATTCCGCTTCCTTCCTAATTCTGCGCGGCCACCTTGCTGAAGATCCGTCACGAGCAAGCAGAGAGCGGATAGCAGCTCTCCTCAGCATCCTCCGCTTCTGGTGCTTGCTGATGCAGCCCCCGGGGAGGACCAGATGGGAGCGGGGCCAGAGTGCGACTCCCACAGCATCTGCGCCATCGAACCGTGACGGGTCCCAGCTCTGGGGAAACGGCTGTGGAAACCCCAGATAATGCATGTGTTCTTTGGAGAAACAGAAGCGGGAGGGTGGGCGTGCATCCGTGTGTGTAGCTTGGCACATCCGAGAAACAGCCGCGAGGTCGTAACAGAAGTAAGCCGAGAGCGCCGCCTGTTAGTCCCAAATGTTGGGAACCGGCTGGCCGATCCTCCTCATTTCTGCTGTGTGGGTTTTTTTTTTTAACGTTAACTGCCAAATTAGTCAGAGATGCGTAATCAGAGGGACGAGCTCTTCTGTTGTTGAGCGGCTGGGTGATGCAAGCTGCCCAGCTAAACTAGGGTCTTCCTTTCCTCACAGAACACAGGAAAAAGCTAACTGACAAGTAACCTCCAGTGTTCTTAACGGCTCTCGTGCATCCCTAAACAACAGCCAATACTTCCCCGCTGGGCATTTTCCTTGCTCTTAGCCCGTTCCAGGGAAAGATAGGCCAGTAACCCTGGGGGCAATGCTTGGCTGGTTCTGTTAGCTCTCCAGGGTCTTTGGTTGTAGCTCCCTGGGTGTTAGCAAGCTTCTCCACCTGCTCTTTGAAAGAAAATCTTTATTTCTTCCCTTTTTAAAAAAAAATTTAAATCTTTTTTGTGGTTCCGATTGCGGCTGCCGTCAGGAAATCCCCTTATCCGTTTCCGACATTTCCTTCCTTTGCAACATCTGTAGATTTATCCTCCTCTGACAAAACGAGCATCTAAGGGCAGGGTGCCCTATAAATAATCGACATGAACGTGCACTTGGGAGCCCAGGATCAGCTCTTAGGTGGGATTCTTAAGCGTGGCAAAAGGGTCCCCTCTGCTCCGTGTAAACTTTGTAGGGCTAAGGCAGGCGTTCGGGGGAAGATGGCAGGGAACCATCCATGGGAGTGATTTAATGTTCCTTCTTGACTCCCTCCTCCTCAAAACTCCCCCCATCCCTAATATTTGTCTCATTGTCGGTAGAACAAGGCGAGGGGGAATCGGTGAGTGAGGGAAGAGTTTAGCTCACTTGGTCCCTGTATTGCAGACAGATGTATTTTCTGGCTGAGGGCACAGTTCTTCTCTTTGTCTTTGCCTGTCCCTGATGAGACCTGACTGCCAGTGAGATTCCTTCCGACAGGGCAGCAAAGGTCCAAGCAACTGGAGAAAGCCCAATAGAGCCCTCCTCATGCCTGATAAAGAGTTCAGTGTAACTTGGAAGCTTGCATCGGCTTTATCGTTTGGTCTTCCGTGTGCCCATCCGGGTGGCCCCAGCACAGCAGCTGGCATCTTGGCCTCTAAACCAAGACGAGATGGGACCAGCGCCTACTCTTAAAAGAGCCGGTGATTTCTCAGCCTCAGCAGCTGCATCCACAATCTGCATTGTATTCTTTTCTTTTCCCCTTTGCTTCTGGTTACAAACCACAGCGTCGTAAGTACCTTTGGGAGAAAAGGGGGGGACACGCAGAGGACTGTCGCATCAGCAAAATTTCGGGAAAATATTCCCTGTGCTTGCAGGTTGTCTTGGAGCCAGACCTGTACCTCTGAAATTAAAACCAGCTCCTTTCCTACTTGTTTAAATTGAGCATGGGGAACCCGTGTGTGTGTGTGATTGTATGTTATTTATTACATTCTTGGTTTGGGGTAGACCTTTTTTTTTGACACCGTTCGGATCAAAGATACTCTGTTGTGCTAGAAGCTGGCCAGCGTTTTGGTCAGCAGTATTTAAATAAAGCTCCTTTTTTAAAAAACCACCACTATTTCTTGGCAGCTTGTTTGATCTCAGGGAGAGAAAAGTGCAAGTGAAACCAACCTGAATTCCAGGCCCGTCAGGGAGAATACTAAACAGAGCGGATGTGAATCCTGAGCCGGTAATGCAGCCAGCAGGCCGTCCAAAGGGAGAAGGTTCCGGATTAGTACGCTGCTTTGTTTAATTATATATCAGGTTTCTGCTCCCTGCTTTCCTCCTTAATGCTGGGATGCTCCCCAGTCCTTTAGAGAGGGTGGTGGCAGAGCTGAGGGATTCACTTAAGGTTGCCATCATGGGTATCCCTTTTTAAAAATTCCCTCCTGTATCTTCCAGCAACAGAGATGGAATTTTAGGGACTGACCAAGAACGCGAGCTAGGTGGTCAGATGGCCTTGATCCGGCCACGAGCACATTCCTCTGTCCCCAGGTGTGCTCTCTCTCTCTCCCCCTCCCTCTCCCTCTCTCTCTCTCCAGAGAGGGAGGGGGAGAGAGAGGGAGGGAGGATCCTGCCCCCAACCCCCGTTTGCAGCTGCAACAGAGGCCTACTCCTGGTGGCAGAGCACTTCTGAATGACAGCGGGCACCTTTGCTCTCCCTGGTTGCCCAGCACAGTTAATGATATCCCCCGGGGTGTGAGGTGCTGTGATAAACAAGCCGCTCTGCCTTGTGTACCCAGCCACCCCTACCGGCCTTTCCCATTGCCTTTGATCAGCCTCCGTCTGATGGGGGGAGGGGGTGCATAGAGCCCTGTGAGCAGAGCCGCATGACGCCCTGTCCTGAGCAGCATGCCTCAATGGCAGATGTGCGTCTGGCCCGCATGGGTGCCACACCAGCACCTACGCGCCCGTCCGCCCCTCCCACCCCCGGCAATCATCGCCATCCATGCTGCTTTCTGGCAGCTCTATTAATAACCTCCCTAGATATTAATTTGCCGGATGAGTCATCCCGCCTGCGGCCACGCACGAGGAATTCTCCCAAGAAGCAAGGCAAGCCCCGTTCCCGAGAGACCCTCTGAGCGCCCAGGAAGAGAGCCAGAACTCGCTTCCGGCAGTCCTTGTGGGTCACGGCAGAGTTGACCGTTTGTACTAGACATACCGAGGAAAAACCTTTGTCCAGTAAGCAGAGGTGGGGAATTCTGAGGGGGGGGAGGGAGTCAAAACTGATCCCAATGAGTCCCCTTTTACTCTGGGAGGTTTGCCACACTGGGGGGGCCAGGAAAGGATTTCCCTCGAGTGACAAGTCTGGCAATGACTATAGTCAATATATTTTTTTTCTTCTGTGTTGTAAAATATAGATTGGCTCCCCGAATGGAGTCCCTCAGAGCTTTGCCTGCTCAGCAGGCAGCTGTGAGGCATGGGCACCTTCCGTCGGGCAGGATCACATAGGCGGATGGGGGCAGCCTTTGTGGGAGAGCCCCTGTAGTCCCGGGATCTGAGTGACAGAGACCCTGAAACCCAGCCACTGGAGGTGGGCGACAGCTCTGCATCCCACCCAGATTGCCCTTCCGTTTGGTGTAGTGGTCATGGGCACAGACTGTAATCTGGGAGAACCGGGTTTGATTCCCCACTCCTCCACCAGCCGCTGCTGGTGGGTCAGTCACAAGTTCTCCCAGAGCTGTTCTCTCAAGAGCAGTCCTCGAAAGAGCTCTCTCAGCTCTGAGAGTGTTTGCTATGGTGAAGGCCTGTGGCCAGATACAAAAAAGTGATTTTGATTCTGACCTATCTCACAGGGTGTCTGTTGTGGGGAGGGGAAGGGAAAGGAGATTGCAAACCACTCTTTCGGGTAGCGAAGGGCAGGCTATAAATCCAATCTCCTCTCCTCCTTTGCCGCTAGGGATGCCAGCCTCCAGGTGGAACCTGGCAGGGCTTTTTTTGTAGAAGGAACTCCTTTGCATATTAGGCGATACACCCCTAATTTAGCCAATCCTCCAAGAGCTTACATAGCTCTTCTTACAGGGGGCTACTGTAAGCTCTTGGAGGATTGGCTACATTAAGGGTGTGTCGCCTAATATGCAAAGGAGTTCCTGCTACAAAAAGAGCCCTGGACCTGGGGATCCCTTGGAATTACAGTTCATCTCCAGACTACAGAGATCCATCCCCTTGGAGCAAACAGACGCTTTGGAGGG
This sequence comes from Gekko gecko, assembly GCA_029375565.1. NCBI lineage: Eukaryota > Metazoa > Chordata > Lepidosauria > Squamata > Gekkonidae > Gekko > Gekko gecko. Next base: position 312,917,924 of record JAPDNY010000001.1, on the reverse strand, counting down.
TGGACTCTGTGATGTTGTACCCTACTGAGGTCCCTGTTATCCCCCGTCTCCATCCCTGAATCTCCCAAGAGTTTCTCAACCTGGATCTGGCAACCACACCTGCCACAGCAGTGCATGATTTCCCCCCTTCCTTTTGCCTTTTACAGAGCCACAAATGTTTCATGCGTACGCATGTGGCTTCCCCCCCACCCCCGGCTTCTTTTTAAAGCTCGGCAGAGTCAGGTGCTCGCCCTGAATTCGTGTATTACAGGAGGCAGAGAAAAAGCCCTTCCAATTCCTCCTGCGCCTGCCGCGTGTGTGGTTTTACACCTCCAATAGCAGAGTTCCCTGTCCAGGCCTTAAACCCTTTAATCTGATAAATCCGTAATCCCCCCCAGATGGAATTGCCCGGTTTATGCCGCTAGAAGAGGTGTTTTAGACATTGGGAAGCAGAGGAGGGCCTCTTGGAAAGGGGGGGATGGTGCCTACAGACAGCCTCCCTCTTGCGCTTTCCCAGCCTCTTCCCCGATATGTAGCAACAGCAGCAGCACACAGCTCAGCTAATGATGTGCTACATCCTGGCTAGATTCATTGCCCCCCCCCCTCTTTTCGGTCCCACCTTCTGACCGTCCAGTAAAACTGCCTAGCAAGGGCAAAGCTTTGCAAGCATGAAGGACTAGTTCCCACTGAAGAACAGTCCGTGTCCTCCACCGAGTGGTTTTTTTCTGAACGACCCTGTGGCGAGAGCTGTGGCATGCTTATGTATCGAGAGAATTCTTACCCACCTCAGCGTTGCTACCAAAATTCTATGCCGCTTCTTCAAAGTAAGGTAAAGGTAAAGGCTTCCCTTGCTCAAAAGTCAGTCGAATCTGACCCTAGGGATGCGATGCTCATCTCCGTTTCCAAGCCGAAGAGCCAGCGCTGTCCAAAGACATTTCTGTGGTCATATGGCCAGCATGACTAGACGCCGAAGTGCACAGAATGCTGTTACCTTCCCACCGAAGCAGTACCTATTTATCTACTTGCAATTTCTTGCTTTCAAACTGCTAGGTTGGCAGGAGCTGGGACCAGGGACGGGAGCTCACTCCGTCTTGCGGCACTTGGGTCTCAAACTGCTGAATGACCGACCTTCTGGTCTGCAGTCCAGCGTCTTAACCACTTGAGCCACCGCAGCCCAATTTCTTCAAAGTACTCCCCTGAATAATTCTCCGCTGCTGAAGAGCTTGCTTTTTGGAAATGCCGGATGAGTGTGAGTGAAACTTATTGTAAGATTCCGCCCCCCCCTCCAGTTTTGCATACAGATTCATATGTAGGTGGCAAACAGGCAGAGATTGGAAGGGGCATCACCCGGTTTGCATTTGGACCAATATTTTTTCTAGAAGGACCGTGTCTGGTACAATCCGTGACGTGCCAACTTGTAAGGACTAATGAAATCACCCAGATGGTCGGGAGGAACCAGATGCCACGTGAACAGTGCTAGGATCCATATTCATAGCTTAATATACTTGTACTTCACTTAACCAGACCTCCAAAGTGGCATATATTATCATGGCCAATGTTTGAAAATCCAGGATATTTTGCCACTCTCTCCTGCATTTGACTGGCCCCCAGATGAGCAACCCTGAATTCCTGGATGGAGGTGAAGCCGATAGAAGGCTATTTACATTTCCTTCTTAGGTCTCCTGTGAGATTTTTATAGCCTTCCCTTCTTCCAGTTTGTCCTAACAGCAGCCCTGTGAGGTAGGTTAGGCAGCAAGTGACTGGCTCAAGGTCACTCTAAGGAGCTTCATGACTGAGGAGGGATTTGAACTTGGGTCTCCCAAGTAGTAGCCCAAAACTCTTTTTTAACTATTGCATCAGACTGAAGAAGAGGTTGGATTTATACCCCACCCTTCACTCGGAGTCCCAGAGTGGCTTACAATCTCCTTCCCTTCCTCTCCCCACAACAGACACCCTGTGAGCCATGCTCCCTCTAAGCTGTGGAGTCTTCTGAGCAAAAATTCTGCTTTTGTGAGCTACTGGCATTAAAGTTGTGAGCGAGCGATTTGGCTACTGCATAAATCAGTTTGCTAAGACAAAAATGTGTGAGCTGGAGGCTAAAAAACTGTGAGCTAGCTCATACTAACCCAGCTTAGAGGGAGCACTGCCTGTGAGGGAGGTGGGGCTGAGAGAGCTCTAAGAAAACTGCCCTTGAAAGAACAGCTCTGAGAGAACTTTGACCCAAGGTCACCCAACTGGCCCCATGTGGAAGAGCAGGGAATCAAACCTGGTTCTCCCAGATTAGAGTCTGTGCTCTTAACCACTACACCAAACTGGCTGGTTAAAGAGTTACACGACACAACTCTATGCCTGTTTCCCAAGTATTAAGTTCCTTTGTGTGGAAAGGCATGTACAGAACTACAGTTTTATTTGATCAATGTGTGATAGTTAATGGATCAATTACATCTTCATCTCTTTTGGTCTGAATCCATGGCTCTGAGGGGTGGGGGGAGACACTTTTAGGTCATTCCTACCCACGGCACATCTTAGAAGAGGCATTCCCTCTGCTTTAGGAGAAAATGCCTCTCTTCTGAAGTCGGTGCCGCCATCCACTTGTTTTCTGAGTTCTTCTACTGAAGACTGTTAACTCGAGTTTTTAAAACTCTGCTGCTGGATTTCCTGGGGCCACTATTTTTGGCCCATTAAAATATTTCTGAGTAAACAAACATAGATTAAAGAGGCAAGTAAAAGGCGACAGCCTACTGTTCTGATTTGCAGCCGAATTCTTGCAAGGCTAATTACCTGTTTGCAACTGGGAAAGAACAGGAAAACAGCTCTAGAAAGCCTCTGTTGAAGCAGCACCAGAAAACACCGAAGGAATGCCTCCAGGTAACCCAGAAGGTAGCCTGGCAACGAACCCTCCACAGAGGTTGAGAGATCTGCGCACTGGAAATTTGCTTCTCTGAAATGGAATAAAAGCAAACTGAGGCTGGCACTGGACTGGGACTTGTTTCTGAAGGGAGGGGGAAAGATCCGAGGAAACAAGGCCTTTTGCTTCAGCCTCAGTGTTGGGTCTTCTCCCCCACCCCCCAGCCTTGGTATTTTCCATATGTGAAACCGAAGCCCTTGAGCAGAAGAAAGATGATCATAAATACAACTTCAAGGTTCTCAGAAAAATTCTCACTGTGATGAGAAGTTTGTTTCCCACGTGTCTGTGGTCAAAAGAATCATGATTGTGTCCCTCTCTAATGCCTCTGCTGCTCCCATTTTAAACCCAGGACAAACCCACCTGGCCCTTTCATCCCGCTCAGTGCCGTCTCTAGGGCTGCCAACCTCCAGGTGGTGGCTGGAGATCTGTTCACCTGGAGAAAATGGCAGCTTTGGAAGGTGGATGTTATGGCATTATATCCAATATATCCCCTCCCCAAATTCTGTGGTCCTCAGGCTCCACCCCCCCCAAAACTCCAGGTTGAAACACCCTGGCTATCTCTCCCTCCCCCACCTGTCTTCTAGTCTGGAGAAGAGTTTTGTGCACCTTGGAGACTTTCAAGTTGGCCCTGATAAAGAAATCAGACTACAACTGCTTTGGGATTTTTTCCCACCAAGGAAGGATACAGCTATCTGCAGTTTTTATCATGACTGTAGTGGAGACACCTTGGTTAGATGTCCGTAGGGATCTGGACTGAAACAACATAAGAGTCTGAATCTGTAACACACACCCCCTCCCGTTCCAGGTTCAAAGAAAATAAATGATACACCAGATCCAGGTTTGCTTACAAGGAGATTTTTTGATTAAGCACCAGACTTACAGAAAATGCAGGCTAAGCTTCCAGCAGCTGGGCCTTGAGCGCATACACATAACAACGAAGTTTGCCAGAATCTGAGACCACATGCATAACTAAAACTAGGCATCTTGCACCCTAAATGTTGGCTACCAGACAAGTAGTCATTAATTCAGCTATTCCAAACACTTGAATGAGCCAGGCCATCTAGCAACTGGCGTCCAGTAGGGGGAAGACACAACCCGGGCCTTTGAAGATAAGGGCTGCTAACAAGCGGGGCGGGGGGGGGGAGTTCCCTTGGGAGCCAGGGATCACCATTCTCCCACAAGACTCAGGGCAACCAAGCACCAGCATGTAACAAAGATGCATACAGGGCATACACCCCCCCCCACATAAAATCAGTCACATTCCACCTGAGCAATTAAATCATGGGGTGGGGGGGAAATCTCATTTCTGAGCACTAGATCAGATTATGGCAGTGGGGCTGAAAGCTGGACCAGTGTTCCCTCTAAGCTGAGTTAGTGTGAGCTAGCTCACAGTTTTTTTAGCCTCTAGCTCACACATTTCTGTCTCAGCTCAGGAAGGATGGCTCCAGAGCCAAACCAATTTATGCAGTAGCCAAACTGCTTACTCACAACTTTAATGCCAGGAGCTCACAAAATAGAATTTTTGCTCACAAGACTCCACAGCTTAGCGGGAGCATTGAGCTGTACCCCGCTGGGCCCCCCCATGGGCTCAGAAAGCCCATTTCCCCCCATGGTACCCTGGTAGTCTTTGTGTGCTACAGTCCTGATTGTTGTTTATATTTATTTATTGACCTAATTAATACCCTTTTTCCACCTGGGGTGGTGCCCCAAAATGACTTGCCTCTCCTCCATGCTACCCTCACAACAACCCTGCGAGGTAGGTCAGGCTAAGAGTGCAGGACTAGCCCAAGGTCACCCAGCGAGCCTCCCTGGCAGAGCACAAATTTGAACCTGCCTCTTCCCAGGTCCTGACACCCGCTCTCACTGCCCGATGTGGCTCTCTGACCTCTCTGCTCATGTTCCTCTAGGATGGTTCCACACAGTGGGCAGCAACGGCGCTTCCCCTCTGTCTCCCCACTGGGGCTTAAGAGTGGGGAATCCCTTCAGTGGATACGGGTGTTGGAGTTCACACACGCTTTTCTTTTTTTTTAAGTGGCCATGATGACTTGCATGTGCAGATTGGGAGATTCGCTCGGATCCGTCACGCTCAACCGAGTCGGTAAGCAGGGTTGGCCGCCAGTCCCTGGGAGTGCTGAAAGAAGCAGAAATGAAGGGAACAAACAAACGCCGAAAAAGATGAATGATGAATGAATGAAAACACAACCAAAAAGGAAAGGAAAAAAAGGAAGTGCGAGCGAGCCCCAGAACGAATGAATGAATGAATGGAGGCGAGGGCGCAGCGCTGCGGGAGGGGCCTCCCTTTCAGCCGCTGCAGCGCAGCGCCCCCTCCCTCCATTCTCCCCCCCCGCGCGTTCCGCCTCGTGTCAGCGACGTTCACACGTGACGCGCCCCCGCCCGGCTCCTTCTCCTCTCCTCCCCCCCCCACTAGCGCTAGCAGCAGCGGCGGCGGCGGCGCTTCCCGGCTCGCCCTCCCATGGCCGCTCCAGAGCGTTCCTGGCAGGCTGCACGCCGGGGCTGAGCCGACCGCCCGGAGCCCGAGCAGGTAAGTCGCGCCTCCAGGAGGAGCGGGCCTTGGGGGTGCTGGCCCCGAGGAGGGGGCGCGCAGAGGTGTGGCCGCGGGGGAAGCGGAGGGGCTGCGGGGTCCGGCCTTGGTTGGGGGGGGGAGAGGCTTCGTGCGCGCCCCTGCCCCGGAGGGAGACCGCGGTGGGAGGCGAGGACGATGACGATGCCCTCTCTTCCTCCGGGCAGGGGCGCGCGCGCTCGGCGGCTTCCTTCTGCTGCAGAAGCCCCCCCCCTTGGATGCGCCCCCCCTCCCGCCCCTCCTCTCCTCTGCCCGCGGGGGGCGACGAGGGGAGACGCCTGCGCTGGGCTCCCGACGTGAAAGGCGGGGATGACGTGTGTGGTGCAGGGAAGGAAGGGGGCGGGGGGGGCGGCTGTGCCATTGAGAGCCGCGCTGATTCAGAAAGGGGGCCCCTCCCCTCCCTCCCTCGGCACGCGCCTGGAGTCCCTAAATCAGCGCCCCCCCGCCGCCAACCCCCGTTGGAGCGCGGCAATCAAGGTGTCTTTTTGTGCCGCTGGCGGGAGGGGAAGGGAGGCTACGAGGCCAGCCGGGCGGCTTTGGCGCACGTGCCTACGTGCATCGAACGTGTGTGTGTGCGTGTCGGCGAGGGGAGCGGGCGCCTGCGACACGGGCGCGCTGGACGGCCGGACCTGGCGGGCGCGCCGAGGAAACGTGGTGGAAGGGGGCAGGCCGGGATTTGTCCGACGACTGGGCATCCCCCGCAGGTCAGGCATGGCTTCCGTGGTCAGAAGTAAGAGGCGGGAGGGCGAATTCGTATTGCAAGTAATAATGGGGGACCCCCTCCCCACGAAGGGCTTGCTCTAAAACAAGGGCTTCGTAGTATATGCTCTCTGTTCCGTTTCTCATTTTATTCCCCCTTCAAAAAAAAAAAGTCTAAATAATAATAATGATCTTGGAACTGGGAGTACTTGACCTTTGGTGAGCCAGGATCAGGGCCACTGGCCAGCAAGACTTGGGTAAGACATTTTTTCTCTCTCTGAAGCTTTTGAGCAAAGAGCAGTGCTGTTGGGCATGGGGTGGGGTGGGGGGTGGGGTGGGGGGTGGGGGTGTTGGGTGCAGTTCTGGTGGGCCAGGGAACCAATTGTGGAACCCTGGCCCACCCTGTTCAGTGTCCTGCCGGATCAAGGTGTGTCCATCTCACATTCAGCATCCTGTTTCCAACAATGACTGGGAAGATCTGTCCAGGAAGCCCACAAGGTGGACATGATGAAGATAGCTGAGTCTCCTGCAGTTTACCTTTAGAATCTGGTGTTCTCTCCTCCGTGCATTTCTGGAAAGCCTTCTTAGGGGCCAAACTGCATGTGTAGTGGGAGTTTTGTGTTCTGAGCTCCCAATATTTTGGGTTTTGTAAAAACTTTTCTCAGGTTTCCAGGGCCCCTCCTGAGAACTGAGATGAAAGAAAACCGTCGGGAGCTCTGGATGCGGAGCACCCAGGTTGCCTCTGGGGTTGGTCCCTGATACTGACCATCACCACAGCCTATAGCAGGGAATTCCCTAAGTGAATTCTGTGTGGTGTGGGGGCTTCTTTTGGTCCTAAATCCACAGAGCCCAACGTTTCCTCCACTTTCTCCATGCATGATATTATAAGTCTCTCTCATCTCCCACCTCACCCCACCCTGGTTTGTGCTTTCCTAAACTGATATGTTCTCGGGTCAGGCTTCATTCATAGGGAAGGTGCCTCAATTGTTCCGCACCTTTTCCAGCTCTGCAGCCTCCTCTTCAAGAATTGTGGCGCCCTAGGGTCAGTCTCAATCCAGGTCCTTGGAGGATGTATGGACATATATCTCTCCATATACTGAGTCACACCAGAACTTCAGTATTGATTCTTCTGACGGATAGCAGCTCTCCAGCTTCCTGGGCAGTGAAGGGTCTTTCCCAAGACCTGAAGTCCTTTAATTGGAGATGCTACCAAGGATCAAACCTGGGAGTAGGTTGTAGGATGCCGGTTGGTCAAAAGTCTGCAGGGAACTCACAACCACTGTTCAGGAACCTTGTTACTTAACATCAGATAATCAAGGGTTGCTGTACTGAGCAATAAGAACATAAGAGAAGCCTATGTTGGATCAGGCCAATGGCCCATCTAGTTCAACACTCTGTCACACAGTGGCCAAAAATACCAGGTGCCATCAGGAGGTCCAGCAGTGGGGCCAGGACACTAGAAGCCCTCCCACTGTTGCCCCCACCTGATGGACTTCTGCTCCATATGCTTGTCTAGTCCCCTCTTGAAGCCATCCATGCTTGTAGCCGCCACCTCCTGTGGCAGTGAATTCCATGTGTCAAATCACTCTTTGGGTGAAGAAGCACTTCCTTTTATCTGTTCTAACCTGACTGCTCAGCAATTTCATGGAGTGCCCGCGAGTTCTTGTATTACGAGAAAGGGAGAAAAGTACTTCTTTCTCTACCTGCTTTGTCCCATGCATAATCTTATAAACCTCAATCATGACTCCCTTCAGCAGTGTTTCCTCTAAGTTGAGTTAGTGTGAGCTAGCTCACAGTTTTGTAGCCTCTGGCTCACACATTTTTGTCTTAGCTCAGGAAGGATGGCTCTAGAGAGCACTAATTTATGCAGTAGCCAAATCGCTTGCTCACAACTTTAATGCCAGTAGCTCACAGAATAGAATTTTTGCTCTCAAGATTCCACAGCTTAGGGGGAACATTGCCCCTCAGCCATCATTTCTCCAAGCTAAAGAGCCCCAAACACTTTAACCTTTCTTCTTAGAAAATAGTGGCCCTTTGTTCATGCTCAGAAGCATCATCTACTGTTACAGCTTCCCTGCCTAAGGTGTGATTTAGTAATTGCGTCTCCCAGTAAGAGATGGTTTGCTCCCTGTTGTTTATCTCTGGCTTGCTTCCTGTTACCCCAGTTGCAAGAACAACGCTACGTCAACAGGTTCCCCAGAAGGAAGTGGTTAATATTTTAACAAGTGCCTAGAGATTCTCTTCATATATCCCCAAGGCAAATCTATTGACTTTTGTCTAGTTTCCAAAACTTCTCTCCCCCCCCGCCCCCCAACTTAAGCAATTGATAGCAAACGCTTTTCAATAATTAATCGGTACATTTCTGAATGGTATCCCAAGATTTTCTTTCTGAGACTCAACAGGACGGATCCTTGCAGGTCTTGTGATGTAGTGACTGGAGGCGCAGTTCAGTCCTGTCAACTTCCACGTTGCATGTTGAGTCTCGGCACTGTTTGCTTCTAGCTGGGTCTCGGGGGTGGTGGTGGTGGAAGTAGCTGATTAAAGCGTGCCTTGTCAAGGGAGCTGCTGGTTACCTTGGTGCAAGTGCCTGAATAACATCACTTTCTCCAGATAGATTTCTTTTGGGGGGTAGTAGGGGATGCAGAGGGAGACGAGAGTCTGTATACTCTTGCGGCTTGATGTAACCCGACTGCATTCTTGCAAACACTTTCCTATTGGCTGTAGCTGGAACGAACTCTGGATGCAGTTGAGTTTACATGCAGATCCATCATCTGATAGCCAGTTTGCTTAGATCCTGCAGGGGGAGATTGGCCTGTGCCAGGGAAGCCACATGAAAGGGTCAGTGTGCCTAATTCAGGGGAACAGCTTCTTCCAGGCTTAGTGAGGTGCATTGGATATTCCAAGGAAGCCCATTCTAATCTGGAGAACCGGGTTTGATTCCCCATTCCTTCACATGCAGCCGGCTGGGTGACCTTGGGTCAGTCACAAATCCTCTGAGCTCTCAAGAGCAGGTCTCAGCCAGAGGTCTCTCAGCCCCACCAACCTCACAGGATGTCTCTCACGGGGAGAGGAAGGGAAACCACCCTGAGAATCCGAGTGAAGGGTGGGGTATAAATCCAGTCTCCTTCTCTACAGAAGGAGGGGACCCCATCAACCCCTCCCAATCCCACCAAAAAATCCAACAGCTGGTTGTGTTGGATGAAAAAAGGTGGACCATTGCCTTTGTATCCTGTAACGCAGGAGGGCAGGAGGAATCGCACCAGGCCAGAAGAGACAAGCCTGAGAATATTGATTCTAGGCAGAAACGGGGCTTGGTTTGGCTGAACTGAAGCTGAGAGCAGCAAGGAGGGCCTTCCCTCGAAAGGCCTGCAGGGCAAGGCCGTGTGGTGGGCAGGAGAGTGATGAAGGGTCAGTGACAATGGCAGAAAAGCCAAGGCTTTCGGAAGACAAGGAAAGCACTGCTGCGTCAGGCCAAGTCTAGCATCGCGTTTCCCACAGTTCCCTGCTGAAGACCTGCAAGCGAGGCATGGAGGCCAAAGGCTCCCGCAGTTGATGCCCCACTAAGTGATGTTTGGAGGTACACTGCCTTTGAATATGGAGGTTCTGTTAAGCCATACTAATTAGTAGCCATTCATGAGCTTCTCCATAAATTTGGCTAATATAATTTTAAAGCTTCCCCCACACACAAACTCTGTCTCAGTGGCTCAGGCATTTTGCGTCCTCTGGAAGGCTTGGGATGTTGTGTGTGTGTTTGTGTGCGCACGTGTGGTTTAGATGCTTCTGTGTTCTGCACCAGGATGCCTCCCAAAGGGAGAACGCTCTTTCCCCATTTTGTTTGTTTCCCTTGTTAATAACCAACGTTTTGACAACATAAAATGCTTTCCAAGGCAGCCCAAGGATGATAAAGCAGCTTTAAACTTCCAAGTGATAAGATGGCATCAACAAACCCGTTTCAGAACCGACAAAACAGATGTGCTGATGAGTGGATTCCTGAGGGCCTGGTAGAAGAACGTGGAAGATTTGACCTGTCCTTGGGAAAAGTTTCTGGAAAGAGGGACAGCAGCACATCTCTGGAGGATTCCACAGTGCCAGAGCTGCCGTGCAAAAAGATCCTGAATCTGGCGTGGCCCCTCCGTTCCTCCTCTTCTCTCCATAGGAGCAAGGAATCATCTGCTGCACCGTCCCTTCATGTAAATTGGGAGAACACGAGAGCAGTTACATTGCAGCAGAGTCCAGGAGCACCTTAGATAGCAACACATTTTTTCAGCTATGAGCTTTCAAGAGTCCGATACCAGCAGAGCATTGCTCTCTGATCGCTGCATGAAGGGTTTTCCGGCTTCTCTGCAGTTGTCCACCTAAGAACCTTGTGGAGCAGACCGGCTTCTCATCTACCTGGAATCTTTTGATGCCAGTTGATTGCTAAAGAGTGCAATGCTGGGGTGAAGCTACAGCCAGGGTTCGGGAGCACTGCTGTCCATCGTAAGAACATAAGAGAAACCAATATGTTGGATCAGGCCAGTGGCCCATCCAGTCCAACACTCTGTCACACAGTGGCCAAAAACACCAGATGCCATCAGAAGGTCCAGCAGTGGGGCCAGGACACTAGAAGCCCTCCCACTGTTAACTCCCCCCAAGCACCAAGAATACAGTGGGTCACTTGCCCCAGACTGAGAGTTCCTATCTATACCTTTTGGCTAATAGCCACTGATGGACTTCTGCTCCATATGTTTATCTAATTCCCTCTTGAAACTGTCCATGCTTGTATCTGCCACCACCTCCTGTGGTGCTGGAACCAGTGCCAAAGAGCGATTGCTTTGCAGGCTACCTTCTTAGACTACACCCTGCTGTCAACTTGGGGCTGAGACTCAAGAAGTTGCTCTTGATCTTGGAGAAGGAAATAAGGGCTGAAGAGCTGTCCTGTGGTCATGGACCTTCGCATGAAGTTGCCTTTTGCCAAGAAGGCGACTGGTCCCACCTCACCTGCTATGGTCTTCTGCCGTCAGCTGTAGTCCTCCAGGATTTCAGGAGTGAGAAGCCTCTCCCAGCCCTCTTTTTCCCCCGAGATGCCTTTTTAACTGGAAATTTGGGGACCCAGAGTGGCTCACATCCTCCTCCTATCCAGTGCTCCCTCTGAGCTGTGGAGACTTGTGAGCAAAAATTCTACTTTGTGAGCCACTGGTATTAAAGCTGTGAGCGAGCAATTTGGCTACCGCATAGATTAGTTTGCTCTGGAGCCATCCCTCCTGAGCTGAGACAAAAATATGTGAGCTGGAGGCTAGAAAACAGTGAGCTAGCTCACACTGACTCAGCTTAGAGGGAACACTGCTCCTCGCCTCCATTTCACACTCACAACAGCCCTATGAGGTAGGTTAGGCTGAGAGAGTGTGACCGGCCCAAAATCATCCAGTGAGCTTCCATGGCACAGCTGGGGGTTCGGACTTGGGTCTCCTGGGTACTAGCCCGACACTCTTAACCATTACACCTGACTGGCTCTACACCACACTTCCAGACCGGGAAAGAATACCAAGACTGGCCCGAGGTCACCCAGCAAGCTTTAATGGCAGAGTAGGGATTTGAACCTGGGTCTTTCAGATCCTAGTCTGCTAATGTAACTATTGAACCATATCAAGATGTCGGAGACCTCATTCGTACAACCTGTCTGCTTCTTCTCCAAGATGTAGCTCCGAGCAGAGCAGCACAATTTGCTTGCTTATGAAAGTATGGAGTGACTTTCTGTCACATCACAGCCTTTGGCCTTGCTCATTATTTCCTTCTATAACTTAGTAACGGCTCTGCTGGCCTGCCCCTTGAGATCCGGAGACTGAACCTGGGGTATTCAGCATGCAAAACATGTGCTTCACCTCTGGCTAAGAGCAGAAGAATGGTCTGCTCTGTTTCTCTCTCTCTCTTATTGTCAGTGCTCAGACAATAAGTTCCGGACAACTGTTGCATCCAGGTCAGTGTTTTCTCCTCAGACCCACAGCTCTTGGGCTATGACCAGTCTTTCCCAGCCCTGTTGTGCTCTGCCCACTGAGCTACACGACCTCCCCATAGCCAGCGTCTCATTGGATAATTTAAGGACCGTGTTTTTATTGGCTGCCCTCCGATCTGGGCCTTTTGATGGGTGTAATTTGGGACTACGGGAGAGAAGGGTCGCCATTCGAGCCTTCCCTTGGGATTAGAGCGGTTGAATTGGTCTTTCTGCCCCTTGTCCTTTATTGGGGAGAAGCCAGAAGCTGTAAGAAGAGAACAGATCTGACCTTCCTGTCATCAGCACTTTGCAGTCTGAAGTACGGGGAACAGCGGATGTGTGTGTGTTTGAATTCCATGAGGTTTGCAAGTAATGCTGCTGCCCGTTTAGGATAAGCCCTGTAAGCTTATCTTAATTATTGTTTGCTAAATGAATGCAGGGACTCTAGCGAGACAACAACCTCCGCACTATTGTGACCTCATTTGCATCGCCTGGCGTTCATTCAAAACATCGGATGGTCTTTGCTCCCCAAACAGGTGAAGTGGTAATCGATAAACACAATACAGTTTGGCATCTGAGGAAATAATAGTTCTGAAGGAAAAGGGGGGAGGAGTTTATTTTGTCTTGCTTTCAGATTATTTCCTGTACATCAAGTGCCCTTTAGAAGAAGCATTCCTGCCAAGGGGAATGCCTCTCCTTGGCACTCGCTAGCCATCTGGAATTTTGCTATCAACTCCCCAAGTCAGAGAGCATAACGGACTGGTTCTTTGCTCAGTTCAGATATCAACTTGATGACCGCGAGTGGCAAAAATAGGCTCTTTCAATTGATGATCGATTCCTGCCTACACAGTCTTTCCAAGAATGGATTGGTGCTTCTGGTTCTCCATAAGCTGGCCCCTCCATCTTCCAGCGCTTTACAGTTTTATCTTCAGCAGCCGTGAAGAAAGAGGTACCACAAAAGCAGGTACATATTCCTCACGCAAAGCCCTCGAGTGCTTGTAATGTAGGGATGCATTTGCGTTTCATCAAGCTCCAGATTTTAACCTCTCCGTTGCGCGAGCCAGACAAAACTGTAGACAAAGCTCTGTGGGCACTTAGTCACGCAGAACACCATCCCTGTGACCATCTAATGATGTAGTAAAAGGCTTCACAAACACACGGTCCAACTTTGTGGCATTTAGAACCTTTGTTGTATCCCCTTGGAACGTCAGGTGGGCAAAATGCAGGATCAGAATTTTGTGGAACCCGTTGGAGGTCCTGCTCAGTCTTGCAGGCATAGTCGTCCAGCTTCCAGCTCAACACCTTCACCCTCCACGAAGAAAAGGACCATCGTTCAGCATATCAGCTACCCCCCCTCCCCCAAGTTGCATGGAGCAGAGAGCCCCAAGCCCAGTCTCAGAAATAACTTCCGGGTCTCTTCTGGTCAAAAGTCTGCTGCCCGTTTAAGCAGGGGTACCAATTTGAGCTGTGTGAAAGATGTTGAACCTGATGATAGGCTCAGTGATGGTGCTTACTTAAGTGCCAGGTAGGGTTGCCGGAGAGCTGCAGTGGCTCAAGTGGTCAAGACGCTGAACTGCAGGCTGTGGAAGGTCAGTAGTTCAGCAGTTCGAGACCTGAGAGTGCCGCATGACGGAGTGAGCTCCTGTCTCTAGTTCCAGCTCCTGCCAACTTAGCAGTTTGAAAGCAAGAAATTGCAAGTAGATAAATAGGTATCACTTCAGTGCGAAGGTAACAGCGTTCCATGCGCCTTGGTGTTTAGTCATGCCGGCCACATGACCACGGAAACATCTTCAAACAGTGCTGGCTCTTCGGCTTTGAAACTGAGATGAGCACCACAACCCTAGAGTCGGACTCGACTGGCTTTCGAGCAAGGGAACCTTTACCTTTACCTTTACCTAGGGTTGCTGGATCTGGGTTGGGAAGTGCCTGGAGATTTTGGGGGTGGATCCTGGAGAGGGCGGAGTTTGAGGAGAGGCCTCAGCAGGGCATAATGCCGCAGAGTCCACTCTCCAAAGCAGCCATTTCCTCCAGGGCAACTGATGTTGGTCATCTAGAGATCGATTGTAATAGCAGGATGTCTCCTGGTGCCACCTGGAGGTTGGCAACTAGTGCTGGGGTGGGAGGGTCGTAAGGGCCACAACGAGAGTAGCTCTCTGGCCCATGTAGCTCCTGATTTGAGGGCCCTCCCCCCTTTTAAAGTAACCCTCATTCCCCCTGCAAAATCTCTGATTCTTCTCATACCTCTGGCTGTGTCACAGTTCATCCCAAGGCACTTTCTACTCCAGGCTGCTTCACAACCAGTTTTTCTCGGCCGCTTCTCCCATCTGTTGAGCAGAGGGCGGGAGGGGGGCTGTCACAGGAGAGCTTCACATTCTGCCCCCCTTGGTTGCTTGTGAAGCAGGCCCTGCCGTCTCCTCTCCCAACGCTCAGTTGTGGCGTTCCTTTTGGAAACTGCCATCTCTGGTTCTGAGACCCCTAAAGGGGTTTCATTGTTTTCAACCAGTGAAACAGCATGGGAAGAACCTCCATTCCCCCCCCTCCACGCACTCACTTTTTACGGCCAAGTTTTTCGTCTGGAGTTTGGCCCTGAAAGGACATCTTGTCAGAACTTGCCAGTGGGCTTTGAGCCCTCCGGTTTGACTCTGCATCCCAACCCAGCAATCCAGCATTTGTTGTGTGGCTCTCCATGTCTCTGGCTTTCCTTCACTGCTTGGTAAATCAGAGAATCGTAAGAGTTGGAAGGGACCTCCAGGGTCATCTAGTCCAACCCCCTGCGCAATGCAGGAAATTCACAACTACCTCCCCCCCACACACACCCAGCGACCCCTGCTCCACATCCCGAAGATGGCAAAAACCCTCCAGGATCCCTGGCCTAATTGGCCTGGAGAAAATTGCTTCCTGACCCCAAAGTGGCGATTGGCATCTCCCTGGGCACGTAAGAAAGGGCCACGAGAACTAAGCACTGAGGCAGCCCTTCCTGCCCTCCCTTCTTGTGATCTGCCTAAGTTCACAGAGTTAGCCTTGCTGTCAGATGGCCATCTAGCAGGAACAGAGGTTCTTTCCATACCCTTTCACTGACTGAATATTGTGAAACCCCCTTTAGGATTTCCGGCTCTGGCTTTCCTTTGCTGGTTGGTAAATCAGAGGAGCCTGTGCTTGTGGCTCTAGGGAAAACCGAGCCCAGGGAAAGAGTCTGCCTCCAGGCTTAGAGTTTTCCCCGTCTTGGGAGGCATCAGTGGAGCTAGAACAGCACAGGCACAGCTTTGAGCTCCTCGGAGGGAGAGGGAGATAAAAATGTACTGACTGGATCGAGCACAGAAGAGGTTGAGCCTGCGGGGACAGGGAGGTGACGGGTCTGAGGATGTGACGGGGCAGCTGAACTACCATTTTGTCAAAGGTCCCAAATGTTAGAAACTGGGGCTGTTATGAAACAGAGGGGCTTGTGGTGCACAGAATTTTCCTCCCACCCCGGATGCCATGTTTCTGCAACGCCACTGAAGCTGTCGTGCTGGTGAGGCCAGGACGGCCATATGGCTGTGTTGCAGGGGCATCCAGAAATAGAACAGGCTGATCCTATTATTGGGAAGTCCACCTGGGGCAGTGAAGCAGAGTCTGCGTCATGTGCTGTCAAGGCCAGCCAGAGGGGAAGGGTCCTGAAAGGGGAGACAGAACCAGTCAGGATTTGGATGGGGAATGGGTCCGGTGCCTTTGCTGGAGGGTCTGGTGCAACCGCTCTTGGGGTTTCCAGAAGAATAGGGTTTGGGGAGGAGGAATAGTTGAGTTTAGGGTTGTGGGAAGCAGGTTCAAGCATGTTTCTGAGCAGGGAAATTATAAGGTTGAGGAGAAAACACAGTAAGGGGTGGTAATGGGAACTGGATGACGGTGCTCTTCATTTTGAGAAGAGCGTACCATTGTGGTGAAGTGCATGAGCCCCCCCCCCGGGCATCTTGAGAGCCAGTATGATGTGGTTCCTGTGATCGACTAGGGCATGAGAGACTCAGGCTCAAATCCCCATTCTACCATGGAAGCTTGCTGGGTGACCTTGGGCAAACGACATCCTTTTCTTTTTTTGATTTACTCTTTATTGTATATTTTCAAAACCACAATACAGATGTAGAGAACAAAATCAAAGATTACAGCATCAGAAGTACAGCATAAATTAATGAGAGGAACATATGATATAAATGTAAAACAATACATATTGGTTTATCCATTTCATTAAGATAAAGAGTATCCAAAATACTTTATAGTTACCTCAGACATAGATCATCAGTCACATTAGGGAGTCCCATCTTGTTTTACTTAGTATTCCATAACAGGAAACCAGGCTGTAACGAAGTTGGATGAGGAAATTAGAGAATGAAGATAGGATGGGTTGTCAGCTATTTTTGCCATAATGTAAGGGCCATGGTGGCTCATAGAATCATAGAATGTTAAAATTGGAAGAGACCTTGCAGATCATCTAGTCCAACCCCCTGCACTCTGCAGGAGCATAGCCAAAAGATAGCCCTACATACCTACAACATACCCAAAAGATGGTCATCCAGCCTCCGCTTGAAAACGCTGAGCGAAGGAGCATCCATCACCTCCCAAGGCAGACTGTTCCACTGCTCAACCACTCTTACAGTGGCTCAAGTGGTTAAGATGCTGAGCTGCAGACCAGAAGGTCTGTAGCTCGGCAGTTTGAGACCCGAGTGTGATGTGTCAGAATGAGCTTCCAACTCTGGCCCCAGCTCCTGCCAACCTAGCAGTTCGAAAGCAAGAAATAGCAAGTAGATAAAAAGGTATCGCTTTGATGGGAAGGTAACAGCGTTCTGTGCGCCTCGGTGTTTATTCATGCCGGCCACATGGCCATGGAAACGTCTTCAGACAGCGCTGGCTCTTCGGCTTGGAAACGGAGATGAGCATCGCCACCTAGAGTCGGATTCGACTAGCTTTAGAGCAAGGGAAACCAAAAATTGGTCCCATCGTTTTTGGTGCCATGATGATAAATCCGGGATTAATGTGCTTTCCCAGCGTAAGGCTATTGGGCAAATGGCATACTTTCCAGGCTAACCTTCACAGGGTTATTGTGAAGGCAAATGGAAAAAGAGTAGAATACTGTAGCTATCTGTGGTCCCCACTGGGGAGAAAGGCAGGGTATGAACAAAGAAAAGAGAGATGTGAAATCTAGCTTAAGGGAGGTCCTGATTCCAGGGTTTACCCGCGGTCCCTATGGGACGAAAAACAGTAATTTTGGATGTGCTTTCCTCTGCCTAGTTGTAGCCCAACACGATGCTCTTAGTGAAGACTGTAGACAGCTGGGATCTAGAGAATAGTTATGGGGATCATCCAAGGTCAGAAGGCAAGACCTGAAAAGAGAGGCTGGATATTTATTCCAGGATGTAGATTATTACAGGGAAGTGGCTAGGAGAAGAAGAAAGATTGTTCCCCTCGAGCTTTGGGGACCTCAGTTGAGTGGAAAGGTGGCATAGAAACATTTTAAATAAATAAATATTGATGAAAATATGACAAGAAGGAATTCAAAGCAGTTTAAATACGTGGTGGTGGAGATTCTTCCAAACCCTTGATGAAGACGCCGATCACCGCCAAAGCCAGCGAGGGTTAACTCATTACGTTACAAAACCATGGTTTGAATCAGTTACTCTTTAAGCATGCTTGAGACCATTCAGATACCTGATGGGCAATGCTGCCTCTAAGCTGTGGAGTCTTGTGAGCAAAAATTCTACCCTGTGAGCTACTGGCATTAAAGTTGTGAGTGAGCGATTTGGCTACTGCATAAATTAGTTTGCTCTGGAGCAATTCTTCCTGAGCTAAGACAAAAATGTGTGAGCCAGAGGCTAAAAAACAGTGAGCTACTTCACACTAACTCAGCTTAGAGGGAACACTGCTGATGGGGAAGGGGCAGGAAGGCAGACTTCTGAGAAACGTCATGGGGAGAGAGGCCATCACTTAGCAATGGAGCCAGGTGCAAAAGATCCCAGGTTCAGCCCCTGGCATCTGCAGCTAAAAAGGGTCTTTTAGGCTGCAGAAGTTGGGAAGCGGTCTTCCCTAACAAAGACCTTGGAGGGTTCCTGCCAGCCAGAGGACTACTGACCTTTTCGTTGTTGTTGTTGCTGCCATCAAGTCATAAGCTGTGGGGGCAAGAGATGTTCAGAGATGGCTTGCCATTGCCTGCTCCTGCATCCAGACCCTGGACTTCCTTGGTGGTCTCCCATCCAAATATTAACCGGGGCCGACCCTGCTTAGTTCCCGAGATTTGATGAGATCAGGCTAGTCTGTGCTACCCAGGTGTATGGCCTGGGTGACTCCATCTTTGTTACATGCTGGTGCTTATTTGCCCTGAGTCTTGTGAGAGAATGCTGATTGGCTGCTCCCAAGGGAGCTTCCCCCCCTCCATGCTTGTTAGCAGCCCTTATCTTCAAAGGCCTGAGTCGTTTCTTCCCTCTGCTGGAAGCCAGGTGCAAGTCAGCCTGGCTCATCCAAGTGTTTGGGATAGCTTAATGAATGATTACTTGACTGGTAGCCAGCATTTAGGGTATAGAATGCCTAGTTTTAGTTATGCATGGGGTCTCGGATTCTGGCAAGTTTCACTGTACATGTATGTGCTCGAGGCCCAGCTGATGGAAGCTTAGTCTGCATCTTGATGCTTTATTTTAAAAAAATGTCTTTGTAAGCAAACCTGGATCTAGCACATAGTTTACTCAGAATTCCTGTGAGCCTTGGTGCTCCTACACAGGGGCCGTCACGCCAGGTCAGGGTGCTTCTGAGTTAGATGGACCCATTTTCAGACTCTTTTAGAAGTCAATTTAGAAAGTTCATCAGGGATTAGAGAACGTCCTTTGTCAGAAGGATGGTTAAGAAAAGCCCAGGTGGGCTCTGTAATGCAGCTCTTCTCAGGTAGCTAGCTGTGCTTGTAGACCCCCTTCCAGCTTTAGGACTCTGCACTAGGGATTTTGCTTCCCACCACTGCTACAAGCTTGGATGACTTAAAAAGAGCAGTAGACAAATGCACAAAGGAACAGGAGAACTCAACCCATGGCTGTTAGCTCCGATGGCTGCATTGAGCCTCCCTGGTTCTGAGCAGGTTTGGAGCAACATCAGACCGAGTGCCATGTCAATGGAGACCCTTCCTCATATTTTATTTCATTGTGCTTATTGTGCCGAAGAAAGAGCTCTTTTGATTACACCTGTATTAAGGTCATTTAGGTTCCAAGGACAACTAGTAATCCACTCTGAGGAACTTGTGTTGAAATGCCTATTGGAGGATAAATCCATCGAAATATCAGGGAAGGTTGCCAAATTTCTTTTTATTGCATTTACAAAGCGCAAGCACCTTCGTAATACTTCATATGACGTTTCTTCCCTGTAATGTTGGTAACCCGGGTTTGTTTTCTGAGCCTGTATGCTGTTTGATGGGTCTCTGACCATACATTTATGACTTATGACCGAGTGCCATGGCAGAGTCATTGGGATTTCACAATTTTGCATGGGTCAGGAGGGATACGTTTGGGGAGGCGGAAGGCCAAGCCGGAAGAAGAGCAAAGTGAAAAGGCTTCTGGTGCTACTTTTTTGGCGAGGAGGAGTGCCGTGCCATGCATGTCTTGAACCAGGCCTTCAAAGTTTCCCAGGACAAGAAGGAGGCAAAGATAAAGGCTTGATAGTGCAGTTGGGAAAGTGGAAGTTTATCAATGGAAAACTGAAAAGCCCCTAGGTATTTTGCTGTAGCTTTGTCAGGGGATCCGAAACATGACATAAAAGGGACGTATAAATCAGATCATATGGAAAACTGTCAAAATGCTAGGCAATTAGAATAATCTTGAATGAATGAGCATGAGTGAGAATGTTATGTAAGCTGAAATATCCCGAAGTATCCCTCCACATGCAGCCAGCTGGGTGACCTTCTCTCAGGACTCTCTCAGTCCCACCTACCTTACAGGGCGTCTGTTGTAGGGAGAAGAAGGGAAGGCGATTGCAGGCTGCTCTGAGACTTCTTCGGGTAGTGAAGAGCGGGGTATAAAACCAACTCGTCTTAAAAGGAGATAGCCAGAAGGAGTAAAGGAAAGTAATTGCGGGGGTGGTGGTGGTAGTGGAGGGTAGGCCACTAGGGGGCAGTGCAATTGACAGGCCGCTTTGGCTCCCTGCTCTGGGAGATGCTGGATTGCAGCAAAGAGCCATGGGGCTGATTAGCAATGCCTCCCGCCCCTTTTAAAATACAAGCATCGTACAGTAATTCACCAACCCTCTTGAGGACAGGGGAGCTGCAGTAGGAATTAAACACTGGATTCATGCTAGCACGATAAAAGGAAGAGGATGCTCCCTCCCCCAGGAGACTCGCCACAGAAGAACAGGAAGCTGAGCTTCATGCTCTTTGATGTCTAATAGGGAATGCCCTGCTTGGCCTTGATGCTGCATTGGTGTGTGGGCTGGAGGCATCCCTGTTTCACAGCCTGAACTGAGCTCCCTGTGGCTGGAAACCACTCCAGGGGGGGAAGAGATTGGAACCAGCTCGGCCACCCTGACAGTGAGGGATGCTACAGAGTCCAGAGCCTGAGAGGAAAGCTGGAAGAGACGCCAGAGGAGAAGTGAGCACCGGCTGTAAGCAGGGAGCCACATAATGAGGGCTTGGAGCTTGGCTCTGGTGTAAAAAAAGGAGCTTGGCTCTGGTGTAAAAAAAGGCACTCTCTGGAAGCATTTCTGGTTTGACCAGGCTCGAAGCCGGGTGAGTTGCTTATAAGGAAAAGAAGGTGGCATCCCTGGCTCGTAGTTATGGTGGGGCTGTTGGGGGCTCTGCCCCCTTTCTTGAAGCCCCCCCCCCTCTTAAAGGCCTCTCCTTCTCAAAGGGATCATTTAAATGCTTTTGAGAAGAAACGGGGGTGTCAGCGCATGCCCCACTCGCTCCCTCTTGCAAGATTTAAAGGGCCCTCCAGCTTGTCAGCGGGCCATGTGCTTCCCTCCCCCCATCAGATGAAGGGCCCTTTAAATCTTGCAGGAGGGGAGGGAGAGGGGCGTGCCCCATCCCCACTCCCTTCATCATGGAAAATAATGGCCACCCCTCCAGAAACATGTTTGCTCTGGGATACAGGGCACCTGCAGCAGCATCTCCTTTCCAGCATCCCTCGGCACAGCTCTTGTGGGTCCTTTAGTTCACGTCTTCCACAGAATTCCAACCAAATCGATGGCGCAGAGAGCAGCGGGGTTGTTTTCCTCCCCAGGCAGATTTCACATGCCCTGCTTTGAAAAAAGCCTCTCTAGCCACTGTTGGTGGCGCATATATGTGAAAGGGAGAAACAGCCGCTTGAATCGGGTTCTCCCTGGGTGATTTGATGCGGGAAAGAAGGTGGGTGGGTTACAACCACACAGTGCTCTCTCTGTTGTTGTGAAGGGGAGACGTGCTTTCTGCTTTTAACCTTCCTCCTCCTGCCAGTCTACCATTTTTTAAAGACACAAGCATTTGGAAATCTCCTTCCCCGTGCCTCTGCCCCCCCCGCCCCTTTCTCACATTGCAGCTGCTTGCTGCCTGGAAGTGTCTCTTTGATCATTGTTGGTAGGATCCCTAAAGCACAGAGAATAAGAACAGCCAGAGTACAAAGCAGCCAAGGGCAGTGGGCAGAACTCAGAAGTGTTGTGGTGCGAGGAGGCTGACCCTGACAAATGCATGAAGCTGGGGGAGAGGGCTGATTGTGCATCCTGTAGCCATGAGTTCCACCAACTGCTGCAGTCACTGAGCTCTGCAGGACCCAGGTTTGGGCTGGCGCCCCCCAGGATCTCGAATGAATGACTCTAAAACCCATCATCTCCTGCAATGCGGTTTCTTCCAGTCACCAAGCCTCTTCTTTGTTCCTACACAAATGATTAAGCACCTCTAGTGTACTCACCTCTGTCTCTCTACCACCACCACCACCACCCCTTCTGAAATTGCTAAAGGATGACAAATGCCGCTCTTGTCTCATGCATTTCCTCCCCCCACACACACACACTCAAGAGAGGGAAAACAGTTGATGAGCCACTCTGAAAAGGCTGTCTTTCCTGCCCTTGTCTTTCTTGCCAGCAACCTCCCTTGATTAGTCAACGTGGCTCTAGTAAGAAGATGCAAAAGGCCTCCGCCCACCCACCCACTCACCCACCTCCCCAGCTGTTCCCACTGCAACTGGAGCAGCAGAGCGCTGGTGTCAGCAGAAGGATCCGCCCCAGGGCCTGGAGCAGCTGATGGTGGTGGTGGAGGTGCAGAATCGATCCATTCTGTCAGCTTTAGTTTTTCCAGTATGCAGAGAAGGAAATCTGGAGTAAAAGGACTTTTGCGGAGATTGACAGAGGTCCTTTTTTTTCAGAATTGGGGGTGGGGTCGTGGTGGGATTCTTTTTCTTTTTGCTTCTGCAACAATGCCACAAAAGGGGGCTGGATTTTGGAATGCCTATTCAGCATCCTGAATGAGCGTGTGTCTTGTGTATGCACATGTGAGAAGAGGGAAGAGAGCGTCTGTGCATGTCGCCATGGGCAAGGCTCCCTCTGAGCTGTGGAGTCTTGTGAGCAAAGATTCTACTTTGTGAGCTACTGGCATTAAAGTTGTGAGTGAGCGATTTGGCTGCTGCATAAATTAGTTTGCCCTGGAGCCATCCTTCCTGAGCCAAGACAAAAATCTGTGAGCTGGAGGCTAAAAATCTGTGAGCTGGCTCACACTAACTCAGCTTAGAGGGAACACTGGCCATGGGCTATTGAAGTTTCTAAGGAACAGGTATCCTCCTGCCCTTCCTAAATATAGAGACCAGACATCCCACTGTGCCAGGTAGAGCTCCCCCACAGGTATATGAAGGCTGGACTGCGGCCCCTTGTGAAGACACATGAAGCTGTCTTCTACTGAATCAGTCCTTGGTCCTTTCAGGTTAGTATTGTCTACTCAGGCTGGCAGCGGCTCTCCAGGGTCTCTAGCAGAGGTCTTTCCCATCACCTGCTACATGATCCTTTTAGCTGGAAATTCCAGGGGCTGAACCGGGGACCTCCTGCATGCCAAGCAGAGGCTCTTCCACTGTGCCACAGCCGTCTGTGAGTGAAGAAGCCGTTGCAGATTAAACACCCCCAAGAGAACCTTCAGCTCATAGTCTAGGACCAGATCATTGGTTGATTCTTTGGGCTGAAAGGGTGTGTGTGTGTGTGGGGGGGGTGCCCTTTCTGTGCAAGACAACCTGCATTCCATGTCTAAGCACTGTTTCAAAGTAAGGCAAGTTTGAGGGCAGAGGTAAGCGAGCACCCAAGCAGATCCAGGTTTTTATCCACCTTGAGTCCCTGTTGGGAGAACGACAAGGTGAAAGTTGGTTTGTTGGTTTTTCTGAGTAAGTAAAATGCCCTGACCTGGGTGGTCCGGACTAGCCCAATTTTAGAAGCTGAGCAGGGTCAGCCCTGGTTAGGGCTTGGATGGGAGACTGCCAAAGAAGTCCAGGGGTGCAGTGTTCCCTCTCAGCTGAGTTAGTGTGAGCTAGCTCACTGTTTCCTAGCCTCTGGCTCACACATTTTTTGTCTTAGCTCAGGAAGGATGGCTCCAGAGCAAACTAATCTATGCAGCAGCCAAACCGCTCGCTCACAACTTTAATGCCAGTAGCTCACAAAGCAGAATTTTTGCTCACAAGACTCCACGGCTTAGAGGGAGCGTTGGTTGCTACACAGAAAATCCCACAGGGTTGCCGTACGTTGGCGGCAACTCAACGGCACTTTCCACCAGCAGAGTTCGAGGGCAACATCAGTTCAATGTCGCCCCCCCTTCCTCTGCCTGACTGCCTTCTCCTCTTCTCCTCCTTCCCAGGTGTGATAGCGGCCACCGTCGTTCAAGATGCCGGAACAAAGTAATGATTACCGCGTGGTGGTCTTCGGTGCCGGTGGCGTGGGGAAGAGCTCCCTGGTCCTGCGCTTCGTCAAAGGCACTTTCCGCGACACGTACATACCGACCATCGAGGACACCTACAGGCAGGTCATCAGCTGCGACAAGAGCGTCTGCACCTTGCAGATCACCGACACCACGGGGAGCCACCAGTTCCCGGCCATGCAGCGCCTCTCCATCTCCAAGGGCCACGCCTTCATCTTGGTCTTCTCCATCACCAGCAAGCAGTCCCTGGAGGAGCTGAAGCCCATCTACCAGCAGATCGTGCAGATCAAAGGCAGCGTGGAGAGCATCCCCATCATGCTGGTGGGCAACAAGTGCGATGAGACGCAGCGCGAGGTCGAGACGAAAGAGGGCGAGGCCGTGGCCAAGGAGTGGAAGTGCGCCTTCATGGAGACGTCGGCCAAGATGAACTACAACGTCAAAGAGCTCTTCCAAGAGCTGCTCAATCTGGAGAAGAGGAGGAACATGAGCCTCAACATCGACGGCAAGAGGTCCAACAAGCAGAAGAGGACAGACAAAATCAAGGGGAAGTGCAGTCTCATGTGAAACTGTCCCTCTTCTCCATTCTCCTCCTCCTCTCCATTGTCGGTGTCCACACTCCAAACTCTCATTCACATTCCTCCTCCTCCTCCTCCTCACTTCTCTCTCTCTCTCCCTCTTTGCATCTTAGCGCTGTGACGGCATTAGGGATGCTGAAACACCTTGAGCTCACTTGCCGATTCTCTCTCCTCTTGGCTCCCTCCATCCAATATGGAGCAACGCAATATTGCATGGGAGAGGCACTCCTTCTTGCAGCTGGAGATGAAACTATCTCTCTTCCCCTCTCCCTCCCTGCCCCTCCTTTGCTTATTACTCCCAAACTGTCCCGAGTGGAGGAGGATAAACTTTGGAGCCTGGCCATACTGGGGCACGGTGGGAGGCGGTCTTCTCCCGCCTGAGGCGATGCTGTTCTTGGAAAGGGGGTCTGCGGTCAGAGCAGAGGAGGATTCCCCTCTTTGGGAAAAAACATCTACACGGCGGTGGGGGTTCCGTGTGGCAGGAACAGATCAGCGTTGCACAGCGGGGAGCACGGATCGGTGCACAGAGACACTCTTGCCGCATTGTGTGTGGGGGGGGAAGGGACTCTTCCCAAACTCCAAATAATGCAAGGGGGCTCTTTTGGCCCCCTTCTCCCCTGATCTTCTGCCTGTGGGCTGCACAAAACCAGAAATGCACAATTCCCAGACGAGTTGGCTTTTTCCTCCCACCCATCCCCACTTCACTCCTCGCCCCTTTAATTTTTTTTTTTTTTAATCCAGAAGGATGATTGACAGGCAACACTTGGAGGTCCCTTTGGTCGCCGCAGCCCTGCTGGGTAAGGTGACGCCGTCTCAGGGTGCCTGCAGAAGCTGGAAGGGACTCCGGGGCAGTTAGTTAGTGGACATATCAAAGGTCTGGGCGCCGGAGCTGTTGCCGTTGTCGAACTTGAAGACGGATCCAAGGGAGGGCTTCCAAGCGGCACGGGTGGCCCTGATGCCTGACAAGGGAGACGGTGCAAGGCTGAAGAGTTTCAGTGGCTCAGACTCTGCCGAGAGAGAACTCCTGTGCTCACCTCTGTGATTCCTGCCTGTCGCACAGCAAGACGCAGCGGACAAGAGCAGAGCAGTCTAAAGGGACAGAATGAAGGAGCCTGGCCAAAGCCGGTCTTCAGATGTTACCTTCCTCCGTCCCTCTTCCCTGCCCTCTTGCCAATATGCCAAACTTTGAACATTTCAACTTAAGACTTCTTATTTTGCTTTTTCTAAAAATAATAATAATAATAATAATAGTGTCTTATTTTTAAAGCAACTAAACTACAAAAACAGCACATTTCTAGGGAGGAGGTGAGTATTCAGCTGACATAGGAGGGAAGGAAAGGTGGGAAGGATGGAATTGGGGGAGGCCAAGTGGAACCAGCCGGCCCAGTGAGAGAACAAAAGCGGCAGCTGCCCAGTTACTTATTTGAAATGATATCCCACTCTAGCCAAAGGGCTCAAGGGGGGTTATACCTCTAAAAGTTGATGGAGAGCAAAGTTCAGAAGCAAATCTTGTAGCAGAATAGACCCCTATTGTGGCTTTTACAGTTTTGCCTGGCAGCCTCACACGTCAGCTTGCAGAACAAAGAGCGGCGGCAGCACCCAGTCCGTGACGAGAATCTAAAATAAAACACCTTTAAATCACATTCCTTCAAGAAGCTCAGGGCAGCATACTTGGGGTTCTCCCTTGCCACATACCTGCAAGAGGAGGTCAGCAGAGAGAGTGACTTTTCCCCAAGTAAGTGTCACGATTGAACATGGTTTTAAAACCCACATGGCCCCTGGTCTGGGACTTGACAGACAGCCACTCCTGGATCTTAGGTAGGAGAGTCATATTAATTCCCCCCCAAAAACCTTTTGTGTGCATCGAACAGAGCTTTCCTTGTGTGCTGAAATCCTCAAGGCAGTTCGGACCCACCCCCACATCCAAAATTTAGTGTTAAAATGTTAAGCAGCAAGTGATTCAGGGAAGGAGGGAACGTAGCAATGGGCAATGTCATGATGAGGATTGTTTTTGTGCAGGAAAAGGTGGCATGGGAACCCTTAGAAATGTTGGCTTGCCTGAGCAAGCAGCTCCAGACGGGGTAGTGAAGACCACTTACCACCAGCGTCTTCCTCCCTTCCTGTCTTCAGTCATTGGGGTCGGAGAGTACACCCAAGTGGCAGGCCAAAGCTCCGCAGTTGAAAGGACCTCATTGGGTGTGGCTCCCGAATGCCACCCAGCACAGAATTTGGAATCTCAGCTGTCATGGTTTTTACTGTCTGGCCCCTGTGACTGCAATGATAAGTTTTGGGAAATGTGCTGGCAGAGGGTTGGGTTCTGCAGATCTCTTCCACCAGGGGTGGTACTTTTCTCTGAAAGGAAGGAGCCTTCCCACAAAGGTGTCCTGCATTGAGGGAATGCTGCTTGCCCTGGAAGAATGTGCCACCGCTAACGGAGCAGATCTGTGGCATCCCAAACCAAGAGTGGGCAGAAGGGCTCTGGAAATTGTAGTGGGGGGTGGAGTGCTTCCCTGCCTTGACGTTTGTTTTTCTCTATACTGTGTTTCCATTCTGTCTCTCATCTGTGCCATCCTTTTCTCCGGCCTGCCGCTTGCCATGCCACTTTTTTTTGCTGCTGCTGTTGCCTAAACCATTTGCACATTCTGAGCCCTAATCAAAGAGTAGCTTTATAGAAAGCCACTGGCATTTGAGATTAGTCTGTGCAAAAAAAATTTAGCGGGGTGGTGGTGGGGGGGACAAACACAAACTTTATTTGGTTTTGACCCACCTGGTTAAGCCAGTTGTTAATCTCTTGCAAAATTGCAGAGAGAGAAAAACCTGGCTGTTTTGCTCCTTTGTTTTTCTTACAGGATTCTGGGTAGGGAAATGTGGACGTGGGGGGCGGGGATGGTTTGAACCGAGGGCTGAACTTTGTTCGGCTAAGGCAAAACATCTCAACCGAGCTTTGCTTGCTGTTGCCTGACCCATAACGTTGGACTTCTCTTCTGAAGGAAGGACGGGAGTATGCATTTTTAAAGCTCAATTCTAGCACTGTGGATGTCCCACCAGCCCCAGGGCCTGGGAGACGGGGGAACACATTTTAAGATGCCCCGGTATTCTCTCTCGCCAGCCAAAGCACAACACCCCAAGCTCCTCATAGAGCAAGATGACGTTAGCACAATTGCAGCTGGGGAAGGGGGCGTGGATACTGGATTTCACATCTGTGGATCTGGAAGCTGGGATGGGATGCTGGGCCAGGCCAAGGTGGCTCTTGAGTTTGGATGCCGTCCTGTTGTGGGAAGGAAGGGTGAGGTGGGCAGGGTGGTGCGTTTGGGTCTTCTGAGATCAGTTCTCATACACGACAAATTTCTAGGGTCTCCAGATGGAAGAGAGAGGGATAACTGATCAATAGTACTGAGCAGAATTGCTGCAGTGCTTTGCCAAGATAAGCTGGGGTGCTTCTACTGTCCTCTGTTGGGTTTTGTCTCTCCCCGGTTACCCTTTCCTGCATTCTGGCAGCACTTTGGACGTGTTCTGTCCATACCTGGTTCTGTCCCTCAGGATTACCGCTCTCCTTAGGGTGGGTGGGTAGATAAATTAAAAATGCTGAATGATGGATTTTGGACTTGGCACATCCAAGAAGCTTGTTGTGAATCCAAAACTGGGAAGGGAACCTCTATCTCTGTCAAATTCAGAAATAGCTTTAGTGGATCCAAAATTAGGAAGAGAACCTCTTATCTCTGTTGAATTCAGCAATGGCTTTAGCGGTACACGGGAAGGAGAGCACCCTCCCCGGATGCCAAACAAAAACAAAATGGCTGTTAACTAAGTAAAAGCCATCTTGAAGTCAAAGGTTCTGAAAGGTCCACCGTCAGCTGTCTCATGTGGCTTTTGGTGTGACCCTGTGGCCATGATGCAATGGAAACAGAGTGGGTTTTTTCTACTTCCTGATCCCAATCCCCCCCCTTCCCAGAGCTGCTTTTCGCCCCTTTGCTGGGGGAATGTTGAGGCAACATTTCAGCAACCTTTGTCCCCACTATGGCCTTGGAAGCTCACCCTGTGAAGATGCAGTGGGGAGGCTAAAGTGTTCTGGGAGCTGGGGCAGAGTTTCTGGGCGGCGCGTGCCTCCCTGCCCACCTCTCCCCTCCCTCAAGTGACACTAGGAGAAGACCAAGATGATGCAAAAACGAGCCCGTACCAAAAAAGAAAAAGTCTGCCTACATGGCATCATCCATACCAGTTGTTTCTTTTAATAAAGCGCCTTTGTTGGCCCTTGGCACGGAAGTTGGACTACCTTGGCACAGAGAGTGCATGGTCCCGTCCCTGCTATTCCCTAGTCTTATTGTGTGTGTATATATATATAAATGTGTGTGTGTGTGTGTTTATATGGGGAGGGGGTGCCCCCCCCAGACCTGCACAAGGGCTGCTATGCCCCATTAAGTTCTACGGTTCCTTGTGCAGGACCAGCACAATGGGGTAAAGGACAACTGCAAAGGTTCTCTCTCCTATCCCCTTATGGGACATGTATTTGTATCTGTTCCCGCCCCCCCCCTTAAAGCAGCGGTCACTTGCTCGCTGGTTGGTCTCCATATTTGCTCTTGGAAGAGTGGGTGTATGGCCCAGGCTTGGGGCCTTAACGAAACCCCACTCGCATGACCTTGCTCAACACAAGAATTTCACGCTTTCCTTTGACGCAGGCGCACCTTGCGGTTGAGGTTTTGAGCTACTTGCTTAAGTAGCGCAGAGGTTCAAACACGTTGAAAGGAAGCCGCGACTTTTTCTTTTTTTTTAAAAAAAGAGAAACTGTGGTTTACACATGCGGTATAATCCAACCGGTCTGAGGATACAAAAGACCTCTTCATCTTCCCAGCTAAGATAAACATGTCTTGAATAATGTATGGTGCTTCAAAAAACTCCTAAAAAACAATGAAAGGCAACGTTTGCATTGTAAATAAACTGTCCTTATTAGACTTCCTCTCGATGCCAGCATGACGATATTAGCTACTGTGCATAACTGGCTTTTTAAAGAGAAAAAGAGATGAGAAAATAATAATAATAATAATATAACAATGTAATAATAAAATGGAAACAAACCAATGGTACAATGTAGCCTTTATTCTAGAAATAGTCTTCCTTGAATGAATGAATAAAAAAAAATGAATTTATCCCATGTCCACCCATGATTGGCTTGGTTCTTGGGTTCACCATGGAGTGAAGAGGAATCCTTTGGGTAATCTGTTCCAGTTCCTTGTCCTGGGAAAGAACACTGCAGGTCAGAGCTGTCACCGCAATAATGCCTGCCTAGCCCTTTCCAAGGGAAGAGGGACAACCTGTTCTGCAGCTCATCTGTCCTCGCAGGTAATATCTCACTGTGGCTGCCTCCTAGGAAATTCAGGGTAGAAGCTCAGTGACGATTGCCAAGTTACTTTGCAGCGTTTGAAAACTGGCAGTGTCACTTTGCCTTGATTGCTCTGCGCCTGGCACCCGTGTACCATCTCCTTTGGCTTTTCAGGATGTCCCCTCCAGGGTGGACTGGCCCTTTAACTGACTGGGAAAGTTCCCAGTAGGCCCCTGCAATTGGTGGCCAGAAGCAAACTGAGCCAAATGGCCCTGGTGGTGCAGGCAGTTCTGTGGGGCTTGCTCAGCTCAGACCCACATACAGGCTTGTCTTACTCCAGGGCTGTTTTGACATTCCTATCAGCTCAGCTCCATCAACTTTGCACCTCTGCCCATCTGGCCTTTCAGGGTCATTTATGTCCTCGTGACCCAGGAAGCCCAGAACAGAACACTGTTCCAGATGCGAAGACCGGTCAAGACCTCAGAATGCAGTGTGGAGGGGCCGTGGCCCAGTGGTAGAGCATTTGCTTGGCTTGTAGAAGGTCTCTGGTTTAGTCCCCAGCATCTCCAGTTAAAGGATCTGGCAGCAGGTGATGTGAAAGGCCTCTGCCCGAGACCCCGAAGAGCTGCTGCCAGTCTGAGTAGACAGTACTGACTTTGATGGACCAAGGGGTCTGACTGAATATAAAGGCAGCTTTGTGTCTGTTCATGTGATGCTTCTGTTCACGAAGCTCCAGGTGGTGTTATGGGTGGGGTTTCCCAAGAAGTCTCTCATCCAAGTGATGACCTGATTCAGATCTGTTTAAGCAAGGTTCCTGCATCCAGTGCCTTCAGATGGGTGCCCTTGGAGGACTAGGAAGTCCTTACATACAGTGTTGTGGCACAGTTGTAATGAAAGCAAGGCTACGGGAGGGGGGCTTTAAATAATGGAGGGGGTAATTTTTAGGAACAATCACCTCTCTCCTCACGTGACAGTTCAATCCTAAGCCAAGTCACACCCTTCCAAGCCTATTGATTTCAGTGGACTCCACACACTGGCTCTGCTAAGGATTGCAGTGGACATTCACCCCTTCCCAAGTGGCATTTCTCTTAAAACAAAACAAAAAGATTTTGTTCTGTGTGCTTTCCTGTCATGAGCAGAGGTCTTTGCCTGCCTTTTGGCTGAAGGTCCCTGATAAGATGAGGATGCTGTGAAGGCGTTTAGGGTGCACAGGAAAGTGACTTTTCCAAAACCAGACCGCTAGGTATTGCTTACTCTGGCTGGCAGCAGCTTTCCTGGGCCTCAGCAGAAACAGGTCTTTCCCAACACTTGAGATCTTTTAACTGGAGACTGAACCCAGGACTTCCTGCATGCCAACCAGAGCCATGCAGCCTTACACGCTAGTACACTGTTAAGTGTTGTTCTACTGTGCCTGTGAGAAGACACAGAGTGCAAGAATGACCCACAAATAGGGGTCTACGGCAGTGTTTCTTGCACTGTCTGAACATACCACTCTATATGTTTTGATCACTTGTGTTTAAAGTAGATTTAATGTACCCACTGGCCTTGCCACTGCCTTGTTAAGCTGAGGGGAATGCACCTATTTATAAAGGTTTGTGTGAGCACGAAGTGTGTGTATGTGTGTGTTGGGACATCTGCAGTGCATTAACTGAATGCAAGCCTATGCTCAGTATGTGCACTCACTCTCCTCTTCTTCTGCCACTTCTTTCACCACTGCACCCCAAATCAGAAATGGCAAGTCCCCCTTAGGCTTTCAGTTGGCAAATCTCAAAATGCGTCATTCGGAAGGTTGCTGTGGAAACCATCTGCTCCCTTGACGTTTGGGAGCCAGCTGCTTTGGGGATGGAGATGGAGATGGAAGGGGGAGGGAAATGCCAAAGGGGAGGGGCAGGGACAAAGAGCCCTGTTGGGATGCTCCCACACTGCTTGGGAAAGGTGTGCCTTTTGTCCCCAAGCTTCCTGCAAATTAGAGCTGCTAACCTCCAGGTAGAGGCTGGAGATCTGGTATTTACAACTGATCTCTAGGCGACAGAGATCGGTTCACCTGGAGAAAATGGCCACTTTGGAAGGCGGACTGTATGGCATTATACCTCACTGAAGTCCCTCCCTGACCCCCACCCTCCTCAGATTCCACCCCCAAAATCTCCAGGTATCTCCCAACCTGGGGCTGGCAACCCTACTGCAAAGAGAGGGGCCAAGAGAAGAGGAAGAAGAGATTGGATTTATACCCCGCCCTTCACTACCCAAAGGGGAGTCTCAGAGCAGCTTACAAACCCCTTCCCCACAGCAGACACCCTGCGAGGTAGGTGGGTGGAGAGAGCTCTGAGGGGAACTGCTCTTTTTCAAGAACAGCTGTGCCAGAACTATGGCTTGCCCAAGGTCATCCAGCCAAGTGCAAGTGGAGGAGTGGGGAATCAAACCTGGTTCTCCCAGATTAGGGTCCACACACTTAACCACTAGTTTCCCAGTGGCTGCGGTCTTGTCCTTACACATCGGCCTGCTATAGCTGTTCAGCTTACCGAACAGGAGCAGACAGGGCTTGAGAAAGAAAGAGAGACCTCTCTTTTGTCCATACAAATTCTGAATAATTTGCAAAGCTCTGGTGGCGAGATCATGCCTGATGAAGTCTGTCGCCTTTTAAACAATTATCCTCCAGTAGTGACGTGTGAGTCGGATACATAACTTTCATTTGCATATTGCATTGCCCATGTTTGAAGGAAATTCCTGCTGTTGAAATGAGGCTTAGTTTTTCAAAAAGAAAGACTTGAAACCTGAAAAAGCAAATGGCTGAAAACTTGACAGGTAATAACGCTCAGTGCCTGCTTAAAGCAAGAGCTTTTCCCCAACAGGTAAGGTGGATTTACCAGGGTATGACCCAGACTTCTCTAAACATTCACATAAATGGGCGAAAGTATTCAGGACAGGGCAGTGGAAAACATGGCGCATTCATCACCGTGTGAGGACAGATGTCCTGTGCCTGAGCTCTCTGCTGTATTGCTGCCATATATTGAAAATAATTCTTAATGGCAGCAGTGGGCAGCTGATGCATTTTCTAGCCAGCCTCCGTCTTTCTCTTGAAGCTCACAGCTTCTTCAAGAGACCCCCCCTGCCCAAATTTTCTGATGTTCAATGCAGGTCCTTTTCTGAGAAGGAAACCGGATAGTATCAAACAGTAACATGCATCATAGAATGCACAGGCTCTTCGCTTTTGTGTACGTGTGTCAGGTAGCCGTGGCCAATCCTAGCTTCCCAGCATCTGCCCACAGAGCAAAATAATCAAGGGTCTGATTGGCACACAATAATCTCTGCTTTATACATATTGCACCTGAAGAGATTTTGTGAATGAAAAGCACAGGTCACAGCTCCCTATTAATCTTTCAGGTCTGGATTTGGTACTTGGAAACTCTGTTTTGAGTAGCTAATACATTTGCCTCTTGTGAGACAGTTGAGGTCAGTGAACACACAAAGCAAAGTTTTTTCCACATTGATGGTGCCCATATTGTGGGTTTCCTTCAGCCCCAGGAAATTAGCTTTGCCCCATCACTTTTGACCTTCTGGGAAGGAGGTCAAAACTATTTCCTACTGGAGGGCAGATGATGTTTGATGTAGTGGTTAAGTGCGTGGACTCTAATCTGGGAGAACTGGGTTTGATTCCCCACGCCTCTGCTTGCAGCTGCTGGATGACCTTGGGCAAGCCACCATTCTGTGAGAGCTGTTCTTGAAAGAGCAGTTTCTGTCAGAGCTCTCTCAGCCCCACCTACCTCACAGGATGTCTGTTGTGGTGAGGGGGAGGGGAAGGAGATTGTCAGCCGCTCTGAGACTCCTTTGTGTAGGGAAGGGTGGGGTATAAATCTAGTCTCTATTGGTTTCTACTCTTAACGTTTTTTCTTGTTGATTACTGATATACTGATGATTTTATGAGATTCTTCTAAAAACAGTTTTTATGGACAGCAATTTTGTAAGCTGTTTTATATTGCTGCTGTTTTCATTGTTTTCATTGGTTGTAGCCGGTTTTAATTGCTGTTTTACTTGTGGCTTTTTATTGCTTTAATTTTTATCTGCTTAACGGTGCTGTGAGCAGCTTCGGGTAAAAGTTTTCTAAAATAAATTAAATACTCCCCTTAAAAGTTAAGGCTTAGCTAATCTGGGAAAAGCAACCCTGAGCTTTGCACGCTGGTTTACGAACATAGAAAGTTCATTGTAGGATCGCACTAAGAAGACCCCCCCTAGTTCAGGACAAGAATCTCAGCAGGTCCTACATTGTCCATTGCATACCGATCAGTCGTTCATGGGTATCGTGCACTAAACCTGTTGCCTCCCTCTGCTGCTCTACTGTCTGAAACTAACTTGGGAGGCAGATGCCTTAGAACAGGGGTCCCCAACCTTTTTGAGCCTGCGGGCACCTTCTGACACAGAGTGGTGGGCGCAACCACAAAATAGCTGCCACAGGAGGTGGAACCAGCCACAAAACGCCAGGGAGTGAAGTTTAACAGGATGCCTTTTTAAATGGACATACTGTTTTAAAATATTTTCTTGCATACACACAGCTTATCTTCAGTCATACAGTGAAGATCCTTGTGCTGTAGTGGCAGCTGCTGCCAAAAACATTCTTTTACAAATCAGCCCAGCCAGTCAGATCTCCAGTGGTTGGTTAGAACCCCTGCTGGGCAAAAGCTCCATCTGGCCCCCACACACTTTCTAAAAACACTTGGCAGGTGCCAGGAAAGGTGCCTGTGGGTACCATAGTGCCCATGGGCACCATGTTGGGGACCCCTGCCTTAGAAACAGCATTCTTGTTTTCTGGGCTGTAAAAGGCAAAGAGAGTTAACGGTTTGGATGCCACCAATATGTTCCAATGCTTTCTTGAGCCTCTTGTGTTAGCAGAAGTCTCCCTGCACGGCAGAAAATCACCACCAGAAAACACCAGAAAAACAGACAGGATTCAGTCCAACGTGCTGCATGTTCACTATACAGACCGGAGCCTTGCAGGTGGGTGTTGCATGTTGGAGCTGTCCTTGGCCAGCAGGGGGCACGCAGCACCTAAAAGCGAAACTGGACTTGCATTGCCTTTAAGAATAGGGGAGGGAGCTGTGGTTAGCAGTTTCTTTTCCCAGCCAGTGCTTAATAGAAGGCCTTGGAAAGACAGGGTGCCTCTTCCCACGCCTGCAGCTGCTCATTTACATAAGAAGAGCCCACTGCTGGATCTGACCAAGAGTCCTTCTAGTCCAGCATCCTGTTTCTAACTGCAGCCAGGCAGATACTTCTGGGAAGCTCGGGAGCAGAGTGCGAAGGCGACGGCCTGCCCCGTCTCCCTGCTCCCCTCACCCAACAACCGGTACTTGGAGGCAGGCTGTCACTTAAAATGGAGGTCCCATTCAGCAAAAGCAACCTTTCCTGCACCCACAGGGAGCTCAGCAGTTAAGCTATAATTAAGGCTTTATCTTGCGAAGGCTGTCTGGGTCTCTAGTCCACCCACTGTCTCTTTGGGTCTGGGTGGGAGGGAGAACGCACTGAGCTCCATGGCCTCACTCTTCCTCCTCCTCCCATGCTTTAAACAGCAGCCGCACGTGCAAAAAACTGAAGAGATACCTCCTCCATCTCTTAAGCTCCAAGCTGGGGGAAAGCCGTGGCAGCAAGAAGGCGGCAACTGCAGTGCTGACCTGTGATGCATGTCTGCTGGTGTGCAGTGGTTAGAGTTTTGGACCCAGTACATGGAGTTCAAGTCCTCACCTGCCTGTGAAGCTCAATGGGCGGGTGGGAACAATCATGTCTGTCATCCCGAGCTCCTTGGAGGAAAGCCAAGATTTAAATGGATGGGTAGGTAGATGCTTTTTGCCTCTGGGAAATGGATTCCTCACAGAGCTGCACACGGAGCCAGGTTGGACCAGTGCCTGACTTGTGCAGGTGCAGCAAACCAAGCCGGGAGGTCCTGGGTGTCTTCACCTGCACACGTTTTTTTCCACTGGTAAAGGAACAATCCCGATTCATTTGCTTCAGCCAATGCAGAACAGGCACTTATGAATTGAGGCCACCACAAAGTGGGACTATTCGTGCATAACTTAGGAACAGATGCGTCCCTGCAGGCCATAATAACAACAAAGCATGGCTTTCGCCTGTTCTGCGTCCTTCATGGCCCTGACCTGGATAGCTCAGACTAGCCTGATCTCATCATATCTCGGAAGCTAAGTCGGGTCAGCTTTGGTTGGTATTTGGATGGGAGAATCAGACCGCCAAGGAACACTGGGGTTGTGACACAGAGCCAGGCAACGGCAAACCACCTCTGAAGGTCTCTTTCCTTGAAAACCCCATAGGATTGCCGTATGTCAGTGATGACCTGATGGCAAAATAAAAATGTCCTTCACTTATGTTATTTCAGCAATCCCAGCAGTAACCCTGCAAGGCAAGATAATATTATTATGGCCATATTGTAAAGAGTAGGGGAGGAGGCTGAGACTGGGAATGTGACTGGCTAAAAAACTGACTTTGGAGCTGAAAGAGGCATTTTGAGCTAGGAGAACCTTGGCACAAAAACAGCACCTTCAGGTACTTAGGGTTGCCAACTTCTGAACCAGCCCCTGCAGCTGTGCTCTAATAGCAGCTTGATCAGCAGCAATAAGCAGAGGATCATCTTTAGTTCCGTGCCCTGGAAAAAAACCCTCACAGGCTGGTTTTCTATAGATCCAGTAAAAGCAGAGAGGCGGAGCAGCCTGGGTTTATTCAGTTCCATTGGTAGCCCTTTAACCAGTATGTTACATCAAGCTTTCAATGTGTGTCTTGAATATATATACATATATACAAGTTGGATTTGTTGTTGCTGCCGTGAGGACCTAAACTTTGCCTATAATGAGGTAATTAGTGATCCCTGACCTGGCATCTCTCTGCCAATTCATTATATGCTTTGCTTTTCCTGAAATTCCATTGGCAGCAGGGCTGTAATAGACAAAGGGGAAGAGCCTGGCCCTCTCAGGCATATATTCTAAAGCCTTCCCTGAAATCCCCGCTTTTCCTTTTAAAAAATTGCAAGATAAAAGCCTGCAAGCCATATTCTGCCCCTGTTCTTGCTACAAAGTTAGCATCCTCCTGCCTTTGGGTGATTTGGCCAGTGACCGACAAATGACAGGGGCTCGTCTTTACACTTTGCAAAAATCAATGTTGAATTAAAATTTAATACAGTTTTAATTAGTATTAATATTTAATATGCTGCATTTCGACTCTGGATGCTGTGCATCGATTTCCATTCCTTCCTCGTCACAAAATGCCTGGCTATTGGCCTGATTTCCAGGCATCAAAACAGCTGCGTTGGCAACCACTGACAAAATTCATTGTTTGGAATACCGGTATCTATTATTTTATCTCTATTTATCTCATCCATATTTAATAAAAAATCACCAATCCAATTTATTTATAGTGTCAGCAACCCCCAATGGAAAATAAGAATAAAGAAAATTATCTTTAAATAAATAATTTTTAAAAAATTATTTTAAAAATACTGCTTTTCCTATGATATCGAATACTTCTGTTTCTGCTCCTGTTGGAAGGGTTGCCAACTCCCTGGAAGGGGGGGGGGGGAAATGTTCTGTCTCTTTAATAAAGGTTTGCAGGATGTTATTTACCTGGAGATGTTATTTACCTCCAGATCATAATAAGGTTCACCTGCCCATTTGCATACATTACTACTCTATTAAAGGGACAAGACCTTTTTCTCCAGGCCTGTTGGTAACTCTGGCTGTTGGCCTGATGCTGTTTTTTAAAAACTTATACAGCCTCTGGCTTTCTCCCCAATGGGGATCCAAAGCAGCTTTTAACATTGTTCTCCTCTCCTCTGTTTTATCCTCCCAACAACAGTCTTATGAGGTAGGCTGGGCTGCGAAAAAGTGATTGGTCCAAGGTCACCCAGCAAGCTTCCATGGCAGAGTGGGAGATTTGAACCTGAGTCTCCCAGATCACAAGTCTGGCACTCTAGCCACTACACCACACTGGCTCTACTATACAAAGTGAAAAGCATATAGAGAGGTTCAAGGGCTAGCTTGGCAATGTATCATCTCATGGTAAGGAACCATACCATACAGCCAGCACTAGATGTGGTATGTCAGTATAACAGCTGAGCTCTGAGCATCCTCAGAAGAGAACAGGGTGACAAGCAGTACAACCTCAAACAGAGTTGCAACTTTCTGAGCCCATTGATTTCAATGGACTTTGAAGGGTGTAATTCTAGTTAGCACTGGGTTGTGGGTCCATGGAAGACGTCATGGATCTGATGCTGATGGTGTAAAGGGCAAGAAGGCACCTGCCAAAACTCACCGTCTATTTTAAAAGATTATTTCTGTCACCAAATAATTCATATCCCATTTCCTTCCGCATATTTCCCATACTACAAAACAGACAGATCTACTTAAGATATTAAAATTGTAGTTCTGTTTTGCAGAATACATTAAAAACTGACTGATTTCTAGAAGGGGAATCATGAAGGGTTTTTTTTTTTACTTCCTTAACTTATACGTAATTTAATTCAGCCCCATTGTTCTTCATTCAGTCTCCCCATGATTGCAGGTCTGTTGTTCTGCTTTGAGTATATTCTGGAGAGAACTCTATTCAAAACACAGCCGTTATTATGCACCATTTTTTTTTTTATCTCATAGTCTTGCATGGCTGCCTCAATCCAGTTTTTGATATTTTTTTTAAAGATGCAACTAAATGCAGTGGGTCTACACTGACAAAATGAGCACTGCATTGAAAAAAAATGGAATGTTCATGGATAGTGGAGCTATTGCAATGTGCATCCAGTTGATGCCCATGGAGTGGTACCTTGCCACACCGCTCAGGTGACAACAAGCAGCTCTGTCCAATGCAACAGGTATCTCTTTCGTTGGAGGAAGACTCCTGGTATTGGTCGACACCGTTTGCTGAGTAGAGTAGTGGGGTGAGTCAAGATAGCTCCTGAAACAGAATTGAGTGTAAGTTAATGACCTGAGTGCCCTTCTTGATTGTGTCAAAAAAGGAAAAAGAGAAACTGGGCATTGTTTAATGTAGTAACAACTTCCTTGGGCTGGGCAGACACCTCTGGGATATGCCAGGATATCCCAGTGTTGAAAAGTCTTTTGTTATTGAGAAGGAAGTGAAATCTTATTGTTCTTGAGAACCCTGAGTTGCAGGAGATTGCACTTAACCAGTACGTGATGCCAACACACCCTTTCCTCTCCTATCCCTGGGAATTTCCAGTGTCATGGCAGAACCCAGGCGTCTTAATGAGACTCCCCAGTTTCAGGTCCCCATGGCACTTAGGCTGTAAAAGGGGGTGCCTATTAAAACAACTAAGTCCAAAATAAGATGGGGACCCCACTAACCAAAGGGGACTCAGCTGGAGGAGGAGGCGGGGTCCTCACAATGAGTTGTAATTCTGGGAGCTCTCCAGGCCCTACTTGGAGGTTGGCAACCCTAGTTACAGTGCAAATGTGATGTTCTATTAAGAGGGGGGGAGACATTAATAAGTTTGGGATAATCTTCTCCATATGGGCATGATCCAGCTGAGAAGCACCCTTAACTTCTAGTGATTAGTAAGAAGGTCAAAGAAGTGTTGCCTTGGAAATCAGTGAGATTGAAAGATCTGCATGGTATCCTTTGTGTTGACTGAATTTTTGTTAATGTGTGTTCGTGTGTTTGCATGGGGGGGGGTTGTCATATTTCTTAGCTTCATCACTTTGTGGTATAGTTGCTTGGTGAAGAATTCTTTGTTTTATGAACAAGATTAATTCCTTACTGCTGTGCAACATTTCCCTGTAGTGTCATGATGGGTCTTCCTTGGAGAACTGTAAAACCTAATGTGGTATTCAAAAAAGTTTAATTAAAAACTGTCCTCTTCTGAATGAGCTTAGGGTACAACTGCATACTAATTGAACACTTTAAAGAGTTATATAGGTCACAGGTAAACCATATGAATTTCCCTCTTACGATGCTGTATTGTAAACTGGTGGGCAAAGCCTGATTACTTTTAATATCTGCATATAGACTGAAAAATTAGCAAAGTGATATTTAACAGTATAGACGTACATTGGACATATTTGCTGCAACTTAACACACACACACACACTAACATAAAAAGTAACAGTATATTTGTTTGATTTATATCTGCAATCTCCAGAAATCTGCCAGCAATGTTTAACTGAAACAATGAAGTAAAAGCAACATAATGTAAAGCAATAAAAATATAATTTAAAATTACAAAAATTAAAATAATTCCATAAACAAAACCCACACATGTATAAACATGTTAAAATTTGTAGAAATTGATATAAGTACAGGGAATTTTATATATACAGAGATGTATAAGCAAAATATTGTTATGCACAAATAAGGTGAATGTAAATTTGGCTAAACCTGATATGCACATATGTGTGTGTGATTTTGTCTATTCTTTATGTATGTATTCACGTCATATGAATTTTTACATATATACATAAGGGATCGATTTTTTAATTATATACAAAATGTATCTGTAAATCAATTGCATTTCATTTGCATCATGTTCTTAATGTTCGTTTAATGTGACTGGTATGATTGCTTTTGCATTGCGCTTTAATTTTGTTAATGATTTTAATTTTTTTTTGTTGTAATCCGCCTCAGCCAGGAAACAAGCAAGAGAATAAATTCAATATATATGATAGCCTGTACAAAATTATTATTTTAATTCTGAGGCATGTCCTTGTTTTCCCGCCTTTTCCCCCTTCGGTCCCCTCACCTCAAAGAGAGGCTTATGAATAATGTAATTACGTCTTATGCATAGTAAAATAAACTCATATTTGCATAAGCCTCCTGGCCCCGCCTCTGCCTTTTTTTCCTCTCCCTTAATCGAGCGCCCGGATTGGTCGCCTGCTCTACTTTCCCTCCTCCCGTCAGCTCGAGGGCCCCCTTTCTTAGGGAAGACGGGGGCCGCGCAACCTAACATCGTCGATGACTCTGGGCCCCGCCTTTGCCGCTGAGGGGCGCATGGCGCTGATTGGCTGAGGTGGCCTGTCGGTTAATCCCTGACGGAGGAGGGGAGGGGGCTGCCCTGCCCGGTTCGGGGTTTGGCTGCAGGTTGGGTTGCGCGGCAGCGGCAGCACCAGCGAGAGAAGCTGTGAGGTGGCGGAGACGGCCGGGAGGAAGGAGGGTGAGAAGCGGGGTGTGTGTGGGGGGTGTAAATGGGGGAGGCGGTGGGGCCCCGAGTCACGTGGCTGCCCTTGAGTGAAGGGGGAACGGAGCGGCCTGTTAAGATTTCTCTTCGCCCCTCCCCGCACGGGTGGGGGCTTGAGGGGGGAGTGTGATAAGGTCACGTGAGGCACCTGATCGCCCCCTCCTACACACTTGCGTCCCAAAGGGGCCAGTGAAAGAAGGGCAGAGAATAGAAGTGGCAAGGGGATGGGCTTAAATGGAAGAATGGGAGGAGCCTCGTTTGAGTAGGGCGTGGCTTAAATGTTGGGGCGTGGTTACTCTTCACCGTACGGGAAGGGTTAACCTGTGGAATTCATTGCCACAGGACAGGCAGAAGAAAGAAAAAGCGTTGTATGGAGATTCTTAACTGTTGAAGTAGTGTGGATGAATTGAGGGTGTAAGGTAGGTGTCAAGCTCTGCACACCACAGAGGTGGGACTCACCTGTGGAATCTGCTGCATGAAGGTGGAAAGATGCTTTGTTTTGAGGTGGGGAAGGAGCTAGGATCAGGCAAATCCACGGAGGAGGAAGTCTAAAGATAGTTATAGCAGTGAATGGAGCTTTCATATTCAGAGGCAGTCTATCTCTGAATAGGGTTGCCGGCTCTAGGTTGGGAAACTCCTGGTGGTTTGGGGGTGGATCATGGGGACCTGAAGGTTTGAGGAGGGGGATGTACCTTAGTGGTGTATAACCCACCCTCTAAAACTGCCATTTTTACCAGTCTCTGTAGTCTGGGGATCAGTAGTAATTCTGAGAGGTCTCCAGGCCCTACCTGGTGGTTGGCAAAGCTACTGAATGACCATATATTAGGGAGATGGAACAGCCTATGCCTTGGTTGAGATCATCTGGCTGTCCCTTGCTCCAATGGAGGGACTTCTATTGTTTGGATCCACTAGGGCTCTTCTTATACCTTTTATGTGTTCAAGGGCAGCAACCACTGCCTGAGCCAGTTTGGTGTAGTGGTTAAGTGTGCGGACTCTAATCTGAGAGGACCAGGTTTGATTCCCCACTCCTCCACTTGCACCTGCTAATGTGACCTTGGGTCAGTCACCAGCTCTGGCACAGCTGTTCCTGAAAGAGCAGTTTGTGTTAGAGTTCTCTCAGGCCCACCTACCTCACAGGGTGTCTGTTGTGGGGAGAGGAAAGGAAAGGAGTTTGTAAGCCGCTCTGAGACTCCAAGTGAAGGGCGGGGTATAAATCCAATCTCCTCTTCTTCTTCTTCTTCTGTGTGTGTGTCCCTGTGTCTAGACTGTACCCTTGCTGTCCTTGTATGGAGCATTTCTCTAGAGTTCCTCCCAGCAACCCTGGAAGGTAGCTCAGAATTATTACCTCCCTCCATTCCTTTTAGGAGGGATACTGAACCCATGGCTTCTAGCCTCATGTTCTTAAATGCTATGATATGAAGAGGAACCAGCTGGTGAGACGGTACTGGAGATGTGTTTGTATGTGGGTACTTTGAGAGGTATTAAGGGTATGCTATTTAATCTCTTTCTGGTTAATAAAGAGTTATGTGAATGTCAGAAGGAATTTGGGGGTTACAGTGGCTAAATATATAGTGGTTCAAATGTTTACGTGTGGGATCATGGTTGATGCATCGCTGCCTACATACCCCATTGGGCCTTGCGATGAGGCAGGGTAGGGGATGGGTTGCTGCAGTCAGTCTTATGTGCCTGAGTTAATTGAACGAGCAGAGAGGGGGTTGCTAACCTTAGCTAGGTGCCTTGTGAGTTAAGTTATCCTGGGAGTGGATAACTTAACATCTGTGGAGTTTTAAGGTGGTCTGTTGCAGTAAGAGGGTGGTACGAGATGTGAAGCTGTTGTGAGTATGGTGATTGTAAGCTCTTTGGAGAGAAGACCTGTTGTGCCCTTTTTAAAAAAAATCCTTGGATTTTTCTGTAACGTGGCAATGTACACTGGTGATAATAGATGCAGAGAGGATGGGTAAGTCAAGGAAACTTAATGAAAGTGAATAAATAATAATAATAATAATAAATTGTCATAATAGCTAGCATCTAGTCCAGGGGTGGCCAAACTTGCTTAATGTAACAGCCACACAGAATAAACATCAGATGTTTGAGAGCTGCAAGACATGAACAACTATTACACACGCATTTTTATTG
Organism: Gekko gecko; assembly: GCA_029375565.1. Taxonomy (NCBI): domain Eukaryota; kingdom Metazoa; phylum Chordata; class Lepidosauria; order Squamata; family Gekkonidae; genus Gekko; species Gekko gecko. The sequence goes on along the minus strand of JAPDNY010000001.1, from coordinate 312,874,731 downwards.
AAAAATATACAAATTTGCTTTTTATAAACATTAAATTAACTGTGTGAAAGAGCTGCATGCAGCTCCCAGGCTGCAATTTGGCCACCCCCATCTAGTCTTATATATAATAATATAAATAGATGCTTAGTATTTCTTATTTGTTTTTATTTCATTTATACCTCCTTTTTATCCCCCGGGGGTGAGGTGTCCAAAGTGGCTTACAATGATCTCCCCTTTTTCATTTTTATCCTTAAAACAATCCTGTGAGGTAGGTTAGGCTGAGAGTATGTGACTGGTCCAAGGTCATCCAACAAGCTTCCATGGCAGAATAGGGATTTGAACCGGGGCCTTCCAGATCCTGCGCTGACGTTCTAACCCCTTCACTGTGCTTCAGCAGTTCACACCCATTATTGCAGTCATCCTCACAACAAACCTGTGAAATACGTTGGCATTGTGATCCCCAAATGCAGTGGGGACAGTTGCGGGAGTAGGTTTCTGGAGGTCACCTGGCTAGTTTGCTGCAGAGATGAAATTTAAACTACCCTTCTGGGCCGTAGCACATGGTACTATATCAGTCTTTTGTGGGCTAGAGCCCACTTCCTTGGAAAACCACAGAAACTTCCCTGGGGCAGGGGGCATAGAAGAGTGTCAGTGTGAAAGAGTGGGTCTGGTCTTCTAAGTGGCATTGTGGGCGGGATACCATGATGGTCACTTGGTTCATTGATTTGGCTTGTGGCGCTGGTGAAGGACAGCAAATGTGATCTTGCCATTGGGATTCAGGAACTGTTATGAGTGAAAAGTGTTTGGTTTTCCGCACAAGCTGATGAGTTGTGTCAGGTGAGCCACGTACATGGAAAAAATTGCAAGCATGGAACAGGTGTGAGATTTCCTATTGAAAAATGGATTTTGTACCCATGTAGGGAAATTTTGAGAAGTTGGGTTTTGATTACCACCGAGGAATAGCTTATCTGTCATATTTCTATCCCGCCTTTCTTCCAGAGATCTCAGGGTACGTGGCGTACATGACTCTCCTTTCCCTGTTTGAGCCTCACAAAACCCCTTTGTGATAGGGGAGGCCCAGAGAGTGTGACAGGCTCAAGGTCACTTCATGGCAAGATCTGAACTTGGGTCTGCCAAACCCTACCCGACGGTGGCTCTCACCGTGCTGGTGGCTTGGCTGTTTGTAGCTGATGTGGAAGGTAACTGCCCAGTGGTGCATTTCATATGTCACATTTTTAAGGCTTACCCTTAAAATGCATCCTGTGTGCAACCTATACTGTTATTAAGACCAGCTATTCAGCCCTACCCTGCTGTGTACCTGATGGAAAAACTTTGTTTGGGGTCAGGAAGCAATTTTTCTCCAGGCCAGTTTGGCTGGGGATCCTGGAGGTTTTTTTGTCATCTTCTGGGTGTGGAACAGTGGTCCGTGGGGGTGTGTGGGGGAGGTATTTGTGAATGTCCTGCATTGTGCAGGGGGTTGGACTAGATGACCCTGGAGGACCCTTTCAACGCCATGATTCTATGGAAAGGACGGTGACCCATCTCACTATGACATGTTATGTCTTTTGTTTTTTTAGTGTGATTGATTGTAAGCCTTTTTGAGTCCCACATTGCAGAAGAAAAGTGCGGTCGAAGCATTTTAAAATGAAATTAATAACAATAATTGCAGGCTGCTCCTTTTCCAGCGCCTGTATAGTAGCGATCCGTGTACAGGAGTGGGGCTTCGTGTTAGCTGTCTGGACTGTGTCCAGATGGTACGGAAGAAACATTTGCTGTTGTGCATTGTGCACTAGATAACCCAGGCTAGCCTGATCTTGTCAGATCTTGGAAGCTAAGCAATGTCAGCCTTGGTTAATATTTGGGTGGGAGGTCACCAAGGAAGTCTAGGGACACTACCCCAGAGGCAGGCACTGGCAAACCACCTCTGAATGTATTCTGCCTTGAAAACCTCATGATGGATCGCTGTACATTTACTGAAACTTGACAGCAAAAACAGTGTGCTTTAGAAGCTTGACTTTGGCTGTGGACAAGGAAGTTGTTAGGGATTCCTTCACAAGAAAGGAAGTGGAGAGTGGCGGAGGGGAGGGGTGGTGTTAAGTTAAATAAAATGGCAATTCCTAACGTAGATGACCTGAGGTTGTAGGTTCTTCTGGAGTTAGTTGAGAGCCGGTTGCTTCCGAAGATGTGGGGTTATAATTGATTCTTAACCTCTGCATACTGAATAAGTGGGCTTAAAATGTTATTAAATTGAAGATCGGGGGTGTTTTTAGCATTGGAGTTGTGAGTGCAATGGTTATGTTGGGGAATACTTTGTGATCAGTTCCAGGTTGGCTCTTATTATGTGCTCTTTAGATAGGCGTTAGATGATCATTTAGAGAAAGTATTCTAATCTGTGTGGTGTTTGTATGTTCAAAGCTATGTCAACAAAGGGCTGTAGTTGGAGGCAGAGCCACCGAAGTAGGTGCTCAGTTCTCTGAAGAAGCAGGCATACATTAAAGAGTTTTGTTTAAAGAGTACTTTGGTCTTAATTTTTTGCATTCCTGGAGTTTTGAACCAGCCAACTTGTCTGTATTTGAATCTGTAACTCAATATAATTCTAGGGCATCAGGAAGATGGATGGATGGCTAATTATAGGTATTTGTTTACAACATTTTCCTTATGTTCTCCTTAGTTCCTGGTGTAACGGGACTTTATTCCTCCCCTGTTCCAATTGTTGTAAGTTTTACAATTTGCATAGGAAGCTGACCTAAATATAGTATATTCCTTTGTAACATCTGTTGTTTCTCCTTTTTTGAGGTTATGTTTAGCACTCTGGCTTCAAAATGTTTTTTGAAATGTTGACTCCTTGATATATAGCCAAGGAAAGGAGGCAGGCTTCCTCTTTTGGCCAGGCCTGTGGGAAGGGAATACCTGGTATCAGCTCGCAGCTCACCTTCTGATAGCAAATGTGCCGATCCCTCGTCTGTCAGTAAATAGGGTAGCAGAACAGAGCTACCCACTAGCATGAGATTTCTGCATGCACAGGGACTCAGCAGGTATGCAGAAAACTATTAGTTTGCTACTCTATTCTTTAATTTAAAAAAAAACAACTAAAAACTGTCTGGCAAGGACTGAGCATGCTCATTGTTCTCTCTGAGCCACAGATACTGGAGGGCAGTTAATGGCTGGTTAAAGTGGTAACAGGGAGAAGATAACAGATGGGAAAATTTGCCTGCTCAAGCCCATAAAAGCTTGCTCTGGCTGGTGTGTGGCATGCATCCCCCCCAATTTCTTCTCCTGAAACAGCATGGTGAGCTTGAAGCAAAAGCACTCTCCTCCATGCAGTGCCCAGTTTGGAGTTGGAAGACCAGTTTCCTGCTCTCTTAGCCCTGAAGCTCAGCAACCAGTGCTATGGGATAGTTATGTTCTAAGCTATCATGCACTAGACTGCAGAGGTTCATATAGCCCCAGAGATCCCGTGTCTCGCTCTATAGGAAGGTCTGCTCCTTTCCTGATCCATCATGCACCCCCTGCCCATCATGCATACCTCTAGCATCTTGGCAAGGAGAATCAACATATCTTCAGGCATTCCGCAAGATTTAACTCCCATCTAACTGGGGCAAGGATGAGCCCTTCCCCCCATTGTCTGACTAGGGAAGGAGCCTCTCTAGAAAGCAAGAATCATCATAGTTATCTGTTGCGCACACACACACAGACACACACACACACACACCAATTATTGTGGGGACTAAATAATGGAATTATTTAGTAAGGAGATAGAATAATGGGAAAATCATGTTATAAGGCACAATGGGAAATTTAATTTCACTGCCCTGACCTGGACAGCCCAGTCAAGCCTGATCTTGTGAAAGTACTTGCAAGGGCGACCTCCAAGGAATACCTGGGCCAGGATGCAGAGGAAGATAATTTCAAGCCACTTCTCTGAAATGCCCTAGCCCCACTAGGGGTCACCAGAAGTCATCATGACTTCCAGGCTCACAAGCGCGCGCGCGTGCACGCACACACACACACACACACACACAATACCAAGGAAAAAAATTAATTTCACTGAGAGAAGGACCAGGAACCAGCTGCCTCTTCCTTGTAGCAGTTCACTATCTGTTCTGTGTTTTCATAACATGCCTGTGGGTTAATGTAGGTGGCAAGAAAGTGAGTGGCCAGTGTGCTGGATTGGTGTCCCTGGTGCTCAGCAAACCTTCTGTTTGGAAGAGGCCCACAAGTAAGGATTGGACATGGCTGCTCTCTACCTTATTCCTTTGCTTGGACATCAGCTTTTCTTCCAGGGTGCTAATTGAGAATCACTCAATGCAAAAGGAGGGCAATGGAGTTCTGGAAACTTTAATAATTGTATAGAAACCCTTGCCTGGTAGCTTTGTTTGTGTGTGTATTGCTAATTTGTTGTATTTTGGATGGAATTTGTAGGCTACCTTGTAGACTGTAAATGGTGGAAGGGTCAGGCTGAAAAACCACTTCCAAGTAAATAATAATAGAAGGGGGATTCTGGGATGTGTGGTTTTCTCCCGACAGGTCTCTCTTCCATACTGCTAAAAGTGTAATAGGCTCTGTAGCCGTTCAGGTAAGCATCAGCACAAAAGGAGGCTGCCAGTTCTTTGAAGCCAAATACTTTCTTCTTTTGGAGTATCAGGCAGAACTGGGAGAGGCCACTTCTGTTGTTGTATGTGCTCTCTGGAAAAGTGGGAAAACGCTGCGCAATTAAATTAAGTTTGTTTTATCAGTGGAGGGGATGATGTTGATGGAATGCACAACCACTTCCCCTTTCCCACTATGTCTGCTTTTTGTTTTTAAGTGTTTCAAAAATGTTTGAATTCAGTCACCCAAAAGTTCAACTGGTGTTCAGGGATGTGCTTTGTAATTTCCAGGTATATATGCATTAAATTATTTGCTTGTAATAGTGTTTGCCACAACACTGTGTGGTATAAATTTCTTAAGGTGCAGGTAGTAGCTTGTTTAATTTTTTTTTTTTTTGGGGGGGGGGGGCTGTCCAGTTGCAGGCAAGAGATGTTTAGAGGTGGTTTGCCATTGCCTGCCTCAGCATAGTGAGTCTGGGTTTCCCTGGTGGTCTCCCATCCAAACACTAACCAGGGCCAGCCCTGCTTAGCTTCTGAGATCTGACTGGGTTCACCTGGGCTATCTGGGCTTGTTAAGATTATGGGTGAGCATGTCGCCCCTTCTTTTGGGTCTCTGCTTTTTGCTCTTGGTTCTTTAGATTCATTTGTAAAGGGTACATTTGTTTTTATCTGCCGTTTGTACAGCATCTATACTATAATACGTGAAGAATGCTGATTTATAAAGCACGAATGAGGTTGAAAAATGAATACATTTTGAGGAAAAGTTTGATATGAAGAAACAGAAAATGGAATGAAAATAAGGATTAGGAAGTTTGAGCCACACATGGGAGAAGAAAAATTGAAATAGGGATTTTTGGGGTCGGAATGATTGGATGGAGAAACTGAGAATCATCCTCGGTCAAGATTCTCTCCTGGAGAATTTGGAGTGGAAATTTCATTCTCATTCCCTTCTCTTAACATTTTTCACCACTTCCCCTAACATTTGTTACCAAGGTGATAGGTTGTTACGCCAATACCTTCGTTTCTGGAGCCTCCTCATTTGAAGTCTAGAATATTAAGAGGAACTACATGAGCCTGTTAGCATTTCTCTTCAGAGCAGTTCATTAAATTCGTTAGAGGGCTGCCAATGTGTTTCTTTGGCTTGTGGCATCCTGAGCCTTGTAAAACTCCATTCATTTTTTTAAAAAAGTTGAAGTCTGGCCCTGTGGGCTAGGTGGGTGAGTTGTGATGCCATTCTCTCTATTCCAGATTTCATTGCTTTGTTTAATGTATTTAGAAGTGGAGTTTCACTGGAAAACTGTCCTCAAGTCTGCTTCTAACAACATAAAACTGTGCATACAAACAAATTGCATGAACCCAGGTTTTCCCAGATCCAACACTCTAACCCAGGCAGTTCCCCAGTGTGGTGTTGATGGACGTCCTGGCACCCACTGAGCTTTTTTAGAAAGTGGGTGGGGACTTTCGTAAGGCAAAGTTTGTTATTGGCTGCCCTCTGCCTCTTGAGAGCCAGTTTGGTGTAGTGGTTAAGTGCGCGGACTCTAATCTGGGAGAACCGGGTTTGATTCCCCACTCCTCCACTTGCGGCTGTTGGAGTGACCTTGGGTGAGCCATAGTTCTGACAAGAGCTGTCCTTGAAAGAGCAGTTTCTGTCAGAGCTCTCTCAGCCCCACCTACCTCACAGTGAGGGTGTCTGTTGTGGGGAGGGGAAGGGAAAAGAGTTTGTAAGCCTCTCTGAGACACCAAGTGATGGGCAGGGTATAAATCCAATCTCCTCCTCCTCCGTCATTTTGGGGTGGTGCTTGCCGGTCCCTCTCAAAATTCCAAAGGTGCTTGCAGGCTCCAAAGGGTTGGGGGCCTTTGCTCTAACCACTGCTCTCGTGCTCGTCTTCCTGCCAGAAGCACTGAAGTTGGCACTTGGAAGTTTTAAAATAAGCCAGCCATGATGCTAAAAAGGCAGCAGCTCAGTTTAAAAACCAGAGAAATGCAAGTATGTTTTTGTTTGTTTGTTTAACTCTTGAGGCAGCCTTGTGGTGGAAGTCCCTGTGATCATGATCTCATAGCTGCGGCACTGCCATAGAGGAAGCCCTGTGTTTTTGCTCACAAGTTTTCCCTTTGTGAGGAGGAGGAATTTGGAAGCAGATCTTAATCTGGAATAAATTGACTTTCCCCTCCCCACATTTTGTTTGCCGAAATGCTAATGCAGGTCAGAACTAGCCAGGCTCGCTGGCTTGTCATGTGCTACAGGCCACGTGGCACAAACTGGTTAACCCTTCCAAGCCTCTGGCTAGCGTTTTGGCTACACGGACAGGGTGGCTTTTTGCATGGCTTTATAGGGTGGCTTTGTCCACGCTCTGGAACTGTTGCTCAGAATAACACTCCTGCATTGAATTGCCTCCCCTGTCTCCACTGTAGAAAAGATCAGAATCTTTGCTGAACCCTCTAATGAGTTCTTAGAAGTTTGGGGAAAGCCCCTTGCTTGTCAGAGATTGAATTCATGGACTTGGTGATGGTTGACGTATATTTAGGGTAGGGGTGGGGCTAACTTATTAGCGTCAAGCGATCTTAGGATGATCTCGTGGATGTAATTCCTGGACAAAGCCCTCATTGACTCCCAGGCCTGGCTGCACAGTTCTGCCAGAGGAGCTTTTGCTCGCTATTTTATTTGTTCTTTGACCCTTAATGAACTTAACACCCTCCAACCTACTTTTAGCAAATGAAGCGTTGGACTTGAAGGGATATGTTCAAGCAGCGAACTTGGCGTTTTCTTTAACAGTTGAGGGGAGAATTGCATGTTATCCCGAAATGCTTCTGAAGCACGGCGATTGAACTGTATTAGGACTTCAAGGGGTGTGCCTGGGGACATTGTGGTTTTATTTTGCTTGTTTAGGATGCTGTCAGCAGCCGTGTGAACTAGCAGGGGTGTGTGGGTTAGGGTTAGGGTGAGGTGGCATACCTTGCGCTCAGTCGCTTGCTCTACTCCTCTTGCCCAGTCAGTTACCAAGATACTTCTGCAGAAAAATGTCTTTGCTATTGCATGCAGTGTGGTAAACTGTGATTTGCCATTTTCCTGCAAACTGTCATTAAAACTGGAAATGACAATCATAATTTACATGGTTATCACAAGCCATAGCTGGCTGGTTTGGACTCTCAAGGGAAGAACGGGACATGCAACCTTGACGACACACCCCCATGGTTCATTCACATAGTGGCAAACTATAGTTTTGTGTTTTGTGTGAAATGACATTTTTCTGAGTTACTTCTTAAGGGTTTCCCCCCTGTTTTGAAAGGGAAGCAGCAGCATCTGAGCACTGAGACAGCAACTGAAAAGTGTATCCGCCTGCTCTGCTCAGTTAACAGCAGCTCCTTTTTCCAACACAAGAGGCTTTTCAAACCCATTGCTTTGGAAGAAGGCTTCTTGTGGTGGAGAGAGGCGCTGCCTGGTGCGGTACAAGCTACAAGCCTTTTGTTTCCGTTGTCCCGGTTTAAGGTCTGGGGATGGGATTGAGTGTCACTGCCTTGCCAGTTCGGTTCAAATACCCTTGTTTTGATTTTCTGCTTCTCCCTTTTGCACATCAAACCCGCCACGAGCCTTTGATTTTGTCCAGGTTTCTGTTTTCCTGATGCTGAATTCTCCCTTGGAAATGTATGCATTTCTTCATGGTGTTTGTTGAATCGGCATTTTGTATACACAACACGTGTTTGAAGACCTAAATACGGTACAGGATGAGTTAGAAATGCTTTGAAAGAAACAAATTGAGAACAATGGCAGTGAAAAGGGTTGGATCAAAACCATTCACGATAACTTGTGTGCAGAAATAAAAAGGTGGCTTCATCCATCCTTGCTAGGGTTCAATGCGAAAAGTTACATGTCGCGCCTCCAGAGTTAGTTCACTGTCAGACAAGTCAACTTCTGATGGTTTGCCACAAAAGTGAGGATTATTTAACATTTGTGTAGATGGAGAAATAGGTTTGCTAGTAGAGTGCACTCTTTGGAAATAATATCCTTCCCATTCCTTTTTATTGATGATGGGACCTAAGTCTTCCTCCATCCTGAAGCCAGTGCTCATATTATGTAGCAGAAACTAATTCTTTGTTGGTGCCCTAGTATTTCTGAGAGCTCCTCTAAGGGGTGGTTCTCTCATTTTCCTTTATAAGGGACAAAAGACGTTTTTCTGTTGTGTATTCTCAGTGATTTAACATCTGCAGAAGCAATCTCTGTTGGGATGTGGGGTGTGTGAGAGGCTGGAGCCCAGTGGGCATTTTGTGCATTACTCTTGGTCCATCTTCAGGCTTAGTTATTTTTAAACGTATTTGATCCTAAGGCCACCCTGTCTCCCTGCCCCCAACCTTCAAAGCCGTACAACCAAATATTCTGTTAAAAACCTAGCACAACAGTGAAATCTGCAGTGCAGTTTTTAATGCAACAAAAACAGTAATTTTGTCTTTTGTTTTTTTCCTCCAAAAAACAGACTAATTTGTATCAGCATTTCCCCCCTTCTACTTTAGCTAAACCATGTCCTTGTGTGCTTACTGCCAAAACTACACTTGATCTGAAGCAATGTAGAGATTGCACAGAGTAAAAAAAAAACCCTCTACCCCTCCACCCCATGTTTCGTGATGCCACCTACATGGGTTTTTTTTAAAGAAAAATGTCTGTTTTGGTGGGTGGTAAATCAGAACCATTAGAGGGCTGTTTGAAAGGAGAGCACAGTTTGTTTTCAAACACAAATTCATTAGCTTTGAAGTCTGCTGTTTTTTTCCACATTAAGAAAAAGTGATGTCAGAGAGATGTTAAGGCTTTAGGGAAGTTTGAGTATCACTCAGACATGTTGCTTGTAGCAAAAACAAGACTAGAAATGAACAATAGATGTTAAGGATGAGAAACTTCTCCATATACATACATCTTTGGCTCCGTTCTTGCCTTTGGTTAGATAGGTTTTGTAGGTTTAAAAAATGCAAAAAGCCTCCTGCACCTGTTTGTTCAATGGGAAGTTTAAACAGCATGTACTGTGTATATGCCTTGCTAACATGTATGTAGTCTGAAGAAAGTGGATAGACAGAAACTTTTTTCTACATCTTTCAAAATACCAGAACTTGGGGAGGAGCACCCTGTGAAATTAATAACCAATAGATTCCAGTCAGATAAAAGGCAGTGTATATTTTCTTTACAGAGTGCATATTATCAAGTGGAACTTATTGCCACAAGATGTAGTGATGGCAGTTAGCTTAGATGGATATATAACAGAACTGGACAGATTCAAGGGGAAGGAAGAGAGATCTTTTGATGACTAATTGTCTTGATGGCTGATTGGAACTTAGCTGTGCAGAAGCCCCATATCTCTGAAAGCCAGTTACCATCGTGGCAGTCACAAAGGTGCTGGCCCTTGTGCTGTGGGCCTTCCAGCGCATGTAGTTGATCACTTTGGAAAACAGGCCGCAGGACTAGATGGACATCTAGTCTATGCTGTAGAATTCTTGATCTGTTTTTGTATACAGACCTTCTTCAGTTCTGTGGAAGAAAAATCCAGCTCCTTCTCCAGCCTGAAAGATGACATGGGAGAGGCTGTGGCCCGGTGGCAGAGGATCTGCCTGGCATGCAGAAGGTCCCATTTGTTGCCAGTCTGAATAGACAGTACTGACTTCGATGAACCAAGGATCTGATGTAGTATAAGGCAGTTTCCTGTGTCCATGTGACAGGGTTGATTAAACCACCAGACCAACTTGGGAGTTAAAATTGTTAAGTATGAGCTGGTTTAATAACAGATTATCTGGCCTGGCCTATTTCTCAAAGAGCGCATGTGAGCATTTGGGGTTCATGCTGGTGAGCAACGCCGTAACAAGTCCTCTGTTGCATGCAGAAATCCATTTTCTTCTGCCTAATCCACCGAACGTAACATTCTTTAGGGATTCCTTTAGACTAAACACATCTCTATTAGGGGGGAAAAAGCTGTTCTGATGGAGAGAGGGAACATGTCCAAAGCTGGGTCTCTTTCTGTCTCTCAGCTTCCACTTGCCTACATTAGGAAAACTCAGAATGTCTTGGAGACCACAACATTTGTGAGCCGTTTCCCTCCTGCTGCAGTCTGCTGGTGGCTGGAACCCCTGTGATGGCATCCCACCAAGTACTTTGGGGGGGCTGATATCGTTGGTATGGATTTAATTGCCAGATAATCCAGATTAAGCCTTCCTATTCATGGAACCTGTGGTCAGAGCTGTCCTTGTTATTTGGGTAGCTCTAGGTGTCCTGTTGTAATGTAGAATTTACAGAATTTTCAGCCTACCACTTGGGGGCTGCCTGGAAAAAAGGGGCGGTGGTGTTACTGATTCATATCAAACTGGAAACATTCAGGAAGGGGTAGGATGAGGCCGGTGAGGTGGGTTTGTAAAATTAAACTGTGGTGCCTGGAAATTTTGGCAGCCGTCCATCTTCATGAGATGGTGGGCTTGCGGTGCTCTTCCTGGTGAGCTGTAGTGGGTATCCCTTTGTGGTATGTGTTGCAAGCACCTAGTGGAGACATAGACAGGCAGCCTTGTCTTAAGTTTCTGAGCCAGTCCCTTGGCCTTCCAGCTGGCTGAATCCAGAGGGAGAGCAAGCAGCTGCCTGTTCGTTTTGGACCTCGCTTGGCTGCAGGGGATGAGCGTGTCGGCCATCTGCCTCCAGATGGTTCTTCAACCCTGACGTGTGGGTCTTTCAAAACAGGCTCATTTCTCCCTCACGCATTACGGCTTTAGCTTGTGTGCTGTGTACGTGTTGGATGACATCGTACAAAGCAGCCCTCAGCAAAATGGTAGCATCTGTATTGTTTCATAAACAGATAACTTGGGCAACGCTGATGGTATGTGACATTAATGTCCGATTACAGGCCAGAAACAGAGTGAGCACGATCTCATGGGTGGGGGCAAAACGGCTGGCTGTGGAGCTTCCATTGCTTTTCCCCATCCTTGAATTGGTTGTGGTTTGGGCTGGGCCAGGGGAGGTTTCCCCTTAAGGGGGCCACTGTGAAGATGCTTTGGCCTCTATGACTTTTGGAACTGTCAGTATTGTAATTAAAGTACTGCCTCAGCAGAGAACTGAAATTGGGTACATATGTTGTCCTGTGCTCAGTGATCATCCTAAGATTCTGAATGTGGGATATCTTTTTTTATATTTTAGATACCTAACGTTGCAAAATCTCTATGCAAAATGTATGTCATGGAGGTGACTGGCTCAGAAGGATCACTATAGCAATGAAAGAATATCACAGGATTAAATGTTGGGTTCAATGAAGAGAGAAGCACCCTCAAATTTTGTGTGTGCATTTGCAGTAGCAGTCAGAAGTCTCTCTTGCTCTCTCTTCTTTACAGAATATGAGCTGTATGGATTAGTATAAAAAATGTAGAACCAGACCTCATGTGTGAGTGTGGCTACATTGCGGTAGCTGTGATAGGTCTTGTAGTTCATTTATTTATTTACTAAGTTGTTACTGCTGTCAACTCACAGCCAGTGTTCCCTCTAAGCTGAGTTAGTATGAGCTAGCTCACAGTTTTTTAGCCTCCAGCTCACACATTTGCCTTAGCTCAGAAAAGATGGCTCAAGAGCAAACTGATTTATGCAGTAGCCAAATTGCTCGCTCACAACCTAAATGCCAGTAGCTCACAACGTAGAACTTTTGCTCACAAGACTCCACAGCTTAGAGGGAGCTTTGGTCACAGCTGACCTGTGGTGACCCGTAGGGTTTTCAAGGCAAGGGAAGTTCAGAGGTGAATTGCTGTTGCCTGCTTCCATGTCACAACCCTGGTATTCCTTGGAGGTCTCCCATCCAAATACTAGCCAGGGCCAACTGTGCTTAGCTTCTAAGATCTGATGGGATCGTGCAAGTCTGGACCAGTGTTCCCTCTAAGCTGAGTTAGTGTGAGCTAGCTCACAGTTTTTAGCCTCTGGCTCAGGAAGGATGGCTCCAGAGCAAACGAATTGATGCAGTAGCCAAATTGCTCGCTCACATCTTTAATGCCAGTAGCCCACAAAGTAGAACTTTTGCTCACAAGACTCCACAGCTTAGAGGAAACATTGGTCTGGACTATGCAGGGCAAGATTGAATTTATGTTATTTTGCAGTGCGTAAGGGAAATGGGAATGGAGCTTTAACTATCAGCGTACTGGTCAGAATGGTGGGAAGAGGCCCATGGGTACTTTACAGGGGTCTTCATTGGCCTGTGACCCTTCAAAGCATTTTCCTTGACCCTCCTTTCAAAGCCTTGTCCTTGACAACGCCCCCCCCCCCCCAGCTAGCCTTGATGGAGGTCGGGCTTCTGCCTTCCAGAGCTTTCCTCTGCCATCAAAAGGAATACGAAAGTAACATGATATCTAGGGGGAAAGGTTTCTGGATTCAGCCTCTTGCGTGAGGGGGTACCATAGCAGCCGTCCACTCCCCACACGCTCAGAGCTGTGTGCACATACTGCTGCAGGGGAGGGGTTGGATCATTCTTTGGGGTTTTGTTGTGTGGCTTTTTTTGGGGGGGGGACTTGGGTGTAACAGATTCTCCATTTGAGTGTCTGTCTACGTGGTGCTGAACAAACATCATGTAATAGCAGCCTGTGGCCTATTTGAGAACCCGCTGGTCCCAGTGTAGCGACTGCTGTTGCAGCCAGCGTGAGTTGTGTGCGTCATGCGAGGCTCTGAGTTGGAGGCTTTTGACAGCCCGTGGCCGCTGTGAGGAGAAAAGGGTCTCTCGTGCTTCCTTTTGAACTTCAGATCCAGCTGAGTCTGTTTTGTGCCTCTGCCGCGGCTGCACACTTGCAGAATTCCTAAGCAGGTGAACTGGAGTCATGCCAAGCTCTGCACAGGGCGTACCTGGTGCCGCCCCCCCCCAACACCGGAAGTTGGTTTGTGGGAGTAATTATTTTGAACCGGCCTAGGGCATAAAGCAATTCTGTAGCCTTATGAGGCACGAGGAGAGACTTGCCCCAGACAATTAGCACGAAATGTTCGTTCCTTCCTTGTGCTTTTGAGAGGCAAATAAAAATGGTTGTCTAGATCCCAGCTGTTTTGGGAAATGAGGAACAGGAATGGTGTTCGCTTCTGAACACAGAAGGAGCTGTATTAAAAGCTCCACTTGTTTGTGAACTGTCATGAGGAGCCTGAAGGGTTTTGCAGAAGGCTAGCGGTCCCGGCACGTAAAGCATCCAGGCGCACTGTGTATCAGAAATCTGGGGTTGAAGCCCCTTTCAGGAACGGAAAGAAAGGAAGAGACTTGGAGGGGATGGGGCACAAAACTTCTTGCAGTTTTTAAGGAGCGTTTTGAGTCAGAAACTTGGGGGGACAGCTGAATGTTCTGCATAGAAGGAGCCGCACTCTGTGTAGCTGTAGAAGCAAAAAAAACCCCAAAAATTGCTGATGGAAGTCCACAGAGGAAGAGAATGGTCCACCTGGGAGAGGCTCCCCAGTACTGGAGATCGAGTGGGAAGGAGCAGAGCAATGGAGAAAGCCCCCTGGGCACTTCTGGGCCCTTGGATCACTGTTCTGTGTACTTTTTGAGGTTCTTCTTTTTTTTGTCATCGTAGACTGGTGTGTGTACCTCCATCCTTTTCCAACCACACACTGTCTGGTTTCTCTTTGCATGCCTCAGGTGCAGTGTATGAATGGCCGTTTGTTTTTGAAGCATGTGCAGTGGAAGGCTCTTTGTGTTGCTTTTGGTCCTCTTCCAACATCACTGCTGAAGACCAGGGCATGTGTGCTCTTCTTGGGTGGGTTGCTATCCCCTCGCCCCAGTCACACATTCCATAAGGCCATATCATAAGAGAGCCAGTTTGGTGTAGTAGTTAAGAGCGGCGGACCAGGTTTGATTCCCCACTCCTCCACATGAAGCCAGCTAGGTGACCTTGCGCCAGTCACGGTTCTTTCAGAGCTCTCTCAGTCCCTAAAAACAAGTCTAGCTCACCACTAGCACAACACTAAGAGCTAGAACTTGCAGCTGCCAGACAATCTTTGGATCTCCTGGCTACTCTACACACAATGCCATATGATAATCAATTAATTACTGTCTTCTAAAACTGGTTCTGCTTATTGTATGCGATTTCCCTTATTGCTTGTTCGTGAGCTTGCTGTGCAAACATGGCTTTACTGATTATGGGAAACTGTCTTGATCTATTGTTGATGGGCCAGTTGCTTCCATATAAACCTGCCTCTCGGCTAAGATCAGTGACCGAGGCTAATGCTACGTATCTCCTCTCCCTCCCACCATCTGAAATATGAAGGAAGAAGAGCAGGGCCCCTCTTTTTGGCCCCGAAGATTATGGCATTTGCTCCTGCTGAGGGAGTGTGGTGTAGTGGTTAAGAGTGTCAATCTGGGAGCCCCAGGCTGAAATCCCTACTCCTGCCATGGAAGCTCACTGGGTGACCTTGGGCCAAACACACCCTCTAAGTCGAATCTACCTCATAGGGTTGTTGTGAGGGTAAAATGGAGGAGAGGAGAAGGGTGTAAGCTGCTTGAGGTCCCCATTGCGGAGAAAGGCGGGATATAAAGGAGTTAAATAAATAATTTTAAAAATCTGGCTTGTTGCGAGCTCAAATAGATCACCATTGTTGTAGCATTCCCCCCCTCCCCTGGAAAACAGCTCAAGAACACTCTGCCAGTAAATATTTATTTAAATGAATAAATACTGCTTGACTATAATCAAATATTGGCAGATATTCCGTGAAACAAATAATGTAGCTGCTCTTATCCTGTTGTGGAGTAACTTGTTAGCCCTTTAAAACTGGCTGTGGTTTTTTTTTTTTTTTTAAGCCCTCTTGTTGCTGCTTTGATTTTCTGGTTTAATTTTTTTTTAATTATACTGCTGGACTGACCTTGACATTTCAGGGTAATAAAATCCAACAAGACGACCAATTCCATGAATCATTCACACTGATTAGAACCCTTATTTAACACTATTAAACGTTGGAGTAATTGATTCAAATTTTCTAACAATTTTAATGGCTCTTATGTGGGTGGGAAGGCTCCTTGTGTTGGAGGAAGTTGCCCCTGTTGCCAGAATGGAGTAGTTGTGAAACATTAGGTCGTGCCCTACAACTAGTGTATTTTTGTTACTGCAGTGTCCCTTTTTGTCATCCTGAATAAAGTTAATGCTGTAAGAATACACGACTGTTACAAATCAATGTTTGATCATCAGTTCACCAAATCTTTGATGGGTCAGCGGATGGACCAATGTTTCAGAGGTTAGTTGACCGCCTGACTGGCCAAATGTCCAATCCTCCTCCCCGCTTCTGTGGCTCTGATGATGATCCAGGTTGCAGGTGACCAATGGAAGTTGTCGATGGTCCACCTCCATGCTACGTTGGTAAAGTATGGCCACATCCTACGACAGCATCTCTGCTCGATTAGGGAGTAACAAGCCAGCTGGTTTTCTGAATGAAAGAACTGTTTCTTTTGGACACCGTTAGGTAAAAGTTCACTCTTCTAACGATTGAGGATTTATGTGCTTTCTGCAGTTGTTTGCTTTCCTGTTGTGTCTTGACGTTGTTGTCATTTTGTAAATAAAAGCTTTCCATGTACCAGTGCAGAAAACACAAAATTTAATTGGAAGGAGGCAGGAGAAAATTGCTTGTGATTCTGTCTTGTTGCTCGCTGTCAGGGTGGTGCTGTTCAGCCCTGGCTTTGTGGGAAAATGCTGCTTGTTTTGCAGAATTAGATTTGGAAAGATCCATTTCTAATCTCCTTTCTAAATATTGGCTTTCTTAGTCCATAATCTGATGTTGACGGCTTATCTTATTATGGGGCGGTTGGGCATCCGGCACATTGGAAAGCTCTCCCCCCCCAGTCTTTCAACAACGGCTGATGCTCCCATCTGCCTTTTTTTTCCTTTGGGGATTGTGCGCTTAATCAAGTTTTAGTGGCCAATGTTTTCTCTCTTTTTTGGCATTTGCCATTCTGATATCTCTGTGAGATGCCAATAGAGGCCGTGGCTTGGTGGGAGAGAGCCTGATCTGCGTGCAGGAAGTCTCAGCTTGGGTCACCTGCATTTTTTGGGTAGCAGATGTTGGGAAGGGCTTCTGTCTGCCAAAAACTTCAGAGGACCATAGCCCGTCAGAATGTACAGGGTGAGATGGAAATGGACTTACTTGGTCCAAGATAGATTTCATGTGGCAGAACTTGCAGAGGAAGCAGCTAACAGAAACGGTTGGGGGAGGGTTTGAACCTCAAAGCCTCCAATGCCAGTGAAGAGAACATAAGAACATAAGAGAAGCCAATGTTGGATCAGGCCAGTGGCCCATCCAGTCCAACACTCTGTGTCACACAGTGGCCCAAAATACCAGATGCCATCAGGAGGTCCACCTGTGAGGCAAGGACACTAGAAGCCCTCCCACTGTTGACCCCCTCCCCAAGCACCAAGAATACAGAGCATCACTTGCCCCAGAGTCCCAATCTATACCTTGTGGCTAATAACCACCGATGGACCTCTGCTCCAAAAGAGATTTTAGCATCATCCACCTCATACCAAAAAGATCTTGCAACTGTCTCACTGTCCTTTGGTTACCAAAGCACGATGGATTTCGGTGGGTTGCCAGCGCTGGATGTTTTAACATCTCAACCAGCAGTTGCAAAGTTTAGAAGTTCACTTCTGTCCCAGCCTCATAGCTAAAGGAAGGGCAAGGGTCATGTGGTGGCTCCATAGTGACAGGGGGCAACCATTTTGCAATGTCATAGAGGATTGAACTTCCTGAGTTCCCAGTCCTAATCAGTCAGTGCACGGGAAATGGGATGAAAATCTTGGTTGGTGGCAGGTTGTGTTTCCAAAAGAGACTCAAAGCAAGGCTGAGTTTATAAATCATAGGTGGGGAGATGGAGCAGCTCAGTGGTGGAGCCTCTGCCTTTCGTGGAGAAGTTCCCCTGATCAAACCTTGGCATCTCCTATCCAAAGGTCACATGAAGCTGCCCTCATGCTCAGTCCATTGATTCATCAAGGTCAGTATTATCTATTCTGACTATCAGTGGCTCTCCCAAGAGCTCAAGTTGAAGGTCCCTCCACATCACCTACTACCTGATTCCTTTGACTGGAGATGTAAGGATTGATCCTGGGACCTCTTGCATGCAAAGCAGTTGTTCTAGCACTGAGCCAAGTGACACCCCCCCCCCCCGGCAACTCTCACTGCCTGAGATCCTGAAGAACCAGTGCCAGTCAGTGTGGGTTAGGTGGACTGGCTTTGGATGTTCTGCTCCCTTGCCTCTTGAGCAAATGAGTGAGAATCCTTACCAGCATGTAGTCCTATAACGATGATTCCCTGAGTGTCCAGTTTGCATCCCTTGGAAGTCTCCCTCTTTTTAGGTAAAGGTGAAGGTTTCCCTTGCTTGAAAGCCAGTTGAATCAGACTCTAGGGATGCGGTGCTCATCTCCATTTCCAAGCCGAAGAGCCAGCACTGTCCAAAGACGTTTCCATGGTCATGTGGCCGGCATGACTAGACGCCGAGGCATACGGAATGCTGTTACCTTCCCACCAAAGCAGTACCTATTTACCTGCGTGCAATTTCTTGCTTTCAAACTGAAAGTCCCCCTCTTTTTAGCTTCCTGCAAAATCTTTCTGTGTAGCTAGCCACCTGGTTTGTACTGCAAGTCGGGGGTGGGGGAGAGAAAAATTAACCTGCCTGCTTCGTTTCTAACTTGAGATAATGTCAGTTGGGCCAAACTCTTTTTTTTTAAAGATGCTAACTGGGACTTGGTAGTTTACCAGGAGGTGGGTGAATTATTGTTAAACAGAAGCATAGACTGTTGTGCTTGTTTGCAACAGCTCTGGAGTATGGCACCATGTGGTCCAGATGCAACACCCGCCCATCCTCCTGTCCTCAAAGATACCTGTCTACCAGAGAAGGGTACTGGAGGGCGGTGAGCACAAGAGGTGGGACTGGGAAGTATTTAGGAATGACATTTGACAGGGGTGGGCCTCTGCGTGACGCGTGCATCTCTGCCTGTAAACCAGGAGGCTTCATGCCTGTTACTCGACTCCTCTCTTTGCTATTGTTTCCTGTGAAACTTTTTGTCCCTGTAGTGGAAACACGGGAAAGGGGCCGAGCAGGAAAGAAGAAACATCCGGTATGCTCTGGCAATAATGGCTAATAATTCTTTTGATTGGATTTTTTTTAAAAAATGCATCATAAATAAAAAATAAATAAATGCATCACTGTTTCAGGCTGCATCTCCAGGCTGGTGAGCATTCATAGCGATCAAAGAGGTGGCTGTGATCTTGCAGCGTCTGGTTTATTCCCCCCCCTCCCCATTCCCAACAGTTGCCATGAAGACAGACTACAGAATCATAAATAAAGGTACTGCTAAGCTGCATCAGTTGGAGGCTGTTGGCCAGCGGGGGGAGAGGGGAGGATTCGAAGCAGTGCTGATGATTTAAAAGCGAGCCCTGTGGAAAGAACTTGTGGGGAGAGCAGCTTCTGAATAATAAGTGGATGGCTTTCCCTACTCTTAGCTGGCAGAGAAGAGGCCACAACAGATCGGGGCGGGGGGGCTGTTAAAGCACCTTCCCTATAAAGAAAGGCTAAAGAACGGGGAGCTTTTTAGTTTATGGGGAAAGGTGATCAGGCAGGGGGGAAGTGACATGACGAAAGTTGATTTAAAATTATGCATGAGATGGAGAAAGGGGAGGGAGAGGACTTTGTCTCCTGTGATTTATTCCTCCAATATATTTTTATGCTTGCTGTCCTCTGAGCTTAGGGTGGTGTAGGCGGTTCTCTCTTTCCCGTTTTATCCTCATATCAAGCCTGTGAAGTAGCTTAGGCTGAGACAGTGTGACTCGCCCAGTGCCATCCTGCAAACTTAATGGTGGAGTGTGGGGGGGGGGTCTCCCAGATCCCGTTCCTTCACTCGTACCACTGTTTGGCTGTCTTGATCTTAGGGCACCTATTCCCACAACAGTACAACTCAGGGCAACCAACTGATAAAACAGCATAAGAAAAGCCCTGCTGGATCAGACCAGTGGTCCGTCCGGTCCAGCATCTTGCTTCACGCAGTGGCCAGCCAGTTACTATAGAGGAAAGCCCTTTACCCTTACTTGGGGTTCAGTTATTGTGGTTTTAAATTGCCTCCAAACATCCTAGATGAATTTGACCCTCTTGTATTTCCCTTTCAGGTTCGTTCTAACCATTCCCCTCATTTTTGTAAAATTCTCTCTGTGTTACTGTTTTAGACTTTAGGAGTAACTTTCCATTGACAAGAATGCGGAACATCACTGTTCCCAACCGGTGCAACCACCATCACATCTCATACCAGCTCTTGAGGCCCTCTCAGAGCCAGGTCCAAGGTCAACTACCCCTTTGGTTGGCTTAGAGCCTTTATTCCAACCTGCTGCCTCTGCCCCCTGCCCCTAGCTTCCCTACCTCTTGGGACCTCTTCCCGGTTTGCCTGACTACCTTGCCAATGCTGCTCTTCATGCCTCTCAGCTTGAGAGCTAGTTTGGTGTAGTGGCTAGGAGCACGGATACTAATCTGGGAGAACCGGGTTTGAGGCTTCACTTTCGTCTGCTCAGCGTTTAGGATGTCAGAATGGACGCAAATGCATTGCGTCCCTTTTGACATCTACTCAACTGCTGGAAGCCAGCAGCTTCTTTCCTGCATCTGCTGCCCTCCAAAAATCCCATAGCGCATTTTAAAAAGTAGATTCTGAAGGGGTGGGGGGGGGAGGTATCTGCAAGTTAACACAGGTGAGTGCTAGTTACAGTAAGATCTGTCTGAGCTGTCACTTTACCGGGATCTGAAGCTAATGAGAACGTATTACTTGATGTTAACAAATCGAACATGCAAAATTTTGCTAAACCAATGAAGCCCATTTCTTCTTCTGAAGAAGCTCACGGCAAGGCGTTCTTGCAGCAATCGTGTTTAATGCTAGCATTTTCCAAGGCAGGTGGAAGGCCTACTATGCTTTTGTCCAATGAATGCTTTTTCCCGCACTGCTGGGGTTTTATGGTTGGTTTCAAGTGTTTATTGCTGGTTTTAATTATTCTTTTTGTATTGAGATAAGTTGGTGGCATTTTTGAAATATTTTGTAGGCTGCTTTTGGAAACTCACATTGACAAAAGATACTACACACGTTGTCTGTTTACCTGTGAGAATTTTATTCTGCGCTTCCTCCAAAGAGTTCGGGGCAGTGTATATGGATCTCCTCTATTTTATTCGTACAACAACCCTGTGAGGTAGGCTCAGCTGAGAAACGGTGACTTGCCCTGTGGATACCCAATAAACCCCAACTGCAGGGGTCCCGAAATGTGTTAAACCAGTGGGCGCTTTTGGAATTTTGAGGACAGATAGTGGGGTGCTATGGCAAAAGGCCTGCCATGGAGACTCAGTTCGGTCTCAAAACATTCAGAGTTTCCAAGCATTCAGGATTTCGTCTGCTTCCAGCCTGGCCTCCTGTTGCCTGGCTCCAGAATTTTGTTGGGGTGTGTATTTGTGGGGGTGCTTTATGCTTGTTCTGCCCAATGGGGTGCCTTTATTCCGGTGAGAGAGAGTTCAGCTGCGTAGATGCAAGAGAAGACGGGTACGGTGAACATTGTTGGCTCCCAGATGTGGAATCATCCCATGATTCTTTGCACTTCACAGCTGCCTCACCTGCTCCTCCCCCCTCCCTGGCACTGCAGTTTTCAGTCTCTGTCTAGGGAAAAAGCATAACTCTTAACACTTGCTGAGATGATGCAAAGGGCAGTTTAGTTCAGGACTTGTGGTGGTGGTGACGTATGCCCTGAAGGTTTCAACTCCAGGCTGAGGCCTGCTTTGAGAAGCGATAGATCCTCTGAGACAATGCTGGTGTGATCTCCCCCCACCCATGCTTCAAATCATTCCCCTTTCACACAGGAGGTTTGTGAGTGGGTGAGCACTCTGCAAAATTCTTGGCTTCCCTCCCCATTCAAATGTTTCCACATGCATTCTGCCAGGACAGTAATTACCTTGGGGGGGGGGGAGGCAAAATCCCTGGAGAAGCCCTGGGTTTCTGTTCCTGGGTTGTAAAGTTTTAACTGGGTGGGGGGGAGAGGAGTGCAAAAGTTATGTGAGGACAACTGTGAGGAGGCAGATGCCAGGCGCCAGTTCTGCAATTGTCGCACTTTCTCTGTCTTGTTAGACAGCTTCTCCGTGAAGCAGTGAAGATAGCTGGCAGAAGCACGGGCAGGTGTGAAAACACACACTTCAGTCTGTGGTCTCAAGCTTAAAAAGCAAAATAGGTGCAGAACTGAAACAAAACAGGTGCAGAGAATTGAAAGAATTTTGAGGATATGTGGCCTGTATAGATGTATTGTTCCGTCTCACAAATAGGACATTATTTTTTTTTTGTGGGGCCAGAGCCTTCCCCCTGTTGATTTCCCTGCATGATTGTTTGAAGACGGGTTTTTGTTGCCATCGGAGGCCAGTTTTGCCCAAACAAGTTTCAGAAGTTGTTTACCCCCTTAAT
The DNA here is from genome assembly GCA_029375565.1 of Gekko gecko. Lineage (NCBI taxonomy): Eukaryota > Metazoa > Chordata > Lepidosauria > Squamata > Gekkonidae > Gekko > Gekko gecko. The sequence goes on along the minus strand of JAPDNY010000001.1, from coordinate 312,852,745 downwards.
TGCTTTTAGCCTTTTAATTAGTTTTGTACCGCAGAGAGTAGCTGTGTTGTAAAGCAAATCAAAGGGCAGAAATACAGAACAGAACGCTCCTTATCTTGTACGCTGTTCAAGTCCCACGGAGGCTGTGAGAGCCCATCCCTCCGCCAAATGGTGAACTTGCTGCCTCTGCCCACTCCTGTGCAGGTGGGGAAAGCAGCATAGTCAGGTCACCTGGAGATAAGACTGAGGTCCTGCTTCTTGAGCCTCTCTTGGAGTGACTCCTGTGAACAGTTGAGAGCCAAACGTTAAGGAGGAGGAAGAATGCAGTTTAGACTACTGGGGATTTTGAGGCTGAGGTGAATTCCCAATGATTCCATGTCGTCACTATATTGAATGACAGAGAATATCCTCTCTGCCAATTATGAAAGCATATGAAAAATAAGCCCTGCTGGGGTCAGACTGGTGGTCCACATGGCAGCCAACCAGTTGCTTTGGAGAGCCAACAGGTGGCAAAAAGGCCAAGGCCCTCCCCTGATGTTGCCCCCTAACACTGGGTTTCAGCGGTTTAGTGCCTCTGAATATGGAGGTTCCCTTTGCTCACCATGGCCACTGATGGACTTCTCCCCCACAGCCCTTTTAAAGCTATCTGTGTTCATAACCATTGCTACGTCCACTGGTGGCAAATTCTCCAATTTAATTACTCATTGAGTAAAAAAAATCTATTTCCTCCTGTTGGTCCTCTGCCTATTACCCATCAGTTTCATTGGGTGCCCTCAAGCTCTAGTTTTTGAAGAGGTGAGCCCGGTCTATCCACTTTCTCCACCCTATGCATTATTTTATAAATTTCTATCATATTCTCCCCCCCCTTTGCCATCTCTTTTCCAAACTAAAAAGCCTTTATAGGAAAGGTGCTGCATACCGCTGAGAGCAGCAAAACTCCATCTTACTCATGGGTGGCCTGAGTCTCTAGAAACTCAACAGACTTGTAGATATGCAGCAAAACTACATCTGGAAATTAGTTTAACATGAAAGAAATACAAAAGAATCTTCCTCTTTGGAAAGAGCTGCATTTTGCAGCCTAACTGGGTACATTCTCTGCACGCACCTGCTTACAAAACACCATTTGCCAGGTGATGGTGTTTTGTTTTTTTGTGGTTGCTGAAGCAGTCCTTTACATGTACATGCTTTACAAATTGCTGTGGACTGTAGTAAGAGAGCCGTCTGCTGGTGAAGCTGGGGAGCTGCAATTTGCTCACAGGGTTTTCTTGGGCTTGGAAAGGAGAATCATGAGTCAGGCCCCAACCACTAAGAATCCTCAGATGCTCTGAAGCCCATTCCCGTTGGGTGGGTGTATTTTAAAAGTCATGGCACTGGCAAGCTCACTGTGATGTCCCCAGAGAATCCCTTTTTGCAGAACTCACCATTTCTGATCCTTTCACAGGGCAGGTGACATCAGTCAAAAGAGGTGGGCTGCATAGGCTGACAGTGGTCCTGTGTGGCTTGGGGCTGTCCAGCCAGTGGATGGGAGGGGAGGGGGATCCTTGGTGAAGCAAAGTGGTAGATCCATTGAATGGTGCTGCCCTCTACCTGGGCTGAAACGAGGAATGGTGCTCCCGGCTTCTCTGGTCTTAAGAAATGGGGTTCTGCAGACAAAATGTCTGAGCCTTTCTTGAAGATGCAACGCGTATCCAGCATTTTGCTCACTCTGACTGTTTCCCAGCCTTGCTAACTGGAGTTGCCAGGGACTGAAATCTGGGACCTTCTTGATGCAAAACACGGGATCTGTTAGTTGCAACTCTTCCCTTGAGTGTGGGACCCACCCATCTCTTGGTGTTCCTTGTTAAAGGGTGCTGGGGGGTGGAGGATAAAATGGAGATGATTGTAAGCCTTGTTGGAGGTATGGGTGTAAATGAAGGTGTTCTATCATAGTTCTTTCCTGAGTGAGAGCCAGCATGGTGTAGTGGTTAAGAGTGACAGACTGTAATCTGGAGCACCGGGTTCAGTTCTGCACTCCTCCACACAAAGCCAGCTGGGTGACTTTGGATCAGTCACAGCTCTTTCAGAGCTCTCTCCGCCCCAAAAGAAGTCTAACTCACCACTAAAAGAGCTAGATCTTAAGGCTGCTAGACAATATTAGGATCTCCTGACTATACTACATACAATGCCATACGATAATAATAATAATAATAATAATAATTCTTTCCTGAGTGGCAACTGTTGCATGTAAGAAGAACCCCTCTGGGTCAGATCAGAATGAGATCTTTAAGTGGCTTGGAGTCCTGTATGAGTTTGTCTTTGCAACTGGGCTATGCCTGGTGACTTTTGGCCACCCTTGCTGGGTTTTCAAGGCAAGAGGTGTCCAGAGGTTTGCCATTGCCTGGACTTCCTTGGTGGTCTCTCATCCAAATACTAACCAGAGCTGACCCTGCTTAGCTTCCGAGTTCTGATGAGATTGTGCTGGCCTGGGCCATCCAGGTCAGGGCATGCTATATCTACCCTGGTGCTTCTAAGTGAGAGTGATACTGACAACGGACAGGGCCCTCTCCATCGTGGTACCCTCCCAAACATCCAGTCTTCTGAGATTTGGATGCTAGGCTGAAACATATTACTTTGCCTGAGGCCGGGCCCAGGGCCGGCCCCAGGTGTCTGGGCGCCCTATGCAGGACAGCCTGGGGCGCCCACCCCACTGGGGATGTCAACCTCCCGGTGGGGCCTGGAAATGGCGGAGCACTGCTTTCCTGGGCACCTTGCACCTGCGAGGCACCCAGGAAAGCCAGAGAAGGGGCAGGGTTAGAACACCTGCCCCTTCCCTCCCAGCACCAGCAGCGCCTGCTTTTCTGGGCACCTGGCAGCTGCGAGGCGCCCAGGAAAGCTAGGGAAGGGGTGGGATTAGAAGGCCCGCCCCTTCCCTCCCAGCACCAGCAGCGCCGGCTTTTCTGGGAGCCTGGCAGCTGCGAGGTGCCCAGGAAAGCTAGGGAAGGGGCGGGATTAGAAGGCCTGGCCTTTCCCTCCCAGCGCCGGCAGGTGGCAGCGCCGGCTTTTCTGGATGCCTCGCAGCTGCGAGACGCCCAGGAAAGCCGGCACTGCCGGCGCTGGGCAGGAAGGGGGCTTTTCATGGGGGGGCAGGGGGCATTCTGGCGCCCCTGCAGGGCCAGCGCTCTAGGTGAGCGCCTAGCTCGCCTAGTGGGCGAACCGGCCCTGCCCGGGCCCAGTGGTTTGTTTGGTTGTGTTTGTGTTTTTTGGCATTCTGTGTGTGTTCGTTCCTCTTCTGGATCTTATGTTAGTAACTCTTATTGTTGGGGATACTGCTTAGACTTGCCGTTATTGTAAGACTACTTTTGGGATGTTACCGCCGAGGCTATTCATTAGGTACTCGCCCCATCAAGTGTCTGGAGATTTCTGCTGGTTTATTCATTGCTAGGGATTGTCTTGATTGTTTTTATAAGTGTGTATGTTTTTATTGATTTAACTGGGTATGTTACTGGCGGCCACTTCCTGAACCAGTGTGCTTAAAATAGCTAAATGGATAAAGGGGATCCATCACATTCAGCATCCTGCTTCCTGCAGGTACCAGTTAGGTGCTCCCAGGAAGCCCTCAAACAAAGCATGAAAATGATTATGACCTCTCCTTTTCTTTCCCATAGCCTCTGGAGTGCAGAGGAAGACTGCCTCTGAACGTGGAGGCTCTCCTTTCCTATCATAATTTCTGCTGCACCCATCCTCCAAGAATTTGTCCAATTGCCCCCTTAACACCATCTAAGCCTGTAACTGTGGTCCAATCATGGGGCAGCAGATTCTGTAGGTTTAATATATAGTCTGTTGAGGTCATTTGAGTGTGTTGATTTCTTGTAAACTCTAGCTGTCTCTTTTGTTTCCGTTTTAGGAAAGAAAGCATCAGCTGCACAAGGGAAAGCAGATCCCAGGTTCTTTGCCATCTACCTAACAGGTAAGCCTGGAGGAATGGTAGATTGCTACATTCCCCTAACCCCCACCTTTGGGTTGAGGCAGTGCCCTGAGCAGCCCCCGAGAGGGATAACTCCTGGGGTAACTGTTTCTCTGGGCATCCTGCCTGAGTGTGTTGGGTAGCGAGATCCTAGAGGAAGCTGCCTGGCAGTGTGAAGGGCATCAGAAGGTGATGCCCAATGGGTTTGTATGTGTGTGGGGTGGGAATCTTATAAAAAAAGCCTTGAGGGTACTACAGGCTTTCTGTGAAGATGGAAGGGTGAGTGGAACCTGACTGCAGACCACAAAGGTGGATGTTACAATGCAGAACCTTTTCACTTTGACATCTGGTGTGGGAGGACTGTTCCTTTGTTTAAATATCCTGATGTAAAGGCCACTGGCAAAAGCATAAAGGCCAGTGCCGTACCTGCAGAGGAACTGGTTTTAGTATTTAGGTGTGGGGGCACATGAGGATCACAATGATGGTGCTTGGTGTGTATTTCCCTCTTGCTGAGTTTGGTCCCTCCTCTGCAACAGGAGAGGTTTTGCTCACCTGCCGTAGCTTGTAACAGCGTGTTTCTCTAAGTGGTCCTCAGTCACCGGGTCACGATAGCTTGTCTGTTTTACACAGGTTCCTCTTTTTGGTGTTCAGTAAGGGAATTGCCATGTCAGACCGTCCGGCTGAATAAGTTTGCTATTTCCAATTAATTGTTAAACCTTTTGCTTCTTGTCTCTATCTCCCAAACCCCCTCCCCCCAATTCATAATCCTTCCTTCTCCTGTGTATTGGTTATTTTGAAAATGCACTTGGTGGAACCTGAAAACCCCCCAGACTTCTCCAAATGGTTTAGGCCCGGGGAACCACCTTGGAGGGGCTGTGCTCACAGCATAGCTTCATGCATCCTCCTGAAGAGATGGAGGGAACTTTCTTATTTTAATGTAGGCTGGTAATGGATAGGATGGCTCTTCACATGGATGACCTTTCTGCGTGTGATGACTAAAAGAAAATGAAATGCAAACGAAGGCAAACTGCCACCCTGCAGCCCCTGGTTTTCTTTTGGTTTGCTTCGTCTGCAAGCTGAGATGCCTTTTTCATTGCCTCTCAGTTTTTTCTCTTGCAATCAATTATACGCCTTGTTACGAAGGACTAAGTCTCATTGGAAGGACTTCCTTCTGAGTAAATTCGATCTTTTATGCTGTCAAGTCACAGCTGACTTATGGTGACCCCTGGTGGGGTTTCAAGGAAAGAGACATTCGGAGCTGGTTTGCCATTGCCTACTTCTGTGTAGCGACTCTGGTATTCCTTGGTGGTCTCTCATCCAAATTAAGACCAAGACTGACCCTGCTTAGCTTTCAAGACCTGACAAGATCAGGCTAGCCTGGGTTATCCAGGTCAGGGCAAAATGTGGTTAAGATTTCATTATTAAAGTGTTGCATGTCACACACCTCCCCACCCCAATGATTTCTAACTTGGTGAGAGCAGCTCTCAAACCGGCACCAGTCTAAATCTAAGCAGGGCTGGCTGCTACTGAGTTCCAGCCTTACATTTTATGAATATGATTCATAAAGCGGATGTTTTAAGGTTTTTTTTTCTTTAATTCAGAAGGCAGCATCAGACCCAGAGGTTAGGAGTAATGAATCAGCTTGCTAAGTACCAGGTAACTCTTGAGACCGACCCTGGACTGGCTGACTGTTACTTGCATTCTGCTGTGTTTGTTTATGAGCAAAGCTGAGTAGCCATGGTCCTGTAACATAGAGTGCCTGCTTTGCCTGCAGAAGGTCCCTGGTTCAATCGCTGGCACCTTCAGCTAAAAGATATCTCATTAAAGGTTCCTGTGTCTGAGGCACTGCCTGTTAGAGCAAACTCTACTGGGCTTGGTGGTCCAAAGTCCTGAGTGTATAAGGCAGCATCATATCTTTGAAAAGCGCTCAAACCACAGTTTTGGGATGCTGGGCAAGCCAGGTTGAAGCCATGTAAGGTGCACTCTTTGCTGTCTGTAGCATTCATGCCAATGAAATGTGAACCACACTTCTTAACTTGCATCTTAAGAGTACATGTTTTGGTTCTGTCCCTCTGACTCATAAGATTTCCAGTTAGAGGAAAGCAAGATGTCTGTTAGCATCTTAATCCATTCTGAAGCCTGTAATGCGTTTATGGTATGATTCCCCACCCCACCCCCAGACTCCCAAGAGAGTTATAGCTGTTTGCTGTATTATGTCGTCTCGAAAACAGCCTTGATGTGAAATCTTGAGCATTAACACAGAGCGGAGGGAGAACTCTGTGCACTTCTCACCACAATGAGTTTGGTGAGAGACAGTTTGGGGTAGTGATTAGGAGCACGGACTGTAATCTGGGAGAGCCGGGTTTGATTCCCCACTCCTCCGCGTGCAGCTGCTGGTGCGATCTTGGGTCAGTTACACGTTCTCTGAGAGCTGTTTTCTCAGGAGCAGTCCTCCAAAGAGCTCTCTTAGCCCCACCTACCTCACAGGGTGAGTGTTCTGGGGAGGGGAAGGGAAAGGAGATTGTAAGCCGCTCTGAGACTCCTTCGGGCAGTGAATTGTGGGGTATAAATCCAATCTCTCCTCCTCCTCCTCCTCTTCTCCTCATGGCTGGAAACCATCAGTAGGTTTCCAGTCCTGGGTATCAAATGTAAACTGACATCCGCAGACCGGTCCTTGCTGTGTAAATGAACCAACCTTACTAAGTCTGGTCTCTTGTGGGAATCATTTACCGGGAAGATGATTTCAGAGGGCAGCCAGGTTGGTCTGCAGTAGAGCAGCTGGATTAGAGAGCAACAAGGTCTTTGGAGTATGATCATGAGCTCATAACAAAGGGAACTTTTGACGCTTGAAAGTTTAACCCCGCCCCTCCCCAAAAAATCTTGTTGGTCTTGAAGGCTGGACATAAATCTAGTTGATCAGCCAGGAAGATGACTACTTCCCTTCATCCTGCGTGTGTGTGTGTGTGTAAAGTACTGTCAAATTGCTTCCAGCTTCTGGCAACCCTATGAATTAACGACCTCCAAAATGCCCTGTCATTAACAGCCTTGCTCATGTCTTGCAAACTGCTTCCTTTATGGAATCTTAGCATTCTGCTTACTAGCCCCGATTTCCCCGATAACTCTCACGGTGTGCAAACATTTCATATAAGTTCTTGGATAATGCACAAGGGACAGTCAAGCCATATTCCGAAGGAAGAGAAGCTGTTGTATGCAGGCTTTTCAGCAAGCACACGTTATATTTCCCTACTTCACAAAGACCATTCTGCCTCAGCCTCCTTCTGGGTTGTGGCTGTGCCCTGAACTCCCTCCCCCTCTATAAACTCTACTGGATGTTCTGTCCCTTGCAGACCTGATGCAATGTCATGTCTGTTTCTCAGCAACAGGATCTTGCACCATGAAGAAGCACTGAAAAGAGAACATTGAGGTGACATACCTTTGTCAATGATGGTGCCTGGTGATTTTTGTCCAAGAGGCGATTCCAGGATTTTGTCTTCTCCTAAACTTCACTTATATTCTCAGCACCAGGAAGGTGACTAAGCTGTAGGCTGAGTGAGCTCATTCTGAGGACAGCTGAGGCATATAGGTTGAGCTCATTCTGAGGACATCCAATTGTAAATGCTCTGCGGGGAAACCAGTGCTCTGCAGGGAAACCAGTGCTTGCTCGCTCGGGTGCAGGCTGTTTTAATGAGGAAATCTATTAATATATGGGTCTCAGGTGTCCACTCTCAGAACTCTAGTGAAAGCTAGGCGGTTAATGATCTGCCACAAGAGGGCAGCATGTATCCATGTACGGTTTTGTCAAAACGCAACTGATCCTGCCCTACTGGACACCTTCCCGCCCAATAATGAACTTCATTAGGTCAGTAGCCAATATGTAGAAATGCTAGAAGTGGTAATGAAGAAGTTATTCTGTTTTTTGTTTCTTTTCTTTCTCCCCCCCCCCTTAAGTCACCTAGGGTTCTCAAAGCAAGAGATGTTCATAGGTGGTTTACCATTGCCTGCCTCTGCATAGCAAACCTCGACTGCCATAGTGGTCTCCCAGCCAAACACTGGGCAGGGTTGACTCTGCTTAGCTTCTGATGAGACTGGGCTATCCTGGGTCATCTAGGACAGGGGAGAAAGGTAGTCTACTTATTATTATTATTATTATTATTTTGAATTCAATCACCAACGCTATCAAGGTCAGGTCATTTTCATTTTAGGGACAGGAAATAAAGCATTCCACTATGAAGATACCAACTAGGGAAGCTTTCGAGTTCAGATCCTGTATAACCCTGGGCTGCCTGCATAGCTGTGGTCTTTCTGCATCTCACATTTCACTGTCTCTCACCCTAGAACGATGATGCTAGGACCAGCGAAACTGGTTGGTTGTAGATTCAGGGTATGCAAAGTGATGTGCTTTGCATAATGATCAATTCATACGGACTTCGCTCCTACAAGTGGAGATGGGAAACACTTTAGATGGCTTCAGAGAGGGATTAGATGTTGTTTTATTTGTATACAGAACGTGTTTTCTGCCTTTCTGCCCAGTCTGGGCCACCCAAGCGGCTAAGAATTAGAAGCAGAACATTATAGAACATTATGAAACGATCACAAAACGATCTGAAAGCAAAAAAAAAGAAGTAAGGTACATATATAAAAGCACAGAGCTATCAATTAGAAGAGGGGGCAGAAAGGAGAGGGAAGGGAGTTCCCCACACATCCGTGTCTCCTAGTCACTTCCAAGGAGAATGGACCTTCACAGTAAGTACCAATGTGCCATTTTTATTCATCAGCTCAGTGTCAGGGCAAACAAGAGAAGAGAGACCATGAGGCGGTGTATACATTTATTGCAACCTTTCATATTGGGTCTCTTTGTACGACAAGGCAAAATCCAACCTGCAGGCAGACCAGCAAGCATTTTCTGTGCTTTGTGGCCCACTTTTCCTTGTACATGACATCTCTGACACTACGACCCAGGAAAGCTTCGCCTCTGACGTTTCACTTTGCGGTTCATAAGCTGACTGGCAGCTTGCAATCAAATATCTTAGCTGTTAATTTGCAGCTGGTGCATGGCATTCATCCACCTTCCCCTCTCTGGCGGCAGCAAAAAGATACTTTTGTAAACCCGCCTAATGATTTATCCTGTCCTGTACTTCTAATGAGTGTGAGCACTTGCTAATAGAACATTGCTCTTACCTGCAAGGCCTGGTTTGTAGGAACAGTTCCTTTTCCTCATTACTCACTGCAGAGGGATGAGGGTTTAAAAATAGTACTGGGTGTCATATGGTACCTGTCATGCAGCCAGTATCCCACAATGCCTTGGAAAGAAATCTTGGCAGGCAGACCGCATATATGGAAGATATGGTGGCCCGTGCTGCTCCTTGACTCTCTGGATTATCTGTGTGTGTTCACAGCTCAGGCTGCTTTGTTTCCTCCTTTACTATCAGTTCTCAGACAGTTCACCTTCCTGGTGCAGTGTACTAGGGGTGGGGAGCTTGCAGAACACGCCATATGAACACGTGAAGCTGCCTTATGCAGAGTCAGGCCTTTGGCCCATCGAGCCCAGTAAGATCTGCTTTGACTGGTGAGTGTTTCTTCGATCTTGGGCAGTGAAAGGCCTTTCTCAACAGTCACTAATTGAAATCCTGTGAATTGCAAGTTGCCAGAAATTGGACCTAGAACCTTCAGCAAGCAAAGCATGTACTCCACCACGGAACACTAGGCTCTCCAGCTAAAAGCAGGAAAACAGAACTGTAGAAGTTCACGCTCCCTTTGGTAATAATAACAAGCAGACATAGATACCAAGTAAAAAACTATTGATCTACCAAGACCACTATTGACCAAAGAAAGGTCTTTCCTAGTAACAGATGACCTGTAACTGGAGGCTGAAACTGTGACCTTCCACGTGCAAAACAGGTACTAAGCCATGGCCCCTCCTCTACATTTTTTGATTTTTTTTTCAACAACCCTGTAAGTAGGGATGCCAGCCTCCAGATGGGACCTGGGGATCCCCTGGAATTACAGCTCATCTCCAGACCACAGACATTGCCAGACTGCAGAGCTCAGTCCCCCTGGAGAAAATGGCTGCTTTGGAGGGTAGACTCTATGTCATTGTACCCCACTGAGGTTCCCATCCTCCCTAGGTTCTATCCCCAAATCTCCAGGAGTTTCCCTAACTGGATTGGGCATCCCCATCTGCCCCCATCCCCTGCCAGTGGCCAGGGAGGACCCGGCAACCCTACCTGTAAGGTAGGTCAGTATTATAATCCTCCACATATTGTGGACAGTGGAGGCGGACTGAAGATATGTGGCTTGCCCTAAGGCCGCTTGGGTAAGTGTTTATAGCGGAGGTGAGATCTGAACCAAGGACTTCCCAGTTGTTAGCTCAGTCTCTCTTTCTCACTCTTTTTCAGTCAGTGTATTGCACCAGCTCACAGAGCAAGGAAGACAGAGGGATTTTGTAGGGCTACATCTGAGTGTGGTTGTTTTAGAAGCAGTAGCCTTTGGGAGCTAGTGACAGGGACTCTTGCAGAGCTGTGGTGGAAGGGGGCCAGGTTCAAATCCTCACTCTGCCATGGAATCATGCTGGGTGACATTGGGCCATTTGCATTGTCTCAGCATCACCTACCGCACAGGGTTGTTGTGCGAATAAAAAACGGAGAAGAAGAGGGTGATATGAAATGCTTTGGGTCCCCACTGATGAGAAAGGAGGGGGGTATAAATGAATATATGGAGTTGAAGGCAGCCTGCAGCTTTGTGCCCGAGGAGAGCCTGCCTTGCTCCCAAGAGGTCCTAGAGCCTTCCCACCGAGAGGATGGGCCCAGGCACCTGATCCTAGGTGCTTCCCATGCCTGACCTTTTACTCTGCTTCCCTTCTGCCTGTTAGATCAGCATTAGGAAAGCTCTGCTGACTGGGCCCCGGGTGGACCCATGACCTCATAGCCCAGAAGACAGCAGCCCGCGGAGCCTCACTGACACACTACCTGGAGTAAACCCACTCTGTGTAACGACAGGCATCGGGCCATGTGCTGGAGCCTGCTTCAATTTCAACTAATTAGACCTTTTTGTGTAATTAGTCCTTTGTTGGAACAGCACACAGCCACGTTCCTGGAGGATGAGTGTGCCCTTGCATGCGTTGCATCTGTTCCAGTGCGACAGAATCCCACTGGGAGAGGCAGGCCAAGGTGTCTGGGATGAGGGGTTTCCTTGGGAGGGCTGCAGCTACTCTGCATGCTTAGCACAGTGATTTGGGTGCCACACACCCCCCCCTCAGCTGCCTCACATACGCATATCACAGCATGAAACAGCTTGGCTGTGTCACTAACCCCAGGCTGCTGAGCAGCTCCCTAGAATTCAGGTGCAGGCTTAAATCCCAGTTAATTGTCATTGTTCACTCTTGCTGGCGACTTCTTAGTTAAAAAAAACAACAACAGACTTGTGAAACGGTGCCTCATACTTCTCTGCATTTTCTTTTTTCCTGCAAGTCCTTCCATGCAGCAGAAGCCCAAGCCAGTCATCTTTTACGTCTCTGGGTTTTTGCTTGTGCAACTTCTGTGTAATCTGGCCTTTTAAAAATATATGTCTATAACATGAGGAAGGAGCAAGGACAGCAAAGGCCCAGAATGAGCACAGCTCCTCTGAGTAAATCAGGATACGTGGCCTGAGTTGAAACGGGCCGTGCTGTCTCTGCGGTGGCTTTTTATTCCACAGAAATCATCTCCTGCCAGCCAAGCAGTGGCGTTCTGAACTCTCTGCTCCCTGAGAAACAAGATGCTTTGCGTCAGCCACTGACCAGGAGGATGGCACGACCTTGCTTTCTTGGTTGCCTGCATTTTGGAACGGGCTTCCCTGCCGCACATCTCCTTGTTTATCCCTGGATGGAACCCGATAGGCGTTTCTGCAGAAAGGTCAATGGCCACCGTTGACTTCTGAGCAAAGGGGGGAGGGAGAGCGATGGAGAAGGGACTGTTCTCCTCTTGCACGGCTGCGTAGGTTTTCTTGTGCCTGGGACATGACGGCCAGCCTCTGAGCTTTGCCAAACTCAGCTTGGGCAAGGCTCTCTCCAGTCAGCAGGCCTCCTGTCTCCTGAATTTCCTCTCTTCTCATCCTTCCCTTTCCCTGCAGTAAACAGGATCTGGGGGACCACTTGGTCCCACCCCTCCATATATTCCCATTTTCAACTTTGCCTGAAAGAGGGGGGTGGCGGGGTTAGAAGTGGAGTGTGTGCTGTGTGTGAACTATGTCAGGGAAGGGGCCCCCCCCCACTGCCTTGTGTGGTTTTTCCCTCTGAACAGGAAGTCCGCTTGTGGAGTTTCACAGTAGCTGCATCTGAAATTGGCTTCAAAATAAAGTTTCTCCCAAATGTTTCATGCTCTTTGACCCATAACTTTTTGTTCTGTTCTGTTCCAGTGGATGCTTACTTCTTATTTAGATGGGATGGGGAGGAATGTCACTCACCCCACATATTATTCCTCAAGCTCTAGAACTATTGACCTCTTTGCAGTGTTGACCAGCCAGGGAGTCCGGGTGCAAAGTTCTTTCATGTAATCGCTTGGCATGTTGAGGCAGATTGTTGCAGGAACTGTGAAGGGAAGGGGGGGGAGAGAGGCAGGGAACAGTTACTATTGGTCCTTTCAACTCTAGGGGAGTTTTAGCATGCCGGGAAAGTTTTTTTGAGACGGACCGGAAGTCTCTGTATCTTTGCCAATGGGACATTGCAGATTAGGTTTTCGAGGGGTGCATCTGGGACATGTCAGCCTGTCACACAATTGTTGTTCATGCCAGTCCTGCTTGTGCTGCTGGGGGTGGGGTGGGGGGCCGTGACTCAGAGGAAAGTGCACGAAGGTTGCCTAAATTGACTTTCACTTCTCTGTGTTTAGATATGTATCTTCTGCCTATTAACCCCCCCCACAAGTCTGTAAAATGGCTTGCAGAAGCAGAACACCTGCAGCAGCTTCACAGCTGTGTAGCTTCACAGAAGAAACAACCCAGAGGGATGAGAGCAGCCAGTAGTGTGGCTCCCCCCCCCCCGTAACATGAGTTGCATCCTTCCACTCTTCTCAGCGGGTGGTTCTTTCCTTGGACACAAGGAGCCTTCCTCAGACACCAGAAGATCTTCGTTCAGCAGGGGACAAGGAGACGGACAAGCTTCTGAATGGGAGGAGTTCTGCAACCTAGAAGCTGCAGCCAAAAAGGCTCTGCCACAAGTAGCTGGCAGCCTCACTTCTGACCAGGCAAACTCCTGTAAAAAGAGCAGCGTTGTCCAGTCTCAAAGTATGGGCTGGCTTACAGGAGCTGAGGTGATCCCTCAGGTACTTTGGACCGATGCCAGTGAAAGGTCAAAAAACAAAACCTTGAATTGGGCCTAGCAGCATGCCAGCAAGCGATGTGGCTGACATAACATAGTGATAAACAGAGCGTGCCTCCCTAAGGCTGTGGTCACATGCACCAGTTGAAGCGGAGGGGAAGCAAGGGTATTCCCTCTGGAATAATTCAACCCGCAGTTGCAAGATCACACCTCCCCTTGGTAGCTGCAGGCTGAGCCCGTCACTATGTGATCAGACACAACTGCGTCTGAGTCTTTTTTTTTTTTGCTGTTTGTTTCCCATGTGCATAAACAAGGAATCGCACCTCTGCACCGAGGGCCCCCTATGGGTATGCTGGGGGGGGGGAATGGCACTGAGCCGGGATGACCTGATCAGACCATCTGGATGGCATGCATGCATTCTTGCTTGATCAGACAGGGGAAAGTCTATCCATGGCCCATCGCAACCCGTTTACTACCAGATTTTCTCCAGTGTCTTTTTACTCCATTTCTGCGGTGGAGCAGCATGGGTTGCCAACTACTGCAAGACGCTTCCCAGATGTTGCTGTCTGATTGTGCCCTTTAGATCCATCAGGCATTCACACCCATGTCAGAACTACTAGCGCATGTGATCACAGCCTAAATCTCTAAGGAGGTGGGTATATTCTAATAGTCTGTCACTTGTCCATCTAACTCCTTAATCTAGTCCTTCCTCTGTGAAGCTTAATGCAGTGTGCTTGGTTCTCCTTTTCCACTTATCCTCACAACAGCCCTGTGAAGTAGATGAATCTGAGATTGAACAACTAGCCAAAGGCTGATTCAGTGAGCTTCTTGGAGGAGTGAGAACTTGCACCTGGGTCTCCCTAGTCCTAGTGAGCACTGTGATCTCTGTCTCTTGTGCTACATTCTGCACTAACTGAAGCTTCTGTGTTGCTTTCAGGGGTAGCCCCACACAAAGTGCATCACGGTAGTCAAGTCTAAGTTTCTGAAAGCATCGGTCAGTGCAGATCCCTTGGGGTGGAGTTCAGCTGATTTTTTCCCCAAAACCTTCTCTTAGCAACTTTTTCCCCTTGCTGTCAAGTTGCTGACTTATGGCAACCCGGTGGGGTTTTCCAGGCTGGAGAAGTTACAGAGGTGGGTTGCCATTGCCTGCCTCCATGTCATGACCTGGTATTCCTTAGAGGTCTCCCATCCAAATACTGACCAGGGCCAACCCTGCTTAGCTTATGAGATCTGACAAGACAGGGCTAGCTAAGGCTGGACCTTAGCAGCTATGGCCTCTCTCTAATTAAAAAAAAATAGAGCCAGGTTATTAAATATTCAGCACGTGTGTAATACTACTGGGAAACGAATGATCTGTGATAACTCTGGGGTGGGGCTTTCCCTAGAAGACAAGACTCTCTCTTGCCCTAGAATGACTTCAGGTTGTGATGGGTGTTGAATGTTCAAGAGTGCCCTTGATCTAACATTGAATCATATCCATCTACAGGGGAGAATGTTTGAACTAGAATGCGATGAGGGAGACCTCCAGGGCATTGTGCTGACTCCTTAATACTTCCCCCACACGCTACTTGCAGGAGAAGATTGGGTTGGCCTTCCTCAGAGTTTCTCTGCAGAGGGGTTTAGGTGTCAGAGAGTTCAAGTGTGCTGTTTTGGAAGACTGTGGCCAGCCATTCTTGGAGCTTGGCATTTGACGCCCTCAATTTAACTCCCAAAGCATTTAAGCAATTGCATGTATTTTGCAGGGTCAAAGGAATTGGCTCCCCCCCCCCGGGGTAAAATTGCATGCAAGCATTCTGATGACTGAAGGGAGGGGAGGCAAAGCCTAAATTGCAGGAGGTGAGATGGTGCATGCAGGTAAGCTCTCCTGCTTGTCCTACTGGAAGATTTCGTAAGAGGTGCAGGAAAGGGCAGGTTCATGCTGAGGAGGTCTTGAATAGCCATTGCAGTGGGTATGCAAGGGCAGTCATGGGGAAGTGACTGGGAATTCCCCTGACACGGAGAGAGTGCAGGGACCCTTTGAGAAATTTCACAGCTCAAAATAACTGCTCTTCACTCCTTGTGCAGTTAAGAATGGTGGCCATATGAAGCTGCCCTATACCAAGTTAGTATCATCAGTCCATCCTGCCCATCGTGTCTCTTCCGGCTGACAGTGGCTGTCCCAGGCCTCAGACAGAGAAAGACCTTACCCTGGGCGCTTTAACAGGAGATGCCGGGGACTGAACCTGGGACCCGCTGCCTGCAAAGCAGGTGTTAACCCATTTTCTTTCTTCCAGAGTCTTCTTGCACAGGGCAGTTGTTGACAAGAGGTTAACCAGTTCAGACTCTCGAAGGGCTACCCTAATTGGAGCGGGGGTGGTGGTGGTGGAAGAAAGGAACACAGTCTGGTGCAAGGAATTTCTCACTGCTTGATTATGGGGCCTAAACTGTTGTGTGCATGTGAGTAAAAGAGAGATCAAACCCTAAAAGCGGCCATAGAAGTCCAGCTGGTGCTCAGAGAAGGGCACGTATGTGAACATCATGCCGTGTTGTACAGAAATAGCTGCTGTGGGTGGGAGGGAGGGGTTCCTGCCATGCAGATATCTGTCAGATTTAATCATCATTGTGGGAGAGAGCACAAGCTTGCGGGATTGGGGAGCCCTTTCAAGGAATGCCTCCTTAACATGAAATGGTGACTCCAGCAGTGTCTGCTGTATCAAGTAAGTCCAGAAACATCGTTTGGACTTACTCTCTGGGTGACTCCCGTGCCAGTTTACCTTTTACAGTAGAAGCAGCCATGTGTTTGCTTCTAGGTATGTGCTGCAGGCTCCCCACACCAAACCACCTTCTCAAAGATGCACATTCCTAGGCAAGAAGCCCCCTGCTGTCCTCCAGGAATTCCAGGCACCCACCCGAATGTTCTCGTCTCCTGTTTCCCGTAAGGAGGCATGAGGGGAATTCTAACCATCTGTTCCTCCCAGCTTAGCTCAAGGGCAGTTTGAAATCCCTGGGGGGGAAGGGTCATTGGGTCCATAATTGGACTCTCCAGAGAGAGAGAGAGAGAGAGAGCGTGCATGTGATGGGTGTTGTGGAAAACTTCATGGAGGAACATAGGTTGTCAACAGGCAGAAGGGACAATCTGTATCTTGACTTTTGGGGGAGCTGTTTGAGCATACCCTGCAGTGCTGGGCCAGTTCAGCAATAATAGTGTGTAGAAGTACTCCCTGTGCTGGGCAAACTAAGGCAAGAGCCTCCCCCCACCTCTCCCCAAAGACGTAAAGAGTTTCACCTCCCAGTAACTTGTTAACTAGGTACAGGAGAGAGGGGGGTGAGAGAGCAGCAGGCAGAAGTCTACGGAAATGGTCCCTGTCCGGTCTGAAGCTGATTCTGCCGGCTATCCCTTTGCCTCACAGACAGTTTTCCTGGTTGGTGTCTCCTTTCCAGGAATGCAAGGTCTTCCAAGTCTTCTGTGCCCATGGGTCCTTGTGCTAATGAGTTGTTAAGGGCCAGAATCTCCTGTTTCTCTCTTGGATAATTCTGTGGGGGGCAAGGAAAGGGTATCAAAACCCCACATTAATTGAGGCTGGTTGCTAGAGGCCTGGAGAGCAGGGGTGCCGTCTGTGGCCCTTTCAATAACCAGTGGGCTCTTGTATGCCGTGCAGGCCATTGCCTGGGTTTGTGTGACAGCAGCAAGCTTGAGCCCACAGATGACCTGTTGGAGCCCCTTTTTAGCTAACAGAGAGTTCCAGGCTCTGCTGGTTAGGTGATGGGAGTGGGTTTGATTTCTATTGTGTGGCTGCAGGAGGGGTCAAAAGGCTGTGCCTCCTGGGATTTCTTTTGGATATGATACCTCTTTCATGGCTGTTTGAAGCAATTTTGTCTTCAGTCTGACTGGCCCTCCCTCTCCTATACCCTTGGTGCTGCTTTATACTAAGTCAAGCCCACGGACCATTTCAGTCTTCTCTGGCTGGTTAGAGCAGGGGTCCCCAACCTCTTCGAGCCTGCAGGCGCCTTTGGAATTCTGACACACTGTGGTGGACAGAGCCGCAAAATGGCAGCCACCAGAGGCGAAGTCAGCTAGAGAATGGCTGTCACCCTTTACCTTCGGTCACACTGAAGATCTTCTGTGCGTGGCAGTAGCTGCTCCCATGGCAGTGTTTTCAATAATCTGCACAGCCCATCAAATCTCCAGAGGCCGGTCTGGAGCCCCACTGTCCAAAGCTTCACCTGGCCCCACCAGCTTTCTAAAACCACTTGGTGGGTGCCAGAGATGGTGTCAGTGGGCACATTGAGGACCACTGAGTTAGAGGCTCCTCCAGCATCTCAGGTACAGAAACACCTTCATGTCTCAGACAGAGAAGGGCCAACATTGCCACTGACCCTTTTTAACTGCTGGGGCTAGAACCAGGACCTTCTGCGTGCAAGGCTGGTAGCTCGGCCACTGAGTCAGGCAGTCCATCATAGGATCCATCATAGGATCGTGGAGTTGGAAGGGGCCATACAGGCCATCTAGTCCAACCCCCTGCTCCATCCAGGATCAGCCTAAAGCATCCTTGATAAGTGTTTGCCCAGCTGCTGCTTGAAGACTGCCAGTGAGGGGGACCTCACCACCTCCCTAGGCAGCCGATTCCACTACTAAACTACTCTTATTGTAAAAGTTCAGGATTGTCTGCTCTGACTCAGAGTGATTAACACATGGAATTCACTGCCACAGGAGGTGGCGGTGGCTACACGCATGGACGGCTTCAAGGGGGAATTAGATAACATATGGAGCAGAGGTCCATCAGTGGCTGTTAGCCACAAGGTATAGATAGGAACTCTCAGTCTGGGGCAAGTGATGCTCTGTATTCTTGGTGCTTGGGGTGGGGTAAGAGTGGGAGGGCTTCTACTGTCCTGGCCACACTGGTGGACCTCCTGATGGCACCTGGTGTTTTTGGCCACTGTGTGACACAGAGTGTTCGACTGGATGGGCCATTGGCCTGATCCAACATTGGCTTGTTTTGTTCTGTTATGACTGGCAGCAGCTCTCCAGGGTCTCAGGCAGAGAGGGATTTTCCCAATATTTCTGCCTTCTATTAGCAGCCGATTGAACCCGAGACCTGCTGTGTGTTCTACCACTGGACAGCCAGCCCCTACCCTGGGGCAGCCAAGTCCCTGGTGTAAACATATTAACTGTCTTTGCTGAGTGGTGGTTAGGGGCATGTGACTTTTGCTCACCAGAATCCAAAAGGAGAAAACAAACCGTGGAGCTAGTCACTGGCTCAGCCCAGAAGCCATCTCTCTCTGCTCAAAACAATATTTTTGTTTTTCCCGATTGGTGGGGGAAAAGAGCTGGCTTGAATTTCAGCTCAGTTGGATTCTTGGAATCAGTCCACCCCAATCGCCTTGGCTTTGCCTCTCATGTAGTAAGCAGGGTGACAGGAAAGGATGGTTGGGCAACGTGGCCTTACTGGAAGGCAGGAAGCTGTTCTTTCTATGGAGAGCTGCAAGAGGGTTCATAGCAGTGGGCTTTCCACGAGTTGAACATTAATGAGGCCTTTAATGCTTCCTGTTTCTCTGAGTTGTCTTTTCTCTGCGATGTTACTTGGAAGCCTGGTCTCTACAGCCTGCTCTATGTGCTGTGTGTGTGTGTGTGTGTGGTGTGTTTAGCTTAGGGACCCGATTGCTTTGCCTAGGGATAGAATAGCAGCTAGAGGGAACCAATGTGTGGCCTACCTTTTCATGCCATTCTTGAAGACTGCAACCTTGGAAATGCATTTCCTTGGAAAGAAGAGACTGGCCCAGCAAAGTTTCTGCAAATACCATTTACAAGTCTCTCTTGGAAGCATGCCAGGAAATAACTCCCCCTTCCCCGAGTAGCCACTTGTGCATCTTATGGGAACATGGATGGTAGATTTGAGGCAGACAGTGGAACTCCCTGCCTCAAAATGTGTGGCTGGCCACTGGCCTGGACTGCTTTAGAAGGGGAGCAGGCAAATTCAAGGAGGAGGAGAGAAGTCTTGTCAAAGCAATATACCATTGACTGCCAGGTGGGGTTGCCTTCTTACCCCTTTTCGTGGGCTTTGTAAAGCGTCTGTCTGGCCTCTGTGGGAAGCAGAATGTGGAATGAGGATTCACGTTAAAAGGCAGTTCTTGTTATCTGTGATATATAAATAAAACCTCTATGTTCACTGACAGCCTACCTGTGAATCCTGTTTTTCACTCTTGCCTTTTTGTTAGGCCTCTTGGAGCAATCTGGCTGGCCACTGCCAGAAATGGGATGCTGGGCTAGGTGGACTTTCACTCTGATTGTCTTACATTCTAGCCTCTGGCTAGTAAACACCTGTAAGCAAAAGCTCCTTTTCTTTGATTCAGCCGGCGCCTAGTCGCTTGGGGACCTCTTAATATTTGTTGTATATCCTGCTTTTTCCACGCCTCCTTCATGTGCAAAAACAGGCAGGCAATTTTCAGTTTCTATTTTCTGGGTTCCAAGCTGGGAATTTCCATGGAAAAATCCCTCAGCTGGTTCAAACTCTGGCTGCTTTTCACACAGCAGCAGTCTCGGAAGTTCAAGGCCCTGAATGTTTTCAGCTCTGTGTGAGCCCAGTGCATCGTGAACCCAGTCTTGTGTCTGCTTATTCCACTGTAGGTTGTGGGCGAATTTTACAAAAGTTTCAGAGCACAGGATGTGGTTTGGAGTCAGTGAGTCTGAGCTACAACCAGGATTGTGGATTGGCAAAGAAGGACCTGCGTTGCATGAAAATCCACAGATCCTGAGAGAACCCAGCAAGGTTTTGGGGTCAGGTTGAATGTGTAAGGCTGGTGGGGGAAGGTTAACTTGGTGCGAGCAGAAGGCCACAATAGCTTTCCAGCACTGTTACCTCTCAGTCACAGTGCCAAGTTATTGCGAGCATTCCATACAACTGGGCCGCCTTAAGTGATGGCCATCGACTTAAGGATTGTGCAAGTTCATGGAGGAGAAAAAATTATCACAGGTATTCTCCAGGATACCTAAATGGAACCTCTATGTCCAGAGGTGGTGTGTGCTCTGGGGAATCAAGGCTGTTACCTTTTTATTCCATTTGTGGGCTATCTAGCCAGCCAGTGTGGGAAGTGGCATGCTAGATTATGTAGACCCACCTTAGTCTGCTCCAGCAGGGCTCATCAGCATCAGCTCATGCTACAGTTCTTAAGAAGCATGCTGCAGTGTTTGGAAGGCAAGTAGAGGACTGCACTGGCCCTCCTACTTCTGAGTAGGAGTGCCACGCGGTCTTCCAACTCGTAATGCAAGTCTGAGTCTTGAGATGAACTCACACTGCCCTGTCACCGTATTGCTAGCAACTAGATCTGCTTGCTGCCACCCCAGATTCTAACCCCCCTCCCTCGTCTGCTCGTGTTCTCCCTTTGATTATGCTGAAATCTAACTGCCACCTAATCAGGGATATGTCTGCTTCAGGGTCAACATCACATATTAAATTTTGAAAGGCTTGTCTGGGTTTGTGCAGTGTAATCAAGGCACATCAGCAACCTCTTTAAAATTCAAAACAAGCCAATGGAGTTGTGTCCCCCCTCCCCCCAGCATTCCCTGGACTAAACGTACCAAGGAATCAAGTTGTAAACAAGCCGTTTTGGATCCCCTTGACAAACGAGTCATGACAGGCTCTTCATTTCCACTTTGTCAAAATATTGTTGTGATGAAATTGCTGTGTGGAAGGAGCTTCCTTCTTGGATAATCACAAGCGTGTTTTATTATGATGGCAATTCTGCGGGTTTCTTTTTGGGCTGTAGAACTTTGGTTTCGACTTGCAGCGAGCCCATTCCTCCGCTTAAGGACATGGTGGCTGTCTGCTGACCTAAGAGCAGGTGTTCAGTTGTCTGTACAGTGTTTCTTCCCGATACCTCCTGTCGTCATGCTCCCATATCACTCAGTTATACGCTACGTCACGTAGCTGTAACCTGTGCTGCTGGTTTTCATGAGCCCCATGGCTAGGGGTAGGTAGATTGAATGGCATTTGGTGGGTGGGCCTTAGCTGCCTCCAACAAATGTGGGTTCTTGCATGTTGCGTGCAAAGCAGGTGCCGGAGCCGGCCAACTTCTGCACTACCAAAATGCTTGCTAGCTGCTCCATGTGCGAAACCACAACCGCTGGATTTTCTCCCATTTTCACTCGGGATGACAAGCTTGGTTAGACTTATGGCTTCCTCCAACCATTCCAGGCATGTCCCCCACCCCTAGAAAATACCACTCTCTCTCCACTGTTGGTGACCTGTTGTCACACTGCTAACGCCAGGATCATTCTGTCATTGCTGAGGAGAAATGTGTGAGCCACTGTGCCATCCGTCCTCCTGTTCAATGTGGCTCATGCACCTTACCTTCAAAATACAGAATGTTCTGAAACGGCCCTCAGAACCAATTAAAGAGGCAGCTCGATGAGGTGGCAGTTCTGTTCTTCACACGTCTGCATGAAGGGAGCTTCTTCCCAGGCTGACTAAGAATCACCGGTCACTCCAAATTTGCCTGGAAGTCATGTGATATTTATTATATAATGGGGCAATTTTCCTTCGGTGAGATGGCAGGTCCTAATTGTCCTGTAATTACCTGGGAAAGGTGATGATTGTCTCCATTTATGTAACAGCAAAACCCTCTCTGCTGCCTTTTGGCTCCAGCTTCTCAAATTGTCATGGCAATTTTATTTTTCTTCACTTCATTAATGAATGTGGTTTCTACAGAGGCATATTAATAATCGCTAATTACTTAGAAATAATTTCTACAGTTCTTTGATTTAAAATACACTCACTGATTTGGACAGACTGATTTTTTTTTTTGCAGTAGCATTGAGTGTGTGTTTTGTAAACAAGCAAAATTAGATTTTAAAAATTCAATATTTTTCATGGGTGATAGCTGGTAATTCCTCAGCAAGGCGTGTAGACACATCTTCCCTCAACCACTTGAAACTTCTTCAAGGCAAGTTGCTCTTGTACATACTGGGTTTCTAGGGGCCTGTGTTTGATCAGATTGTGCAAATGAGTATCACTTAACGCTTTTTAACCCCATCCTCTTGTCCCTGCAGTCTGGGACTTGAGAATCGAATCTCTCAAGACTAGAGAGATGAGCTTTGTTGTATATGCTTGGAAGTGGGCTGTAGATCCTTAATTGTGGGAATAATTCCAGAGGGGTAGCTGTGTTAGTTGTAGCAGAATTAAACAGGAGACCCATAGCCCCTTTCAAGATTTAACAAGCCTTGTTCCACCGTGAACTTTCATGAGTCAGAGCCCGCTTCATCAGATGCACGGAGTGTTGATACAAAGCAGAGACATTTATGCTCTGAGTTCGAGTGACAGAAAGAGGGAGGAGTGGGGAGAAGCGACAATGAGAGGCCAGTGTCAAACAAGAACTCGTCCATCAGTTCATTCAGAGTGGGTGAGAACC
Source organism: Gekko gecko (assembly GCA_029375565.1). Taxonomy (NCBI): domain Eukaryota; kingdom Metazoa; phylum Chordata; class Lepidosauria; order Squamata; family Gekkonidae; genus Gekko; species Gekko gecko. Next base: position 312,830,150 of record JAPDNY010000001.1, on the reverse strand, counting down.
ATTCCCAACTGTTTGGTAGACGGGCAGGTTAGAATCAACATAGAATCTAACTAAGAGAAATGTAGTGTGAGACACATCGAAAGTTTATTTATTCATTTATTATCGTACTTTATAGTCCGCCTTTGTTACTGAGACTCCAGGCAGATTACGTAGTATAAGTCAGTGTAATCAGTATCATGAAATATCTAATGAGCAGTGTGATAGGACTGGTCTTACAGGAATCTGAAACAAAGCATAAAATATTAGATAGGATATGTTACACAATGGAGAAAACAGTGTTACGTAAGTGTAACAACAAAGCAGTGAGGGCAGGATAACATATACAGCAAACACAAAATGCAGTAGTATAGTTCACCGTCCCATTCCCTTTACAAAAATGTCTTCTGAACCATTTTCTTATAATATAGCCCTATTTCCTCTATTAAAATGCCCTCCCGAAGAATTTTACATAGTAGGCTCCTAAATAAACCCAGCAGTCATGGGATAAGAGGACAAGTCCTCTTGTGAATTAAAAACTGTTTAACTAACAAGAAGCAGAGAGTGAGTATAAATGGGCAGCTCTCACAGCGGAATTTGGTAAGCAGTGGGGTACCACAAGACTCGGTACTAGGTCTGGTGCTTTTTAACTTGTTCATTAATGATTTGGAGTTGGAAGTAAGTGGTGAAGTGGCTAAGCTTGCAGATGACACTAAATACTTCAGGGCGGTGAGAACTAGGGAGGACTGTGAGGCACTCCAGAGGGATCTTCTGAGGCTGGGCGAGTGGGCATCAACATGGCAAATGAGGGTCGATGTGGGCAACTGCAATGTGATGCACATTGGTGCCAAAAATTCTAACTTAAAATATACATTGATGGGATCCAAACTGGTCGTGACTGACCATGTGAGAGAGCTGGAGTCGAGGTAGATAACTCACTGAAGTTGTCAGCTCAGTGTGTGACTGCATTAAAGAAGGCAAATGCTATGCTAGGGATTATTAGGAAGGGGACTGGGAAAAAAAATCAGCCAGTATCATAATGCCCCTGTATAAGTCTCTGGTATGGCCTCATTTGGAATTTTGTGTACAGTTCTGGTCACTGCACTTCAAAAAATATCATAGCATTGGGGAAAGTGCAGAAAAGGGCAACTAAAATGATTAAGGGGATGGAACACCTTCCTTATGAAGAAAGGTTAAAGAGGTTAGGGCTTTTTAGCTTGGAGAAATGATGTTTGAGGGGTGACATGACAGATGTTTACAAAATTGTGCATGGGATGGAGAAGGCAGAGAAAGAAGTACTTCTTTCCCTTTCTCACAACACAAGAGCTCACAACACAAGAAATGAATGAGCAGTAGGCTTATTGAACAAATAAAAGCAAGTGCTTCTTTGCCCAAAGACTAATTAACATGTAGAATTCACTGCCACAGGAAGTGGTGGCAGCTACAAGCATAAACAGCTTCCAGTGGGGATTGCAGAGGTCCGTCCATGGCTGTTAGCCAGAAGGTATAACTGGAACACTATGTCTGCTCTGTATTCTTGGTGCTTGGGGGGCAACAGTGGGAGGGCTTCTAGAGTTCTGGCCCCACTGGTGGATCTCCTGATGGCACCCGGGTTTTGGCCACTGTGTGATACAGAGTGTTGGACTGGATGGGCCTGATTCAACATGGCTTCTCTTATGCTTTTAAGAGAAAAAAGTGTGTGTGGGGGATCTTCCTGATCTCCTCAGGCAGGCAGTTCCCCAAGATAGGGGCCACAAGAGAGAATGCACTTGTTTGGTCAGTTGTTAATCTTGTGTATTTGCAGGGTCCCATGGGGCCTGGGACCCACCACACCCATAGGCGTGTCCCCCAGGATAGAGGGAGTAGGTGAGGCCAGAGTTGTTCCACCTCCAGGCAGTCCTTTAAAAGGTGCACCATGGGAAAACCATGGAGGAAGGGCCAGACCTCACCTAAGGCAACCAGGGAAAGGTTACTGGCAGGAGCAGGAGAGGGTGCTGTAAACCCCAAGCACACATTTCCCCCAGGGCAAGCCCTACTAAAGGAACCCTGGAGGAGACAGCCCTGGATTGCAGCCCAGTTTTGGAGTCTGACACCTGAATTGAATCTGACAACTGATGGGTATCCAATGCAGTGACTGCAGAATGTGTGCAACATGCATGCTCTGCCTAACTCCTGATACTAAATAAGCTTCTGTACCAACTGGATTCTCTTGAGTTGACTTCAAGGGCAGACCCACATAGTGTGCATTACAGCAGTCTAGTCTTGATGTTACTGTGGCATGGATCCAGGTGGCCAGATCAGCAGAGTCAATAGGGGGCTTTCTTCTAGACTGTGAAGCTGAAGTAGATTGAAGAAAATGTTTTTGCATCTGCATGAACTTGCTTCTCCAGCAGTAATGCTGGATCCCTTATAACCCGTATGCTTATTCATAGGGCAGTACAGAGACCATAGAACAGTATAGCTGAATGAATTAACTCCAGTAACGGGCGGGCTCATGCTGAGGCATCAGCACATACAGTGAGTGAGGAAGCGAAGGGTCTTTATTCAAGCCTGGCAGGGAGACAGTGGTAAACAGCTTGGTGGAAGCTACTCCGTGTCAGCAATACAGAACAAAGTTCTTGGGCCAGTCACACACTTTCAGAGTAACCTACCTCACAGGGTTGCTGTGAGGGTAAAATGGAGGAGACGAGACTGATGTAAGCTGCTTTGGGCTCCCCTCGGGGAGAAAAGTGGGGTATAAATAAAGTAAATAATTTGGCTTATGATACTTTATTTATTTATCACACTTATACCCCACCCTCCCGGGGTATACTGTTTTTCTACACTTGTGCATTTCATACCGATTTCTAAGAAAAGAGAATGTCTCAAAATTATACAAGTTAGCAACACACAGGAATACAGGTATAATGGAGGAGTGCCTGACTTATTGCTAACTCGGACTGGTAAGGTGCATTGCCATTGCTTCATTTTGAATACACGGAAGCTGCCTTCTGCCCTGCTGGACCGTCTGACCCAGCATCGTCTCCTCTGTTTGGCAGCTGTTTTCTGCATGCAGAGCAGCTGCTAGGCTACTGGGCTAAGGGATGGTCAGTCTAACTGTGCACTGTCCTGTGACTCTCCCACTTTTCTGGCCATAGTCACCATGGGTATGCAGAGCGAGCAGGGTCCCTCTCCAGAAAGGGCGGTCTGAGAACATGAGAAGATACGTATGGGTGGAAGCAGTCCTTCAGGTCCCCAAGTCCTAAGCTCCAGTGGGTATGGTCAGCATTTTGAATTGTACCCTTGTTAGGACTCTAGTCATTCAGAGACAGCCCCACAGGGAGCATGTTAAGTAGTCCGGCCTGAATGTTCCCAAAGTGTGTTTGATTGCTCTGGCCAGAGATCCGTCTTCTCTGGGATGGAGTAGATGGAAGAGTACTCTGTCAAGAGGACTGCAAGCTGAGGAAAGGAACTGTTGAAGGCAACTTGACATCTCGGTGTGGAATGCTTTTCTTTTACCTACGTTGAGGCCGCTCGGCATCCTCCTGAAGCTTTTGGAGGAAATTGATGCCCAAGAAGTAGATTGCAGAAATGGATGTGAATTCAATTATGTAGCAAGGCCACTGAAGCTTCTTGCGCTTTGCTTGCCTTGGAGCACATAGATTTTTCCCCCCTGTAAAAGGGAGCTGGAGAGGAAGAGAATGGCCAAGGAAATCAATAGTCCCCTAGTTAACTGTCTGGTCTTGAACACTTGAGGCATGAGCTGTCTGAAGGACTCCCGCTAGCTTAAATGCCTGCACTTTCTCTCTTTCTCTCTCTCTCTTCCCCTGAGGCCTGAACCCCAACCCAATGCCCCATATATCTCGTGCTCCCTTAAACAACTCTGCCCTCTTTTCCTTGTTGCCATGGATGTCTGGAACTGTCTCCCAGAACACCAGTGTGAAGCCAGTCTCTCAGTTTATTTACTTCATTTATACTTCACTTTCCCACCCTCACGGGGACCCAAAGCAGTTTACATGGTTTTCTGTTTTATCCTCACAACCGCTCTGTGAAGTGGGTTAGGCTGAGAGTGTGTGACTGGCCCAGGATCACCCAGTAAGCTTTCGTGGCAGAACAGAAATTGGAACCTGGAGTCTCCCAGATCCGAGGCTGACACTTGTAACCACTACACCACACTGGCTCTGTGCTTACCTATGAAGACCCGTATTTTCTGAGAGGCCTTTGGCACGGTCCCTCATTTATTATTAGTGTGTGTTAAGTGCTGTCAAGTCGCTTCCAGCTTATGGAGACTCTGTGAATTAATGTCCTCCTAAGCATCCTATTGTTAATAGCCTTGCTCATGTCTTGCACACTGAGATCCGTGGCTTCCTTGACAGAGTCAATCCATCGAATGTTGGGTCTTCCTCTCCTCCTGCTGCCTTCCAACTTTTCCTAGCATTTCCCAGTGACTCTTGTCTTCTCACAGTGTGGCCAAAGTACAATAGCCTCAGTCCAGTCATTTTCGCTTCTAGGGAGAGTTCAGACTTGATTTGATCTAGAACCCACTGATTTGTCTTTTTGCTGGTCTGTGGCACCCATAAAACTCTCCTCCAACACCACATTTCAAATGAATCCACTTTCTGTTGGCTTTCTTCAATTGTCCAGCTTTCACACCCATGCATGGTAATGGGGAATACAGAATGCATGGTCCTGGGGAACATCTTGATCTTGGTTGCCAGTGACAGATCTTTACACTTAAGAATCTTTTCTAGCTCCTTCATGGCTGTCCTTCCCAGTCTCAATCTCCTCCTGATGTCTTGGTTGCAGTCTCCCTTTTGGTTGGTGACGGAGCCAAGGAATGTTTGACAAAGGCCAAATGACATCACCACCCCCGCCCCAAAACAACAAAATGTGAGGACATTTTGGTTTTGCTTCATGCTTCCCTTTGGAAGTAGGTGATAGCAGCTAGGTCTTGACTTGGGAATGGTGGAATCCAGATGTGCGGAGTGCATGCCACTAGCCCCAGGTTTTGTGTTTTGTTCATAGAAGACTGTGTACCAGAAGGGTTAAGGTCACAGCAATGGGAACATGACACTGATCCAAGTAAATGACCGGCAATAAGAAAAAGAAAAATCCTGCACATCAAAGTAATTTGCAAAGTTAGTAACAGAACATTTCCCACAAATTTTTTTTAATGAGGATAGGATAGTGCAAGTAAGCGCTACATTATAGTACAATTTATTTAGATGTACTCTGGTTTTTCTCCCCAGTGGGGACCTGAAGTGGCTTACAGCATCATTCTCCCTGTGATGTATGTTAGGCTGAGAGTGGTGAACGCAAGATCACCCAGTGAGCTTCCATGGCAGAGTGGGGATTCGAACCTGGGTCTGGCACTCTAATCAGTCTGATCGTTCACCAGTTTGGCCTTAGCAAACCATCCCCTCAACATCTCAGCAGCTGCTGCAGATCTGTCTCTTCTCTGTTGCAGATTTATCATGGCAAAAATATAGTTTTAGTTTGCCCGATGCTCAGAGGCATACAGATTATCAAACTCAGAATAAATTTATCTGTTGGTTCGGAATAAAATAATAGTATGATAAATAACAGCACAAGTCTGACACGGATGCACTGTAATCACAGAAGCGCGTTTCTCCTGGAACTCGTGCGCTAGCTACCAGAAAGGGCCCGGTTTGAAGTGGCAGTGGCCCCCAATGCCTTCCTCGACGGGCTGGTTGTCAGCTCATAAAAACAGGTCTCACATCAGTCGTGTCATGGAAGGCCGGCTGAACGGTAGGTGGCAGAGTTACTCCTTTAATGTGTCCTTAGCAAAGGAATGCCTGTTGCTGAAACAGTCTCTCAGCCTTCACCAGCAGAAGCCGGTGCAAACAGCTGTTAGCCCCAGAAAAGCAAAAGTGGGGGGGTTGAGATCTTCCAGGGAACTAGCATCTCTCACCATCAAGGTTGCCAGGGAAGGGAATGGATTCTCAGTGATCATGCAATTTCTGATTAATTACCACTGCATTGCGCAACGGTATTTTTCAGTCTTGGTTTCTCTGGAGCACTTCCAGAGTCCCTTTTAGATAATGTGCAAAACCTGCAAGGCAAGAAACATTTCTAGTAAAAGCAGTCTCTAAGGGTGTTGGAGGAATGTGCTCAAAAATTCCTAGGAAACGGTTTGCATTTTTTAAAAAGAAAATATCTGAGGGCTTTTTTTTAAAAAAAAAATGGCCGTTAGGGGGCGGGCGCGGTGTTCCCACAGAAGTTTCCATTGTGTTATTTCTGGCCCACAGATTTCCACAGTCCTATGGCCGCCTGATCACCACAGTCTAGACTGGCTGGCTGAATTAATTCTTCCCTGCTTAGGTAAGCAGGGTGTCGGCACCTGCAAAGCCAGGTCTCAGCCATAGGAATATCATGCCATTCCCTCTCCCCACCCCACCCCCATCCCCAATGAGGGACCTGCCACTCTGTGCAGTGAGATATTTTGCAAGCATCTCTGCGTTGGTGTCGTGCAGAGGTGCTCAAGCCATCTCACCGGGTGGTGTGCCTTTCAGAGTCGAAAGCGCCTCCAAAAACATCTGAAGGCGTCAGGAACTGAGCGGCACAAGCCGACACCAACTATGGCTGAAAACAAAAACAGACTTGTGGCTGCAAAGCTCTTGTTTTTCTCAGCGACAGATTAATCTGGCTGCCCCGCTGGAATGTGCAACAAATTTTAGTATGTTTTTGTTCCTGGGATGCTGAGGCATGAGCAACAACATCGTGGTTTGGGGGCATGGCTTCTCTGTCCCTATAAGGGAGATGCAGCTTGTGTTCAACTCTAGAAACACATGAAGAAATTGTCTGTTAAATCACTGTTGCATCCAGTTGGCTTTGTCTGCAGTATTGTTTTGTTTTTTTAAGGAATTGCTGCATGCTGAAAGATTGGAACAATCTCTGTAAGCCTTTATCTGCCTGCCCTCGATTCTGCCCAGTTCCGTGTGATGTAGGTGCCAGCACAGCAGCACAGGAAGAACCCTGCAAGATCAAGCCAAAGCCCCATCTAGCCAGGCGCTTGGCAGACTCACAGGCAGGGCTCAGAAGCCCTGTTCCCCCTTCCTGGGCAGCTGATATTCAGAGGTATGCTGCCTTTCAACTTAGAGGTTCATTTAGCCGTCATGGCTAATAGCTATTGATGGGCATACATTCCACAAATGAGTCTCTTCCTATTTTAAAGCCATCTAAGTTTATGGCACTCATTACTATGAGAGCAAATTAGGACCATGGAAAGCCAGGTTCTAATCCTCGTTTAGCTTGCTGGTAGCCATCTATATACACACACTCAGCCTAACCTACCTCACCGGGTTGTTGCTGAAGTATAAAACAGAGATGGGGGAAACTCTATATCCTTGGAGTAAGGGAAGGGCTAAACTTCTATCAGGCGTCATAGGGGTTGGCCTCTTGCCCTGCCAAGCAAAGACTGCAGTGGCAGCTTGTTCCCAAGCCTTGTGGCGGAGCGATGGATTTAACATGCTTGATTTATGGGGAAAAGAGTTTGTCTTGGGTGCATGTTGGAGGGAAATTGATGCCCATTCAGCTGTGGCAGGTATCCTCTGCTGCCATGCCAGTATGAAGGAGAGGCGAGTGAAGCGCTCTCAGTCCACTCCCCTTCCTCCTCCAGCCTTAGGCTGCTCTTTGGCAAGGAGCAATTTCTAGTTCCTGTTGGCATCTCATGCCTGGGACGCTTCCTGTAAACAAGGCTTTTGCTTTCCTTATTAGGCATGTATGTGGCTTCTTCAGCACTGGGAAACCTGCTGGGTGCCACGCAGGATGTGAATGGTGAATCAACAGGTTGAGATCTGGGCCCCTGATAGGGCTGGAAAGGGCTGACGGGGCCATTTAGCTGGCCAGGTATGTTTGCCTGAGCTGCACATGTGGCTGCTGGGCTTTGCTGGCTGCTCTCCCTTTCTACATCTCATTTTCCATGTCTGCTTTGCACATAGGGTTGCCAACCTCCAGGCAGTGGCTGCAGATCTCCTGAGATTACAACTGATCTCTGGGCAACAGAGATCAGTTCACCTGGAGAAAATGGCCGCTTTGGAAGGTGGACTCTATGGCATTCTACCCCACTGAAGTCCCTCCCCTCAACAAACTCCACCCTCCTCAGGTTCCACCCCCTAAATCTCCAGGTTTTTCCCAACCCAGAGCTGGCAACCCTATTTGTACATGAGGTATAACCTTAGTGGTGTGTGCGTCCATATGGGGGGGGGGAGAGTCCTTCCCTGTGGGACTGTTTATGCATCCCCCTGCCCCGATTCTACATAATATTTCTCATGGGCAGTGGTTTCTGGGCAGAATCCAGTTCTCTCTGTGACCACTGTGCAGGTGATATGGCAGCTGAAAGCAGGCAGTTGAACTCTGGGTGCCTGCATTTGAGCCCCAGTGCCACCAGGTCACTTGGGTCTTATCTAAAAGGGCAGTTCATGCAAATGTGCCTCTCTAGCTGGCTTCTGTTTAGCCCCCATGCCTGCCAGGTTGTTCTTGAAAGGGAAATCCGTGGCAGAGAAAGAGAGGGGAGTGAGTGCATGCACATGAGTTCCATGGGCACTGAATAGAAAGGTGCACCAGAGCATCAGGACGGGAATGGCTCTGGAGGAAAACTGGCCTCTGCACAATTGGCATCCTCAGGAAGGCTTCCTTAGCAGATCTTAAATCACAGGGTGGAGGTGGGCATAATGCAGGAGATGTGCCCTGCAGCATTCAGGATCCAGACATTTTAAGCCTTCATAGAGAAGCGAGACTAGAAGCTGCTTGTGTTTACAGGTTGGAGAAAACCAGAACCTGACTCCAATTAAGATGTCGCGGACAGATCGCTGATGTAGCTGGCAGAATGGGAGAATTGGCTTCGTTGCTTAATTTTAGCCGACTGAGTTGGGTTTTGCAATTCAGCACCAGATGTCTGAGTTTCTGGGCTTGCTGGTTTTCTCCCTGCACCTGTGACAGGCTGGAACGCCTTTCAGCACCTCTCTTGTTGGGCACCTGAGGTTGGCAGGGAGGGGCAGCCTTGCAGGTTTAAGTACTACTGAAAGACCCCAACCCACCCCTGCTGTGTAGCTAAGATGCCATGTTGCACTCTCTCTGGGGTTTGTAGACAGCTGTGCATAAGTTAGAGACCATATCTTCCCCTTCTAGAGGTATTATATAAACTGCCTCAGGCTCTGTATACTAATTTGCAAGTGTCTTTTTAACATCCCCACCAGATCTCAAGATAATGCGAGGGGGTGAACTTGGCTGAGTCAGCCCTCCCCACTCTGCACTCCAACGTGTTCCTCCTTCATGCTGGCCTGACCTTTAGCAGCTGAGGCCTCCTTTCTGCTGTCGCCTCCTGGCAATCGGGCTTCAGCACTGAGCTCTCCCCTTTTGATTCCTTCCTTGTTTTTGCTCTGGTCCTGTTTTTCGCTTTTTCAACAAGATCTTGTCTCTGTTGCAAAAGCGCAAGTGGTTGTTCTGCAGCTTGTTTTTGTTTTGTGTTTGCCAGCCTGGGGGAGGAAAGGAAAAAAAAACACGACACCAAGGTTCCTTTCCAGATTTCCACACAGGATCTGCCATCAGCCCTGAGCAAGGCCTTCCCTTGCAGACGGCTTCCACTTGAGGAACAGGTTTGTAGGTTGGTGCAGAAGCATTACAGTCCTAGGCTTTGCAATCCTAAGTCTGCAGGGACTGTGAGTTTGATGTTAGCAATAGTGGCACCTAAAGGTCCAGTGACTAAGAAGGCCTTCCCATAGGTCCCTACCAACTGTAGCTTGGAAAGTAAGGGTCTCCTACCGCATTAGCCTCATTCACCCCAGAGCCCTGGATGATCTCAGAACCCTGAAAGGGTTCCTATGGGCAGAGGTGGACCTTTAAGTAGTTTGAACTCAAGCCTTTAAGGGCAGTTAGCAATACTTTCATGTCGGCTAGAAGTATCAGTGAGCCATGAAACAGCAGTAAGAGGCCCTGTTTTCCTAGCAGAAGGCTCCAAGTTCCATCTGTAGCCCCGGCCATTCAAGGTTAACAGATGTTGTCAAAGACCCTGGTTTGCCTAAGATGTTTGGAGAGCTGCTGCCTCTCAGAGCAGATGATAACTGGGGTGGGGTGGAGTGGGACCTGGGCCTGGAAATGCTTCATATACTTCTATGAATTCAAGAGGGTTGGGAGAGGTGTGGTCAGGCACACTGTAACCTAGATCAGTGGCCACAGCGTGCCATATCCATGCCAGCCTTCTTTGTGCTGCAGTACTGAGGCGGACATGGGAACACCTTCGTTTGCACTGGCACTTTGACCGTCGGCTGCTGCTTGTTACAGAGCTGGGCAGATCAGATCTCAGAACGCTTTGAAGACAATTCTTGGTGTGCTCATGTTTCAATGTACTTCCAGAAAGGGAAACAGTCATCCTCTCCCATGCTCCTGTTATGGGATGGGCGGGGGGTGGGTGGTCAAGTGCCTTGTGCAATCCCAGACCATTTCCGCAGTAGTGAAATTCCCCGCATTGATGTTTTTAAAACTGCCTGTTATGTGAAATTTTCTGCAGTAGATTTTTCCTCACCAGGCGCAAACCCAAAGTTTTCTCCTCCTTCCCCCTTGTTTTTGGAACTCGCTAAAACTGGGGATTTCGAAAATGCGGGGTAAAAAGGAGAAAACTTTGGGCTTGCGCCTGGTGAGGAAAAGTCTAACTGTGGAAAATTTCACATAACGTGTAGTTTTAAAAAGGTCAATGCAGGGAATTTCACTACTGTGGAAATGGTCCCACTTTGTCCCAAGCAGAGGAAGCCATCTGGGGTTAGTGGCGATCTGTTCTCACCTAACCTAAAAGGTAACTTAAAACGCCACTTCTCCACAGTTACTGGGAAACTTGTGGCCTGAGGATGCCTAGAATCTCATTCTGCATTTAAAAATCACCAACTCTGCTCTGCTTGTGTCAGCTTGCTTCTTTATTTACTTCACTTTTACCCTTTCTCCCCAGCGGAGACCAAAGCAGCTTCTATAGTTATCTATTTTATCCTTGTAGCGACCCTACAAGGTAGGTTAGGCTGAGAGACGATGGCTGGTCCCAGGTCACTCAGCAAGCTTCCATGACAGTCCGGGGATTCAAACCTAGACACTTTAAACTCTGCACCACACTAACTCTCGGTGCAGTGGCTTCTGTAGTGTTAGCTACTCCTGCACCATTGTTCTTCCCTGTGCACTTTTTACTGAGGTGTAGTTCTTGACCTGGGTAGCTCAGGTTAGCCCGATCTCAGCAAATCATGGAAGCTAAGCAGGGTCAGCTTGGCTACGACTTGATGGCACTTTCCACCATCACCAGTTAGTGATTCCTCTTACGAGACGGGAGGGCCTACAGGTCTGAGTTTGAACCTGGGGCATGGCGGAATTCAAGGAGAGGGAGCAATCTGGGCTCCTGCTTAGCAGAGGTGTCTGTGTAAGGGTTTAAGGTAGCCAGATGCGGTACTTCCTCAGGAGTTTGCCAATGTAAGCCCTCGCCCTAGTGAAGAGTCTTCGGGAGCCTTCCTCAGGTTGAAAGGAAGCTGTGACATTTCACTGGGTCTCCCTGCCCTGCATCTGTGACAGTTGGAGGGCCGTCTGGAAGATTTCCCCCTGCCTTGCACAATGCTTTTTCCTTGTCTACCACATCTAATCTTGCAGCCCCTCCTGCAGAGTTTCCTTTCTTTTGCCCCTGGCCAGAGCGACCTTGTTTGCATGCACTTCTGGAGACGCTGCCCTGTGTGTGTTTTTAACTTCCAGAAACAGTATGCAAAAATCCCTTCTCAACTCCCCAGTCCTGCTATGTTACGTTCTGTTCAAACTCTTCTTCCCTCCTCCTCCTCCTCCCTGGCACTTACCAGTATGTCTCATTCCTCCTTTCTAAAAAAGGGAGCCCGGCACCAACTGTCTGCCTGTTGCTATAGAGTTTTGGGTGTGGGTTTAACTTGGAAACCCAAAATACCATCTGATTCAGAGCTGTGGTGGTGTCGGAGTTTGCTCATTAGGCAAACTGTGATTTCATTCTCTTAAGGCCTTAAACGGGGCGGGCAGGGAAAGGTGGGGGGAGAGAGCGTCTGTGGTTGGTTTGTTTCTTAATATTATTTTTCTTGTTTTGCTGGCTGCGTTCAGCTGTTTTGTACTTGTCCTCCTTCAGTTCTGCATGGAGCGTTCCCTTCTCTGCAGAGGATGTTGCCTCTCGGCCAGTTTGAAGCCACTGGTACACCTTGCTTTGTAGCAGGGGTCAGTTGGGGGCAAGGGGGAGGACTGCATCTTTTTGGCTGGCCAGCACCTGAAGCAGCACCTTGGGGTGGTTCTCACCCAGCCCCTCCTCTCCCCTCAACCCAGCCTTTCTGTGTACTTTGTTTTGTCCAAAGCCAAACCACTCCCGGTCTCTTCCCCTTGCTTGGCTTTTACAGTGTTTTGAGGTCAACTGAGTTTTTAAAAAAACCCTGATTTTCTCTTTCCAGCACTGAGCTATTTCGGTACATCCTGTTCCTTGGGGTTTCCCTGAAGGTATCTTTTAACGGTGAATGTTTTTTTGCTCCCCTACCCCCACAGCAGCAGAGAGTTGTAAGAAAAGGTTTCTAAGAAACAGTAAGCTGTAGATCTTCTTCGTGGTCTCTGTGCATCACACATATGGGACCTAGTGCCCCTGCGCTGATCTGATCGGTGTTGTACAAAGCTCACAACGGGATATTCGCGCCTCCACCCTGAGTGTGCGCGGGAACCCCGACTGCGCATGCCCAAGGGGGTGGATCATGGACATCCCGCCAGTTCTCTTTTGACCACCGTGCTGTTAACAGCTTTTCCGTCGGTTGGTGATCGTTCATTTCTCCTCACTTTGGAATTCTTCTTTTTTCTTCAATCAGAATATTTGTTGTGAACTGTTGGACTTTTGTGAAGAACTGTTAAGAAGGCAGCGGAGTGAGAACTTTCCAAGGTCTTTGGACCTCCCCCCCTCCCTTTCTTTCCCTCACGCCTGAGGAACTAGTTTATGGATAGATAGTGGGGGTGCGGTGGCTCAAGTGGTTAAGACACTGAGCTGCAGGCTGTGGAAGGTCAGTAGTTCAGCAGTTCGAGACCCGAGACTGCCGCATGACGGAATGAGCTCCCGTCTCTAGTTCCAGCTCCTGCCAACCTAGCAGTTCGAAAGCAAGAAATTGCAAGTAAATAAATAGGTACCACTTCAGTGGGAAGGTAACAGCGTTCCGTGCATCTTGGTGTTTAGTCATGCCGGCCACATGACCATGGAAATGTCTTTGGACAGCGCTGGCTCTTCGGCTTTGAAACGGAGATGAGCACCGCAACCCTAGAGTCGGATTCGACTGGCTTTCGAGCAAGGGAACCTTTACCTTTTTTAGTGGGGGTGCTTTAAGAGGTGTGTCTCATGTGGGAGTAAGTTGGCTCCTAGGGACGAACACACGCTCTGTATAATTTGTTTGGGTGAATCTCACTGTCTGCAGGGTTGCACTCTGTGCGAAGCTTTCAAATCAAACACGCAAGAATAGAGTGGCAAGGTTGAAAGTTGCCCTTTGGGAAGCGGCCCTCACCTCTCCATCATCAACTATGTCGACCAAACACCCTCAGAAGTCGTCTGCATCGACTGAACCCCCACCGACAAGTCCATTTCAACGCCAAGGTCGAGGGCTACCCTTTCGACACTGAAACTGCCTCAAGCAGTCAAATCTGCTTCTGACGCGGGCCCATCCCCATCCAAGAAGCGCTCTTCCAAATCTGTCTCTTCTGCCTCGACTTCGGCGAAGAAACAGAAGAGAGATAAGTCGCAGAGACATAGCTCTCATAAGTCGACTGCCGGGGACCCGCAGAAGTCTCACAAAATGAGCAGCATGGTAACCCCCTAAGGGCTCTGTGCTGCCTACGATACCGCAGTCACATTCCCTATCGACGCATCCCTCTGTACTGGAGCTGCCGATTGAAATTCTCGACTCCCCAGTCAGGCAGCTGAACCCTCCAATACTGGAGAGGAACCTTGGATGATGCTCCCCATCTGTATCAGTTTTGGATTCCAAAGATGATATGGCGTCCAGCATCGGCCACCACTCTCCATCCGCCTCATTCTAGACTAGTGGGCGCTCCGACTCTGACCGTCGATACCGACCCAGTGACCGATCCCACTCTCCCATCCACACGGACAATTGAGGTCGATGGGATGAATATCCGGTCCGTCCTGGCCGACACCACTCATCCCCGGTCACCCAGGAGGGATTATTCGCCCAAGCCACCTACAGGTCTGGGCTCTCCCTCTCGCTATCAACATCACTCATCGATGCTCCGTCCATGGGATCATCATCATCACATGCCGTACTGGTTTTCCTCCTACCCTCTGTCAGCATCGATGCCCTGGCTAACGCCTATGAGGCCGAATGACTGGGGCCACCATTCCACCCTGCCCCGCTCTCCACGTTGTCCACCCCCTTCTGCATCCCTCTCTAAACCACCAAAATCTCTTCCTCCAAGGCAAGTCTCGCCTCGTCTCCCATTGTCTCCTCCACCACTGAAAGAGCCGATCCCTATCCAGAGATTTCCATCATATTCCAAAGCCTCCCCCGTTGCTTCTGATGTTGACCAGTCTGACGATGAGACCTCACCTGGAGATACCTCCTTAAAACATAAGGTCTCCAAAAATCTTCCAATCTCCCCATCGGAGGACTTGTCTTCATATGGAGATCTTGTGAAAAGAATGGCTCATTCATTGGGTCTGTCCATCGTCCAACCTCAACCATCGATATTGGATGCGGTTTACAATGTGGTCGAGATGGACACGTTGACAACTATCTTCCTTCCAATGTTGAGGGTCCTCCTGCACGCTGTCAAAGTTCCCTGGGAGAAGCCCTCTTCTGCACCAGTGTCGACCAGGAGACTGGATCACATGTACTGAGTGCAAGATGAAGGAGCAGATTTTTTACATGTCCATCCAAAACCTAATTCTTTGGTCATCTCCTCTTCTTCTAGGAACAGACGTTCTCATACAACTCTCTCTGACAAAGAAAGCAAAAAGCTTAATGCTTTTGGAAGGCGTTTCTACTCAGCGGGAGCCCGGGGAATCAAAACATCCAATTATATTGCATGTATGACCAGATACCAGTATGCGTTATGGCAACAACTTGCAGACATTTTGCCCTTTCTTCCGGAAGAGAAAAGTCAGGCAGCCTGAACCCTGCAGAAGGAAGGCATGGTTCTGGTGAAGCAGCTTCTGAATTCTTCTAAACACTCACTAGACACCTTCTCCAAAACTATGTCTTCAGCGGTCGCACTTCGTAGGCATTCCTGGCTGCGAACGACTTCTTTGCCTCCTGATACCAGGGTGTACATAGAAGATCTTCCCTTCAATGGGGAGGGGCTGTTCCACTCCTCTACTGACTCTGCTCTGCAGGAGATGGACAAGAGCATAAAGGCCTCCAGATCCTTGGCGATCTCTGCTCCCCCCAAGCCATACTGCCAATGTTTCTGGTCCCGCTACAACTTCAAACGCCCATATAACAATAAACCTTCCCCAGTCATCCACGAGCCAACGCCAGCAGTACCAATACACTGCGAGGTCCAGATACGGCTTGCAACAACAAAATTCCAGAGCAAAATTGCAAAAGACTTCCAAACAGGGTCTTTGACTTGCCCCGGATTGCTTCAGGGGACTCTACCCATCTTTGACTTGCCCCGGATTGCTTCAGGAGATTCTACCCGCCTTTCCCCATTCCTATCTATGTGGCGGCTCATCACTACAGACCGATCGGTTTTGTCTATTCTAACCCATGGCTATTCAATAGAATTCGTGGACTTTCCAACGCTGCTTGTTTTCCTGGCCACCCCTCCCTCTTTTCCCTCCTTCTCCAGGAGGTCACCTCCCTCCTGGCAAAAGATGCAATAGAATGGGTGCCGAAGGCATATGAGGGGACAGGTTTTTATTCCTGTTACTTTGCCATTCCCAAACAAGATGGGGGTCTGCGCCCGATTTTAGACCTACAGGGCCTCAACATCTTTGTGGAATACTGCAAATTCAAAATGACATTGTTGCGAGTAATCCTCCCTCTTCTGGCTCGGGGGTCCTGGATGGCGACCATCAACCTCCAGGATGCGTACTTTCATCTCAACCGAAAGTACCTCCGACTTTCCATAGGGGACCTCCACTTCTGGTACAAGTGTCTTCTGTTTGGCCTGTGCACGGCGCCACGGGTCTTCACCAAGACAATGGTGGTGGTGGCGGCCTATCTCCGTCTACACGGGATTGGCATCTTTCCCTACATAGATGATTGGCTGTTAGTAGCAGATTCCTTGGTGCTCCTGGAGAACCATATTTCCAGGACTCTCCATCTCCTGTCCTCCCAGGGCCTACAGGTCAACTATCAGAAGTCCCATCTGCACCCCTCACAGAGGGTGCAGTTCATTCATGCAGTGCTGGACTCTTTGACATGTATGGCTTACCTCCCTGCAGACAGGGTGGCAACCCTGTCGTCTCTCACGAGGGACGTGCGAACAAACACCTGGTCCACGGCCTTTCAAATCCAGCGTCTGTTGGGTCATATGTCAGCCACCATGGCCGTACTTCCGTTCACCAAGCTGCACATGAGGCCTCTACAGATGTGGTTCTTGCAGCGCTTCAAACCACTCCAGATGAGCCAGTCTCTCCATCTCGAACCCCCACCGAATGTAGGGGACTCCCTGTCGTGGTGGACAATAGAATCCAATCTAACCCAAGGTGCACCTTTTCACCCACCAAACCCATGTCTCACACTTACCACCGATGCTTCCCTGTGGGGATGGGGAGCCCATCTCAACGGCATATGTGTCAGGTACCAGTAGGATCCTCTCACTTCAACCAAGCATATCGTCTGTCTGGAACTACTGGCAATAAAACTGGTGCTGAGCTCCTTCCAGCCCATTCTTCAGGGGCATCGCGTGGCTGTTCTCACAGACAATACTACAGCACTCAGCTATGTCAATCGTCAGGGTGGAACTGTGTCCTAGGCTCTTTGCCACCTGGCAATCCACCTGTGGGAATGGTGTGTAGGCAACAACATCTTCCCTGTGGCCACCCACATTCCAGGAACCTGCAGTGTCAAGGCAGACCTTCTCAGCAGGGGTCTCACTCAGCATCACAAGTGGGAGCTGAACTGGACATACCTTTGCCCACTCTTTCAGAAATGGGGCACTCCGGAGATAGACGTATTCGCCTCCAGAAGGAACACAAAATGCCCGTTCTTCTGCAGTTGGGGGGGAGCAGACCCTCTCTCTCTAGGAGATGGCCTCCTCTACCCATGGTGGCAAACGTTCCTATATATGTTTCCTCCTCTATCCCTCCTCTTACGGGTGGTTCAGAAACTAGCCAGAGTCATGCCAGACTGTATCCTAGTGACTCCATGGTGGCCCATGCAACCGTGATTCACCACTCTTTTTCAACTCGCGAGAAGCAGGTACCACCACTTCCCCAGAGTACCGGATCTCCTTCTCACGGAGAGTGGAATGCTTCTTTACGTCGGCATAGCCTGAAGTTGACGGCCTGGCGGATAAAGCGATAACCTTCTCTGATCGTGTCTCAGAGGTTCTGCTGAATGCTCGAAAGGCATCCACTCGCCTTTCCTATCAGAGGAAGTGGCTTAGGTTCCTTTCCTTCTTGCAGACATCAACTACTTCACCAATGTCTGTGAGTATAGACAAGATCCTCAAGTTCCTCCTGTTGCTTGGTGATCAGGGCCTTTGCCACTCGTCTATTAAAGTCTACTTGGCAGCCATTTCTGCTTACCACAATGGTTTGGACGGTTACTCTGTCTTTTCACATCCCACTTCGAAGAAGTTCCTTCGAGGACTCATTCGATTGTATCCCTCTGTAAGTGCTCCAATGCAGCTGTGGGATTTGCCATTGGTGCTCCACCACCTCACAAGGAAACCGTTCGAACCAATGGCAACCTGCGACTTACAATACGCAGCTTGGAAAACTGCTTTCTTAGTGGCAATGACATCGGCCAGGAGGGTCAGTGAACTGATGGCACCATGCCATGATCCTTCATACCTAGTCTTTTTGCTGAATCAGGTGTGTCTGATGCCGGATGTCTCCTTTTTGCTGAAAATAGTCTCGGAATTTCATTTAAACTCCGAAATCTTCCTGCCTGATTTCTTCCCACACCCTGAAGGGGAAGAACAATGTCTTCTTCACACCCTTGATGTCAAGAGGGCACTTCTCTTCTATCTAACCGGACTCAGTCCACTAGAAGGGACAATACTCTCTTCCTCTCGTACTCCACTGCCTTACTGGGGTTGAGGATTTCGGCTCAACCCCTATCCAGATGGATTGTTGGGATAATAAAGTGTGTTAGCAAAGCGCCCCCTCCCTGTACACTTGAGGGCGCATTCCACCAGATCGATGGCAACTTCCACAGCTTTCCTGAAGGGCTCATCGCTGTCCTCTATCTGTCGAGCTGCCACATGGTCCACACCTACCACGTTTATCAAACATTACACACTAGATGTTCATGCGCAGCATAAGGTTGATCTGGGTCATTTGGTCCTGTCCTCTGTGGCGCACTGAGCCTGACAGCGCCCACTTCCAGGTGAGGCACTGCTTTTCAATCTCCCATAGGTGTGATGCACAGAGACCACAAAGAAGATGAACAGGTTGCTTACCTGTAACTGATGATCTTCAAGTGGTCATCTGTGCAGTCACACTGCCCGCCCGTCCTTCCCCACTGCTGTCATCCTCAGTTGTTCATTTACATAGCTTTGGTTGATGGCGATCAGAAGGAACTGGTGGGATGTCTGTGCTCCACCCCCTTGGGCATGCACAGTTGGGGTTCCCGCACAGGGTCAGGGTGGAGGCGCGAAAATTCCATTGTGAGCTTTGTACAACACCGATCAGATCAGCGCAGGCACACTAGATCCCATAGGTGTGACTGCACAGATGACCACTCGAAGATCATCAGTTACAGGTTGTTTTTCTCCTCCTCAAGAGATGTGGGGAGGGGGGTAGGTTATGAAGTGCATCTTAATGAACTCCAGGGGTCAAGGTTGCCTTCAGCCATGGGGCCTGTGCATACCTCATCATGGGTTCAGAGTGGTGCCCCCTGCCTCCCACACGCCCATCTCAAGCCCAAGTTCTTGCTTTTATTCTTGTACATTCTTATGGAGAGCCTTTCTTCCCATAATGCCTCATTAATCTGGCTGAACAGAACCTCCATGTTCAGAGGCACTGTACCTCTGACTACTGACTGCTGGGGGCTAGCAGGGTTGTTGCCTTCTTGCTCTGCTTGTGCTCTTGCAGAGGTATCCGGTTTGTTACTGTTAGTAACTGGGTGCACCTTTGGGTCAGATCCAGGTGAAATGCATTGTTGTGGTGGGTGTCTGCCAATTCCTATTGTCTTGAAGAGATAAATGGAACCTCCATTTTCAGAGGCTGTGTATCCCAGGTATTAGACACTTGAGGGTGGGTGGGTTTACCTTCATTCTCTGCAAATGAGTTGCTCATTGGGTATTTGACTGGTAATTGTTAGGAACTGGATGGTGGGGGGGAAACATTCCCCCTGGTTTGATCCTGTGTAGAAGCAGCAGGGTGGGCAGATTCTTGGTGGATCAGGAAAGCAGAGGTATCGCACTTCTGAATAAATGGGGAAGATGCTTGGCATAGGTGGTTAGGCAGTAAGACCAGGGAATTTGTTTTTATCTACACTGGATTGCTTCCGGATGGGGAAGCGGAGGAGGCAAGGAAAAACAGCACTGCTAATCTTGTTGTCAACCATCCCGCCAACCAGCTCAAACATGCTCCAGCATATTCAAGTGTTTCTGAAACTTTTAAAATTCTGCCTTCTCCTTTCTAACCTTCCTGTACCTTCCACAGCCCCTGTCAAAAGACCATGTTTTTGCCTGCTTCACAGGTGAATGCATATCCATCTTTGCATATGGCCATATGTGTGCAGCCCGCTGTTGAGAACAATCTCAGTGCTGGCATTAGTCAAAGGGGGGGGGCAGCAGAGTAGACCCTCCTGAGCTCGATGAACAAAAAGTCAGACTTGGTATAAGGCAGCACTATAGTTCCTAGAGGGATCTTGCAGGCTGAGCAGGTCAAAGCTCAGAGGCTGCACTAACCTCATCCACCACATGATGCATTGAGGTATAGATTGCAAAGAAATTAAGGTATATCTTGAGGATAAGCCACAGTTGTATTTCATTTCTCTGTCTAATACAAATGTACCCTGCTTTTATTCTATCCTGGAATGCAAAAGGGAGGGGTTTTTTCAGGAGGTCTCCCCTCCAGGTACTGGCCAGATCGAAACCTGCTTATGTTCCCTGCCTTTCTCCCCAGTGGAGAGCCAAAGCAGCTTAACATCCTTCTCTGTGTGATCCTCACATTAGCCCTGTGAGTTTGGTTAGGCTGAGAGCGTGTGACTGGCCCATGGTCACCCAGCGAGCTTCCAGTGGCACGAGTGGGGATTCAAACCTGATCCTCGTGTGGCTCCATTAACCACTATGCCGCAGTGGCTCTCCGCATTAAGGTACTGAAGTGGCAAGTCTGAAGCAGAATCTCCGGCCTTTGTTCCACTGCTGCGGCCTGGTTTGCTTGTTCCTGTTAGGTGCAGCGCTGTTTTGATTTAATAATCAAATGAAAAGTTCAGTGAAAGCCTTCTGGCCTCTTTATCTCTGCGTGTGGTTTATATAATTTGCCACCTGCGCCCCTCCCTTCCCGGTGTTCTGGAGAAGCGTGTCTTGGAGTCATAATTGGAAGATGTAGCACCCTGGGGATGCTTCTCATCTGCCAGAACAACAGGTGTCTCCCCCCCCCCGGTTCCTGTCGTTTTCCTGTTCTTTTCCTCCGGGCTTTGTCTCCAGGGCCAATCCTTGGGAGGTCTTGCTAGCACTGAGTGGAACAGTCTGCTGCTTGATTGGGCTTTTGGAGGTGTCGCTCAGCTAGTACAGTCTCAAATGGCCTTGATGTTTTGGGCCACATCTCATCCCTTGCGAACCTATCCGATCACTGTGGTCACCTTTGAAGATCCCGTTTCAAGTGCCCCCCACCTTCTGGGATTTTTGTGCCCCCACCGAGTCTTCTCTTCCTCAAGCAAAATGCGCCTAGCTCCTTCACCCTTTAAAAGGCAACCTTTACAAGGAGAGTGCAGGGAAGCCATCAGGGAGCCAGAGGCATCTTGCCATCACTGTTCAGGAAATCCCAGATGGAGATAAGTGGTACTTATGGCCTGGGGAAGCACCGGATTTTTCAGCCACAGGGCAGGGGTGGAGCGTGGTCACCCCTGCCCTGTGGCATGTCTAGGGGTTGCAGGTTATGGCTTCCTCTGTAAGCCTAATCCTTGGGTGTCTGTTTCCAGCCCCACGACCTCTGTCTCCTGGCCCAATGAAGGCCACCCAGTTGGATCTCTCTGGAGGAGGGCTGGTGTGTGTGTGTGTGTGTGTGGGGGTGCCACCCTGTCCTCTCTCAGCAGCTGCACACATCTGCTTGGGAGGGGAAAACACTTGGCCGTGCAGAGTGGGAACACTCTGTCTCTCTCTCCACAGGGGCTGGGAGGGGCTGGCAGGTTTTGTGGGTCTGCAGTAGCTGGCTGCGGCTGTCGGCACTGTCTGTGAAGCCTGCCCAGCACCCTGTTCCCCCCACCCCTGATAGAGCACAAGAGTGTCTGTTCCTCCTTCTTAGCTCTTGTAGCTTGCCGTTCACTGAGCACTTACCTAATTTTTTCCAGAGCAAAATGAGCCACACACATACAGTATGTCTGTACTGTCCGTGCAGAGCACACCCAGTAACACTAGCCTGCCAGGGAATTCTTTGCTCTTTGTGTATGTGTGTGTTTGTGTGTAAGGAAGAGAGAGAAACTGGCTGCTGGGAGAAACTGTTTGATCTTTCCGTCTGCTCGCCCTGCTGGTGCTGTTCCCTCCCCTTCATCAGCGTTGAAAGGGGCAGAAATCAGGTTTTGGCATCAGTAAAAGGAGTTGGAAAGCACTCTTTGAGAATTGCCAGCTTCTTCAGAGGTGTGTTTGTTTATGTGGTCCATTCCCCACTCCCCTGTAGAGATCAGACCTCTTCTGCTCATGTTTTATTTTAATTGACTGTTCCTGTCCCACTGCTCAGCCTGAGCTCTTAAGGCAGCGTGGCCTCAACAGAAGTTAAACAAAAATTTAAAAGCCATCGATTAAAATACATGACACCCCCCCCCATCAAAACAGCAATAAATGTTTAGGAACAAACAGCAGAAAAAACATGTTGCCTGTGAAAGCTCAGGAGAGTAAAATGTTCCTTACCTGGTGCCCGAAAAGCCATCCAGGCAAGCAAATGCTTAATGAACTTATGGAACTCACTGCCACAACATGTTGACGGCCACTAGCTTAGATTGCTTTTAAAGCAGGCTAGGAAAGTTCCTGGCAGGGAAGAGGTCTGTCAGTACTCAGTAGCTGTTGGACATGCTGTCAAAATACCACTGGAGGTGGTAGCACAGGTGGAGGACCTTCCAGGTCACTTGGGTGGCCATTTCTGGAAATGCAGTACTGGACTGGACAGCCAGCTGGCTGAAATTGAATCTGGCGAAGACGGAGGTCCTATGCCTGAACCGCAGTGATCCGAGGGTAGGGATCCCGCTTCCGACCTTTGATGGGGTGCCATTGGTGCCAGCGCCAGAGGTTAGGAGTTTGGGAGTGCTCCTGGATGCCTCTTTAACAATGGAGGCCCAGGTAGCAGCCACTGCAAAGTCGGCCTTTTACTATCTACAGCAGATTAGGCAGTTGGTTCCCTTCCTTGAATGCAGCGCCTGGCAACAGTGATCCATGCGATGGTCACCTCGAGACTGGACTACTGTAATGCCCTCTACATGGCCTGCCCTTGTCACAAATCCACAAGCCGCAGCTGGTGCAAAATGCCATGGCCAGGCTATTCGGGAGCACATCCAGCCTGTGCTCAAGGCATTGCACTGGCTGCCTATAGCATACCGGATTCGCTTCAAGGTGCTGGTTCTTACCTTTAAAGCCCTTTATGGCCAGGGGCCTACATACCTGAGGGACCACCTTTCCCCATATGCGCCCCAGAGAGCACTGCGATCAGGCACCCAGAATCGGCTGCTCCTCCCAAGTATTAAGGAGGCCAGACTGGCAACAGCGAGGGCCAGGGCTTTTTTGGTGGCGGCTCCACTCTGGTGAAATGAGCTCCCAGAGGAGATCAGGGCCCTGCAGGACCTTTTACAGTTCCACAGGGCCTGTAAAGTGGAGCTCTTCCACCAGGCTTTTGGAGCCATCACCACTACTGCTACGACCACCATTGCATAGTACTTGACATCTCATGGTGGAAGAGCCCTGACCCGCTGGACCCTGCAAGTATCTCCCAAGCCATTTCCCTCATGTCATCTGAAGCATTTTATGATATCTGAAATTGCATGGAGCTGACGTTACAATGACTAGCACTTAATCATTACTTGTGGTTTTAAACTGTATTTTAATTTTATATATATTAATTGTTGTTATTTTATATGTATTGTCGAATTTTACCAGTTGTAAGCTGCCCTGAGCTGGCCTCGGCCAGGAGGGCAGGATAAAAATTTAAATAAATAAATAAATACTTAAATTCACAATCATTATAAGTTTTCCTGGGACTGGCTTCTGTGTCTCTGGTAACTCCCATTACTGCCTTTCTTACATCTGTATGGTGTGATGGCTGAACTTCCTTCCTACTCATGGCTTGCTAAATTCCTGTCTATTCCCTGAGCTCCCTTGCCACCTTCTGCAAGCATCCCTTTGCTTAGGCATCTCGGTTCTGTCCTAAGAGGTTTGGCTCCAAAGGTTGGCACGATGCAGCTTCCAGGATGCCCAACTCAAATCAGGAAGAGGCAGGTTGAAATCCCCTCTCAGCCTTGAAGCTTACTGGGTAACCTTGAGCTAGTTGCACTCTCTCTGTGTCTGTCTGTCTCTCTTTCTCTCAGCCTAACTTGGTGATTGTGAGGATAAAATGGATTAAAAAAACCAAATCAGCCAGTATCATAATGCCCCTGTATAAATCAATGGTGCAACCTCATTTGGAGTACTGTGTACAGATCTAGTCACCACACTTCAGAAAGGATAGTATAGCATTGGAAAAAGTGCAGAAAAGGGCAACTAGAATGATCAAAGGGTTGGAACACTTTCCCTATGAAGAAAGGTTAAAGCACTTGAGGCTCTTTAGCTTGGAGAAATGACGGCTGAAGGGAGACATGATTGGGGTTTATAAGATTATGCATGGGATAGAGCAGGTAGAGAAAGAAGTACTTTTCTCCTTTTCTCACAATACAAGAACTCGTGGGCACTCAATGAAATTGCTGAGCAGTCTGGTTAGAATGGAAAAAAGGAAGTACTTCTTCACCCAAAGAGTGATTAACACATGGAATTCACTGCCACAGGATGTGGCGGCGGCTACGCCTGCTTTGCAGGGAGGGCAGGGTATAAGTTTGATAAATAAATAAATAATAAATACAAGCATGGATGGCTTCAAGAGGGAATTGGATAAACATATGGAGCAGAGTGCCATCAGTGGCTATTAATGATAATCCAGTGATGCTCTGGGGCAAGTGATGGCTCTGTACTCTTGGTGCATGGGGGGGCAGCAGTGGGAGGGCTTCTTGTGTTCTGGCCCCACTGCTGGACCTCCTGATGGCACCTGGTAGTTTTAGCCACTTTGTGACACAGAGTGTTGGACTGGATGGGCCATTGGCCTGATCCAGCATTGGCTTATCTTATGTTCTTATGTCTGCAAAGGGTGAATTAAGAATGTGATAGACTGAATAACAACAACAGATGCAGAGGGACCTTCAGGCAAATGGTTCCCAGAGGCCCCCTTCCTATTTTTTATTCTTTCAGTCTTTTCCTTAGCATTCTCACCCTTCTTGAATTCTCACTTCAAACCTTTGCATGCCTCTTTCTCCCTCCCTTACATGCCAGGAGCCAGTAGCATGTTCTCTGTTTGAGGCTCAAGCATTTTCCAAGCTGTGGGTGATGTACCATGTGGGCTTCCCCTTGAGGCTAATGGAGGTACCTCCTGTATTCGCATGAGTTGTACGTCACTCTTGTTTAATCACAGAAGACATGACGCCAGAGAAAACAACTGCATGTGGTCAGTGCCAGCAGATGCCAGGGCTGCTTCATACCCCTGTTGGCAGCAAAAAGGCGATCCTGTGACTTGTCAGAATGCTGTTTGCTCTGCCAACCCCAAGAGTCGGTGTGATGTTCTGAAAACAGACGCACTGTACATTTCACGTTGATCCAGGTGGAGCAAGCTTTGTTTCATTTTGTGTTCTGAAGGGGAAGAGGGAACTCAACCCACACAGTTCTTGGACAGCGCACAGAAGGTCTTGTAATCAGACTCCCGGCCCAGAAGGCTGTCCGTTCTGGAAGCGGAGTATCTTCAGAGCGGGCCTTCTCGTCTTAGGAGTAGGGAGGACGTTGTTCTGAGCCAGGAAAACCCAATTGCTGTGCCTAGAAGTGAGGGGAGGCACCAAAACCATGCTAAATGCTTCTTGCCTTGATTTACATGTTGGAAGTGCACTTTCTGTAGTTCCACAGCACTGGTCCCCAAGCCCGCGAGCATCTTTGGGATTCTGACATAGGGCAGTGGGCTCAATCACAGAATGGCTGCTGCGGGAGGCGGAGCCAACCACAAAATGTCAGAGAGCAAGGTTATCTATAACTCTAATAGTACCTCTTCAACATTTCAGGCAGAACTTCTTTTTAAAAGCATTTGGTGGGCACCACGGCACCCACAGGCACCACCCTGGGGGCTCCTGGTTCGACAGGGACCTGGATTATCGTAATCATGATTGCTGTTGTTATCATATTCATAATAGCGCCTGTTACATTTTTTTAATCTCGCTTTTCCTCCATGCATGAAGTCCCCTCCCCTCCCCTCCATTTATGCCTGTGGAGAATGCCCAGCATCTGGGGGTCCCTGAGGAAGGATGGGTAGTCTGTCTTCCATTGGGGTTGCTTGAAGATTCGGACTTGCTGGACAAACTGTGGAGCACCCTCCCCACATGCACGCCTGAACTGTTGATTCCTCAAACTGCACTAATTCAAACATTCAGGAGGTGGCCCACTTAAACCAACATGACCTGCATGTCCTGGCTAGAATTTCATTTCTGCACATTTGGTTGATTTCCAGAATGGGCAATGCAAATTGCAGGGAGGCTGCGTTCTTGTGATTTGCATGCCACATTGCAGCTTCCGTGGCCGATGACCTTTCCATGGCGTTCCAGGAAACCTGCCTTAAGCTGCCTGGGGTGGCTGGTCACTTCCCCCTTTTTAGGACCAGTGACATTTGCCGGGCCTTTTATTAGCAGAGACCCAGATAAGACGCTTGTTTTGCTTCTCTTTCTGTCTTTCTCTGGCAGTCTTTGTTTTCACAAACATGTATCTGTTCTCCCCCGCCTCTATGGGAGAAAGTTTGCTTCTGTGTTCTTTCATCTGTGGCCCACAGGCCTCTGACTCATGTTCTTTGAGCATGATGTAGAAACTGGGGACCAAAGGAAAACAACCCCCATTTAGGATCACTCATTCTTTGGAAGGGGTGCTGTATGACCAGGGGTTAACCTGCTGGACATCTTTTTTTAACACTCAGTCCTTGGAGATGATCATGAGTAGAGGGTTGTTTATAGGCAAGTAGCAGCCAGGCTTTCCACGGAACCTGGGGCGTTTTCCAGTTTTCTCTCTCCTTCTGCTGTTTCCCTCCAGCTCCTGCTACCACTCTGAGCAGTTGAGAAAGCAGAGTTGTGCCAATTCACAAGAAAAAGCTGGAGGGAAAAGTCAAGTTTGCTTGGCAGGCCTGTCCTTGCTGGGCCCCCTTAGCTTTAACACAAGGGACTAGATCCTGTGGGATCCATTTTGGTAGTGGCGGCACTTTCCCCGTAAGCAAGAAGTTCCACAGCTAATGGAACAGATCTGTGGGATTTACTCAGCATATTCTCAGGTAATGGGCAGATACCTTGACCCAGCCACTTCATAAAGTGCACCTTGACACCAGCCTCGCTGTCTAATTTATTCATGCTGTGATGAAAGTCTTGAGATTTGCATGCAATCGATTGGCTTGTGCTAATTTTGAGTACAGGTTCATCTCGTGGGTGTTAGGGATGATGGTCAAATTGGACCACGTGACACCCCGCCCATCCTCTAAGTGCAGAACTGTCCAATACATTTAATTCTTTGTCATAATGTAGGTCTCAAAGTGCTTTATGGAGAGTAATCCATAGGCCGCAGTTGGGGTTGAAAGCTGTGCACATTTCCTGCATTCTGTTCCACATGCAATGAAGGCTTTTGTGCCTCCTCTTAGTTTCAGGGTGGGACGCTGAGGCTCCCAATTCCAAAAATCCATGGTTGTGTTTACACTGCGGGAAGGCAGGGAGGAGGGTGAACAAAGTGCCAGCTTTGTAAGGAACCGCTTTTTGACCCGGCGCCAAGTTTGGAGACAGAATACGCTGATTCCTGTGAGAGCTCCTGAAGTCAGACTGTTTACTGCTTTTAATTACAGGGTTAGAAAGAGAGAGAGAGTCTGCTTTTTCCACCTCTGCACTTTTTTTGGGGGGGGCTGAATTTCTTAGAAAGGGCCTGACCTCCAAAGAGCTGTTTCTGCATGACAGGGAGGCGATTCTCTAGTCTCAGTGGTGGTCTCAGTGGAAGGCCATCTGGATGGGTCCTTGTTTAACCCAAAGAGTGGGCAGTACCCCCCCCCAATGCACCCCTGCTATTCCACCCACCGCTGGACCACTGTGATTTTGGAACACTGTCTGTTCTTTGGCACACAACAAGAGGAGAGTAAATCTAAAGAGGTGGCCACATCTGTCCGTTGTAACAAAATCCTACAGGCGTCGAGTTGCACCTTACAGGCTAACAAGTTTATTTCGGAATAAATTTTCATGAGTCAGCGCTCACTTCCTCAGATGAAACTCTTGAAAGCTTGTGCTGAAATAAATCGTTGGCCTTGAAGGTGCAGCTTGACTCCTGCGTAATTTTACAAAGAAGAGAAAATGTCCTGTTTATGTAGTGCATTTTTGTCCCACCCAAGGAACTCGGGGTGGTGTATGTGGTTTTCCCCTCCTCCGTTTTATCCTCTCAAGAACCCTGTGAAGTAGATTAGGCTGAGACTGTGACTGGCCCAAGAACGTGCAGTGAGTTTCGTAGCGAGCGGAGATTTGGATCCTGTTTGCCCCAGTCCTAGTCCAACACATCCCATGCTGGCTTAATCCATTAGCGGAAAGGGAAGCAAAGATGTTGGTTTACTGCAAGTTAAAGTGCTCAAATGCTGCAGCCAGAAAGCACTCTAAATTAGTTGAGGAGAAAGAATTGGTGCTGTTCAGGTTTTGTGCGTCGCGTTGCATTAGGTAGTGGAAGCCAGCACCTTTAGCGTAAGGTCACTTGGGCACAAACAAACAAACAAAACCCCTGTTGTGCTTTTTAGGTCTGGAAAGGTTTTTCTTGGAATGACTGTATATATGACTGGGATTTACTGCTGGCAAGAGGACAGAGGGTTATGCTTCCAGAAGGTTAAAATTGTAGGCGCTTCAGCTGTATGTTTGTGTCTCTCTGTACAGAGATTTGATTGCTGACATGGAGTGGAATCCGAAGCACGTCAGTTCTCTTTCTGGTTGTTTTTTTTTAAAATGTTCTAGCCATCATTGAAGAAGTAAGATACTATGAGATATTTCAGTGCTTAATAAGCACTAACTTGTTCATTTACACCTGCATCCTCCATAAATGAGACCCTAATCCAGAAGATTCAGGACAAAATTTTAGGCTGATTAATTTAAAACAAAACAAAACACAAAGAAACGAAAAAGATTACTTTATCTCAGCTTTGCCTTTGGGCCTAGCTCACTCCTGAATCCTTGGGATGAGACAGCTGCAACTGGCTACTGCCTATAAACTGTGTATTTCTGCAGTGCTGCAAATTGCTGTAAAATAGCTTGAAGTCCATAGCACCGGCCTGAAGTGTTCTCCTGTGAAGCTCGTTTACTGAAAACTGTAAGATTTGATCATTTGCTTTAGTTTTCCAAGGGGCAGAATATAATCCATGTTATTTGAAGCCCTTCCAGTGTGGCCTCTCTACTCACATTGCCCATCCCCTTTCCTTCCAGTTTGGTGTAATGGTTAAGAGTGCGGACTGTAATCTGGGAGAACTGGGTTTGATTCCCCACTCCTCCACATGCAGCTGATGGTGTGACCTAGAGTCAGTCATAAATTTTTTCAGAGCTGTTCTCTCAAGAGCAGTCCTCAAAAGAGCTCTCTCTGCTCCACCTACCTCACAGGGTGTATGTTGTGGGGAGGGGAAGGGAAAGGAGATTGTAAACCATTCTGAGACTCCTTTGGGTAGTGAAGGATGGAGTATAAAAACAACTTCTTCTTCTTTCTTCTTCCTTCTTCTTTCTCCTCCTCCACCACCACCACAGCAATTACTCCTCTCTGCCCATTCCCCAAAGTTGTAGGCATTTTGACAGGGTCTGGATATGTGCCTTTGTTTAGGATGTCACTTTGCAGGCTGCCTACATCTGGCTGTTTTGTTCCATCAGCTTGGGCCAATCTGTGTTCTGGCTTTAGGTCTAATCAAAAAGCTACCTCTGAGTGGCCTAATCCAAGTAAACCATCAAATGTGGTGATGGAAACTAATGAGGATAGGAGGGGGCTTCTGTGACCCCCCCCCATACTACAACATTATCAAGAGGCCGTTGAGCCATATCCAAGCACATATTCTGTGCTTATTTCTCAGCACAGAAAAGGGGGGAGGGCTGCCAAGGTCCCCAGAGGCCCTCAGACTCTGTGGTTGAGAAATTGGTAGTTACCAATTAATGGCATGTAGTAAAAGTTTAACTGGATGGGAGGGATGCTAGCAGGGAAAAAAACCTTCAATGGCAATAACTTCTCCTCATCCTCCCCTATATTTTACAGGCTCAGGAATATCCATTTTATAAATGTTGGGACTATTCATATTCTGCCTTATGCAACGTCCTGAGGAATGCTGGGCACGCTTGTGGAAAAACCATCATGTGGGAGGCAAGTTGTGCTTCACTTGGCCAGAACCACAGCCCAGTGGCGGGGGCGGGAGGGCGGGGAGGGTGTGCCTAACACTTCTTAGCAGCAGGGCCAAGGGCAATCTTCAAATGCAACTCTCTACTTACCCCCCTGCCAATTTTATAAGAAAAGATTGGCACGGCCTCCGCTCAGTTGCTGAGAAGGCCTGTCTGTCGAAGAAAGCTGTCTCTAAGTCTTGCAACACACCTCGCCTCCCTGCCGCAAATTCAGCTGCGGCTGGCACCTCTCTTGGCCCCGATGAGTCGGATCACGATTTTCAGGAGCAGCGGCAATGTGGAAGCTGGCAGCTGACGGACCTCCCTTGGATCCCCAAGCTAGAGACTTGGCGGCTGCCAGTACTTCTTGCAGGCGATTTGGCAGGTGGAGTCAGAAGATGAGGCTCTGAGATTTGGTCAAGTGACCCTTGGGAGCCTCATATCAAGATGAGACAGTGGTATTGGCGTGCCTTGAAGTCAGGGAGAAGATCCTGGATGCTTGCCTTCTCATGTTCATTCTTCAAAGCACAGTTGATTCTCCCAAAGAATGTAAATCCCCTTCTGTGTTGTGTCTCCTCTGTGGCTAGAATATTTTGGCACTGGCAAAGTAGAAGGCAGAAGTGTGCAGAAACCATTTCTTTTTGTTGTTGTTTCACAAGTGCCCCACATTGTTGGGGCGCTATGCAACTTTTTTCTGATTTTATTCTACTGGTCCTCAGGGGTAGATGCTGTGGTAATACATGCTTGCTATGATGCGGAACTGAACTTTGCAAAAATAAGCTACGGCATGGCAATAGCACACTCGTTCCTTGATTGTTAGTTGCGGAGAATATGCCACTGCAGATACATTTGTTCACATTTTGGAATTGGATAGTTCCTGGAAGAACTGCCTGTCTAGGTTATTTGCAATGTAATCCTAAATGGAGTTATGCCCCTTCTCAGCCTGTTGACTTCAAAGGGAAGGGTGAAACTCTGCTTAGGATGCAACTGTTGGAAAGTAAGACCCACTAAGGACACCTCCATGTCGTTGCTTTCAGTGTCTTCTATGGCCTTCTCACTCCCAAACCGCTCATCAGGACCCAAGCCTGGATCCAGTACAAAACTTGTAACATTCCACCCCGCCCCCCACATATGCATATACACAATTCCATCTTTGCATACAGTCTCATGACCCATGGAAAAGAAATCTGTCTTCAAAATGACAGAAGCCATGAATAAATACTCCAGGCCCCCTGGAGTTCTGGGCTCCAGTAAAGTGTACCCATTCTACCCTTAGACGCAGGCCTTGACTTTCATATCTCGATACACATCAGTTCACCCAATTTCCTTCCCCTTGCTGATGCAAAGGACTTCCACGGCCTCAGTTTGCACTCTTTTCCTTGCTGCCCCTTTGTTATGCTTGGAGCCCTCTCCTGGAACATCTACGTGTGGGTGCCTCTCTCCCTTTCTTCAGATTCCTCCTCCTCAAAACCCGGTTTTGCATGTAACCTTTGGCACAGCCCTTCCACCTCACTCCCTTTTCTTCATTGTGGGGAAGTGGCCATGGCTCGGGTATAGATCCCTTGCTTTGCATGCAGAAGGTCCCGGTCCAGTCCCTGGCATCTCTGGTTACAAGGGTTGAGTGGTAAGGCAATGTGAAAGACATCTGCCTGAGACTTTGGCAAGCTGCTGGACTGGACAGGACTGACCTTGATAGACTAACAGCCTGGCTTGTATGTTCGTGTGACCATGGCTCAGTGGTAGAGCACGTGTTTTGTGTGCAGAAGGCCCCAAGTTCCGTCACCAGCATCTCCAGTCAAAGGGTGTTGGGAGGGTTAAGTGCGCAGACTCTAATCTGGGAGAGCCAGGTTTAATTCCCCACTCCTCCACTTGCAGCTGCTGGATGACTTTGGGCAAGCCATAGTTCTGTCTGGGGTGTTCTTGAAAGAGCAGTTTCCCTCAGAGCTCTCTCAGCCCCACCTACCTCCCAGGGTGTCTGTTGTGGGGAGGGGAAGGGAAAGGAGTTTGTAAGCCGCTCTGAGACTCCAAGTGAAGGGCGGGGTATAAATCCAATCTCTTCTTGTATTTTTTTTGCCCAAGATGCTGGGGATCCACCACCAGTCAGACCCTGTCCTGGATATCCCAGGGTACCCCGATCTGGTTAGCTAAGCAGGGTCAGGCCTGGTTAGTACTTTGGATGGGAGACCACCAAGGAAGTCTGGGGTTGCTATGCAGAGGCATACAATGGCAAACCACCTCTGAACATCTCTTACCTTGAAAATCCTGCAGGACTGCTGTAAGTGGTTGTGACTTGATGGCACTTTGCACCACCATCACCACTGGTCAGATTATACAGCACTGAGCTGGATGAACCAATGGTCTTAACTTGGCAATAGACAGCTTTTAAGCATGTTGTCTTCCTCATCTCAAAATACGGCTTGCAGTCTTGGAACAGGGACCAAACTTGATGTCTTGTACTGTGTAAAAATGCACATAGATGGCACTGTGCAAATGAATCCAAAGAGATAAACAGTAATTTTTTTAAAGGTTGTCATGGCCAGCATAAATAGGCTTCCAGATCTGGCAGTTTTCTTGTGGGAGGTTTGAAGATCTATGAAACGAATTCTGTCTTGCTCTGATATTTTCGTGGCTGGGGGCCATGGCTCAGCAGTGCAGCCCCTGCTTTGCCTGTGGAAGGTCTCGCGTTCAGTCTTGAATTAAAGGGTATATGGTAGCCTTTGATGGACAAGACTTCTCTTGGCCTAAGACCCTAGACAGCCACCTCCCAAGTCAGAGTAGGCAGCACTTGGCAGGCTGCTTGGGCTCACCAGAAGGCATCTTCAGGTGCTCAGTTAATCAGAAGATCAAGCGTTGTAGCTGGTTCAGTCGTTCCATTGCTCTGCCTAACTATGAATCCAGGAACTCCTTGCATCAAAGTGCAAAACTCAATGTGTACTGAAAGCTCCGTGTGCCGAGGAGGGATGTTGGCTCAGAAAGTTTTATGTGCAGTGGACATGTTTAGCGCCAAACTGTGTGTCCACTGAGAGTTCTGTGTCTGAAGTTCTCCGTGATTTTTTAAAAAACTCTTCATCTCAAAGGAGTAGGGGTCCCCCCCTGCCTGAAAATGGAGTTTTAAAAAAAACCCCTCAGCACTCCAGGCATGGAGCTCCCAGCGCACGTCTGGTTTGGCCCTAAATGTGCCTGCGGTAGATCTTGTCTGCGGTAGATCTTGTCTATGCCACCATCTCTCCCCCTGTCTCACGGGTGAACATTACCTGCAGTCTGCTTTTTTGCCTGGGGTGTCAAGAAAGACAAAGCATGCAGTGCCCTTTACCACATTCCCTGCCTCTGGATTATTTTAAGAAGTTGCTTGGAAGAGTGGGAGACAGGAATCCCACTGCCATCTGGGTCTATTCAGGCTTGGGCTGTCCTTCTGTCCTTTGAGCTGGTTGTGACGCTGCACTGGGGTTTGAGCTGTCATGTTTCTCCTGAGCCTCTTTCAGTTTCACCACCAGTTTCAGGCCCCTGATGCCATTCCACTTGTGCCTGCATAGCCTGGCTTGCACCTGAGTGAAAAGGAGAAACTCTTTGCACAGAGAAAATGAGTGAAAGTGTGTGTGTGTGTGTTCATGTGTGTGTAGAGGAAGAGGGGTGGAGTGCACTAAATACACTACGAAGGGTTGTTGAAAGGTTGTTTCGTTTCTTGGTGACTAATCCGCTTGCCCTCTCTTTGCCTGCCTCTCCCCCCCCCTTCTTCTCACTATTTTTAGCAGAGTGGGAAGTGATACCTGGGAAAGAAGGCTGTGCCATCTTTCTCTCCCCAGTTACTGAAACTTGGCAGGATGGCAATTCTTTTCAAAGCGGATTTGGCGAGAGAATGAGACTCAGGCAGGGCTTCAGCTGTCAGAAGCTGAGAATGGGAAGGAGAAAAACCACCCTTCTGTGGAACTTTGTGTTCATTGTGAGCACAGCCTCTGACTTCTTTTACCTGACAAATAGGCCCATGAGCAGGGCTGTCGTGGTTGGTGCTCTCCTGTTAAAGCTGGGGGGGGATTTATTTTACCTATTCATTCAAAACAATTTATTTATTTATTTATTTATTTATTTATTTATTTATTTATTTATAACATTTCTCTGCCACCTTTCCACTCAATTCAGGGACCCAAGGTGGTACTTCGAGAGGCTGTGCCTTGGCCAAGGAGAAGGTTCAAAAACCTTTGAAGTAAAGTAAAATAGTCTCCTGCCTTTCTGCCCCCCACCCCCCAGGCTTCCAGAGTGACTTATTTTAAGTGAAGGGGCAATCACAATAAACACATGAAAACCAAATAAATTAATTAAAAACAGCAGAGACATAACTATGCACAACTGTGGCAGCTTGAAAGAACTTGATGCAGGCAAAAATATCTGCAGGCATCAGAGGCCTGTCAGACTAGGCGAGCTTTGTTTTATTCCATTGGAAGTTTCAGTTCCTGCAGTCCTGGGAACAGGTCTTACTTGGTTAGGAAGGCAGTAGTTCTATGCAGAGCCCTTGACTATGTGTAGCTGGTTGCTGTTTGAACTGTACTGCTGCTGTGTACCAGCCCTGGCGTGGCGTGGTCTGGCACTAGGCACCTAAAAATCAGAATTGTGCCATGATTCCTTTGTCCATGGTCTCATCAGCAAAAGGGAATGTGTGCAATGCAAGCCAAGAAAATGATCCCTGCAAGCTCCCGGTGATTCAAAAGAACCAGTCTTATGGCCGAGCAAACTGCTGCAGCCTTTCAGCGTAGCGACTGATGGGAATCCACTCAGCAGCTCACTCCCAGATCATTCTGCCACTGCTCTGGTCCAGGCCCTGACCTGTCCCACCCATTTGTAAGAACCTTCAAAATGGTGGCGTTGATTTCACGTGTTCAGCCACATCAGTGGTACACAGCAGGGATTTCCTCAGCATCCAGTAGGCTCAGTCCGAAGGATGTGAAAAGAGCAGCCGCCGGCGTCAGGGCCCATAGTTCAGTGGTGGAGAATCTGCTTGGCAAGCAGAAGGTCGCAGGTTCAATCCCTGGCATCTCCAGTTTAAAAGATCAGGGGTCCCCAACGTGGTGCCCATGGGTGCCATGGCACCTGCCAGCCCCTTTCCTGGTGCCTGCCCAATGCTTATAGAACGTGGGCAGATCCAGGTACAGCTTTTTCCCAGCAGGGCTTCTGATTGGCTGTGCAGCCAATCCTGTTAAAAGGCATCCTGTTAAACACAGCTTCTGCCTGAAATGTTGAAGGGTTACTGTTAGACTTGTATATAACCTCAATACCTGCCATTTTGTGGTTGGTACTGGTCCCTGTAGCAGCCATGTTTACAACTGTTGATAAAGGCAAAGAAACACCAAGTGTATAGCCATTACAAGCATTCAATACATCCAAAACTATTTTTTCTTTTCTTTTGAGTAATGTTTATAACTTATATAATCAAATAAACAATGAAGTATCTAAGCAATTTCAGGGTAATTTTTATAGTCTCAGGTTTAAAAATTCTTGCCATCACAGAATCTCACAGCAATAACTTCTGCTGTTCACAACATATAATTCACAATCGCATAAAGGTGTTTGCAGATGCAATATAGTTTAAAGGGACAGTTTCAAGCAATACATCCTTTACAATGCAAGTTAAAGAAACAGTTCCAGAACAGTTCAGCTCCTACAACAAATGTTGCATAAATCTACAAACTAGAAACTCACTCCCAAAAATTATACAAATTTCAGCATTAGAATTAAATCATCTGTAACATGGAGAACCTAGTCATCCATACTGAAGGAAGTGCTAAGCTTTACTAGCTACAATTATGTTTCATGAAAAACGGGTTCCAATATGCGTGCCTTCTGAATTCTTCTTTGAATCTTTCTGTGCAACTTGAAGAAGTTTGTCAAAATGTTCACCTTACCTTGGAGACACGTAGTCTGCACAGGATTCAGGTTGCAAAATAAACCACTCCATGTTGCAGATGATTTAAGTCTTATGTTGAAATTCATATAATTTTCAGGAGTGAGTTTCTAGTTTGTATATTTTCACATCATTTGTTGTCGAAGCTGAAATGTTTTGGAACTGTTTCTTTAACTTGCATTGTAAAGGATGTGTTGCTTGAAACTGTCCCTTTAAATTGTATTGCGTCCTCGAATGCCTTTATGCGATTGTGAATTGTATGTTGCGAATAGCAGTCGTTACTGCCAGGAGCTTCTGTGATTGTATGGATTTTTAAACCTGAGATTATAATAATTACTCCAAAGTAGCTTAGATTTATTGTTTATTGTTTATTTGATTATATAATTTCTAAACATTACACAAAAGAAGAGGAAAAAAACCAGTTCTGGATGTATTGCAGTTAAATGCTTATAACAGTTATACACTCGGTGTTTCTTTGCCTTTATCTACTGCTTTACACCAGGAGTCCCAGTTCTCGCAATATTTGTGATTGTGCCCACTGCCCTTTGTCAGAGTTCCAGAAGTGTCTCTAGGCTCGAAAGGTTGGAGACTACTGAGGTAGAAGGTAATGTGAAAGACCTCTGCCTGAGACCCTAGAGAGATGCTGCCAGTCGGAGAAGATGCTACCAACCTTGATGGACCAGTGGTCTGATTTAGTATGACAGCTTTATGCCTTCACTCCTGCCTGTTCTCCTAAGGGTGTAGAAGCACGTCACCTGTTCTGTATGCAATAACTACACTGAGTACCATTTGCACTTTGCTGGATTAGCCCCGAGTTGAGCATTCAGTCCAAGCCAGGGAAGAAATATCCTGCCTTCGCAAGCAGTTCCTAATAAGTCTTTATTAAAAAATGGCAGTTCTGTCCTCCGGAGGCCTTTATTTCATAACCCTGTGATGGAGTAAGTGGTGGGATCTCTTTGATTTCTCCTGAGTTTCCCTGTCCAAATAAGATGGAAAATACAGGTTTATAGGATGCTGAAGATAACTAATTGCTGTATTGTTCTTGCAGAGTGGTTAAATGTTATACTGAATGACACCTTCAGTCAGCAGTTGAAGGGAGTACGGGCGGATGGGGATGGTGCGACTTCTCTGCAAGTTTGCTATCTCAGCTATCTAGCAAATTTTTATCCCGTCATTCCTCCAAGGGGTTCAGAGAAGCACACAGGATTCTGCAGCCTACACTTCGTCCTCAAACACACTTGTGAGGGGTAGGCAAGGCTGAGATGGAATGAGTGGCCCAGAAATACCCAGCGAGCTTCATGGCAAGTGGGAATTTAAACCTGGGGCTCCCTGATCCTCATCTGACACTCTGACCCGAGGGTCCCCAACCTTTTTGATTCTCTGGGCACCTTTGGAATTCTGGCACAGTGTGGTGGGTACAGCCTCAAAATGGCTGCTGGACACAGGAGTCGAAGTCGGCCACAGAAGGGCTGCCACAGCTTACCTTCAGTCGTACCATGAGGACCTTTGTGCTATGGTGGCAGCTGCTGCTAAAGCAATGTTTATTAAAATCTTCGCAGCCAATCAGAACTCCAGTGGCCAATGAGAAGCCTTGCTGGGCAACAGCCCCACACAGCCCCACCCATTTTCTAGAAACACTTGGCAGGTGTTGGTGCCATGGTGCCTGCAGGCGCCATGTTGGAGACCCCTGCTCTACCCACTACACTGCCTTAAAAACAGCATATTTCTTGTTTGTGGTGACCTTTCCTCTGGAGCTTGCACTGGCCAGGTAAGAAGAAAGTGGGTCTACTTTGCAGAAGAGCTCTAGATCACAAAAGCACTGTGGTTTAGAGCTCGAGTGACGTGGGGCAGAAATCTTTCCATAATTTCCCACTGTTACACATTTCTATGCATCTTTTCCTCATTTCTAAACATGCATTGTTTTCATAAAATTAATGAGTAACAATTGTATATAATAAGAATAAAAGAAGAGCCCTACTGGATTAGATCAGTGATCCACTTAGTCCAGCATCCTGTCTCACACAGTGGCCACCGTTCCTCTGGAGAGCCAACAACAGGGCATAGAGGCTGAGACCTTCCCCTGATGTGCCTCCTAGCTCTGGGATTCAGAGGCTTAGTGCCTCTGAATGTGGAGATTCCCCTCAGTCACCATGGCTGGTAGCCATTGATAGACTTATCCTCCATGAATCTATTTAATCCCCCTTTAAAGCTGTCTGTTCCTGTGGCCATCACTACATCCTCTGGCAGCGAATTCCGCATTTGAATCCCTCTCTGTGTAAAGTAGTATTTCCTTTTGTCTGTCCTGCATCTACTGCCAGAGTATTGGGCACTTTCAGGTTTTATAATTGTATTTTTTTTTTAGCTAACTGTGCTACAGAAGTATAAAAACATTAAATGTCACACCCGCATAAAATGTTTTAGGGTGTTGAACTTACATTTTCGTCCCCTAATAAACTACTTCATTTTAGCTGTCAGAAAAACAAATGTTTTCACAACAGATGAAGTTAGTGCTGTGGGTTTCCTAGTTTTGTCTGTTAAACTGTAAGTCAGAAGCGTGCTAAGTCAGGACTCAGGCAGATTTTAGGATGTCAAAAAAATTTTTTTTTGCAAAAACATAGATGATAGAAAAGTGGGCTTGCTGCCTCTGTGCTTTGAGCTCCAGAAGAGCTCCATCACCCTATAGCCCATCCGTCTGAATGCAGAAGAGCAGAGCTGTAGATCTTTGCTAAAGACCGTATGAAGCTGCCTTATTGCAGCATCAGGCAGCGTTGGCCCTCATAGCTCAGTATTTTCTCCTATGACTGGCAGTGGTTACCTGAGATCCTTTAACTGCCAGGAATTGGACCTCTGAACAAAAATCTAACGACTAACAATGTTTATTTCAGCATGAGCTGTCCTAAGTCGGAACTCACTTGGCCGTGACTCATGAAAGCTCATGCTGAAATGAAGGCAGTTAGTCTTTAAGGTGCCCCTGGAATTCTGTATTATTGTGCTACAATAGGCTTGCATGCAACTACCACTGAACCACAGCTTGTCCTTAAAAGAATTTCAGAGGTGTTAAGACTGCGCTAAGGCCATCACAACAAAGGCAGGGCGAAAGCAGTCTTGAACTCATGGGGTTGGATCCAGTGGTGTATCAGTAACAGATGCCGAAGGTGATGGAGCTTTCTTGTGTTTCCCTATCCCAGAAGTCCTTTCTGACTCTGGGAAGGTTTATTCCCAGGTTCATGGGATGCAGTTGCATTAACAGCCATGTCGGTCTGGAGGATGTGGTGGGGAGGTAAAAGGAAACAAAATCCCTCTTTCCCCCTCTTCTGTCAGTGGAACTTCTCTCGTACAGAAGAGAGAGATGGAAAGTTCATTCCCTTCCTGCTCCCCACTGCAGCCTCCTGACTCACAGAATCATAGAGTTGGAAGGGGCCATACAGGCCATCTGGTCCAATTCCCTGCTTAATGCAGGATGAGCCTAAAGCGTCCTTGACGAGTGTGGTTGTTAGTGCACGTGGGTCCCCTGGTTCTGGGAATTAAACTTTCCTGGTGATGGAAAGGACTGCTGGAGGAGAGGAATGCGGAAAAGAGCCACAAACCTTGCATCGGCAGAACTGGATCCTACCCATAAAAAGCCTCCACCTCCAAGAAGAGTCATCTGATTCAAGGGGACAGCATGCAGACTGGTCAGAATTCTGAAGTAATAACCTTCTCCCCCCCCCCCAGGTTTCTTTTCTTATATGTGCTAAAAACTTCCATGTATCCATTAACTGAAATCCTTACAAATAGTTCATTAAAACATCAGGACGTAGCTAGTGACTGAATGCTTCAGGTTGTACCAAGCCAGCGGTTTATGGCTGTCTCCCAATTACAAAGCAATCAGGACACCAGCCTCCCACCCCAGGTCCTAACAGCTTATGTGGATTGGCAAAAATGGTGCTCTTTATCTTTGGTGCCCTGTGGCCGATCCTGGGAGGGGACTGGATCAGGACTCACTCCTGGCCCAGGAGGTGACAGACCTTCCCAGTTGTACCAAAGGCAGCTCCCAAAGAGAGCAGTTTGTGCTGTTCTTTTTAAAAAGAATAAAAGGAGAGGCTCTGCAGGGGCCTGTGTGGACCAAGCGAGCATGCATGTGATTCACTTTTGTCCTTTCCATGTGGGTGCCGGTGATTCTTTTTGGCTCTGGCTTCTGTGTTCCCTGCGTGGGCAGCTCCACCGCGTCGGAGGGTTCCCCAGCCCTTCTGATGCCATCACCTGACGTGGTTTCCTTCTTCATTCAAGCCCCCGTTGCTTTAATTCCCTCTTGTGTTTTTCTCTGCTGGAGCATTCATGTCCTGTGAAAAGTAGGGAAGTGGTATGTTTTAGAATAGTATGTGCAGCAGTGAAATATCCTACAGGAACTGCCTCTTGCTTTTGTAGTAAGTGTTGTTGGTTTTTGTTTTTTTTTAAAGCATTTGTAAAGTGGATTGTCAGGGAGCACAAGCTCTCCAGATTCCTTTGTCCTTCCTCGCAAGAAATGTAGGCTGTGATGGAGTGTGTGTGTGTGTATGGGTTTGGGCGAGTTCAGTTCCAAATCATTTGCCCCTCTTGTTGTACAAACCATATCCCTCCATAGTCTGCCTATCTGCTCCTAGATCCAGCACAGACGTGGATTCAAGCGCCCAGTCAGCCCTGACTCTCAGTAGACCCTCACTGTACAATGTGTCTCTGGGCGAGTTCAGTTCCAAATCATTTGGCCCTCTTGTTGTAGAAACCATATCCCTCCACTGACTTCCCATCCATTCCTAGATCAAACACAGATCTGGGTTCAAGTGCCCAGTCAGCCACA
The DNA here is from genome assembly GCA_029375565.1 of Gekko gecko. Classification (NCBI taxonomy): domain Eukaryota; kingdom Metazoa; phylum Chordata; class Lepidosauria; order Squamata; family Gekkonidae; genus Gekko; species Gekko gecko. The sequence goes on along the minus strand of JAPDNY010000001.1, from coordinate 312,789,493 downwards.
ACTCTCACTCGATGACCCCGAACCAGTCACTTTTTCAGCCTAACTTACCTCACAAGGCTGTTGCAAGGATAAAGTGGAAGGTGAACACACCCATGCACGCTGCCCTGAGATCCTTGGTGAAAGAGCCTGGTACAGTTCTAATGATAAAAAAGAGACCTCCTCTGTGCTTTCAAAGCCATCTGTGGACTTCTTCCTATCCTGCTGCTTTGGTATCACGTTTTTTTCTTCTTCTACATCACCCTCAACTAGCTGCAAGACTTCTGCTCCTTTCAATGACTTCACTTTGTCTACCTTGCTTGTACCTTCTGCCTGCCCCGTCCTTGAACACCCATGAAATGCCAATCTTTCCCCTTCCAGTTTGCTGTAGTGGTTAATTATGCGGACTCTAATCTGGGAGAACCAGGTTTGATTCCCCACTCCTCCACTTGCACCTGGCTGGATGACCTTGGGCAAGCCATAGTTCTAATAAGAGCTGTTCTTGAAAAAGAGCAGTTTCTGTCAGAGCTCTCTCAGCCCCACCTACCTCTCAGGGTGTCTGTTGTGGGGAGGGGAAGGGAAAGGAGTTTGTAAGCGACTCTGAGACTCCTTTGGGTAGTGAAAGGCAGGGTATAAATCCAATCTCTTCTTCTTCTTCTCTTTTTCCTTCCAGTCTCTGCACAGTCCTTTCGCCTGAAATGAGATGTAAGCATGACTAACTGGAATGAGCACTGAATGCCCCTCCCCCATTTATCCTTACATCTTCCTCTTTTTCTCCCTTTTTGGGTCCATGTTGAGGTTGCAAGCTCCTCAGGGCACTTTGTAAGCCCCAAGTGCACAGACAGTGTGTATGCATTTAATTTTAATAAGGCAAGACTCGAAATTGCATCCAGCCATCTGTTGAATTGTGGCATGTCTCAGGAGGAACAGAAGTCTAGTTCCATCATCAACTGGATTCCTGGTTACGATGCAGTAAATTTGCCACCTTTGGGGCATGTGACCTTGCAAAGGCTCTTTCTGTGGCATGCTTGAGTCCTGAGACAAACACCCCCCCCATTTTGTACATTTGCTATCAGATCATCCCCTTCTCCCCCTCCCATCCTGTATCCCACAAGCTTTGCAACTGCTGTGAGACTACAAAGCAGCTGTTCTCATCCTTCTGTTTGGGGTCGTGGGGAATTCATTGCCAGATGAAACTCCCCAATCAGCAGCTCCACACTTGGACGCCGGTCCTTGCTCAGAGACTATTGCAGGAGTCTGAACTTGCCAGCTGATGGAAGGGATGTGCCTCCAGAGGAGAGACACTCATCTTTAAAAAAGAGAGAGAGAGAGTAAGGGGGGGGGGGGAATCCACCCCCCAAAGGCTGCCGTCTGAATGGCAGAGACAGTTCCTACCTTCCTGGCTCCACTGGCTGTTGGAGGTTGGCTGTGTCTGTTCAGCATATTTCAGGTGGCGGCTGTAATTATGTTTTCAAAGTAATGTAAAAGTTCGTGAGAAAAAGCCGGACTGTCTATATCTCCTCACCTCCTCTTTATTTATTTTTTTAATTGGTGCGAATCGGGATGTATCCTGATGGCTGTAAAAGAAAAACAATTTGAATTAACTCCCAGTGTTAGATTACTTGGGCACCCAGTCATTTAGTTCTTAGCCTTTGGGGTCTGGACTTGTTCTCTCAGCTGGCAGGGATTTGGGTGTTTTTGGTGTCTGCCGTGGTGGTGCTTTCCCGGAATTCTTCAACATTGCTGAATGCAAGAGGGGAAAAGCCATCAGTGGTGGTGGACACTGTGTGAGCCTGCCAGTGGGCCCGAGGGGCAAGAGAAATTGAAGAAAGGCCTGTGTCATGCAGTGCATAATTTAAACACGCGGAACTCATTGCTGCAGGATGTGGGGACGGCCACAAACTTAGATGGCTATAGAAGGGGAACGGAGAAATCCATGGAGGAGAGCTGTTAGCCATGATGGCTGAAGTGAGCCTCGATGTTGGAAGGCAGTCTACCTCTGAATGCAAGTTGCTTTGGGGGGAGGCAAAAAGCAAGGAGAACTGTCGCCTACCATGCCCTACTTGTAAGATTCTCAGAGACAAGATGCTGGGCTCTGACCTTTTTGTCTGATCCTAGCGGGCAGTTTTGGTGAGGCCGAATGAGAAAGCAGGCTGCAGCAAAATCAGTAAAAGAGCGGATCAGTAGCAGTTTCTTTCTCAACAAGCTGTATTGCTGAATTTGATCCAAAGCCCTTTAGGGTAGATGATCAGATCCTTTTCTCCTTGTGGCGCTTGGTGAAAAGGGTAGCTGAGGCTGCAGTCCTAAGAACGCTTTCCTGGGAGCGGGCCCCCTCAAATAAAACAGGTCTTTCTTTTCAGGAGACTTGCTTAGGTTTGCTGCCTGAATGCAGGAAGTTGGTTCCTGGGGGTGCTGCATTCTTGGGAAGCCATGATCGCAGGTGACGCAGAACTCTGATAAAGAGTCACTTGCGAGGAACATTTCAGAGGAACGTCCCCTGGGCTGAGTCCTGCCCTTCCCTCCTCGCATATTGCAAGCCGTTTGTTGGCCATTGTGAGCTCTGGAATTCCTGTGTGTTTTTCTTCCTTGCTGTCCAGAGTGATAAAACACCCAGCCAAGATGATTTGGCTCCACCAGTCCATCCTCCAGGCATTCTGTATTTTCCCCATTCCAGGTGGATGGGGGAATCACAGTTTCCCAGGGTGGCTGGTTATCCAAATTCCCTTTTGTTTTTCCAGTATTTAAAAGGGGGTGGTGGTGGTGGAGGGGGAGACCCTTTCAGCTTGTACCCTGCCTAAGGAATAAAATGATAAAATGCAAAAACAAATATTGTAGTTAATTAAATTAATGGAGGTGGGTTTGGGAAACAGTAGCCCAAAAGCTAATTTTGGTAAACTGTCAAGAATTTTTTTTTAAACAGTGCTGTTCTGCTGATACCTAACTCCAAACAAATTGGCTAGGATATATAATGCATCTGTGGATGTATATTGGAGGTGTCGGTCTGGCTGTACAGATTTATATCATATCTTTTTGCATCGCCTTGAGATTCAGAAGTTGTAGGGTCCTGTATTGAACTTAATACGTGATATCACTGGATATAATATGCTTTGGAACCCGGAAGTGGTTTTATTATGTCTTCTTAAAATTTTGGCCCATGAGGTGTTTCTCAGAATGCTTTTAAATATGCTAATTACGGCACAAATATATTTTATTTATTTATTTATTTATTTATTTATTTATTTATTGTCTGTTCAATTTATACCCCGCCCTCCCTGCATATATAGCATCCTGCTGGAAATGTATAAATATCAGAATGGCTGCATAACATCTGGAATATTGCATAGTTGACTTAAAATGACATTATAAGCATGCATTATCTGGTAAGTTTATTAACGATGGACTTCTAACATTAATGTTTGGGAAGGACAATTCCAAGGAGGGTGTTCAAGGTTTTTTATTTGTTGTTTTTTTTAGCCAATATAGTCGTTCATATTTGAGATGTTTAAAGGTTCTTGCAATTTAAGTGTAAGTATTTGATGTGATAAGGAATTAATATTGTTATGAGTTCTGTACTGTGTAATATGTTTAAGTAATAATGATGATGGAATTCAAATAATAGTAATAATGATGATGATGATGATAGGCTATATTTCCCCCTGACCTGGATGGCCCAACCTAGCATGATCTCATCAGATCTTGGAAGCTAAGTAGGGTTGGCCCTGCTTAGTGCTTGGCTGGGAGACCACCAAGGAAGTCCAGGGTCCCTACACAGAGCCAGGCAATGGCAAACCACCTCTGTTAGCCTCTTGCCCTGAAAACCTTAGGAGTTGCCATAAACCAGCTGTGAATTGGCAGAACTTTTCACCACCAGCTTCCCCCCTCCCTGCCTGGCTGTTGGTAACTGATAGCTGCTTTGTGCTGGTAACCATGCCCCTCATGGGGGAGGCGTATCTCCAGAAATGCAGTGTGCAACTCCTGCAGCAGCTCAGGAGAAGAGCACATGCTTTGCACACCAAAGGCCCCAGAGAGTCCAAGTGAAAAGGCACATATCTGGCAGCAGGGCTTCAGGATCTCTGACAGCCACAGTGGCCTCGGTGGACAGTGGGTTTGATTCTGCACCAAACTGCCCCCCTTCGGTACAGATCCCCAGGTGTTTGGATACACTGTTTACCCTGTGGTGAGTGCAGCAGTGGTGATAGGCAAAGCAGTTCCCCGCATGTGGGAAGTGGCATGTCTTAGGTTTGGGCCCCCATTGCAGAACTGCCATGAACGAGTCTAGGATATGCTTGAATTCAGCAGCAGTTGACAGTTCCTACCAAATATGCATGCCAGGAGTGTTACCTAGATTTTCTTCTTCTTTTGGAGAAACTCTGTTACAGAGGGCCTTTGGACTGTTGGGTCTGGTCAGGGCTGACATCTGGGGCTGGCATGTTTGGGAGAGGCTGGACCAGTCTGGTTACTGGTGGCAGTGGAGGCAGCATCATACCTTTATTGTGCACTCTGCTGCCTCCTTGGGACTGTATCCTGGAACGGGGGGAGTGCTGGAAAGAGGAGAGCCCCAGTTCTGTCACCTGCCTTTGAGGCCCATTGGCACCACTGCCTCTAAAAGGGGGGCGGGGTGGGAGAATCGTGCCTCACTGCTTCCAACTTAGTCATAACAGGGTGGTGGTGTCAGTGAATGCTGTATATCTAGGGCTGTAGATCTAGGAGTCCCCAGTTTGGTGCCCATGGAGCCCACTAATGCCTTTATTGGTGCCCACCAAGTATTTTACGGAAGTGGGTGGGGCCAGGTGGGCCTCTTGCCCAGCAGGGCTGCTGATTGGCTGTGCAGATTGTCATAACACTGTTCCATTGGCTGTGGCTGCCATGGTGTTTGTTTTATTCTTTCTCATTTCTTTTCCACGGTGTTTTCGAATTACCTCTCTTCCCTCCTGCATTTGGGCTTCCTCCGTTTGTGTATGGCTTCACCTCCTGCGGCAACCATTTAGTGGTTGTGTCCCTGTGTCAGAATTCCAGATGTGCCCGCAGGCTCCGGAAGTTTAGGGGCACCCAAAACTCTGTCTCGGGTCCATACAAGGTCACCATCTGTCCTTTTTCCCAGCTACATATAGGAGCTTGTGTGAGGTGGTGAACCACAAAGAGCTCAAGAGGTTCATGCCCCATGTCAGGAAGCTCCTTGGTTGGGTGCAGGTGCCCTGTAGGATCCAACATAACTAACTTACCAGAACAGTGTCAGAAAGCACCCCGAATGACGTTTTCTCCAGCATCAGGGTGAGATGCAGCAGCAGTTCTTTAGTTAGGTTGGGGGGGGGGCGTGTTCCAGCTTCACAGGAGTGTTTTTTACTCAAAGAGTGTGGTGCTCTGACTCCTGAGGGCACTTGAGGTCTGACAGTAGCATCCCGCAGAGCCACTCCCCTGCTCCGTGAATGCCGTACAAGGCCAGTGGCCAGGCTCACTTCCGCACTTCCCATGTGGCTAAACAAACGTGATTCATTCTCTCTCTCTTTCTCTCTCTCTGTCTCCTTTGTGTTGTAAAGCTCTGCAGACGGAGGAATGCGAGAGGCTCATGACAGCCAGGGAAAGGAATGCTAGCCATGCAAAAAATGTCCCAGAAAATGTCCCGAAATGGTGCTCAGGCAGGGCTGGCTGGGGCTTTGCATCCCACCCGGCCTCTTCCTACCTAGGGATTATTGCATGATTGCCTTTGTCCAGATCTCCTCACGTGCCCGGTGTTATTTCCTTGCTAGAGTGTTTTGGCAGGTTGACCACCCCCCACCCCCACCCCTGGGTCAGAAATGAGAACAGGAGAGCACGGACTGTGTGGCCCAGGAGCGCAGAGACTGAGTTACAAATCAGCAAGTCCTGGGTTTGAATTTCACCTCTTCCTTGAGGTTTAGGCACCCCCCTCTTTCAGCCTCATTCCCTGTAATTACTAAGGTGTTTTCCTCAGGGGGGCAGGCTTGCATGTGTGTCTTTCCCAACTAACACTGCCTGGTTACATGGTCCTCCACCATCCGTGCTCAACTGGCCAGAGAGGAGGCATGGCTATTATCCTACACGAGTCTTTCAACTTCTGCAGACTTCTAGTGCAAATTATTACTTACTTTGACTGTATTCTCCTTATATTAGGAACGAAAGGATAGATTAGGCATTTGTCTTGTCTACTGGCCACCTAGTTTCCTGAGTGGGCAGCCTCTGTGAGTTGGCAGAGGTACTGTCAGATGTGGTGCTGGAGACTGCTAGACTGATCATCCCAGGAGACTTCAACATTTGTGCTGACAAAACCTTGCTAGGACCAGCCCAGGATGCCTTGGGTCTCTCCCAAATCATGACTGGCTAAACACGTGAAAGAGGTCACGCCCTGGACTTAATCTTTTGCACTGAGTCTTTGAAGGAAGGTTTGGTTTCAGGGCTGGAGATTTGCCCTGAGCCGTGGGCTTACCACTACCTGCTGAAAGCCGAGGTGAATGTGGCTCCAGCACCCTGCGTGGGTGGGTGGGTGGGACTGGTTAAAATGATCTGCCCTTGGAGGCTCATGAATCCTATTGGATTTCAGGATGCTCTGGGGGATTTTAGGATTCCAGACATGTGTTCTTGTTGAGTGCACAGTGGAAGAATGGAAGGTGAAGCTCCTTGAAGCTTGGTGAAATCCAGCTCCCTGGTTTGCCACTCAGCTTGGTGAAATCCAGCTCCCTGGTTTGCCACTCAGCTTGGTGAAGTGAGAGGGGTTGGGAGATGTCTAGAACGGTGCTGGTGAGGAAATTGCATGGAGTTTGACAGATTATGCTATAGACTCACTGTAAGACATACAAAGCAATCGTGATGGTGGCAAAGAAAAGTTACTGTTCTACTCTTATAGCATCAGCGAATCCACATCCATCCCAATTGTTCAAGACAGCTCAGCATCCACTGGTGCCTAAATCTGAGCTTTTACAATGAGCTGTGATGTTTTTGCCAAGCTTCTTGCTGATAAAATATCAAGGATATGCTCTGATATGGATGTCAGTTGTAACATAGGGTACACCAGAAGAAAGGCCTAATACACCGCCTTGTCTATTTATGGATCGTTTTGACCCAGATTCCATGATGGATGTCAATAAGATCCTGGGATCTGTGAAGGCCACTACTTTCACTGTGGATCCTTGCCCATCCTGGCTTCTAAAATCATGTAAGGACCACATCAACAAACCTTTAGTATCTATTATAAATCAGTCATTAACCCAGGGCACCTTCATTGCCTACTCAAAGTGGCAGTTATCCAGCCACTACTTAAAAAACCATCCCTACCGAAAAATGATGTGGCCAATTATTGCCCAGTCTCTAATCTACCCTTTCTGGGCAAAGTGACAGAGAGAGCAGTAGCAGACCAACTCCACATCTCCTTGGGTAACATAACTGCTCTAAATCCTTCACAGTCTGGCTTCAGGCCAGGCCACGGGTCAGCAGTGGCTCTGCTAACTTTGGTCGATGGCCTCTGTCTGAATGTAGACAAAAGCTATGCCTTTCTATTGCTCTTATTGGATTTATCTGCAGCCTTTAATACAGTAGATCACATGCTGTCTTGTTGAGGTACCTGGGGGCAGAAGTAGGCATCAAGAGATGTGCGGAAAACTGGTTCAAATCATTCCATACGGATCAGACTCAAAGGGTTGCTATTGGAAACCAGTTGTCGCCAGTGTGGGACCCAACTTGTGGGATTCCACAGGGCGCAGTTTTATCCCCCGTGCTTTTCAGTGTCTATATAAAGCCCTTAGGACGAATAATTTGTAATTTTGGAGTTGGTTGTCATCAGTATGCTGACAATACCCAGCTCTATATATCCTTATCTAAATCTCCTAGTGATGTAATAGAAGATCCTGAATCACTGCTTGGCTGCTGTGGTTAATTGGCTAAAAGTGAACAAGCTGAAACTAAACCCTGAAAAGGAAAGGTAATGCTGGTTAGGGAGGTGGAGCTCTTGATGGGCATTGTTTCCCCCACTTTTGGTAGAGTTCAGCTGACCCTTGCTGACAGTTAAAACCCTTGAGGTTATACTGGATCAAACCTTATTATTGGAGATGCAAGCTAACGCAGCTGCAAAAAATGCTTTCTACCAGCTCAGCTCAGCCTGTAAGGTGGCCCCTTATCTTGATATGGCTGATCCATGCCACAGTAACATTGAGACTAGGCTAATGTAATGCACTGTACATTGGTCTGCCCTCAGAATTGATTCAGAAACTGCAACTGGTTCAGAATGCCGCTGTTCGGCTATTACCAGAAGTTAGATGGAGCATACATATTACTCCCATTCTACAGACAACTCTTTTTGCTTTCTGTTTGTTACCAAGCTCAATTTAAGGTATTGGCTGTCACATACAAAGCCTTTCATGGCTGTGGACTCTCTTATCTGTGGGACCACCCCTCCCCCTGTGCGCCACCACAACTGCTTCATTCATGTCAGCAGGGGCTTCTGCAGGTATGAACCTGCAAATGGGCAAATTCAGCAATTGTGTCCGTACACATGCTTTCTCCATTGTGACTTTCATTGCAGAGACATGCCTTTCCCCTTATATCTCCACAATGAAGGACTTTTTAAAAGTAAGTTGGAAGTTCAGAGAACCTCTCACTATCTTGGAGCTCTGTTGCAAGGATTAAAACAAGATGTGAAGTGGCTGAATAAATAAAACTAGTAGAATTAGTGCTATTCCTAAGAAAGGCAATGTCACCTAAGGGACTAAGAGACAAAAGTCTGGCTGCTGCCTCTGTCAGGTGTCCTTAGGCAAACCCTCTCTCTTTTAGCTCCAGTCCCACCCACCCCACATACACTTCCACCATCGAAATGGTAATAATAGCTTACTATTTTGTGCTGTTTTGGTTGGCCCTGAACAGTAAGTGCAAACTTTTGAGTCTCCCCAAAACCCTTTGTCAGGCTGGATGAGAAGTACCAACAGGAGGGAGGGAGAGAGAGAAAGAGACCGGCTGTCCGTCCCCCTGGCATTGTTGGTGAAGCCCCCAAAGCTGTGCTTTGTAGTTTCCTCAAAATGGAGACCAGAAGGTCTGGCAGATCTAACCAGTCGTCATGGTGCTCCTGGGATGGAACAAAAAAGGGACTAGCTTTTTTCTGTCTTTGGGAAACCAAAGAAACCAGCAGCGCATCAGAAACCTCCCAGTCTCTCATTTTAAGAAAGCTACAAATTGCAGGAGCTCCGCAAACATGCCCTAAAACTTCTTTTTCTTTCCCTTCTCCCCCCATCCCCACTTTTTTAGATGGATTAAATATACAGTGTGATGAAGAGTCCTCGGGATTTGAAAGCTGGTGTTCTGCATTTTGAGATATTTCCAGTGGTCCCATTATATATATATATAGATATTTTCAATGGTCCATCTGTCCATCCCCATTGTTTCTCAGTTTTTTAATGTGACAGCCAGAGTTTTTGTCTACCTCCAGGGTTGTTACAGCAAGATTATAGTCAGATTAAATGCTAAAAATAGTTCTAATCTAAACAAACCATGATAGCAAGTCTATTGTCTATTGCTAAGATAGAAATAGCAAGGAAATGGAGAACAGTAACAGGTCCCGCTTTAATGGACTGGTACAATGGTGCGCTAGCTCAAGTGGTTAAGACACTGAACTGCAGGCTGTGGAAGGTCAGTAGTTCAGCAGTTCGAGACCCGAGTGGCCGCATGATGGAGTGAGCTCCTGTCTCTAGTTCCAGCTCCTGCCAACCTAGCAGTTCGAAAGCAAGAAATTGCAAGTAGATAAATAGGTACCACTTCGGTGGGAAGGTAACAGTGTTCTGTGTGCCTTGGTATTAGTCATGCCGGCCACATGACCATGGAAACGTCTTTGGACAGTACTGGCTCTTCGGCTTTGAAATGGAGATGAGCACCGCAACCCTAGAGTTGGATTTGACTGGCTTTCAAGTAAGGGAACCTTTACCTTTACTTACAATAGTATATGGACTCATTTTCTTTTGGGAAAATTAGACCAGTGCTCAGGACTGCAGAATTTATATGCTTGTTATAAAAACTTTCAAGCAGTCTGGTTCCCGATCGTACAGTTTCTTCAAGAAAAGGAAATTATGTCATCCAATCTTTTCTTTCGTGAGCTACTTTATTTTTAAAGAAGGCTTTTAGAAAATACAAGAAGCAGGTACTCGCGGTACTTGTGGGGGGGGGAAGCTCCACGTAGAGAAGGAAGCTGCCACAGGTGAGCGTGCTTCCCTTCTCCCCTGCCCCTGTCTGGCCCCAATGGCGAGACCTGCACAGCTCCCCTGCCGGGCCAACCAAACCTCCCCCCCCACCGCAGCACCAGTGGCGAGGCCTGAGCAGCTCACAGCTGGCAGCCCACCAAGCCTTCTCCTTCCCCCCCCCAGCACTGGCAGCGGGACAGTTACATAACATAAGAATAACATAAGAAAAGCCAATGTTGGATCCGGCCAATGGCCCATCTAGTCCGTCACTCTGTGTCACACAGTGGCCAAAAATACCAGGTGCCATCAGGAGGTCCAGCAGTGTGGCCAGGACACTAGAAGCCCTCCCACTGTTGCCCCCCCCCAAGCACCAAGAATACAGAGCATCACTTGCCCCAGACTGAGAGTTCCTATCTATATCTTGTGACTAATAGCCACTGATGGACTTCTGCTTTTTAGCCATGGCTGCCTACAAAGGCACACACGGTAGACCACTCTTTCCAGGAAGGGATGTAGTTTTACATGAGAGAGTTTTAGTACTAAGTACTTGGTTAGTAGTAGCAGCGGTGGCTCAAGTGGTTAAAATGCTGAACTGCAGGCTGAGGAGGGTAAGTAGTTCAGCAGTTCGAGACCTGAGTGGCCGCATGACGGAGTGAGCTCCTGTCTCTAGTTCCAGCTCCTGCCAACCTAGCAGTTCGAAAGCAAGAAATTGCAAGTAGATAAATAGGTACCACTTCGGTGGGAAGGTAACAGCGTTCCGTGCGCCTTGGCCACATGACCACGGAAATGGACGGCGCTGGCTCTTTGGCTTTGAAACGGAGATGAGCACCGCAACCCTAGAGTCGGATTCAACTGGCTTTCGAGTTCCCAGGGCATTCTCTTTTGAGGGGATTTAAGTATCCCCTGTATAGTTTTTTAAACTATTCAGATTTTTCTGCACACTTGGGGATTGCCCCAAGTGTGCAGGAAAATCTCTCTGCCCCCCAAGTGCCCCTGATGTGCGGATATAGATATCCACACAGAGGGGGCCTCTTGGCTATTAGGTAAGTTTTGTTGTAATTATTGTACTGGAATAGGATTTGTATTATCACACTGGCCTTATTTATCGTATTGTTTTTGTTTGATATTTTAATTTAAAAACCCTTAAAAATAGTTCTCAGAAAAATTCATTCAGTATTCAAAGCACTTCATATACAACATCCCGTCGTAATCTTTACAACAACCTTGGCTGTTCCAAACATCCCTGCATTGCAGATGGATGCTGACAGATAGTGGCTCATCAAAGGCAAGAGGTGAAATTCAAACCAGGAGCTTCCTGATTCTCATTCTTGCTTATTAGTCTTAATAATGTTTCTATTCAGCAATTTTGTAGGGAAGATGAGTTTGCCTTTTGGGGGAAGGAGCAGGAGCAGTTCAAACTCTGTGATGGAACCAGAAGAGTTCTTTGCCTCTTCTTGGCATCTGGGGTGCCCAATGCCAGGCTGTGCTGTTGGATAGTTGTGGTTGCATTTACATCCCTGGTGGAACTGTGGTCCCCCAAAGTGGCTTCTACTTCTGGAAGAGAAAGAAGAGCGGGACCTGCATGGCCCTTCCACTCATGCAAAGGATCAACAAAATCAAAAAGGCACTTTAGGGGCTAACAGAATTGATGGGAACTGGTTCTGTTTCCGGGCATTGCAAGTCTCCTTTTGGGTTTTGCCTAATTCCTGCAACTTGGTGAAAGTGTGTGTGCCCACTGGTGGAGAGGCCACAGGGTATCTTGATTAGCTGAGAGCTCTTGTCAGTATCATAGCGGGAGAGTTCAGTTCCTTCCTACCAATGAGCCCCTCTCACTTTTTTCCCTGTTGTGAAGAAAAGGATTTGGGAGCCTCTGGCTTTTAAGTGCATTGCAAAGCCAAGAGTCTCTTCAGAAACTTGCAATGGGACCCTCTGTTTTTGACAGCCTGGGTGCAATTGCCAGAACTGGCTGCTGCCTGGCAGGGTTTTTATTCCCCTACTCTTCCACTATGAGGATGACATGCTTTTGAATATCCTGCATTTTCTCCCCAATGGAAACCCAAAGCAGCTCCATTTTCGCACAACAACCCTGCGAGGGAGGTTGGGATAAGCAAATTTGACTGGCCACCCAGGATCACCCAGCACGCTTCCATGAGCAGAGTGGTGATTTGAACCCAGGTATCCCAGGATCCTTGTCTGACACTCTATCCACTGCCAGCTTTCTTGGTGTTGGGCATGTCCTGTGTGAGGGTATTCCTTCCAGAAAGAAAGTAATCTCCCCCATCTTCCTTTTTCTTTCAGGACTATCCCAAGAACAGTGGAAGAAAGGTATGTACGTGTTAACAGGCTGATTTCTTGTAACTTTCTTTTGTATTTTCTCCGTCTTTCTGGCTTTTTTCCATTGCATCTGGAAAAAAATGTTATTTTTCACAACATGAAAAGAATTTGGTTTTTCTGCTTACCCATGACTGGTTTCAAAAAGAAGGGGCGCCTTGGCCTGCCCTGGAAGCCTGCCTTGCCCTTCCATTCTCAGATCTGAATTGCTTAGTTGTGTGTGGGGGGAGCACTCTGTACAAGCTCAAGAGCACCCCATGTTGTTGTCATCACGTCCCATGTTCCAGAGCCTTGCTGTCAGCCACTTTGAAGAGTGGAATGAATACAGGGGATGAAGCTTGAAATTCTCTTCCCCTCTTCTCAGCTTGGGTAGGCATGGCAAGCATTGATCAAGACAGATCCCTCTCCATTAGGATATCAGGCCTTGGGAGTTCCTTCCCTCAAAAGGACTGCCTGGCATCTTCCCTGTTTACATTCAGGTGCCCAGCACAGACTATTTTATTTTCAGGTGCTTCTGATTAATCCCTCACTTTGTTTGCTCTGTTTTGGCTTTAATTAAGTATGAGGTCATCATCAAAGTGACCATTCGCCCTTTGTAAGACAAAGGGGCGGAGAGGACAAAAGCTTCTGTTTTGATTCCTGCTGTTTTTCCCCAATATAAACCACATTTTGTTGCCAGTCTTCATAAGGTTTATAAGTGAAAAGGCATATGTAGGATCCCCTGGAAATAATTGTGGTCACTGACTTAAGGCCCCAGGGCTTCTCTGTGAGTTCAGTGAGTCCACTGGAGAGCTGATTGCTCACCTTTTCTCACTTTCTCTCCTCCTGTCCCCCCTTGCACAAGTGTTTCCTTAACTTAGCGTCTGCTTCCTCCTTCCCATCTTGACATTGTTTCAGCGTCTGCAATCTCTTAGCTCAAGGCTTTGAACCCCAGCCAGGCCAGCGTGACGGCTCTTCCTGTCTGTTCTGCAGACAAAAAGGTTGGCAGAAATCTCCCTCTTCTCTTCTGTCTGCCGACACGACACCCCCACCGGCCCACAGCCCAGTGTGGGCTTTGCTTCCAACTTGCAAATCACCACATGATGTTGGAGTCATCGGCTTTTCCCGAAAAGGCTAATGAGAAAACAACTTGGCACAGGGCCCCACGAGGTCACGTGGGGGGGGGGAATAGAAAGTGATGTATTTATTTTTTTTAGTCTGTTTTGCTGGATAATTGCTTTTGATGGCCGTGACAAGTGCAGAACAATCACCCCGTCCTCCAGATTGCAATACTGGTCTCGTGGGCAGCTGAATGAAACGGGGCGGGGGGGGAGCACAACTCTGGGCTCTGTGGCAATTCTATTTTGAGCTGTTTGTGGGCTGTTTGCCTCCCACTCCTCACCCCAAAATTAGACACAGACAAGAGCGCCACACATAAAGGAAGGAGGGTCACAAGGCTGCCTTCCATGCACCCGTGGCTTTTGTCCTCTGCGTCCCTTTGTCTTACAAAGGGCGAATGGTCACTTTGATGGCCTCATGTGATGAGCGACTTGGGGAGAAGGTCAGAGCAGGCAGTTGTTCACCCAGAGTGACGAGCGAAGCTCTTTCGAAATGGCAAGCGATGTTCCTGGAATGGGTTTCGTGCCCCGGGTGGTCCTGCATGGGGCTGAGTAGGTCTATCCTGGCAACAAACAAGAGAGCTTTTGATTCTACACATGTGCTCGTGGCCCGTTGCATCCCGTGTGATCATGATCAGTTCTTGTTATCTGCCCTCCTTCACATCTGGGGTCTTCCCCCCCCAATCCTCGGATGCGTGAAGCCTGGCTGCAGATGCCCAGTAGCAAAGGAAAGGCTGTCGGGCTTTGCTCAGAGCTACATGCCTAACCCATCCTGCTCGTCAAACAGAGAGTTTTGCAGCATCTTAAGGAAAGAACACGTTTAGAGTGGCCCAGACCCCACTTTAGGGGATGCAAAGAGGGGTTGCCTTCAGTTGTTGGCTCACCCAGACTGCTTGTTGTAAGCTGCCCTATGGACCCCATGAGCCATGGCAGTTCGTCAAGGGGATGCTGCCTGAGAACACCATTGTTTGTGGCTGCTGCCACTTGCCAGCAGGTCTGGGGGACTAGCAGGGAAGTAGCGTCTGTTGCTGTGGCTCAGGAAAGAGGGTGGGGTTGCTGTGGCGGGGCTAGCTGGAGGCTCAAATAAGGCCTCATAAAGTAATTGAAGTGACAAATGCACAAAGAACCATATATGACCTGACGCATTTTGGCCTGACGCATTTTGGCCCATGATGTACATTGGCTCTGATAAGACAATTTTACTTGTACTCTTAGGACCTAAACTGGAAGATACATATTGGAAATATTACTATCTCTAATATATATATAATGTGCTTCTGACACAAGGCCAGATCCATTTATGGCCCCACAATTTTTTGTGTGTGTGTCATTCAATCCCAGCCCCACCGCTGGACCCCCTGATGGCACCTGGTATTTCTGGCCACTGTGTGACACAGAGTGTTGGACTAGATGGGCCATTGGCCTGATCCAACATTGACTTCTCTTACGTTCTTATAACATTCCATTTTGGGTCCTATATCAATTGTTTACTGCCTTACAAGTGCAACAAGGGCTTTGTTGTATGCTGCATTCTGTACTATTTGACCTCTGAAGAAGGCTCTTGTGGGCCGAAACACATCAGGTCTATACCTATTGATGTTTTTAACTTCTGGCCCTTTGCTAGTTTTCTAAACTTCCTTTGGAGGGTTTTGCTTGGTTGGTTTAGTTTCTCTTCCCCTCTCTTTGTGGGTGCCAGCTGGAGGCTGCCATTCCCACCCCACACACACACACACACATTTGCCACCTGAGTCCATCTCCTGTTGTTTTTTTTTTTTAGAGGCAACCTGTCTATATTGGCTCAAAAGCATGCTACAAAAGTTTTGAATAAACAATGATGGGCTTGCCCGCCACGCCTCTCACTTAGTGTGCCACACGATCTTCTGCCACACCGAATTTGTTAAGCCTTTGATTCGCCGCGGGAGGCTCCGTTTTCTTCAACAGACTGACAACTCCTGTGATTTTTTCCCCCCACTCTGTGCAGCTCATCTCATGCGTTTTCTGGGACACCAGTGTCCATGGGCCCAACGCTAGCGGGCGAAACAGTTTCCCAGGCCTGACAGCCAGTGAGAAATGAACGTGGTGGCTCAGCCCTCTGCTGTGATAGAAATCTAGCTGGGAAAATATTGGATTGTCCCAGCAGAATACCAAGCATGTAAAATAATCAATTGTGCCTCATTTTGTAGTACAGTGAGAGTGGTGGAGGCTGGAGGGAGACAGGGCACAGTGTTGGCGGAGAACAGCCTGAATATTTTGCTCCGTTACTGAGTTGAGGCCTTCGAGGCTGAACGCTGGGTATGCCTACCTCGGAATTGTACGTGATCAACACACGGAAGGCACAGTATGGCATTTAGCATGAGTAAACTTTTGCCAGGCCTCCCCTTCACCTCTCCACCCCACCTCTTTAAAAACAACAACACATTTTGCATTGTTAACTCTGTTCCTCTGTCCCAAAGTGAAAGAGATCCCGAGTTGAAATTACGGACACCTTAAGACCATCTTTGCTCTGACCTGGATGGCTCAGGCCAGCCTGATCTCATCAGATCTTGGAAGCTAAGCAGGATTAGCCCTGGCTAGTATTTTGATGGGAGACCACCCAAGGAATACCAGGGCTGCACAGCAGAGGCAGGCAATGGCAATAGCCGATCGCCTCTCAGTGTCTCTTGCCTTGAAAACCCTGCCTACGGGGTCACCGTAAGTCAGCTGCGAATTGATGGCGCTTTCCGCTTCCTCTAAAACCATCTCTATCCCACCCTCACGGCTACAGCTCTCGAGGCAGGTAGCAGTAATCCAGTATAAAAGCACAGTAAAATATTATTGTGCCACTATGAACACTGTAGGAACAATTGCAAAATGAAGCATAGGCTCCTCCGAGCCTCTTCTGCTGGAGGAGGGAGTGTAGCAGGATACAGCCCACCGGATAAAAATCTGGCAGAGGGGCAGGGATGTGGAAGAGAGAAAGTGTTTCAACCTGCTGCCCCGATCTAGGCTTTCAGTTAGGAATCTTTGGGTTCAGAAGATGAGGTTAGAGAAAAATGCATCCACGGTCTTACATGCATGATCTGACTTCGGCAGGTGAGGAACTGTGTAGCGGTATAGCTGCCTAGTGATCACAAAGAAAGCGCTGTTAACTCAGTTCTCTGCTCTCCAAAATCTGTCTAAGATCTCATGCTTTAAAAAGGAGGTAACATACGTCCCCTTCCGCCTCTTTACAAGCGGTCACTTGTCACATCCAGTCGCACGCTGAAGTGACCTCTGTGGCACCAGCCTTCCTAGATTCATCCTCTGTGGCCACACAGGGATTCTTGTATAATTTCCTGCCTCTCTTGCTGGACTCTTTTGGTTTCCTCAAAGTGCTAAGTTGTGGTGATTCATTCCCCACAGAGACCGCTCTTCCTGTGGTGGATGGTTACCTGAGGCAGTTGCATCAGCACATCTAGGTTGGGATGCATTGGGCGAGGAGGTCTTCCCTTATTTCCCCTTCTACTCCTCTTGAGTGGTGTCAGCTGAGTCACCGCACCCAATGCACCCATAAGAACATAACAGTTGCCATGTTGCATCAGACCAGTGGTCCATCTAGGCCAGCATCCTGTTTCCAACAGGGACCAGTAATGACCCCTGGAAGGCCCACAAGCAGAGCTTCACATACTGACTTCTGCCCAGCTTCTGACAATCAGAGGCACTGTGCCTCTGAACCCAGAGATCTCATGCAGCTGTCATGGCTATCAACAGGCCTGTCCTCCAGACTCTTTTTTAGACCCATCTGAGCCAATGGCCTTCACTGTATCTTGTAGCAGTGAGTTCCACGGGTCAGCTACCCACTGAGTGAAGCAGTAGTTCCTTTTTTTTTTTTTGGTCTGTCTTGAACCAACTCAGATCAATCAGTTCCATAGGGTGGAGTGTTACGGAAGAGGGAGAACAACTTCTCTTTATCCATTTTCTCTATATGGTGCGTGAGTTTGTAGACACCCAAGGTTTTATGTGGCAGCCAGTCGCTACTTAGCAGAGTTGCATCTTCTGAGTCTAGTAGTCAGGATCTCAGGTCAGGATTGGGGAGACAGAGAATAACATCCCCGCTATGATGTGAAGCTCAGTTTGGACCAGTCTCTCTCTCAGCCTAACCTGTCTCACAGGGTTTACGTGAGGGCAAAAGGGAGGAGGACAGGGACGAGAACATGTAAGTGAGCATCTTGAGGAGAGATCATGGGGACACATGAGTGAGGAGGAGGAGGAGGAGGAGGAGGAGGAGAAGAAGAAGAAGTGGATGTATACCCTGCCCTTCACTACGCTGAGAAGGAGGAGTCTCAGGAGTAGGCGGAGCAGACTGCCTTATACCCTGCCCTTCCCTCCTAAGGGGTCTCAGAGCAGCACAGACACCCTGGGAGGTAGGTGGGGCTGAGAGAGCTCTTTCGAGAACTGCCGTTTCAAGGACAGCTGTTGTCAGAACTATGGCTTGCCCAAGGTCATCCAGCAGGTGCAAGTGGAGGAGTGGAGAATCAAACCCGGTTCTCCCAGATTAGAGTCCATGCACTTAACCACTACACCAAACTGGCTAAAAAATTAGGTAAGGAACTGCCTTATTCCAAGTCCAGCCTTTTGTCCATTTACCTTGTCGTTGCCTCCTTTCCAAGGAATCGTGCAGAGAGAAGCCATTCTCATCCCTCTGGATGTGCCTGGAGCAGAACGTGGGACCATTTACATTCAAAGGCGGTTCTGAGCCCCAGTGAGCTTATGGCTCCTCTCCCATAATACATAA
Organism: Gekko gecko; assembly: GCA_029375565.1. Classification (NCBI taxonomy): domain Eukaryota; kingdom Metazoa; phylum Chordata; class Lepidosauria; order Squamata; family Gekkonidae; genus Gekko; species Gekko gecko. Next base: position 312,771,164 of record JAPDNY010000001.1, on the reverse strand, counting down.
AGCTACTTTGCCCCAAATCTGGCCATTGCCCTGTCTAGCCTAGAATTCCCTCCTCAAAGCAAAACCGTTTCTCCAGGGTCTCAGGCACAGAAAGGTCATGCGGGACTGCCCTTTTGTGAACAGACATGTTATTTTTGAATTGTCTTGTTAGCCTTCCACTCACATTCCTCAATACCTCTGTGCACATTTGGTGTGTGTGTGTGTGTACACATCAGGCTTTTCCCACATTGTAACCTCTCCTCCCTGCAGGGAGGTGTGCAAGGAAACCTTGCCAATTTCACCCAGTTCAGTTTTCCTGAACCTTCTCTGCTATTTGCTGAACCTGGCAAGGACCTTGGTCAGTTTCACTGGCAAGCAAAGGGTATGATAAGGGAGAAAGATGGCTGGAGGGGATATCTTCAGGTTTCCATCCAAGCTTAGTTGTAGGACAGTAACTCAGGGTGGATAAGCAAAGAAGTGTTTTTACTGCCCTGGATGGGAGGGTGGTGATAGTTTAGAGCAGGAATAATATAATTTGTGGATGGTGGTAATATCCATTAACTGGAGAAGGGTAATCCTTAACTCACTTTAAAATTCACATTCCAAGCTTCATTCTGCCCCTTTGCTGTATTGGGCTTCTTGAGTGGCACTGTCCAGGCTAGCTCTGTCCTGCAGGTTCAAACAAGGCATTCAGGACAATGGCGATTTTAGTCTGCAACCAATTGTTGTTTCAGCTTGAATTTTCTCATAGCAGCAGTTACCTGTCCAGCCAGCAAGATTGAAACCCAGATAGGCAAAGATCACATTATGCAGATCAAAGCACAAAGCATAGCTCTTTTTCTCTGTCCTTCCTTAGGGGGGGGGGAATAGTGCTTTTGCCTTGAGGGGGGGATCTGCTGTCTTTGTAGGGAGTGCCTTCTGAACCCTGATTGTCTTTCTCTGTCTGTAACAGCTCTTTGCATGCAGACTGTCTGCTCTCCCTTCTGCTCCGAGTCAATTAGTGACTTCCAGTTTTATGCAAACCATAGTTCTTGATTACAGCTTGACTGGCAAACCCCAGTTTGTGTTTCTTCTCTAAAGCCAGCATCAGACTGGGAACTGACGTAGACTAATGGCTCAAAGAATGAGCTGTGCTCTGGCAGGTCCCTACTTTAACTCTTGCCTCTGTCACAAAGTCACTTGGTGGCCTCATTCCTGATAAGAACATAGGAAGACCCCTGCTGGATCAGGTCAGTGCCATCTAGTCCAGCATCCTGTCTCACACAGTGGCCAACTAGTTCCTTTGGAGGGCCAACAACAGGGCATGGAGCCTGAGGCCTTTGCCCGCTGTTGCCTCCTGGCACTGGGATTCAGAGGCATAGTGCCTCTGAACTGGAGGTTCCCCTCAGGTACCATGGCTAGTAGCTACTGATGGACCTATCCTCCATGAATGTATCTAATCCCCTTTTAAAGCTGTTTATTCCTGTTGACGTCACTACATCCTCTGGCAGCAAATTCCACATTTTAATCACTTTCTGTGTAAAGATTAAGAGTATTTCCTTTTGTCTGTCCTGACTCTTACTTCCCATCAGCTTCATTGGATGCCATCAAGTTCTAGTATTTTGGGAGAGGGAGAAAATGTTCTCTCCTAGCCTCAGCATACACACACACACACACACCGCAATATGGGGATACAAATGCTGGTCTGCCTCATTGCAAGACATGTGAGAAGTGGTTTGAACGCTATAGAAATGCTACGTATAATATTAAACCTGTCTTGGACAGGAAGCAGAATGTTAATACATCCTTCTCCCCCTTCCCTCCAATTTTTTTTCTTTTTTATCTTCTGTTTACCTTTTTGTTAGGGAAGACAGAATTTAACAAAAGGGTGGAAGTGTAGACTGAGAAGACCTCATTTGTTTTTTTAAACTCCTTGACAAAAATAGCCTTCGTATGGGCAGTTCACAGAAGCAGCAATGCACCCTTGGGAATTCTGATGGTAATTCTCCCCCGCCCCCCCCACAGCAATGGGAGTAGGGCAACTTCCTTCAGGGGCCTATCACCACATGGTGATCAGCCACGCATTCTGTTGAGACTTCAAAGGATTTGCTGGGGAAGTTTGGGCGGGTCAGAAAAAGTAGCCCATACCACATGTGTGATATAACTAGGCTTATGCAGATTTCAAACACATGCATGTCTCCTCCACCCTTTTTACTTTTCTCTTTAGATGTGCTGCTTATCTTGGAAAGAATCGGGAGGGGGGCAGAATAGGTGTCTCTCATCTTGGGGGAATGCCATCCAAAAATATTTATTATTATTTAAATTTGTACCCCGCCCTCCCCGCAGTAGCAGGCTCAGGGCGGCTCACATGATAAAAGCACAATAACAATAAATATATCTAAAACAGTCCTTCGAACAGTTCATAAACAATTTGTTAAAACCAGCTTACAGTATATTAAAGTGCTAGCAGTTGACTTAGGATATCAAAGATGGCCTCATACATTCTGTAATGTCACTTGATATCAGTTCGTTGGTTGTTCTCAATTTCGGTCGGTGAGCACAGGCTATCAGTAATAGGCCAGGCACCAGGCTTCAGTTGTTGCTAATGATGGTAGTGGTGGTGGCAGCGGCTCCTAGTTAAACACCTGGTGGAAGAGCTCCATCTTACAGGCCCTGCGGAACCGCAGAAGGTCCCACAGGGCCCTGATCTCCTCCGGGAGCTCATTCCACCAGTGTGGAGCTGCCACCAAGAAAGCTCTGGCCCTGGTTGCAACTAGCCTAGTGTCCTTGGGTCCTGGAAGGGCCAAACGTTTTTGTGACCCTGACCAAAGTGCTCTCTGGGGTATATATGGGGAAAGGTGGTCCCTTCGGTATGTCAGACCCTGGCCATATAGGGCTTCCCTATAGCCAGAAACTCCCATAGTGCAGGGGATACCATGGAAATTCATAGGGTAATGGCATCACTTCGGTTATTTTTGGCTTTGGGACTTTCTGAGCCAGCACCAGACCAACGCGCTACAAGGAAGTACACATACTAGGTCCTATTTTCTACCTTTAGTGTAGAGTAGACCGTTACCATATGAATATGCAGTTATGCTTCTTATTGTTCACAAACAGTAATTAATGGGGGGGCCTCCCTCCAGTTTAATGATGGTGTATCTGTGGGAAGCAGTTTGATAGGTGTGTATGCTGGCTTCCCTAGAAATGACCTTCAAGTGCGCCCACCCTTCCTTTGAGGAGGATTCCTGGCTCACTTGTAGGTTACATGCTTGGCCTGCAGAAAGGTCTCTGGCACCTCCAGGCAAAAAGGGTATCTTTTGGTCCAGAGAGAGCCTTTTCTGTGCCTGAGATGTAGGAGAGTAACTTCCAGTCAGTGTAAATATTAGACTAGGTAGATGAATGATCTAACTCAACAAAAACCAGATTCATATGTTCGTGAACAGAAACCCAAAGCCGTGGTCTTCTACTTCCAGAGCTGCAGCTCAGTGGTGGGGAACCTGCTTTGTTTTTATCTATACCCTGCTTTTTTTTCCAGCAGGGACCCAAATCTGATTAAATTGTTCTCCCCTCCTCCGTTTTATCCTCACAACAGCCCTGTGAGGTAGGTGCGTGACTGACCCATGGTCACCCAGCAAGCTTCTGCGTCAGAGCGGAGGATGTTTAACCTGGGTCCCCCAAATCATAGTGCGAGGCTGTAACTGCCGCACCACACCAACTGGTTCAGGTTCAGCCTCTCATTAAAAGGGACTGTTGGGGAAAAGGCCATTCTCTGCTTGAGAGCCTGTCCAGTCAGAGGAGGCACTGCTTGTTGGGGGCAGGTGGACCAACGGCCTGATTCTGCATAGGGCAGCTTCGTGGCCCAGCTCCCGGCTGCTGAATTCCTCTCCCAGGCTTTGTTCTGTGTCTGTCCCTTTAGCAGGAACAGCCTGTGTGCTCTGTACCCTCGGCAGCGGGCGATTTGGCTGCTGTGGTCAGGCTGCAGAATGTCGTGTACAGTCAGAGACCCGCCGTCTGTGTCTGTTTGGCTCCACCAGTGGGTGCTCTTGGAAAGCTCCCATCAGCCAAAGTACACGTTTTCTGACTCAGTCCCCTCGACAGACATCTGCTGGCCGCCACAACCAAGCAGGGAAATCCCCGCAAGCAGTGCTCTGCTGAGGGCTGCTCTGTTGAGCTGGCCTGACGCTGCCATCCCGGCAGCTGAACAACAACTGACTTGCCTCGGATGGCTTCGCTTCACAGCCTTCAGCCAGCCACACCGTGTGCCACTTTGATAGATCTTCGGGCTGACCCTGGAATGCACATATCCCGGAAGGGGTAGGGGTGGGGTCACTTGAGGCAGGATGCTGCCAAGGCAGTCCAGCTTCTGCTGTTCAGTCTCTCAGAGTCTAGACGTCTCATCCATAGCTTTGCAGCAGTGTCTGGCATGCTGTTGCATCATTTGTTTGGCAGTTTGAGATTTACTTTCAAGTGTAAACTCTGCACTGTGCTTGCACAGCTCAACAAAGGTTATTGCGGGGGGGTTGGTCCTGGAATCTCTCCTCTTTGCCCCAGATCTGTTTGCACTGCCTTGAAGCTTCTGGTTTCCAGCTCATTCTTTGTGGTTTCCTGCCCCCAGCCTCTTTGGTTTCATCTAGTTTTGAAAGTTTGACCGGAACAGTAGTCGGGAAGGTATCGGTGTACCTGGAAGGCCTCCAGACACTTCCCCCTCTCTATTTGTGCCACATCCTGACACTGCGTCCAGGTTCTCGGACTTGTTTTGTTAGGAAGCTATTTTGAATTGCTCCTCCTGTCTTGCTAAGAATCAGAGAAGAGCCCTGATAGATTAGGCCCAAAGCAGTGAAGGTGGCTGGGCCTTCTTTGTTGCGGCACCTAGACAAGGGGGTTCCTTATTTATTTATTATTTATTAAAGGTAAAGGTAAAGGTTCCCTTGCTCGAAAGCCAGTCGAATCCGACTCTAGGGTTGCGGTGCTCATCTCCGTTTCAAAGCCGAAGAGCCAGCGCTGTCCGAAGACGTTTCCATGGTCATGTGGCCGGCATGACTAAACACCAAGGTGCACGGAACGCTGTTACCTTCCCACCAAAGTGGTACCTATTTATCTACTTGCAATTTCTTGCTTTCGAACTGCTAGGTTGGCAGGAGCTGGAACTAGAGACCGGAGCTCACCCTGTCATGCGGCACCCGGGTCTCGAACTGCCAAACTACTGACCTTCCACAGCCTGCAGTTCAGCGTCTTAACCACTTGAGCCACCGCAGCTCCTTATTATTTATTAACTGCACTTATATCCCGCCCTCCCCGCAAGCGGGCTCAGGGTGGCTTACAAACTGTTCCCACAACAGTTCAGTGTGAAGCAGCCATGTGAAAACTGAGTAGTTTTTGCAAGTTTTGGGTTAATTTGAGGACCAAACCAGATATGTTATCCAGAGCTATCGGAAGGAAGCTTTGTGTCTCGGAAGCTCATACCCTGAAAATCTGGTTGATCTCTCTAAGGTGCTGCTGGACTCCAATCTGTCTGTTCTGTTTGAACTATTGGCTTTTAAGGTATTTTGTACGTTGTAATTTAGCCAGTTTGGTGCAGTGGTTAAGTGTGCAGACTCTAATCTGGGACTCTAGTGTGCAGACTCTAATCTGGGAGAACCAGGTTTGATTCCCCACTCCTCCACTTGCACCTGCTGATGTGACCTTGGGTCAGTCACAAGCTTTGGCACAGCTGTTCTTGAAAAAGAGCAGTTTCGGTCAGAAGTTCTCTCAGCCCCACCTACCTCACAGGGTATCTGTTCTGGGGAGGAGAAGGGAAAGGAGTTTGTAAGCCGCTCTAAGATGCCTTTGGGCAGGGAAGGGTGGGGTATAAATCCAAACTCTTCTCTTCTTCTTAAATCTTTTATTTTTGATTGGACATTGTTGATCCATAATTACGTTGTTGTAAGCCACCTTGGGTTCTGAATGCCGCATATAAATTGATGAGTATTATGCAGGAGAAACAGGTGAATGTAATTTCTTTTTTTCTTTCTTTCTTGCTTGCTTTCTTTCTTTTGTGGGATGGGTGTAGTTAGCTGAACAGGAGCTTAATTTAGGAGTATTTTTTCCACTGTTTTGGAAACTGGTTTTCATCAATACCGTTGCCTGGCATGGCCTTTGGGAAAAGGGAAGGACCAGGGAGGGGGCACAGAAATAACCCTCTCGTAGCTTCCTGCTGTAGTGGTTGCAATGGAACTTTACAGTAACTTGCTACCAACCTGACCACATTTCCGTGTTGCACAGGCAACTGTCCAAAGCCCTGACACACTCGGCTCTTTTTGTTCCTGCTGAGTTGAGGGAGCAAAGTTTGTTTGGTCGAAAGGGTCCCGGGATTAGGAAGAGCCAGACCTCAGCACTGCCTGTCCTCTTGCAATAGCTTTGCATGCTGATAACAAAACTAATTCTGTCCTGTGATGCCCTGGAATGGATTCCAAGGTCAAGGGATTAGAGATTGCTTTTTAAATGCTGAATGTTTCTGCTGCAATCCAAACAAAGTCAGGGCTGAAGCTGCAGCGCCTGAGGGGCTGAGGATGTGAGAGTTTCCTTGCTGGATTGGACCAAATAGGGTCCATCTGGCCAAGCATCCTGTTTCTAACAGCAGCCAGTCAGAAGCCTTGGAGGAGCGTAGGATTTGTTTATATACTTATTGGTGGTCACATACAGTTCTGAACTCAAAACAGTTCTCTTTCACAAGTACAAGGGGGCCAAACTTTTCTTGCGCACAGACAGCCCCCCACACAACTCCTCACCCACAATAATACAACATGTAATTTGAACATGGACCCTGGGACCAGAGCTTGCAATAAACCCAGATGCCAACTTTTCTGCCACATACACCCAGACAGCACAATCACTGGACCTAACAACATCCACTACACCATCTCAGGCTTAGTCACATGCTCATCGTCTAACATTGCATATGCCATTAAATTCCAGCAACGCCCTTCGGTTCTCTACACAGGGCAAACTGGTCAGACCCTATGCCAAAGGATAAATGGACACAAATCTGACATCAAGAATCGCAAGACTGGGAAACCTGTAGGAGAGCACTTCAGCTTTCCAGGACATTCATTGGGTGACCTCAGAGTAGCTGTTTTATTGCAAAGGAACTTCATGAACAGACTAGAAAGGGAAATTGCTGTGTTGCAAGTTATTACAACACTCAAAACAATGGAATCTCAAGACTTAACAGGGATATTGGTTTCTTATCTCACTACATATGCTAACCTCATTCAGCCCTTTCATCTGTATTCTCACCAATCCCCCAGAAGGATATTATTGTTGTTGTTGTTATTATTGTTGTTGTTGTTGTTGTTGTTGTTGTTATTATTATTATTATTATTATTATTATTATTATTATTATTATTATTATTATTATTATTATTATTATTATTATTATTATTATTATTATTATTATTATTATTTCAATTTATGCCCCACCCTCCCCGCAAGCAGGCTCAGGGCAGCTTACACTAGTTGGTATCCTGTACCATAAAAGCCAAGTACAAAAATTTAAAACAGCATACATACATTAACATTGAGCATTAAAAGCAATCCAACAAAAGTGCTAGTGATGGTAATCTTTAAATAAATCAGATGACGTACCAACAATTTTCACTGGCTTGGTAATCATCAGCTTGGTGCAATAGTATAACGCAGTCCCCCCCAGACCAGGGCTGACCCAAAACCACAGATGTTGTTGTTGGTGGTGTGGCAGCTCCTAATTGAAAGCCTGGTGGAAGAGCTCCGTCTTACAGGCCCTGCGGAACTGCAGAAGGTCCCGCAGGGCCCTGATCTCTTCCGGGAGCTCATTCCACCAGTATGGAGCCACCACTGAAAAGGCCCTGGCCCTGGTGGCAGCGAGCCTGGCATCCTTAGGGCCAGGAACGGTCAGTCGATGTTGTGTTCCTGACTGTAGTGCTCTCTGGGGTACGTCTGGGGAAAGGCGGTTCCGCAGGTATGTCGGACCCTGGCCATTAAATGTCAATACCAGCACCTTGAAGTGAATTTGATATGCTAGTGGCAGCCAGTGCAGTGCCTTCAGCGCAGGCTGGATGTGCTCCCATTTAGGGAGGCCCATCACAAGCCTGGCCATGGCATTTTGCACTAGCTGCAGCTTCCAGATTTGTGACAAGGGCAGCCCCATGTAGAGAGTGTTACAGTAATCTAGTCTTGAGGTGACCATCGTATGGATCACTGTAGCCAGGTTGTAATGGCCGAGGACGGGAGCCTACTGCCGAATCAGCCGAAGATGGCCAACTTTGCAGTGGCTGCTACCTGGGCCTCCATTGTTAAGGAGGCATCCAGGAGCACTCCCAAACTCCTGACCTCCGGCGCTGGCACCAATGGTGCCCCACTGAAGGTCGGGAGCAGGAACCCCACCCCTGAACCACTCAGGCACAGGACCTCCGTCTTCGCCGGATTCAGTTTCAGCCAGCTCAGCCACGGCTTGCAAAGCCCGGTCCAAATCTTCCGGTTTGGAGTCCAACCGGCCATCCAACATTAGATAGAACTGGGTATCATCAGCATACTGATGACAGCCCAGCCCATGCCTCCAGGCAATCTGGGCAAGGGGGCGCATATAGATGTTAAATAACATCGGGGACAGCACTGCCTCTTGCAGCACACCACATTCCAGTGAATGTCTCCTGGACTGCTGTTCCCGTAGCGCCACCCTTTGTCCCCAACCCTGGAGAAAGGAAGCAAGCCATTGCGAGACCAGCCCCTAGATCCCCATGTTGGCGAGGTGGTGAGTCAGCAGCTGATGGTCGACCATGACAAACATGGCCAACAGATCTAACAACAGCCACACCACCCCGATCCAGATACCTCTGGAGGTCATCCATCAGAGCGACCAATGCTATCTCCGTCCCTTGTCCCCGGAGGAAGCCGGACTGGAAGGAATCTAATACAGAAATGACATCCATAAAGCCCTGCAACTGTGTCGCCACTGCCCTCTCAATTAATTTGCCCAAATAGGGCAAATTGGAAACCGGCCGATAGTTGGCCAATGCGGCTGGATCCAAAGATGTTTTTTTCAAAAGAGGGCAGACCATCACTTCCTTGAGTGCTCCCAGGAACTGCCCCTCAGAGAGGGACATGTTGATAATTTCCCTGAGGGCACCTCAGAACCCTTCGTGGCCAGCTTCAATAAGCTAGGAAGGGCATGAGTCAAGGCTACACATGTTTGGACGCACAGCTGTGAGCAATCCGTCGACTTCCTCCAGGCTGAGCGGGCTGAAATGGCCCAAAACCGAAAACAAGGATGTGCAAGGGGCCTTGAGCTCACTCACTGTTTCAAGTGTGGCAGGGAGGTTGCGGCAGAGCTCCAAGACTTTATCCGCGAAAAAGCTTGCAAATGCAAATGCCTCACAGTCAATATCCAATTCCCTAGCGTTTGGTCTGCCCTGTGGCAGAGCTGTTATAGACCGAATCGTTCTAAACAATTGGGCTGGGCGTGAGCTAGCAGACACAATCATGGTCACATAGAACTCCCTCTTTGTGGCTTTGACTGCCATCTCATAGGATCTCATAAACATCCTATAAGATGCTCTTGTAGCTTCATCTCGAGCACGGCACCACCGTCTCTCTAGCCATCTCAGCTCCCTCTTCATAAGCCACAACTCCTGGGTAAACCAGGGAGCAAGCCTAGCGTGGGGGCGCAGAGGGTGCCGAGGAGCGATCTCGTCGATGGCTGTGGAGAGCTGGCTCTGCCAGTCCTCCACAAGCTCATCCAACGAGCTGCCAGGGGGCATCGGTTCCTGCAGGGCCATCTGGAGCCACACTGGGTCCATCTGGCTCTGCGGGCGAGCTAAAATACGTTCGTTGCCTAAACAGGGTCGGGGCAGAACATTCAAATGGGCCCTCAGGGCATGGTGATCCAACCATGGGACTGCCAAAGCAGTAACCCGGTCCACTGTTACCCCCGCCACAAAGATCAAATCGAGCGGGTGCCCAGCTCAGTGAGTGGGGGTCATTACACATTGGGAGAGTCCCAGCGCCGCCATGGACGACACCAGGTCCGTTGCCCGGGTGGAGGCCGCATCATCAGCATGGACGTTGAAAATCACCCAGGACTATCAGTCTAGGGTGTTCCAACGCCCAGCCTGATATGGCCTCCATCAGGGACAGCAGGCTATTGGCTGGTGTGTTAGGTGGTCAGTATACCAGCCAAATCACCAGACTCTCCCCGGCCGGCATACCAGGCCGGCACACTCAATTCCCATGATCCGTGGTGACGGGAGCGCCCTGAAGGAGTAAGCCTCCCGAATGAATAGAGCCACTCCACCCCCCGCCCCCTAGTCCACGATTGGTGGAGGACCAAGTATCCGGGCAGAATTGCTTGGGAGAGAGATACTGTCTCTCTTTCACGCACCCAGGTCTTGGTCACACACACCAGGTCTACCTTCTACTCCAACAAAAAGTCTCACAGGTCTGTGGTCTTATTATTTAAAGACCTGGCGTTGCACAACACCAATGTCAGAGGGAGGTCACTACTTCTAGCCCCACTGCCGACAACCTTTGGGATGGGACATAGGCTGGAAGGGGGCTGAGCTAGACCACTTCTCCGTCCCCTTCTTATGTCCTCTTTATTTTATTTCTTATTTGGAATAATACATTAGAATAGTAGATTGTAATGTAACATAATGAATAGTAAAATGTAATGTAATTTGGAATGGTAGATTGGCATGTATTTTTCTGATCTGGGGACGGGGGAGATAACTCTACACAGCCAATCAACCCACTTCAAAGAAGAAGATGCTGTAGAGCAGGGGTGTCAAACATGCAGCCCGGAGGCTGGATCAAGCCGCCAGAGGGCTTCTGTCAGGCCTGCAGTGGAACTGGCTGTCTTCTGCTTCTTCCAGTTCTGCTGCTGCTGCTGCATCATTGTAGGTTTCAGATGCAGCTTTCAGATACTGAAGATTGCGACAGCACAGACATTTTGATGCAATAATTCAGAGCTAGAGGTGTCAGTTATCAGACACTGTTAAATAAACAAAATACTGCAAGAGTGCTAATGTTTTAAGCATGTTTTTATTTTAAGTTTAAAAAACCCGTTGTGTTTGTGTCCTTTACAAAGTTTATATCTCTGTTACCTGGCATTACCTTTTATGACACACATGGCCCGGGTCCAATAAGGTCTCATTTACGTCAGATCCAGCCCTCATAACAAATGAGTTCGACACCCCTGCTGTAAAGTCTCCTCCATGCTTCAGAGGAGACAGATGGAGTGTAATGGCCGAGTCTCACTTAATTACTCTCAGCACTCCACAGTTAAGGATACATGAATCTCCAATTTTGACATATTTATTTCCTTCAATATGTCCCCCTTCCAATTGAACCCAAACAAACGGTAACCATATAAACTAAGATCCAGGTGGCCAGCCATGTTGATCTGAAACAATAGAACAAAGTTAGAGCCCAGTGGTACCTTTAAGACCAACAAAGTTTTATTCAAGGTATGAGCTTTTGTCTGTACACACATGAAAGTTCATACCTTGAATAAAACTTTGTTGGCCTTAAAGGTGCCACTGGACCCTAACTTTGTTCATATAAACTAAACTTATTATTCCTGTTTGATCCTTGAATCTGTTAAACATCTTAATTATGCTGCATGCTAATTTACTGCTCAACCTCTACTTATGTGTATAGACTAGTAATTTCCATTATGTTGTATCTGAAGAAGTGTGCATGTGCATGAAAGCTTATACCTTGAATAAAACTTTGTTGGTCTTAAAGGTGCCACTGGACTCAAGCTTTGTTCTGTTGCTTCAGAAGAGCATGGCTACTCACCTGAATCTATACATACTATCTGTGTGTGCTGTCAAGTCACAGCTGACTTAATAGCGACCCCACAGGGTTTCCAAGGCACGAGATGTTGAGAGGTGGTTTGCCACTGCCTGCCGCAACGTCATGACCCAGTTATTCCTTGGAGGTCTCCCATCCAGATACTAGCCAGGGCCAAACCTGCTTAGCTTCCAAGATCTGAAGAGATCGGGCTAGCCTGGGCTATCCAGGTCAGAGGTGCTTACTTATACCTCCACCCTTCCTCCGTTGGGGAGATCCAAAGCTGCTTCCATTGGGTTCCCCATATCCCATACTTTACAACCAGCCCTCCGTCCTGCAGTGCAGGTGATAACCCCAGCTTTTGTTCAAGAGTGTTCAGGAACAAAAGAAACATTGAGCAGGGTGGTCTTGTGAGCGTGGCAAAGGGCCCACCTTGTCCCGAGGAGGAACGTAAGGCTAGGGGAGACTCTGGGTAACACCCTCCAGATTCAGGGGGGTAGCTGTCTTGGTCTGAAGCAATAAGAACAACGCTGGAGTCCAGTGGCACCTGTAAGACCAACAAAGTTTAATTCTAGGTATAAGCTTTCATGTGCATGTTGGTCCTAAAGGTGCCAGTGGACCCAGACTTTCCAGATTGTGAGTCCCCTGGTTCTGAGGACCGGAGACAGCCTTTTGTACTGACCTAGGGACAAAACCTCAATTTTCCTCTCTTTTAATTTTTTTCTTGCTTGCAATGTGCATGTGTGAAATGCCTTGTATCTCATTAGATTTTTGGTCTTCCTGGCCCAGTAATTTCCCCTCTCCCTGGCAGAGGCTCTTGGGCTGCGAGAGGTCTTGTGTGCACCAGGTCCCTGAGTTGGCGTTGTTTCCAGGGCTTTTTGCAAGCAGGGCAGGTTTTCTGCCACTGAGCCACAGCACCAAGCTGGCATTTTCCAGGAGCATATCTGGGTCATACCAGTGGATTTCACCAAAACAAGGGCTTAACGATACTCTAGCAACCGTGCTTGCGGATCTTTGAGATCTGTGTCAAGAAACAGGAGGCAAGAGGATGCGGGAAGGCCTCTTACGTAAAACGAGCTTCAGCTTGGCTCGGGGAGTCAGGTTACTGTGTCTGCAGAGCTGGCAAAGGGCTGCCTGCTTCAGCATCACTGCTGATGATTCTGGGAGCTTGTAAAAAAAGAGGATCTGCCCTTTGACAGGCAGCGCTGTAATTCTCCATTAGTAAATGAGGCAGAATGGTTCTGGCTCTGAAGCAGGGAAACAGGGGCAGCTCCGGGCACTTACGGGAAAAACTCATCCTGGGAGACTCATCCTTGGACTCATCCTGGGAAACTGAGTGGACCAGGAAGAGTTCACAGGTTCCCGGTGTGATAAAGCAGCTGGGTTTGCTCTTATGAAGGGGTATTTCCTTTACATTTCCACCTCTTGCTCCCAAATTTAAGGCCTTGGGTCTGATTACCCTAGGATGCTGAGTCAGGATACTCTCTCTCTAGCACCAGGAACTGAGGCAAAGGTGGGCAAAAATCTGCCACTCTGTTAGCCAGAGGGCTCCTGGAGCATCCTTTGGGATCCAGAGCGCCCCCAAGTTCAATCCCCAATAGGAAAGGCTCTCAAAGTAGCAGCTGTGTGGAAAACCCTCTCTTTCTGGCTTGGGATCTGTAGGTGGATAGATGGTCTGACTCAGCAGAAAGGAAATGTAGATGTTTTGGATTTGAAATGCAAAAGGGGAGGAGGGTCATCGCTCAAGCATTGAAGGTCCCAGGTTCAATTCCTGCCAATTTTAAAAAGGCTCGAAGTGAGGGAGTCAGTGTTGTGGAGTGGTTAGAATGCCAGACCAGGACCTGTGAGACCTAGGTTCAGATCCCCGCTTGGCCATGATGTTCACGGAGTGATGTTGGGCCAGTCACCATCCCTCAGCCTAACCTACCTTGCAGGGTTGTTGGGGGGATAAAATGGTGAAAGGGAGAACTGTGCTTGGAGGAAGGGTGAGATGAAATTGTGCTAGATATACACTTTCTGGGGAAAGGCTCTCTCGCTCTCTCTCTCTCTCTCTCTCTCTCTCTCTCTCTCTCTCTCTCTCTCTCTCTCTCTCTCTCTCTCTCTCTCTCTCTCTCTCTCTCTCTCGTGTCAATTTGGAGTTGCCAATTTCTGAGCTGGATCATCCAATGAAGCAGCTTCTTGTGTTCATCAAGTGGTGGTGGGGGGTCTGCTCTGGCCACCTTGTACGATTGAGAGGCATGGCAGCCCCCATTCATGAGGAGCAAGCCTCACACTTGCCAGTGTTTCAGTTCCCATTGTCACGACTCTGAAGATTAAGCTGCATTTCGAGCAGGAGGCTGTGCTCCCCCCCACACACACACACTTGCTTTACGTCTGCTGCGTTCAACTGTTTTAAAATGCTCGGCAGTCTTTGGCTTGCGAGAAAAGAGGCTATTCCCCTGCCATGCGGCAGCAATTTCTTGTAATCGGGTTCAGCGGCAGCAGTTTCCAGCTTCTCTGCTAAGTAAAAACCGGATTCTGAAAAGTGATGGATTGTCGGGCATGGTTGAGGCCAGGGTTTACAGCTGCTGGTACAATGCTTGTGAGAGCCAGAAACGCCAAAAAAACGTGCAAAGCTCTCTTTCTCAGGGCAAGGAACCAGGGTCAAGGAGGCAATGGTCCCAGCCTAGTTTCGGGTGTCCCACCTTGCAGGTTAGCAGCCTGGATCAGCCAGCTTTGAGAAGAGAGCCACATGCAGTTCTTTTACACATATTGTGTGGCTTCCAGCAGGGCAGCTGGGGAAGTGAAGGGGAGGCATACTTTTCCTCCCTCCCTCCCTCCTATTAGCTTTCTTTGTTTCTCTCTCTTTCTTTCCACCTCTTTCATTCTTTCTTTCCACCTCTCTATTTTTCTCTCTCTTATATAGGCAAATAAATATCATTAGCAAACAAACAAATATCATTGGAGAAATAGATATCATTATCAATATCTGTTTTTACCCTTTTACTTTTATTTTTATTTTGGCAGTCTCATTTAATGTTAACAAAAGGCAAATTTGCATACTTTTCCAGTAAAAACGTATGTGTAATATTTGTTCACGTCTTGTGGCTCTCAAACATCTGATGTTTATTCTATATGGCTCTTACGTAAAGCAAGTTTGTCTGCCCCTGGTATTGTGTAACGTCACCAGAGTACAATTCATGGGCTTTCTTGCCCTGCACAGTGACCTACTTCTGAGCCTGGGTCTCAGCTAGTTCAGTCCTTCCACAGATCAGACTGCCGATAGGGTGAAACCTGCACCAGCTTGCAAGCAAAGACCGGCCAGGCCTCTGCGTCAAGCTGCAAATCCCTGTCCGGCAATCGTGGGTTATCTTTTTGGTTTTTATGTTGTGGCAGCGGAAGATCCCAACAGGGGCTTGGGCAGTGAGGAGTTTGGCCACACCACCACTGGGCAACCAGATCCCTGCCTCTGTGCACAGATTTAAGAGATGGAGATCAGGCTTTTGGAAGACCATTCGAGTGGTTCAGAAAGTATATTGTTTTATTAGAAGCAATCAAACTTCCACCAAGCAGTGGGCGAGCTTTTGAGTTCTCCAGGGCGCTGGGTCAGGCTAGATGTTAAAAGAATAAAAAGGTTTTGGGAAAAACATTTTTCAGGACAGGATAGACTCCTTCACCCCAGAATCTGCCATTTTTAGCCTTCTTGCAGTGGAGACCAGGAGCTGTGATCAGCTGGATGGTGCTGGGTGCCAAACTGGTTTCACAATGCACTGGGGCAGAGAAGCAGAAAACAGCGGCTGCCCTCCCTTTGCGAGTGTAAAAGCCGGTGGTAATTTGCATCCGTTTAGAACATGCATTGGATCAGTCACGTCCCTTGGAAGGCAAATAGCAGAAGGAAAATGGAACAGTCCTTCCGTTAAAAAAAAGCTGGAGATCCCGTTTAGGAGAGCTGCTGAGCCAAGAGTCAGTAGAACCTGCGATCGGTGGCATTTGCTATTGACTGGAGGGCAAGCAGCTCCCAGCATCAAAGTCCATGCCAGAGCACACCCAGCACAGGCTAATCCAGATAACACTGCAGTCCTAAACAGAGTCGCTAGTGACTTCACTGGGCTTCGAAAGGTGTAGCTTTGCACAAGTAACTCTGCCGGTCTCCGTTTTGAGAAGGCAACAGGCAGCAGCCTTTGGGCTTCTCCATCACGCTCTGAAAAAACTATATCCCCCCCCCCTTTTTTTGACTAAGCATATTTAGCCTGCTGAGGAGCTCTAGGTGACACTTGTGTTTGCTTGCTGCTTTCTGACAATACAGATGATCCCCAGTAAGAAGGTATCGCCCTACTAGTGTTCTACCTTCCCCCCCTTCTCTCCAATGCACGAACAGGGCTACCTCTGATCTTTGTTTTATTGCAAGGAGAGGCTCACAAGGGATATTATTTAAAAAGAAGAGGCGTACACAGCCTTGGAGCTTCCAGGAACTGGGCTGTATTAAAACTAGGAAGGTGAACAAAGGAATGTTGGTAAATGGGGCATGCCAGGGCAAACTCTCTTAATGGCCCTGGGGTTGCTAAGCAGGTACCACTTGGGGAGCAGAAACCAGATGGGGAGGCTGTGCATCAGCCCGGGCTTTAAGAGGGGAGGGTGGCCAAAGGGGTGTGGCATTCTAGGGAATGCTTTTTGTTCCATAATTTTTTTTAAAAAAATCTACATTTCTTGGCTATTCCCTCTATTTCTCCCTCCACCCACCATGCACTGTTTAACTCCAGCTTTGGTAAACAGCATGAAGAAAACAAAAAAACCCTTCACATCCAAAATAGAAATTAAAATTGTGTAAAACTTGGAGATTTTTGTTTAAGTAGTTTGGGTTAAGGTCAGACTTGCAAATCTGCTTGAAATACCGGGTTATGCAGTAATCTTAAAAGGCTGTGAATAAATAAAAATTAAAAAAAATATCTCAGCTTTCGACCCCTTTCCCAGATAGGTGCCTTTCCTCTCTGATCTGAGTTCAGCGATAGAAGCCATACCCACAGAGCAGCCATTCCTGTGGCCTGGGCTCTGGTTTTATGGTTCAGGCCCTGAGAACCACAGCTCCAAATGCCAGGCAGAGGGTCTGCAGCAACGTCTTATATAATTTTACTTTGAAATCTTGGTTTGGTAACCGAGTGTGGCAAACTGCTCTTGAAATCAAGTTGCCAGTTCTTTTTTTAAAGAAACACAGAAGAGTTGTGCATTGGGGAAACAGCTCCACGTGTCTTATCGTGAGTATTGAGCAATGGAATTTGGGATTAAGCTGCTCTTGGTACATTGTATTAAAATACATTTACTTAATATCTGAGTAAATGAAGCTGCCTTATGCAAAGTCAGAGCATTGTTCTGTCTAGGCCTTTACTGCCTCCTCTGCCTGGCAGTGGATCTCCAAGATCTCAAACAGAGAAAGGCCTTTCCCAGATCTGCTGTAGGAGATCCTTCCACTAGAGATTGAAGCCAGGACCTTCTGCATGCAACACAGGTGGCTCTACCACTAAGTTGCAGGCCTGTCCCTGTTTTTTATCATATATGCTTTGAATTTTTGCTAGACCATCCATGATCATTGCATCATTGAGTAGCTTCAACTTGGAGAAGAGGCATTTTCACCAACAGATGCTTTACATCTAGCATGCCAGCAACTTGGCCAGGCTGCTGTACTAACATCTGCACCTGCGGGCACAACAGCATTGTTGGGACACACATCTCCAAGAGTGGTGTTGCCACCTGCTCTTTGGCAAGTGAGACCATCTCTAGCTTGACATACAACGGTCGAGGCAAACTTTCCCCAGTGAGACTGTTTACGAGAGCACCGGTTTTCCTCGTTTCATAACAGTCCCCAGGGATTAGAGTTAAGAGGCTGTGGTTTTGTGTAACACCGTGGCCTATTTTCCCAGCACACCTGAACCACTCCAGCAGCCTGTGACGGGCATGAAGTTCAGGACGCCAAGATATTATAAATCAGGTCAAAGTCCGTACTGTTCTCTGGAGTGTGCAGACGTTGCTAAGTAGCCCTTTGAGCTCTTCTCTGCTGCTTGGTCATGGCGGCTATTTAATACCCTGTGATCTGAAATAGCACTGACCCGCATAAGACTTGCATTGGTGCGAGGCATGATCTATCTCTGGCATCCTCAGTTCAAAGGTTCAGGAGGAACAAGTCTTGGAAAGGTCTTCCTCTGCCCAAGATCCCAGAGAGCTACGGGCAGTCACAGGTGATACCATTGGTCCAAGGATCTGACTTAATATATGACTGCTTCATATGTTTATATGTAAGCAAATTAGGCTTCCCTCACATGCAATTGTGTGTATTAAATGTTTGGTCCTTACAGGACATGCAGGGCCAGTTCCACTTAATCCAGGCAGCTTCTTATACCCAAGCTGCAAAGTTCTCTGGCCATCACCCTCCCTCCCCCAAACAGCACCCCCTTTCAGGGTCGTCAGACCCCTGCTAAGTATTACCTGTCCATTCTCATCCAGTCACTCAGGTGGCTGCGAAAGGGAGATGAGACCAGCTCCCAGAGATGTCGGAGAGGTCTTTCAATGGTCATGACATCAGATAGAACCTTCACGTTGAGAGGCAGTCTACCAATGACCTTTTGCCTTCACGTCCTGCTTCTACCACTACAGGTCTCTTAGCCATTTAGCTGCCCCAAGGCAACTCTTTTGTGGTCACCACCTCTCTGGGAACCCTAAACTTTAGTGCCGTCAGCAGGGACACCCTGTTCTCTTGTGGTGAACAAGGGCTGAGTCAAAGATGGGGGCTCTGGGGGGTCTGTGCTTTGTTTCTGCTTTTCTCCCAAAACAAAAAGCAGAGGCTATGAAGGAGTGTGAATTCTAAGCAACTTGTTGCAGTTGGGAGAGCCTTGCTTTTGAAATAAATGGGCAGCAGAGTCTTGTGATGCTGGAACAGATTTTTGTGTGTGGCACAAACTTAGAAATGTATTAATAAGTCTGGGTTTTTGTGTGTGTGTGTTTGTGCACACTGCAACAGGCTTACCACGACTGTCCTTCTGGCAGACACCTGACAAGTTTAGAAAATGAGTCTTCAGTCTCTGTCTCTGTCTCTCTCTCCTCTTTGTCATGCCGCATGCTTTCCTCCCCTGTTGATCAAATCCTACTCACCGCCTGCCTGGAACAAGCCAGAGGGCTTCCCAAAAACTCTCCAAATGATGCAATCAGCAGAGGTTACCTGGATTTGGTGACATTGTTGGGATTCTCTGTCATTCACATGGGCTGGATGACTTCATCTGCTCCGGCACGCTGATAAAAATCACCTTGGGGATAATTGCAGCCACCAGCTGACATCACCAGCCTACTTGTCCCCTTCCCCCCCCATTGTAGGGTATTGTAACGCTGCTCAGGCATGATGTCATCACAGCCCCTTGGCTGCTTCCTGCAATTGTACGACCCTTTTTTTTTTTTTTTGGCACGTCCCTTCTCCAAACACTGGCTCTGTTGTACAGGGGCTCTGTGTGTGTGTGCGTGTGTGTTCTTGTTCATTGCATTCATGCAACCGGCTTGGCATTTGTACAGGAGCAACCAGTTCGAAGCTTAGCAACCATGAGCTCAGAAAGCTATTTGTGTGCTGTTTATTGCAATGGTTCGGAGGACTGGCCAAACCTGGGCAGTTCAGCACGAAACACTTTGAGAGCTGGACACCCTTGAAAGGTTATGACATAATTTTCCAGGTGAGTGCAGTATATGTGACTTCTTAAGGGCAGCATCGGTGTGGCATGTAGGATGACTGCAAAGTTCCCTGGGTATCAGAGAAGCTGTCTGAAGGATCTTTCCGTGGCATTTCAGCACCTGTTTTCACAAGTTTCGCCAGAGCCCCATGCAGCAACTTATGAATGTAACAATCCTATCAATGACAGTCAGTTTGGTGTAGAAGAGAAGAGATTAGATTTATACCCCGCCCTTCACTCCCTGAAGGAGTCTCAGAGCAGCTTACAGTCTCTCCAAACAGGCTCTTAACCACTACACCAAATTGTAGTGGTTAGGAATGCGGACCCTTCAAGCTTTCATGTCAGGGTAGGGATTTGAATCTGGGTCTCCCAGAGCCTAGTTGTGAATATAAGCGTTCCAAGGTCTTGAGCAGAAGTGAGTTCCCAGCCCTGGGGTCTGGAATTCTTTAACTAGAATTTGAAGCTGGGGCTGCCTGCCCACAAAGCAAGCTCTCGACTTCCTAGACTGGGACTAGAGGGAGAAGAACAGAGCGGTCAATTTTTGCTCCTGGACATACAAAGGCGACTTATCCCGAACTGGACTGCCCTGTGCATCTGGCGGTGGCTTTCCAGGATCCTGGGCCCAGAAGTGTCTTCCCTCGTCCTTCTACCTGGAATCCTTTCAAGACGGAAAAGGCTGGGCCTAAGTCTTTCATGATCCTCCCTCTCCTGTGAATAATGAACACAGGATTCATAAGTGCGCTTCTCATGCTTGTGCTGGGGGCAGTGGGACAGAAATTGCGTCCTTTTGTCATGTACAAGTAAAGGTCTCCCCTCCATCCCGTTTTGGGCCAAGGACAGGGAGACGCAGAGTCCGGCGCAGAAGGGCAAGCTCACACCTGTGTGGCCTTGAGTGGCTTTTTGCTGCCGTGGGTAGCTTGTTGCAAGGCAGAGCGGTTTCTGCAGGCTGTATCAGTTGTCGCATTTCAAGTATTTGCACACCCTCCCAGCAGTTTACCTCCTCTTGGGCTCTAGCTGAAGCTTCCCTCCTCCCTGCAGCTCCCTGCAGTTCCAGATTTGGGGGCGCCCTGGGCAGTGAGTTCCCAGGGGCCTCCCTTCATGCCCACTCACCCTGCCTGGACAACCTTCCCCTACCCTGCTTGCAAGCCCTCCCACTGCCCGTGCTCATGGCCATCCGTGCTGCCCACAGCCCTTTCCCCGATGGCCCTGGGTAGTGTGAGCAGCTTGGTGCACGAGTGGCACTCACAAGTGAGCAGGCGGGGAGAGGGCACATTGAGGGGTCAGCAGCAGTGGGCCCTGCCAGGAGCTCGGGGCCCCCAGCAGCTGCCCCGCCTGAGGGTAAGCTGACGCCGGCCGTGTCTCCCCGTGCCCTTTAAAAGGTACGTGCCTCTCTACCTGTAAACCTCTTCTCACCACAGACTTTCCCCAAGTGCTTTCTGCATTTTCTGCAGAGTGGACAATGTAGGCAGGGCTGGTACAAACTGGATCTCTTAAGCTGCACCAAAGGCCCCTGGAAGAAAGAGAGGCTATTCAGTCGCCTGTAAGATGGAGCTCTTCCACCAGGCCTTCAACTAAGGAGCTGCTGCCACCGCCAACAACCACCACCGAAACTTATAGAGCCCTGGCCCTTGGTTTTGCCATCCTCAGCCTGGGCCTGCGATTATATAAGGGAAAGATCAATGAGCTGAACATCTAGTTAGATCCTTGAATGCACTCACACGGTACTGTCTAGACCAAAGACGGTCCCTCTCCCGTCCTCAGGTGCTGAACTCACACCCACCTGGGGGCCTTGGGGTTCTCACCAGGTCCTGGTCCTTTGTTGAGGCTTTTTGCTTCCGGGTTCCCTTTGAGGATGTAAGCAGACACTCAGCAAATTAAAAAATCGCTTCTGCCTTTATTCAATCATTCAAGCAATAAAGAGTGTTTGCTATGCAGGAATCACTCTTAAATCACAATGGCAAAAAAACTCCCAATTACTTGTGCTGGGCAGAGGCTGAATCTCTGAGACACCAAATACTTGCAGGCTTCACTTTGCCGGGTAATCATACCACCAGTCACGAAGGCCTGGACGTATGTACATACTTTCTGGCTTGTACTCTCTGGTATCTCCCCCCCCCCCAGCTAACTGACAACCAGGTCAAAGCACCTTATGCCCTGGTCAAGGCCACCAGGTGCTTTTAATTAAAGCTCAGCCCAAACAGGCTGCAACTAACCTGTACAAACTTACAGCCTGATCACACTTAATGAAAGCCTCGAGATCTGTAAGTTCTGATCCTTACAGGTACCGCCATCGTTAAGCAATTAAATAGATACTGCTTGTACCTTTGATATTGAATTCTTTTATAATTGAACTGTTTTTAGATGATTTTATGATAAATTCAACTGTTATTTATGCATTCCCTTTTAATGTAAGCTGCCCTGAAGGAAGGGTGGGGTATAAATTGAATAAATAAATAATTGAATAAATAAATAAAAATAAAATATAAAGGCCCGGAGTTTCGATTATGCAGTCAAGTAACACACACACACACACACACACACCGTTAGTACACGCATTGTCCTTTGCTTCTCGTTGTCATTCACTGCTCTCCTACCTCTTCCTTCCTTTCTCATCCTCCTCCCTCCCTCCACACGGGGAAATTGTGTCTTCTGCAACTCCGGCATGTGGTCGTTGCTTTGACTTCTGAGCTCAGAACCGGACTCAGAATAACAGGGCTATTTTCCCAAGCTATCGATGAGTACCTTGTTTTACTTCTGACGTGAACTGGGAGGGGCATTTTTTTTTAGATCCAAACTAAATTTTCCATTCATGCAAGACATTTCAGTCAGTCATATAGAAAGTGCCAGCTGCAGGCTACTGTTCTCTCTGAAATGCTGTTCTTGGGGGAGAGGAGACCCTCAGGAACAGCAAGGAGAGGAGATTTTGGGGTCTTCAGCAAGAAGACGGAATTGTTGGAAATTAGTCTAGAGCCACTGTTTGCAAGCACACACATTCCCGCCATCCCTGTTAGATCTCTAATGAACACCTCCGAGGTGAAAATAAAACCAAAGTAGGAAAATGACACCAAGAAGCTGTTGTGTGACTGCACCCCAAAGGAGCAGATTTTGAATACCTTCCTTGCTGAAACGTTCAGGAAGGAGCCAGCAGTCTTTGGCTCTGAGCGCCAGGCCCTTCGCAGTGGCTTTTCCCCCCTTTCGGAGATGACCTCATGTTTGTAGGAACAGAGAGAGAGACTGTGAGGGGGAAAGGGAGTTTTTTGCTTGTCTGGGGGAGAACAAAGCCGGCTCCATTTTGGGTTTACACTTCCTGCAACCAAAGCTTAACAGCTGAATGAGCTATTGAATTCTTTCTCCCCCCCCTCCCATCCCAAAGCTGCAATCCCCTTCCCCCAAAGAATTAAAAAAGCCAACCCAATGTGTCTGGTGCAAAACAATGTGTGTGTGAGAGAGTGTGTATTGTAAGTAATGCCTGGACTGTTGGTAGTGAAGCAGGAGAAAAGCAGCGTTCCATAGACAGGACCAGCTGACCCATAGACTCTGTCTGTCCAAAACTGCCCCATTTTTGAAGGCAAAGGAAGTAATCTAACTATAAGCTTGCTGGCTCCAAGAAGGCACTTTGTTTATTCTGTGGCAGTGCAACATGCACACAGGAAGTTGTAGCCACTCTCTGGCGCTTACATTTAGGGTGTGTATTTGATTATTTCTAAGCCAAATTTTCTACCCCAAATCTGCTGTTTTGCAAGATTTTGGGATTCCAAACTTGTGTCCTGAAATTCCAGGAGCTTTCCCAGGTTATTTTGGCTTTGATTGGTATCGAGTGTGGGTAGACCTGGAATCCAAGTCTGGACACCAGGTATACCACCATCTACCATGGCAGTAGATCTGCAGGCCAGATGCAGGAGGCCAAATCTACTGTCCATTGAAAACTGTTGCTCAATACTTTTTTCGGGCTGTCAAGTGACAGCTGACTTACGGCAACCTCGTAGGGTTTTCAAGGCAAGAGATGCTCAGAGTTGGTTTGCCATTGCCTGCCTCTGTGCCATCAGCCTGGTATTCCTAGCTAGGACCTATCCTCAGATCTGACGAGATCAGGCTAGCTTGGGCTACCCAGGTCGGGGCCACCCAATACTCCTGAACCTGAAAAAGCTATCCAAAATGGATTCCTGAAATGGCATCAGTATTGGTGATCTAAGAGGGTCAAGCTAACAAATAAATTGTTATAAAAATACAAATATTTATTATGGTGTACACATAAATAAAACATACATAAGGTTAAAAGAAATAGTCCAGATATCAGACTCTTAAGGCCTATTACATTCAGAGCTGATAATTACACATGTCCAATTGATGGATAAAACTTTTGACCAATAGACCATATGTGTTTCGGCCTCTTCGGGCCTTCCTCAGTGGTATAGTAACACACATCCAGAAATATACGCATTAAAAAATTTTCTATAGAGCCAGGTGTTGCTTTCTCATATGCTTTGCCGTTGCTAAAAGTTTGTATAATGGGCCATGGATAGCAACTGCACAAATCCTCCAAATTATTCTGGTAACGAATATCTCATGTGCCAGGATGTGTGTCACTTCTACCACATTTTTATGCATATATTTCTGGATGTGTGTTACTGTACAATAGGAATATTGACCACTGAGGAAGGCCCAAAGGGGCCGAAACGCATGTGGTCTATTAGTCAAAAGTTTTATCCATCAATTGGAGATGTATAATTATCAGCTCTGAATGTAATAAGCCTTAAGAATCTGATATTTGGATTATTTGTTTTAACCTTATGTATGTCTTATTTATGTGTACACCATGGTGTCAGTATTCCCCATTTTGGGATAACAGTCATCATGCCCCTTCTGAAACAACAAAGCTACATTGAGACAGGATTTTTCAAAGTGCACACTCCTGGTGTGACCCAGCATGACCCAAAACAAAGTCCGAGTCCTGTGGCACTTTTAAGACCAACAGAGTTTTATTCAAGGTATAAGCATTCATGTGCATGCACACTTCCTCAGATACAATGGGAAAAATTTTCTTCATTGTATCGAAAGAAGTGTGCGTGCACATGAACACTTATACCTTGAATGGGAATTTTTTTAAAAAAAATTGAATGGAATTGAAATGGGGGGGATTGAATGGGAATTTTCATTGTACCTGAGGAAATGTGCATGCACGGGAAAGCTTATACCTTGATTGAAACTCTGCCTTAAAGGTGCCACTGGACCGAAACTTTATTCCCCTGCTGCAGAGCAATACGACAACCCACCTGAATCTACCAGCATGACCCCGGCATTCATATACTGTGGAGGCCACCTTCCAGATCCCTTAATGGAGGCTGGGAGGTTGGGAAGAGAGCTGCAGGATCATACTGGGTCCTGTCTGAGCCAGGATTTGAAATGCGTTGGCAAACAATCGGCGGCAGCCCTGGTGGCTCCTGAGCTTGCGCACAGCCAGTGTACTCATTAAAGGTTACTCAATTGTAAAGAAAAACAACAACCAGCCACCCAACATTCCTCACAGGTTTATTAGCCGTAAAAAGCTGTCGTCTCCAACTTGCCTGCGTAGGCTGTTGAACAAGTCCTTTTACTCCGGCAAAGGCTGGAAGAAAAGTTATTTGATGCCAAGATCTGTTTTCTTAATTTTAAATGCTGAGTCTTCCCCCACCCCCAGAAGGAACACACACGCATGCGTGCACACACACGCACTTTCTTGAAATGCACCGGGAATGTGGAAATTGGCTTGAGACAGACTGGGGACCTTCTGATTCATATCTAAGCCCATTGGAGGAACACGGTTCAAGTTTTGCCTCTGTAGTGAGGCAAGAAGCCCTCTCTCAAGGCCATGCTAGACCATACAGCATCCCAGGGGCCATGGCTAGGGTTGCCAACTCTGGGTTGGGAAATTCCTGGAGATTTTGGAGGTGGATCCTGGGGGGAAGGGCAGCGTTTGGGACCTCAGTGGGGTATAATGCTGTAGAGGTCATCCTCCAAAAGAGCCATTTTCTCCAGGGGAACTGATCGGTGTAGTCTAGAGATTAGTTGTAATTCCAGTAGGTGTCCAGGCCTCTACCTGGATGTTGAGAACCTTAGTCAAGGCTGCTATTTTACCCCTGAAATTCCCCTTTATCCTGCATGGGACCACAATGTTGGGGGCAGGGGCTTGGTTGGACTTTTGAAAATGGTGTTTTTTGGGGGTGAGAGACAGAAGCCCCTTCTTTCCTCTGCAGTCCCAAACAGGACTGGGCCCATACGGCATTTGTAAAGTGAGGGAATTCTAGAGGTAGAAGGGTAGCAGCATCTTTGGGGCCACTGTATCATCCAGTTTGGTCCTCAGTCTCACTGTTCCTTCACTTGCACTGGGGGCGGGGGGTGAGAGCTGCTGACTTACCTTTTAGGCTTCTTGGGAGGATTATGACGCTTGGGAAAGGGATTGTGGCTCAGTGGCAGAGTGCCTGTTTTGCCCGCAGATGGCCCCAGGTTCGATCCCCAGTTATTAAAAAGGGATCAGGTAGCAGGTGATGGAAAAGGCCTCTGTGTGAGGTCCCTGGAGAGCTGCTGTGGTCCAGCTCCATACAAGGCGGCCCCATGTGTTCAAGAAAACGTATCCGAAACATTTCAGCTATTTGATAATACTGTATAGGGGCAGCATACTTAGAAGACATCTTCCTGGCAACGCTTGGCTCGGTCTTTTCCCTCAGTGTAATTTGCCACCAGTGTCAGCCAGAATAAGGAGGGAGTCTCCCCTCCCACCCCTTTCCACAGTCCTGCATGAGTGTTTACCTGCTGGAGTATTTACCAGTCCAGGTGGAGTTCAGACCAGTTATGAATTGAATTTCTTATTCTTCCTCAGCAGCCGAGATAACTTTCATTTGCAGATCAGGGGATATGTTTTCCCCCCTCTGTTAGGGGTCGTAAAAATAGAAGAGCCTAGAAATCCCAATTAAGGACCTTGTTCTGACGGGTTCTGAGTGTGTGTTGTGGGGGCACCTCTTTGCCCTGCTGGCTGCTGAGTCACGCTTTCTCACAGCCTGCCGTATGTCATCCCCGGATTGCCTGTGAGTCACCACCGAGCTGAAGCAATCTGCCTATAAAAGGCTGAGATCCTTTGCTTATCCTTGGGGAGGGCGGGGGGGGGGGGAGAGCAACTTTCACTCCGAGAGGCAGAAGAATAGAGTGGTTGTAAGAGAGAGACACGCTGGGTCTCCCACTGCAGAGGCAACCAATGAGCCGAGTTGTAAAAAATAGGACTGATCTGTCGTATTCCTACTAGAAACACGCGGCACACATTTAGACTCTGAATACTCCCTCGCCTCCAGTTTCCCGGTGTCCTCTTCTTGTCAGAACAAAACAGAGGGCTGTCAAGGGTATGGGGGTGGGGGTGGGGTTTCACACACACACTTGAGAGTAAGTCCCACTGCGTAGCACAAGGCTGGCTTCTGAGCAACCATAGACTGGGGTCTTGAAGGTCTGTACAGCCCAGTAGCCTTCCCCTTTGCGACCCAGAAATAAGGATGCTACTCAAGGAGTGCCTTGCTGAACACTGACTTGATTGAAAAATGCAAAAGGCTTAAAAACAAGCAAAAGTTCTCTGATGACAGGTGAACACCAGGCTTGGACCCCCTTTCTCAAAAATGGCATCTGGGCCAAAGCTCTCTCAAAGCTGTGGAGTCTTGTGCGCAAAAATTCTACTGGCACTACAGTTGTGAGCGAACGATTTGGCTACTGCATCAGTTTGCTCCTGAGCTAAGATAAAAATGTGTGAGCCGGAGGCGAAAAAAACTGTGAGCTAGCTCACACTAGTTCAGTTTAGAGGGAACACTGATCTGGGCTTGTCTGCAACACCACCAGTGGGAAGCACATGCACTATGTTGGGCCTTTTCTATTAGAGATCTTGCGTTGTTCATGGGTTATAGCATTGCCATTCTGGTCATTCTGGGCCAGCGTGGTGTAGTGGATAAAACTGTCAGACTAGGATATGGAAGACTCGGGTTCGAATCCTCACTCTGCCATGGAGGCTCACTGGGTGAACTTTGGCCAGTCGCATACTCTCAAGCCCAACCCACCTCACAGGGTTATTGTGAGGATCGGATGGAGGGGAGGAGAACAACATAAGCTGCTTTCAGTCCCCCCCATAGGGAAGAAAGGCAGGATATAAGTAAGTGAGTAAAGAATAAACTGGAGAGCCAGTTTGGTGTGATGGTTAGGAGCGCAGACTCTAATCTGGGAGAATGGGATTTGATTCCCCACTCTTCCACATGCAGCTGTTGGTGTGACCTTGGGTCGGCCATAAGTTCTTTCAGAGCTGTTCTCTCAAGGGCAGTTCTCGGGAAAGCTCTCTCAGCCCCACCTACCTCACAGGGTGTCTGTTGTGGGGAGGGGAAGGGAAAGGGATTGTAAGCCGCTCTGAGACTCCTTCAGGTAGTAAAGGGCAGGGTATAAATCCAGTCTCCTCCTCCTCCTCCTTCTGTCTGATCGTCAACTGTATGTACTGAAGAACTTCTTTTAAGGCACAGGAGACTTGCAACGTCAGCGGTAGCTTCTTGACCCAGAAACATACTGGATTCCTTGGTTTTTGAAGCAAGCCTCCTCTGTGCCTGGCTGCACACCCCCTCCCTCTGGGATCTCAAAAGTGTGCAATATTTGCGTTGGTCCGAATAAGATGTAAGGCCAGCAGCATCAAGGGGTAGTATTCCCGGGCAGTGGCACAAGAGCCCCTGATGTACCCCCACCCAATTAGCCTCCTGCCTCCTTTCTCTGTCTGAAGGAAGAGAGCGGAGAGGGTGGGGGGGCACGATTGGCAGTGTGCTGGGAGGGAGTGTGAAACGCAGGGCATCGTGCCCCCCTAGGTTCAAGCGCTCTCTGTTTATGGATGTTGCTTTGCTAATAGACCACCATGACTGCCTGGCATTTTTCTCCAGAAGATGCTCAAGTTTCTGTGAGCCTGGCACAGGATTGCCGGCACTCCAGCCTCCTTGGCAAAACACCAGCACACCCCGATTCATCTTCGCTTCCTGCTAAAGCAAAATGTAGCTGTCGTTTGCATAAAGCTCCTCTTTCCGGCTGCCAGGTTCTTCCCACTCTAGGTTCTGTGGAAGGAGGCCAGGCCGCCGGTTCCTAGGAAATGGGTTTCTAGTGTCAGGAAAGGAGCCCATGTTGCACTGTAAATAGCCCTATCTGCTCTGCTTGCCATGCAAATCAGCATTGGCTTTTCCCCAAGCCTCCTTCCTGCTCCTCCACCCTCTTGAGATCGTTTGTGCCTTTCCCATCAGCTCATAATCCCTGGAAACTTGTTTGCTCCAGCTGGGAAGGGGTTGGGTGAGAAGGTCCGGCCAGTGGAGAAAACTGCTGAGTCACGAAAGCAAAACTGCCATGTCAGGCTGACTCAGGCGGATTGTCATTGCAAGGAAATGAAACAAAGAGATTGCAACAGGCAGGACTCTCAAGGGCAGCGGACTTTGGCCCAAAGGCTGGGGCTTAAATGCTAGCTAGCTTATCTCTCTCCAGCTCTGAGCAGCTCGCTTGGATTTCATAAGCTGCAGTGAGACTCTTATTTGCACTGGACTTCTTTCTCCACCCCTTCCCCCCAACCCCCCCCCCCAAAAAAAACTAGTGCCCTCCCTATGTTTATATGTCCAGCATGTTCTCTAGGCCCAACCAGGCCCACACTGGAGCTCTCAGCAGTTTTTAAAAAGCTATTCTGCGGTGTTCCTTAATCTGGATGGCCCAGGCTAGCCCGATCTCATCAGATCTCAGAAGCTAATCAGGGTCGGCCCTGGCTAGTATTTGTTTGGGGGACTGCCAAGGAAGTCCAGGACTGGAATTTAGAGGCTCAGAGGTTAAGACGCTGAACTGCAGACTATCAGGTCGGCAGCCCAGCAGTTCAAGACCCGAATGCCGCACGACAGAGTGAACTCCCGTCTCTGGCTCCAGCTCCTGCCAACCTAGCAGTTTGAAAGCAAGAAATTGCAAGTAGATAAACAAGTACCACTTCAGTGGGAAGGTAACAGCATTCCATGTGCCTCGGCGTCTAGTCATGCCGGCCACAGGACCACGGAGAAGTCTTCGGACAGCACTGACTCTTTGGCTTGGAAACGGAGATGAGCAGCACCCCCTAAAGTCGGATTCGACTGGCTTTCGAGCAAGGGAAACCTTTTAATGGCAAACCACCTCTGAACGCCTCTTGCCTTGAAACTCAATGGGGTCGCCATGACTCGGCCATGACTTGGCAGCACTTTCCACCACCATTCTCAGGTATGCTAGACTGGGCTTGCCTTGAGAATGGAGTTTTTTAAAAATCCTTGGGAGCTCCGGCATGGAACTTCCAGCATATGCCTTTCACTTATCTATACAGCAACATTCAACCCACAGTAGCACAGTAGTCTCAACTAGTAGTCGTTCCAACTTACCGTCGTCCTGATTTTAGATTCACTTTACTTGGCAGTGTGTTAGAACATACAAAGCTCAGCACTGTCTGCTTTGCCTGGGCTTAACGGCTGCTTCAGATGCT
Source organism: Gekko gecko (assembly GCA_029375565.1). NCBI lineage: Eukaryota > Metazoa > Chordata > Lepidosauria > Squamata > Gekkonidae > Gekko > Gekko gecko. The sequence continues at coordinate 312,741,206 of JAPDNY010000001.1, read as the reverse complement.
CTGCTTGTAGGCACTGTTCAGTGGCAGAGGGCATGCTTGGCAGGGCCCGGGTTTGATCACTGATTAAAAGTATCGCAGTAAACCCGGCTGGGAAAGACCGTTCTCTGGGAAGGATCTTGGAGAGGTGTTGCCAGTCCAAGGAGACACTGCTGAGGTCAGGTGGAATCAAGATCCTAATCAGTATAAGGTGATTTCATGTGACTGGGGAAGGCCCAGAGCTCACTTGCTTTGCAAGAAGAAGACCCCAGGTTCAGTCCCCAGCATCTGCCACTCAAAGGTGTTGGGGACACCCTGTCAGCCAGCATAGTCAGCCCCTGAGCCGGGGTTTCTGATGGTCAGTAGAAAGCAGCTGCAGCTGTCCTGTGCAGGGTGCTCCTTGGAGTGGGCAAGGGGTCTAGCTCACCACAGGTAATCCCGTCATTCTGCTGCAACCGCCATTGCTTGCTTCCTTTCTCTTCCAGTCTGTTCCTGCCCGCCCAGCCATTTTTTAATTCCCCCCAAAAAATTTTGGGAAGCCGAAATATACCCGAAAAATACCGATAAAGTGTTTTTCGGATATATTTCCAGTTCGGGTAAACCTGAATACACACACCTATGAGGAACCCAAGGCCAACAGAGAATCTCCAGCACAGCCCATGTTGTTCGTTTGCAGTATAGAGCTGCAAAGCCTTTCCCCCCTCTTTTTATGCTTTCCAAAGATGCTGGTACTTGGTGTTCCCAAGAGCTGTTTTGACTGACCTCATCAACTATTAACTAGGTTACAAGAACTTTTAATGGGCCTCTTCTTAGAAAGCACACAAACAAGAATCCCATTTCAGGGAAGTGTCCAGCAGAGACTACTAAGATGCTGTTTACTAATTGAAGCTTGCAATTACTGGTCTTTTAGGTAGCTGGTTGGAACCTGAGCAGCTTTTAAATGTTAGTGAGTTTTGGGAGCATTTTTTTTTAAACCATCCATTGCAGTCCCAATTCTCCCTGTCCCAGCAGACCATTTGCACCTGCGGATTAAAAAGGGTGGGGTGGGGGGAACTCTGGGCATATAAACTGAGCTTTCTAGGTTGAATTGTGAAAGGGGTGAGATGCAGAATGTCCCCCTTGACAGATGACTTACAAAGGCGATTCCTGATCTTTTGGGAGTCTCTGTTGTCACACTGAAATGAACACACACACACACATTTTTTTCAGTGTAGTTTTTTGTGCTGCAGAGGATGGGGGGGGAAATGACAACTTATTTTTATTGATAACTTGTGAAATGTGCATTGCAGCCTATCTGCTCCTTACCCCCAGCCGCCTTCTTTGCCCCACAGTGGGAAGCTGTAGTTCAAGAGCAAATTTATGGAGCATACAATAACCAGGCATTGGGCCATCTCCGTCCAATGTATGGAACAATTGCAGCCATGAAGATTCCCCCCCCCCTTCATTTCTGTGTCTTTGGGGTGGGAATGCATGAAAATACCTGCTCCAGATGAGAATCGTTTTGGTGACCAGAGCTGCAGAATGTGGAGTCTGTCCCTTTCTGTCCGCTCTACAATTTTGTTCCACAGTCTCAGAGCGGAGTCTCTTTTTCTCCCACTGTGCAACTACCATTCTGGTGCCGGCTCAGCGCCTAAACTGACCAGGAAGCTGAGGGACCTGGATAGAAAACGTCTTCAGTAATGTTTGAACTATTGATTCTCCATGAGCTTCGCAAATCACGAGCAGATAGAGGACTGGTCTTGGCTGCATGCGGGGTTATGTCTGGGATCCCTTAGCCCCATAGTAACCCTTTCTGTCCTGCTCTTGGGCCACATTTAGAGAGGGACACTCATCCAGAAAAAGAATTGGAATCAGTGGGATTCTTCATGGCAGGGTTATCCAGCAAAGGCCGCACTGTTTGATGCTGGACACATGGGTGGGCTTCTTGTATAAGTCGATCGTGCGCTGTTTCGAACATAGAAAAGGATACAGTTTAAAAACAAATAAAATACAATTCAGTGGTGCCTGGGCTTTGCCTGTAGAAGGTCCCAAGGTGATCCCCCCAGGGTGTCTGGTGTTAGAAATGATCTTTCTCGCCCCAGGACCTTGGAGAGTGACTGCCAGTCGACGAGACAGCAGCCTTGAGCTTGAGGGACAGGCAGGTGCTGATCCACATGTGGCTGAGTCACAAGAGCTGAAAAAGGAAGAACTTGGCATTTCTCACTACCAGCATTGTCAGCACTAACAGCATCGTCAGCAGGACAGTCACTGTGCTTTGAAAGTCAAGTGTCCTGCCCTTGGTTGTGTGTTGGCTGGATTCATCCTGGGGAAAGCCAATAGGAGCCGTGGTTCAAAGCTTGCAGTGGTCAGAGAAGGGCGTTTTGGTGGCTTTCAGCTGCTGTTCCTTTATGGCTGATGCTACCCCCCCCCCCCCAGTCTTCATTCAACGAACTTGGCTTTCCCAGGCCTCTTCCTGTCTTGGCGCCTTTCTGCCTGTGGCACTGTCCCCATCCCCCCATTATTGGCAGTGAACTCAGGATCCCCTCCTCCTGGTTTCCTAGCCCCTTGCTCCCTCCCTACCTTATTAACATATGGAATTCACTGCCACAGGAGGTCGTGGCAGCTGCAAGCATGGACAGTTTCAAGAGGAAATTAGATAAACATAAGGAGCAGAAGTCCACCAGTGGCTATTAGCCACAGGGTATAGATGGGAACTCTCAGTCTGGGGCAGGTGATGCACTCTATTCTTGGTGCTGGAGGGGGCAGCAGTGGGAGGGCTGCTGGTGCCCTGGCCCCACTGCTGGACCTCCTGATGGCACCTGGTATATTTTGGCCGCTGTGTGACAGAGTGTTGGACTAGATGGGCCATTGGCCTGATTCAACATTGGCTTCTCTTATGTTCTTATGTTCTTATTTTTCCTCTTTCTTGGTGTCTTTTCCTCTTTGTTTTGTATTTTCCTCCATCCACTTGTTTGTTCATTATAACTGTTTTTTGTTTTTTTAAAGCAATACAGTAGAACTGGGGTGTCAAACATGTGGCCCAGGGGCCAGATCAGGCCCCCGGAGGGCTTCTATCAGGCCCACAGTGGCACTGGCTGTCTTCTTCTTCCAGTTCTTCTGCTGCTGCGTCATCATAGGTTTGCAGCTTACGAATACATACACCTGAACAGCATACTCAAGATTGCGACAGCACAGACATTTTGATGCAATAATTCAGAGCAAGAGGTGTCAGTTATCAGACGCTGTTAAATAAACAAAATACTGCAAGCGTGCTGATGTTTTTAAGCATGTTTTTATTGTAAGTAAAAAAACCAACTTTGTGTTTGTGTCCTTTGTAAAGTTTATATCTCTGCTGCCTGACATTATTACCTTTTATGACACACATGGCCTGGCCCAGCATGGTCTCATTTATGTCAGATCCAGCCCTCATAACAAATGAGTTCAACACCCCTGCGGTAGAATGTTACTAAGTCTGGAGGGAAAACATTGGCTGGGATAAGAAGGGCCTGATTTTAAGGCAGGTTCTCTTTCCAAGGTGTGCCATGTAGGAGAGTAGCCTCTTCTCAGTGGAGAGAGTGAACGTAACCTGAGTTTGCTGTCCGGTTTTGTTCCAGAGTTTCTTGGTGCTGGCTGGGCCTAGAACCGATGGCAGACAATGTCTACGACTAACAACATAGCCCAGGCCAGGAAGCTGGTTGAGCAGCTGCGCATTGAGGCTGGCATCGAGAGGATAAAGGTGAGAATCAGCAAGTAGGAGAGTCGACTGAGTGGAGCACACCAAATCAGGCCAGTGTTCCCTTCAGAAGAGCCATTCCCCACTGTTGGGGGCAGGGAACGCAGAATGCCTCTTCTGGGGGTGGCAGGAAGTTTCTTAGAAGAGGCATTCCTTCCCATGCGGGCAACCACAGGGAATGCTTTTCCTTGAATGGGAGAGGGGCTCCTATGAAGAGGTATGCCCTCTTGTGAAGAAGGGAACACCTCTTCCCCCAAGCACCTTCTAAGAAGCCTTCCATAGGAGGAAACACCTCTTCTCATAAGGTATTCTGCTACCTACCAGTTTCATTAATTGTGTTGCCCAGTTCATTGGAAGCATCGTTTCAGCTGATTTGAAAGGTTTTCAGTTGATGAAGCTCATCAGCTGACTGACGGAGCATTGCAGAATTCATCGCACACCTCCTGCCATTGCTCTGAGAAGACTGGAAACAATTCTGAAGGGAACCCCATGCTGGTTCTTTCAGAGAGCCGGAGCTGGTTTGAAAGAAGGTGCTCGACTCATTTTTGCCACGAGCACAAAGGCTTGTGCGGTCTCAGAAACCCGTTAAAGGCAGGGTAGCCCAAAAGAAACATGGGTGTGCACCCATCCCCCGCAGAATGAAGCACCTCTCAAGCCTTGTCCAGTTCTCCAAAAGCTCTCGAGATGACTCGTTATTCTCTGGTTGCCAACTTCTGAATCAGCCCCTGCAGCTATGCCGTTTGCAGCTGGCCAATTGGCAGCCATCAACAAATGACCATATTTGGCACTATACCACAACGAAGCGTCACCATCTGATTTTCACATATCAAGGTAAAGGTTTCCCTTGCTCAAAAGCCAGTCGAATCCAACTCTAGGGATGCGGTGCTCATCTCTGTTTCCAAGTCGAAGAGCCAGCATGGTCCGAAGACGTGTCCATGGTCATGTGGCCGGCACGACTAAATGCCGGGGCTCACAGAATGCTGTTACCTTCCCACCAAAGCGGTACCTATTTATCTACTTGCAATTCCTTGCTTTCGAACTGCTAGGTTGGCAGGAGCTGGGGCCAGAGACGGGAGCTCACTCGGTCACGTGGCACTCGGGTCTCGAACTGCCGAGCTACAGACCTTCCGGTCTGCAGCTCAGCATCTTAACCTCTGAGCCACCATGGCCACAAACCCACAGTTAAATTCATAGCAATAGCCAGGCTGGGTTTGTCTCTCTCACTAACATTAAGAGCAAGTGGCCTAAACCCATGTGAATGTAAGAACATGTCTCTTAGGTGTATTCGGGGCACGTTAAACCAGGAAGATCCTGCCCACTGAAGCCCCATGGTGGTATCTCCACTCCCTCCAGTGCCATCCTCTGTGGAGGGACGAGAACACCCTGGAAGGAGGAACTGCAGGCCGGACATCTGAGGACAGGCAACCCTTCTATTAAGTATCCTGCATTAGCACCACAGTCTCCAGGGCTGGTCGCTCAGAGTCCAGCCCAGCCTGCTGCTGTCTTGTAATTTGCCGAAGCGTGCGCCCGTACCTTCCGTCCCACCCTTGCGTCTTGGTTTCAGCCTGTCTCCGCAGGGCTTGGTTCCCAGAATAGACCTTTGAACTAAAATAAAACTCAAGCCTGAAGTAATTTCTCCCAGCCGGCCGCTTTGCTGTGGCTTCTAGGACTCCCGTTTTTAGCAGCCGAGGGCAGCCACAAGTCATTGGCTCTCTCTTCCTGGAGGAAGAGGTGGAGGAGGAGAGAGGAGGCAGCCGGCTAAGAGGGATCCTGATCCATGATTATATTTAAATTGGGTTCTCCCCTCCCCTCTTCCTCTGTACCACTCATTCCTCGTGCTGCCTTTCTCAGCTTGTGGTTCTGCTTATTCCCCCCCCGCCCCCTGCGATCAGTCAGTTAAATAAATAAGACTGGAAGAAGCGCCTGTTTGAGATGGGGAAACAAAGAAGCCATTTAAAACAAGTTCTGGCAGCTCCCCGCTCCCTTTGATTTTATCTAATTTAGGGTCCCCAGCCTGTTTCAGCCTGTGGGCACCTTTAACACAGCGTGGCGGGCACTGCCACGAAATGGCTGTCGCAGGAGGTGGAACCGGCCACAAAATGGCTTCTGCAGCTTACCTTCAGTCACATAGCGGAGGTCCCTGTACTTCGGTGGCCGCTGCTGCCAAAACAGTGTTTTTAAAAACACGCAGAAAGAATTAAATCTCCAGTGACCAATCACAAGCTTTGATGGGGGAAAGCCCTGCCCGCTTTCTAAAAACAGTCGGTGTGTGCCAGGAAAGATGCTGACTGGTGCCATGTTGCCCAAGGGCACCACGTTGGGGACCCCTGATCTAACTCTTTCCCCCCCTCCCCCTCTCCCTTCTGTGCTCAGGTCTCCAAAGCATCCTCCGAGTTAATGAATTATTGCGAGCAGCAAGCCAGGAACGACCCTCTGCTGGTTGGCGTTCCTGCCTCCGAGAACCCCTTCAAGGACAAGAAGCCGTGCACCATCCTATAGCTTGGCCCTCACTTGCATGGTCGCCCTCTCTCTCTCTCTCTCCCTCTGTCTCTCTCTCAGGCAAGGCGCTGGCCTGCACCGATCTAAAGCCGAGTCAAGCAAATTTTCAGCACTGCGCAGAGGGGTAAGGACTGAGAGCTCAGGCTTAGCCGGCAGTCCACGAAACTTCTCCTTAAAAACAAAATTTAAGAAGCGTTCGCAAATCTGAGGTCCATCTCCGATCCCGAGAAGGGTTCCCATTTTAAAAACAAAGCCGGTGTCCTGGTTACAGGGAGGGAAGGGGGCATCTGTTCTTTACTATAGCGCCAACGTTTGGAAAGATGGGGCCAAGCCTGGATTCACATCCACTGATTTCGCCTTGACCTGGCCCCCGTCTTAAGGGACGAGACCAGAGTCGGGCACGCACGTACGTTTTATTGTATAAAACGAATGTTTTGAAACGACTGAATACTGAATTTGTGCCCGGGGAGGGGGGGTGGAAACAGAGGGAGATGGGGCACATATGCAGGAGCCATATTCTAAGGGGGGTCATTGTATGAAAATCATGAAACTTTCTGTCCGTTCCCAGATGTGCCGCATGGCTGGGAAGCACCTTGTGGCTGTACAGTGTCTGCAAGCAGCAGGGATAAAGGCTGTGTCCTTGCAATGGGGTGGGGGGGGATTGGCCAGTGACCTGTTCCACGATAAACTCATCGTCCTCATGGGAGAGAGGTTCCCGTTTCACAAAGAGAAAAGTGATAGGAAATAGGGTCCTTCATGTGCCATCGGATCACCCTTGGGGAACTCGGCGCTCCTTTTCCTTGCCCCTCGCTATAAGTGCTGCTGGCTTCATTCCCTCTTCTCCCCTGCCACGTGGATGGTGCAGGTAATGCACTCCCACAGAGCCCCACCACCACTTTAATTCCCCTCCCTTGTCCTAGCAATGCCCTCCCATCGTAAAAGCCCTTCCTTCATTCCATAGATCTGTGCGGAGCTGAATCCTGAAGGCCCAGGGGGGTGCGTTTTCATGCAGCCTACGGCAATTCGGAGTTTCCCTTTCCGAGGAAAGGCACGCCTGCATGCGCGAGCAGAACTCAGGAGACGAAAAGAGAGCGGTAGAGAAGGGAGGTTCTTGGCCAGTCCTCTACAGTGGAAGCAACCTGATCAACCGGGCTGCCTCTCTGCTGAAGTCCAGCAGCTCTGACGGTCCTCTTTGTTGATGGATGTGAGGAGTCCGTCATGGCCCATCTCGGGGGGCGGAGTCAGGTGGCCTTGTTTGCAGGGGGCCCCCTTGCTGCTCACTAGCTTGTGAGCAATAGGCCTTTCTTCACTCTTTTCCCTGCACCAGCAAGACAAGTCTGCATTTCCCACCATCCCACCCTAAGATCGGTGCTCCGGCTAGGGGCAAGGCGACAGACCGCCTCAGCCGAGAGGCTCCCGAGCCAGCTTCCTCATTAGCCAAATGCACATCTCCCAACTGGGATGGGACCCCCAATGAGCGAAGGTCATGGGGGGATCACTCCTGTAGTCATTCATGGGAAGTCATAGGTGGCGTGCAGTTAGCAGAGGGTGCTGTTCTGCTTTGGGTCTCACACGGGCCGGGCAGGGAGGAAGGGTGACCGCAGAGCCTCCGCCTGCCTTCCCGGACCCTCTTTGGTTCTGTTCTCCATTTGATTTTTGTAGCTGGGCGTCTTGAGAAAGACGTTCCTCAGTCCCTCCTTTGGCCAGGCTAAGCCGTCAACCCAGAGGCCCTGATGGCGGCACGAGAGGCGAGGGAGGGGTCGTTGGGAATAAGAACATCTCAAGCCCATCCCCAGGCGCGTGCAGGGTCCACACTACCGAGTCCTCAAAGGCTTAAGTTTGGCGAGCGAGGGCAAGGCTTACCTCAGTGGGAGGTGCCAGAGAATCCGCCTCCTCCAGTCCGCCGGGAGAAAAAGCTTCTGACTCAGTCCTGTCCCCAGGGGGCCGGTCAGTGACTCGCTGTTTTGGACAGCTCTCAAGCCCCGTTGTGTCGCACTGCTTGGCACAGGGCTGTTTGCTTTGTTGGCGAGGGTGGCACTTGAGGCCTCACCAGGAGGTTTGCCTCCCTTGGACCAGAACAGCCAAGGGAGTTCTGAAATAATGTGCTGAAATAATTCCCGGAAACCCATCTTGGATCGCCTCCCTCTGCTGTTCCTCCTGAGAGATCAGTCGGTGCTGCTTTTGCCCCAGAGGTGCTGGCCCTTCTCAGTGGCTCTCTTGCTCACTCGCGCTCTCTCTCTCACACCTCCTGCTATCAGCCTTTTAAAAGACACTTGAGCATTGCCGGCCAGAGTCCATGCACGATCCCTCCAGGGCAAGGTCGTCGGGACCAGCCAATACGACCCATTTTTGCTCTTGTCCCGGGGGGGAGCGGGGGGGAAGGCGGCTCGGTCAGGGTCTGCGTTCTTTCCTCCCGAGCGAGGTGCTCGTTGCCCCAGAGGAGGCTCTGTCTTCTGCCAGCCTTAATCCCTCTTCTGCCAGGCAAGGTGCTACCAGGGAAAGAGCCCGCTGGCCCTTGAACTCCAGGCTGGCCTCCTCCGGGGTGCCATGTTTGTGCCACCTGGGGCTGGAGGGGTGGCTGCCAAAGTGAGACTGCCGGAAACTCCTTTTGTAGGCCCGGCCTTTGCATCCACCGTTTCTTCCCAGACTCTCTGCCGCGCTCGTCCCCTCAGCCAGGCCCCCGGACTGTCGCCTCGGTAGGCCGAGAGGGCTGGGGGTCCATTCCCCTACCCGTCCCCCCTTGAGCTGCTGGAGAGAGAGGATCACGCAGTGGCTTGCGCAGCAGACTTACGGCTGGTGCCAGGCAAATCTCAGTCTGCCGGAGGAGAATGCCGCCCCCAGATTGACCGGACTGCATTTCTCGGGAGCAGGAGGGATCCTTGGTGGTCTTTCCCAGACATCGCCTGGGAAGGAGCATGGGGTGCCCCACACGAAGAGGGGACGATGAGACATGAGGAATCCATTTCCAGGTTTTTGAAAAACGGGGGCATTCTTAAGGGGACGCACACCAAATGATCTATCACCTGCGCCCTTTGGAGTTGCCCTTCTTTGGCTGAGCGATGTGAAACGATGGCAGAAGGGACAGGGGCCAGGGACCACGGACCCTCCGCCTTTCACAGGCATAGGGATGGCTTGCCAGATTTGCAGCCCCTGACCTCCAGACATGCGGGATCTTAGGCCGCGAGCTCCCCGCAGCCCCCATGTTTCCCAGAGGCTTGATCCCCTCCAGGAGGAATGAGAGGGAAAGCAGGCTGCACCGTGGGCAGAGGTGAGGCAGCAGGGCTAGGAAATAAGGCGGGGAACATGGCCTTGGCTGCTGGAGACTTGGAGGGTGGGGAGCCAGGCAGGGGGGCCCCAAATCCTTGACTCCCTCGCTTTTTTTAAATGAACTCTCCTTAATACGAATTCAATGGGTGACTGTGATTTGTAGGCGTGTTTTTTTTTCCTCCTCTCTTCCTTTTTGTAGAGCATCAATATAAGTGCAGATTTAACGGTAGCAGCTTTGTACTTTGTGCATCTCTCCAAAACAACGCGGAGAACTAAGAGCCCTTTTTCTGGACTTTTTAACGTGCTGGGTAAGGCGGAAAAGGCAGAGCGAGGTGTCTGTGCGGGAGATTGGGGGGTGGGGGTGGGGATGTCCCACCTGGCGTTTTTGGACTCCGGCTGTCCTCAGAGGGCCCTTTTAGTCTGGATGCCAACACACTCCCACTTGGGAACTCCCAAACCCTTTCTGAAGAAAGAGAGAGAGAAGATGAAGCTGGCCAACTGACCTCTTCCCCCTCTCTGATCAGGGTGGAGGGAGCCACTTTGCACACACACCTTTCGTGACTCAGACTGGGGCGTGCACTTTATCCTCTAAAAGTCACGGGATTGGCTTGGAGGTTTATTCCTGCAGGCAGCCAAAACAGTGGCATCTCTCTCTCTCTTTCTCTCTCTCTCTCTGCTGCAAGACTGCTTGGCCTTGCCTACAGAGCAACCTGATGCAAAAAGGGGGAATTTTAATAACCGTGGAGAAGGTGATTTTCTTTTTGGCAGGCAGGTCAGGAGGGAAGCTCTGCAAGCGTTAAAGGTAACAGGAACCCCTCTGTCTTCTTCTGCATCCAGCCATAACAACTTGCTTAGCTATGAATTATTCCTCTGCTCTGCCTTGTTGCTTTCTCAAGGAGAAGAGGCCAGTCCCCATTCCCCCAAACTCTGCTCTGGCACGCCAAACCAGGGCAGGGGCTCCCCCATACACACACACACCCATCCCAAGCCCAGCGAGGCTCCTTGTCTTTGTAACCTGCAGGGCTCTCTGAGGAGATCCAGGCCTTACGCAGGATTTCCCTTCCTCCACAGACACCGACTGCTCTTTCTCCTTTGCCAAAACCCTGTTTCAACAAGTACATTAAGAACTGATCTCTTTTTTTTATTTAACAAGGTAAAAACAAAACCACACACATACACACATTTATTTCATATTTTTAAGAAAAGACATTGCCAGCTTCATGTTGGATATTTTGTGCTTTTAATTTCTGTATCCCTCTCTCTTTCTCTTTCTCTCTCTCTCTTTCTCTCTCTCTCTCTCTCTCTCTCTCTCTCTCTCTCTCTCTCTGGTTTATTGTTCTCATTTGCCAAATCCTGATATCGTTGCCAAAAGCAAATCGAAGTTTGTAAAGACTGTATCTTAGGAAAGTTTAAAACAAAACAAAAAAATCTGTGTGTGTAATTGTAGGCTTGATCATCTTTCTTTCTAGTTCCTCCTCCTTTTTTTAATTTTGTAATTTCTTCATATTTCCAGTGTGCCATAGACCAATTTCTTGCACAGTGTTTAATATTTTGTGGAATTGCTGTTTAAAAAACAAAAAAGTGAATTGATAACACACCGAATTAAAGGAAAACCTCACTTTTGCTGGCGTTTCTGTCCTTCTTCCTGCTCTCGAATGTGATTACACAGAAGTGCAAAATATCCATATTATTATACTCCAGCTAAGGGAGGGAAGGTGGCATGGTATATAGCCCGATCTCAGAAGCTAAGCAGGGTGGGTGCTTGGAAGGGAGACCACAAAGGAAGACTCTGCACAGGAAGACAATGGAGAACCACCTCGGCTTCTCACCAGCCTTGAAAGCCCCCGGCTGGGTTTGCTGTAAGAGTGCTGCGACTTGATGGCACTTTATACACACACGCTCTCCAGTTGGCATGCTGCCCCTGCTTGCAGCTTTCCCCTCCTTCAGCAAGTGAGGCAGCCACTCCGGCAAGCACCTGAAAGGTTTTTTTAGCAGTTATAGGTGAGGACAGGGTCGCTGCTATCACGTGGCCTCTTTGCACCCAGGCAGATAAGTTAGGACTTATTGATTGACATAACAGTGCCTCCCCAAAAGCCTAGAGCAGTTAGCCGAAGAGCGAAAGAGAATCCAGTCCTGCTTCACTGCAGAACCCCTCCCTTCCCCTTGGAGCTCTGGCACACATTGCGTCGGGCACCGGGAGGGGTACTTTCCAGTCGGCTCAGTTGTGTCACCCACATGAGTGTGCCGTGTCACTCATAAGACCAGATGCAAAATCCCCCTGAGATCCTCTTTGTAAGCTGAAGGGACCAGGAACCCAACAAGGGACTTCCACCATGCCAACCACAAAGCCAGCGGCTGAATCGCAGCCCTGTCCCCAAGCTGCAGAGCAAAGCACATCTGGGCGGTATTCTCCCTTCCAGGACATTTTTGTCTTGGTTTCCCTTTCCTTTTGCACTTCAAACGCACACACACACACAACTATATGCCTGCACAACAGATGACCCAGAAGCCCTTGGGAGGCACTGGCCTGATCCGCATGTGGCCTGTTGTCCCTCGTGACAGGCATAACAGTCAAAAACTGGCAAAAACTGGCAAAATACATCTTGGTTTCCTGGAACGACGGGGGGGGGGGAGACTGGAGCAGCTGAACTGGAATGCGAGCTACAGCCAGAGCGTCTGCAGAATGGGAGTTTCCTCTACATTCCTGGAATAATCCTGATTTCTTAAAAAATTATTTATTTTTGCTGGTGTCTGCCTTGAGGCTTTGAGCTGGAAATGTTTCTCAGAGGAAGCCGGCACAACGTGGCCCGCCGAAGGGGCACAGCCCTGGCTCCTGATCCCTGCCTGCCAGCTTCCAAATAAGGGATGATTGCTGCTACCTGGAGATAGATGGACCTATATATAGCCTTCACTCCCATCACCCGTGCAAACAGCCACGCCTCAAAAACTTTCCCTGATCACTCCTGTGATCTCCCATGAACTGGGTTTGCCAAGTCAGGTTGCTGAGAAGTTCCCGGTCCTAACCAGCAATACCCACGCAATGCGTGATCGTTCATGTTCCTCGAAATGGCACTCCAAATGGAAGCTTGTGGTGCCAGAGCCAGTGTTTGGATTGGGCAGTGCTGTGTGTCTCCTTGCAGGGGACAGTCTCCAGGGCATGGGGATGTGTCATTTGGGGTGGTCCAAGGACTTTGGGGACGTGCAGCCTGGCCCCAGTGTCTGCTTGTGTGATTGTCCTAGAGGCACCCCACTTTGGAGCAGGTGGCACAAGAACCATGCTTTGGACCAGGAAACAAGACATATCTTCTTGAAGGGGAAAGTCTTGTGAACCTGGGGATATATGATATGTCCACCGTTCAGACCAGTGTTCCCTCTAAGCTGAGTTAGTGTGAGTTAGCTCACAGTTTCTTAGCCTCTGGCTCACACATTTTTGCCTTAGCTCAGGAAGGAGGGCTCCAGAGCAAACTAATTTATGCAGTAGCCAAATCCCTCGCTCACAACTTTATTGCCAGGAGCTCACAAAGTGGAATTTTTGCTCACAAGACTCCACAGCTTAGAGGGAGCATTGGTTCAGACCTTATTTCGGGGTTTGGAGCTTTCCAGCTCTCCTCAGTGTTTCTGGGTGAATTCATGAATAAGGAACTGCGAACAAGGAACCTACTTCAGCCTCCTCGAAGCAGCCTGGTTTCGAACTGGGTCCCCCAGGCCATATGCAGGCTGGATGCAAGAGAGCTATACAATCCAAACAAAAAACTGTGGTTATATTAACAAAGTATATATTTCAACAATATTAAAGAGTGCAATCTCAACCAGATCAGAAGTATAAATATACATTCACATAGTAAAGGCAAAACTCATATACTGTACAATCCAATCACACTGTAATGGAAACCACAGGCAATCTCATCTACACTTAATAGTCCAAGACGCTAATCTTCAAAGAAAGGAAGGAATAATGTGCTGTGCCAACAATAAAGCACTTCTTTAAAGATAGCAGACTGTTGTATATTTATACTTACGATCTGTTGAGATTGCACTCTTTCATATTATCGGAATATATACTTTGTTAATATAACCATTTTGTTTGTTTGTTTGGATTATGTAGCTCTATCTCTGTGGTTCTCTCCTGTATCGTATGGGTGCAGAAGAGAGCAAACTGATCATATGCAGAGTTTCTGAAGAGTAACAGTACAATCCTATGCAGAGTTAGTTCAGTCTAAGCCCACTGAGATCAATGGGAACAGTCTGGGGTAACTGCATAGGATTGCAGTCTGCAAGCCTTCTCCCTGTCTCCAGTTTTCCCTGCCTGGCTCTGTCTGATTATGGCTTTTTCCAGTTGCTGGCAAGAGGAGCCACAGGGACTAGACGGAGAGAACTGTCGACTGGCAGGTCTTGTTTTTTTCAGACTCCCTCTTTCCTGTTGGAAGAGAGGCCTTTTTTTTTTTTTTTTAAGGAGACTTTTCAAATGAGGGCCAGACTCCAATACCCCCTGATCTCTTTTGTTCCTGGAAGTCGCTTCCTGCAAAGGCAACCTCGGGACCAGTCACGTTCAAAAGGCCCCTCCGGGTGGAGGAGGGAGATGTCGACCACCACTTTGCAGACACACAGACAGACACAGAATGGCAGTAGGAATTGGTCTCCAACGTGGTGGCCTGGCACCCGCCAAATGTTTTTTTTAGAAAGCAGGCATTACCTGGTGGGGCTTCTGCCCAGCAAGGCTTCTCATTGGCCGCTGGAAATTTAATGGGCTGTGCAGATTTTTAAATTTAATTGCCTGTGTAGATTTTTTTTAAAAAACAACAACATCGCTCTGTCAGCCACGGCCACCATGGCACAAGGATCTTTACGGTGTGACCAAAGGTAAGCTGCAATAGCCGTTTTCATGGCTGGCTCCACCTCGCGCGGCAACCATTGTGTGCCTGCACCCACCACACTGTGTAAGAATCTCAGATGTGCCCACAGGCTCAAAAAGATTGGGGCCCCCTGAATTAGAGGAATCAGACACACACTGCTGGATCAGGTCAAAGGCCTGCCCAGTCCAATAGAGGCCAGGCAGATGCATCCTGGAAAGGTCAATACAAGCCAGGCAGGGCAGTGGCACCAGCCTAAACCTGTTCTTTGTACCCCTCATTTGGCATTCAGAGGTAGGTACATTGCCTCTGAACACAGGTTCCATGGAGCGGTCTGTTGGTGCTATGCATTTTAATCCCCTTTTAACAAGGGGCACGAACGTAACAGCCCTCCCCTTGCTGTTCTGCCCAAGTGCTGTTATTCAGAGGTAGACTGCCGCTGAACATGGAAGTTCCATCGAGCTCTCCCTTCGTTGCTGGACCTCTGCTCCTCCATGATTTTGCCATATCCCTCTTAATAAATCCACTGGCCATCATCACATCTCCTAGCAGCGAGTTCCACAAGTTGATTATTTCAAAGATGGGGGTGGAGCGAAGAGAGAGTGATGCTTGCATTTTGAAATAATTTTTTGTACCTCACTCCTTTGCACCCCAGCTACAGTCTGCAGCAGTAAATCTGGACAAAATAAAACCCACCCATTCAAGGGGTGTGCCTGCTGCATCTCTGCTTGATATACTGCTGTGCAGTGATCCATGCAGACCCTCTGCAGTGGGACTGACAATAATAAGTTGCCTCCTCCCCCAGAGTCAGAATGGTCAGTTCCGGCACATGCTGTTTGTTTAGGATTACTTTGCATCCATGCAGGGAAGCCTGTTCCAGATCAGTAACTCAGGCAGAGAGACAGAGTGAACTCCTCTGCATGCAGACGAGTGCCACTGGACTCTACATCTGTCCCTCTGCGTGCAGTTAAGTTTTCTTCTTACACAATGACATTGAGTCTTTTTCTCTGTCCTGAATTTACAACACACACACACACACCCCGCCCCGTAGCTTTATGGAAGAGAGGCGAAAACAAAGTTCCCTTTCTCCGCACGACCACGCCATGCCTGCCCTCCTCCTCCTGGCCTCAAGCTTGCGGTTGGAGCCGAAAGTTCAGCCTTCGGCCCTCGAGGGTTGGCCTCACTTTCCAATCGGCATCAGCCGGCCCGGAAAGTGGCTGGCGGAACAAAGCTCCCGTCGCCCGGGCTATAAATAACCCGCCCTTGTTCCCGCGGGAGCTATTTTTAGCTCCTCCCGAGCTATAATTATCTCCCGCTGCCGGCTGCGCTGGGTCGGAGGCCAGGAAATAACCCAGCAGCTTGGCAGCGGAGCCAGCCTCGGGGAAAGGGGCGCCAGCCAGCCAGCCAGCCAGGTTGTTGCGCCAGTCGCGTCCGGGGCTGTGCGGCGGGCCGAGAGGAGAAGAGGCCGCCGATGCGACCGCGGTGCCAGGCCCGGCGCATCACCCCCGCCACGCCTGGCTGTGCAGGCTGCTGCGTGGGGCTCGAGTCCCTTGCCGTCTGTCCAATCTCCCGAACTGTTGGATGAACAATAGGCTAAGATCCCCGGAGGGAGGGCTGCCAAACTCCGGGGAGGGCCTGGGGATGGCGTTGCCAGCCTCCTGGTGGTGGCTGGAGATCCCCTGCTATTACAACTGCTCTCCAGGGGCGATAGAGATCAGTTCCCCTGGCCAAAAAAATGGTTGCTTTGGAAGGGGGAACTCTGTGGCATTGTGCCCCATTAAAGTCCCTCCCCAAACCACACCCTCGTCAGGCATCGGGCCCCCTAAATCTCCAGGTATTTCCCACCCTGGAGCTAGCAACCATACCTGGAGATCTCTGGCTATTACAATTCATCTCCAGAAAACCAAGATCAGCTCTCCTGGAGAAAACGGCTGCTTTCCAAAGCATGATACCCTGCTGAGGTCCCTCCCCAAATCCCAGGCTCCTCAGGTTCCACCCCCCCCCAAAAAAAAAAAAAACCTCTCCAGGCATTTCCCAACCCAGAGCTGCCAACCCTACCTGGAGAGTCAAGGTAAGCTACAAATGACTCCATCCCACACAGGTGGATGCATCTATCCCAGTACACTGTTTCCAGCAGTGGCCAGCCAGGTCCCGGCATGGGGGCTGCTCAAGAAAGGCAGTAGAGGTGAATCCGCTCCCTCCTTTTTTTCCTCTCACCAAGCAGGGCTATTTTGGGGCAGGAAAGCACAGGAACCTTCTCCTGAGTTGGCCACACCCAGCAGGAACTCATTAGCATATTGGGCCACACCCAACAGCAGGAACTTATTAGGATTGGCTACATTTGGGGTGTGTGACCTAACATGCAAAGGAGTTCCTGCTCCGAAAAAAGCCCTGGGTTTTGACAACAAACAAGGTAAACAGAATAAGAAGCAAAAGGTGGATTTGGCTGGATGTGTGTGGCCTATGCTAATGAGCTGTGCTGTCAGGCGTGGCCTACTATGCTAATGAGCTTCTGTTGGGTGTGGCCTATTATGCTAATGAGTTCCTGCTGGGCTTTTTCTACAAAAAAAGTCCTGTCACCAAGTGTCACTTAAAGGTAGACTGCCTTTGTGTTTAGAGGCTCTTCTGAGCTCTCATAGCTCATAGTGCTCGATATTTGACACAAGTCTACTCTTTAAGTTATTTTTTTTTGAAAGGGTGGAAAGGCAATACATCCGGCGATGTTTTAAATAAAATAAATAAATCTCAATCAGATCAAAGCAGGTTCATCATCTCCATTCCGTCAGATTTTTCCAGGATGCTTGGAAGCAGAGGCGACTTCCCTCCCTGGGTCCTTGTTCCTCTGATATCTAGTATTTACAGGTAGACAGCCACTGAACATGGAGGTTCCATTTAACTGCTGTGATAGTCCTCTCCTCCCCCATGATTTTTTTTTCCTCCTCGGCCTCTTTAAAGGCACCTGAGTCACCACATGCTGTGGCAGGGGATTCCATAAGCTAACAACAAATTGGGTGAAGCACTGAACCACACACAAGGACTCCGTGGAGCAGATGCAGTGGGTGGGTGTCGATTACACAGCTGTGGAAAGTCACCCGATCAAATGGGGGAGAGAGGGCAAAAATAGTATTCCCAGCTTTTCACCTCCTCTCCTTATCTCTGCTCCCAGGGGAGGCCTGGTTGTTTTTAGATGTTTTCAGTCTGAGTCTGCATGCTTGCAATGAGCAGTCTGCACTTTTTCTCAACGTGTTTTTCCCCCTCCTTTTGCATAATTTTGTTTGTGCAACTTCACATATTTAGAAAGGCATTGACTTGTTTACCGACTTAATTGGGTTTGGTACATTGTAAACCTGCCCCTGCCTCTGGCAGAGAGAGAGAGACTGGCCCAAGGACACACAGGAAGTTGCAGGAGAGAGCTAGAATTGGAATTTGGGTCCTGCCAGATTCTGAGGCGAGTCATAAAGTGAACTTTCAGACCTCCTTGCAGGAAGCTGAGAACCGTCAAAACACGTTATGTAGGAAATGCAGAATCTAAGTGGAGCCTCTTAAGAACATAGGAGAAGCCAATGTTGGATCAGGCCAAATGGCCCATCTAGTCCAACGCTCTGTCACACAGTGGCCAAAAATACCAGATGCCATCAGGAGGTCCACCAGTGGGGCCAGAACACTAGAAGCCTTCCCACTGTTACCAAGAATACAGAGCATCCCTTGCCCCAGCCTGAAAGTTCCTATCTATACCTTGTGGCTAATACCCACTGAGGGACCTCTGCTCCATATGCTTATCTAATTCCCTCTTGAAGCCACCCATGCTTGTAGCTGCCATCACCTCCCGTGGCAGTGAATTCCATGTGTCAAATCACTCTTTGGGTGGAGAAGTACTTCCTTTTATCTGTTCTAACCTGACTGCTCAGCAATTTCATGGAGTGCCCACGAGTTCTGGTATTGTGAGAAATACAAGAAATACATCAACTCAAGAAGAGGAAGAAGGCATACGTTTGCTAAGTCGAGACCCTGGCGCTGGTTTCTAAAACACTGCATGGTGTGGAAAGACGGGAGAGAAGATTTCACCTCTCTCCCCCCCACACACACAATAGCTACTAGAATTCAGGGTCACCCAACAAACTTGATGGGCAGCAGAGTCAGGACAGAACAAGAAAAAAAACACCCAAACTTTATTCAAAACAGAAATAAAGCAGAACTCATTGCCACCAGGTGATCTCTGGCTTAGGTGGCTTGAGAAGGGACTGGACAGATTAATGAGGGATGTCTCCAGAAAGGGCTATTAGCCATGATGGCTAACTGAAACCTCCATGTGCAAGGGCAGTTTACCTCTCAGTAGGAGTTGCTTTGAAGCACATTAATTCATAAGGTTGCCATAAGTCAGAAGCGACTTGACAACCCTTCACACACATGATTATCTGGCTCTGACCTGTATGGCTTAGGCTAGCCGAGTCTCCACAGATCTTGGAAGCTAAGCAGGGTCAGCCCTGGTTAGTATTTGGGTGGGAGACCGCTAAAGAAGTCCCGGGTCACTATGCAGAGGCAGGCCATGGCCCAACCGCCTCTGCTCATCTCTTGTCTTTCTTGAAAACCCTGCAAGGTCTCCATAAGTCACCTGCAACCTGACGGCCCTTTCCACCACCAGGAGTGCCTAGGGAGAAAACAGTGCACAGGTCTGTCGCCCCCTGCTCCTCACGTTTATGGCTTCGGGCCTGTCTTGGGGTTGGCCAGTGACAGAAACCAGATGCTGGACTAGATGGACCTGCCTTGGTCTGACCCTGCAAGGCAATGCTCTTGTTTGTCCTGAGCATTTTAAAAACATAGTGTTTTGTAGACAATTGCGCAACTCTTTCAATGTCTGTGGTAAAAAAAAAAAAGTTTGGCAAATTCTTAGATTTACAGGGTTTTATTTTTTTCCTATAGCCTTTCTGTGCTAGAACTAAGGCTGCCAGCTCCGGGTTGGGATATACCTGAAGATTTGGGAGATGGAGCCGGAAGAGGGTGGGGCTTGGGGAGGGGAGGGGCTTCAATGCCATAGAATCTACCTTCCAAGGCGGCTGTTTCCTCTAGGTGAACTGATGTCTGTCGCCTGGAGGTTGGTTCTAATAGCGGGATATCTCCAGCCACCACCTGGGGGTTGGCAACCCCAGCTAGGCCCTTTTTTCACAGTTTGGTTTGGGGAATGGGTGGGGAAAGGTGTCAGATCCAGCTTGCCATGACCTCCCCCCCACACACACACCCCTTTTCAGCACAAGACTGACGATTCTGCCCTTTCCCCTGGAAATTCCCTTTCTGGCTTACTGTCACATGGATTCCATGGAAAACGGCCAGGAATGCACGTGCCGTGTCCACCACTTGGGGGAATTGGCCCTGAGGGGGGCATAGCAGGGGCTGATGGCTCTGGAAACAGCCTCTCCCGATGCATCCCTGCCCCGGTTGGGCACGGAGGCCAAGCAGCACACTTCCCACCCCACCCTCGGGTGCTGGGGCCGTTTCCCTTTCATCTAAGCTGCTCGGCTGGAAAATTACCGGCTCCTGCTCCCAACTGAAGCGGCATTTGTTTGCTTTTGATCCACACCTCCTGTCACTCAGCAACTGGTGCCCACCCGTGATCGGGAGGAGGCCTGGAAACCTGGGGCCCGGGCCAGAAAAGTGGGTGAGGATTGGCCAGGGAGAGACCATCCCCGGAGCAGAAAATCCTGGAACTGAAGCAATGCACAGGCGCTCCCCACCCTCCGCACCCCTGGCTCAGAGTCAGAACTGACGGTTGATGCAATGCCAACAGCAGAGAGCTGGCAGCTTGCAGTATGAAAGAATCCCAGATGGCTCGAGAAAGTGAGCCCAGCCGCGTTCTCTGGGGTCAGGTGCAACAAACCCCACTTGCCATTCTTTCCAGCTTGATTTTAAATGCTTTTCTTATTACTGATTTGGTGCGTTTATACCCCAACGGAATAGAGTTCTCACGGCTGCTTACCAGATGGTGACAATTCTCCACAGCACTCTTGGCGCCTCTGCAAATGCAGGAGCATTCTCAGTGGCTATGGAGCATGCATGAGACCAGTGTTGCATGCACAAGCCTTGCCTGGGCCCTCCACAGCTGCCATCATTCTCTCCCTCTCCCTCACACACACACACACACACTACCACCGCCAGAAGGTGTTGGTGAACTCTGAAAGAAAATTAGTAATTGTTACATTGCTATAGATACTGATATAGCAGTTGCCAAATTTTTAAGAAGACCCTGCAATGGTACCAGGGTGGGGTGGGGGAGACTGGCCATTGGTGGCTGAGGCAAGGCAATAGAGCCCATGTGAGGGTTAATTACAAAATGCGCCCCTTCCCGTCCACACACCATGCACAAGCACTTTGGTTGTAACTGTTCCCTAAAGAGCATACCAAACCAGACTCGGGAAAGATCACATCAAAGCAGAGGGAAAACTTATTAGCACAACAGGCCACACCCAACAGCAGAAACTCATTAGGACTGGCTACATTAGGGGTGTGTGGCCTAACATGCAAAGGAATTCCTGCTACAAAAAAGCCCTGGGTTTTGACATCAAATAAGGTAAACAGAATAAGAAGCAACAGGTGAGTGTGGCTGGATGACCACACTTCGGGTAACATGGGGGTGTGGCATAATATGCTAATGAGCTGTGCTGTTGGGGGTGTGGCCTAATAAGCTAATGAGTTCCTGCTGGGCTTTTTCTACAAAAAGAGCCCTGTGGAGGACAGTATTGTTTCGATGCTCAAAAAAAAACCCCACAACCCTGCTGTCATTTGGATACGACACCAGAGCAAAACCTCTCAGGGGAAGCAACTACAATGAAAAAAAGAAAAGAAGGAATTACAAGGTCTATCCCAGTTTTCAGCCCCAAGAGATGGTTCTCTGGGATGGCTTACCCCAGCCTTTTTGAACCTGTGAGCACCTTTGGAATTCTGACACAGGGCGGTGGGCACAGTCACAAAATGGCTGCCTCAGGAGGTGGAGCCAGTGATCATGGCTGCCTCAGGGGGCAGAGCCAACCACAAAACGTCAGGGAGCGAGATTATATGTAATTCTAACAATTCTTCTTTAGCATTTCAGGCAGAAGTTCTGTTTAACAGGATGCCTTTTAATGTGCACAGCCAATCAGAATCCCTGCTGGGCAAAAGCCCCGCCCAGCCCACTTTCTAAAAGCACTTGTTGGGTGCCTGTAACTTATATGTGCCCTTTAAAAAAATGGGCTTGTTTCTATCATGGTGGGACCCAGATCTGTTCACAGAGTGTGATTGGTGGCACTTAAGATGCGAAAGGGTGAGAACCACACATGGGATCACATACGGGACTCTATCCAATTCTGGGACTCACATGCCGGTCGTTTCAGGTGGCGCTTTACTGGCAGGCTTATTTGTTCAAGGATGGCAGTGGGCGTTGCCTGCAAGCCGAGAATTTCAGCATCTTGGCAATCTCGGGGGACACGATTTATAAAAGCATTAGCACGGCTCTGGGCAACGGTTGGATAACAGCAGTATGTTTATGGTATGCAAAACAAGGGCCGTCACCTGAATACAGAAATCTTAGTCAATTCATCATACAAGTATTTTTGTAATGTATATGAAAGGCCTGCTCCACCCTTCCACGATGCAAGGTCTTTCAGGGCAGCTTGCAAAACCCAGTTGGAACACTGAAAAATGAAAAAAGATAACTTGATCTGGAATGAGTCAACCAGCACCCTTTGTGGGCTTTCCAGCAACCTCTGGTTGGCTGCTGTTGAAAATGAAGCTCTGGATAGGCTTGCCAGCTCCGGGTTGGGAAATACCTGGAGGTTTTTGGGGGGGTGGAGTCTGAGGAAAGCAGAGTTCAGAGAGGGGAGGGACCGCTGCATGGTCTAATGCCACAGAGTCCACCTTCCAAAGTGGCCATTTTCTTCAGGTGGACTGATCTCTGTTGCCCAGAGACCAGTTGTAATAGTGGGAAGTCTCCAGCCGCCACCTGGAGATTGGCAGCCCTAAGCACTAGACTAGAGAGGCTGCAAGGTCGCTGTTCACCTCAGGTGCCTCAGGTGGTCAGATCTCGGAAGCTAAGCAGGGTTGACTCTGGCAAGTACTTGGATGGGAGACCTCCTTGGAATGCCGGCAGTCGGGGGGACATAGGGTCACCAGTTCTTACCTGGCTGGCTGGCTGGCTGGCTGAGGGGGAGTGTCCCCCGGTCCTTGTCCTGGAGTTCTTTGGTGTGCGTGCCATGATGATGTCACCCAGAAGCAGGCTTGTTGCTTCGGTGGGGCATTTTGGGGCCCCACCCCTTAATTAAAAGGCCAGACCCACAAATAGCCATGCCCGAAACCTTCTTTTTGAGGAGAGACCCCCCCCCGCTTCCTGCTGCTGGCAGTGGCCAGGGTGAGAGTGCCACAGCTTGCCCTCGGGCTCCCCTCTCCCTCCCACTTTGGAATTTGGGGGAAGCATTATGGGACCCAGGAAAAGACAGCTCAGGGGGCATTTAAGTGCATGTTTCCCAAAGGCTCATGGGAATGCTTTTGAAGGACTTGCCATGAGCTAGGGCAGGGGTGTCAAACATGCGGCCGGAGGGCTTCTATCAGGCCTGCAATGGAACTGGCTGTCTTCTGCTTCTTCTTCCAGTTCTGCTGCTGCTGCGCCATCATAGGTTTGCAGCTTACAGATACCCACCTGAACAGCATACGCAGGATTGCAACAGCACAGACATTTTGATGCAATGATTCAAAGCAAGGGGTGTCAGTTATCAGACACTGTTAAATAAACACAATATTGCAAGAGTGCTAATGTTTTAAGCATGTTTTTCTTTTAAATAAAAACCTTTCTGTTTGTGTCCTTTATAAAGTTTATATCTCTGTTACCTGGCATTACATTTTATGGCACACATGGCCCAGCCCAACAAGGTCTCATTTATGTCAGCTCTGGCCCTCGTAACGAATAAGTCCGACACCCCTGGACTAGGGTGGTAGGCAGCAGGACTGGGCCAGCAGAGCGGGGGATGGTTGGAGATGTACTGAAGGTGCCACTCTTGAGTGCCCTTCTAAGCTTTCTTGCCCCATGGAAGGGAACTCAGAAGGCATTTAAATGCCTTCTGAAGGGAATTAAATGTCCTCTGAGCTGTCCCCCCCCCCCAGAACTGACACTCTTGCTTCCCTGTCCCTTGGAAGAAAGGGCTAGAAACAGGTTCGGAGCCTCCCCTTTAGAGACAGGCATTCAGATTAATTAACTGGGAGCCAGTTTGGTGTAGTGGTTAAGTGTGCGGACTCTAATCTGGGAGAACTGGGTTTGATTCCCCACTCCTCCACTTGCACCTGCTGATATGACCTTGGGTCAGTCACAAGCTCTGGCACAGCTGTTCTCTGAAAGAGCAGTTTGTGTTAGAAGTTCTCTCAGCCCCACCTACCTCACAGGGTGCCTGTTGTGGGGAGGGGAAGGGAAAGGAGTTTGTAAGCCGCTCTGAGACTCCAAGTGAAGGGCGGGGTATAAATCCAATCTCTTCTTCTTCTTCAAATCAAAGGAGTTTGCAAGCTGCTCTGAGACGCCTTTGGGCAGTGAAGGCGGGGTATAAATCTAAACTCCTCGCTCCTCCTCCTCCTCCTCTTCTTCTTCTTCTTCTTCTTCTTCTTCTTCTTCTTCTTCTTCTTCTTCTCTATAAATTAACTGCCCCCTTCAAATTTTAAATGCCCCTCAACAACAAAATCCTGGCTATGGGCCTGCCCAGATGTGATGTCATCGTGCAGGGCATGTTGCGGGGAATGCTCTTATCATTCAAAGAAAAACTCTATGGTCAACACACACTCACATGTGCGCACACACACAAACAGACTTATGAAAAATACAAAAAAACACACCACCATTTAAAAACAACACACTCTTGGATGGGTCACCGTACCAAGTAAATATGTGCCTGTGGGTCACCGTGCCCAAAAGGTCGGGAACTCCTGGCTGAAGAAACCCAGCCTGCTGGAGCGGTGTGTGTGTGTTCCTGCCGTTGCTGTCCCAGACTTGGCCCCAGGAAACACGAGGCAGGAAGCCAGCTCTGAGGTCCCTGCAGACGTGAACATCCCCCTCTCTCTTTTCCCCTCCAGGCCAGATAAAAGGGCTCCGGTTTCACGCTGGGAGGCTCAGGGTTTGTTGTTTTGAATCTGTAGCCTTCTGGGAAGCAGCTGGGACTTTTTGCCTCTGATTCATGCGCAGCTATGACAGCAGTGGAACTCCTGGAAACGGAGAGCAACGTGCCACCGGAGGGGTGCACAAACATGAGCTGTGGATCAACAACTGTGCACCAGCAGAGGGACACGAGTGGCAAAGGGATACATCGACCTGGCCACGGTTAAACATAAGAACAGGAAGGCAGCCCTTCTGGACCGAAGCATCTCATCCAGCATCCTGTTTCACGCAGTAGCCAAGCAGTTCCTCTGGACTTGTAGGGTTGCCAGCTCTGGGTTGGGAAATACCTGGAGATTTTGAGGGTAAAGCTTGGGGAGGGGCCTTAGCAGCGTATAATGTCATCTAATCTCCACCCTCCAGTTTGGTGTAGCGGTTAAGAGCACGGACTCTAATCTGGGAGAACCGGGTTTGATTCCCCACTCCTCCACAAGCAGCTGCTGGTGTGACCTTGGGTCGGTCACAAGTTCTCTCAGAGCTGTTCTCTCAAGAGCAGTCCTCGAAAGAGCTTCCTCAGCCCCACCTACCTCACAGGGTGCCTGTTGTTGAGAGGGGAAGGGAAAGGAGTTTGTAAACCGCTCTGAGACTCTTTCTGGTAGTGAAGGGCGGGGTATAAATCCAATCTCTTCTTCTTCTTCTCCAAGCAGCCATTTTCTCCAGGGGAAGTAATCTTGGTTAACTGGAAATAGCAGAAGATCTCCAGGTGCCACCTGGAGGTTGACAACCTACTCTGGACATCTGACAATAGGGCATAGAGGCCAAGTTTACTTCCCTGGTGTTGCTTCCTGGCTTGGTTGTTCACAGGTTTACTGCCTCTGAATGTGGAGGTTTCCTTTAGTCACTATGTGGCTAGTAGGCACTGATGGGCCTGTCCTCCAGGAATCCGTCGAATAATCCCTTTGTAAAGCTGCTTATTCCTGTGGCCATCACTACATCCTCTAGGAGCTGATATGGCTCCGAATGATGCAACCTTTGCTATCTGTGACAGCTAGCAATAGAACCTCAATGTGCAGAGGCAATATAGCTTTGAAGACCTGCTGCTGGGAGAAAACAGCATAGGATGAAACCTCTGTCCACCTCTGGGCACCAAACAACAGGGAACAGAGAAGGGCAGTGGGGGGAGAGAGAGCTATGGCATGCGTGCCCAGCTTGTGAGCTTCCTCAAGACATCGGACCGGCCACCGTGTGGAGCAGGATGCAAACAGGGCACTAAATGGAACGTCCATGTTCAGAGGCAGTCTACCCCGGAATGCCCCTCCCATCAGGGAGGGACAGCTCTAGGAGAGAGTTGTCGCCAGTCTTCTCTGTTTGTGGGCTCCTCCTCAGTACACCTTGACTGAGCTCTGTTGGAAACAGGGCACTGGTCCCGACAGGCCATTTGGGACTGCACCTGCCAGAAGGGAAGAGGGCTTTAATTCAGAAGGTGCTTTGCTGTCACCAGAGAGGGGGCCAAACGGAAACCGAAAGCCGGGCCCTGCTTTTGGAGGGGGTGGGGAAACGGGAGGTAGGATTCAGCTTCCCCTCCTGCTCCAGACAATTACCCTAACCGCACAATGGGGACTGGATCTCCTGCAGCTCACAAATGGCTTTGAACTCCTGAGTGTCGAAATCTCTCTAAGTTTTGGAATGAGACCTCCAGTGTGGAGGAGGAGGAGGAGGAGGAGATTGGATTTATACCCCACCCTTCACTACCCAAAGGAGTCTCAGAGCAGCTTACAATCTCCTTTCTGTTCCCCTCTGCATGACAGACACCCTGTGAGGTAGGTGGAGCTGAGAGAGCTCTTTTGAGAACTGCTCCTGAGAGAACTGCTCTGAAAGGACTTGTGGCTGACCCAAGGTCACACCAGCAGCTGCATGTGGAGGAGTGGGGAATCAAACCCAGTTCTCCCAGGTTAGAGTCCACGCTCTTAACCGCTACAACAAACTGGAGGAAGTGGAGCTTTGATTTGGGTGCACAGACACCCTGTGAGGTAGGTGGGACTGAGAGAGCTCTGACAGAAGCT
Organism: Gekko gecko; assembly: GCA_029375565.1. Lineage (NCBI taxonomy): Eukaryota > Metazoa > Chordata > Lepidosauria > Squamata > Gekkonidae > Gekko > Gekko gecko. The sequence continues at coordinate 312,714,743 of JAPDNY010000001.1, read as the reverse complement.
GCTCTTTTTCAAGAAGAGCCGTGCCAGAACTTGTGACTGACCCAAGGTCACATCAGTAGGTTCAAGTGGAGGAGTGGGGAATCAAACCTGGTTCTCCCAGATTAGACCTCCATGAGACCTCCAATGTGGAGAAGGAAGGGTTGCCAGGTTCCCCCCCCCCGGCCACTGGCGGGGGATGGGGGGTAGGTTGCCAGATCCGGGCTGGGAAACTCCTGGAGATTTGGGGGTGGAGCCTGGGAAGGACAGGGGCCTCAGTGGGGTACAATGCTGTAGAGTCCGGTGACGAGCTGTGTAGAATCCATTTTCTATCTCCGTAGTCCGGTGACGAGCTGTAATTCCGGGGGATCTCCATCTCCCACCTGGAGGCTGGCATCCCCAGGAGAAGGCGAGACCCCTCCAGCCGAGGTGAGAGGGCAGAGAGAACAAGAGAACCTAAAGAGAATTTGGGGCTGGGGGGCAGTGAGGGACAGGGAGGGCTGACAGTGACCCTTCGGAGTGCAGGACTTTCTCTCTTCCTTTCCCTGGGGGCCTGGGTGCAGCACACAGGATCTACCACCTTCAGGAGGGCGTCTTCACCTCTGCTTGTGTTTGGAGAAGGCAGTGCCACAATACCGAGTCTCCAGCATGCTCTTGCCTGAAGAAACAGAACCAGGCAGCAGTGCCCCTGCAGCATTTTGCCAGTCGAGGAAATGGGGTGCGTGAGACAGGAAATGGATGCATCTCATCCTGTCTTGTGCTGCTCCGTGGGGCCCTTCTTGTTGGAAATGGGCACCTGTCCTGTGTCATTCCTTGTTTTCTGAAGTCCTGGAAAGAGCACCAGGCGTGCTTCTCAGGAAGGGGGCATTCCAACTGACCCCTGACCGCTTTGTGCCACGGCTCTTATCATGTTTGCTGGCTCCGATCAGCCAGGTCACTCTCTGGGTGATCCCGGCTTGGAGTGACACAGCCTGTTCACCAAGGGTGGGATCACGGGGCACGAGCCGGGCCTTCTGTGCTCGCTCAGCAGCATGAGCGGTGGGGGGGGAGCAGAAAGCACCCCAATCAAAGCTCCACTTTCTCCAGTTTGACGTAGTGGTTAAGTGGGCGGACTCTAACCTGGGAGAACCGGGTTTGATTCCCCACTCCTCCACATGCAGCTGCTGGTGTGACCTTGGGTCAGCCACAAGTCCTTTCAGAGCTGTTCTCTCAGGAGCAGTTCTCGAAAGAGCTCTCTCAGCTCCACCTACCTTACAGGGTGTCTGTCATGCAGAGGGGAACAGAAAGGAGATTGTAAACTGCTTTGAGACTCCTTTGGGTAGTGAAGGGTGGGGTATAAATCCAATCTCCTCGTCCTCGTCCTCGTCCTCCTCTTCTTCTTCTTCTTCTTCTTCTTCTTCTTCTTCTTCTTCTTCTTCTTCTTCTTCTTCTTCTTCTTCTTCTTCTTCTTCTTCTTCCTCCAGGCACCCAATCAGGGTTGCCAGCTCTGAACAGGGAAATTCCTGGAGATTTTATGGGTGGCGCCTGGGTAGGGGAGGGACCTCCGTGGGGTGTATGATGCCATCTTCCGAAGTCGCCATTTTTCTCCAGGGGATCAGATTCCTACAGTCTGGAGATCAGGTTTAATCCTGGGCCCACATGCGAATGCAACCGGTGAAAGCGGCAGAAGAATTTTGCGGGGCACCCTGCCCTTCCTGCTCCCTCAGCTGACTGCTGACTCAGCTGCCGCCCGGTTTCGGCAGAGCTTGATCAGCAGGCGGCGGAGGGCTCGCCTCCTCCCAGGTGATGGGGCAGATTCGGTGCCCCGGGCAGGACAAAAGGGCTTGCCCAGATATCCATCAGCCAACCCACCCTGCTGACAACCAAAACAAAGCCGCCTTCCCTTTCCTGTCCAAAGCGGAACTTTCATTGAATCCCAGTCGCCCTCTGGGGCTCTGCAACGGTGCCGGCGAACCAACACGGGCAGAGAAAATTCAGTGGGGCCGAGGGTGATGTGCATCAAGGGCGAGGAGGCTGTTGCTCAGTGGGTAGAGCCCCTACTTTGCATGCAGAAGTCCCAGGTTCCACCTCCCCCACACCCACGATTTCAGACAGCAGATTTTGGGTTGGGAAAGGTCTTTCTCTGCTGGAGCGCTGCTGCCAGTCAGAGTAAACACAACAGAGTTTGATGGACCGGATGTCTGACTCAGTAGAAGGTGGCGATCCTAGGAGGGACCGTGGCTCAGTGGGGAAGGCACCCACTTTGCAGGCAGAAAGTCCCTGCTTACCCTTCCAGCTTGGGTTGCTAGGTGCCCCCTGGCCACCAGCAGGGGATGGGGGGAGTAGGGCTGCCAGATCCAGGTAGGGGGCCTCCTAGAGATTTGGGGGTGGAGCCTGGGTAGAACAGGGACCTCAGTGGGGTGCAATGCCACAGAGTCCAGCCTCCAAAGCTGCCATCGTCTCCTGGGGAACTGATCTCTGTAATCTGGAGGTAACCTGTCATTCCAGGGTTTCCTCAAGCCTAGGGATGCCAGCCTCCAGGTGGGACCTGGGGATCTCCTGGAATTTCAGCTCTTCTCCAGATTTCAGAAAAAGATCCTTTGGAGGATTATTCCTGAGAGCTCTCTCGAGAACTGCCCTTGAGAGAACAGCTCTGAAAGAACTTATGACTGACCCAAAGTCACCCCAGCAGCTGCATGTGGAGGAATGGGGAATCAAACCCAGTTCCCCCAGATAAGAGTCCACACTCTTAACCACTACACCAAACTGGCTCTCAGACGTGTACGGACATTATTGAATTCACCAAACTACTTGGGGTGCACAATTTGGATAGACGGTGCATAAATGTATTCCCTAGGGGTCCAGGTATAAGGCTCATGTTCTGTGATACGAAGTCCGTTGACCTTTCATAAGTGATAATCTATTTCCCTATAGTGTACAACATTTGTAAAATTGCGTGTACTGTGGCTCAAGCCACACTTATTGAAACAATCGTAATATAATTTGGCCCCATTCACACGGAGCATTTGCCCCGCTGAAGGCATGGTGGCCCTGCGGACTTTCCGTGCACGATCAAACCAGCACATCTGGGAGGCATAGCACTCCCGTGGCCAACCCGCAGCTTCCCATGGAAAACACGGAGTAAAAAACTACTAGGGTCGAAGTACTAGTTTCCGGAAACCCTGGGGCAAAGGCCGGCGTCTGATTGCGGGAGCACCAGTATCCCACGGCTTCCGATGCCCGCCCATGTCCCGGGGTTTCCGGATGTTGTAAGTTTCCATGGGATGCGCACCAATGCTGAATGATGCATGCGCGCATGCAAGACACTGACAGCGGCCCGCCCCCCCCAACGGCACATGCGCCCTTTGCTACAGCGCGGCTTGCATGCTCTGCTGCGCTGCTTTTTTGCCACGCTGTAGCAGTGCTGTGTGATCGGCGCTCTGCGCTGGAGCGTGGCAACCCGGTAGCCCGCGTGATTGGGCTACCATGCCTTATTTTGCTCCGGGGCGAACTGCCACACCTCACCCCCACGTTTTCTGGCCCGTATGATCGGGGCCTTTATATACTTTCATAGATTTTGTTGTAGTTAATTGTGTTTATACACAGGTTTTTTGGGGGTGAGATAAAATGGAGAATGATGCGAGCTGCTTTGGGGAGAAAAGCAGGGGATAAATGAAATTAATAAATAATCTTTTTATCAGTTACATGTGATAATAATTTATACATTTATACATGTAAATAAGGTGGATAAGCACACATACGATACTTTTAAGAACAATGGTAGAATGTGTTGAACGTGGGGGGAAGGGGCCCTGATTCAGTGTGATAGATACATCTCCCCATTTCTATTGCTAAAGCTGAGTTCCAAGATCCACGTATATCAGGATATATCCAAGGGAAAATTAGGATACATATATTGAATGAAGAAATGTATCCATGAATATGAATTGTTGTTTATAATATTGAAAATAGATATAATGAATAAAGTTTGCTGGAAGCTGCAGAATCATGCAATAAATGTCCCAGGTGAAATGAGCTATTGTCCATCATCAATTTATGGCTACAATTTTAGGTACAGTTACCCGAAAGTAAGTCCTCACTCCTAGAGCTTGAGTATGGGGCTTGCAGGTTGCTTCACTCCTTTCCTTTCCTGCCAGAAGGTGTGGACTCGGTTCTCTTTGTTTCCCTGTGGCGGCTGATAGAAAGTCAGCTTTGAAGAGTGGGTTGGGGCAGCTCAGAACGGGCTGAACTTATTCGTCGGCTGAAATTTTGCCTCGTACTATTAAAGGGGCGTTGCCCAGATGCTCTGGGTGATTCAGACGGGTCCCTGTTCCGATGTCCTTAGGGAACCCGCGGGAAAGGCAAAGCCGCTTGGTAGCTGCTCAGCAACTGCAAACTGGGCTCATAGCAGTCTGGGGTGTTTGCATAGCACAGATATTTGCTTTGTTCCGGAAGCTTTCATCATGCAACCAAGAACAGTGCTGCTGCTTCTTTTTTAATTAGTAGGCTGCTACAGGGTTATGTTCTTGTACGCCTGGTTATTCTGTCCCCTCGGTGTTACCTAGGCTGACCTTCTTTGCCTTGCTTAAGAACACCAAGGTTTGTCCTGGGCTTACCCCGAGAAGACTAAAGCCCTGACACTTCAGGTCAGGCCCTGAGAACCAGCAGCCCAGCATCTTTGCAGCATGGTGTGTGTAATCAGGAAGTTGAGGTTTAGAGGGCTATCTGATCCTAATGGAAAGCAGAGCCTGTCAAAGGCAGCAATATGGACTCCACTCTGCCGTCGATGCCATGTTGGCACTCTGCATTTTTTCCACCCAATTTAATGACACCCCTGAAATCCCAGCATCCATCTGGCCCAGCAATACTCAGCATTACTCACTGAGATCTGGAACTTTAAGTCTGTGCTGCTGATCTATTGCAATGCCTACTCCGTCCCATTGATATAACATTAATAATCAGTCTACACAGAACTGTAAGCAGGAGTCTCTATGACATGCAGTGGGACTCTTGCAAAACATATGTCATACAGTATATTATTTTAGGGGGGAGTCGATCTCTTGAAAATTAAACTCTGTACCTTGCAGCTGAACTCTTGCAAAGATTATCCTAATTGCTGAGGAAGTTTCAAGGAATGAACACCGTGAGATAAAAAGGTGGTAAAGCCTCAGCAAGTGAACAGGAGGGAAGGTCGCTGGTAACCTGCCAGTTTCTCACATGGCCACCCATCAGTCAAAGTTGCAGAAACATTTAAGCACTTAAAAATAGGAGAATCAGAGAGATCTCTGAGTCATCAAGAGCTGAGCAAACCTTCCTGGACATTCTGTTGTTCATGCTACACTGGAATTCATGCTTATTCAATCTCGCTTCCTGGGCAGTTGAGCTCCATGTTAATTAGTAGTAAGGGAAGACTTTGGGAATAGCCTTTAATGCAGCACTGAAATGATGAGGGGAATGGTAGAGGGCTCTTACTGAAAACCACAAGAATACAGCCAGGGAGCATATTTTGCCTGTGTGTAGCCCTCTAAGACCAGTGCCCGGGGGGAGTACAGAAAGTAAGGAGGTTGCACCCCTCTTAGCCCCCGCCCCCCCACCAATACAAGAATCGCTTTAAATCCAGGGCTGAATAGGGACATAGGATTCTTATCTCACTGCAGATGCTAATTTCCTGCCTTCTAGGTGGTGGCTCCACACTGGTGGAATGAACTCCCAGAAGACATCAGGGCCCTGCGGGACCTTTTACAGTTCCGCAGGGCCTGCAAGACGGAGCTCTTCCACCAGGCCTTCAGCCGAGGAGCTGCATCTAATAACTGAACTTGTGATATGGCCCTGTTCCCCAGGATTGCCATCAGCAGCCTGTGCCTGCCGCATAAATAGATCAAGATCTGAATACTCCATCATGATTGTTTCCGCCATCTCCATGCAAGTACTATTATCATTAGTTTTGTTCTCAAGAGCACTTTACAATAGTTTGGATTGTTTATGATTGTTTTATCATTGTTATTTTATGTGTTCTAACTTTTTATGTAAGCCGCCCTGAGCCTGCTTCGGCGGGGAGGGCAGGGTGTAAATTGAATAAATAAATCAATAAACAGTATTCCCCCTCTGCCGTGATCAAGCTGATTACAATATGCATGGTACCTTTGCATCCCTTTACAAGTATTCTTTACAACACCCCTCCCACCTTCCGACTGGGATATAAACACTACGAGATCTCCATTCCTACTTAAGTCTGACAAAGGGACCTTTGACTCTTGAAGATTATATCCCGAAAATCTTGTTGTTCGCTAAGGTGCTACTGGGTTCGAATACTGCAGACTAACATGGCTTCCGTCCTGAAACTTTAAACCCAAGGGCTGGTTAATGGACTTGGACAGATCACATGACAACATTCACAAAAGAGGTGGTTTGGCTTAGCAATAGGATCTGGAGACAAATGGGCTCCATCAGTTGCATATCAGGGGGAAAAATGTATTGTCGTGATATAAGGATCAGTGCTGCTGGATCTCTGTTCTGTTCTTGTTGTGTCCGCCAGCTGCAATCATGCCATCGATTTATCAATGATCAGATTTACCAGGGCTATTTTTGGGCAGGAACACACAGGAACGGAGTTTCAGCTGGCTCCCAACTTGGCCACGCCCAGCAGGAACTCATTAGCATAATAGGCCACACCCAACAGCAGAAACTCATTGGGATTGGCTACATGAGGGGTGTGTGACCTAACATGCAAAGGAATTCCTGCTACAAAAAAAGCCCTGGGTTTTGACAACAAACAAGGTAAACAGAATAAGAAGCAAATGGTGGGTGTGGCTGGATGACCACACTTCTGGGTACATGTGGGTGTGGCCTAATATGCCAATGAGCTATGCTGTCAGGGGTGTGGCCTAATATGCTGATGAGTTTCTGCTGTTGGGTGTGGCCTATTATGCTAATGAGTTCCTGCTGGGCTTTTTCTACCAAAAAAGCCCTGGGATTTACTATCCACCAAGCCATTTGTGGCTGTTTGCTGGGCGGCTGCACACCTAGCACAACGGCATGCGCATTGTCTCATGCAGCCTGGTAGCACCGTCATCTACCCCGCGCAACATGCTTCTTTGCTCAGCAACCACAACACAGATTTCAATCTGTCACGAGTTATAATGTGCCGCAAAATTAATTTGTTTTGAAAGGAATCCTACCTTTCCGTTCCCATGAATTATTTTCTGTTATTGCTGCCAATATGTGTGGTTCGGCAGGGTTTTTGAATGAGCACCATTTTGCAAAGGACCATGGGAGTTTTATTTTGAAGCCATAGGTATTGAGTCCTTTTATTAATGAAGTTCATTTGAGCTACTGGTGATGTTTTTGGCATGGCCACTATTCATTGGCCCTTAATTAAGCCCTATTTACTGCCCAAGCCTCTCCTCTCCAAAGACATATGTTTTCTATGCATGACCTAGATTTGAACTAGTATTTCACTTAAAAGAACCCTGGGAAAAAAACACCGTTTCTTTTCTGAACAGCAGCTCCCTACACACCATATTGCAAGTTGTATAAATGCTCACAAGCTTAAAAAGCAGGTTTTATGACTTGACAAACTGTTATTCCAAAGAAACCTCAAATACAAAACTAGTGGTTGAATTAAAATTCTGCTTTTGGGCATCATCAGTTACCCCCTCCACACACGCATACACTTGATTTACAGGTACACATCCTGTAAAGGTAAAGGTTCCCTTGCTCGAAAGCCAGTCGAATCCGACTCTAGGGTTGCGGTGCTCATCTCCGTTTCAAAGCCGAAGAGCCAGCACTGTCCGAAGACATTTCCGTGGTCATGTGGCCAGCATGACTAAACACCAAGGTGCACGGAACGCTGTTACCTTCCCACCGAAGTGGTACCTATTTATCTACTTGCAATTTCTTGCTTTCGAACTGCTAGGTTGGCAGGAGCTGGAACTAGAGACAGGAGCTCACCCCGTCATGCGGCACCCGGGTCTCGAACTGCTGAACTACTGACCTTCCACAGCCTGCAGTTCAGCGTCTTAACCACTTGAGCCACCGCAGCTCACACATCCTGTAGGTTCTCCCAATTTTTTTTAAAAAAGGACCATGAGAGTTGTCATTTCCCCCCTCCCTTTGTGGTACTCCATCCCTCCCTCTCCTAGCATAGTTGGGTTCACTGTTTTCCAGGCTTATTCTTTCTTAGCTATTACACACATGGGGAAGTTAGGGGGATTTAACACCCTCCTTCGGGCACCTCAAATGACCAGAGCTTTGTAATGGAGCACCCCAGTCAGCATGACCCTTCCAGCTGTTCCGTGCAGAATGACCGGCAGCAGTGGCATGAAAACTGCCCACCACTACCTTGCCACTGGGTACAGCTGAGAACCTTTTCCCCAGCTTCTGGCTTGGCAGTCACCCTCACTGGCATACCCATGCTCCTCCAGGATTCCCCTCTGCACACTCGCCCTCCCAGATCTGGAATGACCTTGTTCACGAGGAAGATGCTGATTGTTGTTGTTTTTGTTTTGTTGCTGTTTTTGTTCTTGTTGTTGTTAAAAAAAATTTGTTGTTTTGTTGTTGTTAAATTTATTAATCGCCCAATCCCTGCTGCTGCAGGGCTCTGGGTGATGTACAATGTGAATAAGTACGTACACTAAACAAAACAATTAAAATCAAACAACATATATCCTGGGTCCCTCTATTAATTAAGTAGATCAGGCAACTAGTACAGCCAGGGAGCACAAAAGCTACTGCATTGTTGCCAACCAGTTCAGATGTCTTTGGGATGTTTGCCACATGAGCGGACTGATCTGAGGATTTGCTCACTGGATTCGCTGTGCTCGAACGATGGGAAATTCATCCAGCGAACTCATTCGCAGCAATGATCGCGGCCAGGGCGGGCACCAGCATCCCCTACGGTAGGGCGTCTGCCAGGTCCCCAAGTTTCTTGCAGGGCTTGCCGCTGCCATTCATGCGCAGGGTACATGGTGGGAGGAGGAAGAGAGGTCTGAGTGGAGGTCCTGGTGGTAGGCAAAGGAGGGGAGGCTCAGAACACTCTCTGTCCAGGTCTTCTCAAAACCTGGAACCAGCCCAAACAAAGATGGAAAAGAATATTTCCCCCTGTAATTTTGAGCTTTCTGAATTGAAAAGAGAGGGTGGAATTTGGCTTTTTAGAAAACCTCCAGCTCCACAATGCCCTGGCAATAGGGATGCCAGCCTCCGGGTAGCACCTGGAGATCTCCCGCTATTACAATTGATCTCCAGACAACCAAGACCAGTTCCCCTGGAGAAAATGACTGCTGTGGAGGGTGGACAGCATTGTCCCCCATTGATGTCCCCGTCCTCCCCAGGCTTCACCCCCAAATCTCCAGGGGTTCCCCAACCTGGATCTGGGAACCCTACCCCCTTATCCCCCATTGGTGGCCAGGGTGACCTGGCAACCCTGCTTGGCAATCAGTGTCAAAATGCCACCTCTCTAACCCGAAACTCTGTTTCTATCCACCTGCTCCTTCTCACAATGGGGGGCACGGCCCCCCGATGCCAACATCCCTCCTTTCTCCTCAAGCCACGCGCCAATATCTTCCCAGATCCTGGAAACCATTTGTCACTGTTTTCCATCCACCTTCCCCACTTCCTCTTGCACAACCCAGCCATGCCTCAACGCCTCCGAGATCCAGCGGCTTCGCTGAGTCGGTGAGCCCCACCTGACCCCTGGGGCTGTGGGCCAGATGTGTCACACGGTGACGCCTCCTCCCTTCTTTTTCTTGTTCCTTCCCAGGTTCTCCTCGCTCTTCACACAGTGTCCTTGAAAACATTCCTCCAAAACTTGCTCACCTCAGGACCGTCAACGGTCCCGAGGTGACATCACATGCGCAGGGGACAAGGAAACACCCACACTGGCCCTTGACTGGGCGGTGACTCAGCAAAATGCCTCTTATTCTGCCTTCCTCGGTTTTATCTGGTTTAGGAGAGAAAGGGTCCCCAGTTCCCTCTACCAGAACTGATTATAAAAGGCAACTTCTGCCCTTACCCAGGAATGGGAGGGGAGCTGTAACCTGGAAGATCTGAGGTGTGCGGAACAAGAGTTCTGTCTCATGTATAATGCATAAGAGCCTCACACAGAATGCAGAATGTCTCACGCAGAATACATAAGGGCTGAGGTGGGAAACAGAATCCAGACCCACAAGAAAGACAACCCAAGGGTCGATCGATCGATCTGGTCATTGCAGCGGACAACACTGTGTGACCCTAATTTGGTGAACAACGCACAGTCACCCATGGAGTTATTCCAGGGGACCAGATCATGAGCACCAAGATGGGAAAAGGTGAGTATCTGCTAGCTTCTCAAGAAGACTACCCATTGCTTGACTATTGGGACAGTTCCATGTGAAGAACCCGAGAAGGTCACAAGTGGTGTGAGGCAGGGGAAAGCCTCGGCCTCTGTGTCCTGTTGTCGGACCTCCAGAGGAACTATGCGAGACCAGATGCTGGCCTGGATGGACAACTGGTCCAATCTTCTTATGTCCAGTTTGGTATAGTGGTTAAGTGCACAGACTCTAATCTGGGAGAATCGGGTTTGATTCCCCACTCCTCCACTTGCACCTGCTGGTGTGACCTTGGGTCAGTCACAAGCTCTGGCACACCTGTTCCTGAAAGAGCACTTTGTGTTAGAGTTCTCTCAGCCCCACCTACCTCACAGGGTGCCTGTTGTGGGGAGGGGAAGGGAAAGGAGTTTGTAAGCCGTTCTGAGACTCTGAGTGAAGGGCGGGGTATAAATCCAATCTCTTCTTCTTCTTCTTCTTCTTCTTTCATATCACTTACTACCTGACCCTTAACTGGAGATGCCAGGGATTGAACCTGGGACCTTCTGCATGCCAAGCAGATGCTCTACCACTGAGCCACGACCCTTCGCCTTCACAGAAGATCCCTCTCTCTATGCAATGCTCACCGCCAAGACTGTGAGCTCCTTGGAGCAGCTACCTCTCTCTTTCCCACAGGTTATTCTGTAAGTGCTGTGCAATTTAATAGTGCTGCAACAGTCATGACAATTGCAACGGTAGTGTCTGACCCATCGGTCTTTTAGATTAACTGATGAAGAACTCGCCCGATTGTAGCGGCGGCAGTCAGGAGGCCCTGCTGCTGGGCCCGGGCAAGATGCCAACACAGGAGCAGCATCTGCTCAGGGCGATGATGGCAGGGAAACACCGGCAGGGACTGGGTGCCAGAGCAGGAACGGGAGCTGCTAGGACCCAGGTGCCCAGCGACCCTGCATCAGCAGACAGGGACAGGGTGGTTTAGCATGGAGAGCACCAGCCCAGGAAGAGGGAAATGCCCTGGGCCCGCAAAAGAGGTCTACAGCTGGGTACTCGGGACGAAGGGGCAGGACTGGCCTGGGGAGGAGTCCTATACTTGCACGGGATATCGCTTGGAAAGGGCAGTTCAGTGCAGTTTGGGATTAGATGCAGGGGAGGGGGAGTGAAAAATGCCTCCCAGGGGTCTCTCCTAGGGTTGCCATCTCTGGCTTAGGAAATTCCTGGAGAATTGGAGGTGGAACCTGGAGAGGGACTTCAGTTCCCACCCTCCAAAGCATCCGTTTTTTCTCCAGGGGAACTGATCTCTGGAGTCCGGAGACGAGCTGTGGTTCTGGGAGTCCTCAAGGCCCCACCTGGAGGCTGGCAACCCTATAAAGGAGGAGAAATGAAGGGGGGGGTGTTTGCTCCACATGTTCGGTCAGGGGAGCAGGCAGACCATGGGGCAGCATCCCCTTCCCAGCCTGCCGAGGCCAGCCGCAATCCAGCTTCCCTTGTCTATCGCCACAGCTGTCTCAACCGGGGGCCTCTAATTCCTCAGGCAGCGACTTCTTAATATTTTGTTTCTGCAAACTGATTTTTAACAAAAGGGTTTATTAAAAACTGCTGCAGGCAAGCGCCGTCGCAAAAAAAAGGCACTCCCTTCTATGTGAGGGGAAGGGAAATACTGCTTCTGCAGGTGATGGATGGATGTCATCTCAGAAGAGGCAGGCCCTCCTGAGCGGGAGAAGGAGAGAACGCCTCTCCCACATGTGACAGTTGCAATCAGCAGAGTCATTCCCTCCCGTGCTCAAAGAAAGAGAACGCAGGTGGCCGTTGCCTTCCGACAAGAAGCATTCCTTTCCGTGTGAGGGAGTCAGAGTTGCCAACCTCCAGGTGGCACCTGGAGATCTCACGCTATTACACTTGATCTCCAGACGACCAAGAGCAATTCCCCTGAAGAAAATGGCTACTTTGAGTTGTAGGATCCAGGGCATTATACCCTGCTAAGGCCCCTCCCCTCCCCAAACCCCACCCTCCCCAGGCTCCACCCCCAAGATCTCCAGGTGTTTCCCAACCCAGATCTTGCAACCCCAGGAATGCCTCTTCCATGGATGCCATGCAATGGTCCCTCTAAGCTGAGTTAGTGTGAGCTAGCTCACAGTTTTTTAGCCTCCGGCTCACACATTTTTGTCTTCGCTCAGGAAGGATGGCTCCAGGGCAAACTAATTTATGCAGCAGCCAAACCGCTCGCTCGCAACTTTAATGCCAGTGGCTCGCAAAGTCGAATTTTTGCTCACAAGACACCACAGCTTAGGGGGACCATTGCTTAGAAGATATATTCCCTCCTACCTGAGCGAGAAAGGAGAATGCCTCTTTCATGGGTAACAGCTGTTTTCTGAAAAGAGGCATTCTCTGCAAGGGACAAGGGGAAGCACCTCTTCTAAGACAATTTACCCGCCGCATCCTACTGTGTAGAAAGCATTCTCCTCCTCCCACCCCTGCCCTCGGGGGCAATCGCTTTTTCTCCTATGCAAATGTGTACAGATTCGATCGATCTATTATTGACTGAAGAATCACGCAATGAGTTGGCGTCCGCTGGGGGACTGATAAGATCGATTCATCACGGTGCCGTTTCACCCCATGCGCTGCTCGTGGTACCTGGGAACAGGACGTCTTCCAAAACAGGGCCAAGAATCCCTCCGTGAGCAAGGGCTCTTGGGCCCGGTTCAAGACAGAAGGTTCCCAGGCCTGTGCGTTCCCCCCTTTCCCCGACACAGACATTCTGTCAGTCCCTCTCTTTCTCTCTCTCACACACCAAAAAACGCAGGCTAACCATTCCCGTCTGCCTTTATAGGCTGGCTGGCTCCGGGCCCAGCGGCAAGGAGTTGAGACAAGCCAAGCGCTGTTGTGAGCCGGGCCGTTTATAGACGAGCCGTCTGGATCCCTCCTCGTGGCTTCTGTGCCAAGTCTGGGGGGGGAGGGGAGGTGTGCTGTTGCAGCCCACGGCGGGAGGGGGCGGGCGGGGAGCTGTGTTCCCAGCCTCCCCAGAGGACCCCGGCGAGTCTTGCAGGGAGCCACCCTCGCTGGCCGACAGAGAGGTGCAATTACCCGCTTTGCTCGCTCCTCTTCCAAGGCCCTGCCAGCCTCTGTTGTCTGAAGGCCAGGCTGCAATCAGACTGAGGCAGGGTGGGGGTGATCTGAGGACTCGGCCAGGCGGCCGGCCCGAACTGGAAAAGCCATCCCGAGCAAAGAGCCGGCTGCGGCCCGTTTAGCCAGGGGCACAGAGTCTTCAGGGAGGGAAGGCAGGGTGGGGTAGCCTGATTTCCTCCAAACTCGATAGCTAAACGGGCAGGGTTGCCAGCCTCTGGGTGGTGGCTGGAGATCTCCCCCTGTTACAGCTGATCTCCAGGCTAGGGTTGCCACCTTCCAGGTGAGACCTGGAGATCTCCTGGAATTATATCTTATCTCCAGACAACAGAGATTTGTCCCCCTGGAGAAAATGGATGCTTTGGAGTGTGAACTCTCTGGCATTGTACCCTGTTGAGGTCCCTGGCCTTCCCAAATCCCACCCTTCCCAGGTTCCATCTCTCCAGATCTCCAGGAATTTCTCAACCTGGACCAGGCAACCCTGTCTCCAGGTAGAGTTGCCACCCTCTGCCCTCCTCAGGCTCCACCCCCCAAATCTCCACCCCATTGAAGCCCCTCTCCTCCCCAAACCCCGTCCTCCCCCCCCAATTTTCAGATATTTCCCAGCCTGGAGCTGGCAACCCTATTGTTGCTGTTGTTGTTATTTGGTGTAGTGGTTAGGAGCACAGACTCTAACCTGGGAGAACCGGGTTTGATTCCCCACTCCTCCACATGCAGCAGCTGGTGTGACCTTGGGTCAGTCACAAGTTCTCCCAGAGCTGTTCTCTCAAGAGCAGTCCTCGAAAGAGCTCTCTCAGCCCCACCTACCTCACAGGGTGTCTGTTGTGGGGAGAGGAAGGGAAAGGAGATTGCAAGACACTCTGAGACTCCTTCGGGTAGTGAAGGGTGGGGTATAAATCCAATCTATAACAACAATAACAATAATAGTACATTTTCTGACTTGCCCAGTCCCTGCGTATACAGAGCTCTGGGCGATTCACAACAGGGTAAAAACATACCAAAAAATACAGATTAAAATCGGCAGATCAGTTATTCCTAATTTGATAATCTCCAGATGGCACCCATGATTTAATCTAAAACCTACTCTGGGCTGCTCTTCTGCATCGTGGGCAGGTTAAGCAGGGCGAGCACTTGGAAGGGAGACCACCGAGGAAGGCTCTGCAGAGGGAGGCCAGGGAGAGCCACCCCTGCTTCTCACTTGCCTTGAAAGCCCCTTGCTGGGATCACCATCAGTCGCCAGGCGACTTGACCGCACACGACACACACAGAGACAACACGCTGAGACCGGGTGTGTGGGTGTGTGTGTGTGTCTTGGCATGCATGGCAAGCTGTTACTGATCCACAGGTCTACTAGTCGCTTTCCACTGCCGCGGGTTCCCCTCTTTGCAGGCTGCTGTGTGCCTCTGCATTTTCAAGGCCTCCAGCCAGGGTTGCCAGCTCTGGGTGGAGAAGCTCCTGGAGATTTGCAGAGGAAGGGGTCTGAGGAGTGGAGGGACCTCGGTGGGACACAACGCCATAGAGTCCACCGTGCAGAACAGTCATTCTCTCCAAGAAAATTGATCTCTGTGGTCTGGAAATCAGTTGAAATCCTAGGAGATCTCCAGGCACCACCTGGAGTCTGGCAAGCCTACCCGCAGCCCCCAGCCTGCACAGACTACGCTTACCACACATGCTTCTCAGTGTCTCATCTGTGCATTTTTTGGACTTGTCAATTCCCTGGTACAAATCCACCCAGTGATTTGGTATTTTCATCCCATTCGCAAGCGCCGGCAGGGATTCCTGCGAAATCCCAGGCATTTCTCAATGTCAGCTCTGTGGCAATAGATCAACAGTCACTCTTATCAGTTGCCCGGAAAAGCTCCGTGCAATGAAGTCCACAAAAACCGAGAGCAAGAAGGCAAAAGCTGATGCGAAAAAGAAACGAAACTCTTTCCTTGAAGGGTGGCTCTTCCCGAGAAACACTTCGATGTAGGGGAGTCTGGGGATGACGCCGGGGCCTTCGTAAGCTCCTGCAAAGGAGGAAGGAAGGACTGCAACCGTAGCAAGTAAAGGGAAAGCGGTTTCGTGTAATGTATGTGTGACTAAAATCACAAGGACCACGGGTGTCGTGATCCATGTTCCCTCTAAGCTGTGGAGCCTCGTGAGCAAAAATTCTACTTTGTGAGCTCCTGGCGTTACAGTTGTGAGTGAGCGATTTGGCTACTGCATAAATCAGTCTGCTCTGGAGCCCTCCTTCCTGAGCTTAAGACAGAAATGTGTGAGCCGGAGGCTAAAAAACTGTGAGGTAGCTCACACTAACTCAGCTTAGAAGGAACACTGGTCATGATCTTGTGAGAAAGATCATGACACTTGCATTCCATTTACGGGTCAGAACTCGGCAGGCGGGCAGGGGTCAGAGCAGGGGTGTCGAAGTAATTCGTTATGAGGGCCGGATCTGACATAAATCAGACCTTGTCAGGCTGGGCCATGTGTGTCATAAAGTAATGCCAGGTAGCGGAGATATAAACTTCATGGTATATTTTGGCCACTGTGTGACAGAGTGTTGGACTAGATGGGCCATTGGCCTGATTCAACATTGGCTTCTCTTATGTTCTCTTATGTTCTTATAGAGGACACAAACACAAAGGGCTTTTTTTACTGAAAATAAAAGCATGCTTAAAACATTAGCACTCTTGCAATATTTTGTTTATTTAACAGTGTCTGATAACGGACACCTCTTGCTCTGAATTATTGCATCAAAACGTCTGTGCTGTTGTAATCCTGAGTAGGCTGTTCAGGTGGGTATCTGTACGCTGCAAACCTACAGTGACGCAGCAGCAGCAGAACTGGAAGAAGCAGCAGAAGACAGCCAGTTCCACTGTGGGCCTGATAGAAGCCCTCCGGGGGCCTGGTCTGGCCCCCGGGCCACATGTTTGACACCCCTGGGTTAGAGGATGCAGGCATTTACAGGTTGATGCTTATTCTCTTTCCCCAACTATATGACAGGCAGGTAAAGGTGCATGCATTTATTTGCATTGATTTAGGTACATTCTGCTTTGCTCCTCAGCTGGGACTCAAAAGCAGCTTTCAGAACACCGCTCTCCCTGCCTCCATTTTTTTCCTAACAACAACAACGCTGTGAGGTAGGCCTGGCTGAGAGTTTGTGATGAGCCTAGGGTTGCCATCTCCACGTTGTGAAATACTGGAGGTTTGGGGGGGGCGGAGCCTGAGGAAGACAGAGTTTGGGGAGGGGAGGGACTTCAGTGGGTACAGTGCCATAAAGTCCACCTTCCAAAGTGGCCATTTTCTCCAGGGGAACTATTCTCTGTCGCCTGGAGATCAGTTGTAATAGCAGGAGATCTCCAGCCACCACCTGGAGGCTGGCAACCTTAGATAGGCCTGAGGTCCCCTAGTGAGTTTCCATGGTAAAACTGGGGGAGTGGAACTCAGGTTGCCCAGGGTCCTAGTCTGCCACTTGCGGCGAAGAAGAAGAAGAAGAAGAAGAAGAAGAAGAAGAAGAAGAAGAAGAAGAAGAAGAAGAAGAAGAAGAGGAGGAGGAGGAGGAGGAGGAGGAGGAGGAGGAGGAGGAGGAGGAGGAGGAGGAGGAAATTGGATTTATACCCCACCCTTCACTACCCAAAGGAGTCTCAGAGCGGCTTACAATCTCCTTCCCCTCCCCACAACAGACATCCTGTGAGGTAGGTGGGGCTGAGAGAGCTCTGACAGAAACTGCCCTTTTCAAGGACAGCTCTGAGAGAACTATGGCTTGCCCCAAGGTCATCCAGCAGCTGCAGGTGGAGAAGTGGGGAATCAAACCCGGTTCTCCCAGATTAGAGTCTGTGCACTTAACCACTACACTAAACTGGTTGAAAAGTAAGGTGGCCAAGGTGACATCAGAGATTAGGGAGGATATCGTATCAGTTCTCACAACGCCGGTCATCTCTGGAGGCTGCAATGCCATCAGAAATGCTGTGAGGGATAAATGTGTGTGTCCATGTGGACTGTCCCTTTTGTGAGCAACGGGCTTGCATTCGGATTGCATATTTTGCTTTTCCTTCCATGTGGACTAGAGCCTTATTACGGGAAGGGTCCTAGAACGATCAGTCCTAGACCTCCTTCCCACCCACACTGGGACTTGCTGCTTCCCCTCTGAACCAAGGAGCCAATTCCCTCTTCTTTCCTCTGTCACGATCCGTGTTCTGCAAGAAGGTGCACGGTGAGGTGTCTTGAGGGCTAGAGCTGTCTTGCAAGCCAACCTCGGCAGGCGTGAGATTTGTCAGACTGTCTGGAGTGACTTTCTTCAGACCGCCTCCGGCTTTGCCAAAAGTGAAAGCCCACATCAGTCACCCTGACGCGCTGACTCAGGCCGAGCCTCGGTGAGAGACCGTGGAGGTGGGCAGCTTGTCGGGGGGGAGCCCGGAGTAGGCCGTGGGTTTCCCCTTGAGTGGTGGGACCGGGAAGCCGGGCCCATCAAAAAGGCCCAGATGGTCCCCAAATGTTTCTCTCCATTGCATGAGACTGAGACGAGCCGGAAACACATGTTTCTGCTTAGCGGTTTGAAACTGCAAGATCAGATGTGGGGGGGGGCTGCTTCCCCCAGACCGCTACACCCTGAACCGGGCAGGAAAAACCATCTCCACTTTAGCCAGATCAAAACAACAACGCTCAGACAGGCTGCTGGGGTCCCAAGCTTCCGGAAGGGTTCTCTCATTTTTTAAAATTGCTTGGGTGTGTTGCAGTGTGAAGACATACAAAACATGTTTGTATTGCCCATGCTCAGCAGTGCACAGGGAGCCGAGGGACGCTGTCACTGCCATGTCACCTATGCTAAGGATGTGGACGGCCTGGGAAAACTACATTTCCCAGGGACCTTGGCAACTGGGACCAAGCTGTTGCAATGTCCAAAGAGTCCAGGGAGGATGAGAAGGAGGCCTGGATTGCCATCTGAGCCAGATAAGATAGCCCTCTGTTTGTAATGCAAGTAAACATGATATGCCATCCAAATGGATTCCCTGAAGTGGCTTAAGGCAAATTTCAGCAAGATGTTTTTGGGAAAATCTTGGAGCTCCATATTCTGGATCCTCATTTACATATTCATTGCCACTTTTCTCCCCCAAGTGGAGACCCAAAGCAACTTATATCATTCTCCCATCCTCCATTTTGTCTTCACAACAACCCTGCGATGCAGGTTAGGTTGCAAGTGTGCAACTGGTCCGAGGTCACCCAGCGAGTTGCCATGGCAGAGGGGTGATTCGAATCTGGGTCTCCCAGATTCGATCTGACATGCGAACTGCTACACTGGGGTGTAAGAGCTGGCAGAGGAGGACACGGCCCACTGCATAACCTCTCCTAATAGGGGAATATACAATGGAGCCCTTCAGGGGCTGGACCAAGACAGTCCAAGAGGTTCTCTGTCCTGTGGAGTTATCCAAGAGACGCATCCCAGAATCCTCTTCCAAATGGAGGCACAGCTTGGTGCATCGCTTGGCTCTTGCTGTGTGTCTTTGATGAGCCTCAGACTTTGCATTTTTGTCTTTTGCACCACCCTTACAAGGATTTGCCCCTTTGCCTAAGAACATAAGCAACAATCTGCAGGATCAGGCCAAAGGTCCATCTCGGCCATGGCCTCGTTTCCCCACCAACCAGATACCCTTGGAAAGTCTACCAGAAAGTCTTCTTGTAACTTCACTTCTGCCAATTTTTAGAGGTAGACTGTCTCTGAACATGGAGGTTCCACTCAGCCCTTCTAGCCAACAGGCATTGAAAGACATCTCCTCTGCAAACGTGCCTAATTCGCCTTGAAAAGCCAGCGTCTGCCACGGTATCCTGAGGCATTCAGTTCCACGTCTTAATAACACATCCTACGAAGAAGGACTTTCCTCGGTCTGCCTGTAGAAAAGCTCTCCCGGCAAGTTTTTCAGCTGCTTGGGTGGTCAGACTAGCCTTGGGCCGGGGAGAACCGTGGCAGACCTCTTCCTGTCGAGGAGAGTCGAAGGGAAGGAAAAGTCTGACTGTTCCCAGGGTGTTGCTAGACTCTCCCGGCCGCTCACGCCCACCACTGTGACCAGTCGGTCTTTCCTAAAGCCAGGGCGTCTCCCATTGTGTTGGCTGCTGATATAATGAAATTGCAAACAATGGCTTTTGAGAAAGGGCAGGCGGTTTGGGCCCCGGGGTCTGTCTGTCTCCTTTAGGGTGGGGAGGTAGGCAGCTGGGATTAAAAGATACCCGTCTGTTCCCAGGAGGGGAGCTCAGAGTCCCGCTTCTCCGCCCAGGATCTGAGCAAGACCTCCACACACACACACACACACACACACACACACACACACACACACACACTCAAGCGCATGAAGCTGCCCTGTACTGGATCAGACATTTGGTCCATCAACGTCAGTCTTGTCTACTCAGACTGGCAGCAGTACTCCAGGGTCTCAGGCAAAAGAGGTCCTTCACATCACCTGCCACCAAATTCTTCAACTGGAAATGCCAGGGATTGAACCAGGGACCTTCTGCATGCCAAGCAGTTGCCTTCCCACTGTGCCACAGCCCCTCCTGTGCTTATTCTTTCCTGCTCTTTCCTTCTCTGTTATTTTCCGGCTTGGCAGAGATTTCCTGGGTGACGCTCCCCAAGGGAGGGGGAAAGAAACAGCTGGAAAAAACGGAGGAAAGAGGGCAAAGTCGGTCTCCACCGACATACCGAACAAAGATTGCACGGGGTGGAGAAAGTGGGCCAGCTCTCCCTCCCTCTCTCATGATATCAGCAGTTGCCGGCGCCCAATGAAGTTGACAGGAAGGCAGACAAAAGGCAGTACTTCTTCACGCAGTGCGCAGTGAAACTGTGGGACTCACTGTCACCGGATGTAGTGATGGCCACTAGCTTTTCTTTTCTTTTTTTACCATCAAGCAGGGCTTTTTTTGTAGAAAAAGCTCAGCAGGAACTCATTAGCATATTAGGCCACACCCCCGATTGACACAGCTCATTAGCATATTAGGCCACACCCCATATTACCAGAGGTGTGGTCATCCAGCCACACCCACCTTTTGCTTCTTATTCTGTTTACCTTGTTTGTTGTCAACATCCAGAGCTTTTTTTTATCACAGGAACTCCTTTCCATGTTAGGCCACACACCCCTAATGTAGCCAATCCTAATGAGTTTCTGCTGTTGGGTGTGGCCTGTTATGCTAATGAGTTCCTCCTGGAGTGTAGCCAACTCAGGAGCCAGCCGGAACTCTGTTCCTGTGCGTTCCTGCCCCAAAATAGCCCTGCCATCAACTAGGAGCCCACTTGTGGGGACGCAGTGGGGATTTCAAGGCAAACGACGTTCAGAAGTGGTTGGCCATTGTCTGCCTCTGTGTCATGTTCCTGGACTTCCTGAGCGGTTTCCCATCCGAATACTAACCGGGGTTGACCCTGCTGCTTCCAAGAGCTGACCAAATTGGGCTAGCTCGGGCCACCCAGGTTAGGGGGCCCCTAGCTTAGTTGGCTTGAAAAGAGAGTTAGATAGATCCGTGGAGGAGAAGGTCCATGGAGGAGAAGTCCTAGATTAATGGGATCAAACCTACCATTAAATTGAACTGGGAGCGGATGGACTCCATCCCACCCATTGCGTGTCTTCTCAGGATGGGTCTGACTGGAGGAAGAGGAGGAGGAGGAGAGATTGGATTTATACCCCACCCTTCACTTGGAGTCTCAGAGCAGCTTACAATCTCCTTTCCCTTCCCGTCCCCCACAACAGACACCCTGTGAGGTAGGTGGGGCTGAGAGAGCTCTTTCGAGGACTGCTCTTGAGAGAACAGCTTTGAGAGAATTTGTGACTGACCCAAGGTCACGCCATCAGCTGCATGTAGAGGAGTGGGGAATCAAACCCGGTTCTCCCAGGTTAGAGTCTGAGCTCTTAACCAGTTTGGTGTAGTGGTTAAGTGCACAGACTCTTATCTGGGAGAACCGGGTTTGATTCCCCACTCCTCCACTTGCACCTGCTGATGTGACCTTAGGTCAGTCACAAGCTCTGGCACAGCTGTTCTCTCAAGGACAGTTTCTGTTAGAAGTTCTCTCAGCCCCACCTACCTCACAGGGTGTCTGTTGTGGGGAGGGGAAGGGAAAGGAGTTTGTAAGCCGCTCTGAGATGCCTTTGGGGAGTAAAGGGCGGGGTATAAATCCAAACTCCTCCTCCTCCTCCTCCTCTTCTTCTTCTTCTTCTTCTTCTTCTTCTTCTTCTTCTTCTTCTTCTTCTTCTTCTTCTTCTTCTTCTTCTTCTTCTTCTACACTAGACTGGCTAGTGGAGGGGGACATCAAGTACTGCCTGTCAGTTTTGCTCCAACCCCATGGGGATGACGCGGCTCCCTCCGGGGAAGTCTGCTGCTGGAATCCGTCCAGGAGATTGTGCCTGCATGTTCTAGTGCCCTGACGTAAACTTGCAAGGATCCATCTGGGATCTGCCTTCCCTTTTGCCCTGTCATAGTTTCCCCCCCCGCCCACCCTGGTATTTCCCTCCCCAGGGCCTTTTGCAGTAAGTCAACTGCAGGCTCTTTGTAAGGTGAATAACAAGGAACCAGGTCATCCTCACACGACCGGGCCTGATGTGATCTCCTGAGAAATCCCAGGGCTCCTGAATCCCTTTGGCATGAGAAAGGCACTGGACACCCTAATATTTGGGATATTTGGGAAACCAAATCAGTTCTTCTCGGTTAATCACCTGGCTGGCTGAACATACTGGACATTGTATTGTGATTTATGAACAACCCACTGGGCCAGACATATGTCATCTTTCGTGTTCAGTGCTACTCCAAAAAAAAAAAAAAAGTGTTACATAACACATAAATGGTAGCACACCCTGTCCAAAAACCTGGTGGGGAAGACTAGAATCTTAACACTTTTCAGTCTTCCTGAAAGCTTTTCTGTTACATTAATTCACAAAACCAAAATAGGACCCACGGTAAGTAGGAAATACCAAAAATCAGCAAATACCGTGGTACAGAAGATTACAAAGTATCTCAAGTAATTTGTATATATTTTTTCATTTTTATATATTTTATATATTTTTTCCATATTTCTTATAAATTATTCACCATTATATTAATTATCACATAAACGTTAACACATAGAAAGGATCATATATCCAAACATCTAAGTATTGTCTTTTTATTTAACAAAAGATATTGCACAACCCCTTTATTAATACCAGTCCTCCTTCATTGTACAAAGAAGGAGGACTCCTTTAAGTCTGTTTTGAATTAGTGCTCATTCTGTGGAGGATATATGATTCTTTCTATGTGCTAATGTTTATGTGATAATTAGTATAATGGTGAATAATTTATAAGAAATATAGAAAAAATAAAAAATACATAAACATAAAAAAATATATAAAAATTACTTGAGATACTTTGTCATCGTCTGTAGCACAGTATTTGCTGATTTTTGCTTCTGTTACATCAGGCACTATTATACCCATTTCACAGACTGGGAAACGGAGGACTAGTTCCTTAATGTCCCAAGTAGATCCGTGGTTGTGTGGCCACATTTGAGATGTTATGTTCAGTTCAGTTCTGGTCTCTCTGTTTCAAACAGGATAGCATAGTGCTGGGAAAGGTGCAGAAGCGAGCAACCGAAATGATCCAGGGGCTGGAACACCTTCCCTGCGAGGGAAGACTAAAGAGTATGGGGGCTCCTTTTAGTTTTATTTTGGGGGAAAGATTATTGCCTGGCGGTGGGCATGAGAGAGGTTTTGAAATAATGAGTGGAGTAGAGAAAGTGAAGAGATCTTGTTAGAATTCAGGGGCACCCAATGAAGTTGTCCGGGAGTAGACTGAGGACTGGAGACGCAGTACACTCAATCAGCTTGTGGAACTCACTGCCACAGGATGTGGTGATGGCCACAAGCTTAGACGATTCTCAAAGAGGATTAAGCTCTACTTGGAGCAGAAGGGGAAGGTCCAGCCATGGTTGTTAGCTAGTTGCTGGGGAAGAAACAGGAGGGAACCACTGCTTTTGCGCTTTCCGTTCCGAAGTAGCCAGTTGGGAAACAGGATGCTGGAATTTGTGGGATCTCGGTCCAATACAGCAGGATAGTTCATGTTGCAGAGGGAGACAGTTGCAGCAGGGCCTGAGACAGATGAGTGTAGGGGGGGAAAGGCTGTCCAAATGCCCTCCGCAGAGACTCTTCTTTACAGACTCCTCTTTTGAAGTTAGCACTGTTCGTCTCAGCGGGCGAAATCCGGTGCATCCAGTTTCATGCCGGCATGATGACCTGGGTAGCCCAGGCCAATGCTCACTCTAAGCTGTGGGGTCTTGTGAGCAAAAATTCTACTTTGTGAGCTGCTGGCATTAAAGTTCTGAGCAAGCGATTTGGCTGCTGCATCAATTAGTTTGCTCTGGAGCTAAGACAAAAATGTGTGAGCCGGAGGCTAAAAAACTGTGAGCTGGCTCACACTAACTCAGCTTAGAGGGAACACTGGCCCAGGCTAGCCTGACCTCATCAGACCTGGGAAGCTAAGCAGGGCTGGCCCTGGTCAGAATTTGCATGGGGGACCACCAAGGAATAGGAGGGGTGTGACACAGGGGCAGGCAGCAGCAAACCAGCTCTGCTCGTCCCTTGCCTCGAAAACTGTTTGTCGATGGCAAATTCAATAAATTAATAAACGAGCACATAAACAAACAGATAAATGAAACGACGCTCTAGTAGGCACTAGCAACGCTAGCAGCTCTTGATGGGGATGGGGTGCTAACTCCAGGTCGGCAAATTCCTGGAGGTTTGGGGGTGGAGCCTGGAGAGGGTGGGGTTTGGTGAAGGGAGAGACCACGGTGGGGTGTATACACCATAGAGTTTATCATCCAGAGAAGCCATTTTCACCAGGGGAACTGATACTGATCTCTGTAGTTTGGAGATCACTGTAATTCTGGGAGAACTTCAAGCCCTATTAGGATTAGGGGTGACAGATGCAAGGGACCCCGTTCTGCTCAGAACCTGTTTCAAAGAGCGGGTCATTTCTCATACGTGGAATGCGTCTTCTTGGTCCTGGAGACTGGCTGGAGAGGAGGCTGCCTCTGGGCATGTGCAAAGTGTCTCTCCCATGAGCTCGCTCACTCAGCCCCTCTGGAATTAGCACCTTGGCTACTGTTCTCTGGTGCATGGGCCTGCCTTGGCTACTGTTCTCTGGCACATGAGGGAAGGGTATCCAAACCCCACCTCCACTCTGTGGGGAACCAGTTCTTCACCAGCTTCTCTCTCCCTCCTACCTCCTGGTCCAAGATCCGCCAGCTGGGAATTGCTCCCAGAGTTCAGGGTCCAGGGCCTTCATGGCAGGCCTCACCGCTGGTGATCTTTCCCC
This sequence comes from Gekko gecko, assembly GCA_029375565.1. Taxonomy (NCBI): domain Eukaryota; kingdom Metazoa; phylum Chordata; class Lepidosauria; order Squamata; family Gekkonidae; genus Gekko; species Gekko gecko. The sequence continues at coordinate 312,690,066 of JAPDNY010000001.1, read as the reverse complement.
TTCTTGCCAACCCGAGCTGATCACCTGCCTTGCCAATTACAACCCATGAGCGCCTTCAAGGAATCTGCTGTTTGCTATTTATAACACAGGCCCCTGAGCCTGGGAACCAGCTTGGCAGCAGCCGTGACTCATGCATGCCTGGTGAGAAGAATCACGGCACGAGGCAGGCACACTGATCTTGTGGCCCAGCTATCACTGGACCATCTTCCCCGATGGCATGAGCAAGACCGGAGGAATGGCTGAGCTAAGGATGGGCAGGGAAGTTAGTGGACTGGAGTTGCCGGGTCCCGTCCCCCCCCCCGGACACCGGCAGGGTGAGGTTGCCAGATCCAGGTTGAAAAACTCCTGGAGATTTGGGGATGGAGCCTGGGAAGGACAGAGACCTCAGTGAGGTACAATGTCACCAAGTCCACCCCTCCAAAGCATCCATTTCCTCCAGCGGATCTGATCTCTGTAGTCTGGAGATGAGCTGTAATTCCAGGGGATCCCCAGGTCCCCCCTGGAGGCTGGCATTCCTATTAAGTGGACTCTGGTCCTTTGGGGCATAGAAAACCCAGTTCTTCATAGGCCCCATCATTCCTGGTGCTCAAGGAGGGGTGGCGCAATTGCAAAATCTCCAAAGCAAAACAAGAAGTAATTATGATTATGTTAATCGCTACTAAATGTCTTATTGCATCACATTTGAAGTCTACATCAATTCCATCACTGCGAGAATGGCACTTGAAGTTATGAGACATATTTATCCTGGATAAGATTACATACAATTTGGATAAATTTAGAGGTTCTTCAGGCCAATCCAATCTCCTAGAGAAATTGCAGCCTCTAAGGCTCGAGTGTCGGTCTGATCTCTCAGACGATTGCTACGTTTTAAGTAAAAGCCAACTCTCTCTTCTCTGCTCACACTGAATGGATTGTATCTGTTCCTTGGTAAAATCATTACCCCATTAGTTGATAGGATACCTGGTCACATTAATACAAGCAAAGCAAGGCTTCACTGGCTTCCATCAGATAAGAATGCAGAGATTACAGATGCAGTTGCTGAGTTCTGTGCATTGATTCTTAGACTTAGGGAGTCGCATTTTAAAAAATTTTTGAAGTTAGATTTTTACTCTGTATATTATCTCTGTTCCCCCCGCCCCTTCTCATAACATGTTTATATTGTATGCTGGTCTTAAGACCGTGATAAGAATTTAAAAACTGTTCCTTAGTCTGGTATAAATCTGTGTTATTCAACAAACTTTGCAGCCCTGCATCTGTATTTCTAGTTTACGGTGTTGAGTTGTTCATGCTCAGTTTTACTGATGGTTTGTACCCTTATTATATTGCTCAATATTTCAGTTCTGTATACTTTGATGATTGTACTCGATTCTCTTTAAAAAAATGTAATATAATATGATTAAATAAAATATCTATATTTTTTAAAAAAAGAAAAGAAGGGGTGGTGCTAATTCATAAGCCACAGTGGAAAGCAGCCTGGGCCTCATATAGTCTGTTCAGCTAGCCTGTTTATTATTCTAATGGAATGGCACCTGCCGCTTTCAGGCAATATACTATAGGCCCCTTAGAAATAAACAGATTATTCCAGTCATGCCAGACACTTCTGCCACCCTCTTGCCCTGAAGGAAAAACCGGCTGTGCCATAGCTTGTGAGAGGAAGAGCAGGGAGCAAAATATCTTTGGCTTGATTGTAGAAAAAATGGAGCGGGGCTTGGCAATGGTACGATGCCTCTGGAATGCCGAATTTCGAACTGGAGCCTCCATGTGCAGAGGCAGTCTACCTCTGAATAACAGCTCGGAGGAGGAGCAAATAGGATAGGAAGGCTGTGGCCTTCATGCATTGATGCAGAGTGCCCTGGATTGGAAACAGAATACCCGGTTGGTCGGCAGCAGGGCCCTTAATGGCAGTTTCATGACCTGCAGCCATGAGGCCAAATTCAAGCTGGGCTCCAAGATACAAAACAAACAAACACCCCCAGCATATCAAACCTCTGCCAAAGGCACAGGAACAGAAGAGGTTATTTCTTTTTTTCCTAGGCAGTTCAACAACTCTTGCATCTGAACATGTGCAGGGTGCCTTCCCCTTATTATTGGGGACAATGTTATTATTAAGTAGTGAGACGAGGCAGCTCTTTCATAATTACATGCTTCTTTATTGAACTTCCAAACCAAAGACACAGGCTTAACAGGAGACAATGTATACTTGTAAAAACCACACCCACCTTAAACGACAACCAATACCAAGTAGGCAGCCAGAGTACTTCATTTGCATGAACTATATACAATTAACTAAAGACAGTGAGGCTATTGGGTTATAATCAACCAATATGACTGGCTGTTACTGGCAACACAATCAATAGTCTTGAAGGCCTTTGGAGTCTTCGCTCAGACCCAGGCTCCATCAGTACATAACAGTTATCCTGGCTAGGACTTAAACACCCTCGCTCAGCCCAAGATCCAGGTGGCATCAATGGCAACCAGTACAGGGTCCAGTTCAAAAGTTGGCAACCTCCTTTTTTCAAAACTGAACTCTGGATGGTATGATCATGCAGAGGGGAGAGACATCTCCAGTTAAAAGGTAGTCTGGCTGGGCAGGACCTCAGACCTCGAACACCTGTGGCCCACCAAAATGAAGCAGCGCATAGAGGAGGAGCAGTCCGTCAGCAGCTATTGGCCATGCAGAACCTCCATGTGTAGAGGCAATCAACCTCTGAATCCTGGGTCTAGGGGGAAACAAAACTGCAGAGGAAGGCCGCTGCCTTTGTGCATCAGATGGCTTGAGAAGGAGGAGGAGGAGGAGGAGAAGAAGGATGATACTGGATTTATACCCTACCTTTCACTTGGAGTCTCAGAGCAGCATACAACCTCCTTCCCTTCCTCTCCCCACAACAGACATCCTGTGAGAAAGGCGGGGCTGAGAGAGCTCTGAAAGAAGTGCTCTTGAGAGAACAGCTCTGAGAGAACTGTGACTGGCCCAAGGTCACCCAACTGGCTGTACGTGGAGGTTCTCTAGATTAGAGCCTGCCGTTCCTAACCACTACACCAAACTTACTGGGTTGGTTTAGTCAAGGAAATCCAAAAAGTCAAGAGCACCATCCATATAATCCCTTTGATGAGGACCAAGCAGCGTGCGAGCTTTCGAGTTCACCAGAACTCTTCATCAGGTCAGATGTTATAAGATACAAAATTAGAAAAGGGAAAAATTCGGTATTTCCAGGTCATGATTTTCAGACCTAGTCACATCAGGTGGGACAGATTCCAATGGAGCCGGCTCTAAGCAATTCTTAATTTGCTGGGGTGGGAAAATTAGTTTATGTTATTTACAGTTCTCCTTTCTTCCCGAGTCTCAAAGCAGGTGACATAATCGTGTAAGTCGGTGCAATCGATATGACGAGAAGCCATAAAATAACCAGCATTAACAGGAGCAAACAGGACAGGAAGGCTGTGGCCTTCATGCTTTGATGGAGAGTGCCCCGGGTTGCTTTATGCTCAGCAGCTTTTCCCAAATTGTTTCTTTTTCCTGGCCACGTAGCATTGTCCTCTCTCTCTCGTGCACACAAGCACACATCTCTCGGCAGCAGCTGAGTTGCCAGCTCTCCTGATCTGTGCCGCTCACAGGCCTGCCAGAGACCATATCTGGTGCCCCCAGGAGAGCTGGGCAGAGAAGCGGGTGCTGCTCAGAGATAATAATGGGGACAGCCAGGCCTCTTTCTGCAGCAGGAACTCCTTTGCATATTAGGCGACACACCCCTAATGTAGCCAATCCTCCAAGAGCTTACAGCAGCCCCTGTAAGAAGAGCTCTGTAAGCTCTTGGAGGACTGGCTACATTAGGGGTGTGTCGCCTAATATGCAAAGGAATTCCTGGTACAAAAAGAGCCCTGTCACAGCAGAGAGACACGTTTGTTGTGCGGGTTGTCGTGTCCTCCTGTGTTCCAGCCCTCATTCTTGTGGCAAGCTCAGTGGGTGTGACGGCCTTCTGCCCCGCACTGACTTTTCCCATACATCCTGTAGAGTTAGGGTTGCCAGGTCCAGGTTGGGAAATCCCTGGAGATTTGGGAGGTGGGGTTTGGACAGGGGAGGGGAAGGACTTCGGTGGGGTATAATGTCATCTGGAACACAGGGGGGGAATGTTGCTGCAATAACCTGTCTGAACTGCTTTGCCTCATGCAAAAAACTGTGTTGCATTGGTGGTGGTGGGAAGTACCATCAAATTGCAGCTGAGTTACCGCAACCCGATGGAGTTTTCAAGGCAAGAGACGTTCAGGTGTGATTTGCCATTGCCTGCCTCTGCATCATGACCCTGGACTTCCTCGGTGTCAAATGCCAACCAGGGCCAGCCCTGCTTAGCTTCTGAGATCTAACAAGACTGGTCCAGCTTGGGTCATCCAGGTCGGGGCATGTCACATTACGTGACACCTCCCCCCCATATGGAAGCTGTACTTATTCAGACAGATTGAAGAAGAGTTGGTTTTTATACCCTCCTTTTCTCGAAGGGAGTCTCAGAATGTCTCACAATCACCTTCCCTTCCTGTCCCCACAACCGACACCTTGTGAGGTAAGTGCGGCTGCGAGAGTTCTGACAGAGACGACTGTGACTGGGCCAGGGTCACCCAGCAGGCCTCATGTGTCTCAAAATGGCTTACAATTGCCTTCCCTTTCTCTCCCCATGACAGGCACCTTGGAGGGAAGTGGGGCTGAGAGACCCTGAGAGAACCAGGGCTATTTTTGGGCAGGAACCCACAGGAACGGAGTTCCGTCTGGCTCTCAAGTTGGCCATGCCCAGCAGGGACTCATTAGCATAATAGGCCACACCCAGCAGCAGAAACTCATTAGGACTGGCTACATTAGGGGTGTGTGGCTTAACATGCAAAGGAGTTCCTGCTCCAAAAAAAGCCCTGGGTTTTGACAACAAACAAGGTAAACAGAATAAGAATCAAAAGGTGGGTGTGGCTGGATGACCACACTTCTGGTAACATGGGATGTGTGGCCTAATATGCTAATGAGCTGTGTTGTCAGGGTGTGGCCTAATATGCTAATGCATTCCTGCTGGGCTTTTTCTACAAAAAAAGCCCTGGAGAGAACCATGACTGGCCCAAAGTCATCTAGCAGGCCTCTTGTGTCTCAAAATGGCTTACAATCGCCTTCCCTTCCTCTCCCCACGACAGGCACCTTGGAGGGAAGTGGGGCTGAGAGAGCCTGAGAGAACCAGGGCTGGCCCAAAGTCATCCAGCAGGCCTCATGTGTCTCAAAATGGCTTACAACTGCCTTTCCCTTCTGTTAACTAGTGGGGGTTCCATGGATGAACAGACTCCCAGTCTAGTGATCAGCTCTACTGTATTCAGTGATTTCAGCCAGAACAAGGCTGCAGACCAGACCCTCAGCTCAGTTATATGCATGCAATGGCCACACCCCAAACACACCCCACTCCCAACATAACATTACATAACAACATAACATTTACATAACATTACAACTTGATTGGTTACTGCCAGAATACTGTTGGTCTCTTGTTCTTTGGCTCCAAGATCACCCTGTCTCTGGCAGCACAGTCCTGCAATGTTTCAGTCCCAATATGTAACACCTTCCTATCCCCACAACAGGTACCTTGTGAGGTTGGTAGGGCTGAGAGAGTTTGGAGAGAAGTGTGACTGGCCCAAGGTCACCCAGCTGGTTTCAGGTGGAGCAGTGGGGGAATCAAAGCCAGTTATCCAAAGTTCCCTGCTCTTAACCACTACACGACGGTGGCTCACTTCAATGGAAAGCTGTAAATGTTTCATGTGGACACCCCGTATGCATGCATGCATGTTTGTGTGCATAATTAATTCTACTCATGAATTAATGCCATGCAAAACACCACACAGGTTCACCTGGCACCTTCCTCAATATCCCATGAAAAGGGCTCCTTTTCCCTCCCTGCGTGTGCTTTGCGTGTGCGCACCCTGTAGCCTAGTTGTGGCTGTTTCTGGCATTCACCGATTGACTGCAATATTCCTGCTGTTGCCTCATTCAGGACTTCATGCAGCTATTGTGTTGCTTTTCTATGTTTTACATATGCTGCTTTCGAGGTCCATTCCAGGGAAAGACGGGATGTAATTTTTAAAACAAAATCAGAAAATCAGGCTGTTGTTAGTTTTACAGATCCTTATTGTCTGACGTAGTCATGCTCACCAACCTGCATGAATTTAGTTTGTAAGATTTATTTTGTATATCCTCTTCTAATGTGCCCAACAACAACGGTTATACGAACTTAGGCAGATCATGAGAAGGGAGGGCAGGCAGGGTTGCCTTGATGCTTCGTTCTTGTGGCCCGTTCTTGCACGCCCAGGGAAATGCTGATTGCCACTTTGGGGTCAGGAAGCAATTTTTCTCCAGGGCAGTTCGGCCGGAGATCTTGGAGGTTTTTTGTCATCACCTAGGTGTGGAACAGGAGCTGCGGTGGCTCAAGTGGTTAAGACGCTGCACTGCAGGCTGTGGAAGGTCAGTAGTTCAGCAGTTCGAGACCCGAGAGTGCCGCATGACAGAGTGAGCTCCCGTCTCTAGTTCCAGCTCCTGCCAACGTAGCAGTTCGACAGCAAGAAATTGCAAGTAGATAAATAGGTACCACTTTGGTGGGAAAGAAACAGCGTTCCGTGCACCTTGGTGTTTAGTCATGCTGGCCACATGACCACAGAAACGTCTTCGGACAGCGCTGGCTCTTCGGCTTTGAAACGGAGATGAGCACCGCAGCCCTAGAGTCGGATTCGACTGGCTTTCGAGCAAGGGAACCTTTACCTCTACTTTTTAGGTGTGGAACAGGGGGTCAACTGGGGGTGTGGAGGGGAGGTATTTGTGAATTTCCTGCATTGTGCAGGGGGTTGGTCTAGATGACACTGGAGGTCCCTTCCAACTCTATGATTCTATGTGTTTTCTCTCTGTATATTAGGATAATATCGTACACACTCTGTTATCGTTGCATTCTGAAATCAATTTTAAAAAAAGAAAAAGGAATGGAGGGTGTGCCAGAGAGAGAAAGAGAGAGAGAGAGCCTGCAAGTCCCATCCTCGTCTCTCTCCCCCCTAAGCCACCCATCCTTCTTGGAAAAAGAGCTTCTGATCTGCCAGGTTCCCACAAGGGTAAAGCACCTTTTCCCGTAGGGATGCCCCCCACCCTACCCCAAGGCTCGAAGATCAGCCGCACGGAGGCAAAATGCCAGGCCCTGCTCTTCCAGCAACACGGCGTGATTGCCAAGAAGGATCAGGGCCTTCTCAGGTGTGGCTATGGAGCCACGGAATGAGGGCCCCCCCCAAATCCCCAGACGGCCTTTCATGTCTTCTAGGAGATGGGCAAAAACTTGTTCGCTCTGCCAGGCTTCCGGGAATGAATTGGAATCCACTACAAGCGTATGTATATATATATAGCCATATAATTGTATTTTGTTGCTATTCAGATGCAGATTTTATATATAGGTTTTGCTAAGCTGCCTTGGGGCAGTTTTATTTGCTAATAACTGATGGGGTTGGTATCGTGCTTTTGGATCCAACTGTGTGCCAAAAGGTGAGATGCTATCTATCTGCCCACCTCTCTCCCATCTATCTGTATATATTTACATATATGTAAACACATGTGAAAGTTGCTTGCTCGTGAAGTTTTGTCTCTAACTGGCTAGCCTACATTAACGTGTGAGCGTGTGTAAACTGCTTGAAGACCCACAAACCTCCTGGTATACATCGTAAGGTTGCCAGGTCCCCCCTGGCTGCTGGCAGGGGATGGCAGGGGGGTGGGGCTGCCAGCTCCGGGGTGGGAAACCCCTGGAGATCTGGGGATGGAGCCTGGAGAGGACAGGGACCTTGGTGGGGGGCAGTGCCACAGAGTCCATCTTCTCCAGGGGCACTGATCTCTGTAGTCTGGAGAGGAGCTGTAAGTCCGGAGTATCTCCAGGTCTTGGCTGGAGGCTGGCATCCCCATATCCATGCTGCTAGCCTTGCTGTTAAAACAAACCATACAGCAAAACCAAAGATCAAGAAACCAAGATTTCATTAAATGACGTACTTGATCTTTCTCTGCTTCGAAAAACAAGGCAAAGACGGGAGCCGGACAGTTTCCCATGCGGAGAGCTGCGGAGCGCCAGTCCAAGGCTCCACTGGGAAAGCTGCCGAGTCACTGTTTACATCCAGCTGGGCAGGGAGTACGGCCAAGCGAGTCAGCAACAATCGAAGGCGGTGGAGCAGGCCTGCGTCAGGAGGAGAAGGGGTCCCCAGAGGAGCTGGTCTCCATGGGAAAAGAAACATCCCTGCTGCAGGCATCTCGGGAAATCACTGACCCACATATTATGGGGTTTGCTGAGGGAGGGGGAGGAGACCGAGTTGTATCCTCTAGCCAGCCGGGGCTTTGTTGATTTGACCCTGGTGGATCCTCATGACTGCAGGAAGAGAGGCCAGCGGGTGACGTTCAGCTTGTTCTCAGGCTGACGGAGGGCTTGGCAGCTCCTTGCAAATTGACGTCAGCCAAGCGAGCACGATGGATGCCTCTCTGTGTATCTGGAGGAGGCGGGTTGGAAGCAGAAGAGAAGCCGGAGCTGGCCACATTGTTTCTTCAAGGGTGGCTGCTGGTGTGACCGCAGCACCTGCCAAAGGGATGGGCCCAGGGTCCATTGTTCAGCAGAAGAGCAGGGCCAGAAAGAAAAATACGGCCGTTGTAATCCTGGACAAGATCAGGAAGTCTTACATGGCAGAAATCTTGGTTGGGAAGTGCTCTTCTATTAATTTCAGTAAGCTGTGCAGAAAGATCCCAGTTGCATCCGAGGCTATGGAGGAAAAGAACTGTGGTAACACACACTAAATAATCCAATTTCAATGCACTTTCCAACTGGATTTTGTCAGTTCACACAGTAAAATCCAGTTGAAAAGTGGATTGAAAGCAGATTATTTAGTGTGTGTGACAGCAACCAATAGCTGCTTTCCCCTTCAATATCTAAAAGCCGGCAGTTGTTCAAAACGTGGTCAAAATGCCGTGGTCAAAACACAGGGGTCCCTTGTGAGGCAGATGTCAAGAAAAGTGTGGCAGTCCTTATCTCAACAAAGCCACAGATGGATTTCCAGTGGCCCTCAAGGCAAGAGGAACTACTAAGAAACACTCCCTAATCTGGTTCCTCTCGCCTTTCTACTTAGGAAGTAATTGGAAACTCATCTCCATCTTCGTTTAGATGAAGACTGCCACGTTATTCTTGACTTTGGTCTGAAAAGGGACCCCTTGGTTCTGACTAGAGCTGGAGACAAAGTCGAACTACTGCCGACTTTTCTATTTTCAAAGGGACAGCAGCTAGAAGGCCTCTCTCTCTCTTCACAGCCTTGGGTGCTACTGGGATCTTTCTGCACGAAGCACAACCTACCTTAATTAACACAAGGCACCTCCCGCCACAATCCTTGCCAACGAGGACTTTGTCATCCGGCCTTTGACATCCTTTTTCTTCTTCCTGCCACCCTTTGGTTGTTTATTTGGTTTCACATCCAGCACAATGAGGTGTTTTGCCGAACTCTAAGGCTTGTATGCTTCCTTGTAAACTCTGTAGTCATTTACAACCAAAAATTTTGTCCTATTGTGATTTTTGGACCGCTTTGGACTTTGATCTGAATGAGACCCAATACAGAAGGAACACAGCTTCCCTCTTGGCTAGGGATGTATCCAAAATTTTCCCCAATTTCTGCCTGGATTTTGGAGTTCTGAGTTACCAGGGTCCAATTTCTGAAACAGATCCTATTCATTAGGATTCCTCTGTTTCGTCACTTTTTTTTTTTAAAAAAAAATCTGATTTCCCACAGACCACTGTGCACGCACATCTTGCAACAGCCTCCAAGGGAATGCCTCTTCCATGGGTGGCAAACGCCTTCTTGGGAGAGCCACCCTCCTTTGTCCCTTATTAAAGAGGGAATGCCTCTTCTTAAGGCCTCTACCACTCAAGACATTTTGAATGGGGAGTTTGAAATAAGTACCTGTTTTCAAATCACCTCCAGCTTGTTTAAACCTGGGAGGGGGAGGCACACGATTCCTCAGTCCTAAAGATTTTGATTTTACAGGAGGAGGCTGTGGCTTGTGGAAGAGCCTCTGCTTTGCACGCAGAAGGTCCAGGTTCGATCCCTGGCACCCCCAATTTAAAAGGACCAGATGGTAGGTGACGTCAAAATCCTCCGCCTGAGACCCTGGAGATCCCCGGCCAATCTGAGTAGACTTTGATGGACCGATTCAGGACGAGGCAGCCTCATGTGTGTTTATGCTTTGTAAAGTACTGAGCGGGATGCATCTGTAGTGGTACCAGCTCATACTTTATTGGAAGTGAAGAACACGAGAGAGAATGCCGGCAAAGCACACCCAAACACACACCCCACACCCGTGATAGAATTATTTACAGTGGCAAGAGTTCCATAGGTCCTTTCTTGGATCCTAGCCCTCTGGTAGGAGCAGGCTAGGATCCACTCTGGCTATTGTTTCTTGAAGTGAAGCTAGGGCTTTTCGCCTGACCGCGTGCAGACCTGACCTCGCACGCGGTCAAACTCAGTACACGACATGCTTATTCTTGATTATCCTTGTCAATCAACGAACTAAACATTTCAACCTTTCTTGATGCAGGCTGGCAACAACCCTGGCCTTTGTTCCTCCCGCCCCCTCTCCTTAAAAAGCGACGAGTCTTGCAGGAGAGGCTTTTGTACATATAGAGGTAAAGGTAAAGCTTCCCTTGCTCGAAAGCCAGTCCAATCCGACTCTGGGGTCGCGGTGCTCATCTCCGTTTCAAAGCCGAAGAGCCAGCGCTGTCCGAAGACGTTTCCGTGGTCATGTGGCCGGCACGACTAAACACCAAGGTGCACGGAACGCTGTTATATACAACTGGGCTAATTCGTCGCTCTGTCCAGATGTGCAAAGGCTCACATTGGCAGTGCGGGGTTGCCGTCTACGGTTGGGGAAATTCCCGGAGATTTGGGGGCAGTGCCTGTGGTGGACAGAGTCTGAGGCCAGGAGGGAACTCGGCAGGGACATGATGCCATGAAATCCACCATGAGATGCTGCTGTTTTCTTCAGGGGAAATGATCTCCGCAGTCTGGAACTCTGTTGTAATTCTGGGAGGACCCCACTTGGAGGTCCGTAAGCCTCCCAGGGATGTCAGCTCCAGACTGGGAAATACCTGAAGAGTTTGGGGGTGGAGTCTGAGGAGGGGGGTTTGGGGAGGGGAGGAGTTTCAGTGGGGGTGTAATCCAGTGTTCCCTCTAAGATGAGCTAGTGTGAGCTAGCTCACCGTTTCTTAGCTCCCGGCTCACACCTTTCTGCCTTAGCAGCAGCCAAATTGCTCGCTCGCAACCTTCTGCAGCAGCCAAATGGCTCGCTCACAAATGCCAGTTGCTCTCAAAGTAGAACTTTTGCTCACAAGACTCCACAGCCGAGAGGGAGGACTGACCGTAGTCCCACAGAGTCCACCTGCCAAAGTGACCCTTTTCTGCAGGCGAACTGATCTCTCAGTTGCCCGGAGGTCAGTTGTAATCCCAGGAGATCTCCCGCCACAGCCTGGAGGCTGGCAACTTTAGGTGTCAGCTGGGTGGCTGAATGGAGGCTAAGGGACTTGACAGGGGTCTCGCTGCAGGGCAGCGCAGCAGTGGCAGAGCAGAGTTTGCTCCCTTGGGCCTCCTGTCCTCCTGCCAGCTGCTTTCCTTCCCGGGGCAGGAGCCCTGGAGCCTAAACAAGCAGGGAGTGAAAGCTTGACGAAGACATTTGGTGGAAGTTCATTCCAGACCTCAGGCAGGGCCTGGCTCATTATACAATGTTTTCCCCATATAATTATGATGATGGAGCCAGTCCCCGGCGTCTTACGGGGCAGTCTGGAACAGAGTGCCATTGCTCCTGGGGAACTGCCTGTTTGTCTCCTGTCCGGCCCCCTTTGGAGGATGTGGCCACAATGGGGAGGGGGAGCGAGTCGTGAGATCCTTCAGGCCCAGGCCAGTCTTTGCACGCTCAGAGTCCCCCCCCCCTTCTCTCCCTTGGCATCCAGGTTTATAAAATTATGCATGGGAGTGGAGAAAATGGGGAGGGAGAACTGCTTCTCCCTTTCCCATAAATACTAGAACTCGGGAGCCTCCGAGGAAGCTGACAGGCAATGCAGGCAGACGGACAGGAAGAGATACTTCTTCGCTTCAACGTTTCATTACATCGTGGGATTCACCGCCAGTGGACGCACTGATAGCCGGAGCATAGATGGCTTTAAAAGGGGATTATACAGATTCGTGGAGGAGGAGGGGGGTCCAGTAGTAGCAGAACCTCCATATGCAGAGGCAGTAGACCTCTGGATACCAGTGCTAGGTGCTGAAAATGAAGGGAAGGACTTTGGTTTCTACACCCTGTCTGTTTGGCCTTCCAGGGCAAGCAGGCGGCCGCCATGTGAAACAGGTTGTTGGACTGGATGGACCACTGGTCTGACCCAGCTGGCCTCTTCTTAAGATCTGACTGCAGGCTCCTCTCCTTCTGCAGGCTCTGTGTTCTCTTGACAAAGGCAAAACAATAGACTAGTCCTCACTGAGGTGGTAAGGTTGGAGGCTCGGGCAGAGACTTGGGGGCATGCTTCTCTAGGCAAAAATGAAAATACCTGCACACCAAAAGCTAGCAAGGGGAAGGGTTCCAGCCTCCGCCATCCCTGATATGCTCATTTCCCATGCGCAAGGCCATTTGTGTGTGAGTGTGCGAAGGTATCGGAGAAGACTGCTAACATCCCTTTCCTGCAGACATGAGTCAGTTCATTGTGCCACCCCTTTCGCCCCCAAGTCAACCCACAAAACATTTGTGTCTCAAGCAGCATTATGGGAGGAAAAGGTGCCTTTGGGGTCCCACATACACAAGGGGTCCCAAGGAAGGGGGGGGGAATAGTAACCCTTGCATTAAATTATAGGTCCCCTTTGACTCCCAGAACCACCTGTCAAGATAACAGTCTGAGAGAGACACAGCTGATTATGACTTGTGGAACTCAGTGCCACAAGGTGCCGTGATGACTATTAGCTCAGGTCGATAAGATGCAACAAGGGAGTATCGGCTGTGATTGGAACCTCCACGTGCAGAGGCAGCATACCTCTAAGTTCAAGCCACACTACCTAAATGGAAACTCCAGATACAGAGGCAGTATACCTCAAAGTCCAAGCAGCAGGTGTCCAACAGCTAGGACAGCCCCTTGGGTTGGGGATGAGCACATGGGAACTGATCTTGATCATCGGGCGTTCATTAGTTGTTGTAGATTTTCCGGGCTGTATGGCCATGGTCTTGGCAGCAGCTACAAGTACTACAGTGCCAAGGTCAGGTACTACAATGCCAACACCATGGCCATACAGCCTGGAAAATCTACAGCAACTAATGAACTCCGGCCGTGAAAGCCTTCGACAAGACATCTGGAGACCAGCCCTAACAGCCTGGAGGCCGGCAACCCTACCCACCACTGACCCACCATGCCCTCCCACTCCCCTGCACGCCCCTCTTCCACACCTCACTCTCTCTCCAGAGTGCCTGTCATCTTCCCCGCTGCATCTGGGGTGGGCCTGCCGTGGCGCCTTGAACAGCTGGGCGGCAGGCAGAGACCCGCCAGGTCCAGCTTCCTGCCCAGCCATCTCCAGGGTGGGCTGCTGGGCCTCACTGAGAGCACACCCAGCCAGGCTGGAGGAGAGGTGAGCCTTCCCAGCCGGCTCTGGGGAGGGCGCCTGGGAGCTCTCTGCTCAGCCGGCCCAGACACCTGCTGCTGTGTGTGAGGCTCCCACAAGTCTCGGTACAGCTGCAGGCATCGTGTCCGTGCTTGTGAGGTGTGCGTGTTCCTGCCAGGGCAAGGTGGCTTGCTCGCACTGGGAGGTTGTTTGCACAGCTTGTGAGAGGAGGCGGAGGGGGGGGGAGTGCTCAGAGCCGGTGCCCTGGGGTGTGTGTGGGGGGGTGTTGTTTACGGCCACTCTCCTTCCCACGTGACTGGAGCATTTCCCTCCCGCGTCACCTGGCATTGAGACCGGGATAAACAAGCTGCCTGGCTGGGCCTAGTCAGGATGGCACCTCTGGCTGGGCTGGGCGCCAGCTCAGAGCGGGGAAACAGTATCCCAGAGGCGACTGCCCTTGTTTCATCCTGAACCGGAGGACAGGCCTGAGGGGCAGACTTGCCAAACTCCAGCTGGGCCATACAATGCAGGAGAGGTGTCCAAACCAGAGAAACAATAACCATAGAAAAAGAACCAATCTAAACAAATCTTCTTTTCAATACACCAATTTACTAAGTACATAAGTATAAAAGAATGGAAATAACACCTCTGTGTCCATTTAGCAAAATCATTTACACACAGCGCAAGTCTACCGATTAACATATCCCTTTAAATCACGACATTCTTACAAACAAATAGAAAGGCCAATAAATACTAATAAACGGTGCAACAAAGCCAAGAAGTATCCTTTTACAAATATTATAATGTCGAGGCTGAAGATCTCCTGGAATTACAACTGATTTCCAGTCCACAGAAATTAATTCCTTGGGAGAAAATGGCTGCTTTGGAGGGTGACTCTATGGCATTGTATCCTGCTGTGTGTGTCCCCCCCCCGCCAACCTGTCTTCCCCAGACTCCATTTTCCAAATCTCCAGGTATTTTCCAACCCATAGCTGGCAGGTTCCTGCATGGAGAAAACCAATGTGCCTGTCAGGCGGCTTCTGGCTTAATTATTTCCCTGGGACACTGAAGCCTTCAGATTCCCTTCATGCAGAAAGCTAACCTAGCTTTCTCCCTGACATGCTAGATTTCTATATGCAGGGGTCGATTTTTTTAAGTAGGAGGGGAGGACATTCAGATCCCCAGTAGCGTGTTATTTAGGAGAATGCTAGCCTAGGCATCTCCCTGACAGAGGAGTTTTCTGTGTTTGTTTATAAAATCATAGAATGTTAAAGTTGGAAGGTACCTTGCAGGTCATCTAGTCCAACCCCCTGCACTCTGCAGGAGCATAGCCAAAAGATAGCCCTACATACCTACAACATACCCAAAGAAGTGGAGGAGGAGATTGAATTTATACCCCGCCCTTCACTTGGAGTCTCAGAGTGGTTTACGAGCTCCTTTCCCTCCCCCTCCCCACAACAGACACCCTGTGAGGTAGGTGGGGCTGAGAGAACTCTTTCAAGCAGCTCTTGTCAGAACTATGGCTTGCCCAAGGTCACACCAGCAGCTGCAAGTGGAAGAGTGGGGAATCAAACCCGGTTCTCCCAGATTAGAATCTGCGCACTTAACCACTACAGACACACATTCAGAGAGAGAGAGAGAGAGAGAGAGAGAGAGAGAGAGAGAGAGAGAGAGAGAGAGAGAGAGAGAGAGAGAGAGAGAGAGAGAGAAGAGCTTTCAAAATTCCCTCCTGTTGAAGCTTTTCTATAAATGAGGCATCAATGCAGCTGAATAATGCCCATCAGCTGAAAAAGCATTCAAGGCCTCTGCTGCAGACTCGGTTCTCCCTTCCCCGACAGCCCCGTGCCAGCCATGGTTACTCAGGAGTAATCCCCCCCCAGGCAGCCTTGGTGATTCTGGGGCCCTGGGCAAAAGCCCAGGATGGGCCCCAGAATCACTGCCAGTAGGGATGCCACCTCCAGGTTCTGAAATACCTGGAGATTTGAGGGTGGAGCCTGGGAGGGCGGGGTTTAGGGAGGGGAGGGACCTTAGTCGGGTATAATGCCCTGCAGTCCACCTTCCAAAGCAGCTGTCTTCTCCAGGAGAAGTGGAATAAATGTTTCAAATAAACAAGTAATAAATAAATCAGCAACGTTATGTAGTCTGGAGGGAGGGAGGGCTGTTGGGATATGTGCGAGTTCTCTTCCCGTTTGTCATGAAAGCATTTCCCGTTTGTTGCGCATGCTAATTTCTAGTTAGAGCGCCAATAGAATTGTCTGCACGTTTTTCCCCCTGCTAGAGCACGGTGAGAGAATGCCTAATTAGCTAGCGCTGGGATTCTCCAATTGGATAATCAATAGTTTGGGGATGAGCCAAGGGAGAGGAAACACAGGCTTTCAGGTTATTGCTCTTTGCTCCTTCTCCAAGGATTTTTTTCCTCCAGGTCTCAAGTTAAGTTCTTAGAGGAGCAACATTAGAGCTAATAAGGACGATTTACTTTACTTTGTTCTCCAAGTATGTTTTCATAATGCGATGAAGAGACATATTCACTGCAGAACTGTAGCCTAGATATATTTTCATAATACAACATCGTGGTTGTTTCTGTTCTTGACTGACTCCTGCCTGGAAGTTGGCAACCCTACCTGCCAGGCACTGGGCCCAAACCCTCTCCCCACATATACATCTGAGCCACCCCAGGCTCAAGAAAGAGGCCGCCCTCGCTCCGTGCAAGACAGGTGGGTGTACATTGCATCCGCTGAGCCAGCTGCAACCCAAGGTCCAGAGAGGCCAGGGGATGGGCATGCATCTGGACCACCGAGCCAGCTGGCTTTTGCCCAGGCTCCCACTGATGGCCACAGACAGCTCACCCTCTTCTTTCCCCTGATGTCTGGCAAAGGCAGGACCCTGGGCAGTTGCCCCCGCCCCACCCCAGGGCCCAGAGCAGCTGCCTCAATGCCTAGGGTTGCCAGTTCTGGGTTGGCAAATACGTAGAGATTTTGGGAGTGAAGCCTGAACAGGGAAGGGCTTGGGGAGGGGAGGGGCCTTGGCACAGTACAATGCCATACAGCCCACCCTCCAAAGCAGCCGTTTTCTCCAGGGGAACTGGTCTCTGTTGTCTGGCAGTCATTTGTAAAAGCAGGAGATCTCTGGGCCCCACCTGGAGGCTGGCAACCTTACGCCCTGTGGTTAAGACCGCTCCTTCCCTCCCTCCTGAACTCTGTGAATCTTACACCCAAATAACAACAGCCTGGATAGCAACCTGGAAGAATCCATTGCTCTTTTCCTCCTCCTCTACCAAGTGGTGGGAAAGTTAGCCCGTGGAGATTTCCCCGGAATGTTGTGGGCTTGCTGTCATTGGCCACGCTCAGGTCCCTTGGTAAACATCTGCCCTCATTTGCATAGCTATTCTAAGTGCTGTTTCTTCCACGTGGAATGGAAAGCAGGCGGAAGCGGAGGCCTCCAGCTCAGTCGCTTCCCTCTGTTCCGGCAGCCTGGCTCTGGCACAGCTTATCTTGCAAGGCTTATCTTTTTTTGCCCGGCTGCGGTTAGTTGCTCTCGCTCTGCGGGGACTCAGCTGAATTGTCAGCAACTCGGCTCGGGAAGAAAGAAGACACCTTTTGCCTGCGAGATGGAAGCTGATTAGAATCCACTCGCTGGGCAGCTGTCACATTGGCACCCTGCTGCCCAGAAAAGGGCAGTCAGCAGATCTGGAGCTCAGTCTTCGGGTGCCTCACCCGCATCTTCGTGTTCTTCCCCCAGGCAGGCTCGGGGCCTCCTTGTCTCCTTGGATTCACTTCAAAAGCGAGTTGGAAGCCATCAGCAACTGGCCCTGCCTGCTGCCCCGGCTGGGGGGGAGGCAGCTAGGCCTTCACTCTTGAGAATGGAGGAGCTCTGGTTCCCCACAATCAGGCAAGAGAACCTCCAGCTTCAGAGGCAGTCTGTCTTTGAATGGTGGTTACTGGAGGGAGGGTCAAGCAACGGAGCTTCCTGGAGGCGTCTGTTGGGCCACTGTAAGAAACAGGATGCTCGACTAGGGGAACCCTTGGACCGATCCAGCAGGGCTTGTCCGTGTGTTTATTAAAGGGTTACATAAATTAATGGAGGAGGCAATTGTCACTGGTTATGTGACATGGCAGCCCAATGGAGACTCCATGTTTAAAAGCAGAGTACCTTTTAAAAAAAACGACTGACATCATAGGGTTGCCAGATCTAGGTGGGGAAATACCTGGAGATTTTGGGGGTGGAGCCTGGGAAGGCAAGGGCTTGAGGAGGGGAGGGACCTGACCGGGTTACCAGGAGACCAAGTCCTATGAGGAAAGGATGAAGGAGCTGGGTGTGTTTAGCCTGGAGATGACTGAGGGGTGATATGAGAACCATCTTCAAGTACTTGAAGGGCTGTCATACAGAGGATGGTGCGGAGTTGTTTTCTGTTGCCCCACAAGATCGGACCAGAACCAATGAGTTGAAATTAAATCAAAACAGTTTTTCCTTAACATTAGGAGGAACTTCCTGACAGAGCGGTTCCTCAGTGGAACAGGCTTCCTGAGGAGGTGGTGGGCTCTCCTTCTTTAGAATTTTTGAAACAGAGGCTAGATGGCCATATGACAGCGATGTTGAGCTTAGGCAGATCGTGAGAGGGAGGGTTGCCTCAGTGCTTAGTTCTCATGGCCCTTTCTTACATACCCACAGAAATGTTGATTGCCACTTTGGGGTCAGGGAGCAATTTTCTCCAGGCCAGTTTGGCCAGGGATCTTGGAGGGTTCCCCCCCACTTCTGGGCATAGAGCAGGGGTCACTAGGGGTGGGGGGAGGTAGTTGTGAATTCCCTGCATTGTGCAGGGGGCTGGACCAGATGACCCTGCAGGTCCCTTCCAACTCTATGATTCTAGGGTACGCTGCCACAGAGTCCACCTGTCAAAGCAGCCATTTCCTCCAGAAGAACTGATCCCTGCACTCTGGAGACCAGTTGTAATAGTGGGAGATCTTCAGGCCCCATGGACATCGGGCTGACCACAGGGCTGGTGCTCTTAGACCCTGCTTGTGGGCTTCTCATCGGAGCATCCAGCTGGCTACTGCGGGAAAAAGGATGCCAGACTGTGGACCTCTGGCCAGATCCTGCAGGGCAACGACAGGGTTACCTGCCTCCAGGTGGGGCCTGGAGACCTCCTGGAATTACTACTGGTCTCCAGACTGCAGTGATCAGTCCCCTTGAAGAACTGAATGCTTTGAATGGTGCTTGGATGGTGGACTCTCTGCAGTTCTATCCCCATGAGATGGTGCTTTGGATGGTGGACTCTCTGCAGTTCTATCCCCATGAGATGGTGCTTTGGATGGTGGACTCTCTGCAGTTCTCTCACTCCCTGGAGCCCCACCCCCCAAACTCCAGGAATTTTCCAACCCAGAGTTGGCAATCACAGTGATGGATGTTCTGGGCTGGATGAATCCCCGATGCTTGCACGCTTCCTCAGAAGATGCCCCACCGTGCAGCTCAGCGAGCATTCCTCTTGAGGAAACGTGCACAGGTTTCCAAGGAAATGTGTGTGCAGGAGGATCGGGCTGCAGCTCCCAGGCAGGGAAGAATGGAGGGAGGTTGCATGCAAACTGCAGCGCGCGCGCAGGAGCAGAAGGCCCCCTGCCTGAAAGGCGCCCAGGCTTCCATGCCTCAGTCGTGTGGGAACCTGCTCAGGGCTGCCTCGAAAAATAAAATAGTTCCCCGGACTCCTGGGGGAACATTAGTCAGCATTTTGCCTGGGAAACCTTCGCCAGCCCAGGCCGTTGTGCGAGAATGAGGGTGATTCCCAGGAAGTGGCAAGGGGGGACCCGAAGGCCGGCACCCCTCCCCAGTCATTTCCTGTTCAAACCCACCCGGCACATAACCAAAGCGGCTAAACCTGCCTGCAATTAACTCTTGCCGAAGCTGGCGGGATTGACCCCCAAGGAAAATGAGTGGAGGACGGCTGCTGAGATCCGTGTGCTCCGTTCTCAGTTCTTTCTGCTCTTGGAAAAATTCTGAAATGGTCAGGTTCTTTCTCTCCTTCAGTCAGGCCTACTTGATGGCTCAACCCCTAGAGTCAGGCCTGTTTCCCAGGTCCTTATTTGGGGACAGAGATCAGCACGCCTTTAAACTTTGGATTTAGGGTTTCCAGATCCCCCTGGCGGGGAATGGGGATAGGGTTGCCAGTTCCAGGTTGGGAAACTCCTGGAAATTTGGGATGGATCCTGGGGAGGACAGGGATACAATGCCACAGGGTCACAGAGTCCACCTTCCCAAGCACCCATTTGCTCCACGGAACTGGTCTCTGTAGTCTGGAGATGAGCTGTAATTCCAGGGGATCCCCAGGTCCCACCTGGAGGCTGGCATCCCTATTTATCCCCAAATACTCCTGCCCCCTAGGAGACACTCCTGCCCCATGTCAGAAGCTTAGCCATGGGCCCAAGCTTTCTTTCCTTGACAAGCATTAGCACATGAGGCCTTAAGGGCAGCACATTTGAACAAGGCACTGCATATCCCCCCTCCCCAGAAGGGACTGTAGTCTGTCAAAGTCCAGCCTAAACAAAGTTTGAGCCCAGTGGCACCATTAAGACCAACAAAGTTTTATTCAAGGTGTGAGCTTCTGTGTGCATGCACACTCCCTCAGACACATTGAAATGGAAGTTATCAGTCCATACATATAGATAAGAGGATGAACAGCAAATCAGCATGCAACATAATATTTTAACAGACGTGAGAACCAAACAGGAGTAATAAGCTAAGTTTATATGGTCGCCATTTGTTTGGATTCAATCGAGGGGAGGAAACAAATAAATGACAAAATTGGAGACTGATGTGTAATTGTATCTTTCCTAATTGTGGGATGCTAAGAGTAATCAACTGAGACCCTGGTGTATCTTGAATGGCTCTCTGGGGTCTCAGGCTGAGGTCTTTCATGTCACTTCCTCCCTGAAGCTTTTTTAAAAACTGGAGATGGTGGGGATTGAACCTGGGACCTTCTGCATGCAAAGCGGATGCTATACCATTGCCTCCAGTCAGTTCTTTGGTCTATCGAGGTCAGCCTTTGTCTGCTCTGGCTGCCAGCATCTCTCCCAGATCTCAGGTCAAGGTCTTTCATGTCACCTACTATCGGATGCTTTCTGTAAAACTGAAAATGTTGGGGATTGAACCTGGGACCTTCAGCATGCACAGCGGCTGCTAGCCACTCAGCCACAGGGCAAATGACAAGAGTTATCAGCCTCCAGGGTTACCAGTCCCTTCCCATTGCCCCCTTCCTGTGACATCCCCTATTTGCCCACATGGACTTGAATGGGCATTCCCAAAACTTATTAATTCCACTTTTGATTAGATGCTCCATAATTCCATCTTCATAATTTAGTCAGTCCTAAAAAAAAAGAAAAAGATGGCCCTGTCCTGGATGATCTAGGCTAGCACAGTCTTGTCAGATCTCAGAAGCTAAGCAGGGTGGGCTCTGGTTAGTGCTTGGATGATAAACTGTCTAGGACAGGGGTGTCAAACATGCAGCCGGAGGGCTTCTGTCAGGCCGCAGCGGAACCGGCTGTCTTCTGCTTCTTCTTCCAGTTCTGTTGCTGATGCATCATCGTAGGTTTGCAGCTTACAGATACACACCTGAACAGCATACTCAGGATTGCGACAGCACAGACATTTTGATGCAATGATTCAAAGCAAGGGGTGTCTGTTACCAGACACTGTTAAATAAACAACATACTGCAAGAGTGCGAATGTTTTGAGCATGTTTTTATTTTAAGTAAAAAAACAACAACACCTTTGTGTTTGAGTCCTTTATAAAGTTTTTATCTCCGCCACCTGGCATTACCTTTTATGACACAGGTGGCCCAGCCCAACAAGGTCTCATTTATGTTGGATCTGGCCCCCATAAATGAGTTCGACACCCCTGGACTAGGAAGTGCAGGGTCACTACGCAGAGGCAGGACAGGGCAAGCCAGCTCTGAATGTCTCTTGCCTTGAAAACCTCACCGGGGTCACAATAAATTAGCTGCAACTGGACAGCATTTTCCGCCACCAGTGAAACGATTAATTTAGCTAGTGTTTACTGAAATTGGAAATATTATAATTGTCAAATTTATTATATTTGGTGTACTTTCTATATCACTGGTCTATATTTATACATGTGTCGTTTCTTAACATATTGACATTTAGATTTTGCAGGACCTTGTCCTTGCGATCTTATTGTAAAACTTCTGGCTGTTTCAATCAAGTTCTTTCAAAAAAAATGATTGACTGTCCCCTTTTCCGGGGGGTTGGGGGCGCACAGACAAAAGCTGATGTCTCCTTTCCATCCTTATGACCCCGAAGATATTGGAACGGGGTGGTGGAATGAAGTACGTTTCCAATAGACTTTTAACTGGGCATACTATAGCGATGGCCAGATTGCACAAGGCTATGCCCGCCGCCCCATGCAACTGAAAACTGCCGCCACCTGGGTTTTGGTCAAATCGGTGTGATGCATCATGCCAGCCATGTCACAGTGCACGACCCAGCAAGGCCTGCTGCCCGCGGCTTCCCAAGCCGGGCTTGTTTTTCTCGGGCCGCCGCCCTGAGCCTCGCACGTTTCCCAGTCACCCCGCCCCCACCCAAGCGGAAATCCGGTAGCGTGCCCGGGCCCCCGGCAGCCGGTCCTGCCACCTGCGCCTGCCAAGGGGAACCAGGCCACCCAACCGGCTGCGCAGGGAGAAGGCGGCGGCGGCGGCAGCTGCGGCGGGTTGCCAGCTCAAGGGATGAGCGAGCGTGCCTTTTGGCCCCGATCCCAGTTTTTCCACCTCGCTTTTCATCGGAGGAAGGCCCCGTTGGTACCCTCCCGAAGCCTCAGCTTTTAACTCGGTGTGGCTTGTGAGCTGTTTACACGGCTTTGTACGTTCGCGGCGAGGGGAGGGAGCGCTCTTTTTTAAGCACGTTGGATTCATCGCACAAACACAAATGATGCAAATGAGACAGGTTTGCATCTGCTTTGCATCACTTAGCCGGCTGCTGCTAGTCTTTGGGGATTGTTAGGGGCGGGGCCGAAGCCCTTTGGCCCCCGGTAATCTCATTCATCCCACTCTTCTGGCTTGGAACAAGCGAAGTCGCTTTGCGCCCTTTCAAGCCTCCCCGCAAACCATGAGGACCAGCAGTTTGGCGTTTGGTACTATTGGTTTAAAATGTAAGCTGATACTCCCTCCCTTTTTAAAACTGTTCATGAAGAACGCCAGTTTTATATTGCTGCTCCTGACCCGCCTTTAAAGGGCTTCTGAAGAATTGGTTTTCACTGTTCATTGTGGTTTTTCTCGGTGCTGTCGTTGATTTGGTTAATACAATGGTGGTTTTTATTGCTCTTTTGGAAATGCCGGGTAGTCTGAATAGGGTTGCCAGTTCCTGGTCGGGAAATACCTGGAGATTTGAGGAGTGGAGTCTGAGGAGGGCAGGGTTTGGGGAGGGACCTCAGCGGGGCACAATGCCATAAACCCCACCTTCCACAGGGGCCATTTTCTCCAGGTGAACTGATCTCTGTCACCTGGAGACCTGTTGTAATAGCAGGAGATCTCCACCTGTCACCTGGAGGTTGGTAGCCCTAAGGATAGAGGGTGTTTGGGTGAATGAATGGATAATTTGGGCTAATGAAATAGCCTCTGGTGATCTCCTGTGACACCCAAAAGGCCTTTGAAGGCGAGCATCAGGCTTTAGGGGTGTGACTGCATCCTTTGAACCTTGTTTACCAGCTCAACCAGAATAAGGTGCAGTCCTAAGTGGCTGGTATTCTGCAGGCTGCTGCTGATGAACGTGGAGGTTCCATTGAGCTACCGTGGCCAGGAACCATGAGCAGATCTCTTCTCCTGCACAGAGATTGATACTCTTTACAAGAAATGTTAAAAGCCCTGTCCCAATGGCCCAGACTAGCTCAATCTCATCAGATCTCAGAAGCTAAGCAAGGTTGGCCCTGGTTAGTGCTTGGATGGGAGACTGCCAAGGAAGTCCAGGGTTGCTGTGCAGAGGCAGGCAATGGCAGGCCCACCTCTGTTCGTCTCTTGCCTTGAAAACCCACAAGTCAGCTGCAACTTGATGGTGCTTTCCATCACCAAGAAGAGCCTTGCTGAATTGGACCAAGGGGCCATGGACCAAGGGGCCGCTGAAGTTGAACATCAGGGGCGGAACAGTGGCTTCCAGAAGCTCTTAACAAGTATTGCCCAAAGCATTTCCCAGGGACTCTATTCTGCAGGGGTAGACTGCCTCTCTATGTGGAGGTTCCATTTAAGCTTTCAGGATTAGGAAATGGGGTGATGAACCACCATCCGTCTTCGATCTCCTCCATTGTACAGAGTTTTGGGGTGTCTGCTGTGGTCAGAATGGAGAATGAGCTTGAGCGGTCAGAGTGAAGGGATGCAGTGCACTTTGGAACTGCAAACTTTCCTGGCGATGGAGGGGAGGTGGGGCTCTCACATTTTGCATGCATTTCCTTTCATCTGCACAGGAGTAAAAAATGCACCTGACCTCTACCCACCCAGGTCTTTGAAAGCCTGAGAACCTGGGAGAGACAGCTGCAACCTGGAAACTTTAAGCACACATGTTCACAGGCTGATACCATCTGCCCCCCCCAAGGCAACACAGGGGGTGGGGATTTTCCAGGGAGAAGGTCCAGAATGCAGTGACTTGCCCCTGCTACATAGATGTATTTTGGAACATGTGGAGATAAATGGGGAAAACAAAACCACCCAGCTGCAAAAATGAACCATGCACCCCACTAGTAGCCAGCACTGCCTCAAAGTCACTCTCTGGTGTCAACACAAAGCTGCGTCATGCTGAATCGGACTCTTGGTTCATCAACGTCAGCATTGTTTGCTCGGACTGGCAGTGGCTCTCCAGGGTCTTAGGCAGAGGTCTTCCACACTGCCTACTGTATCACTGAGCCGCAGCCCCTCCCCGTATGAGGAAGCCTTGAAGATGGCCTGAAACCAAAAATTTCCAGATAGCAGAAGAGATGTGGTTAAAAGCCCACTCTGACTCCCAGCAGCGTGGCAGATTCAAATCTAATTGATGCAGCCCCAGGATCTTCGTGTGGGTTAACAGAAGAGGGAAGCTAGCAACCCTAACTGAGCTGGCATGTTGGCAGAGGAAGGTAGCCAGCTTCCGAGTCACACAGAGTTCTGTGTTGATCTGAAGTTTTCCAACAGCTCTATACAAGATCGACTATATGGCCAAACTTATTGTGTTGGTCTTGGTTGGTAAAGAAGGTTTTGGGTTGCTCTGAACTCCATTCTGTTTGCATGTCTTTGATAACAGGGGTAGGTCATTGGACCTCGAAACCCCATTAGGATTTTAGTTGTGTTGTGTGCGTGGTTGAATGTTGGTTGGTTGAATGAACAGGAACACAAGCAATAGTAACAGCTCTGTTTGCACCACACTCCTCATTGGCAAGGGAAAGAAAGAAAGAAAGAAAGAAAGAAAGAAAGAAAGAAAGAAAGAAAGAAAGAAAGAAAGAAAGAAAGAAAGAAAGAAAGAAAGAAAGAAAGAAAGAGAGAAAGAAAGAAAAAGAAAGAAAGTCCTAAATCAAATTATGCAACTGGCAAGGAAAATTCATTCCCCTAACATGCATAATCACAGGGTTTGGGGCAGGAGGCGGAGTTACACCCAATATCCTTTAGGGACACTTGCTGTTCAGCTGTTAACTGACTCAGAGGCATATACTTGAGGTCAAGAAAGCCTTTTCCTTCAGGCCCAGTACTGATAGTGTCCCTTAGGGTAGACAACTCCAAGCTGGGAAATCTCTGGAGATTTGGGGTTTGGAGCTTGGGGAGGGCTGGGTGTGGGGAGAGGAAGGCGCTCAGTAAGGTAGAATGCTGTGTAGACCTCACCCTCCAAAGCAGCCATTTTCTCCAGGGGAGACGATCACGGTCATCTGGAGAACAGTTGTCACTCCAGGAGATCTTCAGTCCCCACCGGGAGGCTGGCAAGCCCCAGTGTCCCTTTTGGAGGCTGACAACAACTAGTCCACACTCAAAGGAAAGTGGAAGCAGAGGCCTGCTGGATGGGACCCAGGTGGGCTCATCTAGCCCACCATCTTTAGGGTCGCCAGCTCGGGGTTGGGAAATACCTGGAGATTTTGGGGATGGAGCCTGAAGAGGGCAGGGACTTCAGTTAGGGTACAAGGCCATAGAGTCTGCCTCTCAAAAGAGGCCACTTTCTCCAGGTGAGTTGGTCTCTGTTGCCTGTAGATCAGTTCCCGGGAGATCACTAGTCACCACCTGGAGGTTGGCACCCCCGTGTTTCTGATAGTGGCCGAGCACATCCCCCAATGGGAAGCCCATAATCAGAAGTGGAAATCCAGCACCACCTTTTGCCGTAGTCCCCAGCAACCTAGTACTCAGGTGTAGACTGCCTCTGAACCTGGAGGTTCCATTCTACTCTTGCGGCCAGTAGTGGGTTTCAGGCTCTCCATATGGCTACCAATGCTTCCTCTAAGCGTGGACTCTTGTGAGCAGGGCTCTTTTTGTAGCAGGAACTCCTTTGCATATTAGGCAACACACCCCTAATGTCACCAATCCTCCAAGAGCTTGCAGTAGCCCCCTGTCAGAAGAGCTCTGTAAGCTCTTGGAGGATTGGCTACCTTGGGGGGGGTGTCACCTAATATGCAAACGAGTTCCTGCCACAAAAAGAGCCCTGCTTGTGAGCAAAGATTTTACTTTGTGAGCTACTGGCATTAAAGTTGTGAGCGAGCAATTTGGCTGCTGCATACGCTAGTTTGCTCTGGAGCCATCCTTCCTAAGCGAAGACAGAAATGTGTGAGCTGGAGGCTAAAAAACTGTGATCTAGCTCGCACTAACTCAGCTCAGAGGGAACACTGATGGCTGCCCTGCGTTCCAAGCTATCTCCATGAACCCAAGGCCATCCTGCTGAATAAGCGGGCATTCAAAATATGTGCATGACCCAGCCTGTAAAGCTGAAGGCATCCTTTCTGGGTTTGGCTGCCGGTGAGTGGAAGGGCAGATACTCTCTTGCTCACCGGTGTTTGAACCTCCTGCCATTACAAATCCACTAGTCCCTAAGGTGCTCTGGGCCTCGGCGCTCGCTTTTCTTGCAACAGGTTTTGAACAGCTGGCCCTCTGGAATGGGCGATTCCCCAGTTCTGCGTGATGAATCATGAATCCCGAATGAATTCCAGGGAGGGAACCTGTTTTTCTTCTTTCAAAACATACGACGTTCGTGGCCTTCTGTGTTGAACCGGCTGTTAAGGTCTGACAGTTCTACTGTACAGAAAATGCAAGTAGCAAGACAGGAGGGGAAACATCCAGAGTGCATGAGCTCCCGCTGCCAGCTGTGCCCCGGGCATCTCCCCACCCTCTTCTTAGCCCCATTGCTTACCACTTCTCGCCTCGATTGTAGGGTTGCCAGACTTCGGATGATCTCTGGATGACAGAGATGAGTTCCCCCGGAGAGAAATGACTGCTTTGGAGGCTGAAATCTAGGGTGTTATACCACAATGAGGTCCTTACCTTCCCCAAACCGTGCCCTCCCCAAACCTCCACCCCCAAAACTCCAGGAATTTCCTAACCTGGAGTTGGCACCGCAGTCCTGTCTCTGCAACTTGACTGACAAACGGCAGCCCAAGATAAAACTGTCATTCCAAACCTCTTTTGAAAGAACTAATCAGGGCCGGGCCAGAAATGTTGCTGAAAATTCCATGTCTGGAACTACCAGGGATTTTTTAAAAAATTCTAAAGAAATCACCGAGAGCCTCGGACAGGGAAATCCAGAGCGCGTGTCCAGTGTGGCACTCTGTGATTGTACCTGGCCACCTGGGATGCTCGGAGTAGTGGGATGTAAATATTGTAAATAAAGAAGAGCTTTGATATCTTGCACCTGTGGAGTGCTTGCTTTGGGCCTACACAAGAATAGGGTTTTTTTATCTCACAGGCTTCCAAGTGCAATCTCGGTTTGCTTCCGTTCAGCTAGGGTTGCCAGTTCTGGGTTCTGAAATACCTGGAGATTTGGGGGACGGAGCCTAAGGAGGGCAGGTTTTGGGGAGGGGAGGGACTTCAGTGGGATTTAGGGGGTGGAACTTGAGGAGGGTGGAGTTTGTTGAGGGGAGGGACTTCAGTGGGGTAGAATGCCACAGAGTCCACCCTCCAAAGCGTCCATTTTCTCCAGGCGAACTGGTCTCCATTGCCCAGAGACCAGTTGCAGCAGTCCCACAAGATCTCTGGCCACCTGGAGGCTGGCCACCCTACATTCAATGGCATACATTAAAACAATGCATAGACAGGTCTAGGGCTGGTCCTTTTGTATTTCACGTCCTTTTGGTCCCACTGTTGACCACCCCACACCAATGTTTTTCTGTCTTATTATGTTGCGTGATCAATGTTGTTCCATCTTATCTTTCATGCTGGATTTTCCACCCATCATTCCATCCTGGTTTTTCCACAGCAGGTGGGCTGAGGCTTCACTCAGTCACGAAACTCATTTGGGTGTCTGTGGGCTAGGGTTGCCAACCTCCAGGTGGCAGCTGGAGATCTCCTGAGATGACAGCTAATCTCCAGGCGACAGAGATCACTTACCCTGGAGAAAATGGCTGCCTTAGAAGGTGGAGCCTGTGGCTTTATATCCCAGCTGAAGTCCCTCCCCTTCCCAAATACTGCCCTCCTTAGGCTCTACCCCCCAAGTCTCTAGATATTTCCCAACCTGTAGTTGGCAACCCTACGGTGGCCCAGTGGATCAAGGCAAAACTGGAGGAGAGGAGAATGATAAAAGTAGCTTTAGGGCCACATTGGGAGAAAGGTATAGTATAAATGAAGTAAGTAAATAAATAAATAAAATGGACATGATCCTGAGTTCTAAGCACCTGCTCAATATGAAGAGGAGGAGGAGGAGAGTTGGGTTTATACCCCACCCTTCACTCAGAGTCTTAGAGCAGCTTACAATCTCCTTTTCCTTCCCCTCCCCACAACAGACACCCTGGGAGGTAGGAGGGGCTGAGAGAGTTCTCTGAGAGAACTGCCCTTGAGAGAACAGCTCTGGGAGAACTTGTGACTGACCCAGGGTCACACCAGCAGCTGCATGTGGAGGAGTGGGGAATCAAACCCGGTTCTCCCAGATTACAGTCCGCACTCCTAACCACTATACCAAACACCTTAAGCAGGGGACAGTTCTCTCCTTTTGGTGCCAAATTCCTGCCTGTCTGGTTGTTCCTTAGAGGCCCAGGCGTGATTTCTTCTTCCAGACTTCTGACATAATCCCCTTGTCTGTTTGCAGGAATTCAGTATGAAATCTTATGAAAGAAGCCTGCATATTTGCACACAGGCAGAGTGCATTGATATTGCCACATCTGGAGTGAGTGTGGAGGGGCCTTCACCTTGTGAGGGAAGCATTCCTCCCCAGTGCCTCCCATTTTGGACCA
Source organism: Gekko gecko (assembly GCA_029375565.1). Taxonomy (NCBI): domain Eukaryota; kingdom Metazoa; phylum Chordata; class Lepidosauria; order Squamata; family Gekkonidae; genus Gekko; species Gekko gecko. The sequence continues at coordinate 312,661,055 of JAPDNY010000001.1, read as the reverse complement.
TTCAGCCCCTGGGGCAGGAGGTAGGGGGTACCTAGTGTTGCCAGCTCTTGAGTTGGAAACTTCCTGGAGATTTTGGGGGTGGAGCCTGAAGAAGGTAAGGTTTGGAGAGGGAAGGACCTCCGCTGGGTAGAATGCCATAGAGTCCACCTTCCAAAGCGGCCATTTTTTTTCAGGGGAACTGATCTCCATAACCCGGAGACCAGTTGTGATTCTGGGACATCTCCAACCACCACCTGAAGAACGGCAACGCTAGGGGTGCACCCACCCACCCCCGTTCCTGTTTTGCCCTCTGCAGGAGACACACAACAGCTGGCTTTCAAAGATTGGATTCAAGGAGTGAATTCCCCTCTCTCAAGATAAGCCGGGGTATAAATAGCTTGGAAGCACTCAAGGAGAACTTTACGAGCTTCTCCACCCTTCCTTATCTGCTTCCTGCTCCAAAAAAAAACCCCATGGTCTTTTTCATGGCTGTGTCAGGACAGACCCAAAGCCAAACAAACAAGGGGGACTGGCCAGGCAGGCGGCTAAAAACAGCAGTCTGGAGTCTGGGAGGCCCTCCGAACGGTCTTTGAGGAGCGGCCCAGGCAGCCGAGAGATAAACCCAAAAAGGGAGCCTCTCCCGTGTCTTGACAGGATGATTTCACAGGCCTTATCATGGCCCTTCAGAGGTGCCAAGCCAGACAGGGCATCTGGGGACTGCACGGGACGCTCTCCCGAGGCCTAGCAAACTTGCAGGCTCTCCGTCCCTACCTGGTTCTTTCTAAATATGACTGCTTGGCAGGAAGATGTGTGACTTTTCAAAAGGGATGCCAGCCTCCAGGTGGGACCTGGGGATGACAGGGATCTAGTGGGGTACAATGCTGTAGAGTCCACCCTCCAAAGCATCCATTTTCTCCTGGGGGGACTGAACTCCGTCATCTGGAGATGAGCTGTAATTCTAGGGGATCCCCAGGTCCCACCTGGAGGCTGGCATCCCTACCACCCAGGGGATTGCCTGTTTACACAGGCACTTAAAAAAAAAAAGACAGGTGGCACGCCCCATCTTAGCAGGAACAAATGCCTCCCGAGAATGCTTCTGTCATTTTGTGGAAGAGGCATTCTGTCCTTTCTCCCTCACACAGGCGAAAACGCCTCTCCTAATCAGACACCAGAGAAGAGGCATTCCCCTCCCTTCTCTCTCTTGGTGCCTGGTACAGCACACCAGGAAATAATCTTAAAACAAAGGCAGCTGTTTTCTTGAGAACTGTCCATCCAATATGTGCATATATCCAGATTTCGTAGATGTATTAATAGTAAAAAAACGTACAGTTAATCAGCTGCGGCTACAATCCTGTGCCTCCTCATGGGATGTCCAGGAAGTCATCTTTCATGTAAATGTGGATGAGATCTGCATTAAACACTTTAAGAACATTTACTTGGGAGCAAGACCCATTGAACACAATGGGCTTACATCGGAGTAAGGATGTGTAAAATTGAGTGATAAGATTTCTGCTATCAGATCTGACTTTCTGCTGTTTGTCCTCTGTTGCGGAAAACAAAAATTGTTCTTCAGCTTTTTAAAAAAAGATTTGAAGCCAGTCTCTCTACTGGGTGTGTATTTCTCTCGCTTAAGTTACATTCACGTTCAAACTGGGCAGCCTTCTGTCCCCTCAGATCTTTCCCAGCTGAAATTCCTCTGAATTTGTTGGCATGCAGATAACAAATTTGTTGTCATCGGAATGTCAGACTCAGATCTTGGGAGACCCAGGTTCAAGTCCCCGCCTCACCTACCTCAAAGGGTTGTCGCTGTGAGGAAAAATTATGTTGTAAATGTTGTTAACTGTTTTGAGTCCTCAGGGGGAAGAAAAACAGGGTATAAACATCACCAACAATAAAGAAAAATGAATGAATACACTGAAGGAAGCAACAGAAGTCCATCCAGTGATCGCTTGGCCTCTTCTGCAGACATTGGGGCTCCATCTCTTCATTGGGTGAACGTACCGAGAACAAAGCAAAACCTAAAAACGCTCTTCGAGGATCAAATCACTAAAAACCGAGGGAGCTTCTCTGAGTCTGATTTAGCCACGTCTGGGCAAGTTATCACTTCAGACTGAAACCCAGATGGAAACAAAAGAATCTGGAAAAGGCTGCTTTCCCTCCTTCCAAGTGCAATATTCTGCCATTTGTCCTCTTGCTTGTCTCCCTTCTGTCTTGTGTTTTTTTTGGGGGTGGGGGAGGGGATATCTGTTGTTACCAGTTTTTCTACTTGGGCTTGGCACAACCTGCCTTTCTCATCTGCTGCTTCTCACAGTGGCAGAAGAAAGATCACAATGTTTGTTTTCCCCCTAGGAACCAGTTAATATTCATCGTTTGCACAATCCGGCAAATGTGCACTTTGCACGCTCCGCTGTGCACCCTGCCCTGTCCCATCCACTGGGACCTGAGCAGCCCTTTTGCAAACTGTCAGGTGAGAGAACAAGCCAGGAATTGTCGCTTGCAGGAGGCAGAAGACGTTCCAGGGCAGGAACACGCAGAACCTTTGCAGGCTGAGAGAGCTGCCAAAGGCGAAAAGAGGGATTGACAAAGAGGCCGCAGGGCCGAGAGAACACAACAGCCCTTGCCTGCCGTGTCCTCAGTTCCCCTCCTTTCTCAGCCTCGATGCCTGCAGGAACACGGGCCTCAAACCAGGCCTCCATAGAGCTGGGTTTGTGCCTTGGAGATCCCCAAACGGGCAAGCCAATTTCCCACCTCTGGGGGCCAGTGCAAGCTTTCGTGTTACACAGAACTCTTTGAGGACCAAAGTGGGTACAGCTGGGAGGTAGAGTTGCCAGGTCCAGGTTGGGAAATTCCTGGAGATTTGGGGGTGGTGCCTGAGGAGAGGAGTGAATCCAGCAGGTTATAATACCATAGAATCCGTGCTCCAAGACAGCCATTTTTCTCCAGGGGAACTGCTCTCTGTTGCCTGGAGAACACTTATAAATTCTGGGAGATCACCAGACCCTACTGGAAGGCCCATGGGTTTGGGGTTTTTTTGGATCTCTGGTGTGCCCCCCCCCCTTCGGGAAGTAACCATTACAGGAAAGTAGTTTAACCTTTCCCCTCACACCGTTTCCTAACCTTAGCTGGCCTTTTCCAGCTTTGTGACAAACACCTCCAGGCAGCCTGCAAACAGCAGCTCTGGGAGAGCATTGTTGACCAGCCATGTGCAGCCCAGGATTGTCCGCACCACTTGGGAATGGACAGCATGTGCCAATTGAGAGGGAGGCTGTAAGATTTAAGGGGGGCCCCAAAAGATGCTTCAAGCCTCTGGGTCGCCTGGAATGTACCTGGAGAGAAAGAGATTCTCTGGAAGTTGCACACCCATCCCTGGAAGGAGATACAACTTGTGTTGACAGTCACACTGGCCTGTGACCTGCCATACCTGCACCTCCTGGGCAATGTTCCCTCTAAGCTGTGGAGTCTTGTGAGCAAAAATTCTACTTTGTGAGCTAGTAGCATTAAAATTGTGAGTGAGCGATTTGGCTACTGCATAAATTAGTTTGCTCTGGAGCCATCCTTCCCGAGCTCAGACAAAAATCTGTGAGCTGGAAGCTAAAAAACTGTGAGCTAGCTCACACTAACTCAGCTTAGAGGGAACACTGCTCCTGGGTAAGTCAGGGACTGTTTGGCATCCAGGATGCTCTCCAAACAGAACCCATCCTTCCCACTTCTGGGGAAGCAGGTGTCCAAGGTGGACGAGCCAAGTAGGGGTGTGTGTGGCGCATGGCATGTGCTATGATTTGGACAGTGCAGGTTCATGCATTTGAGAAGGAGGGTGTATGGAGGAAGAACCCTGCCTCGGGCAGTGGCCCAGATGAGACAATCAGTGGACCCTGTCTGGCCCTGCAATACCCAAAGCGACTTTGCACTTCGGGCTACTCACCTGGTGCCAGCCAGGATTCCGAGAAAGCAGGCATGTGCTGCAGAGAGGGCATTTCATGTGCATGCAGGTTCTTATCAGGCACGGAATGAGTGATGAGGGACTTGGGACCTGACATTTCCATGGGTCAAAGGTGCAATTTAGCACTGGGCTGAAGATGAGAGTGGACCACGTGCATGCATATTTTAATTGAAATTTATGCAGTGGCGGCAGCAGAATGCTTTTATTAGAACCGGCTTTGTCAGTGCCCTGACTTGGATGGCCCAGGCTAGCCAGATCTCATCAGATCTTGGAAGCTAAGCAGGGTCAGCCTCGGCTAGGACTTGGATGGGAGACCACCAAGGAAGTGCAGGGTTGCTACGCAGGTCCATGGCAAGCCGCCTCTCTTGCCTTGAGAACCAGACAGGGTCACCATAAGTCATCTGTGACCTGACGGCACTTTCCCCCATCACTTTGTCTCGAAGCGGCAAGCAAACCTGCGAGCCCCACAGAACTCTTCTTCAGCCTAGATACCAAAAAAAAAAAGAAAAAGTGGGGGAGAGAGAAAGATATTTCAGGGCAGAATACGGAAGCCCCTGCCTTTGGAACCTCCCTGGCTTCATTCCTCCCGGGCTGCTTCCCCACAGAGGTTGTGCTCGGCCTTCATTTCCGGACTGGAGCCCTGGACTTTGGAGCATCCGTGCAATGTTGTCACTTCTACAAATTTTCCCTGTCCTCAATTCGCTCTGTTGCCGCTATGACTATCTCTGCATTCAAAGTGGTGAGAAGTGCAAAAATTGAGAGCCCTCACTGTGTGTGTGGCTGCAGCCTTTGGCACCTTACTGACACCAAGGATTGCCAGCCTCCAGGTGGGGCCTGGAGATCTCCCAGCATTATGACTGATTTCCAGATGACAGAGATCAGTTCTCCTGGAGGACATAAGAACATAAGAGAAGCCAATGTTGGATCAGGCCAATGGCCCATCTAGTCCAACGCTCTGTCACACAGTGACAAAATGGCTGTCTTGGAGGAAGGACTCTTTGGTCCTCTACCCCACCAAGGTTTCTCCATTGCCCACACTCCTCCCCAAATCTCCAGGAATTACTCAACCCAGAGTTGGCAACCCTAAAACGTGCTTTGCTGCTGTTCTGTGAACCCAACTAGATGTGGTTTCCTTTCTTCTGATGCCGTTTTTCAAAAGCAGGGTTCTTTTTATTGCTGTTGACGCTTTTTTAATTGCTGGTTTTCAGACCTTTTGCATTGTTTTAATGTTTTGCTGTTGTTTTTATGCTTTTCACATCCTCCTCCCACACAGGGTACTGAAAGGCAAGGTAGAGCACACAGCCTTGGAGAGACATCACATATTTCTGGGTGCCAAGCTGCCCTGCAGGCCTAGGTGCAGCTGGTGTGGCATTCCCCTCCCCCACCACTTCCTGTTTTGCAGCAGCCTCTCTCTCGCGCTCCTTTAGTAAAGCCAGCTGCCCCAGTGGTTTATAGGATGTGGAGGATCAGCACTCCCCGGGCACTTCTTCTCTGTTCCACCAGCGACTCATGGCTCAGCCACGTGTGGAGTGCCTCGCCTTTTTCCTCTGCCTTCCAGGAAACTGGCCTAATTAGAACTCAGCTTCTTGTTTGTTGTTTTCCAAATGCTGGCAGTGAAGGTGCTTCCAGAGAAGGAGGAGTCGGTGGGTGGGTGGGGCTGGAATGAACAGCAGCAACACCCGCCGCACATTCGGAACATTCTCTTCCTCCCACACAACATCCCTGCCTGGGAGGCCAGAAGGCTGGCTTTAAAGGGAGGTTGCTGGGGAGAGGAAGGGCAAGGAACGCTGGCTGAGCCAACGAGCAGGACGTTCTCCAGAGGATGAGCAGCAGGGCCCTGGCACCTCAGATGATGTCTCAGCTCTGTGCAGAAGCAGGCACAAGCCAGGAATTTGGCAGTGGTTGGTAGGGTCAGGCAGCAGGGTTGCCAGCTCTGGGTTGGGAACTACTGGAGATTTGAGGGGGTGGAGTCTGGGGGAGGTGGGGTTTAGGGAAGGGAGGGACCTCATTGGTCTATAATGCCATAGAGCCCACCCTCCAAAGCAGCCATTTTCTCCAGGGGAACTCATTTCAGTTGTAATAGCAGGACCTCTCCAGGTCCCACCTGGAGGTTGGCATCCATGTTAGGCAGAAGGGCCGGCCTTGATCTGCTAGTGAACCACCATCCGCTAACCCAAGGGTCCACAAAGGTGCCTGCCAAGCTTTTTTAGAAAGTGGGAAAGGCCAGATGGGGCTCTTAAGCCCAGCAGGGGGTCTGACCAGCCACTGGAGATCTGATTGGCTGTGCAGATTTTTTTTAAAAAAATGCTTTTGGCAGCAGCCACCACTACGGCAGAAGGATCTTCACCGTGTGACTGAAGATAAGCTGCATGTACACACGGAAATATTTTTTAAAAATATATTCATGATTTAAGAAGGCCTTCAGTTAAACTTCACTCCCTTGCATTTTGTGGCTGACTCCACCTACAGCAGCAGCCGTTTTGGGTCAGAATTCCAGAGTTGCCCACAGGCTCAAAAAAGCGGGGGACCCCTGGACTAACCTCCATGCTGTTCCACACTATTGTCCCTTGCTAGACGGTAACTTTTCCCTGATTGTTCTTCTGTTCTGCAAATTCAGCTCTTCCGTTTGCCAAGCAGTTGACCTCTGGCAAAGCTTATCTTGATGCTCGGCCGTGGTTGCTTCTAGCACACAGACTGAAGCTCCTCTGCAGTGTTTTTGGTTCAATCTGGCAACTCAGTATCCCGCTAACGCTCATTTTAATTGCATAACAACGCTGCTTGGAAAACCTCCCTCAAGAAAGGGATACTGGGACAACGTTTTTACTTACACTGACCAGACAAGAGTGTAGATTGTATGATATGTGACTCAAATGAGTATTCAGTTGGGCTGTTACGGGTGACCCAGATACATGCTGGCTTTTAGGTTTTTCACATGGGAAACAGATGTCACCTTGGTGTGTGCCCACTTTTGGTGCACACAGGTCTGTTTTGGACCCAGCATGTCCTCAGGCCTGATTCAAATCTGAAGAATTCATTTAAAGCTTTTTACAAGCTGAAGACTTGGGGGTTTTCTATCACGTCCATCTGCCTCTCTTGCCATCCCCATCCCACCAACTCTGTTTCCATTGTGTTCCTTAATATCCAGCCTGAAAAAGATTTCTGTTGATCCCAGTTCTTTGCACATTACACCATGACTCTTTCATTGATAGATGAAATAATAAAGGTATAACACTGCCGTTTGGATTTTTTAAATGGGCTGCCTGCATTTTTAATTTTCCTCTTGATTCTATCTTCCTGCCCTCCTCCTCTCACTTCACTATGGCAATCCCCACCCTCCACCAGAACAAACGTCGTACAACTGTGTTCAGAATCTTAGCCAGTTTGGTGACATAAGAACATAAGGAAGCCAATGTTGAATCAGGCCAGTGGCCCATCTAGTCCAACACTCTGTCACACGGCCAAAATATACCAGGTGCCATCAGGAGGTCCAGCAATGGGGCAGGACACTGCAGCCCTCCCACTGCTCCCTCAGCACAAGAATAAGTGCATCACCTGCCCCAGACTTAGAATTCCCATCTATACCCTGTGTCTATAGCCACTGATGGACTTCTGCTCCATATGTTTATCTAATTCCTCTGAAACTGTCCATGCTTGTAGCTGCCACCACCTCCTGTGGCAGTGAATTCTATATGTTAATCACATGTAGCGGTTAGGAGCATGGACTTTAATCTGGGAGAACCAGGTTTGATTCCCCACTTCTCCACATGCAGCTGCTGGCGTCACAAGTTCTTTCAGAGCTGTTCTCTCAAGAGCAGTTCTCGAAAGAGCTCTCTCAGCCCCACCTACCTCTGTTGTGGGGAAGGGAAAGGAGATTATAAGCTGCTCTGAGACTCCTTCAGGGAGTGAAGGGCGGGGTATAAACCCAGTCTCTTCTTCTTAGCCACTCTTCCAACAAATAGCTTCCACCAACAAAACAATTGCTCATTTCCATGCAAAAGCCAGAGAAGCCTCAGGGAGAGGGTGCCTGTAGGAGCGCTTGATGACTATTACAGGGGTGCGGCCCGAAAGGGACTTTCATCCGAGCCCTTTCTAGGCGATTGCGCCAGCCCTTCTCCTTGGCAATCTGGATTTAAGGCAATTGGGAACCGGCTGCCATGCAAGCGATTGTTGGTCAGGAGGACAGGAATAACTCGTAGGTCAAGAAGAAAGCTTTTCCTTTGGAATTCAGGCTCTTGGGGCAGGGCAGGTATGTAGGTCAGGGTGGAAGGAGCAAAACAAAGCATCCACAAAGCCAAGGAATGGAAGGAGGCTAATCCTGAGCTTTGCAAGAGTTGAGCCGCACAATCAAAGTGTAGTGCTTTGCAAGAGCTCAGTTGCATAGCCTATTAGAATTTAGTAGCTGAAAAGCAGTGCAAAGACTCCACTCGGCACAGATTAAGATTCACACACAACCAATGTTCCCTCTAAGCTGTGGAGTCTTGTGAGCAAAAATTCTACTTTGTGAGCTACTGGCATTAAAGTAGTGAGCAAGCGATTTGGCTGCTGCATAAATCAGTTTGCTCTGGAGCCCTCCTTCCTGAGCGAAGGCAAAAATGGGTGAGCCGGAGGCTTAAAAACGGTGAGCTAGCTCACACTAGTCCAGCTTAGAGGGAACACTGCATGGCTGTCCTAAAAGCATACGGGGTGCTTGTTTAAGCAAGCATCCATAGGCTCCGGAAGAGCCCAGCTGCATTCATCCACAAGCAAGGCACGAATAGCAAACCTCTGGGGATATCTGGAGCCGTGGCTGTCCTGCTGTCTCTGCATTGTGTTGAGGGGTGGGTGATGATGATGTGGGGAGGCCTCCCTCGCACTCTGAGGAGTGCAGCACTGCCTGGGTCTGCAGACTGCGCAGTGGTCACCGGACAGGGGAAAGGCACTAGAGGTAACTGAGCAGCACTCATCCATTGAAGAACATAGCTTCATTTCTTCGCCTAAGTAGAACACGGTTTCTTCTCTCCAAGGGGAGTGCTGGCTAAGGGAACAGCCACAGAATATGACAACTGCTCAAAAACAAAGATGTCTTGAGCCAGACGTGTGCCAAACAGAACGCAGTGTCCCCTTAACCTAGCCCTAGAAATGCAGATCCCGCATAGGGTTACCAGCTCCAAGTTGGGAAAGACCTGGAGATTTTGGGGGTGGGGCCTGAGGAGGGCGGGGCTTGGGGAGGGGAGGGGCTTCGATGGGGTATAATATCACAGCCCACCTTCCAGAGTGGCCATTTTCACCAGGTGAACCGATCTCTTGTCACCTGGAGATCAGTTATTATAACACCCAGAGATCTCCAGCTGCCACCTGGAGGTTGGCAACCCGAATCCCACAGATTCGGGATTTAGTAGCAGCCCCCCAGCCCCGTCTCAACACCTTGAGCTAGTTCTACAGAGCAACTTATCTGAGCCAGCTGGCGGTGTTTACTGAGCTCTCTGTACCTGACTGGCATGACCTTCCTGTTCAAACATCCCCCTTGTTTTCCTCTTCCTTTAAGAAGAATTGCTCCTTAAGGGAAAACCCCTTGCGTTTCCCCCTTCCTGAGCGGGGCTGCCCAAGGCGAGCCAAACAGCAGATGCAAAACAGAATTTGGAAAGAAGAGGGGATGGCGGGGTTGGGTGGAGAAAGTGGAGAGTTCCCCCATCCTTAATATTAGAATTGGAGTGCCCTGCAATTGTAAAGGCAGACAAAAGAAAAGCCGGTCGTACAACCTCTGTGTGGGGCCTGGAGACTCCAAAATTAATGCCTGGGCTGATCTCCAAACTACAGAGACTGTTCCCTCTGCCTACTTTGGAGAGTGAACTCTATGGCATTATACCCAACTGATGTCCCTCCCTTCCCTAAACCCCATCCTGCCCAGGCTGCACTCCTCCAAATTTCCAGGAACTGCCCACCTAGAGTAGGCATGGTTAACTTGTGGATCTCATCGCCACAAGAGGTAGGTATGGCCACTGGCTCAGATGGCCCGAAAAGGGAGTCAGACTCATTTGTAGCAACAAAGATGAGCCATAACGACTAAATGGAGCCTCCATGTTTAGAGGCAGTGTACCTCTGAATGCCTGTTGTTCCTGCTCTGTGAGCTTCCTGCAGGCGTCTAGCCACCCACTGTTGGAAACAGGATGCTAGGCTGGATGACAGATCCTGGTCTGATCCTGCAGGGCTCCTCTTATGGGTGGTGGGTGGGGGCTCTGAGCCCCTTTGCAAATATCATTGCTGCTCTTCCGTCTGTGTGGAAGGGAAGGGCTTCCCCAACCTCTCTTGTCTCCAGAGAACTCCTCAAGGCAGGATCCACCGTGCAGCCGCATGTAGAAGTAAAGCTCATGAAACTCTAGAAGGAATTTGGGATGTCAGAATATGAAGGCAGGAATCCCCCCCCATCTATTAACCATAGTCCAAACCCTATTTTATTTTCTTCCCATCTTTTCTCCCCAGTAGGGACCAAAAGCAGCTAAAAGCAACGCAAGTGTGTGGCTGCCAGCCAGGGCAGGCAATACTGGCCCAAGTGACTAAAGGTTTGATTCATTAGCTGCAGCAAATATCCACAGCTTTTGACTGCAGGGACTAGAGCTCCCTTGGTGGAGCCCCTGTTTTGCATGCAGAAGGCCCCTGATAAGAAGGTCAGGGTTGTTTAGACCTGGGAGGACATTCCTGTGGGCTACAGATTCTTTAAATGTCAAAACCTGTTTCCTTTTCTCTCTCTGTCTCTCAAAGTCGACCCCAGGGCTGAGCTTCTTTGGTATATAGAATGGAAAGACCAAGGCTGTTCCAGCCTAGAGCTGGACGGGACCTCCAGGGTCATCTAGTCCAGGGTCATCTAGTGCAGGAAATTCACAACTACCTCCCTCCCCACCTGGAGCAAAATTGCTTCCTGACCCCAAAGTGGCGATCGGCATTTCCCTGGGCCGCGAGAACTAAGCACTGAGGCAACCCTTCCTGCCCTCCCTCTCATGATCTGCCTAAATTCACAGAATCAGCATTGCTGTCAGATGGCCATCTAGCCTCTGTTTGAAAACCTCCAAAGGAGCGGGAATGATCTCTCCGTTGGGTCCCAGTAGCCCGCAAAGAGGGTCGCCAACCTCCAGGCGAGGCCTGGAGATCTCCTGGAGTCACAACTGGTCTCCAGAGGTCATCAGAGATAAGTTCCCTGGAGAGAGTGGCTGCTTTGGAAGGCCGGTCTCTGTGGCACTGTACCCCACCGCCGTCCCTCCCCTCCCCAAACCCTGCCCCCCCCCAAATCTTCAGGAAGTTCCCAACCCAGAGCTGCCAGCCCTACCTGCAAAGCTGCAGAGAGTGAGTGGCTTGCTTCCGGGGCCATCCCACACACGCACCGCAGCCGCCCCCTCCTGTGACACAGTGAGAGCCCCCATACAATCTTGTGTACAAGGCTGGCAGGGGGTGGCTGGCCCTCTCCTTGGGTGCAGAGAGGCGTCCCCGGCAAAGCCCAGGGTTGTGGTTTGGTGGGGGTGGCAGGCATGGCTGCTCAGAAGCGAGGGTGACGGGGCGGAAAGTGGTTTCCCTCCCGTCCGAGAGAGCCAGAAGAAAACCCCTAGCATGACGCATTTGCAGAGATGAAATGTCAGACTGCTGGGGAGAAGCAACCGTAGCATCAGCGTTCTCTTGCCCATGACACTTTGGAAAGGGCCTGAAGGCAGCTGCAGGGAGTAGTAAAGGATATTTTCCCTTCTGGTGTTTCTTTGTGCGTGCGTGTGCTAAGAATCAGTTAAATCTTTTCCCTCTTGCCCGCTCTCCAGCCCCAGGCCAGCTGCTCTGGCTCCGGCCACCGGTGGGACTCGCAAGGCCCAACGCGTTTTGCAAAACTTTGCATAATTTGTTTCACCTTGGGCTCGGAGCAGAAACCCGGTGTGCAACAGCCACGCTCCGCCCTCGAGCCTCTGAAATCACACACGCCTCTCCGGCCCTTGCCGGGCGCTGCCCACACACTTTCAGCCCATGACTCCAGCCCTGAGGACTTTGATATCTTCAGCTGAAAATTAATGTTAAAAAACCCCCAAAACCCGACCGTTGTGCACTGCTCCCAGAATTACATTCCGTACTTAATGTAGCATATTTGGAGAACATAAAGTGCCCTCCTGCAAGACCCATGTTTAAATGCAGGCTTGCAGAGAATCACCATGGAAAATTAGGAGCTGGGAGCTAGGTAGCTGGGGTTATCAGCTTGACAGTAGCTTGCCAGGTTCTCAGCAAAAGAAAGTTTGCCTGCATCAGCAGCCCAGATCCTGAAGGGTTGCCAGATCTGGGTTGGGAGACTCCTGGAGATTTGGAGATGGAGCCTGGGGGGTGGGAGGACAGGGACCTCAGTGGGGTAGGAGGCCGCCATAGAGTCTGCCTTCCAAAGCATCCATTTTCTCCAGGGAAATTGATCTCTGTAGTCTGAGTTGAGTTGTAATTCCAGGGAATCTCCAGGGCCCACCTGTAGGCCGGCAACCCTGTGCTGCAGCTGTACATGTGACCGAAGAGTGTTTTCCAAGGCAAAATGCAGATTGCACAGGGACAGCTGGTGGGACTGTAAATGGCATGCAACACATGCCAAGCATGTGGCTCTGCCAGTTACAGCTGTGCCCTTTCCCGTGTGCAGGCAGAAACACTGGGACGGCCTCTCGGCCCTCCACCCGCCCAGTAGCCAAAGCCACCTTTGCCCTGGGATCATAAAAATCAGAAACTCCCTCTCCACCCTTTTCAACCAAGAGCAGGCCTCTGAGCCTATGCAGAGAGCAGTTCCCTCATTGCTCCAAGATAAGCAGAGCCCATGCTGCAAAGAACAGGCCAGCAGGAAGCCCAGGGAGATAGGATTGCAGCGGATTGCAGCCACTGAATTCCCAGACATGATTGTTACATTGCAACACATTGGGACATAAACTCGGCCTGGATTTCTTAATGTTCTCTGGATTCAGGGCCCCAGATTTCTCACTTCATCTGATCGAGCGCTGCACGTTTTGCAAAGACCTACATGTTAAGGATAAGGCTAGGTGCCAACGCTGGATTGGGCACTTGCAAAGTTTGTGTTCTAGCCCGTCCCCCTTGCAGACATGGTTTCCTCTTCTGGGAAACGGGAACAACCGTGACAAAACATCTGCTACAGCAAGAGCAGGCCAGGATATTGAAAAACCCTCTCTTAAGTTTGGCCTCCCTGAGCTTGCAAGCAACCTGGCTTCCCGCCGTCTCACAGAGCTAAATATAAAAACCTGGTTTGCATAGGCCTCTCATTAAACAAGGGGCTGGCACTTCTCGCTTATTAGCATCCACGCTCCGGATCAGTGTCTGTTTTACAGCTCGACTTCCCCGCCCCGAAACCCAACCACAACATTTTTTTAGGAGCCGCTGGGGACCGGAAGTTGCAACCTAAAAAAGGACGGGTGACCCCGTCTTAGGGCCTGCATTCTTGTGCGTCTCCTTGCTCCAGATTCCTGGAGCTCGTTTGTAAGCCAACAAATAACTTTTGTTCAATAACATTCCTGTTTGTTTTCTTCTGTGGTGCTGGACGTTAAACCCCATTGCAGACACCCAGAGGAGTGATGTTTTGCAAAAACACATGTCAGCCCCAGAATGGCAGGATCTTTAAAAAAAAAAAAAAATGGGTGTGTGCCCTTCTTAAAGGGACAGGAGGAACTGGAAGGCTTCACTCCTGTGAAGATCAGAATTGCAGCAGTTTTCCATTCCCCCAGCACTGCTGCAGAGAGGAAATTTGGGCTACCAGCCAAATTCCTACTGCAAGGAAACTAAGCCACCCCCACCCCCAGCAGAAATAGGCTTCTTGGCCCTCTTCATGCTTACTCGAAAGTAAGCAGCACTGAGTTACATGGGGGCTAACACCCTGGGGAAAGGTGGCTATAGGACTGCAGCCAGCCTTGCAAAACCAAGAGAAGAAACTCCCAAGAAAACAAGACAAGTTTTTCTCAATTATAGAATGCATATATATTTTTTATTAGCGTTATTGCAACTTTTAAAAATAAGGTACAAGAATATATTTTTACTTTTTGTTTCTCTAGGAACAGCTTTCGAGTGCAAAAGGAAAAAAAAAGACATTGTGCATATTTTTTAAAAAATAAATAACAGCTTCTCTTCCATCCAGTTCTTTTTAAACAGCAGAGTCCGGTTTATATATATATCTAGATATATAATTTTTTTTTGCATAAGCTAGCAGATTCTAAAAGTTCTTTTCCCCCCTCTCTCTCTCTCTCTCTCTTCCACAGTTAAGAGTCCTTTGCAAAGAGCCGTGTGGCACAGAAACCGATCCATCCTTCACTCCTCCACCACAACCCAAGAGGAAGCGTCCTGGCCCAATCACTCCTCTGCTCTGGCACACAGCCCTGGCTCTCCGGTGCAACGTCCAGCCCCCATTCACGCAGCCCAGAAGTCATTCGCCTTCGGCTCTGCCATTCTCCGCATCCCCACCAATGCCAGCTGGGAAGCCGCCTGCCTTTCATGGCTCTCTCTCCCTCTCCGGTTCCTCTTCCTTTCCGAGCAGTCAGCTGACGCAGCTTCCAGCCCGCCAACCGCCCGCCTCCGACCTCTTCCGTCATCTCCTAGGGCGGTGATTCACCCACTCTCCGTTCCGACAAGGGCGGGCAGGCGGCGGCGGCGGCGGCTTGTGGATTGTTTGTTTTTTTAAAAAAAGAACATCATCCCCTTCAATATTCTTTTTTTTTTTTGGCCTTTTAAAACACAGAATTCAGCCCAAAACCCCAGGCGACGGGCCAGGGCGAGTTTCAGCGAGCTTGGAGAGCGAGGTAGGGCACCCACTGGTTATTGCAACGGCTCTCTTCGCAATAGGTGGCCACCTCCGCCAACCCTTGACTCTTCCACGATCCCGTGTGTGGATTCTGGGGGAAAGAAAAAGGCACAGGATTAGTAAACCGTTCTGACCACTGCTACCTGATCCGCTGCAGCTCTGCTCAGAAGCTGCTTGGCGAACTTCCTGAGGTCACAGGGCAGTTTCTGCATTTTGTGACACAAAATCCTCTAAAATGAAAAACGCCAGGGCACAGGGCTGTCTAAGTGACTTTAGCTGCCCCAGTGGTGGAAAGTAAATCTGTGTGTGTGTTGGGAGTGGGAAATTCAAACTGATGGCCTATAACAATCTATTGCTATCTACTTCTTATGCAATAGCATGCTCCATGCATACCCAAAAAATTAGGGACCCCCCCTCTTCCCAAAAAGCTCTGAACGGGATTGTGTGACACCCCCCTCAAAAACACAGCAACAACTCAGTCTTAAAATATGGAAAAAATTATCTCTGGGTTAATCAGACGGAATTAAACAGGTGCAACTAGCAAGCTTGCGCATCCCACAGCATTCCTCAACTATCTGATGAAGCGTTCTATGACATCCCCAAAATAACCCCTCCCCTGCAGGGCAAAAAACAAGACCATTTCCCTAAGTTTTGAGAAGCTCTCCAAAACATGCCCAGGCGAGCGACTCAGCGGGTGACGGGGCCAAATCCTCCACCACGCCCACCCCTTGACATGCTCTACCGGCTGGCCAGGCTGAAGTGGCTGAACGGAGGTGCCCCCGGCTAGACAACAACCGGCCCGAGGCGCCGGCCGGGCATTCCTGAGCCGCCTGCTCACAACTCACCGTCACCAGGATGCAATGCAGGTCTCGTGGCTCGGCGTTGTCCTGCGGCCCCTCCCCCAAGACGGCTGCCAGGCGCTCCATGCCGGAGATGCGCAAGATGTTGATGTCGTTGTCGCAGCAGAAGGCCTGGATGAGGGTGAAGTGGATCTGGAGGGCGATGTCGTCCTCGTCTTCCTCGTCGATGGCCAGCAGGCACAGAACCACGCTGTCTGGGTCGCTGGAAGAGGAGGAGGGAAACCCGGTCAGGATCAGGCCCGTCAAAGTTCAAACCACCCCTTTTTGATCTCGGGCTGCTAAATGCCGCCCCCCTCCCCCCACCAATGAACTAGATCCATGTTCGGTTTCCAAACTCTCTTTAAAACCCCAGCCCTCTGTGCAGACCTAGCCTAGCCTCTCCTCCTCCAACCCGGTCATTCGGAAAAGCCAAGTTTTGCAACAAATCAACACTTACACATTCATGAGTTTAGCCGATTCGTAAACGCCAACGGTTAAGCAGCCCTGCCTCTGGGCAGCCACCAAGAGGTCCTCCACAGCTTCACTGACAGATTTCATCCTTTGCAAAAAGAAGGGGGGGGGGGGAGAGAGAGAAACACACAATCAGACCAGAGAATCAAGCCAAGCCCAACGTGGGAGAGATCCTTCTATTCGCTTAAAGAAGATTCTCTACGATTTTGCCCTTAACCCAAAAAAGGACTCCGGAAAAGACACTTACTTCTTCTCGGTGTTGGCACAAGCCACCAGCTCTTCCAAAGTCATACTGCAACTAATCCGCAGCGGCACCCAAATCCAGGAGAGAGGTTTCAAAACGAATCGAAAGAAGGCAGCAATGTTTCCAAATCCGCACCTCCAAGCGCCGGGAATTGCAGAGCGAGCAGACGACCCAAAAAAAACGGAGGCAAAAATCACAAGTCCCAATGAGGAAACGGTGCAATTAATCCAGCAAAGGCAAAGGAGACGAAAGAAAAGAAGACAAAATAACTCTCCCGATCCGGAACGAAGATCTGTCTTTCTATAAAAGCCGTTCAAGTTTCTGACGTGGGGAAAGCGGCTGACAGCGCCTTTTATGACATCCGTAAAGGGGGTGGGGCCTCACGGGGTCTTTTCCCTTGGCCATTGGTTCCCAAGCCACAAAGGAAGTCCAAGAGAAGCACGGGATTGGTTGCCTTCGAGAAGCCACCACGTGGGGGTGGGGAAGTGTCGCAAGCCGGTGAAGTTTTTTTCAAAAGAGAGGAAAGGAAAAAAAAAACGAGAGAGAAAGAGTTTCGGTTGATTTTCCCAGCAGTGGAAGTTTCTGTAGCCGGCCTGGGATTTCCACAGAAAAAAAGGGCAGGGTTTTTCTCTCTTTCTCTTTTGCCAAGTCCGTTTGAGTTTCTTTGGAGAAATTCTTAAAACAAAAATAAATAAATAAAAGAATGGTCCAGATGATTTGAAAAGGTGGATAGGTTATTGCGAGCAGTAGCGAGCGAGGATCTAAAACTGCACGCGTGCAAGATTTGACCTTTAATTTTTTTCTTGCATTTTGCAAAACGATCTCTCTCTTTTTTGGCTGTTGTTTTTGATATATAATAACGTTTCCCCGGTAGTGGCAATTTTATTTCGTGCAAAAGGAAAAAAAAGCGAGCTGCAATCTGTCAGGTCGGGGAGGGGGGGGGTCTTCATTTTCTCCCCACACCTACTTTCGGAGGGGGGGGCAGCGCAGTTGCAAGCGGCCGCGGCGCGCGTGGCGTGGGCTGTTCCCAGGCGTGGGCACGTGGAGGTGAATCAGACGCTTCTGTGGCTCGCGGCGGGCGGTCATGGGTTTAGGGAGAGTTTCTCTTCCCCAGCAGTTTGCAGCCTTCAAACTGCCCCCCTCTCACTTTCCGCCCCCGCAGATCTGCAACAGGTCGAATCGGTCCCCTTCCAGTGGCGCCCCCCCCTCCCCGCGCATGCACCGCCTCCTTTCATTTCTGCAGAAACCTCCCAGGGAGCCTGGAATACATTAGCTAGCGGCGCCCCCCCCCCCCCCGGGGGGAGCTTTCCGAGGAAGGCTGCGATCCACACGCGTGACCTCGGCGGGTCTTGCTCCGGGGTCAACGGGCGTGCGGACCTTTACTTGTCTACTCAGAAGTAAGGGCCCGAGAAGGCTTGCTGCCAAGGCAGCATGCAGAGGATCGGGGCCTTGGGTGCCGGTTTCGGCTCCCCGGGGTTCGCGCTCCGAAGTCAACGTGCGCGGGGATCGGGGCCTGAGAGTTGGGGGGGGGGCGGTTGCGCCACGTCCCAAAATCCAGTCTTTCCCTTTCCCGCCTGATGGATCCGGATGGGGTGGGTAGGGGAGAATCGGTTTTCCCCGAGTTCGCTCTCCTCCTCCCCAACTGGGTGAGAAGTCAGGCGGGTGTCTTGCACGCCTGGTGACCCGCATTGCACTTCGGTTGGGTCATGCTTCCAGCGTGACACTTTTCTTGCCTCATCCGTTGGCACGGCTGCTGCAATTCCCAGGCAAGCGACCAAGGCAGCCCTCGTGCAGAACGGGGGCAAAGATGGGTGACCCCGAAGCAGGGAGGGTTCCCCTCCCCCGAAAAGCTGCCGGTGGAAAGCAAAGGGGGGGGTAGCCTTTCGGGGGTTTGTCAAACCGATATAATTCAGTCCCTGCCTTCTAGCAACGCCTATGCATGGTATAGGTAGCTGCAACCTGTGGTCTCCCCCCCCCCGCTGCCCCCATATCCGGAGTTCAGAGGTAGCTAGACAAGGCAGAAACTGGAGGTTCCATTTTCCTGCGGACGGACCCTTTCTGACCACGAATTTGTCAGATCGCATGTAAAAGTGAGAGTCCGTGGCTGCATCATGTGGCAGGGAGTTCCACAAGCTTCATTCTGCATTGTGGGAAGGTTCTGAGTCTTCTGCCCCATCCGTTTTACTGGAGGACCCAAGGGTTAGTATATTGAGAGAAGGAGCGGGGCAGCCCCTCCCCGGGTGGGTGAGAGGTTTAGAATCAGAATTCTTGACAACCTCATTTAACCTCCTAAAAAGGCAACTTTTAAAAATACAAGACAAAATCTGTACAGGGGTTGCAAATTAAGATGCTTGGGAAACCGAGGGCCGTGGACCACACAAGCCCTTGCTGCATCTGAATATTTCTTTTGCAAGAGGAATATCAGTCTGGGAGGCTCTGCCGGGGAACAGGCGCGCTGCCCTTGTATGAAAGACCCGGGATGGTTTCAGCTCTAGGTGGGCGTAACGCTGAAGGCCTCTGAGCAAACTTCTGAAGAGCGAGTCTGCCCTCTGCTGGCCAAAGATCGGAAGCAACACCAACAGCTGCCTGGCTTGGAAAAACGGCAGAACTTGAATTCTTATTTTTCTGTAGTGGTAGAAAAGAGCAAGAGACCAGCAGCACCTTAAAGACTAACAACATTTGTGGCAGGGTAGGAGCTTTCCTGAGGCACTGCTCACTTCTTCAGAATTTTGTTAATCTTTCAGGTGCCACCCTGTTTTGTGTCGGATTGGGTTTTATGAGAAATATGGTTTTAACTATTTGGTTATATTGTCACATGGTAATTTGTGACCTATTTTGAGCCTGCTTGTGGGGAGGGTGGGATAAAAGAAGAGGAGAAGAGATTGGATTTATACCCTGCCCTTCACTACCCAAAGGTGTCTCAGAGTGGCTTACAAACTCCTTTCCCTTCCCGTCTCCACAGCAGACACCCTGTGAGGTAGGTGGGGCTGAGAGAGCCCTGAGAGAAACTGCTCTTTTTCAAGAACACCTCTGACAGAACTATGGCTTGCCCAAGGTCATCCAGCAGGTGCAAGTGGAGGAGTGGGGAATCAAACCTGGTTCTCCCAGATTAGAGTCCGCACACTTAACCACTACACCAAACTGGTTGAATTAAACAAATAAATACTGGACTCTTAACTGTTTTCTGCTGCTACAGACTATCACGGCTACCTGTCTTCATCTATCTGAAATACATGGGATGATTGAGTGATTAATTAATTACTTAACTTTATTTATACCCCACCTTTCTCCCCAGCAGGGACTCAAAGTCACCAACATCATCCTTCTCCATTTTATCCTCACAACAACCCTGAGAGGTAGGCTAGGTTGAGAGTCCCAAGGTCACCCAGCAGGCTTCCATGGCAGAGAAGGATTCGAACCTGGGTCTTCAAGACCCTAATCCAACGCTTGAACCACCGCACCACGCTAACTAGACTCTTGAGTAGCACCTTCCTTCTGGCAGGACCCTTTGCAGGTCAGGTTAAATGGCTTAGAGAGAACAAGTGGAAACCGAATCCTGACAAAACAGAGGGGGTGCTGGCAAGGAAGGCGGAGATCCTGGAGGACACTCTGCGTTCCACAGCTAATGAGGCTCAGCTGCTGCTCTTTGCTGATCCAGTTAAGAGTCTGGAGGTCATTCTGGCCTTGGCATCATTGCTGGAGAAGTTCATGTTTTCTTCCATGTTCGTAGCCTGGAGGACAGCTCCTTCCCTTGACTCAGCGTGTCTGGCTACGTTGGTGTTGTGGTTCCAGTGTTGAACTAGGATCTGGGAGACCCGGGTTAGGACCCCCATTTTGCCGGGAAAGCTTGCTGGGTGACCACCCGCACTCAGCTTAACCTACCTCCCAGGGTTGTTGTGCGGGTGAAATGGAGGAGAGGAGAGCAGTGCAGGTCAGTTTGGGTCTCCAGGGGAGAAAAAGACAGAGCCTAAAGGAAGTAAATGAACAGAATCATAAAATCACAGAGTTGGAAGGGGCCAGACGGACCATCTAGTCCAACCCCCTGCCCGATGCAGGACCAGCCTAAAGCATCTCTGACAAATCTTCGTCCAGCCTCTTCTTGAAAGCTGTCAGCGAAATGCATACGTGGATCTGTGCCGTGGTAACCTCGAGGCTAGACTACTTTCTTGCACTCCGCCTGGATCGGCCCTTGAAGACAGCTCGGAAATGCCAGCTGGGGCAGAACTCCACTGCTCTTGGGAGCGAGGCAGGATATTACACAGCTATGCAATATCATTTCACCTGACAGCTATTCATTTCACCTGACAGCAGAATGCATAGCTGTGCAATATCCTGCCTTGCTCCCAAGAGCGGTGGAGTTCTGCCCCAGCTGGCATTTCCGAGCTGTCTTCAAGGGCCGATCCAGGCGGAGTGCAAGAAAGTAGTCTAGCCTCGAGGTTACCACGGCACAGATCCACGTATGCATTTCGCTGACAGCTTCAGGTGGGGCAGCCGTGTTGGGGCGTAAGCAGCAGAACAAAGTTTGAGGCCAGTCAGGCACCTTTAAGACCAACAAAGTTTAATTCTGGGTATCAGCTTCCGTGGGCATGCAGACTTCACTAGACATCAGGTGTCTGGTGAAGCACGCATGCGCACGGAAGCTTATTCCCAGGATTAAACTTCATTGGTGCCACTGGATTCAAACTTTGTTCCGTGTTCTGCAGTCGTTCCTCTGGTCACTTACCAGTTTCTCCATTCAGTTCAGAATACTGGTGATTGCCTATGAAGCCCTTTGTGGCCTATCTCCAGGAGTGCCTCTCTTGGTGTGTTCTGCTGCTTTCGCTCACCGGAGCCAAGCCTTCTAATGGTGCCCCCCCCCAAAAAAAAGGGCACACGCAACAGCTGCACATTCACGGTGGTGGCCCCCACTTTGCGGAACGGCCTACCCAGGAAGGAGCAGGAAGGCTCCCACTCCTCCACCGTTTCCCCCGAAGGTGTAGAACGGAATTGTTCCGGAGGGGCCCTTTCTATAAAGGGAAGAGCGGCGGAATTTTAATCGCCTGTGAAAATCTGAAACGGCTCCCTCTCCCTCCGCCTTCCTACCGCATTGTTTCTCGGAGGTATTACACGAGCTTTATCTTCATTTCCCCCTCTAATTATGAAATCTAGTTAAGTGGATCCTGTAATTTGTGGAATTCGGGCTACTTTATGTCTTACACTGTTTTTATCCCGCTGTTCTTCGGTTGTCTGGTTTAATTTTGCTGCAGTCCTCATTGTGTGTGTTATACTGTTTTTTCCCCCCTATCTCTCTCTCTGCCCCTCGTCGTTCTTATAATTCTGTAATCCGATTTCAGTCTCAATGAGAAAGGTAGGCATGAAATGCAGACTAGGGATGCCAGTCTCCCGGGGGGATTTGGGGACCCCCTGGAATGACAGCTCATCTCCAGACTACCGAGATCAGTTCCCCTGGAGAAAAGGGGTGCTTTGGAGGGTGGACTCTGTGGCATCGTGCCCCACCTCTGTTCTCCTCACCTCTGTCCCCAAATCTCCAGGAGCTCCCCAACCTTGGCTTTTGCTCCTGGGCTTGTCACAGCAGCTTGGTTTGAAGGGATGAGACGGTGCTAATGGCTCTGGGCATAATGTGGGGCACGTCTGGACTCCGGTCTGTGCCAGGATGGGACACTGCTGGGGGATTCTCCTTCCCCTTGATGCTCCTTTCCATGATGAAAGAAAAACAGCAGGTTATAAATAATACTACGACAATAGCCACACATTTTTCTCCCACGGACGTCACCTCCTAGCCTTCTGCCAACGGAGCCGCAGCTTGACTGCAAAAGAGCAATGCAGGATGTTCTCCCCAGGTCAGGGGGCAACTTTCATCCTCTGTGAGTAGGACTGTCAGGTTCAGGTTGGGAAACTTCTGGGGGTTTGGGGGCGGAGCCTGGGGAGGACAGGGACCTCAGTGGGGCACAGTGCCATGGATTCCACCCTCCAAAGCACCCAGTTCCTCCAGGGTAGCTGAGCTCTGTGGTCTAGACGTGAGCTGGACAAAGTTTGAGTCCCGTGGCACCTTTAAGACCAACAAAATGTTATTCAAGGTATATGCTTCCATACACTTCCTTGAAGAGGTGGTCCTGAAAGTGCCACTGGACTTGAACTCTGCTCCACAGCTTCCGACCAACTTGGCAGTCCACCTGAATCTATAGTGATGAGCTGTAACTCCGGGGGATCCTGTCAGTTGGGTCTCCACCCCCTGCTCCACCATTCTCTGTTGTTCTTGCTGGTCTTAGCAATGTGTGTGCCGGATCTGTGTGTGTGTGGGGGGGTGCCCCGTCTGAGACACAGGATGGAGGGGGAGCTAGACAGCCTCAGCAAAGAGGAGAGGCCTGCTCAGGCTCGTAGTGTGAAAGCTGCCGAGTTCCGATTGCCCTTGGGAGACATTATTTCAGGTCCCGCTAAGCACGGAATGTATCTTGATCTATTTTTTTTTTTATTTTCCCAGTGTAGCTGGTGACTGCCACCTGCTGCCTGCCTTTGGTCTTGTAAAGTCCCAGAACCACCATTCTGGAATGGATTTTGGGTGGGCGCATGCAGCGGTATTAGCTTGCTGCATCTGAAGCCTCTTGTGGGCCCTGGAGAACTGCCCGTTTGATTGCGGCAGATGCATGCAGTGTTTAACCCCACTTTGGCTGATGCATGAAGTGTTAACTTCAGTGGTAAGACAGAGACATTGACCACCATTCTGGAATGGATTCTAGGTGGGCCCATGGAACGGTATTAGGTTGCTGCATCTGAAGACTCTTGTGGGCCCTGGAGATCTGCCCGTTTGATTGCGGCAGATGCATGCAGTGTTTAACCCCACTTTGGCTGATGCATGAAGTGTTAACTTCAGTGGTAAGACGGAGACATTGACCACCATTCTGGAATGAATTCTGGGTGGGCCCATGGAACGGTATTAGGTTGCTGCATCTGAAGCCTCTTGTGGGCCCTGGAGAACTGCCCGTTTGATTGCGGCAGATGCATGCAGTGTTTAACCCCACTTTGGCTGATGCATGAAGTGTTAACTTCAGTGGTAAGACGGAGACATTGACCACCATTCTGGAATGAATTCTGGGTGGGCCCATGGAACGGTATTAGGTTGCTGCATCTGAAGCCTCTTGTGGGCCCTGGAGAACTGCCCGTTTGATTGCGGCAGATGCATGCAGTGTTTAACCCCACTTTGGCTGATGCATGAAGTGTTAACTTCAGTGGTAAGACGGAGACATTGACCACCATTCTGGAATGAATTCTGGGTGGGCCCATGGAACGGTATTAGGTTGCTGCATCTGAAGCCTCTTGTGGGCCCTGGAGAACTGCCCGTTTGATTGCGGCAGATGCATGCAGTGTTTACCCCACTTTGGCTGATGCATGAAGTGTTAACTTCAGTGGTAAGACGGAGACATTGACCTGCCTGCGCCCTCTGATGGTCGACATTCTAAATCAGGGGTGTCGAACATAAAGCCCGGGGCCCAGAACTGGCCCGTCCAGGGCTCTTAGGCCGCCCGTGAGGAACTGGTGCGAGGGAACAGGAGGCTGCTCGAGGAGGGGAGTGGGTGGAGCCGCTCGAATTGTGGCTTCAGCATGGTGGAGCAACATCTTCTGCAGAGTCCAGCAGCACAGGAGCATCTGCCCGGTGCTGCCCAGCTGGCTCTCCAGTCCACCCATGTGGGTTTTCCTTTGCACCCCCCTTCCCAGCCCAGGGGGCCCTGCAGTGAGGACACAGCAACTCAGATCTTACCAGCTGCTGTCCTTTATACAGTTTATATCTCAGGCATTACGTTTCATGGCACACATCGCCCGGCCCGACAAAGTGACATTTATGTCAGATCCGGCCCTTGCGACAAATGAGTTCAACACCTCAGCTCTAAATCAGTATCCTAAATCGATTTCTCCATCTGTCAGCATCCTTAATGGATTTGTCGATTGACATTCCACATCTGTCAACTGACAGCCTAAATCTTATCTACCAGTCCGCTGGACTGTCAGCCTAGCTTTCATCTTGCCTTATTTTATTGGATTTATTTACCTCATTCATCCCCTGCCTTTCTCCCCAAGGGTGGGGGACCCAAAGCTTACATTGTTCGCCTCTCCTCCATTTTATCCTCGCAACAACCCTGTGAGGTAGGCTAGACTGAGAGTCACACTCAGTGAGCTTCCGTGGAAGAGTGAGGATTCGAACCCAGGTCTCTCAGATCCTAGTCCGACACGCTAACCACTGCGCCACACTGGCTTCTGAGTTAGGGAAGCATACTTTCCTAACCCAGAGTCTCTCAGAATGTTTAATAGGGTGCGGAGAGGTGAACAGCATTGGGGTTTGTATCCACTTGCCTGGGTCTCCACCGTACTTGTGTTTCTCTGTTTCCACAGGGCCTGGAGTGGGGGAGGCTATTCTGAAGCATGGGCAACTGCCTAACATTGTACATGAAGCTGTGTTCTATTGAATCAGGCCATTGGTGCATTAGAAGAAGAAGAGTTTGCTTTACACCCCACCCTTCACTCGGAGTCTCAGAGCGGCTTACAGTCTCCTTCCCTCCCCACAGCAGACACCCTGTGAGGTAGGTGGGTTTGAGAGAGCTCTGAGAGAACTGGTCTTGAGAGAACAGCTCTGAGAGAGCTTGTGACTGACCCAAGGTCACCCAGCTGGCTCCATGCGGAGGAGTGGGGAATCAAACCCAGTTCTCCCAGATTAGAGTCTGCACTTTTAACCACTACACCAAACTGGATCTACACTTAGATTCAGTATTGTCTACTCTGACTGGCAGCAACTCTCCGGGGTCTCAGGCAGAGGTCTTTCACATCATCTGCTACTTGGGACCTTCTGCATGCCAAGCAGAGGCTCTTCTACTGAGCCACAGCCCCCCCCCCCATGCTCCATATCCCATGCTTGAAGCCTTCCTGTGCTCAGAGGTGCCTCTGAACATATGCAGAGTGCATTTCCCTCCATGTGAAATAACCATAGCAAGCAGTGTGAAATAACCATAGCGAATTCCATATAGAATTATGGAATCATAGAGTTGGAAGGGACCTCCAGGGTCATCTAGTCCAACCCCCTGCACAATGCAGGAAATTCACAAATACCTGTCCCTCCATACCCCCAGTTGACCCCCTGTTCCACACCCAGAAGATGACAAAAAACCTCCAGGATCCCCAGCCAGTTTGACCTGGACAAAAATTGCTTCCTGGCCCCAGAGTGGCGATTAGCATTTCCCTGGGCATGTATAAAAGGACCACAAGAACTAAGCACTAAGTAATACTAATACTTTTTGTCTATTTCTTTATTTAAACATTTATAGCCCGATTTTCTCATCTATGGAGACCCAAAGCGGCTTGTCCCCCCATATAATTAGACACATGAATTACAAATGATGTCTAGTCATGCTCAGCGGACAGGCTCTTTTGAGACGAGCGTAGTATCTTGTAATCCTTCCAACAACCCTGTAAGATAGGCTATTTTGTCGAGGAACCAGCTGGCAGCGAGGAGCAGGGTGTGCTTAAAGCTGTCCATGAGTTCAAGTCAGATGAGAGTCGCAACAGGTTGTGTCCAATGCTCCCTCTAAGCTGTGGAGTCTTGTGAGCAAAAATTCTACTTTGTGAGCTCCTGGCGTTAAAGTTGTGAGCGAGCGATTGGGCTGCTGCATCAATTAGTTTGCTTTGGAGCCTTCCTTCCTGAGTGAAGACAAAAATGTGTGAGCTGGAGGCTAAAAAAACAGTGAGCTAGCTCACACTAACTCAGCTTAGAGGGAACACTGGTCATGTCCCTGATCATCTTGGCCATGGTGACATTTTTTTAAAAAAATGCAGCACCTCACACTTTGGCGTCCACAGCTCAAGCGGCTCATGGAGGTGGCCCGGAGATGCTTTCAGCCCTGCCTTCGACGGCGGCTCCCAGCTTTTGAGTAAAACAATGTGTCGAGCAGCCAGCTGCTGCCTCCGTGTGCGCCGACCACTTGTGCCATGTGTCTGAATTCATCGTGCGCAAGAATGGATTTGGCAGAGGGTCATGGCTTTTATGTTGGAGATCTGAGCTGTGGCCGTGCCCACCACCTCTCCCGTTCGTCTCCTGACTTTCCGAGGCCTCGGGGAAGCACATGGCCTGGCCGCTGTCAGCACTGTGACTCAGCAGCGCAGAAGCTGTGGAGTGGGCCATGTGTGTGTGCATGTCAGAGAGAGAGAGAGAGAGAAGCGCTTTTGCGGAGACACGTCTGGGGGGGGGTCTGGAAAGAGATGTGAGCGGCACCAAATGTACTTGTAGAGAATATTTATTATATTTACTTTATTCACAGCCCCCTCCTTCTCCCTGAGACTCAAGGTGGAAGATTACGCAGGGCAAATCAATGCAAAGGACAGGGATGAGACATCCGATAAGCAGTGCAATGGGACAAGGGTGGCGGCCACACGAAGCAAACCACAGGACATACTAAACATGGTTATGTTTAAACAATTCAGGAAAAAGGGATATTGCAAAAGTATAAAAACAAAGCCATGAGAGGAGGCTAACACATGTGGCAAGCAGACAATGCACACACAGAGTGAGATAGCCCAGGCCAGCGTGATCTTGTCAGATCTCGGAAGCTAAGTAGGGTCAGCCCTGGTCGGTATTTGGATGGGAGACCAGCCTCTGAGGAATACCAGGGCTATGATGCGGATGCGCAGGCAATGGCAAACTACCTCTGTTCATCTCTCGCCTTGAAAATCCCATTGGGTTGCTGTAACTCAGCTGTGATTTGATGGCACACACGCTCACATAGTTCATGGTCCCTAAAGGCTTTCCTGTTTTTTGATATTTGTGTGTGTGTCTGTGTGCTTGCAAGCCTGGAAGTCACGGTGTCTTCTGGTGGCCCCTAGTGCGGCTAGGACTTCTCCCAAGAGATGGCTTGATTGCCTGCCTCTGCATCCCGGCCCTGGTATTCCTTGGAGGTCGCCCTTCCAGATGTTTGCCGGGGTCTGCCCTGCACAGCTTCCGAGATCTGACGAGACCTGGCTTGCCCTTAAAGGCTTTCCTGAGCTGTAATAGAGCCCTGTTTCCTTTATAAAAATGCCCTCCTGAACAATTCTGTTTTACATAGTTTGAGGCGTGATAGAAGCATGGGGGCGGGAACATAGAGGCGCGTGGTGTGCATATGTGTACAGGGGAGCTTCTGTTGCTGTTAGAGGCTCCCCGAGTCCTTCAGTGGCGAGATGTTCCAAGGGCAACGCTAACTGGGTTTCATGTCCTTTGAGCGAGACTGTCACAATCTGACTCATTCCCGAATAAGTAAGCAGAATGACTGTGGATGCTCCCAGGCAGTAAATCTGCAGGAACCGGAGTTGTGTTAAGAGGGGAGGGGGTTCACCTAAGAAAACCAATAAGTGATACGTTCTGGAGAGGTGGTGTAAGATGTGTGGTGTTAATACCTGGAAAGTGGATCATGTGCAATGAACCTCGTGTTCTTATCTTTTTTGCAGTCCTTACAACATCCCTGTAAGGCAGGCTGGATCCCGTATTGCAAAAATGGGGGAGGGCAGGATGAGAGAGAGAGAGAAGGGAGGCCCACCTAAGTTCCACCTGATGAGTTTGTGACTTAGATGAGCTTTGAGCAAATTGAAACCGATATTTCAGGCTAGGCTTTTATTTATTACTTTCATCGGAATCCCACTGGTGCTTGCAGGGAACTCCAGGAGTAAATGTTGTTCTCCCCGTCCCCAACTTATCCTCCTTGCAGCCCTGTAAGGTAGGCTAGGCAGGGAGAGAATAACCAGCTCAGGTGAATTGTTCATGGCATGGGGATTTAAACTTGGGTCTTTCCTCTCCTTGACGTTCTAACAACTGCACAACACTATCTCTCTTTGTATAATTCATTGCCACAAGATGTTTGCTATCTTAGGTGGCTTTAGAAAAGGAGATTAGAAATCCATGGAACAAGGAGAGGTCTGTCGGCGGCTAGCTGTCACAACAGCAAAACGGAACCTCCGTGTTCAGAGGCAGTATACCTGCTAATACCAACTGTTTTTTTGGGAGGTCAAACTGGGGAGGACTGGCTCCTTTCTCCCTTGCTTTTGGTCTTCCCAGTGGGGTATTAGGCTGGGCCACGGTTAGAAAATAGGCTGCTGGGAGAGAGGCATCCACCTGGTCTGATCCTGCAAGGCTCTTCCGATGATCTTTCGGTTCTGGTCAGAATTCCTGTGCCCCTTGGAACTTCGGAGCTTTCTCCCGCTGGAGGTTTGCCAAAGCCCAAGCCTGTGCATCATCCAGAGGCAGGTCAAGACTGGAGACGGAGAAGAGGGAGTGGGGCTCAGTTGCCTTCAGGACTCGATGGGTATGAGCACTGCCAGTAAGGCATGAGCACAATAGCCCGGGGTTATATAAAACTGAAGGACAAAAATAACACCGCTTTTCTCACTTTCCACAACTCTTCCAGTGTTCTGAGAAATCCTTTCCCCACCAAGATTATTTCCCCACCCAATTTCCATCTTCTGCTTCATCCAGGGAAATGTCACTTCTTAGAAATGATGGGGGGGGAGAGGGGGCTGCTTATGCCCTTTACAAACAGGTGCGGGGTCGTTGCTGGTCCAGTCCCCAGGTTGCCACGACAACCGGAAATGGGGACACGAGGCTGTTGCCGTAGCGACGGTCGGTGGCATCTGCACACCTGTGCCATGCTTTGTTCTCTGATCCTGTTTTGCAGCAGTACAAATGTAAATAAATACAAAGGGAGTTTGGGGGATTTTTCCATTTTTGCTGAAGACCCGTGGCAGGAGCCGTGAGCGCTGAGGAGCCAAACGGGGCCTGTGGATCTTTCCCACGTAGCGAAATCTCCCTCTCTGCCTTTTCTTGCACCTTTGCAAAACACGACGTTGCATTTGTTTGCTAAATGTGGTTTTTTCCCTGTCTGAACAATTCTTAGCATCCCCTTATCCCCCCCCGCCCTGCCCTGCCCTGCCCTGCCCTGCCTGGCCTCACATCAGCATCTCCTGTAGAGAACTGGATGCCTGTGATCCCAACCCCCCTATCGAGAACCCCGAAGTTCTCAAGTGGAGAGATAGGGTGGCGTTTCTAGTGCCATCCTATGCGGAGATGGACTCTTCTAAGCCCACTGACTTCCATGGATTTAGAAGGGCACAACTCTGTTTAGGATTCACACTGTAAATGTCTTTTGCAAAGGTGCTGGTCCCAAAACTTAGAAGAAGAAGGAGGAGGAGGAGATTGGATTTATACCCTGCCCTTCGCTCGGACTCTCAGAGCGGCTTACAAACTCCTTTCCCTTCCCCTCCCCACAACAGACACCCTGAGAGGTAGGTGGGGCTGAGAGAACAGCTCTGACAGAACTATGGCTTGCCCAAGGTCATCCAGCAGCTGCAAGTGGAGGAGTGGGGAATCAGACCTGGTTCTGGTCTGCGCACTTAACCACTACACCAAACTGGCTCTACTATGAAAGCCCCTACTATGAAGAGTTACTTGAGACAGAAAATTTCACTGACTGTGATCAACCCCCCCCCCCCCGCATCTCTGTGAAAAGAGAAGCCCTGTTTATGTCCTGTAATCCCCCTTGAGTCTTGGCAAGAAAGGCAGACTATAAAGGAAATGAATAATAAAGTTTTAAAGTTCCAATTGGATACCTACTTGTTGGGGAGATTGTAGTTCTTGGACTGGCCAAGATTGGGCTAGATGACCCTAGGGGACCTCTTCATCTCTGAGATTAAATAAATCAAGTTGGACAAATTCTCTCTTTGCTGTTTTTAAAAAGCACATAAGGGTCTTGGTTTACAAGCCTTGGCATATGAATGTCCTGGGGACCTCTCTATTTAATGGGCACAACATTTGTATACTGCCTTTCCTCCAAGGATGCTGTATATGGTTATACCCTCCTGTTTTGCCTGCACAACAACCCTGTGAGGTAGATTAGGATGAAAGAGTGTGTGAGGGGGAGAGAGAGTAAGAAAGAGACTGGCCTCAAATCATCCAATGTGCTTCATGGCAGTGTGGGGATTTGAATCCAAGCCTCGGATCAGAGCCAGTTTGGTGTGAGAGCCAGTTTTGTGTAGTGGTTAAGTACGCAGACTCTAATCTGGAAGAACTGGGTTTGATTCCCCACTCCTCCACATGCAGCTGCTGGATGACCTTGGGCAAGCCATAGTTCTGTCAGAGCTGTCCTTGAAAGGGCAGTTCTGGAAAGAGCTCTCTCAGCCCCGCCAACCTTACAGGGTGTTTGTTGTGGGGAGGGGAAGGGAAAGGAGTTTGTAAGCTGCTCTGAGACTCTGAGTGAAAGGCAGGGTATAAATCCAGTCTCTTCTCTTTGCCTGAACCATGCCACTGCATGTTAAAAAATAAGTATTTTTAGTGTACGATTTTCTGATGCCCCTTTTTTCAAACCTTATTGAGATATTGCTAAACATTCTCCACACACAATTGAGAACAGAGACATGGGTCTCACACTTCAGTTCTCATTCCGTGGTTCCCAACCCAGGCTTCCTCCGAGTGCCTTACTTACTGGTTGTACTCGGTGTGCTCTGCTTTATGTCTTTTATTCTGCCACAGCTTGTGTTAAAAAACTAGTACAGGGCTTGTTTTATCGATTAAGGATGTGGTGGGGAGGGGGAAGACTCTAATGGCCCTACAGTATCTTAGCAACTGTTCCAAATATCCCTTAGCATTTACAGGGAGCAAAATGTCACTGTAGTGTCATAGGAACATAGCCCTGGAAGGGATCCCAAGGGCCATCTAGTACAACCCCCTGTACACTGCAGGAAATTCACAACCACCACCCCCCACACTCTCCTAGGGTCCCCTGCTGTATGTCCAGAGGAAGTCAAAAAACTTCCTGTATCCCTGGGCCAATCTAGCCTGGAGGAAAATTCCTGACCCCAAAGTGATAATTGGCATTACCCTGGGCATATAAGAAAGGGCCACAAGAGCCGGGCACCGGCTCATCCCTTCCTGCCCCTTCCTCTCACAATCTGTCTAAATTCCTAGTGAGTCACAGAATCAAGCATTGCCCATGGATTAGGGTTGCCAGGTCTGGGTTGGAAAATACCTGGAGACTTTTGGGGGTGGATCCAGGAGAGGGCGGGGTTTGGGGAGGGGAGGGGCCCAGCCTGGTAGAATGCCATAGAGTCCACCCTTCAAAGCAGCCATTTTCTCCAGGGGGGCTGATCTCTGTCAGCTGGAGATCAGTTGTAAAAGCGGGAGATCCCCAGGCCCCACCTGGAGGCTGGCAACCATACCATGGATGCATGCTAGAGGCAGGGGGCTGTCATTCTCCCACTCTTGAGATTTCAGCTCCCGGAGGCCTTAGGGATGGTGCCAGGTTCTTGGAACAACAACTTCAGCTGCTCACACTCATAAGACCCCTTTCCCTGAGCCTAACATTTCATGAGTTTGGAAAAGCAGGCCACTGGGCCTTGCCCAAATGGGGTCATTAACCTGGCATGTGTGCCTTCCCAATTAACACACACACAGGAGAGGCAGTCAAGTGAATGGCGGGGGGGGGGAGTCACTCCAGGAATAAGGGGGATACAGAAAGACAAACCAACTCCGCCCATTCTGCTCCTACTTGACTGGAGCTGGGGTGGGCTTTTATACCCCTACACCAACAACTTTTCTTTACGTGTGCACAAGCTGCCTTTTGTTCTGTTCCCATGGCTAACTTCTGCATGTCAGCCAGCAAGCAGATAAGCTTACCTCGGTTGTGACATACTGGAGACCGTTTGTTCTCCCTCTGAATATTCTCTCTGTTCTTTTGTGCTCAGAATTTCTCAGAATGTTCCTATCTCTTCCATTCCAGAAAACTCTTATCAAAAGTTAGCAGAGTTGGGCAGAGGTGCCCAGAGGGCTAGCTGCCTGCAGCTGCCTGCCAAAATCGAACAAAATAGTGTTACTCTTGCCCATCAGGGCCATGACACACTGATGCCACGATGAAGAAGAAGTGAGCAGTGACTCACAAGAGCTCCTACCCTGCCACAAACGTTGTTAATCTTTAAGGTGCTCTTTTCTACTGCTAGGATGAACTGATTTGTCTTTAAAGTGCCACAGAACTCTGACAGAAGAATGACAAGCAGAGATCTGCAAATGCATGCAACATGAAGGCGTGCACGTTTGTGCAGGTGTGCGCACACGTGATTCATAGAGTTCCCAACCTCCAGGTGATGGCTGGAGATCTCTTGGGATACTGATCCCTGCAGCAGAGATCAGTTCATCTGGAGGAAATGGCTGCTTTGGAAGGTGGACTCTATGACATTATATCCCACTGAAGTCCCTCCTTTCCCCAAACCCCTCCCTCTTCAGGCTTCACCCTCCAGATCTCCAGATATTTCCCAACCCAGAGCTGGCAACCCTATCAGTGAAGCAGTGTGAGCTATTTTTGATAGTAGAGCCAGGTTACTTCCTAAAGTGTGGACGTTTATACCCACAATTAAACCTTGTTGGTCTTAAAGGTGCAACTGGACTCCAACCTATTGCTTCAGACCCAACAGGCTAACCACCTGAATCTAATTAAAAATACTTTGCAGTTGACATGGCCTAGCTCCAGGTGGCGGTGTGCAAACACCTTTGAAAAAGCCCTTCTGCTTGGAACTCTATGGGTGTGGAAGCAGTGCCTTATGGGATTTGTAGTGTAGATAGTTTAAAATGTGATTTCTTTACGCGGAGTAAACGGGCGGCAGAAACTACATTTCCCGCTGAGTGCTTACGTGGAGGAAACGCATTAGTTTCTTCGTACCCACAGTTAATTTTCGCCCTGTGCTTTGCTACAAGTTGGACTGAAAGCCGAGGGAGAACCCGGTTGCTATGGCTGAATGTAGGGGGGAAGTTGTGTATCAGAGCCAGGCATCTAGGGTGAGTCGGGCGGACTTCCCTCTTCCATAGTTTGAATGCCATTGTTAAATTTCTTCCCTAAGGGTTTAAATTCCCACCTAAATGCACAGGGAGGGCTTCTGCACAAGCCCTTCAGCCCAGATAGAAGTTCTTGGACTCCCTCGTTAGCTGACAACAAAAAGAATTAATTTGGTGTACCGGATGCCGAGAGTTGCCGAGGTTGTTATAACCGCGGGGTTGCTGTTTCCTAATAATACCCAGTGTTTTTTAAAGTCAAGTTTTTGTTTTGTTAGCCAGTGTTCCCTGCTCACTTGGTTCCTCGGGTTTGGGTACAGACCAACAATGCAGACTTAACACTATTTAGGGTTGCCAGCCTCCAGGTTGGGAAATTCCAGGAGATTTGAGAATTCGCTGCCAGAGGATGTAGTGATGGCCACAGGAATAAACAGCTTTAAAAAAGAATTAGATCGATTCATGGAGGATAAGTCTATCAAGGGCTGCTAGCTGAGGGGAACCTCCACATTCAGAGGTACTAACCCTCTCGATCCCAGAGCCAGGTGGCAACATCAGGGGAAGGCCTTGGCCTCTATGCCCTGTTTTTGGCTGTCCAGAGGAGCTGGTTGGCCACTGCGTGAGACAGGATGCTGGATTAGATGGACCACTGGTCTGACCCAGCAGGGCTCTTCTTATATTCTTATGCTTTAGATGTGCAAAAGCGCTATACAGATGCTACTGTGATTACTGATTTTCTGAACTGCTGGGTCCCCAGTGTTTGAGCTGGTTTCAAAAACCATTCTGCCTTCCCTGTTCTAGATTGCAGACTGTGCAGCCTTTGATGATGAGGCCCTGATCCGTTCCTATGACCGGGCTGTCCACTCTTTTCAGGTAAGTGCCCTTAGTACCAGCTTGCTTCCTAACTGGACTTTGGCACTCAAAAATGAGCCAGAACTGTTTGCAAAAAAAAGTACGACAGTTTTCATGTGGTGGGTAGTTCCACTGGCTTCCATCTCCTCACCTGTCTTGACAAAACCTGAGCCTGGTCAAGAGGCTAATGAACGGAATCTGGATGAAATGGAGCTGCTGGTGGTGGAAACTTACGCTGCCCATTAGCTAAAACTAGATTACTTCTTGTAAACTCTGGACCACTTGGACCCGAAGGTATTTGCGGAAGTGCCTCTTTATTTAAGATCTTCATTTCAGTCCCATATTTGCAAATTTGAGTTTTTGCCTAGGGTTAGTTCTGTGGTGATTGTGGAACCATCTCCCCCAGGATAGCCCATCACAAAAGCACATTATAAGGATCTTGCCCTTTAATTATTGCAAGAGGAGGTGATGGCTCTTAGCTCAGATGGCTTTAAAAGAGGATGAGCCAAATTCATGGAGGTGGAGAGGACCATCAGTGTTGATGGCTGTGGAGCCTCTGTGTTCAGGAGCAGTGTATCTTTGAAGTTCAAAGGTTGAACGCAAGTTGCTGGGGGAGGCAAAAACAGGGGAAGGTTTTGGCAATGCTTGTAGACCTTCTGGAAGTATTCGATTGGGAGACAAGATGGCAGGCTGGAAGGACCTTTGATTTGACCCAGCGAGAAAATGCTATCATATCACTAAAGTTTAATTTTTGTTCTCTGTTGCTAGTAATCCGGCTTGCTGCTGCTTTATTTCTCTACTGTGTTATTTTAGAGTCTTGCTTTTTTAAAAAAAATTGTGTGGTTTTAAATATTGATTTGACTATAAGCTCCTTAGAGGCAGGGACTTGTTTGTCGTGGCTCTGCTGGGGCTGTGCACATTTGATGATGGCGTGCCAATAAATGATGATAATTAAATAATATAATATTAAATAATATTCTGTGTTGTTGGTTTGTGGCAACCTCACTTAGAATGACCATACACTTAAGAAACCAAAACAATATTGCTAAGGGGGAGCTTGTGCGTTTCCCCGACCACCCTTAGGAAAATCAGGGAGAACAATTTAAAATGAGAGAGAAGGTTGTGTGCATTAAGTTATGGAATAGAAGGATTTTTTTTAGAAGGTAGATAGTTAAATGCAGAATTCTTACCAAGTTGAGTGGTGAGCTGGGGTTATGGTCCATTTTCAGAAGGAAATCTTGTGGGGCTGTCCCTTTAAGGAAGGGGGCAGAACCCCAAATAGTCCCGCCGTAGCCACGGGCCTGGTTATGGAGTTTCCCAGAGACACAATGGGAAGATGAGAGAGAGAAAGGCAGAGAGAAAGTGGGTAGAGCCAGCATGGTGTAGTGGTTAAAGAGCTGAACTAGGATCTGGGTTTGAATCCCCACTTATCCCATGGCATCTTGCTGGGTGATCTTGGGCCAGTCACAAACTCTCAGCCTAACCTACCTCATGGGGTTGCTGTGAGGGTAAAACAGAGGAGAGGAGAACAACAGAAGCTGCTTAGAGACAGGCAGGATATAACTCCAGTAAATAAATTTTTCAATACATTTCTAGTCCACTGTACAAACCAGATCAGACTACTACAAAGCACTCTATGTGGGGCTGCCCTTGAAAAATCTCTTGTAAAGTCAGTTGGTGCAGACTGCTGCAGCCGGGATGCTGACTGGAGTAGGTTGTAGGGACCATAGATCACACTAGTCATGGCCCCCTACATTGGCTCCCAGTCAGTTTTCTGGGCCCCAGTTAAGGTGCCGGTGTTGACTTTTGAAGTCCTACATGTTTTAGAGCCAGCGTACCTTAAGGACCATCTACTACCATACAAACCCACCTGGTTAATTTTACGGGGGAGGAGGGGAAGTTTCTCTCTGCCTGCCTTCTGCACGCCACCTAGAATTTAATAGACCGTGATATTGTCACCCCCCCCAATGCTTTAGCCTTGCTCTTTGCAGGAGACCCTTGGAAAGGGCAAGAGCCCTGCAGAACGCAGGTCAAG
Organism: Gekko gecko; assembly: GCA_029375565.1. Classification (NCBI taxonomy): domain Eukaryota; kingdom Metazoa; phylum Chordata; class Lepidosauria; order Squamata; family Gekkonidae; genus Gekko; species Gekko gecko. The sequence continues at coordinate 312,625,099 of JAPDNY010000001.1, read as the reverse complement.
CAATGAAAGCGAATCAGATGTGGAGCAAGAAGAAGAGGAGGAGGAAGAGGAAGAAGAAGAAGGCAGGCAGGTAGGCAGCAGAGGGGGCAGCCTGCTGGGAAGGGGGAATTGGCAGCTGTTTGGAAGCAGCTGTTGTGGGCATGAAGGATGTTTCCCCGTTGCTTTTTCCAGCTGTTGTCTCCAAGTTTATCATCCTCAGCAGGTCATTTGCAACCAGCTCAGCCTGCCTGTCGACCTTGGAGCTCTTATGTCTCAAGGCAGTCCAATGGGCACAGGCAGAGCAGTCTTTAAGTTACAGTTTTGTATATCAAGAGTCAGCACTTGGGCCTCGTTCTCACGCAAGGAGCTCAGCTCAGGTCTGGGCCAATGTTCCCTCTAAGCGGAGTTAGTGTGAGCCAGCTCACTGGTTTTTTAGCCTCCAGCTCACAGAGTTTTTGTCTTAGTTCAGGAAGGATGGCTCCAGAACAAACTGATTTATGCACTAGCCAAATCACGCACTCACGGCTTTAATGCCAGTCGCTCACAAAGTAGAATGTTTGCTCACAAGACTCCACAGCTTAGAGGGAATATTGGTCTGGGCTGTACCAGTTTGGATCTTGGGTTGGAGGGGGCTCAGCTGACTGAATGTTCCACTCCCCCCCCCGAAAATTCCCCTCTCATGATGAACTTGCATGCAGCAGAAAGGCATTCTTTCCCGGCGTCCTTGACAAGCTAGGTTTCTATGTGTGGGGAAAATCAAACTTTTTTGTATTGGGTCTGGGATGCACCAGTTTGGATTCTGAGCTAGGGGAGGGGGTGCTTAGCTGACTGAATTTTCCAATGCCCTCCCAAATCCCCTTCTTATACTAAACTAGCATGCCACAGAAAGGCATTATCTCCTAGCCCTCTTTACAAACTAGGTTTCTATAGGCAGGGAGAATCAAGGGTTTTTTAAATAGGGTGTGTGTGTGACTTGCAGTCTACATCCTGGACGAAGGGTGACCACCTCAATCATCAGTGGGCCTCTGTCTTGAGTGAATGTGAGGTGACACCCCCCAGTCCCATCAAGCTTATTTTGGGACAGGATCTTTTTGACATCCCTTCTTGCTTTGAGGCTCAGAATCAAAGCCAGTGTAGGAGCCAGCATGGTGCAGTGGTTAAGAGTGTTGGACTAGGACTGGGAAGACCCGGGTTCGAATCCCCACTGTGCAGTTGAAGCTTGCTGGGTGAACTTGGGCCAGTCACACACTCTCAGCCTAACCCACCTCTCAGGGTTGTTGTGAGGATGAAATGGAGGAGAGGAGAAGGGTGCAAGCTGCTTTGGGGCCCCACTGGAGAGAAAGGTGGGGTTGTAAATAAAGCAAATAATTATAATAAAACAATAACGCACTGGCTGTGCAGCCTGTTGGCTGCTCTCGTCCATCCCCGAATTGCTTTTCTCGTCTCTTCCGCGCTTGCAGTGGTGGATCGGGAATTCCTGCCTTGCGGTGTGGTCAGGGGACGGGCTCCTGTACCCGGCTCGCATCACCACTTTGGATCAGGATCAGGGGTGCTGCACAGTATCTTTCGATGGCTATGGGAATGAAGAGGAGCAACTGCTGGCTGCACTGCTGCCGCCTGACTGGAGACCCCCAGAAGAGGAGGATGCACTGAGGGAGGTGAGAGCTGGGGGGTGGGAAGGCTCCAATCCCCACCCCCAGGACTCAGGCTGAGATCTTTGGGTTTCAGAGTCTCAACTGGGTTTTCTTTCCTTCATATGGAAGAGCTTTCAAAATCCCTGTATGTAGAAATCCAGTATGTCAGGGGTAAAAGATCCTGATCATCTCCTTGACACACTAGATTTGTGTGTGTGAAGAAATGCATTTTTTCTTTGGAGGTTTGAATTGAGCGAAGCCTTCACTCTGAGTTTATAAGGTTTCCCCCCCCTTTCTGGGCAGAGAACAGGCAGGAAGGGGGGGGGGTCAGTTTTCAAGGCTTACTCAGCCCACCTTCATACAAATTCTAATAGGTCAAGACAATGGGGTGGTCAAGTCCCCCTCCTTCAAGCAGGGAACAGAGACTTGGAGGTGTTAAATACTAGAGAGACTTCAGGAAGGAATCTCCAGGAAAAGCTTCTCTGACCCGGCCTGACCTGGTCAGTGGGTGGCGAAAAGAGAGGCGATAAAACTCCTGGAAGCAAGGAGGAAGCTCTCTTTGGTGCTAAGTCCATTAGAGCAAACAGAACTCTTAACTGAGGTCTGAAGGAGAAAGCCATTAACCATGTGTGGGCCTGAAGAGCTGGAGGAAGCTGCAAGGTAATGGTAACTGTAGAGATCTATAACATCCTAAGCTATTTTTAAAAATTGGATTTATATCCTGCACTCCCTGCAAGCAGACTCAGGGCAGGTCACAACAGTTAAAATACAACCATAGCAATAAATCCAGTTACAAATACAAATTCGTACAATGTTAGAATTCTGAAAAACAGCAACAATTGGCAGAAATCTCAGTTTCTAGTATCTATGGGCACTTCCGGTGCTGGGCATATGCTGACCCACTCAGCAGATGCCATGGGGCTCTCTAAAGGGCAATTCATCCAGGCAGTATAGGCAGGAGCCTGAGCTATGGAGCCTGTCCTATATTTTAACATCTGATAGGTCATGTATAGAGAGAGGGACAGAGGAATTGTGTTTTATCAATTTCTTTACCCATTTCTTTTGAACACCTTGCTTAATCTGGTGCTGTGCTTGTGAACATTTTCTCTTCAATAAATACTTTATAACTTTTGGTGCTGGGAGTGGTTCTCTGTACCACATAGACCTCCACTGTCTTGGATGTGCTATTTTAAAAGAAGTGCCAAGGGGAAGACAGGCAGTTGGCAAGTGGCTATTCCTCCAGGGGTGCATAAGGCAATAAATGGCCCCCGTGGTAACCTAGGCAATGGGCAGTGGGAGACACAGAGGCAGGACCTCAGAATTTGGAAGGGAAGGGAAGCTGGGAGCCCTGACCCTCCCAGTGGGCAATTCCTTATAAAGGTCAGTTGGTGGCAGTGGTTACCTGAGAGAAAAAGAAAAGGCTCTCTAGGTGTTGGGAAAACCTTGGCAGGCAGGGTTAAACAGGGCCTGCAGGCTGGAGCGGACCCATTCTGCTGCAGTGCGTGTGGGGAATTTTGTTTCTACAGAGGAGCGATCAGATTCTCTGAATACAGAAAAGCAATATGTTAGGGGTAGGAAAGTTTGAATTTTTCCCTTGACAGCTAGCTTTCTGCATGCAGTTAGTTGTGTTCATATGGAGTAAAAATCCAGATCCATTGTATAAAAAGCCACAGCACCTGCTGAGGGTCAGAGGGCCTAGCATAAGAATCATTTACCTGCTTTACAATTGCTGGTCATCGTGAAACAGAAACACATTTTATTTATCTAGCTTTCGTTCAGAAGTAGCCCTGCTCAGGTTGTTGTGGATCCAAGTATCCTGTCTCCAAAAGCGATTAGCCAGATGATTAAAGCAAGCCATTAGCAGGGCATGAAGACAGTAGCTGTCCCCTGCTGCTGAAGGTCCCCCCAGTGGCTGATGTTCAAAGGAAGACTGCCTCTGAACCTGGAAGTTCCATTTAGCTATTGTGGCCTGTCTTCTCCTCCATGATTCTGTCCTCTGCTCATCAGCCAGTGTGGTGTAGTGTGGTGCTGGACTAGGACCTGTGTTCAGATCCCCACTGGGTGACTTTGGACCAGCCAGTCTCCCCCAGCCATGCTCCGTAAGCTGCTTTGGGTCCCCATTGGAGACAGCAGTATGGTATCATTTTGTTTTTGTTTTATTTTTCGTATGTGTATGAGTGTGTGCACCTGGAAGTCATGGCGACCTCTGGTGACTGACCCCTACTGGGGGCCTGGAGGATATTCAGAGAGGTGGCTGAATAAAGCCTGCCCCCCTCTCCTGCCTCTGGTATTCCTTGGAGGTCTCCCATCCAAGTACTTGCCAGAGTCGACCCTGCTTAGCTTCCAAGTTTCTGACGAGATCGGGCTTGCCTGGGCTGTCCAGGTTGGGGCAGCAGTATGGTTTAAACGTTGAAAACAATAAACTGAGACACGGGGCAGTAGTGAGTGGGAGGGCATGCACCCCGATCCCCAGGGTCTTAAAATGCCCCTTCTAGTCTTCCTGGTGGACCATGGGGGGACCCTTGCCAAGCTGCGTGGTCAGGAGATGGCCTGTTGTATCCAGCCACTGTTCTTGAGGTGGGCGTGGAAGCCGGCACTTGCTGGGTGGAGTTTGACTCCTCTGGCAGCTGGGAGCAGCAGGTGTTGGCTGACCTTCTGCCCCAGATGCGATGCAGGGTGAGGGCTGTGTGCATTTGCCCAAGGTGCCGGTCTGTGGTCACAAGCCTCGGAAAAGGGGCAAAAGAGGCCACGGTCGAAAGACCTGAGAAGCTGGTGCAGGAGGCAGCCCATGGGCAACACCTGGCGTGGTGGCGAATCCACTGCCAGCAGAGACCTGCTCACTTAGGGGCCAAGGTGGGCCTGTGGGGGCTCCCATGGATGCCAGGCTGGGGGCGAATCCTGAATTTGCAAACGTAGAAGGAAAAGAAGAAGAGATTGGATTTATACCCCACCCGCCACTATCTGAAGGAGTCTCGGAGCAGCCTACAATCTTCTTTCCCTCCCCCTCCCCACAACAGACAACCTATGAGGGAGGTGGGGCCGAGAGAGCTCTTTCGAGAACTGCTCATGGGAGAACAGCTCTGAAAGAACTTGTGACTGACCCGAGGTCACCCAGCAGCTGCAAGTGGAGGAGCGGGGAATCAAGCCTGGTTCTCCCAGATTAGAGTCCATGCTCCTAACCACTACACCAAACTGGCTCCAAAATCTGTAGTCATCTCCGGGAGGCGTAGAACATAAGGGTGTGTGTGTGTATTGTAGCTATTTTATTTTAGAATAGTATAAGTAATATTTGTAATTCTTATTTTTGTCACCACAGTCTCATGGAGGTCAGGAGAGGTTCCTTCACTTCTCGTGTCCTGCTTTAATTTGATTTGACTTTTATGTGCCTGGCTTTTGATTTAATTGATCTGCTGCATGAATCGTGTTGTTTCAGTTGCCTCGGAAGCCGTGGTCACATTGCAAAACGCAGATCTTTCAAATAAAATCTTATGGGTGCGTATGCACACATAACCTCCTTTTTTAACATTTAAGCAAACGGGTGCGCGTGTGTACACACATGTCCTTAGATGTACAGGACAGTTACATTTTTATTTTATTTGCAAAACGTACAGCTTGCTTTTCAAGAAGGTCTTTAACACGCGTTCTGCAGCTTAAAATTTAAACCGGGAAAGTGCTGGAACCCTCTGGAAAATAATCCAGCAAGCATAGCCTCTGTGAAGCCCGCCAGCCAAATGGAATCGGCTGGTGGTGAGGCCTAGCCAACTTGCCTGTCTTCTGCTAGCTGCTGAGGGACGGCACCCAGGCTTCTTCCTCTCTGGGATCAGGAGGTCTTCTGGCCCCTGCCTCACCCACTGTGGCAGTTCAGCCTGCATTGAACATGCTGCAAATGGAAGAGTGCATTTTGTGCTGTCGCAGTGGATAACTTCAGGTGGCTTGAGGGAGTGAGCCAAGGGGCATGCAAGTCATACAGAACGGCTTCTCTAGTCTGGCCTGGGGGGAAATTCCTCCCCTTAGTAGCCTTCTTGTTCTTTGCTATCTTTTTTGCTTTGCCCACTTGGGCTGCTTGTGCAAGCCAAACTTTATCTTCTGGCTTTCTGTGCAGGAGGAACCAGGTGACACTTTGCGATTCCCAGAGGGGAGAAGCAACGAGGACGAAGGCCAGGCAAACTCCAGGATCCCCCAGCCACAGAAGGACGGAAAGCCCGTGAGTTTCTCTGCCCCACTGGAGATCTCCTTGACCCCCCTTAATGGAGCAAATGAGAACACTGGGCGATTCTGCATCTAGCATTAGTTCCACATTTTCTCAACTGGGAGGAAAAAGTGCAGCACAAAACCACACTCAGATACCCTGGGACAACAGCGCACTGACTGCAGAGTCACCCCTGAACGGCCATAAAACAGCATAAAACTATGCAGAAGGTACCATAAAACCCAATGATCAAAGGAAGTGAAAGCAGCATCGAGTGTGGAGGCTACCATAAAACCCAATGATCAAAGGAAGCGAAAGCGGCATCGAGTGTGAAGGCTACCATAAAATCCAATGATCAAAGGAAATGAAAGCAGCACACAATGCAGAGGGGAATTTCTGTTCCAGCGTGGGTTTTGTAAAACAGTGGAGGGAAAAATCAGTGCAGAATCACCCACTGTTTGTCAGTTGTGTTGAATCCAGGCAGCAATGGGGGTGGCGTGGGGGTGTTTCGGCCTGGCTGCTCCCTGCCCTCTCTCTGGTGGCTCCATTTACTGTACTTATATTCTGCTTATCTTGCTGAGACTCAAAGAGGAATACAAAGGCGGAAAGACACTGGAGTATAAGATATACTGCAAACAGTGCAGCAACTGGATTTCAAAAATCTGTGCAGTGCAGACAAGATAATGTATGCCGAGGGGTCCCCAGCCTTTTTGAGCCTGCGGGCACATTTGGGATTCTGATACGGCGTGGTGGGCGCAGCAACAGAATGGCTGCCACGGAATGGCTGCTGCAGGAGGCGGAGCCAGCCACGACACGACTGCCAGAGCTTAACTTCAGCAACACGGTGCAGATCCTTGTGCTGTGGCGGCAGCGGCCGCCAAAGCAACTTTTTAAAAAAATTGCACAGCCAATCAGATCTCCAGTAGTCAACCAGAAGTTTTCCTGGGCAGAAGCCCTACCTGGTCCTGCACACTTCCAAAAAACAATTGGTGGGCACCAGAAAAGGTATCCGCGGGTGACGTTGTGTTGGTGGACACCCCTGATACATGCAGTACACAGAGCAATAAGCCACAACCCTTTATGAAAGCACCCTCCTGCCGATTCCATTTACTACAAGCCTATTCCCTTTCCAGAAATGCCCTTCTGAACGACTGTGTTTTACAACTTCTCTGAAATGGTAGTCATCACTGCGGCTAATGAACTTTGATAAAGACTGCTCTGCCCTAGGTGTCTCACATCCCACACTGTTTGAGGCCATCTTGGAATCCAGTGGCAGTGAGTCCCGAAAGCTGTCACTTTGGGGGAAAGTGTCCGGGAACTGAAGAGAGGACTAAGGCTTGGGGGTGGGGGCGGGATCTTGTGACTAACCCAGATCCTTTCTCTTCTGCCTTGTCCAGCCCCTCCCGCCGCCTCCTCGTGTCCACAACAGTGAGGAAACACTTCTCAGTATGCTGCTGGCTTGGCATTTAAGTGGCTACCATACCGGCTACTACTTGGTGAGGCCTGGCTCTGGTGGGGTGGCGGGTCCTTGAACGCGCAGCCTGAGCAGTGGGAACTGGAATGTCATCCGCCGCTGCTGTGACACACAGTGGCGCATTCCTTGCTGTTCAGTGGTCAACGCTCTCCACTGTTCCTGTGGGAGGGAGGATTTTCTCTGGCGAACAAGATGATTAGGGGGCTGTTGGAGCACCTTCCCTATAGAGCAAAGGCTGAAGAGTCTTGGACTTTTCAGTTCATAAAGGGAAAAAGAGGTGGCGGTCACACATGTCAGATAACACGGGGGGGAAGCGAGGCTATTTCCCCCAGAGGAATTTGACCCGCAGTTGCGTGATCACACAGTCCTTTGAAGTCGTGGGGGCAGCCCACCACTGTGTGATTAGATGCAACTGTGGGTCCCCAATGCGCTTAAATGGGGAATCGATGAATCACATCTCGGCACTGAGGACTCCCTGTGGCGTGTGCGATGATGTGCATTCTGAGAAGGGGGGAAAAAACAATGGTACGGAGTCAGGATGGCCTGATCAGACCATCCCGACGCTATGAGAGCGCGCTGCAGCGATCAGACAGGGGAAAGTCCATCCGTGGCCTGTAGCAACCCACTTTCCCTGGTGTCTTTTTACTCCGCTTCTGCAACGGAGCAAAATGGGTTGCTGATGGGTGCGGGCCACTTCCCAGATGTTTGTGTCTGATCGCACCCTTTAAATCCACCCGGCATTCACGCCTATGGCGTGGCTAACTGTGCATGTGATCGCGCCCAGAGATGACTAAGGGGGGGGACATGATAGAGGTTTGTAAAATTATGTATGGGCTGGAGAGAGTTGACAAAGATAAATTTGTCTCCCGCTCCCAAAATACTAGAACTTGGGGGCATCCAACAAAGCCGATGGGCAGTAGGTTCAGGACAGACAAAAGGAAATACCTCTTTACACCGAGAGTGATTAAAAAGTGGAATTCGTTGCCAGAGGATGTAGTGATGGCCCAGGAATAAACAGCTTTAAAAGGGGATTAGATTGATTCATGGAGGAATAAGTCTATCAGTGGCTATTAGCCTTGGAGACTGAGGGGAACTTCCATGCTCAGAGGCACTAAACCTCTGAATCCGAGAGCCAGGAGGCAGCGTCGGGGGAAGGCTTCGGCCTCTGTGACCTGTTGTTGGCTCTCCAGAGGAACTGGTTGGCCTCTGTGTGAGGCAGGATGCTGGACTAGAGGGACCTCTGGTCTGATCCAGTAGGGCTCTTATGTTCTTATGTTCTCTGCCCAACCTGGATTCCCCCCTTTTTTGGACACAGAGGACGCCTCAGAAAACTTCAAGCCAATTTGTCCCCCCAAAAGTGTTTCCCTTTTGTCTGCTCATTCAGGGCCTACGACAGGGGCGGAGGGAGGTGGCCATTGCTGCTCCGAAGAAGAGGCCTCCGCAGCATCCGAGAGTCTCCGAGCACCGCTAGGAACACAGGTAGGTCCTTGAGGGGAAGAAGAGCCTGTTTCTTTGTCGCTGGGCAAAGGAGGCTAGCTCCGAGGACATCCGGAAATGAGCACAGAATACTTGTACGGATGTGATATCGATGCCTGAAGGGGCTTTTTTGTCGGGTAAAATGGAGGCGGGGGGAACGATGCAGGCCGCTTTGGATCCCCGTTGAGGGGAAAGGCAAGGTATAAAGGAAGTAACTAAAATTCAATTCAGTTTGATTTATTACGATCAAAGATCAGCAAATACCTTAAAATGTTACATACAGCTAACAGCGAGATACAGCCAGACAGTTGGTGCAGGTAAAAAATTTAGTGAAGACAATGTGGATTTTAAAATTTCCTCAGAAATAATAGTCTCCTGTCTGGTTAGGATAGCCATAGCCATCTTGACCTTAGCTGTAAGTTTCGTTACAAATATCTGCTGAAAGAAGAGTAGAATAAAACTGATTAGACCTGCCTGGGTCGGCGACGATTATTGGCGTAATATATTTAGAACGAATCTCGTGATTAAAATCGACAAGGTGAAAGAGCGTGCTCAGTTGCCTCGACCTGTCTGGAATGACGAGGACAGAGTCGGCTTGCGTATGAGGTATGTGCATATCTCCCTTGTAGGAAGGCAGTTGGGAGAGCATTTAATCGTGCTAGTGCGAATGCTCTGCGGTGCTTTGGGAGTTCTAACGAATGAAGGTAACTGGATGGAGCAAGCTTTTACGTTTTTATTTATCACCACTAAAAGCCGTGCTCTGTCCGTTTGGAGAGAAGTGTCCCATAATCTTTGTTTGACAACAGCTTTGGCTCCTTGAAATCCCAAGGTGTAAAAGGGCAGTACTAGAGAAGCCTGGAAGTGCCAGTTTGTATTCTATTGCAGAAATCCGGCTTGAGCAAAAACTATTATCTGAAAGGAATTAAATAAAATGAATCATTCCGAATCGGAACTGTGGTCTGCTTGTCGCAGCATTCCCAGTGGCTTTCCGAGGGGCCTGGCAGAGAGAGGCTTTTCGCTGCACCCTGAGATCCTTTACTGGAAGGTGCCTAGGATTTGAACCCAGGATCTTCTGCATAAGGAGCCGGTTTTCTGCCATGGAGCTGTGGCCCCTGCAGTGAAAGACAGGAGACCAGAGTTGGGGATTTTTGCTCATGAAGTTTGCCTTGACCAGATTCATGCTTTGGTCCATTGGAGCCTGGCTTGTCCGATCTGGTAGGCAGATGCTGTTCAGGATCTCAGGCTCAGAAATGTCTTTGGTGTAGTGGTTAGGAGGGCGGACTCTAATCTGGGGCAACCGAGTTTGATTCCCCATTCCTCCACATGCAGCTGCTGGTGTGACCTTGGGTCAGTCACAAGTTCTTTCAGAGCTGTTCTCTCAGCAGTAGTTCTCGAAAGAGCTCTCTCGGTCCCACCTACCTCCCAGGGTGTCCGTTGTGGGGAGGGAAAGGATATAGTAAGCCGCTCTGAGACTCCTTCGGGTAATGAAGCACAGGGTATAAATCCAGTCTCCTCCTGTAGAGGTCTCAATGCAGCTATCAATGACTACTTGAAAAAAATTCAGTAGACTACATTGCAATAGACTACAATATTATCCCTTATAATACCATCCCTTTGGGGTTCACGAGCCTTAATAACAGCCTGAATGGACCCTTCTTTCTCTCCAGACTTTTCTCCTGTCTGCTTTAGCCTCCTCCTCTGGTGCGGATCCCAGCCAAGACGGAACTCTTGCCTCTGCCTGGGGCATCTGCCCTCTGAGCCTGGTCACAGCCAGCCCTAAACCTTGGATGTGAGACCTGTGGAGGGACCCCACTGTCGTCCCCATCTGTACCAGATGTACGTCACATTTTCTCTTTCTCCAAAGACGAAGCCTCGTCTATTGTTCTTTTCCCCCAAAATAAAAACTTTTTTTCGATTTGGCAACTTCTGTGTGATGTCTCTGCTGAGAAGGGGCTGTGCTTCATCCCCCCCCCCCATGCCTCCCCATGATCCTATTTCCTATTAATCTCTTGGCTCAACAGAGTAACTTGCAAACAGTGAGTCAGACCCTCTGGGGACGGCCGTGGCTTGGCTTTCTCCAGTCCTGGAACAGAAAAAAGGGGAAAGCTTCTGTTTGCTTCGGAAGAGGCCGCATCCTGCTCATCTCCTCAGTGGCAGTTCCGAAATTCGAGATTCCTTGCAGGGTGGCAGCCAGTTATAAGCCTCCACAGAATGGGCAGTTAGAGAGCCAGTTTGGTGTCGCGGTGAAGAGCGGTGGACTCTAATCTGGAGAACTGGGTTTGATTTCCCACTCTTCCACATGCAGCCAGCTGGGTGACTTTGGGTCAGTCACAGTTCTCTCAGAGTTATTCTCTCAATAGCAGTTCTCTCTGCCCCACTTGCCTCACAGGGTGTCTGTTGTGGGGTGGGGAAGGGAAAGGAGATTGTAAGCCACTCTGAGTGAAGGGTGGGGTATAAATCCAACTTTTCTTCTTCTCCAATGTGGAGGGAAGATTCTCTGTGGAGTCCACTCTTCTTGGGAGTATCAGATTACGTTCCTGAGAATAACAAGTTTCTAGTCCTCGTAGAAAGGCCAGCAGTGTTCTTGGCCTGAGGGAGGGGTGCAGCTGCTTTGCTTCCTCATTTATGCATTTATACCCTGTCTTTTGCCCCAGTCATACCTCCACGTTCAGAGGCAGTCAGCCTCTGAATCCAAGTGCCAGGAGGCAACGTCGGGGAAAACTTCAGCCTCGGTGCCCTGTTGTCGGCCTTCCAGAGCAACTGGTTCGCCACTGTGTGAGACATGATGCTGGACTAGATGGACCACTGCTCTGACCAGCAGGAACCACTAGATGGACCACTGCTCTGACCAGCAGGAACCACTAGATGGACCACCACTCTGATCCAGCAGGGCTCTTCTTATGTTCTTATGAAGATCCAGAGTGGCTTGTTTCCTCCATTTTATCCTGGCAACAACCCTGTGAGCTGGTTTGGTCCAAGGTCACCTGTCCAGCTTCCATGGCAGAGTGGGAATCTGAGCCTGGGTTTCCCAGATCCTAGGCTGGCACTCCAACCCCTACACCACGTTGGCGCTCACGTTTCCTCTGGATGACTCCTTCGCTCGTGCTCTTTCTCAGCTTTTCCCCAAAGTCGTCGTCATTTCCACGCAGGAATTAAACGGCTCTTTGGGATCCCCGACTGCACACAGGAAGCACCGGCTATAGTTTTGCTGTGAACGCCGAAATAATTAATTAGCTGGCCATACCCGAAGGGAGAGGGAGAAGAGGGTGCTTTACCCTACTTCCCCTTCCCTCTTTCATTTCTCATCCATCCAGATGCTGTTACTTAGGGAACACATGAAGCAGCCTTATACTGAATCAAATCCCTCGGTCCATCAAGGTCAATCTTGTCTACACAGACTGGAAGCAGCTTTCCAGGGTCTCGGGTGGAGGTCTTTCACAACACCTGCCCCCCCCGCCCCAACAGGCCAAGGAGTCTTGCTGGAGATGCCAGGGATTGAACCTGGGACTTCATGCATGCCAAGCAGATGCTCTACCTCTGAGCCACAGCTGGTTGGGAGGCCCTTGGATGCCCATCCCTTTAAACTCATCTGATTGGTGGGCTCCTTCCCTCTTTCCCTTAGAGCAAACAGGGTCAGGTGTGGATTTCCAGCCTGGACTAACAATGGCAAGGTCTAATTTCAAGCGAGAAGGTTTCTAAGAGGAGGGCAGACTGGAATGGCAGTAATTTTTTTTTAAGAACCACTTTCTCCAGCATGGATTTGCCTGTTTTCTGATCAGAGGCCTGCTCTGGGTGTCCCCTCCATTGGAAGCTAGGGTGTTCAAGGACAGGGCCTTCTTAGTGTTGGTGCCCTACCTGTGGAATCCCCACCTTAGGGCCAGTCGCTCAGCACCCTTCTCCTTCCCTTCAGTAAGCTCAAATAATTTTATCGGGTTGAGCATTTGAGAAGGAAGAGTGAATTGTAAAGGTTTTGAGGGTCACCATGTTGCTGCTGTTTTATCCTAATGTTTTAGTCTCTTAGTGAATGTGAGAAGAGCCCTGCTGGATCAGACCAGCAGGCCAACTAGGTCCAGCACTCTGTTTAACGCAGTGGACAGCCAGATGCTTCGGAGGACCAACAAACAGAACTTGCTGAGTTTCTGTTTTATATTCTGTGGGCAGGGATGGGAAGTCTATCCAAATATGTATCCATTAGAAAGCTAGAAGAGATCTGAGATCAGGGAGTGGTGAATGGATCTGGCCTCCTGGCCCAAAACATTCTGAATTCTTTGAAAAGAATTCAAAAAGACTGTCAGTCTTCAAGCAGCAGCTGGAAGAACACTTAACAGGGATGCTCTAGACTGATCCTGCCTCGAGCAGGGGGTTGGACTAGATGGCCTGTATGGTCTCTTCCGATTCTTTGGAAAACCAGATGATTGAAAGTGGAACAGTAGGTTCTGAAAAGCCCAGCAATACAAATTGGCACACTGCCTTTTGGTGATGGGATTTTGGGCTTCCTTTGGGCATTGTAGCTTTGCCATTGGGTTTCCAACTCAACAGTGCCTCCTGTCCCTCTGCTGCTGCTTGTGAGATGTGCTGCCTTTTGGATACGGAAGCAGTCCTGCAGGAGTGGACGCCCGTAATTTTTGGCACTGTCTCCATCCATCTCAGCCCGGATGAAGCCTTCAGAGCGAGGAAATCCTCTGAAATAAGGTTTCTGATCTATGCTTATCTGCGTGTGCTTGGTTGGGCATTGCAGCTCAGGGAGCTAAGTTCCCAAGGGGCCTGTGGGGACTCGAGGAGCTGCCGTCATCCGGACTCCAGCCTCGACAATCCCTGAAGTGTCACGACAATTGTGTTGTAGTCTTTTTGAGATTCAGACCCACTCGTCACCTGGCCGGATGTCATGTTGAGCTTTAATGTGCTAGGAGCTGGTGCTTTTCAGTGCAGGACTGTGACAGATTGTGGGTGGCCAGATGGGGCCTCCTAGGTGTGAGGATTCTAATCTCGGAGAACGGGTTTGATTGCCCACTCCTCCACATGCAGCTGCTGGCGTGACCTTGGGACAGTCATAAGTTTTCTCAGCTGTTCTTTCACAAGCAGTTCTCGAAAGAGCTCTATCAGCCCCACCTACCTCACAGGGTGTCTGTTGTGGGAGGGGAAGGGAAAGGAGATTGTAAGCCCCTCTGAGACTCCTTCGGGTAATGAAGGGCAGGGTATAAATCCAATCTCTTCTTCTTCTGGCATTCATCCATCACCTCATAACTCCTTTGGTTCAAAATAAATTGGATAGTTTTTGTCTCCCGCCCCACACACACACACACCATAACTATCAGAGAGTCACTTGGCATAACTCTTTCCCCCATCCACTGAGGAATAAAAGACAGAAACTTTCTCCAGGGTTCCTAAGTTTGTATAGGCCTCATGACAGCCACTGAAATGTCAATTGGTACTGTACTACTGGGAGGAAAGGTGGCACGGTACAGCTCAGTCTTGGAAGTTAAGCAGGGTCAGCCTTGGGAGACCTGCAAGGAAAACTGCCAAGGAAGGCCATGGCCAACCACCTCTGCTTCTCACTTGCCTCAAAAGCCCTTTGCTAGGGTCACCACAAGTCAGCTGCAACTTGGCAGCTAATTCAGAGTGTGGCAGCCAGATTATCCGGATCTCACCTCTTTCGAAAACAGCTGTGTTGGTTGTCAGTTCAAAACCTTGGTTATAACCTTTAAAGCTTTTCATGGCCTAGGAGCTGCATATCTGGGGAACCGTTTCGCTCCTTGCATGCACCAATGCATGCACCCTCTGTCTATTGTAGTAGAAATCCATTGCCTTTGTTGGGGCCTAATGAGATCCTGTCGAGCTTCCTCAGGATGTCTAATTGAGAAGTTTCATGCTGGAATCCCCTCTGAAGTTTTGTAAAGAATGGCAAATTTCGTCATGGCAGCCACTGTGTTAACTTTGTGTACATTTGATCTTTGCAGAGAGATGTTGCAGGCTGGGCCACTTGCTTCCCATGGCCTTTTGACCCACTTCTCTCTGACCCTATATATCTGCCCATTAAGGGTCTACTTCCTGCACCGGATGGAGTGGGCTCCATCCCACCCAAGTTTCTGCCACGATGAATCTGTTAGTTCCATCTGGCAACATTGAGATCTTTCCTTGTTTTTCCCCCCCAATAGCACACACACAGCAGGGCTACCCCTCTGTAATGAGATACAAATTGGACACCAGGGTGGTGGGAGGCCGAACAACCTCACTACCCCGATTCCCCTTGTCTGTGGACTTTCAGCTTTAATTTCTGCCAGAGGGTATTTACTTTAGGATATTGGGTCAGGTGAATTCTCCAGCAGTGACGCCAGAAAGAGATGCAATCCAATTAAAGCTATTTCTAAAACGTCCTTGGGGAGGATGGAGATGGGCCCCCAATAATCCTACATTCTCGCGGCAGGAAATAGATATCGCCCGCTTCTGCTCTTTGTCAATACAGAGTTTGAAAAATTCATCACAAAGGGAAGGAGAGGGTTATCCCCTGTGGCAGACGCAAGGCGCCATAAATAATGATGGGATGATCTTTCCAGACAGCAGCTAGGACCGCTCCCCCTTTCCCCAGACCACCCACCCTTCGTGCCAACGGGAATAACTAAAATTGTGACCACGCACCAGTGGACACAGTGGCTTCCACCAATCGGGTTGCCAAAGAGGCACAAAGCATGAAGGGCAAACTGATATAAAGCTCCTGCCCTCCTCATCCACCAGAGGAAGCCTTAGATGAGGAGCAGAAGTCTGTCCTCTTCTTTGACTTGGGAGTTCAGCACCATGGCTAGCTCCAGGCTCTATATCCTCTGCTTTGGGTGCTCCCTTCTCTTACTCCTGGGGGCTTGCGAGGAATCGACCGAGATCAGGGGCACCGGTGATGGGGCTGATGAAAGCCAGGAGGAAAAAGAAATGGTAAACGAGGTGGGGAGAGGAATTCAAACGGAAGCGTCTTGTGCCCAGGTTTCTCAGTGTTGCTGCTTGATGCTTGTTTTGCAAGATGTCTTTGTGTATCTGGTTCCAATTTTTGTTTGCAAGACTGTAGGCAAGGCCTGCTTCCCCCCCCTTTTTCTTTTCCTAACACTTATAATTAATATCTAATAATATAATGTCTATAATAGATCTGAGCATGTCACGTTTGGGTTCTGTTCTACACTGGAGCCTTTGGGGTTGCTCGCCACTGTTTCTGAGGCTTCCTAAATGGGTAGAGAGACTTCTCTGCTGAGATGCAGGACTGAGCAGTTCTTTCTTTCTTTGGTGGAGAGAGCAGGAGATTGTTTCGAACCGTGATGAACTAGAAGTTGTAGAGACCCAGGTTCAAATCCAATCAGCTATGAAGCTCATTGAGTGATCTTGCTTGGTCAACTCCCCGTTGGCTTAACTGACCTCAAGAGCCAGTTTGGTGTAGTGGTTAGGACTGCAGACTCTAATCTGGGAGAACTGGGTTTGATTACCCACTCCTCCACATGCAGCTGCTGGTGTGACCTTGGGTCAGTCACAAGTTCTTTCAGAGCTGTTCTTTCAGGAGCAGGTCTTGAAAGAGCTCTCTCACCTAGCTGTCTGTTGTAAGGAGAAGGAGGGGAATGGAAAGGAGACTGTAAGCCACTCTAAGACTCCTTCAGGTAGTGAAGGGTGGGGTATAAATCCCATCTCTTCCTCTTCTTCTTTTGAGGGAAAATAGGGAGAACCTCCCCACATCTGTTACTCTGTGCTTCTTTGGGAAATGGTGGGATATAAGGTTTATGTGGTTTTCTTTTTAGCACCCAGTTCAAATCATCTTATTCTCTCAGGGCTAATTACTTAGGAGAATGGGGTATGATTCAAGAAGGCCCCAGAACAGGTAAGGCCTCTGTCCCAAACTAGACAAGTGAGATTAAGTAAATTATTATAACAAAACAATGTAGTGGTAACACGCTAAACACTGAAATGCAATTTGAGTGGTCAGTGTTACCAGTTCAGTTGTAGTTTGGTTGTTCTCTCTTAACTTTCACCTGGTTTTTCTAACTCTTTTTTAAGCTTGGTTTGTAGACTTGGGGGGGAGGGAGTTTAACTGCTTAAATACAGTAATTATCTTGGAAGAAGTTTCCTTGACAAAACGCCTGGGGTACAGTCTAGCCACTTGGAATCCCATTGTTTTCAGTGGAAGTAATCTCAACGTGGTGTAGTGGCTAAGAGTGGTGGACTCTAATTTGGAGAATGCCCCCCCCCTCCACAAGAAGCCTGCTCAATGACCTCGCGCCAGTCACACTCCTCTTAGAACTGTCTCATCTCCACCTATCTCACAAGGTGCCTTTTGGTTAAGCTAGCGTAGTGTATTGGTTAAGAGCGGTAGACTCTGCTCTGGAGAAGTGGGTTTGATTCTGCCACTCCTCCACATGAAGCCTGCTGGGTGATCTTGGGCCAGTCAGAGTTTCTCTCAGAACTCTCTCAGTCCCACTTACCTGACAAGGTGTCTGTTGTGGGGAGAAAAAGGGAAGGTGATTGTAAGCCACTCCTTAAAGTAGAGAAAAGTGGAGTATCAAAACCTACTCTTCTTCTTTCTCTTTGGCTGGATTATGGCCACTGTTGGCCAATAATGCCTTGCTTGATTTTGGCTCCTCTCCTTTCGCCTTTGTTGTGCTGGTAGATGCTGTTCCCTGCTTTCTGCTCTGACGCTATATTTATTTCAGCATGAAAGTGTTGGACATTTGTACTATAACCACAAACTCTGACATGTGTACCAACTGTATGCAGTCACTGAGTTTAATGCAGTTGCCCACAGTTGTGTGCTACAAACTCCTGAAGAGTAGACAGTTTTAGATGATAATTCCACACCATGGAGGCAGGGGTATTCAGTGGACAAAAACCCTAAAGAAATACGTCACTGTGCTGAAACTGGGCTGTTCATATTGTTCTGTTGTTACTAAGACTCAAGGGCACGATTCACCAAAGTGTTCTCATATGCAAACCAGGTTCTTATTCTATAATTTAATTTCCTGTACAGTACCTCTAAGGTCTTTCATCTGTAGAATGACAGCTCTTTCTCAATTGTGTTTAATATTCTGCCCATCTTTGCAAAAGATTACTTTACTTATTTAAGATATGACAAAGCTGCTATTTATTTAGATTCTCACTGCCACTACTGCCTGTACTGAAATTTTAGTCTTTTGAAAATTTTATGAATCCGGTGACCCATTCACTTTGACCTTTTAGGGTGGGATGGGGACAGCCCTAGAAATCTTTTGCAAGAAGCACTGAAATAATTGATTGTCTCACACAGGAAACATACTTGACCAAATTGAAGACTGCTTGGGCAGAAGGGAAAGTCACAATCTGGCAGCAATCGTCAAGAATTTACTTGAGAAACTGACCAAATGTCTAATTTGATTGCAATTAGGAAGACACTTCAGCATGGAGTCCCCGAAACCAGCTGCCTGTGCATGTTCCTGTTTCAAAGTAGTCAAGGACTATTTCGGGGAGGTTAAGAGGTTAACATTCTAGAAGATCTTGAGCCTGTGTGTACATAGCAGGCTGAATGCTTAACTGAGCATGCGCAGAATCTGGGTTGAAGAATGTTGCATGGGAAATGGTGCTTGCAAGACTCATAATGCAGCCAACCATTACGAGCTGGACAAATTTCTATACTAAACGGCACAAATTCATAAATGACCTAAAATTAGAACTGTTCCCTTCTGCTATTCTTGCAGTACCTGTGATCACCACATGGGGGACATCCCACAATGCTGTCTCTGTGCTGTAACTTTTTTTTTTTTTTGCTAGCAATGGTTAACAGTGGTTTGCTCTCCCTAAGCGTACTCTCATTTGAATTGCAGATGGAAGCACTGCAGGAGGTCTTGGAGAAACTGAGGAGCAGCCAGCTGCTGCCACCGCTTGAAAAGAAGTTAGGGTGGGTGCCTTCGGTAAGCAGCAGGGAGTGGGCAGGGGTCTGCTTTGGCTTTCTGTGGCTCGTGTAGATCTATCCCGTAGAGTTGCCAGCTTCCGCGTGGGGCCTGGAGATCTCCCACTATTACAGCTGATCTCCAGGCGACAGAGACCCCTTCCCCTGGAGAAAAATGGCTGCTTTGCAGGGTGGACTCTAGTCTATGGCATATAGAGAAGAGATCGAATTTATACCCTGCCCTTCACTACCCGAGGGAGTCTCAGAGCGGCTTACAAACTCCCTTCCCCGCAACAGACACCCTGTGAGGTAGGTGGGGCTGAGAGAGCTCTGACAGAAACTGCTCTTTTTCAAGAACAGCTGTGCCAGAGCTTGTGACTGACCCAAGGTCACATCAGCAGCTGCAAGTGGAGGAGTGGGGAATCAAACCCGGTTCTCCCAGATTAGAGTCCGCGTGCTTAACCACTACACCAAACTGGCTCTCTCCTCACCTCCCCATGCTCTGCCCCTTAAACCTCCAGGTATTTCCCCACCCAGAGCTGGCAACCCCGCCCATGGCCAGAGCCTTGAAGGCTGCTGCAGCTACAACCCATGTACTCCAAGAGGAGCCACAGTTTTCTTTAAATCAATAGAATTATTGTGGGTTATCCAACATGCTGATCATAATGTAAGAGATTAATGGCTTCGGCCCTGGAGGATTTGCTGGAAGTCCCTGCAGCATCCAGCTACGAGGGTCATCACAGGCAAGGCTCCCTCTAAGCTGTGAAGTCTTGTGAGCAAAAAGTCTACATTGCGAGCTACTGGTATTAAAGTTGTGAGCGAGCGCTTTGGCTACTGCATAAATTAGTTTGCTCTGGAGCCCTCCTTCCTGAGCTAAGACAGAAATGTGCGAGCCAGAGGCTAAAAAACTGTGAGCTAGCTCACACTGACTCAGCTTGGAGGGTACACTGATCACAAGCCATGTGAACACTCCCGTCGGCTTGGCGTCCCCTGTCAGCTGTTTTGGGTGGTCCACACCCCTCCTGACTGCTTCGTAGTCTCTCATCTGATGCTGAAGAGAGGCACTTCCCCAGCGTCTGTGTCCTTAGCTTTGCCGTCTCTGTCCCTCTCTGAACTCTGCCGGCATCTCTTCTTCTAAGTCTGGTTTTCTTCTCCCTCCTCTTGGCCGGTTTGGCGTAGTGGTTAAGTGTGCGGACTCTAATCTGGGAGAACCAGGTTTGATTCCCCACTCCTCCACTTGTACCTGCTGATGTGACCTTGGGTCAGTCACAAGCTCTGGCACAGCTGTTCTCTGAAAGAGCAGTTTGTGTTAGAGTTCTCTCAGCCCCACCTACCTCACAGGGTGTCTGTTGTGGGGAGGGGAAGGGAAAGGAGTTTGTAAGCCGCTCTGAGACTCCAAGTGAAGGGCGGGGTATAAATCCAATCTCTTCTTCTTCTCTCCCCCTTTCTTCTTCCACAGTTCACCTGTCAATCTGGCCCCCAGCTGTTCTCTTGCCTCTGTTAAATGCCTTGCCTGCTCTTGTGGGCCTCACCTCCTTGTCAGCAGGCTGTGGCTGGTCTGCTGCTTACACATGGCCTTACAGTAAAAACCCTGTGCATGTTTATTCAGCAGTTAAGTCTTACCACGTTCAATTATTTTCTAAGTATTTAAGTATAGGATTGTAATTTAGAACACACTGAATCATTTTATTGTATGTGAGCCATGCTATAATGAGCCATCCTATAAGGATAGGCAATTATGGGGTGGGAAGAAATGAAAGGAGAAATCTTGCTACATTTAGTAAGTCAGCCCCAAGGAGACAGTGATTCATAAGGGAGAGGTATCAGCTGGTAGGAACAATTTAGGCAGCAAGTTCCCCTCCTGGAATTTCCAAAAGAAAGGTGAGAGAGACTGTGCGTCTCTAATGTGGAATGGGGTAGTTTGGTCATGTTCATCTCCCTCACACAAAGGTACTCACTCTGTTTCCCTTTTGTTGTTGTTGTTGTTCAGTCGCACAGTCGAGTCCGACTCTTCGCGACCCCATGGACCAGATTACGCCAGGCCCTCCTGTCTTCTGCTGTCCGCTGAAGTTTGCTCAATTTCATGTTTGTTGCATCGATGACACTGTCTAATGATCTCATCCTTTGCCGTCCCCTTCTTCTTTGACCTTCAATCTTTCCCAGCATCAGGGTCTTCTCCAGTGAATGCTTCCTTCTCATTTGGTGGCCAAAGTATTTGAGCTTCAGCTTCAGGATCTGGCCTTCCAGGGAACAGTCAGGGTTGATTTCTTTTAGGATTGACTGATTTGATCTCCTTGCAGTCCAAGGGACTCTCAAGAGTCTTCTCCAGCACCATAGTTCAAAAGAATCTATTCTTCGGCGCTCGGCCTTCCTTATAGTCCAACTCTCGCAGCCATACATTACTACGGGGAATACCATTGCTTTGACCATGCGGACTTTTGTTGGCAAGGTGATGTCTCTGCTTTTTATCATGCTGTTTAGGTTTGCCATCGCTTTCCTCCCAAGGAGCAGGCGTCTTTTAATTTCATGGCTGCAGTCACCATCTGCAGTGATCTGAGATCCTAGGAACGTGAAGTCTGTCACTACTTCTACGACTTCCCCTTCTATTTGCCAAGGAGTGATGGGGCCAGATGCCATGATCTTAGTTTTTTTGATGTTGAGCTTCAAGCCCACTTTTGCACTCTCCTCTTTCATCCTGAGCAAGAGGCTCTTTAGGTCCTCTTCACTTTCTGCCATCAGAGTGGTATCGTCTGCATATCTGAGGTTATTGATCTTTTCCCCAGCAATCTTAACTCCAGCTTGTGATTCATCCAGGCCAGCATTTCGCATGATGTACTCGGCATATAAATTAAATAAGCAAGGTGACAATATACATCCTTGTCGTACTCCTTTTCCTATGCTAAACCAATCAGTTGTTCCATATCCGGTTCTAACTGTTGCTTCTTGACCCTTATACAGGTTTCTCAGGAGACAGGTGAGGTGGTCTGGTACTCCCATCTCTTTAAAAACCTGCCATAATTTATTGTGATCCACACAATCAAAGGCTTTAGCATAGTCAATGAAGCAGAAGTAGATGTTTTTCTGGTACTCTCTTGCTTTCTCCATAATCCAGCGAATGTTGGCAATTTGATCTCTAGTTCCTCTACCTCTTCGAAACCCAGCTTGTACTTCTGGCAGTTCTCTATCCACGTACTGTTGGAGCCTAGCTTGTAGGATTTTGAGCATGACCTTGCTAGCGTGTGAAATGAGTGCAATTGTGCGATAGTTTGAACATTCCTTGACGTTGCCCTTCTTTGGGATTGGAATGTAAACTGACCTTTTCCAATCCTGTGGCCACTGTTGTGTTTTCCAAATTTGTTGGCAAATTGAGTGCAGCACTTTAACAGCATCTTCTTTTAAGACTTTGAATAACTCAGCTGGGATACCATCACCTCCACTAGCTTTGTTGTTAGTAATGCTTTCTAAGGCCCATTTAACTTCACTTTCCAGGATGTCTGGCTCGAGGTCAGTGATTATACCATCGTGGTTGTCAAGGACATTGAGGTCCTTCTTGTATAGTTCTTCTGTGTATTCTTGCTATCTTTTCCTAATCTCTTCTGCTTCTGTTAGGTCCCTACCGTTTTTGTCCTTTATCATGGCCAGCTTTGCATGGAACGTTCCCTTGATTTCTCCAATTTTCTTGAAGAGATCTCTAGTCCTTCCCAATCTATTGTTTTCCTCTATTACTCTGCATTGTTCATTCAGGAAAGCCTCCTTATCTCTCCTTGCTGTTCTCTGGAAATCTGCATTCAGTTGGGCAAATCTTTCCTTTTCCCCATTGCCTTTAGCTTTCCTTCTTTCCTCTGCTATGTGTAAAGCCTCATCAGACAGCCACTTTGCTTTTTTGCATTTCTTTTTCTTTGGGATGGCGGTGAGTGCTGCCTCCTTTACAATGTCACGGACCTCTGTCCATAGTTCTTCAGGCACTCTGTCTATCAAATCTAGTCCCTTAAACCTATTCTTCACCTCTACTGTATATTCATCGGGGATGCGATCTAGGTCAAATCTGAATCGCCTTGTGGTTTTCCCAACTTTCTTCAATTTAAGTCTGAATTTTGCAATGAGTAGCTCATGATCTGAGCCACAGTCAGCTCCAGGTCTTGTTTTTACTGACTGGATAGAGCTTCTCCATCTTTGACTGCAAATTATATAGTCAATCTGATTTCGGTGTTGCCCATCTGGTGATGTCCATGTGTAGAGACGCCTCTTAGGTTGTTGGAAAAGGGTGTTTGCTATGACCAGCGTGTTCTCTTGACAAAACTCTGTTAGCCTTTGCCCTGCTTCATTTTGTTCTCCAAGGCCAAACTTGTCTGTTATTCCGGTTACCTTTTGATTTCCTACTTTAGCATTCCAGTCCCCTATGATGATGAGGACATCATTTTTTGGTGTTAGTTCTACGAGCTGTTGTAGGTCTTCGTAGAACTGGTCCACTTCAGCCTCTTCTGCAGCAGTGGTTGGGGCATAGATTTGGATTACTGTGATATTGAATGGTTTGCCTTGGATTCGGACCGAGATCATTCTGTCATTTTTGAGATTGTATCCCAATACTGCCTTTCTCACTCTCTTGTTGACTATAAAGGCAACACCATTTTTTCTATGGGATTCCTGGCCACAGTAGTAGATATAATTGTCTTCTGAGTTAAATTCGCCCATTCCTGTCCACTTTAGTTCACTGATTCCCAAGATGTCGATGTTCATTCTTGCCATCTCATTTTTGACCACGTCAAGCTTACCTTGATTCATAGATCTTACATTCCAGGTTCCTATGCAGTATTGTTCTTTGCAGCATCGAACTTTCCTTTCACCGTCAGACACATCCACAACTGAGCGTCCTTTCGGCTTTGGCCCAGCCGCTTCACTCTTTCTGGGGTTACTCGTACTTGCCCTCTGCTCTTCCTCAGTAGCATATTGGACACCTTCCGACCTGAGGGGCTCATCTTCCGGCGTCATATCTTTTAGCCTTTTGTTACTGTCCATGGGGTTTTCTTGGCAAAAATACTGGAGTGGGTTGCCATTTCCTTCTCCAGGGGATCACGCTTGGTCTGAGTTCTCTGCTGTGGCCTGTCCGTCCTGGGTGGCCCTCCACGGCATAGCCCACAGCCTCATCGAACCACGCAAGCCCCCTCGCCACGACAAGGCAGTGATCCATGAGGGAGTGTTTCCCTTTAGACCCTGGTAAAGTGAGGAGGAACAAGAGGTGAATGTATCTTCATTAGGGCTGCCAACTCTGGGTTGAGGAATACCTGGAGATTTTGGGGGTGGAGCCTGGGGAGGGCGGGGTCCTCTGCAGGCTATATTGCCATAGAGTCCCCCCCCAAAAAGCAGCCATTTTCTCCAGGGGGGAGTCTTTCTGTTGCCTGGAGATTAGTTGTAATTCTGGGAGCTCTCCAGGCCCCACCTGGAGGTTGGCAAGCTCAGTCCCCATCCCTGCCAGAGTTCTCTTCAGCTTTTACCAGCCACTGCTAAGGATCTCCTATCTAGACCAAAATGTCAGTCCCCAACCTTTTTGAGCCTGTGGGCACCTTCAGAACTCTGACACAGTGTGACGACCGGGGCAATCACAAAATGGCTGCCATGGAAGGCAGAGCCAATGACAAAATGTCAGGAAGTGAAGTCATGCACAACTCTAATAGTAAACCTGAGCTGGAGTGGCTGATTGGCTACTTGGAAATTTTGAAGGTGTCCATCTTTAAAGTTTTTGTTGAAACCAGTTGTTACTGGTCTCACAATTAAAAGGATCGTCAGCTCTTGGAAACGAGATTTTGAAACAGCAAATATTGATTGCCTGATGGGTTAAAAGATCCCTGGTTTGATGTTACTTCATGACCCTCAAGGAAGCCCGAGCAGAAGAATAATCTTATTTCAAGAGTTCTTGCATTTATGGACTTCATGTATTCCTACTTTATTCTAGGACTGACCATACGGTATTAGTGATGGTTGGAATGGACTTCTCTAAATTTTCTATGAAGAACGTCGTATGCCAATAATTGGGACAGCATATAAATGTTGTAGTCATAGAAGTATTAATCACATTGACTTTTTGTAAATAGGCACTTTATTACTTTAAATGTATTCTTTATAATATCATATATGATTTTCACAATTTCTGAATTTGTTTTGGCTTAAACATCTTTTCCAGCATACACACATCTTACTTCCAGTCACACAATGGAAATCCTTGTGCTGTGGTGGGCAGCTGCTGCCAATACAATTTTTTTTTTTTTTTTGCATTTGCACAGCCAATTAGAAGCCCTGCAGGGCAAAAACCTTACCGGGCCAGGGCTCTTTTTGTAGCAGGAACTCCTGTGCATATTAGGGGTGGGGACTGAGTACAGGAGTGGCCTAAGATGGCCCAAAGGGTACAGATAAGCCAATTTCTAGTCACTACTTAAAAGCTACAGCCACAAAGCAGTATCTCTTAGGGGGGGAAGGGTTATTTGGGGTTTTGTTCCATATGTTTTAAATTGTGATTGGTGAGCTGCCTGGAGCTATGGGGCACGATAAGTATTTTTAATTCATACCATTATGGGCTCTTTTTGTGGCAGGAACTCCTTTGCATATTAGGCGACACACCCCTAATGTAGCCAGTCCTCCCAGAGCTTACAGAGCTCTTCTTACAGGGGCTACTGTAAGCTCTTGGAGGATTGGCTACATTAGGGGTGTGTCACCTAATATGCAAAGGAGTTCCTGCTACAAAAAGAGCCCTGCCTGGCCCCACCCAGTTTCTGAAACACGTAGGTGCCAGGAAAGGTGTTGGCAGTTACCATGGCACCACTTTTGGGAACCCCTGGACTAAAGCCTCACCTTAAGAAGGGCTCCAAAAGTGTACCAAGATGGCCACCGTGCTGGTGAACTGCCCGACTGTCCCACAGCCTGCCTTGGGATGCTCCACACACAAGCCTGTCTCAAATTTAACTAAATCACGAGAATCACAGAATTAAACACATCCTTTTGATAATCTCTATGGGGCATCTGGTTGTGGGGGGAAAGAGGCCCTGCCCCCAGTGTATACCTGTAACCCTTCCCTTCCCCCTTACAGTGTGATGCAGGTGAACAGTGCGCAGTGCGGAAAGGGTCTCGCATCGGCAAACTTTGCAACTGCCCCCGCCGAACATCGTGCAACATGTACATCTTGAAATGCTTGTGAGGACACCGGCAAGGGGCGTGTGAGGGCGTGTGTCTTGGATGGAACCGTGGTGTCCAGTCCCAGGTGAGGAGAAGCTTCATTAATAAACTTCCTCCAGTCCACACACCCCACCTCTGCTCCAACCTAGCTGTGTGCTGGGAGTTCTGTGGCTAAATCCCCCAGCCTTTTAAAACAGTTCTCATGCCTGTGGGGCCCCCCGTGTACCCAAAAATGGAGTTTTAAAAAACCTGCTGGGATTCCAGCCACAGAAGAGGCGGTATGGCCTCAAGAGGAAAACGTCCAGCCTTAGGGAATGTTCTACTGCCTTCTGGGAAATTCCAGGACTGTCATATGAACACCCAGTTTGCCAGGGATGCAGTTTCTATGACAGTCCGAGGAAGCCCAGACACTAGTGCCCACTGAGATGCTTGCTGGAGGTTACAAAAAAAACCCCACACCTCTGGATCAACATATATGTATGTATCTGTGGAAGTTTGGTAGAGGACCTTCCCCGTTATGTTTTAAACTGCCCTCTACACCTGGAGCCTAGGGGAAATGTTCTTGCCAACATTTTATCTAGTTGCTGTAGATTTTCCGGGTTGTGTGGCCGTGGTCTTGGCATTGTAGGATCTGACGTTTCACCAGTAACTGACTGGCATCCTCAGAGGTGTAACACAGAAAAATGGAGTACTCTGTGTCAAGGTGAGAAGAAAAATGGTAGTCAGGTAATTTATATCTACTCAGGAAGGTGGGGTAGGGCTGAGTCATTATCTTGTAGGAGTTCCCCAGGCTTTTGTTGTTCAGTCGCACAGTCGAGTCCGACCCTTCGCGACCCCATGGACCAGAATGACACGCCAGGCCCTCCTGTCTTCCGCTGTCCGCTGAAGTTTGCTCAATTTCATGTTCGTTGCATCGATGACACTGTCTAACCATCTCATCCTTTGCCGTCCCCTTCTTCTTTGACCTTCAATCTTTCCCAGCATCAGGGTCTTCTCCAGTGAGTGCTCCCTTCTCCTTTGATGGCCAAAGTATTTGAGCTTCAGCTTCAGGATCTGGCCTTCCAGGGAACAGTCAGGGTTGATTTCTTTTAGGATTGACTGATCTGATCTCATTGCAGTCCAAGGGACTCTCAAGAGTCTTCTCCAGCACCATAGTTCAAAAGAATCTATTCTTCGGCGCTCGGCCTTCCTTATAGTCCAACTCTCGCAGCCATACATTACTACGGGGAATACCATTGCTTTGACCATGCGGACTTTTGTTGGCAGGGTGATGTCTCTGCTTTTTATCATGCTGTTTAGGTTTGCCATCGCTTTCCTCCCAAGGAGCAGGCGTCTTTTAATTTCATGGCTGCAGTCACCGTCACCATCTGCAGTGATCTGGGATCCTAGGAACGTGAAGTCTGTCACTCCTTCTACGACTTCCCCTTCTATTTGCCAAGGAGTGATGGGGCCAGATGCCATGATCTTAGTTTTTTTGATGTTGAGCTTCAAGCCCACTTTTGTGCTCTCCTCTTTCACCCTGAACAAGAGGCTCTTTAGGTCCTCTTCACTTTCTGCCATCAGAGTGGAATCGTCTGCATATCTGAGGTTATTGATCTTTTCCCCAGCAATCTTAACTCCCGCTTGTGATTCATCCAGGCCAGCATTTCGCATGATGTACTCTGCATATAAATTAAATAAGCAAGGTGACAATATACATCCTTGTCGTACTCCTTTTCCTATGCTAAACCAATCAGTTGTTCCATATCCGGTTCTAACTGTTGCTTCTTGACCCTTATACAGGTTTCTCAGGAGACATGTCAGGTGGTCCGGTACTCCCATCTCTTTAAGAACCTGCCATAATTTATTGTGATCCACACAATCAAAGGCTGGCTTTAGCATAGTCAATGAAGCAGAAGTAGATGTTTTTCTGGTACTCTCTTGCTTTCTCCATAATCCAGCGAATGTTGGCAATTTGATCTCTAGTTCCTCTACCTCTTCGAAACCCAGCTTGTACTTCTGGCAGTTCTCTATCCATGTACTGTTGGAGCCTAGCTTGCAGGATTTTGAGCATGACCTTGCTAGCATGTGAAATGAGTGCAATTGTGCGATAGTTTGAACATTCCTTGACATTGCCCTTCTTTGGGATTGGAATATACACTGACCTTTTCCAATCCTGTGGCCACTGTTGTGTTTTCCAAATTTGTTGGCAAATTGAGTGCAGCACTTTAACAGCATCTTCTTTTAAGACTTTGAATAACTCAGCTGGGATATCATCACCTCCACTAGCTTTGTTGTTAGTAATGCTTTCTAAGGCCCATTTAACTTCGCTTTCCAGGATGTCTGGCTCGAGGTTAGTGATTATACCATCGTGGTGGTCAAGGACATTGAGGTCCTTCCCTTCTTGTATAGTTCTTCTGTGTATTCTTGCCATCTTTTCCTAATCTCTTCTGCTTCTGTTAGGTCCCTACCGTTTTTGTCCTTTATCATGGCCAGCTTTGCATGGAACGTTCCCTTGATTTCTCCAATTTTCTTGAAGAGATCTCTAGTCCTTCCCAATCTATTGTTTTCCTCTATTACTTTGCATTGTTCATTCAGGAAAGCTTCCTTATCTCTCCTTGCTGTTCTCTGGAAATCTGCATTCAGTTGGGCAAATCTTTCCTTTTCACCGTTGCCTTTAGCTTTCCTTCTTTCCTCTGCTATGTGTAAAGCCTCATCAGACAGCCACTTTGCTTTTTTGCATTTCTTTTTCTTTGGGATGGCGGTGATTGCTGCCTCCTTTACAATGTCACGGACCTCTGTCCATAGTTCTTCAGGCACTCTGTCTATCAAATCTAGTCCCTTAAACCTATTCTTCACCTCTACTGTATATTCATCAGGGATGCGATCTAGGTCAAATCTGAATGGGCCTTGTGGTTTTCCCAACTTTCTTCAATTTAAGTCTGAATTTTGCAATGAGTAGCTCATGATCTGAGCCACAGTCAGCTCCAGGTCTTGTTTTTACTGACTGGATAGAGCTTCTCCATCTTTGACTGCAAATTATATAGTCAATCTGATTTCGGTGTTGCCCATCTGGTGATGTCCATGTGTAGAGACGCCTCTTAGGTTGTTGGAAAAGGGTGTTCGCTATGACCAGCGTGTTCTCTTGACAAAACTCTGTTAGCCTTTGCCCTGCTTCATTTTGTTCTCCAAGGCCAAACTTGTCTGTTATTCCGGTTACCTTTTGATTTCCTACTTTAGCATTCCAGTCCCCTATGATGATGAGGACATCATTTTTTGGTGTTAGTTCTATGAGCTGTTGTAGGTCTTCATAGAACTGGTCCACTTCAGCCTCTTCTGCAGCAGTGGTTGGGGCATAGACTTGGATTACTGTGATATTGAATGGTTTGCCTTGGATTCCCCAGGCTATGAACATGCTAATGGAGGAGCTTTCCTGAGGAGGTTCTTTTGTATATGGATTGTTTCCTGAGGAGATTTCCTGTTTCCTGAGGAGGTTCTTACGTATGTGGATTGGCTGTTGAAATTCTAATCTTACCTGTAGTGCGATTGTCAGATGTAGAGCCTTTTGTGTTTTTCAGGACAGGAAACCATGCTCTATTTATTTTTAAACTCTCTTCTTTCCTGTTGAAATTGAGTTTATGTTTATGAATTTCAATGGCTCCCCTGTGTAATCTGGCATGGTAACTGGAAGTGTTGTCCAGCCTTTCAGTGTCTTGGAACAAAATACTGTGTCCTGTTTGAGTTAGGCTAAGTTCAGCCACTGCTGATTTTTCTGCAGACTTGGCCAACAGTGGCTGCCTCCCAAGAGGCCATAGAAAGTGAAGAAGGGCAGCTACCACCTAGGGAGGAAGCCCCATTTTGTGTTTGTTCAGGCTGCAACTGCAGAGGTGTTTGCAGTGGCTCGTCCACAAAGGGGCTTTCTGTGTGGTTTCTTCCACCAACTGCCATTCTCCCTGCTGCAGCGCTTAGTGTTTGTTTTTTTAACATCAGTAATGTGCTCTGATGCTGGAGCACTTAACGATTTTTTAAAAGAGCTCTCTGGGGGCCAAGCAAGAAAAATAGTAGACATGAAAGCACCCAGAAGCTAAATGTCAGCAAGGTGAGAAGAACCTTGGAAGATGTGTACCTTCCTGTTCAGATGGTACAGTGTGTACTTGGAGTGTGCTCTTCCCGCAGACATCAGAGCAAAGCCGGTTTGGAAATGAGCACCCCGGGGGAGAGGATAAGCGGCGCGCACTGTTGTAAAAGCTGTTCGAGGAAATACACACCCCAGTTTGGATACACGTGGGAAAAACATAGTACAGGAGCGGCCTAAGATGGCCCAGATAAGCCAATTTCTAGTCACTACTTAAAAGCTACAGCCACAAAGCAGTATCTCTTGGGGGAGAAAGGGTTATTTGGGGTTTTGTTCTGTATGTTTTAAATTGTAATTGGTGAGCTGCCTGGAGCTATGGGGCACGATAAGTATTTTTAATTCATACCATCAGGGCTCTTTTTGTGGCAGGAACTCCTTTGCATATTAGGTGACCCACCCCTAATGTAGCCAGTCCTCCAAGAGCTTACAGTAGCCCCCGTAAGAAGAGCTCTGTAAGCTCTTGGAGGACTGGCTACATTAGGGGTGTGTCGCCTAATATGCAAAGGAGTTCCTGCTACAAAAAGAGCCCTGCTGATACCGTACATAAGGGTAGTAGTATGCCCTCCTTTCCCCTTGCCCGAATTGAGTCCAGGAGGGCCTACAAGACCATGCAACTTTCTCTGTGGTTAGAAATCCTAAGAGGAAAGGGGGAAAATAGGTGACTAACACAGGGCAGAAAGTGCAGCAGGGTGTAGAAAATACCACCCCAAGCCAGCTTTTACCCGTGAGATGTTGGGCAAAAGACATCTAACTATCCTCCCTTTTGTATTTTCAGCTTAACCCCACCCCACCCGATGCAGTGGAAATTCCTCAGAAACACCCCATGTGGATCTGCGCCTCCAATGACATTGGGATTCTACACCCTCTGAACCTAGAAAAATGGACACCAAATCCCTGCAGGCTGTTTTGCCCATGAGGCAGACTGAGAATAAAATTTTCGATTAGCACTGGGGAGTCTCGTGTTGGTTGTCACAAAAGCTTGTCTCCTCCACACACACAAAAAAGTGGCACAAAAGATCCGGTTCCGGGGCCCTGACTTGCAGAATTTGTGGTTGGGCAAATGGGACAGTTTATTTCATGTAAACTCCCCTCTCACCCACCTCAAGTGACTTAGACTTTCCAGCCTCCACGTGGGGCCTGGAGACCTCCTGGAATCAGAAGTGATCTCCAGATAACAGATCAGTCCCCCTGGAGAAAATGGCTGCTCTGGAGGGTGGACACTATGACCTTATACCCTGCTGAGGTCCCTCCCCTTCCCAAACCCCGCCCTTCCTCAGGCTCCACCCCCAAAGCTCCCAGAATTTCCCAACTACCGACATCATCCCCCTCTCCTCCGTTTTATCGCCACACCATCCCTGTGAGGTCGGTTAGGCTGAGTGTGTGACTGTCCCAAGAGGCATTAAGTAATCTTTATCAAGGAATTAAGATAGGGATATATTCAGATTGAGGAAGGGGGGAGCAGGAAAGGACAGGGAATGCTCTGAAGGTACATAGCAACGTCCTTTGCAGTCTGTCAAATGAAGTTACATTTTTTTTTTTGGCTGCAGTGGCTCAGTGGTAGGAATTCTGCTTTAAAGGGAGAGAGGTCCTACGTTCAAACCTCTGCACCCCCAGGTTTAAAAAAAGTCTTTTAAGTGACATCGAAGAAGAAGAGATTGGATTTATACCCCGCCCTTCAATACCCAAAGGAGTCTCAGAGCGGCTTACAAACTCCTTTCCCTTCCCCTCCCCACAACAGGCACCCTGTGAGGTAGGCGGGGCTGAGAGAGCTCTGACACAAACTGCTCTTTTTCAAGAACACCCCAGACAGAACTATGGCTTGCCCAAGGTCATCCAGCCGGTGCAAGTGGATGAGTGGGGATTCAAACCCGGTTCTCCCAGATTAGAGTCCGCGCACTTAACCACCACACCAAACTGGCTTGACCTGGGACCCGGGAGAATCAATGGTAGCCAATCAGAGTAGACGATAGTGACTTAGATAGACACCAATCATTAGATCTGGTCTAGGGAAGCTTCATGGGCTTTCAGCTAGAGGTAGGGTTGCCAACTTCCAGATGGGACCTGGAAATCTCCCACTATTATAATTGATCCCCAGGTAACCAAGATCAGCTTCCCTGGAGAAAATGGCTGCTTTGGAGGGTGGACTGTGTGGCATTGTGCCCTGCTGAGTTCCCTGCCCTCCCTGGGCTCTGCCCCTGCAGTCTCCAGGTATTTCCCCACCCAAAGCTGGCAACCATAGCTGGAGATCATGTGAGGCTGCTTCATGTGCTTCCAAGCTAGAGGTCATGTGAGAGCTGGATGTTTCCCTGTAGGCTGCAAACTGAAGCACATCAAGTTACAAGGAACTTGATTGCTGATTCAGATGGCGTTTGGAGTCGCCTGCCACTGCAGTTCAATGGCCACTCACATGACTTGGAGGCAGAACCTCCATATCTGAGACCACATATCATCTCTCCCAAGACAGAGGCAAAAACAGGACTCAGAGAGCTCGCAACACTATCAGATGTGCCTAGGACCCCATTCTAGGTTCCGGTCACTGTCAAACCCGCCTCCCTGCCTGGCATTGGGCATTAAGGAGATCTTTTTGTCCATGAAGAAGCACCAACCTCAATGGATTACAGATCTGTCTGTAAGGCAGCTTTTGACAGGCAACAGAGAAGACTGGAACAGGTTTGAACTATTTTTTTTTATTCTTCAGGCACAGCGGAATAATCTTTTTTCTCGCCTGCCCCAGCACTCCCTGAGAACCACAGCTGCCAGGCCGCCCACAGCCAACACCGCTGCAATTCCTGCTGCCAGGACTATGGCTGCATCCCACTGAACCGAGCTGTCTTGGGAGAACCTCGCAAGTCCTAGAAGGGGGGGAAAGGAGAAGAGTTACTGCCAAATGAAGAAGTCTCTCTCCATGCAACCCTGGCAGGAGATCTCTGGCCCGAAGCCCCAATCACTGTTACCCCTAAAATTGTAGCATTCACTCCCCTGAAGGTGTTTGCAAGACATTTCAGGGAGGGCAGGGCCAGCTGAAGGCTTTGGGGTGTTGTACCTGAACTATGAGTTTGGTGACCCCCCCCACATTGACTTAGCATTCAAAATTAACAGTGTAAAATTAGACACGGGAATTAATTTCTAATTTAGCACCTCTGAAAGCTTGGTGCCCTAGGCAACGGCCTGATTCATCTCTATCACTGTAAGCTGCTCTGAGACGCAGAGTGAAGGGGGGGTATAAATCCAACTCTTCCTCTGGAAGTTGAGGGCCATGTGAAGAATGAGCCCTAGTTCTCCCCACCTCAGTCGGGTTGCCAACCTCCAGCGGGCACCTGGAGATTGCCCGCTATTCCAATTGATCTCCAGGCGACCAAGAACAGGCCCCTCTGCCTGCCAACTGCAGGAGGCAGAGCGAGCCACAAAATGGCTGCCACGGCTTACCTTCAGCTGCACAGTAATCTTTGTGCTGTGGTGGCAGCTGCTGCCAAAACAACATTTTAAGAATCTGCACAGTCAATCAAGACTCCAAAAGCCAATGAGAAGCCTTGCTTGGTGAAGGCCCCCCCTGGGCCCCACCCACTTTCCAAGAACACTTGGGAGGCACCAGGAAAAGTGTCGGCAAGCACCAAGGCGCCGCCAGGCATCGCATTGGGGACCCCTGCTTTAAGCAATACCCAGGGGTCATTAGGCTAGATCCTGGAAGGGTGTGTTCCTTCTGTACAAGGAACCTTGTCCATGTGCTTGCATCAGGAGAAGACGCCAAATGCTAGAGCAAAATGCCGCTGCTAGTACAACTGATCGGCAAGGGTGTAACCCGATGGCAAGGCACTGCTTTATAGTGGGGGGTCCCCGACCTTTTCAAGCCTGAGGGCCCCTTGGGAATTCTGACACAGGGTGGGTGGGGGTACAACCACAAAATGGCTGCCTCAGGAGGCGGAGCCAGCCACAAAAATGTCAGGGAGGGAGACCATGCATAACTCTCATAGTAACGCTTCAACATTTCAGGCAGAACCTGTTTAGCAGGATGACTTTTAGAATGTACAAGCAAAGACTTGTGGGAGGCATTTCATTTCCCCCTCCCACACCCTCACTGTTTCCTCTTTCCCTTTCCTGTCTCCTCTCCTTTTAGGGTTCCCAATCTCCAGGTGAGGCCTGGGGATCTCCTGGAATCACAACAGATCTCTCAGCTACAGAGATCAGTTCCCCTTAGGGTTGCCAGCTCCAGGTGGGGAAATTCCTGGAGATTTGAGGGTGGAGCCTTGGGAGGGTGAGGTTTGGGGAGAGAAGCAACCTCAGTGGGGCACAATGCCATAGAATCCACCCTCCAAAGCAGCCATTTTCTCCAGGGGAACTGAACTCCGTCACCTGGAGAGCAGTTGTAATTTTGGGTGATCTCCAGCCCTGACGGTTCGCAACCCGGAGGACCTGGCTGCTTTGGACAGCGGACTCTATGGCATTATACTCTTCTGAGGTCCATCCCTTCCTCAAACCCCACCTCCCCAGGCCACATCCTGAAATCTGCAGGAATTTCCTAACCTAGAGTTGGCAACTCTGTCTCCTTCCCTCCCACCAGCCCACCTACCTTTACCTGCCCCTCTGTCTTCAACTTTCCTTCCTCCCAACCCGGACAGCCTCCACTTAGGAAAATTGTGGCCCAGTTGTGTGGTGCCACAGTCCCCTGCACCATTCTCTCCTCCTCGGCCATTAACCAACCTACATTTCATGTGCCCCCCAACTTCAGCTATATTATAGAAGGAGAAGAAAGAGGAGAGACTGGATTTCTACCCTGCCCTTCACTCGGAGTCCCAGAGCGGCTTACAATTTCCTTCCCTTCATCTCCCCGCAACAGGTACCCTTGTGAGGTAGGTGGGGCTGAGAGAGCTCTTTCGTGGACTGCTCTTGAGAGAACGGCTCTGAGAGAGAGAACTGTGACTGACTCAAGGTCACCCCGCTGGCTTCATGTGGAGGAGTGGGGGAATCAGACCCGGTTCTCCAGATTAGAATCTGCTGCTCTTAACCATGACACCAAACTCTACTTCATTTATACCCTGCCTTTCCTCACAGTAGGGACCAAAGCAGCATGGATTATCCTGCTCTCCTCTTTTTTTATCCACACAATAACCCTGTGAGGTAGGTTAGGCTGAAGGTATGTGACTGGTCCAAAATCACCCAGTCAGCTTCCAGAGCAAGATGGGCGTCTGAACCTGGGTCTTGCTAGGGTTGCCAGCCTCCAGGTGGGGCCTGGAGATCTCCTGCTGTTTACAACTGATCTCCAGCTGACAGGGATCAGCTCCCCTGGAGAAAATGGCGGCATTGAAGGGTCCACTCTATGGCATTGTCCCATGCTGAGGCCCCTCCCCAAACCCCTCCCCTCTCCCGGCCCCACCCCCAAAGTCTCCAGGTATTTTCCAACCCAGACCTGGCAACACTATGCCAAACCCCTTGGAGATCTCCCACAATTACAACTGAACCCCAGACCACAGAGACCTGTCCCCCTGGAGAAAATAACTGCTTTGGAGGGTGGATCCTATGGCATTACACCATGCTGAGGCCTCTCCCCTCCCTGAACCCTGCATTCCTCAGACTTTACCACAAGTTCTTCAGGGATTTCCTAACCTGGAGCTGGCAACCCTCATCCCCCTCAGAGGCCCAAATAAACCTGGAAAGGGCCCTTTCACCCTCCCTGCTTTTTTACTCACAGAAACTGAAGCCTGGAATACTGTGGTTGCCTAGCAACAGCCACCAAGGGAATCTGTTGCTTAAAGCTACAGGTGCTCCTTTTATCATTTTTGGATTTTTAAACCACTCATTTTTTAAAGAAGATTTCACATTTTCCTGCACACCTGGGCCCCTTTTCAAGTTTGTAGAAAGATATGTCTTGCCCTTTTTGCAGCTCCAGTCACCAGGTTTAAGTATTCAAAAAGATATGGCCAGCTTCGCAATTAGAATAAAAGATGCACAGTCTTTGTGCTGTGGTGGTAGCTGTTGCTAAAGCAACTTGGGAGTCTCCACAGCCAGTTGCCTGCTGAAGTTTCTCCCCTGGCCCTCACATGTGCCTCCATTACCTTGGCGAGGTAGCATTTCTGCCTCTTGGGCACTGGAAAAGTTCACAGGCCCATTCAAGGTCACCAAAACCAGCTTTTCTTCTGGATGTTCCTCTGCTGTTCTTTGTCCTGGAAAGAGAAGCAGAAGATGTTACTTACATTGGGCAGCTCAGGGGGCGACAGAGCGGTGCTGGATCCTAGAATTATGGACAAGGAATCATCTACCTCTGAAATAAGAAGACGAGTAAGAGATTGGATTTATACTCACTCTTCACTCAGAGTCTCAGAGAGGCTTACGATCTCCTTTCCCTTCCCCTCCCCACAACAGACACCCTGTTTGGTAGGTAGGGCTGAGAGAGCTCTTTTGAGGACTGCTCTTGAGAGAACAGCTCTAAGAGAACTTGTGACTGGCCCAAGGTCACACCAGCAGCTGCACGTGGAAGAGTGGGGAATCAAACTCGGTTCTCCAGGATTAGAGTCCATGCTCTTAACCACTACACCAAACTGGCTCTCAATAACCAATTCATTGATATCCTGACTCCCCCCCCCACACACACCCAGTTGGGATCCAAAAGCAGCTTACATTGTTCTCCTCCATTTTATCCTCATAACAACCCTGTGAAGTAGGCTAGCTCCCCCCACACACACACAATCCAAGCTAAGACTCACTTCTTCCTGGAGCGGTCACCTCACAATGGACGATACATCTCTCCTGCCTTGAAGGTACACAGGCCGAGGCACTGCAGTGGAAATACACCTGGGTTTGTAGACAGGGAGGAAGGAATATTAGAAGAGCCATATGGGGTCAGACCAAAAGCCCATCTAAGTCCAGTGTTCTGCTCACACCGGGGCCAACCAGCTCCCTCTAGGAAGCCCACAAGCAGGAAGCCTACAACAGCATCATCATCAATGAGATTTAGCAGCAGTGGTGACGGGGAATTTGATTTCTAACCACAGTCCTTCTTGGAGGTACACATGGTGGGTGTCCCTGGACTACACTGTACACACCGGGAAAAGGAAAGGAGATTCAGTTATGTGGGGCTGCACATGGTTAATTCAGTGCAAGGAGAGAGCGGTTACTTTGGACACAGCTTGCTTGCATGTGGATACTGTTAGAAGAGGGTTCCCCCCTCCCAGTACTGTGATGCTTTCACTGCACCTCCTGGTTTCCTTCCCCCTTGCCTGTCAACTTCCCCAAACCTGCTTTTCTGTGATATTTTGGAGGAAATTGCAGCAAATTGGAAGGGCTGCCTATGGATGGGAAAGTCTGGGGTCTCCCAGTCCTGCCCCACTGACACAGCCTTGAGGAGACATCCCCCTCCCATGCCACCACAGGGGGACCTCGAGGTTTTCTGCCATAGGCAGTACTTGGAGGGGAGACCACAAAGGAAGACTTGGGGTTGTGGTGCTTTGTTGTTGTTCAGTCGCACAGTCGAGTCCGACTCTTCGCGACCCCATGGACCAGACCACGCCAGGCCCTCCTGTCTTCCGCTGTCCGCTGAAGTTTGCTCAATTTCATGTTCGTTGCATCGATGACACTGTCTAACCATCTCATCCTTTGCCGTCCCCTTCTTCTTTGACCTTCAATCTTTCCCAGCATCAGGGTCTTCTCCAGTGAATGCTCCCTTCTCATTTGGTGGCCAAAGTATTTGAGCTTCAGCTTCAGGATCTGGCCTTCCAGGGAACAGTCAGGGTTGATTTCTTTTAGGATTGACTGATTTGATCTCCTTGCAGTCCAAGGGACTCTCAAGAGTCTTCTCCAGCACCATAGTTCAAAAGAATCTATTCTTCAGCGCTCGGCCTTCCTTATAGTCCAACTCTCGCAGCCATACATTACTTTGTATGGTGCAGAGGAAGGCAATAGCAATCCACCTCTGCTCACCTCTTGCCTTGAGAGGTCCTGGGGCAGCCACGAGTTGGATATGACTTGATGGCAGACAGTTATCACGATCAATTCACTATTAATTCACTGTCACATTTTTTTTTTTAAGACATGCCAGAACTCTCAAGAAGGAAATGAAGTTTTCAATCTGTATACTGAAAACTCACAAACTTTTAAACGTTTTAAGAAGAGTGTTGCCAAAGCGGTTCTGGAACCCCGTTCCAGTGCGTTCCCCAGAAAAAAAACCCTGCTATTGCGTCAGTGTTTCAGTTAAGGAGTCTCATCAAAAGTCCTGCCCCATGGCATGACTGCCATGGGGAAGGCCCTGAAACTCTGATGCCACCAGCAGGTGCAGCAAAAGCGGGAAAACCCCAGAGACCCACCACCATGTGGAGCAGGTCGGGGGCTGAGAATGAAAGGGGGCTTTCCTCCAATCTGACCCAGCCAGCCCAAGAGCGGCTTCTTTCAGGCATGCTCAAGTCCAGCATGACACTCAAAGCCCATCACCAACAGATCTCTAGGTAAAGGTAAAGGTTCCCTTGCTCGAAAGCCAGTTGAATCCGATTCTAGGGTTGCGGTGCTCATCTCCGTTTCAAAGCCGAAGAGCCAGCGCTGTCCGAAGACGTTTCCGTGGTCATGTGGCCGGCACGACTAAACACCAAGGCGCACGGAATGCTGTTACCTTCCCACCGAAGTGGTACCTATTTATCTACTTGCAATTTCTTGCTTTCGAACTGCTAGGTTGGCAGGAGCTGGAACCAGAGACGGGAGCTCACTCCGTCATGTGGCACTCGGGTCTCGAGCTGCTGAATGACTGACCTTCCACAGCCTGCAGTTCAGTGTCTTAACCACTAGTTCTGGAGTAATTGGTACAAGCTCACTTGAGAGCTTTTCCCACCGTTCCAACTTGTATCTGACTCTCCAAAGCTTATGCCCCCCAAATTCTTGTTGGCCTCTAAGGTGCCACGGGACTCCGATCTACCTGTTCTCCTGAAGTTCACTGTAGCCCTTCCCACCCCACCCATGTCGGGTCTTACCGGCCCAGTAAGCATCCTCTGGGAAGCAGTGTCCACAAAAGTGAAAGTGCTGACGATGAAGCGCTGGTGGTGGGAGGGGAACGGCAGCCCCGAGTCTCCCCTGACGGGCACCACCTGAGTTTGGTAGTTGTCTCCTTTATAGGGGCATCTAAAAAACCACGACGAGAAATTGGACTTTGGAATTAGTCTAGTCAGTTTCTACATAGTGATATCTAGACAAAACCTTCGGTTTTTAAAAGCGGAGAGTTAAGTTTCTAGCTCTTATGGCCAAAGTTAAAAAAAAAAAATGCACCAGCATTCCTAACCCTGCAGTCATTTTGTCCCTGTTATTTTTACTTTGTTTGTCAGATTTCTATCCCCCCCCCATCCAACTGAGGCCGGCTCAGAGAGGCTCACATAGAACAGTAAATAAATTACAGTAAAAACAATTAAAACACTTAAAACCACACTACGACCAATTGATGACATAAAGTGCTAGTATTAATTGTCCTTGGTTGTTGCGGTTGTTGCTTCAACGATGGCTGCCGTACTCGGTTCTCTCTCCAGATGATTGGCTCTCAGATCTCCTTTGGATATCACAGAAGCGATTGGCACCAGCGCCGTTATTAAAATTCCTGGGACACAGGGCTCTCTATTCTACTGCTGTTAACTATTGATGATGTTTAGTGGTGGCGGTGGCTCCCAAGGCCTGGTGGAAGAGCTCCATTTTACAGGCCCTGCAGAACTGTAAGAGGTCCCGCAGGGCCCTGATCTCTACTGGGAGCTCATTCCACCAGGACGGAGCTGCCACTGAGAAAGCCCTGACCCCGGTTGTCATCAGCCTGGCTCCCTCACAGCTCGGGAGAGCCGGTCGGTTCTGGGCCCCTGAACACAGTGCTCTCTGGGTTATGGGCATAATATGAAACTGGGCAAGCATTAAGGAGCCTCAACAGAATAATACTGAATAAATTTTTAAGTAAATCGATATTCCTGTAGTTCTCCACTGGTGGAAGCATTTTCAGATAGCCCATTTTGCAGATTTTAATTAAGGAAGGAGGCACTGGAATTTAACTCTGTCTGTGCTAGTGAGACACCTGTCGACTGAACAACACTTCATACAGTTACAAGGACCAGAAGCAACCTTGACTGGATTGCTTCAGTAGGACATGTTATGAAATTATGACAGCACCTGTCCCATAGTATCATGCCCAGTAGAGTTTGGAGTGCTGGATATTCAGCAACGCTTAGGGCTCAAACAAAGTGAAAATTAACGATCTCCCCCTGCAGACAAGTTGTAGGGCTGTGCAGCCTCAATTTGTCTCAAGGTCATGCAGGGAAGGGAAAGGGCTTTAACTCTTCAACCTCCACTCAGTTCCACTATTCATAACCTGGCTGACAGTTTTATTAGCATTTTAACAGAGGGCTTTTCCGCATTCTCATTTTACAGGTTGTTAAGTTCCTGTTTCTTCTGGGTCGTCCCCCACCCCCGTTCTGCATGTGTTTTGCTACCTCTAGTAGTCAATTCAACATCAAACAGGTTTTTCCCCCAATTTATTTCCCTGTGGTTTAAATCTATAAGGAAACAGAGAAAAACCCTGTTTGATGTTGAACTGACCATTAGAGGGAGCAAGACACATGCAGAAAAGGACCCCCCTCAAGAAACAGGAACTTAACAAGGGACAATTCTGCATTGGCTTTTCCCTCCACTGTTTTAGCAAAACCACCTTGGAACAGAAATTCCCCTGTGCATTTCATGCTGCTTTCACTTTCTTTGATCAGCGGATTTTATGGTACCTTCTGCACTGCGTGCCGCTTTCACTTTCTTTGACCATCAGGTTTTATAGCACCTTTTGCATAGATTTATGGCCGTTTTATGGCCACTCAGGGGTGGCTTTGCAGTTAAGTTGGCAGTCAGTATGGCATTGGCTATGGAGTATTTGAATGTGGTTTTGAGCTGTACCTTTTCCTCTGTGTTGAGAAAATGTGGAGCGAATGCCAGATGCAGAACCAGCCAAGGAGTAAAATGAGAATGCGGAAAAGCCCGGCCAAAGTGCACTGGAAGTACATGCCTCTAGGCAGCTTCCTTAGGTATCACCACCACCCATCTCCTAATGGTGCTGTTTAATTGGCACCCAGCTGCTCCTACACTAATGAACTGGCCCCTGCTCAGATCTGTAACCAGTTGGCAGCAGGGAGTCCAGCAATGCCTATGAGTCATTAAATGTATTTGGGGGAGGGCTTATGAACTGCACTGCAGGTGTTGGTGGGCCATACACGTTGCATCCCTGGTCTTAAGAGCTTGGTGCTAGGTAGAAACGCCCCGAAACTATCCTACAGTTGAAACTTAAAACGAATGTCAAGGCAATTTAGCAACTCTTCTTTTTTAAAAAAAATACTTAGTAGAAGTCTGTGGAACAATCTTTGGAACTGTCTGGAAAAAGACACGCGGCATTGGTTCAAATTTAGCTTGGCACAATAGAAGTGACCGGGTTCTAGCAGAGGCCAAGTCAAAATCCCAAAACAGAACAAACAGCACCAAGTCAGAGGGACAGGTGTTCTACCTTACTTATCTCATATTTGTCTCTCCAGTGGGGATCCAGGGCAACTTACGACATTGTTCTCCTCTCCTCCATTTTATCCATTTTATGTGAAGAGGATTAGGCTGAGAATGTGTGACTCACCCAAGGTCTCCCAGCAAGCTTCCACGGCAGACGGGGAATTTAGATTGCCCAGGCTAGCCCAGTCTTGTCAGATCTCGGAAGCTAAGCAGGGTCAGCCTTGGCTAGTATTTGGAAGGGCAACCTCCAAGGAATACCTGGGGCATGACACAAAGGCAGGCAACGGCAAACCACCTCTGAAAGGTCTCTTGCCTTAAAAACAAGTTTAGCTTACCACCTAGTGGTGCATAATGCTAAAAGAGCTAGAACTTCTGGCTGCCAAACAATCTTAAGATCTCCTGGCTATTCTACATATACTGCCAGATGAGGACGATGATATTAATATAGGAATTTGAACCTGGATCTCCCAGATCCCAGTCCAGCACTCTAACCACTACACTGCACTGGCTCTCACCATTGAGATGGGCATTTATGAAGCCAGGAAGCTATGAAAAAACAATGGCAAAATGAGGATTCCATATCCGCAGTTAGTTTGCATCTAAAAGCTCAAAGCATGGTTAACAACACTAGGACATACCAAGCCACTGTTTTGCATGATCCAAATGGAGCCATTGTTCTCACGGACTGCATTCAGACAAGCATGCTCCAATTGCAACACAAACCATCTATACACCTCCTTCCTTTTGGGTACTGTTCACCCATCACTTGTACCCTAGGATCATGTAGTGCATACTGACCCATTCTCCAGAAGTGGCCATTCCGGTTTCTGCAAGGGGTTGGAACTTGGTGTGGCCCAGCATTCATGCAGGACCAGAACCAATGCCGGGTCCATCCTCCCGAGGATACGGACTTCAACGGGAACTGGGTCACGGAGAACCTTCACCACGGGGTAATCCAGGTCAGCATAATAGGAGGAGTACTCCATATCTGGAGAGAGGGAGGGAGAAACCAGGTAGCTTCATGTATAAGGAAGGTCGGATCATTGCTCCAGAGCTGTCTTTGTGAACTGGCAGTAATTTTCTGGCAGACCCTTTCACAGGAGATGCCAGGGATTGAATTTAGGACCCTCTGCATGCCAAGCCACCATGCCACAGCCCCTCGCTTTTGTACACCCCAAACCTTGAGTGTATAAAAAGATGATGGCATGTGAGCGAGGGTGCTTCCTGGGGAACAGTGCCATGCACATGAAGTTTCCCCACATTCTTCTGTTTATGCAGCCCCTTCCAGCCCCAAGAAAGATCATTTCCTGAGGTTGCAGGATTCACATAGAGAACAGCTGCACAGGTCAGCTGGCGATGGGGAGGAGGGACAGGAGGACGAAATCAAGTCCTTTCCCGCAGGTTTTGCAGAAGAGGAAGGAGGAAAGATTTCACTTTCTTTTCCACCTTCACCCTGCCCCCCTCCTCTCCTGTACAGCCATTCCTCCTTCTCACAGACCTGGGAATGCTCCTTCTGGGGACCCGAATAGGCTGCAGTTACAAAGGAGAAGGCAGAAATTCTCAGCCTTCTGTGCCTGGAGCTATTAGAACATATGCCGATGTGTACAAGACTCAGTTGCTTCCCCCCACCTTTCTGCTGATCCAGGAGAGTAATGAAACAAAGTTAGAGTCCGGTGGCACCTTTAAGACCAACAAAGTTTTACTCAAGGTGTGAGCTTTGGTGTGCATGCACACTTTGTTAGACAATGAAATGGAATTACAGATCAAAATAGCAAAGTGTTTTTTAGCAGATAAAAAGAATGACAAGCTTGGTTGCTGGTTATCATCTGTAATAAATTACCATTCGATTGAATTGCTCTCCCTCTCCTCCTTACATGGAGAGCCCAGTGTGGGATAAGAATGGCACCCCCAACCCCACCTTGTTGCCACACTTGCTTGCCTCTTTGAGAGAGGAAGAACTCACCTCGCGCCAGTCTCATCTCCAAGGTGAGCGGTCCTTGCTCGGCGACGGCAGCAGGTGGTGCCAGAGTGGCAACCAGGATGCTGACTGGCAAGGAGGCTTCCGCGGAGTAGCTGCAACGGACGGTGACTCTGCATGAAAAAGCAGCAAAGGATGAGCGAAGCAGGGCAGATGGGCCAGGCCGGGTGCCTGCATTTTATTTTTTACGGCCAGAGGTCTTGGGCCCATATAGAGCAAGATGACTTAAAGATCTCTAGCGATCCCAGGTCCTGCAAAAACCCCATCCTCCCAGCAATGCAGATGAATTTCAGGCTCCACAAGCAGCACAGAGTCACAGTAAAAAAACCCAGCCGTCCGTAAAGCTTAATTCAGTTACAGTAAGTAGGTATTCACTGGCATCGCTAAACTAAGCATCAAAGAGAACTCAACTAATGCATAGCAATAAATGTGGGCAGAGAAAAAGGGTTTTAAAAAAAACCTGGTGCCAGATATACAGCCATAGGATTGCCAGCTCCGGACTGAGAAATTCCCAGAGATTCTGGGTGTAGAGCATTGGGCGGGACCTCGACGGGATAGAATGCCAGTAGAGTCCACCCTCCAAAGCAGCCCCCCCCTCCAGGGGAACTGATCGCTGTAGTCTGCAGACCACTTATAATTCCAGGAGATCTCCAGCTACCACCTGTGGACTGGCAACCCCTGTATTTGGGACAGTCAGCAACAAGTTAAGAAATGTGGGTAGGGAGGGAGGGAGCACACGACGTCTGTTTGCGGCACACCAAAGCCTGCATTGTCTCAGTAAACCCCAAGCAGGGAATCATTGGGTCTTCAAGATCTAGTGAGGACTGCACTTCATAGTCCAGTTGGGGACAGTGGCGTTTCAGTGGCCCTTCCTTTCTGCTCCTTGCTCCCCTAAATGGTTTTCCATCCACCCGTTTCCTTTGCATGCCTTAAGCAGCTCCTTACCTGAAGTTGCTGTCCCGGGTGATGGAGCCAGACTGGGACACGAGGACATGCCTGTCTGCCACCAGCTCGTTTTCATAGACCCGCTGGCTCCCGGTTGCCTGCACGGGAAACACAAGTCTCGGTGAGCGAGAACCTCTACCTGGAACACGACACAAACTCCGTCTCTCCTAGGAGCAGTCTGGAACCCCGGACAAAAGTCAAAGATAAATCCACAGAATTACTAGGGGTGGGAAGTGGGGTAAAGTTCAGGGCAGTGATCAGGGCAATCAGTTGTAGGTGGTTGGAGGGCAGGGCCACCCCCTACATCTGATGGCTCCAGCACTGGCTGCAACTGAAGCAGTGAGCTGGCAAACGCAATCTACTGGGGAACAGACGGACCACCCTATAGCTGACTGTCAGCTGCTGCTGCCTGAATGACACCCCCGCAATTTAAATCAGGGTTCCCCAACATGCTGCTTTTCAGAAAGTGGCTGCA
Source organism: Gekko gecko (assembly GCA_029375565.1). NCBI lineage: Eukaryota > Metazoa > Chordata > Lepidosauria > Squamata > Gekkonidae > Gekko > Gekko gecko. The sequence continues at coordinate 312,580,301 of JAPDNY010000001.1, read as the reverse complement.
ACCACTGTAAGGCAGGGTCTGTTATTGGCTTCCAGCATTCAAACAGAAGTTTTCCCTTGGAGGTTGAGGAGGACTGGTAAGCACCCGGGTTTCCTTAGTCAGTGTGTGGTTCCATTCCGCTTCCAGGATTTCCTTCTTCTCAGGAGGTGTGAGGAGGGAGATATGCTGTTCGGCTCTGCCTCCTGAGGCACTAGGCAGCCATTTTGGGTTTGGCTCTACTTCCTGTGGCAGCCATTTTGAGTAGTGCTCACTACCCTCCCCTCAAAAATCTGCTTCCAGGATTTCCTTTCTCTCAGGAGGTGTGAGGAGGGAGATATTCTGTTCAGCTCTGCCTCCGGAGGCACTAGGCAGCCATTTTGGGTTTGCTCTGCTTCCTGAGGCAGCCATTTTGGGTAGTGCTCACTACCCTCCCCTCAAAAATCTGCTTCCAGGATTTCCTTTTTCTCAGGAAGTGTGAGGAGGGAGATATTCTGTTCAGCTCTGCCTCCAGAGGCACTAGGCAGCCATTTTGGTTTTGCTCTGCTTCCTGAGGCAGCCATTTTGGGTAGTGCTCACTACACTCCCCTCAAAAATCTGCTTCCAGGATTTCCTTTTTCTGAGGAGGTGTGAGGAGGGAGATATTCTGTTCAGCTCCATCATTCAAACAGAAGTTTTCCCTTGGAGGTTGAGGAGGACTGGTAAGCACCTGGGTTTCCTTAGTCAGTGTGTGGTTCCATTCCGCTTCCAGGATTTCCTTCTTCTCAGGAGGGAGGTAGCCATTTTGGGTTTGGTGTTCTTCCTGAGGCAGCCATTTTGGGTAGAGCTCACTACCCTCCCCTCAAAAATCCAAAGGTGACAGCAGCCTCAATAATGTTGGAGACCCCTGCCCTAAATGGTCAAGGGTCATGACAATATGTGTGTGTGTGAGGGGGGCTTCTCTTGATGACATGCAAGAACAAAGTACAAAAGATCGATCCACTCGGTTAGCCGTGTTGGTCTGAAGCAGTCCAACAGATTTAGAGTCCAGCGACACCTTTAAGACCAACAAACGTTTATTCAAGGTATGAGATTTCGTGTGCATGCACACTTTATCAAGCACGTTAGAATGGCATGCAAGGTTCAAACTTGTAGCCAGAGAATGAAACATGCAACACGATGATGATCAAGATATTCACGCTAAATAACTAAGTTTAGTGCATAAACTAAGTTTATGTACACAAAATTAAGGTTATAGGGTCAACAAAAGAGATGACCCTGTGCGCTATAGCACCAAAGTTACAGAACTGGGATCTCAAATACGGCCACGTTCCAGAGGACGGCACAAGTTCTTCTCAGCACCCCAACAAGCCAGTTGGTTGCCATTTTTCAGAGCTGGGGGCAACATGGCTGATCTCCTGTGGTTGGGTCGGTCTACCATCCAGAGATCTTTGGCAAACTGTATACAAGTTGAAGTCCAAAAACTATTTAATGAAAACAGCTCAAGCATCAGTGGAATGGCTTAGCCAAAAATAAGCAGGGGTGCATCGCCTCAGTTCGAATCTTATTTCAGCCAGTGTTGGGTTTTCTGTGCAAGATGTCTTCACATCAAGGAGAAGAAGAAGAGAAGAGATTGGATTTATACCCCGCCCTTCACTCGGAGCCTCAGAGTGGCTTACAAACTCCTTTCCCTTCCCCGCCCACAACAGACACCCTGTGAGGTAGGTGGGGCTGAGAGAGCTCTTTCAAGAACTGTCCTTTCGAGGACAGCTCTGACAGAACTATGGCTTGCCCAAGGTCATCCAGCAGCTGCAAGTGGAGGAAGGGGGAATCAAACCCAGTTCTCCCAGATTAGAGTCCGCGCACTTAACCACTACACCAAACTGGCTCTCAGGAGGGGCTGTGACTCAGCAGAAGCACCTCTTGCTTTGCACGCAGAAGGTCCCAAGTTCATTCCCTGGCATCTCCAGCTAAAGGGACTGGGCAGTAGGCGATGAGAAAGACCTCCACCTCAGACCAAGCAGACATTACTGATCTTGATGGACCAGTGGACTGATTCAGTGTAAGGCAGCTTCATGTGTTCTTCATTAAAGGAAGGTGGTTTTGAGTCACCCTGCAACAGTTTTACTTTATTGCTTCTAGCAATTTATTTAGAGCTGTGGAAAGATGGCACTTCTATAAAGGGGATACGGATGGTAGTATAACGGAACAGAGAGCGCTTCTCTAAAGGGAACAGGACTGCAGTCTATTCCACTGTTCATTGTATGTATTGTCCCGCTCTTACTGCATCACTTTCTGCTTCTGTAATCCCATTTCTTTTATGGCAATGCAAATGGCCAAGCAGATCTTTGTGGGAAAAGCTGGCCTTCGCTATTGTACATCAACAGCAGGGATCCCCAACATGGTGCCCCCGGGTGCCACGGTGCCCCCTTATTCCTTTCCTGGCACCTGCCAAGAGTTTTTAGAAAGTGGGTGGAGCCAGGTGGTACGCCTGCCAAGCAGGGCTTCTGATTGGCTGCGCAAATCAAAATAATGTTGTTTTGGTGGCAGCTGTACTACAGTGTCGGTTTTATTCTCTCTCCCTGCTCTTTCCCAGTGTATTTTCAGAAATTACTCATCTTGTCCTCTCATTTGTGTGTGGCTCCTCCTGTCGTGGCCGCCATTTTGTGCTTGGTTCCAAATCCCATGGTGGCCATTTTGTGCTTGTGTTCTCTACCTTGAGTCAGAATTCCACAGACTCAAAAAGAAGAGATTGGATTTATACCCCACCCTTCTCTACTCAAGGGAGTCTCAGAGCAGCTTACAAACTCCTTTCGCTTTCCCCTCCCCACAACAGGCACCCTGTGAGGTAGGTGGGGCTGAGAGAACTCTGACAGAAACTGCTCTTTTTCAAGAGCAGCTGTGCCAGAACTATGGCTTGCCCAAGGTCATCCAGCAGGTGCAAGAGGAGGAGTGGGGAATCAAACCCGGTTCTCCCAGATTAGAGTCCGCTCACTTAATCAAACCAAATTGGCTCTCAAAAGATTGGAGATCCCCGATCTACATGATTTGTTGCATAGATCACTTGCAGCTGCATGGGGGCCACTCCTCTAGAAGGAGTTTTATGAATGGCCTGGACACATCCCTTCCTTACACTGTACCTTCAACGTTGTCCCACATGCAGAAAGCGGAAACTGGAAAAGGATAAAGGAGCTGGTCTTGGACACAGGGCCACATTCTCTCCCTCGGCTGCTCAGCAAGTGCACAGAATCCAAGACGAGAGGCGGACGGGTTGCGTCCCTGGAGACGGCAATGGAGAACTGCCCTTCTGGGGTGCAGTGGGCTGTGACTATGGGAGGAAGAGAAGAAAAAACCCCCGCACAAATAAACCAGGAAGAATGAAGCAGCCACACATGGCATTTGTAGCCACTTGCGTGGTGTTCACCAAGCTCCCCCCCCCCCTCAATGATGTCAAGGTTTAAGCTGCCAAGGCTGGACTCCACATCTGAACTGGCCTTTTCCTGCCAGCAGCAAGTTCACCCATCAGTCTATGAAGCCACTGCCTCCCTCAGCATCCTCGCTTACTAATCCTAGCAGGGTGAGAGAACAGCAGAGGTCTTTACAGCTGGCTACATCTTCACACGGAAAGCAGCCACACAGAAGGCAGAGTTACAAGGAGCAGAGCTACAAGGAGCTTTTCTAGTGATGGAAAACCAAAATATATTGCGGAGTGCCCGGCCATCTCCGACAGAGCGATCCTTGCTCTTCCTGCCCACTCCAACCTCTGGGGGAAAATTGGCCACTAAGATAATGAAGAAACATGTTGGAAGAAGTACCAGATGCGATGTCCCAGGGTCTCAGCCTCCAGAAGCAAGTGACCACAGAGTTGCAGGCAGATAGGCAGATGCCAAGCATCTTCCTGTTTACTGCTCACTGAATCCCTTTGAAGTGTAGATCAACACTCTTTAGGGAAAAGCGACTTCCTTCTGTCTCCCTCCCTCTCTCTCTTCCATGCGCACAAGGTGGAGATGTGGGATGCCTCTCAGCAGCCGCATCCAATTCCTAGTCAGGTAGCAGAGGAACTGTCTCTATATCTCTACCCTGCACTATCAAGCATGTACTTCTACAATAAAGTAGTTTATTTTGTTTCAAACTGAAACGTGGCTCTGTGTGACTTCATAGTCTTGTGAATGCATGGTAGATTAGTGACCAGCACTACTGCGTTAAAGCTGGGTGCACTCTGTTAAACAAAGAAGGATCTGGATCACCAAAACCAGTACCCTTCCTACAGAACCTCCAGGATCCTATGTCCAACTCGGAGACAGAGAACAGCCAGAATCCAGTTTGTATGCGGCCCTTTAGCCATGAAGCATATACAAGAAGGATATCAGCTTCTACTAGAATGCTAAGGAGGAGCTGCGGTGGCTCAAGTGGTTAAGACGCTGAACTGCAGGCTGGAAGGTCGGTAGCTCAGCAGTTCGAGACCCGAGTGTCCCTTGACGGAGTGAGCTCCCGTCTCTGGTTCCAGCTCCTGCCAACCTAGCAGTTCGAAAGCAAGAAATTGCAAGTAGATAAATAGGTACCGCTTTGGTGGGAAGGTAACAGCGTTCTGTGCACCTTGGCATCTAGTCATGCCGGCCACATGACCACAGAAACGTCTTCGGACAGCGCTGGCTCTTCGGCTCGGAAACGGAGATGAGCACCGCAACCCTCGAGTCAGATTCGACTGGCTTTCAAGCAAGGAAACCTTTACCTTTAGAATGCTAAGGAACCAGTGCCAAGGCTCTCATACTCACAGCGCTTGAGCAATTGCTTAACCAAAGGGGGAGGCGTAATGGCAGGCAGACATCCTTAGGGGTGCCAGGTCCCCCCTGGCCAACAGTGGGGAATGGTGGGGTAGGATTGCCAGCTCCAGGGTGGGAAACTCCTGGAGATTTGGCAGCTGAGCCTTGGGAGGACAGAGACCTTAGTGGGGTACAATGTCACAAAGTCCACCCTCCAGAGCAGCCATTTTCTCCTGGGGAACTGATCTCTGTAGTCTGGAAATGAGCTGTAATTCCAGGGAATCCCCAGGTCCCACCTGGAGGCTGGCATTCCCATGCCTGTACACAGGGCTTTTTTTGTAGAAAAAGCCCAGCAGGAACTCATTAGCATAATAGGCCACACCCAACAGCAGAAACTCATTAGCATAGCAGGCCAGACCCCCATGCTACCAGAAGTGTGGTCATCCAGCCGCACCCACCTTTTGCTTCTTAGTCTGTTTACCTTGTTTGTTGTCAAAACCCCAGGGCTTTTTTTGTAGCAGGGACTCCTTTGCATGTTAGGCCACACACCCCTAATGTAGCCAGTCCTAATGAGTTTCTGCTGTTGGGTGTGGCCTTTTATACTAATGAGTTCCTGCTGGGTGTGGCCAACTCAGGAGCCAGCCAGAACTCCATTCCTGTGCCTTCCTGCCCCAAAATAGCCCTGCCTGTACATATCTTATCATGCAGCTTTGCAACACTTCCCCCCCCCTTGCCCGGCTACAGCCAAAGTTTCTACTTCCCTGCTCCACATCCTGATGAGGGACCCTTGTAGTGGGCTCCCCTGGTTCAAATATCCAGAGAGCCTTCTTCCCACATAGGATCTGAGCCCCACAGCCATAGAAGATGCACTGGCACTAATCTTCGGCTCTGGAGGTAGGGCAGTACCATGTAATGGGAAGCCGACTCTTTTGCAGTTGGCCCTGCACATTCTCGTGATGCTCCCCCACCCCAAAGCAAGTGGTCCTCTGCCCCTGCACCCACCTTTGTTGCCATAGTAACAAGGAGCCACCCTGTCTCTGGAGTTGTAGCAGCATCCCAGGTCCTCGCATTCCCCCTGGCTGACTTGAGAGGTTGAGCACTGGAGTCTGTCCGGGGCTTGGACGGCTGAACACAGACTGGGGCCAGGAGAATCCAGTGCTGCAGAGGAGGGTGGAAGGCAGAGATATATTACATGGCCCACTGCTAGCTTCCTGGCCAAGGAGAACCAGCCTAGCCCATGATGAGGCAACCTACACAAGCCATCTAGCTCAGCAGAACAAATTTTGAGTCCGGAGGCACCTTTAAGACTAACAAAAGTTTATTCAAGGTATGAGCTTTTGTGGGCATGCACACTTTCCCAAATACATGTATCTGGAAAAGTGTGCATGCCCATGAAAGCTCATACTGTGAACAAACCTTTGTTGGCCTTCAAGGTGCCACCAGACCAGTTGCTTCCGACCAACACGGCTGCCCAGCTGGATCTATCTAGCACAGCAGTTTGCAAAAAACAGATGCCGCTAAGGGCTGGGGAAAGGAGTGCCACTCAGCAGCGGAGAACATGGTTTGCACGGCGAAGGCTCCACCTTTAAACTCTTGTTAAAAAGAAAGCCTCAAGTGAGAAGAGGCCTTGCCCAAGACAGAAGAGATAGAGAGGAGGGGCAGATCATCCAAATTATTTGCTCACTTCCCCAATGAGGATCCAAAACAGCTGACAACATTGTTCTCCTCTCCTCCATTTTATCCTCACACAGCCATCCTGCAAGGTAGGTTAGGCTGAGAGAGTGATTGGCCCAGGGTCACCCACTGAGCTTCCAAGGCAGAGCAAGGATTCGAACCTGGACCTGCTAGATCCTAGCTTGAGACTCTTAAGCCCTACATCATACTAGCTCTCAGAAAGCAATCTGACATTTAAAGAGAGCAGCCAGCAATCACCTCACCTGGCAATAAAAAACATCAAATGGTAACAAAATCTGAATAGAATAAAGATGGCCAAAGAGGAGAGCTGTTCTGAGGACAATTCAATGGGCAAGAGGAATGACTGGGGTTTGTCGTCAGGAGGGTGTGGGAGAGACAGGCGAGAAAAGGGAGGAGTTCCTTCCTGCACCTTGGGCAGCTCATTTCAGTCGCCAAAAAAAGCCAGTTTTGTAATGCCTCATTTGCATCACTTTTTGGGGTTTTGGCAGTTTGAATTGTGCAATCCCATTCAGAGTGGGCATTGTCAAAATCGGGGCCCCAGCTGCCAAGGCTAGGGGGATTTCTTGCAACAGTTTAGACTCTTAAGCAGGAGAACCTGTGGCTGCCCAGGAGAAAGTTCTGCTTGCAAAATGGTCTTTGTGCCAGAATTAGCTTTGCCTGCAGTTTTTGTGTTACCAGAAGAACACAACTGAGAGTTATTCATGAACTCTGATAGGAAATGCTGCTCTTTCCCCAAAAATATACAAAACTTGGGCACTAAAGAAAAAAAACAGATCCCCTGTAAGGAATCTGTTTGTTATCGACTGGGTGTTTGTTTGTTTTTTAAGACTGATATTTTAAAAAAGTTTTTAAAGACTTGGTTTTTAAAGACTGACATAGGGGGGAGCAGCAGGGAAAGAGGCCATTTGCCTCAGTTGTTGTTCTGGGAATATTGGTGGAACACATTAGAACTAGCCACGCAGAGGAAAAGTGGATATTGCTTTTGCAGAATAACTCCCACTTCTGCCTTTTGGAAGCCTTTAAGATAGCAGCCTACATGTTGACTGTTGTGCATATGGACTATTTCAAGCACTTGGGCTCAGTGACTTGAGGCACTTAGTAATCACATCACAAATTTTGGATCCCCCCCACCCAGTGCAAGGTGCTTTCCTGTATTTGGATCATTCACTTTCCAACATCCTGTCACTTGAGTTCCTTTCCAAAGGCTTCAGAATAAAGTAATGGGCGATTGGATGGTACTGTTAGATGGAAGGATGGGTAGGACTTAGCTGTGTTTCACTGCAGGGAGTTGCCTGCTGCTAGCTTCCTGGCAAACATCACCCCCAAGATAGCCAGCCCAGCCAATTATGAGGCAATCTAGGCAGTCCTCTAGCACTATGCGAGAAACAAATGCTGCTGAGGACTGGCGGTTTCCTACTGAGACAACTGGCTGGCAACAGGATCATTGAATCATAGAATGTTAGAGTTGGAAGGGACCTTGCAGGTCATCTAGTCCAACCCCCTGCACTCTGCAGGAGCGTAGCCGAAAGATAGCTCTACAGCATACCCGAAAGATGGTTGTCCAACCTCCGCTTAAAAACATCAAGCGAAGGAGCATCCACCACCTCCTGAGGCAGTCTGTTCCACTGCTCATGTTCAACTACACTAGTGTTCCCCAACATGGTGCCCTTGGGCATTATAGTACCCATCAAGATTCTCAGGAAGTGGGTGGGCCCATTGCAAGGCAGGGATTCTTACTGGCCTCCCTTATTCAAATGACAGCGGTTCTCACTGGAGGATGAAGAGGACTGGTAAGCACTGGGCTTTGATTAGTGTGTGGCTCTATTCCACCTCCAGGATTTCTTTCTTCCCAGGAGGTATGAGGAGGGAGGTATTCTGTTTGGCTCTGCCTCCCGAGGCAGCCATTTTGGGTTTGGCTCCCCTTCTGGGGCAGCCATTTTGGGGTGATGCTCCCACCCCCTCAAAGTTCCTAAGGTGCTTGCAGCCTCAAAAATGTTGGGGGATCCCTGAATTACAGGGACCATCTTCCACTGTTCCCCCCCCCCAATACTAGTCCACATACTGGGAGCCCTTGCTATGAAGGCCAGAGCACGAGACGTCACCTTGAAAGGTCTCTGGGCATTTCAGCACTTCTTTATAGGAGGTCTTCTGTCCATTGGCTCTTAGACCTTCAATCTGGATCACTGCTTGGTAGCTTCCATCCTAGACAGAAGAAATTCAGGTCAGCAGTTTGGATGCCGTCACATAAATCTGCAAGCCATTGAGACTATATATAGTCACAGTTTTTTTCCTCTGGAGTAGGGTTGCTAAGTCTGAATCAGGAAATACCTGGGGACTTTGGAGGTGGAGCCAGGATGTGACATCACTTTTGACCTGTGAGTTCACTTCCAGGTCCACTCCCCACCCCCGCATCCTGAAGGTTCTTGTGATTCCATGGTAGGAACCTGGGGTTCTAACACAGTGGTTGCTTTCAACCAGGGCTATTTTGGGGCAGGAACACACAGGAACGGAGTTCCCGCTGGCTCCTGAGTTGGCCACGCCCAGCAGGAACTCATTAGCATAATAGGTCACACCCAATGGCAGAAACTCATTAGGGCTGTGTAGCCTAACATGCAAAGGAGTTCCTCCTACAAAATAAGCCCTGGGTTTTGACAACAAACAAGGTAAACAAAATAAGAAGCACAAGGTGTGGGTGTGACATCACTTTTGGATGACCACACTTCTGGTAACATGGGTCTGTGGCCTAATATTCCTGCTATTGGGTGTGGCCTGTTATGCTAATGAGTTCCTGCTGGGCTTATTCTACAAAAAAAGCCCTGCTCTCAACTCATCCTCCACCCAAGCCACACACACTGGTATGCACAAAATTAGAGGATGGGTAAGCAGAGTTATCCTTGCAGGCAATGCTCCCTCTAAAGCTGTGGAGTCTTGTGAGCAAAAATTATACTTTGTGAGCTACTGCCATTAAAGCTGTGAGCGAGCAGTTTGACTACTGCTCTAGAGCCAAGACAAAAAATGTGTGAGCCGGAGGCTTAAAAAAAAAGTGAGCTAGCTCACACTAACTCAGCTTGGAGGGAACACTGCTTGCAGGGTGAGCCTCCAAGGCTCAAGGAAAAGTACTTGTAAGAGACTTGAGTGTAAGAATGGGGCAGCAGGGCTGCTTCAGAACTGACTTTGCCCTGGGTGGAGCACAACTGGCCCTTGCATCTTTGGAGAGCTTCCACACAATGGTGTGCTTCACCTTTTAAAGCCAAAGCAAAGGGGGGAAAAGCCGCTTTTGCTGCGACATAAAAGGAGAAACGCAGGGTGACTGCAGGCAGAACCTGTTTGTGGAAGCTCTGCCTGTTGCCAGTCTCGGGTAGCGCTGGTAGATCTATGCTCTGCGCCCCCCCTTCAGTCCTCTAGTGGGCTTGTTTTCATTCACAGCTGAGCCACAGTGCTGTGAGCACTATGCCTCAGCTGTGAGGCAGGGAAGGGAAAGAAGGTAGCTGGAGGTGGGGGGAGCAGTAAGATTGTTATTGTACCAGGACTTCTGCAGCCTTGCAGTGGAAGGTCAGGAGATAGCTGGGGCAGCAGCAAGGGAACAGAGCATATGACGTCTTCCCCAGGGGTCTCTTCCCCATTTGCTGCTGTTCCCAAAGTGGGGACTGTCCCCCCCAACCCAGGAGTGCCCATTGGAGATTTGATTGGCTATGCAGACAGCTTCCTAGTCTACAGTGTTGGTTTTATTCTGTCTCCCAACTCCTCTTCCCCAGTGTATTTTTAATATTTACTCCTCTTGTTCCCCTCGCTTCTGTTTCCTCTGTGATTGTGTTGGTTCTGCTGCCCACCGTCTCTGTTTTGTAGTTGTGTACAACACCCTGTGTCAGAAATCCAAAGGTTCCCACAGGCTCAAAAAGGTTGGGGACCCCCCCCCAAGCTAAATCTATAGCCAGGTGGGTCACCAATTTCTGTGATCACTCATCAGGAGAGGATTTCCTACTATACCCGATGCAAACGAGATGTCAGAGGAAGGGAACTGCACATCTATTCCTGCCAGCTGCAGTGGCTCCAGGTGGCATACTGGATTAGGTCAAGGTTTTGGTATTGAGCTTTAAAGCCCTAAACGGTCTGGGACCAACATACCTTTGTGCCTCTCCTGGCACGTCCCCCAAAGAGTGTTACACCCCAGTGATAACACCCCAGTGATAACAATCTACTGGTGATCCCTGGCCCAAAGAGTGTCTAGCTGTCCTCGACCAGAGCCAGGGCTTTTTTGGCCACGGCTCCAACCCAGTGGAACACTCTGCTGGGCAAGATTCAGGCCCTGTGGGATCTGATGCAGGGCCTGCAAGATGGAACTGTTCCACCAGGCCTATGGCTGAGGGCAGCAATGGCTCTTCCGTCTTAGACTGGCCTCCCTTTCTCTTTCCCCTCCCCTTTCCTTCATATCAGACAGATTTTAAGACATTGGTCTCTCCCCGCCCCCAGATAATGAGCACTCAGTTGTGCCCTTTCATTTGCCAACTATTAGTTGTTGTTGGTTCTTGTTTTTTTTATTGTATTGTAGAATTTTAACTGTATGGCATGTTGAATTAATGTTGTTACCCACTCTGAGCCCTGTAGTACAGGGGAGGGCAGGCTATTAACTGTATGAATGAATAAAATCTAGTCAGGCAGGGTTCTGACCCCACAAAGTCTTACACCCCAGAAAGTGTACACAAAGTCTTACACCAATAAGATATCCTAGTCTTTGAGACAGGAAGACTAGCCTGCTTTTGCAAAAAGAGCTGGACGCTACCATATGGATCAATGTTTTGCCAAGTATAGGGATCCTGCCCAAATATCCCCACACCACTTATTCATGGGCAAAATTGCTCTTCTCCAGAATACCACCCCTCTTTTCAAGGCAGTTGCCCATCCCACGCTGGCTAGTGCAGCAGATGGAATTAGCAAGCTGCCATTTTGTTGTTCCAAAAACAGTTTGATAGCAGGTTTCTCCAGTGCAACCAACTGGATGAACCAGCGGTAGCTCAAATATTTTTTAGTACCTATAATTGGAGATGCAGCTATGGAACAGTGGGGAAGGGGCAAAGACCATTACATACCAGCATGATGTGTGACATCACTGGGCATTTTTTCATAGGGTTGCCAGCTCTGTGCTGGGAGATTTTGGGGGTAGAACTCGGGGAGGGACCTCAGCAGGGTATAATGCCATATGGTCTACCTTCCAAAGCAGCCATTTTGTCCAGGAACACTGATCTCTGTCACCAGTTATAATTCTGGGAGACCTCCAGCCACCACCTGGGGGTTGGCAACCCTATTATTTGAGCCAGGATTCACCCACTGTCCAGTGAGAATCCAGTGTCCATGTACACACAGGCATCAACCCCTTTCTTTAAAACAGGTCCCACCCCAACAAGTGTTATTAGGAAAGAAATGCCAAAAGACAGATACCTATCACAGGTAAGTATAACCTGGAAGTCCTTAGATGCGGCATCCCCCCAGAAGAGATCACTCACTCACTCCTCCCACCCCCAACTGTGCAAGGTTGCTTTAACCATCAAGATCTTACATGAGCTTCCACATAACATCCTGAAGCAGCCACCTTCACCACCATGGAGCCATCGCGATTTGGGGCTACCCAAACCCCACAGATGGAGTCGTTCTTCAAGGGGTGGGGCTGGCCTTCAGCATCTGGAGGGAGTTAAAGCAACAAGATGTTTTGAGAAAGACAGTCCACCCATCCCCAGACATTTCCCACCCACTCCCATATCTTTGACAGGCCATGACAGCATCCCCACCCCCTCTCCAAGCCCTTGTCCCTGAGAAGGGAGGGCCAAGAAAATAAAATTCCCCACACACATGTGATCAAGTCTTTGGAAGGGGAAGTTTATTCCCATTTGCTCTTATAAGAGGACATGCTTCTTAGATCTGGCCTTCGCATGCCCCGAATCTGGCAATTCTTGGTACTATATTATTATCTTCTTTTTAGCATCTACCCAAGGATCTCTTTTGTGGAATGCCTTCTTTATTTCAGATATTTGCACCAGGTCCAGGCATAATTTCTCTGGTTTTGTGTACCAAATAAATGTCTAACTCCACCTCCAAACTATAATCCTACACATACATAGCCAGCCTCAAGAATCTATGTTGCCTCAGAAATACTACAGCCACCTGGCTATAGTATTTCTGAGGTAACAGCCTATTAAAACATAAGGAGAGATTTGAGGGCCAGGCTGCCCTCTAGCTGCCATGACATGACGGGGTGCCTCTAGAGTTTTAGGTTTCTTTTCTCTGTGCGTTTAGTGTTTCTTTATCTCTGTAACATGAGGGTTTGGCCTTGGTGTCTAACACCAGCTTTCTCCTGGGAAGATAGACCCCGTTAGCTTTGGCGGGCTTCTACCTATTCCTCGATTGTCTCTTGGCCATCAGGGGACCCCCCCTGAATGATGTATATCTGCTTGCTTTGCGTGCTTATTGCCTGTTCTAACATGAGATGTGTAAAGATAACCTGCATACTTCAATGTCTCAATAAACTTCCCTTCTTCACATGGGGGTTGTTGGGAACTGATTGCTACAGGAGTCTGACACATGGCTTCCATGTAGGAGTAGTAGCCTCCAGGTGGGGACAGGAGTTCTCTCAGGACTACTGCTGATCTGTAGACTACAGAGATTAGTTCACCTGGAGAAAATGGCTGCTTTGAAGGGCATTATAACCCCACTCTTCCAAGTCTCCACTACCCTAAATCTCCAGGGGTTTCCTAACCCAGAGTTGGCAGCCCTGTTCTCTTTTCTACCTCACATCCACCCAGAGAATGAGGGGCCTAATGTTACCTTGTTTGCTTTATGGCCCTGTGGGGATTTGAATCTGGGGCACCCCATGTCTTAGGTCTTTATTCATGTATTTTATGTTACTTATATCCTGCCTTGCCCCTAATGAGGGCCCATATTCTCCTCTCCTCCATCTTTTCCTCATGATAACCCTGCAGTGTTTCTTCTAAGCTGAGTCAGTGTGAGCTAATTCACAGTTTTTTAGCCTCCAGCTCACACATCTTTGTCTTAGCTTAAGAAGGATGGCTCCAGAGCAAACTAATTTATGCAGTAGCCAAATTGCTGACTCACGACTTTAATGCCGGTAGCTCACAAAGTAGAATTTTTTCTCACAAGACTCCACAGCTTAGAGGGAGCATTGCCTGTGAGGTAGGTTAGGTTGAGAGCGTGTGACTGGCCCAAGGTCACCCAGTGAGCTTCCACTGCAGAGTGGAGATTCGAACCTGGGTTTCCCGGACCCTAGTCCAACACTTTAACCACTACACCATGCTGACTCAGCACCTTAACCATTATGCTACTCTGACTGAACCACATCACAACATCAGAGATAAATGGGAATGCATTTGTAGCGACCCATCCCCGATATGCCTAGGAAGGATCATTGCCCAAAGAACCCCCCCCCCAATAAATCAAGGAAGGTTCTACTCTACTCTGCTGCACTGGATTCTCTGGGAATTTAAGGAGGCAGGAAAACAGCTGTTCCTTTGCATAAAGAGATATTGCAAGGTGACATTTATTACAGCTTAAAATGCTGCAGCTGTAGCATCCTAAATGCCAGGTTGCACACTGCACACAGCATCTTCATGTACATGAATGTCTGGGTGTGCACAAGAGATGCATTCATTCATGGCTGAGAGGTGTAACTATTAAGGACAACAAACAAGCTTTAAGAATAGGGACTGCAGAAGGTGCCTTGTCAAAGTTCGACTGAAGGATCAAAGAAGGACAGCAATAAAAGCCAAAAGGCTGGAAAACCCATGTGTGAGAGTCCCACTAGGTCCCCTCTTCTACTACCCTGATTCAGCCCAGACATCACTGCCCATATTTCTAACCTATCATAAGGTTGCCAACTTCCAAATGCAGGCTGGAGTTCTTCCAGAATTACAACTCATCCCCAGAGCAGTGGACTCTAATCTGGAGAACGAGCTTCAATGCCTCCCTCCTTCACTTAAAGCCAGCCAGGTGACTTTGGGTCAGTCGCAGCTCTCCCTACCCCAAAAATAAACCTTCCTCGCCATAAAAAGAGCTCAACAGTAAAAAGCCCAGTAGCACCTTTAAGACTAACAAACGTTATTGTAGCATAAACTTTTGAGAAACACAACTCTCTTCGTCAGATGCGTGGAGGGTATGAAGAAACTGGCCAGAGATATATAGGTGGTAAGGGGAGGGGGGAGAGCATGCAGAAAGTGTCATGTAAATACAAAGCAGTTGCAAAAGTCATTAAAAAGGTTGAATGCTTTGCATTTACATGGCACTTCCTGCATCTTCCCCCCCCCTTACCACCTATATATCTCTGTCCAGTTTCTTCATATCCTCCATACATCTGACAAAGAGAGCCATGTTTCTCGAAAGCTTAAGCTACAATAAAGTTTGTTAGTCTTAAAGGTACTACTGGGCTTTTTACTATTTTGCAGCAACAGACTAACATGGCTAACTCCTCTGGATCTTCCTGGAGTTTCAGGCTGCCAGACAATCTTCGAATCTCCTGGCTATACTACACTCGCTACCGTACAATAATTATTATTATTCCAGACTACAGAGAGAGCTCCCCTGGAGGAAACTGCAGCTATGGAGGGTAGACTCCGATGAAGGCACCACTTATCTGCTGAGCTCCCTCCCCAAACACTATCTTCTTAAGGCTTTACTCAGGAAGGGGCTGTGGCTCAGCGGTAGAGCATCTGCTTGGCATGCAGAAGGTTGCAGGTTCAATCCCTGACATCTCAAGCCAAAAAGACCAGGCAGTAGGAGATGTGAAAGAGCTCTGCCTGAGACCCTGGACAGCCACTGCCGAACTGAGTAGACCATTCTGACTTTGATGGACCAGTGGTCTGATTCAGTATAAGGCAGCTTTATGTTTGTTCATGTGCAAATCCCCAGATTTCCAGGAATTTCCCAACACAAAGTTGGCACCCCTCTGTTATCCTCTCTTTGAGGACTTCATAGTAGCACATTATGTACCCTTATTTTATCACCACACTGGGAAGGGATGTGGCTCACTAGAGGACCCTCTGCTTTGCATGCAGGAAGCCCCAGGTTCAGTCCCCAACATCTCCTGTTAAAGAGGACCAGGAAAGAGGTGATGTGAAAGACTTTAACCTGCGACCCTGGAGACCCATTGCCAGTCTGAGCAGACAATACTGACGATAGACCAGGGATTTGATTCAGTATAAGGCAAGTCTCATGTATGCGTGACCAAAACAACCTTATGGGACTCAAGCAGCTACAGCAAAAATTATCCATTGATAGAACACAAACTAAATTGCAGGCTCATACAGACTCAATTAGCTGTAAGGCCATGCAAGGACAAGAAATAAGACTAACTGTTTAATAGCCATTCCATTTCACTGTTCAAAATTAATGTTCTACTCCATCATTAGTGTCTTGAAAGAGGAAAGAGATATTTAACTTAAATACAGAAAATGTATCAAACTTGTCCTTCCATTGGCCCACAATAAACCAGAAATAATTAAAGCAGGTAGCTCAGCTTCAGGGGGTGGAAAAAAAACCCCAAACTTACCCAAGATTCTTATTGTAGAGAAAGCAGCTTGAGGATTTGGTAATAAGAGAAGCTCTAAATTGTTTTCATTGCAGCTGAGCAAACCGGCCTCCCAGGTAGCTCCAGCAGCTTCCCCCATATTCACTTGGGCACCCACAAAAAGGAACCACATAAACAAAACTCCCTTCAACGCCATCTTAGTAACTGCACATGCCCAGATGTTCACCTTCTACCTGCTGTTCACAGGTGTGTTAATACCCATAGGAGAAATGTGATTGGACTACACTAAACTAACCCTCCCCATTTCATGCCTCCATCAATTGACAC
Organism: Gekko gecko; assembly: GCA_029375565.1. Lineage (NCBI taxonomy): Eukaryota > Metazoa > Chordata > Lepidosauria > Squamata > Gekkonidae > Gekko > Gekko gecko. Next base: position 312,564,032 of record JAPDNY010000001.1, on the reverse strand, counting down.
ACCTGCAAAGGAAGGTTACAATCCTATAGGGTCTTTCTGGGGGTTCAGGGCTGCCAACAGGCCTGGAGAAAATATCCTGTCTCTTTAATACAGGCTTAATGTGTGGAAGTGGGTCACTGAACCTTTTCATGGCATGAAGATAAATAATATCACTTGGTAAAAAAACACGGCACTTTTTCTCCAGGCCTGATGGCTACCCTACCAGGGAGTCACTCCCACTGAATTCATTGAGGTTTACTTCCAAGTAAATGGGCATGGGCTTAAGTTGGAGGTTTACAAACCAATGCACACTTCCTTGAGAGTAAAGCCCCATAAATAACAGTGAAACTGACTTCTGAGTGAATATTCAACAGATCATGCTGTGTGGCTGTGATCCTACACACTGGACTTACTTATGAGCAGTGTTCCCTCTAAGCTGAGTTAGTGTGAGCTAGCTCACAGATTTTTAGCTTCTGGCTCACACATTTTTGTCTTAGCTCAGGAAGGATGGCTCCAGAGCAAACTAATTTATGCAGTAACCAAATTGCTCACTCACAACTTTGCTTAAGAGTAGATTCTAGGTGGAGAATCATTCTAATTCTGCATACAGTGACTTTGTATGTTCCCACACATTGCTAAGTAAATTAACCTAGGATCAGGGCAGGCTAAGCTTGTCAACTGCCTGGAGAAAACAACATCCTATCCCCTTGTATGTGTATGTAAAGTGCTGTCAAGTTGCAAACTTACAGCAACACCAGCAAAGGGCTTTCAAGGCAAGTGAGAAGCAGAGGTGGTTTGCCAGTGCTTTCCTCTGCAGAGTCTTCCTTGGTGGTCTTCCTTCCAAGTAAAAGCTTCAGCAGCACATTTCTATTCATAAAGAAGTTCAGAGTGAGTCTGAGGCAGGATTGGGGCCATGGGACTTGTAGGAGAGAGTCACAATTAGGTATTTCCACCTGCAACTCTTTGGAGTCAGGGGCCCTTGAAGAGGAAGCCTGGTGAATAAAAAAGGAGCATGTGTTGTATCTTCTTCAAATCTTCTGAGATGAGAAGGGAAGTTTAAAGTGGGTCTCTTAAATGGCTTCAGTATCAGGTAATTATTGTTTTGGCTTTAGATGGTTTAGTTTGTGTACAAGACTATACTTATTAGTTTTCTGATTTACTACTATGTTTTTGGTCCTTGCTCCTCTTTTTAAGGGCTTTAATGTAGTTGATATATGCCTTCTCAAGCAGGTTATGTTGAGGAAGTTGTTGGTCCAAGGCTACCTAGTGAGTTTCATGACAGAGTAGGGGTCTGAACCTGGGTTTTCCTGTATGTAGTCTGATAGCTACTAGCTACTACACCAGGAGTGGCCAAACTTGCTCAGCGTAAGAGCCACACAGAATAAACATCAGATGTTTGAGAGCTGCAAGACATGAACAAATATCACACACACATTTTTATTTTTAAAATATGCAAATTTGCTTTTTATTAACAATAACAGACTACCAAAAATAAAAACAAAAGGGGTAAAAACAGGTATTGATAATATTTAATTGTCTAATGATATTTATTTGTCAGAGCGAGAGAGAGAGAGAGAGAGAGAGTGGAAAGAGAGAAAGAAGAGAAACAAAGCAATTAGATGGAAGGAAGGAAGGAAGGAAGAGAGAGAGGGGAAGGAAAATGTTTGAGGGAGGGAGGGTCAGGCGAGTGGCCACCCCTTTACTACACCATACTGGTTTCCATCCTTGAAAGAAGGCTTTGACTTTGTCTAAAGCTTGTGACTTGTTTCATAATGAATATTATTTTTTTTGCTGTTTCCTAATTACTGAGTGGTTGTGAAAGCAAAAACAACCAACCAAGAGGAAATCTTACCAATGGGGAAAGAAGTACACTTGAAATTAATGGAAGTAATTGCTATAGTCAACATAGTAGCCAAATTCCTAATGTAGCTTGAGATTTAAAAAAAAAATGTCCCTCAAACGTTTTGTGTAGTGGTAAAAGTCACTGAATTCACTGTACCAAAACATTTCGATTCAACACATTTTTGCACAAGATGGAATGTCTCTTTAGCGGATTTACCTGTTCTTTGCAAATGAATGCCTTGTAGCAGTATGCTTCCTTTATAAAGCGACATTTTTTTTCCTGGTAAAACTGGGGGAAAAATCATACCTTGAACCTAGGGTACTAGAAAACTAGCGAGCTTTCATGAAGCTTTAAAGGGAAATGTAATATCTTGGACAGGTTGTTTATAGCTTGAGAAACTTTGAGAGGAGGTGGTGGTGAGTGCCACCTCAAAATGGCTGCCACAGGAATTGGAGCCAAACACAATAGCTACCCTTTTTACTTTGCAAAACAACTGAAGAAAGAGAATAAAAATAAATAAGCCCAGACAGAGGAAGGGAGAAAGGGAAGAGGGAATAAAAGGAACCCCGAAGTGGGGAATTGAACCGCAAGCCTGGATGCTTACTGGTCCTTGTGATCCTCCAGAGGCAGCTGCTGCTCATGCATCTGTGTAAATCCCTTTCATTTGAATGAGGGCAGCCAATAACCAACTCTGCTTTACAAAGGCCCTGCCTGCGTTTTGGAAAGCTTGGCAAGAGCCAGGGGAAGTATAAACTGGTGCCGTGGTCTCTAAGGGTGTCACGCTGGGGAGCCTTGCTTTGGGTTGTCAGGAAAGGGTAGGAGGGGCTGTAGCTCTTTACTGTCCATAAAAACACTTCCCAGGAAACAGTGTTGTCTGGAAAAAGGGTACTTCTGTACAGGAATACATTACACAGATTGAAGTTAAACACCAAAAGTATATCTCTGGCATTTTGTATCCCAGGTACTTCTTGCTTACTACAAAAAATAGGAAGTTGCTGTTTTGGGGAGATATTACTTGGCTCTGCAGCTGACAGTAGCCAGTTTGGTGTAGTCATTAAGTGCGTAGACTCTAATCTGGGAGAACCAGTTTTGATTCCCTACTCCTCCACTTGCAGCTGCTGGACGACCTTGGGTAAGCCATACTTCTGGCACAGCTGTTCTTGAAAAAGAGCAGTTTCTGTCAGAGCTCTCTCAGCCCCACCTACCTCACAGGGGGTGTCTGTTGTGGGGAGGGGAAGGGAAAGGAGTTTATAAGCTGCTCTGAGACTGCTTTGGGTAGTGAAGGGCGGGGGTATAAATCCAATCTCTTCTTCTTCAGAAGTTTCAGTGAGCACAGACAGTCTGCGTATAGCATACATGTGGTTTTTCTTTATACATGTATTGAGTACTTCATCTGTTCCACCATCAGCATGTACAGCTGAAATTAGGGTTGCCAGGTCCCCCTGGCCACTGGCAGGGTGGGGTGGGGTGCAATGCTCCCTCTAAGCTGTGGAGTCTTGTGAGCAAAAATTCTACTTTGTGAGCTACTGGCATTAAAGTTGTGAGCGAGCAAATTGGCTACTGCATAAATTAGTCTGCTCTGGAGCTATCCTTCCTGAGCTAAGGCAAAAAAATCTGTGAGCTGGAGGCTAAAAAACCGTGAGCTAGTTCACATTAACTCCGCTTAGAGGGAACAGTGATGGGGTGGTAGGATTGCCAGGTTGGGATACCCCTGGAGATTTGTCAGCTGAGCCTGGGGAGGACAGGGACCTCAGTGGGGTACAATGCCACAGAGTCCACCCTCCAAAGCATCCATTTTCCCTAAGGGAACTGATCTCTGTAGTCAGGAGATGAGCTGTAATTTCCAGGGATCCCCAGGTCCCACCTGGAGGCTGGCATCCCCGGCTGAAAGTGTGATTGAAACACCACATTAATCCAGGTTCTGGTCCCTGGGGTTTTTTTGTTTGTTTGTTTGTTTTGGAAAGAACACATGTTAGATCCTCCTTACAAACAGATGTATGCATGTGCCTGTGGGATGTACATGCATTTATTGTAACATGAGAACAGGGTTAGTGTCCTAAGAGGAAAAAGTTGTAGAGCTATTTCTCTGTGCATTCTGCCCCCAAAAATTCCTATCCCACTGGGATAGGAAATTCACCCTGAGGTTCTCTGCAGGGCTAGATGGGATTCTTAGTGTCAAAAAATTATCCTTAATGCCATCGTTTGTGGGATCAGTAAAGTCAGCCCTACCAAATTCAACAATCCTTACACTCCAGTAACCACGTACTACACAGGCATGCAGTCTACAGTCTTGTTGAACACGTGTGGACACTCTTGGAATTCTGCGAATGGGAAGTGGCTTTTGCCACAAAATGGCTGCCATGTGCTGCTTGGGCCAATTGCAAAATCTTGGGAGGTTATAGGCCAAGTGTTCTCTTATGATAGAGGCAGCTGTATCTGAATGGGTCTTGCCTCTAAATATAAAGAAGTTGTGCCCCCTGGGCTCTTCTGAAGTACCTCCTGGCTTCAGTGAGGTGGAGGGAAGCCAGGACTCCTTTGGGTAGTGCTTTGGTAGGGTTGCTATCCCTCTGGTTGGGGCAGGGTTTCCCCCGATTTCAGGGGCTCCAATCCACTGCTGGCCAGCTGGCCAGTGGAGCAAGCCCCAATCCCTGAACAACCCCCTCCCGTGTCGGTATCGCTGGTGCGATGACATCACCCAGTAGTGGCATCATTACATTGCCGACGTTGGAGGTTGATGCTCTAGTGTTTGGGCAAACTCTATGGTTTTGAGGACGAAAAACAGAGTTTTGCCCCAGAACTAGAGTGTCACCCCCCAACATCAGCAACACGGTGACATCACTTCTGGGTGACATCATTGTGCTGTGCACATGAAGTGTGTGCAGCAGAAGATCCCGACGAGGACCCAGGAGACCCCTGTAGGATCGGAGGCAGGACCGGCAACCCTATGCTTTGGAGAAGAAGGAAATGGGTGCCATGTTGCACTGGGGAGGGAGGTCACTAGTCTAAGAGCTGAGGACTCCTTTCAGGAGAGGAAGATGCTTATTTTGGGGGCTGCTCTACTGCACTGATTTGAAGTGATGTGGGAATTTGCTGTTTAGGGGGGTGACGGAATTAGTTCAGGGAAGTCGGCTTTCTGCTGCTGAACAGCCATGTCTGACTCTTTTGAAGAGGGTGTTGTTTTAGTTCCCAGGCGACTCAGCATCTGCGCTCCGTATGACAGCTCCCGGCCTCACCACCCACCCACTCTGACCATGGTGCTAGAAGCTGTGCAGGTCCTCGACAAGCCGAAGGGTGTTTCGGCCTTCGCTATAAAGCGTTACATCCTCCACGAATACCCAGGTGTCGATCCTGTTAGGCTCAAGTACTATCTGAAGCAGGCCTTGGTGAAAGGTGTAAACCAAGGGTACCTGGTCAGGCCTCCCAAATCTTCTGCGCAGGGGGCCTCCGGAAGCTTCAAGGTAAGAGGGTGCCAACATCATCCTGTTCTGCAATGGTCAGCATGGCACGTTTATGCTTGCCAGGCTGAATTCTGGACCTTGCTGCCCTGAGCTGGCCGGATGTGGGGCTGTCGTCTTGTGCTGAGCCTAGCACCTTGAGTCCCTGCTTTAGACATTCCATTAAACGCAGCTTTTGAAATTTCAGCTGGTTCCACGAAGTGACAGGTCCCTCATTGCTTATTTATTTACTTTGTTTATAGCCTTACCTTTCTCCTGAAACTCAAGGTGGATTACAGGTGAAAGAGCCCCAAAGATTCCCAGTGTTGACAGGAGGCAAAAGACAACCAATGAACAATTTATTTCATTTGTACGCTGCTTCTCTCCCCAGTGCTGCCCCACCGTGGCCTTATAACAGTCTCACTTCTTCCCTTGTATCCTCACGACAACTCTTGTGAGGTAGGTTAGACTGCATTTGTGTGACTGGCCCAAAGTTAAGTGGTGAAGTGCGCGGACTCTAATCTGGGAGAACTGGGTTTGATTCCCCACTCCTCCACTTGCAACAGCTGGATGACCTTGGGCAAGTCATCGTTCTGGCACAGCTGTTCTTAAGAAAAAGAGCAGTTTCTGTCAGAGCTCTCTCAGTCCCATCTACCTCACAGGGGGTGTCTGTTGTGGGGAGGGGAAGGGAAAGGAGTTTGTAAGCTGCTCTGAGACACTTTTGTGTAGTGAAGGGCGGGGTATAAATCCAAATTCTTCTTCTTCTTTTAAGACCAACAAAGTTTTATTCAGGGTATAAGTTTTTGTGTGCATGCACACTTCTTCAGATATAATGAAATGGAAATTAACCATCCATGCATATAGGTAGAGGGTGAACAGTAAATTAGCATACAGCATAATGAAGATGTTTAACAGATTCAAGGACCAAACAGGAATAACAAGCTTAGTTTATATGGTTACCATTTGTTCGGGTTTAATTCCGGGGGGAAACATAAGTTACCAATTATTCCCCCAATAGTTCTGAGGGGGTCTGGGGCAGGGAAATTAGCACTGATGTAGGCAGGGCCAGGGAACATCTTGACTTCCCAGTCCACACAGTAGCTACCCTGGGTATGCTGTAATTGTTCGAAGCAGGATGTAGTAATGGTTTTGGATCACAGCAAAGCTGGGGAAAAACCAAGTGGTGCACAGAAGTACCCTGGTACGATGTGCCATTAGCTCTCAGGCTGCACCCAACAGCAATGTAGTAAGAACCACACAATGCAGAACAACAATGGGATTCTGGTCTGAAAAGCATCATCTAGGCCTAGGGTTGCCAACCTCCAGGTGGGGACCAGAGCTCTCCTCCCCCTCGGGAGAAAGTAGCTGCTTTGGCGGGCAGCCTGTATGGCATTATACCCCACTGAGGTCCCTCCCAGGCTCCACCCCCAAATCTCCAGGTATTTCCCAAGCAGGAGTTGGCAACCCTATCTAGGCCATGGAAGAAATTAGCAGGCCCCTCTTTGATCTGGCAGGGCAATCCGGCAGGTCTTCAAAGCAAATGATTGTTTTGCAATGTTCTTTTCTTTGATCACAAGATGACGGCCAGAGGGAGGGGAGTATTCAATTCATCAAAGGTAGTTTTCTCTGGCTAGTCTGCCAGCACTGGATCCCAATAATTGGACCCCACGCAAATGACAATTCGATATCCTGATTCCTCCAGGAGGAGATTCTCAGTAGGGGCTTGTGGGGTGGGGGGAGCCGGAGAGGTTGCAAAATATAGAACAGCGTTGGGTTCTGGTCTTCTTCCTCCAAGGCAGCCTGATGCATTAAGGGGCACCCGCCACTCTCTTCTTCAGAGTGCTCACCCTGGAAAAAATACTTTATACACCTGCAGCTAGGGAAGGAGAAAGCCCAGCAGAGGAAAAGCCACGAGAAGAAATCTTCTAGTGACAAATCTGCAGCCAAGCCGGAGACGGAGGTGGCGAAACAGCCCAAAGCCAAGGCTCTCAAGCCGAAACTGAAACACAAAGGTGAGGTTCTGTTTGTGTGGCAGGTGAGAGAGCTGCTGCGGCTTGAGCATGGGGGTTCCCCCTGGAGCTGCTTAGCTGTGGGTTGGGAAATACCTGGAGATTTTGGGGAGGTGGAGCTTGGGGAGGGCAGGGATTGGGGGCAGGAGGGGCCTCAGTGGGGTGTTATGTCAGGAACCCAAACAGGACACAGCATTTTGTTCCAAGACACTGAAAGACTGGACAACACTTCCCATTACCATGTCAGATTACACAGGGAAGCCATTGAAATTCATAAACAAACACAATTTCAACAGGAAAGAAAAGAGTTTAAAAATAAACAGGGCATGGCTTCCTCTCCTGAAAAACACAAAATGCTCTACAGCTGGCAATAGCACTACAGATAAGATTAGAGTTTCAATAGCCACTCCACACACAAAAGAACCTCCTCAAGAAACAGGAAACCTCCTCAGGAAACAATCCATAGACAAAAGAACCTCCTCAGGAAAGCTCCTCCATTAGCATGTTCATAGCCTGGAGAACTACACAAGATAATGACTCAGCCCTACCCCAGCTTCCAGGGTAGAAATAAATTACTTGCCTACCATTTTCTGCTCACCTTGACACAGAGTACTCCATCTGTCTGTGTTATACCTCTGAGGATGCCAGTCACAGTTACTGGTGAAATGTCAGGTCCTACAATGCCAAGACCACGGCCACACAACCCAGAAAATCTACAACTAATGAACTCCTGCCATGAAAGCCTTCGGCAACATAAATAAAGTTTCTCTGCCCATGCTATCAAACCTGCGGGTGGACTGAGATGTTGAAATAGTGCTGGAACAGGCTGAGCTGAGGGTCCCTGCAATATGTGGCGGCCTTGCATCTGCTGCCATGGTTGCCGCGTCCTGGGTGTGAGCCAATCGGAACCTGTGGTGCTGCTTTGACTGCAGGGGCCGCTTAGCTCAGCTTGGCCCTGGCTCCTAGCAACTCACCGGGGCTATGGCATCTCAGGAAAGCTCCCGATAAGTGAATGGGCCCCTCTTTGAAGTAAAAGGTCTGCCTCTGTTGAAACTGACTGGGAAGGGACACAATGAGAGCATCAGGAGGGTTGCCAGCTCTGTCTTGGGAAGTCCTGGAGATTTAGGGGTGGAGTGGGGTTTGAGGAGGAGGGACCTCAGCAAAGCTGTAGTGTCATCAAGCCCACCCTCCAAGGCAGCTTGTTTTCTCCAGGAGGATTGCTCTCTGTTGTCTGAGATCAGCTATAATTCTTGGTAACTCCTGGCCTCACCTGGAGGATGGCAACCTTAGGCAGCAGAGGGATGCTTATTCACTTGGTGCTTCTTCTCACAGCTGTCTTGTATTCCCTTTTCTGGCTGTTTAGTTTCCTTGTGTGTGTGTGTTTTAAATGCTGTCAATGGGCTTCCAAAAAGGGAATTAGTGTTTGGGGTGCTTATTGATGTATGCAGGGGTCCCCAACCTTTTTGAGCCTGCAGACACGTTTGGAATCCTGACACAGTGTGGTGGGCGCAGCAACAGAACGGTTGCCACAAAATGGCTGCCACAGGAGGCAGGGCCAGATGCAAAATAATTGCCACAGTGTAACTTCAGTAATGTAGTGCAGGTCCTCATGCCGAGGAGGGTGCCGCCACCAAAGTAATGTTTTTTAAAAATCTGCATAGCCAATCAGAAGCCTTGTTGGGCAAAAGCCCTCCTGGGCCCTGCCCACTTGTTAAAAACATTTGGTGTGTGCCAGAGACGGTGTCGGCAGGCTCCATGGTGCCCACGGGCACAATGTTGGGGACTCCTGGTAGGGCTCTGCATAAAGAAGGTCCTGGAGTCAATCCCTGGCCCATCTCAGGAACAAAGGGAAGCTACTGCTGGGATTCTTTGCAAAGGAAAGATTGGCTGCCCGTCTGTCCTGACTGACATGGGCCAGTGCTCTGGCTCGGGGAGGAAATGGCTTCGGCTTCTTTTCATCTGATGATCCCCAGCTACAATTTTCCTGCAGGTGCTGAGCTGGTGAAAAAGAAGGTGTCAAGCAAGAAGCCCGAGGCAGCTCTTGGTGATGTAAGTGGATCTCTGTACCATGCTTAGCTCTGCAGTCTTTATGTACAAGATTCACCTCCTCCAGAAAAGCACTTTAGAGATCAACCAACAAGATTTTTTTGGGGGGGGGTATAAGCTTTCAAGAGTCAAGGCTCCCTTGGTCATATTTGACTCTCAAAAACTTAGTAAAAGCAAAAAGTTTCCCTTGCTCGAAAGCCAGTTGAATCCGACTCTAGGGTTGCGGTGTTCATCTCCGTTTCTGAGCCGAAGAGCCAGCGCTGTCCGAAGAGGTTTCCATGGTCATGTGGCCGGCATAACTAGATGCTGAGGTGCACAGAACGCTATTACCTTCCCACTGAAGCAGTACCTATTTATCTACTTGCAGTTTCTTGCTTTCAAACTGCTAGGTTGGCAGGAGCTGGAACCAGAGATGGGAGCTCACTCTGTCATGCAGCACTCGGGTCTCGAACTGCTGAACTACCAACCTTCCAACCTGCAGTTCAGCATCTTAACGACTTGAGCCACTGCATCCCCCCCCAAATCTTGTTGTTCTCTAAGGTGTTACTGGACTTGAATCTGGTTCTCCTACTGCAGACCAACACGGCTGCCCTCTGAAACGGCTTCCTCCAAAGACACTGAATGAGCTTCAGTAATGAGTGGAGGAATTGAACTTGGGCTTCCTCAATGATGCTGGGACTGTGTCGAATGCAAGCCTATCACTGTGAAAGTTGCAAAGCAGCATGCATGCAAAAAACAAAAACACCCCCCCCAGTTCTGCACAGTCAGTGATTAAAATGTAGAATTGGATGCCAGAGGATATAGTGATGGCCACAGGCATAGACAGCTTTAAAAGGGGATTTGATAGATTCATGGAGGATAGATCTATCAATGTCTGCTAGCCATGGTGACCTCCATATCCAGAGGCCGTCAGCCTCTGAATCCAAGTGCCAGGAGGTAACATCAGGGGAAGGTCTTGGCCGTTGTGCCCTGGAGTTAGCCCTCCAGAGGAACATAAGAACATTAGAGAAGCCAATGTTGGATCAGGCCAGTGGCCCATCCAGTCCAACACTCTGTGTCACACAGTGGCCAAAAATCCAGGTGCCATCAGGAGGTTCAGCAGTGGGGCCAGGACACTAGAAGCTCTCCCACGGTTGACCCCCCCAAGCACCAAGAATACAGAGCATCCCTTGCCCCAGAGTCCCTATCTATACCTTGTGGTTAATAACCACGGACCTCTGCTCCATATGCTTATCTAATTCCCTCTTGAAGCCATCCATGCTTGTAGCCGCCACCACCTCCTGTGGTAGTGAATTCCATGTGCTAATCACGCTTTGGGTGAAGTAGTACTTCCTTTTATCCGTTCTAACCCGACCGCTCAGCAACTTCACTGAGTGCCCATGAGTGCCAAATGGCTGGCCACTTTGTGCTGGACTAGATGGGCCACTGGTCTGATCCAGCAGGGCCCTTCTTATGCTGTTCCAGTGAGGTTATCTGACCCCAAGCCTGCTTCCAAATGGAAAAGAATGGCAAAGAATGACTGGCAGGGAGAAAGGGGGTTTGCTAGTTAGTCACAGAGGCAATGGGGGTTGGGGGGGGGGCTAACACAGAAAGGAGAGAGAGAGTGCTGTGAAATTCTAGCTGGAGGGGAAGCACCATCCCCAGCTATCTTGATCACACAATGCTTTTTGCCCTGACCTGTATGGGCCAGGATAGCCCAATCTCGTCAGATCTCGGAAGCTAAGCAGGGTCAACCCTAGTTAGTATTTGGATGAGAGACCGCCAAGGAATACCAGGGTCGTGATGTGGAGGCAGGCAATGGCAAACCATCCTGAGCGTCTCTTGCCTTGAAAACCCTATGGGGTCACCATAAATCGGCTGAGATCTGATGGCACTTCACACATGCATTTTGCCTTCACAACCATGAGGGCTAGGAGCTTATTCTTGATGATGCTGTTTGGGTGCCGCGGCAGAGGTATATGTGTTTCTGCAGTCGAGCTGCAGATACAAGCGCTCAGTAATGCCGGACATTGTTGTCTCGAGAGCTTGCGAGTGATGCGGTGGTGACAGTTGGATTCTTCCCATAGGGTGGAGCCGCCGTTTCTGGGGAGAAGCCAAAGGCAAAAGCCTCTGGTAAGAAAGCTGCAAAACCTACCAAGGGGCAAAGTGTGCCAAAGGCCTCTCAGGCAAAACCGGCCGGCGGCCCAAAGAAAGGCCTCCCCAAGACGAAGGCTGAGCTGAAAGGCGTCCCGGCGGCCAAGGTGAAATCCAAGCAGCCGCTGGATGGAAAAACCAAAGGGGATGCTGTGCCCAAGGGGGCCATTGCCAAAAGCAGGGCTGCCAGTGAGGCCAAAGCAGGCGACGCCAAGGGGAAGCCGAAAGCCAAGAAGGGAGCTGCCAGAGGGCAGGAGAAAGAAGAGTCAACCGCTGGGTCTGAGGCCTGATCCGTGGGCAGCTTGACGAACAGTAGCAAGCCCTCCAAAGAGCCCCTAGCATCAGCCGTAGATAGTATTGCCTAAATTGGCTTCAAACAAAGTCCCCGTGGTGTCAGGTTGATGGGAGGTCTGTAGGCCCAGTCTTGATTGTGCCAGTGGCGTGTGGGTAGAAGTAGCTTCAGCCTGCCCCCCCCCCTTGCAGTTTCCCCCACTCTGTGGTCATCATCGGAACTGGGCTTGGGGACTCCCATCGCACACGTAGTCCTGGCTTCCTCAGGCCCTGGACCTCATTCTTGTGGGGGCAAAACCATGTTTGCTCAGGATCAGATCCTCGATTGCTGTTTTAGCTCTGGTTTTAAACTTTTACATTGTTCAATAAAGTTCAACGTTCAGCAAGCTATTCCCGATCGCATTCTTGCCAACCTGCAGGTGCGGCCTGGGGGGGGGTCTCCTGGAATTAACAAGTGATGGTGGTGACTCAAGGGAACCTCCACGTTCAGAGGCAGTAAACCTCTGGATACCAGGGCCAGGAGGCAAAATCCGGGGAAGGACTCTGCCTTTCTCCCCTGTTGTTGGACCTCCAGAGGAACTTGTTGGCCACTGTGTGAGACAGGATGCTGGACTAGATGGAGTACTAGAGTTAATGATCTCCAGATATCAGTTCCCCTGGAGAAAATGGCAACTTTATAGAGAGCGGACTGCACGGAATCGCATCCTTTCTGAGCTTCCTTCCTTTCCCAGACTCTGCCCCTTTTCAGGAATTTCCCAGCCCAGAGTTGGGAACCCTGGACTGGGGAAGGGCAGATCTATGTTAAGGAGGCTATATCCTGTCGGTGCCAATAAATAGGAGCCAAACCAACTCCTGAGGAGCAAAGCCCCATATCGTACAATGGGGGCTTTCTCCTAAGCGACTATGCAGCCTGGGATCCCAGTAGGTCACAGTGGTGACCACATTTAGCAAATAAAAGCATTTCAAAGGAATGGTGGAAGATACTGCAGGCAGAGTTGCCAACCTCCAGGTGGCTCCTGGAGCTCTCTTGGAATTACAGCTGGTCTCCCCACTAGAGATCCGGTCTCCTGGAGGAAGTGGCTGGTTTGGAGGGTGGACTCTGTGGCATTATAACATGCCCTCCCCAGGCTCCACCTCCAAATCTCCACAAATTTTCCATTCTGGAGTTGGCCATCCTAGCTATGTGGCCTGTTCAGTACTCAGAGTTGTAGCGGCGGGGGCAAGGTTTTGAATTGGCACTTAGGGACCCTGCCATTTGGAAAGCATACAAAATCAAATGGCCCAAAGGTAAAGGTTTCCCTTGCTTGAAAGCCAGTTGTATCTGACTCTAGGGGTTGGTGCTCATCTCCTTTTCCAAGCCAAAGATCCAGCATTGCCCGAAGACGTTTCCACAGTCATGTGGCTGGCATGACTAAACGCTGAGGCACATGGAATGCTGTTACCTTCCCACTGAAGCGGTACCTATTTATCTACTTGCAATTTCTTGCTTTCGAACTGCTAGGTTGGCAGGAGCTGGGGGCCAAGACGGGAATTCACTCCGTCATGCGGCACTTGGGTCTCGAACTGCTGAACTACAGACCTTCTGGTCTGCAGCTCAGCATCTTAACCTCTGAGCCACCGTGGCCCAAATGGCCCATTAGATGCATGCAAAATCATATGGCCCAATAGCTCATTAGGTAAGACATATTGCCTCAGCCCTTACTGAGGCCTGGAGCAGCTGGGTTGGCCAAATAGGGTGGGAAGCAGCTCTGTTCTGTATCAGACCCTTGGTCCATCAAAGTCCACATCATCTGCTCGGATTGAGAGAGTGGCTCTCCCAAGATTCCTGTGGACTTTCACACCACCTGATGCTTTTTAAATAGGAGATTCCAGGAACTGAACTGGGACCTACTGCATGCCAAGCTGATGCTCTACCACTGAGCCACAGCCCCTTCCCATTAGTCATCAAGGGGGCAGGGCTGGTGGTGCAGCCTAGACAGGGCTGTAGAGGCAGAACGCATACTGCAAATGTGAGGCTCCAGAGCTGTGGGGCAGGAGCCAAGACTTGGTGTGGTTCTGGGGAGCTTGAAAACTTACTGTTATGTGTCAATTGGCACACAGCCTCCATTTGCAACCAGAGGAAAGGGGCTTAGCTGTTTTTAGCCAGCCACCCTTCAAGTTGAGACCTGTTCTGGATCAGTGTAGTGGATCTGTTTAAAAGGCGTTGCAGGAATTGTGGGGGTTTTATTCTGACATTGGACTGATACTGCTGAGAACAACTTTCGTCTAGGGTGGATTATGTCAGTCAAGACTAAGGAAACACATATCTTCCAGATTTCTGGTTCTCCAAAGGCCATGCCTCTTCCTTACCTCAAATCTTCAGGGGAAGGGCAGGTGGAAAAAAATCTCTCTCTTTTTTGCCCCATCCCTTTAATATCCACCACGATGAGGAGTTCTGCAGACCTGGAAATCTTGCTTACTGTTGAATTAGTTCAGTTGAAAAGTTGGTTCAAAAAACAAAAGCAGTGCCTTCTGTGTGTGTGTGTGTGACTTTCTGCTGCATTTTTATCACCTAGGGCAAGGGTGGTCAGAAGGTCACTCGGGAGTGACCAGTGACTCACCAAGCAATTAAAAGTAGGTCCCCACCCCTCTTGCAGTGTTGCTGTGATCACTTTCAGATTCTTGGCCACAAATGCTTCTCTTCTCAGTTGCTTGCATGAAGAGGCAGGTTCCTGTACCTTGGCTCTGGCGGGGAGAGTGACCTAAACCAGATCCCTTTCCCTTTGACCTACGCGTTGTGGCTTGTAGATGGGCAAGGAGTGTGCTATTGACTGTTCCCCCTGCACCCAAGCTGCTATTTGGCCTCTTTCAGGGAAAACAATGTCGTCTTCAGCAGGGAAAGCTACCATTTGGGTTGGTGGTGGTGGCTTATTTTTGGGGAAACAGAAGAAAGGTTTCCCTGCAAAAGTATGGCAAAGCTGCTTAGAAAAGCCGTTTTTGTACAAGCTGCCATTTTATGATCAACAGTGCCTAAGGCTGTTTAAAAACATACACACAACATCAAAACTAAGGTCGAATCTGCATTTGCATTTTTAAATCAGCTGCATGCTGCTGTGACGCCATCTTTCTCTGCGCTTGTTTGAATGTTGTTTGGAGAAGATTCTTTTAAAGCAGTGCAGAGGTGCAATGACAGTGGAGCCGCTTGAAAGGACGATAAACATATGTGGATGTGCGAAAGTATGCTAGCACTGTTGAGGTTTGAAAGCAACACCAAATGTGGACAGCTTTTTTGAAGACGGAGTCAAAAGGCGGGGACACTGATGGGAAAGACAAATGCAGATTTGGCCTTTGCTCTCTCCTGACCTAGTGGTATTGGAAAAATAGGCAAAAATACTTAGGTACTTGGAGGTTTGCAATGGATCTTTGCTTCACTGGAGAGGAGGCATTTCTTTCTTTTATTTCTAAGGGAAGGGTTCACAGGGAAAGCTACAAAATAAAAGAGATACCCAGAACTACATCTTTACAGCTACAGACTGACCACATGGTCACACAACAATGGAGATTCTTCTTCTTGACCCCTAGAAGGAAATCACCTGATAGCAGTAACCAATCAGTGTTACAAAACAGACTTCAAGTGGGACTGCAGGGGAGGGGACTTATGAATATGAAACGGGCATAACTGTCTTCCTAACCCACAAGCTGAGCTTTTAGGCCCTCCTGCACAACTGCTGATCTACCAGCCACCTACTATAGCTTGCCAGTGCATGTAAAGTTGGCATCTTCCAGGTGGGCCCTGGTGAGTTCCTGGAATTATAACTGATCTTGACAACAGAGATCATTTCCCCTGGGAACAAATGGCTGCTTTGGAGGGTGAACTCTATGGAATTATACCCTGTTGAACTCCCTCCTTTCTCCAAATCTGGCCCTTTCACAGGTTCCACCCCCCAAATCTCCAGGAATTTCCCAACTAGGAATTGACTACTCTAGACTAATCAGCCAGTTCTGGTAGACAGCAAAATTCAACAACTAAATGAGCTGTACTAAGGGGTGTGTGTGTGTGTCACACTGAGTTTGGAGGTTCCCCAGACCTTTGTAGAATAGGCATGCCATCTGTCTATGGTTGCCAACTCCAAGATATCCTGGAATTGCAACTGATCTCCCAACAACAGAGATCAGTTCTCCTGAATAAAATGGTTGCTTTGGAGGTTGGACCCTCTGGCATTATGCCATGCTAAAGACTGTATTTGCCCAAACCCTGCCCCCCCCCGTTTCCCAACCTGGAGCTGGCAATCCTACATCTGTCTGCACTACCGGGAGGCTGAGGAAGAGAGGCTGGTGAGTGGGTTGTGGATGTCTGCTGCACACATCACCTGGGAGTGAACTTTCCCCGTTTCCTGCTTTTGGAATGGTGTTGGTTTGAGCTGGTGCGTCAGACTCAGGAAGGCTGCTACCCACTGCAGCTCTGACTTTGAAGCGCAGTTTACGGTGGGTTTCTTGGTCCCCACTGAA
Organism: Gekko gecko; assembly: GCA_029375565.1. Taxonomy (NCBI): domain Eukaryota; kingdom Metazoa; phylum Chordata; class Lepidosauria; order Squamata; family Gekkonidae; genus Gekko; species Gekko gecko. Next base: position 312,547,809 of record JAPDNY010000001.1, on the reverse strand, counting down.
TGAGCAAGAAACCTTCCCTCTTCTTTCCGTCCAGGACACCTGTCTTATGCCTGCATTTGAAGCATCCTGAGTTGGAAGGAAAGGTGTGTGTGGGATGGGGATGGCAAGTGGAGTTTCTCTCACTGGTGAATGTTTACTTGTGTTAAAGATGGGGTTCTAAAAGAAAGGGGGTAGACTGTGTCTGTAGACCGAGGTTTTATTTTGCTAGTTGGGGCTAAGCGGACTTGGTGGTGCCCTGTCCTGCTCTATCCCAGTTGCTTGCAGTTATTTCTTCTCTCTCCACACCCCTATGCAAACATTCCTGTCCACAAAGACATCACCTAAATAAGCAACTCCTGGATAAGACAAGACCAATGGATATTTTTTTAAAAAGAGACACGGAAGCGAAAAATAACACACCAACCCCAAGCACCATAAAAAGACAGCACTTTCTGCAAACAGCCTCCAGCGAAATGAGTTTCTTGTGGGAGCGGGGCCGTTGGGCGGGTTGGGTCAGCAACAGAGCTCCATTGCAGCTCGTTCTTCAGCTTACGGGGCTCTGCGCATGCTCAGAAGCTCCAGTTGTTATTGTGGACACCCATTTTTTCGCTTGCTTAGAGACCTGCTCTTGGGGAAGGACGGCACTCTTTTCGCGCGAAGTTTCTTCAGTCTATGGGCGACAGAGTAAGGCGCTCTGTGCATGCTCAGAGGCGTCTTTCCCCCCACTCTTTCTTAATGGTTCACCTTCACTTAAAACAAACAAACCAAAACTCTAATTTGTTCGGCTCCGAGATGGCCGCCCTACCCACGCCACAACAGCAGTCCACTTTTCAATCTCCGCGGCCCCGCTCAACGCGGGAAAACTCCGCCGGCGCATAGCCCCGCCCCCACCACGCCTCTTTCCCCCGGAGTGGTGGGTGGTGACGTCACTGGGCGTGGCCCGCGGGTGGTGGGCGTGGCCAGACGGCGCGCGGCGGCGTAAGAGGCGGTGGCGGCCGGTCCTGTCAGGCACCCACCAAGATGGCGGCTTCGGTGGGAGGCGCCGGCCCTCCGCGGTTCTCTCTCCTGGTGGTCTTCGGCGCTGGGGGCGGCAGACCCGGCCTCCGTAGGGCTGTGCTGGGGGCCGTCAGAGCCGGTGAGGGAGGCGGGCCGCAAGTGGCTCTTGGGGGACCGGAAGTGGGGGGTGGGACTAGCGGGAGGGGTGCTTGGCTGTCTGGCCTGGGGGATGTGGGGTTTTTTATAGGTGTCGTAAATGCTAGGTGTGGGAAGCTTAGGGAGGTTTTGGGGAGATTGACGGGTGGGCTGATAAGAGAAAATAGGGTGAAATATAAGGGTGGTGGTGGCAGCAGCAATGTGAGCATAGGAAGATCCTAGAGGGGCATCATGTTGGAGAGTTTGGTTGGAAGGGAAGTCGGTGAGCTGGCATGCAACTAGGAGTCCATGTGAATGTTGTTGGCGAAAGGGAGTGGGAGAGCCTGATATAGTGAAGCTAAGTCAAGGAAGAGGTGAATGGAGGAGATGTGATACTGTTAAGTAGGAGGGGGAGTTTTGCTGGTGTGATCATAAAAGGGTATTCAGGAAGGATGAGAGGAAGAGCTGTGGGGGTAGTTAATGTGAATAGATGGTAAGGAGCAAGGGGGAGGGTTATTATATGATGTGGAGTGAGGTGGGAGGTGGAAAATATTGGAGGGGAAAAAAGCAGAACCGGAAAAATGTTGTGTGGCAAAGAGGCTATTAAAAATTTGTAAATAACAGAATCCCCTGGCTGCTGCCATTTGTTTCTGCCTGACAAAAACTCTTAGAAAGAAGTTTGCAGTGGCTTAAAATAAAGCAGACATTGTGTGTATGCATGTGCCTGCACAGTGTCAAATTCACAGATTGGTGATTATCTCTAAATTTGTATTTCGTTATTTCCTTTGCCCATTGATGTTGTCTGTATAACTTCTTTCTTACAATGCAGCCCCCTGTTTTAAAAGAACTATTTGTCTAATGATAGGATAGGAAATACCCCCCTTGCATGTATTATGCAGGTGATATACTTTAAATACAGATGGCCTTCCTTGGCAGGAGGTAGTGTTGCACTGGATGTATGTTGGTCTAACTCTTTCAGTTCAGTCATAAAATCTCCAGAGGCAGTCTTCCTATATATGTCAAAGGCCTGGAAACGGGGCTTTGTAAAGATAATCAGGGATCTGATGGGGCTGTTTGGGAAAGAAGCTTCAGAAGTGAAGTGGCAGTTTGTTGGGTTCGTGTCTGCTGTTTTGGTGGAAAAAGTTAAATGGGTGGCTGGGCAGGTGGAGGAGGAAACCCTGGAAAAAGGAGTAGATTGGTAAATGGGCGCAGGCATTTAAAAACAATTCCAATATCAGCCCTTCCCTTTCTGGATCCCGTATGTCTTAATGGATGTTTCTGTGAATCCTAGCTGTCCAGAATGCATCATTTCAGGGCTTCCTAATTCTGGAATTTGTGTGGGCACGTGGTTGGGAGAACTGTTGAGTTCACACCCCCAGGCTGTTGGTGAATGGAAGTGAGCACGAGATACTTTGAACAGCTGGTTTTCTTTTGCCAAAAGTGATTCCTCTGTTTCCAAGTTAGGCTGGAGGCTTCCAACTTTGTCCCAGCCGCAAAGGTTCCTTGTGCCCTGTCTGTATGGGCTTGCTTTATATGATAGCTGCAGGTACCTCTTCCTTCTCTTTGCTCAAGTTTGAGGCTGGGACAAGGCACTACATGGAACAAGATGCAGCAGAGGGATTGTTTGTTCATCTGCAAGAGGGTTTTTCTTGGCCTGGGAAGCCTGAGGCAGGAAAGGAAACAGAGGCACGAAAATGAAATGGGCATCACTGGGAGGAAGTAACCAGAGTTGTTTCCTATGTTCAGTTCTGTGTGAATCTAATTTCTGGAGTGGAATTCTGGTTTCTCAGAACGTCACCTTAAATGTTTTGCTCTTAGGAAAGTGTGTTCTGGTTGCTCCTTTGGCATCTGTCTTTGCTCTCTGGCCTCTGCAAAAGTCTCCATTCCACGTTCCCTACCCTTGGAGGTGGAAGAGTGTGAATTTTGGCTTTCTGACAGAAGATGTATTAATGATGCCTGGGAATTGTAGGAAAAACTGCTGCTGCTTTTAACTGCTAGCCAAGTAATTTGTTTTTTAAAAATGCTCTATGTGTGTGAGACAGAGTGCTGTAAAGCCAAGATGTAGGGAAGAGGTAGGAAGGGGTGACTTTTTAATTAAGAGGCTTGGGGTGGAGGAGTAGAAATCAGGCTTAACAGTGTGGGGGTGATGGAATGATGGCCTGAGAAATTGCATTGAATGACAGCTGGCCTTGCCCTATCGGAACTAATCTAAACATTTGAGGCTGGTGTCTAAGGCTGGGAAATTCACACTTTTTAATAAGTTCCTGAAGTGGTTAACAGCATGTAATAAGAATATTCGTTAAAGCAAAAATGAGTGCTCTGCCCCCCCTCCGAAATTTGTCAATCCTTGCCTTTGGACGGACAAGCCCAGATGTTCCCTTTTCAGTTATCCAGAAACTAAACCCAGAGCTGTTAGTAGGAGCCTTCAGTGGCATAACTGAACATGCCTTTCCTCCTTGGCTGTTGTGTGAGTGGCTGCAACTTTTGAGCCTGGACTCATCTTTGCCATGTTGAGATGATGGTCCAGAGCACGGCAGCTTCTTTGAAGCCTTCCTCTCTTGTGGAGCTGAGGTCAAGGGGCATGTTTTCATGCTGGGGTGAGTCAGGTTTTCGTGGCTGGCTTTGTGTTGCTTTACTCTGCACAAAGGAGCCCATTTTTCTCCAGGCCTTCTTGCTGGAGTGGATAGGATGGGGGGCGAGGACTCCAGTTGGCGATTGTAGTTTGCCCAAATGAACAGATGGGAGGTGTTCAAGGCAAAATAATCTGGGGCGTTCTCTTCTTTGTGATTTGTTCACCCTCAGAGAGCAAATTGCTTTAATAGCTCCTTCTCCAAGAGGCCTGGGAAAGAGTTTTCTATAGCTGGAGGGCCCCTTTTGCATCTGCGTGGCTGAGTCACCTCTGCAAGGTGCATGCATGCTGGCAGCCAGTGGTGCACCTGTTGTGGAGCGTGCCTTCTGGCAACTTTTGCTAGAAGAAGTGGCTTGTAGCAGCTTGCATTGGGATGGCTGAAGGATTTGTGGTGTCTGCTTTGCCAGCTGTGCCTCTCAGGGTGCCAAGATCTGGGTGCTTTATCTTTTTTTTTTTTTTGGTTCTGCTTACACAGTCAGAAATTGAGCATGGGGTTTTGATTCCTTCACTTCTATTTCAAAAGAGGGAGAGCTGCTAGTCCTCATTGTGGTGGGATTTGAAACCTGCTAGGCTCCAGCACACAAACTCAGGAAGGCCCATGGCCTGTGTGGTGTCTCCCTCTTGGCTTCCATTTTGTACGTGTGGATGCCCCATGATGTGATCTTCCCCTCTCCTCACTCTGTTCAGGGCAACGTGTGCTCTCACCTTCTCTCCCTGGCTTTTGGGATTGTCCACATGTTGGCATCTACCCTTTGAGAAGAATCATGCCTCTTCCATCAGCTCACTGGATGGCCTTAAGCAAGTGCTCCCACCCTCCCCATCTGCATTATGAGGATACATAGCAGCTTGCTTTGCAAGGTGATGGTTAGTCACGCTCAAAAACTGTATGGAAATATGAAGTCTTATTATTGACTTATTCTGTAACCACATAGAGGCCCAAAAGAAGGTGGGCTTCTTTTGACAAGGATTTTGATAAAGGAAGGAAGAACCTGGAGAGGAGTCCTGTGCTTTAAGTAGGGGCACAACAGCATGAGAGGGCTGTATGGTGGCCCAGGAACAAACTGAGGCTTTACTCAGTGTGGCAACAGAATGTCGGCTGATTTTCCTGGATTGCTTTAAAGCTGTCCTCCATAGCTATGAAGGCTGGGGGCTTTAAAAATAAAAAAGCCAAAACTTTTGGGATTCCAAATTGTTGCGAGTGTGTTCCACATCCTTACTGGACCCTCATCACTCCTGCTGCTGCTGTGCTGGTTGTGGTTCTTTAATTCAAACAATTCAGTTTGGGGTTCTTCAACTGATTCAGACACGCTCATATTACCATCCTATTCAGAGTTATAGCTTTCCAAGCCCATTGATTTCACTGGTCCTTGAAGGGTGTACTGTGAGTACTGCAGATAGTCTATTATGCAACAGTCTATTATGGGTGGTCAGCCATCAAGTTCCGCCTCCTCAGTATATCTCAGCAGAGGCAGCTTCCTCTGTTTCACTGGTGATGGCCTTTGGGCCCCTTGTAATGACTGGGTGCCAGGCTGCAGAGAGGCTGTCAAGCACTCCTCGCTGGCTTGCTTTTCCTGGTGGCACCCTGGTTTTGGCTAGAAGCTGAGCTGTGGGTTGCTTCTGGGTGCATTGACTCAGGGCTGACTCAAACAGCTTTCCTGGAAGTCTGAAGCATTGCTGACCACTGAGGTGGCCTGGGCAGCTGGATGGAAGCAGTGCGTTATGATTGTGTCAGGATGTGTCATGGAGGTTCCTGGTATGAGTGTGTGTGTGTGTGTGTGGAACAGTCGCCTGGAAGGTGTTTGCTCCTTTTGGAAGGGAAGGAAGGCCCGTTGCTGGCAAATGGATGCTTGGGATCCCTGAGCCAAGGGTAGGATTCTGCTTTGGGCCTGCATCCCCTTCTCTTTCTCCTGACAAAACCAAGGGAGGTTACAGATCAAACAGATCTTGCAAAGCTTTGCTGCCTGACAGATGAAAGTCCTTTAGAAATGTGAAGTACACAGATGGGAGCTCCTGAGCAGAGCCTGGCAGGTTTTCCAGCAGTGATGCCCTACGCTTAAGTACAAACTCTTGGCTGGAAGTGTTCAAAGTGCTTTCCAGGTATGGTTTTATAACACTAAGAGCAACCCTGAAAGGTACACCAAGGTTAATATCCCCATATTGGAGAGGGAAGGGCAGCTGAAGTTAAGTGAGAGTGGCCGAGGCCCCCAAATTAAGTGAGAACTGATCTGGGAACCTTGAGCTTGTTCTCTTAGTTTCCCTGGGGCTAGTCCTTGTTTGTTCCTCTGGGTTCAGATCTTTGCAGTGCTTCTCTGAGGGAGGCCCTGTTGGAAGGGAAGGCTGGGTAGAACCATGCTACTAAAGGAGGCAAATGTATAATTCAGCTTACTTAAAAAAAAAAAAAAAGCGCTTCTCATCCTCATGGGTGCAGAAAAGTGTCTCTCAGTGTGAGTGTGCCTGTGGTGGTGGTGTTTGCTGTCGGGTTTGCTTAGATGTTTAACCTGTCGGATTAGGGCTAGAGAGACCTGGGTTCTCAGTCAGTCAGAAAACTCCCTCGGTGACCTTGGTCCAGTCGCAGTCTCTCTGCCTTGCCTACCTCACAGGGTGGTTTGTGAGGACAAAAGCCAGTGTGGCGTAGCAGTTAAGAGTGACAGACTCTGCTTTGGAGAAGAGGGTTTGATTCCCTCCTACTGCACATGAAGCCTGCTGGGGGACCTTGAGCCAGTCACAGTTCTCTCTCTCCAAACTCTCTCAGCCCCACCTTACCTCACAGGGTGCTTGTTGTAGGGAAAGGAAGGGGGAAATGGTTGTAAGCTGCTTTGAGACTCCTTAGGGTAGAGAAAAGCAGGGGATAAAACCTGACTCTTCTTCTTCTAAAAGGGGGAGGGGGACGACTATGTACTCTTCAAGATGGGATTTAAAAATATAACCACTTAAAATAGGTGGGTTTGTGTTTTTTTTTGGGGGGGGAGGTGATTTAGGTCAGATTGAATTGCTTATTCAGCTTTGAGAACTGGGTTTAAAAGTAAAACCAGCTTTTTACGTTAGCTGCTTGTTCTCTGATTCCCCAGTTTGAAGGGCCCTGTGGCGATGGCCTCTTTCCCCATCTGCTGAGATGCTTCCTTGTTAAGCGGCACTTCCTGTGAACACCAAACAGGAAGCAGCTGCGATGGGCCTCTCATTCCAGAGTTCCTTCCCTGCCTTAAAAGCCCAAGGGTCTAGGATTTGGGAAAGGGAGATTAAAGTTTCTGTCATGTGAGTATCTCAGGACTCCTGCTCTTGTGAACTCTGGAATACAGCCCCCTTCTCTTCCCAGTCAGAGCAGCATTTTGTTTCAGGTCTGAAAGCTTAGGCTCAGGACTCAACTGTTCTTTTTGCAGAGCTTTTGTGTTGATGGTGGCAGCTGCAGTGCGTAGGTCTGATTTTTGCAGCCCTCAGCCACGTATATGTATTAAAGGCCTGCGACTTCTTGACTCTGGCTCTGGCTTGCAGGATCCCAGGGGTTTCTGCCCAAGCGTGTGAGGTCCCTCTTGAGCCTCATAACCAGAGGTCACAGCCAAGTAAGCAGGATCTTAACTGTCTGCCAAAGAATGGTGATTATAGCCTTTCTTGCAAAAGCCGATACCCTCTGAAATGTCTGAACGGATAATTGAGAAAGAGGCACGTCTTCCAGGAAACCGTTTGACTTAGAAGCTGCTAACAGGTTTGATGAGGCCGGTTGGGAAAGCTGCTGCTCCCAAATGTGGTTGGCCATTTGGCTGTTAGGGGACGTGTGTCCTTCTTGCTTAAGGGAGTGCTAACCACTCGAGCGCTTGCAGATGAGGATCTCAGTGTTTTGTTTCCTGTGAACTCGTCCACAGGATCAGAAGGAATCAGAATTTTCCATGCATTCCAGAAAAAGGTGGAAGGATGTGTTATTCTTTTCCTTCTGCACAATCCTCTGCAGAAAGCTTACTTGAATTTTCTGCCCCGCCTAAGGCCTCTGCCTTTCATATTGAAGTGACCCTGTTCCTGTATCAGATAGCCTGAGGGATTTTAGACCCCAAGAGAAAGTACCTCCATCTTTTTAACAGGGGTAAAACCAAGGCTTTGATCTAGATAGCCCAGGCTAGCCCGATCTCACCATTTCTTGGAAACCAAGAAATTGGTCTTGGTTAGTACTTGGAATGGGAGACCGCCAAGGAATTCCAGGTTTGCTATGCAGAAGAAGGTAATGCCAAACCACCCCTGAACGTCTCTTGCCTACGGGGTTGGCGTAAGTCATCTGAGGCTTGATGGCAAAAAAAAAGGAAAAGTCAACCAGTGTTGGGAACGTGGATCCAATCCCTAAGTGCTTAGTGTTTTTCCAGCCCTGCTTGAATATCCACAGCCAGATTTCCATCCCTTCCACAGAACTTAATAGTCTTCAACCTTGACATTTGCAAAAAGCAACAAAGGCTGATGGAGAAAAAAAGAGGCATTTATATCCGTTACATAAGTACAGCCTGCTGGATCAGACCAGTGGTCTATCTAGTCCAGCATGTTGTGCACAACACCCAACCTGTGGAGCCAAACAGAGGCTTCTGCTGCTGCCACCCATGGCTCTGATATTCAGAGGTTTGCTGTCTCTAACTATGGATGGTCCCTGTAGTCACCATCCACCGATGGACCTGTCCTCCGTGAATCTGGCTAATCGTGGCCAACTGTGCCCATGGCCGTCACTACATACAGTGCAACATCTGGAAACTGTCTTTTACCAAGTCAGGTCTTTGTCTGTCTAGCTGTTTTATCTACTTATTTGTGAAGGTAATGTAGAAGGACCTTTCTCAACACCTGTTATCTAAAATCTTTTTGACTGCCTGGCAGTGGAACCCAAAACCTTTCTGCAGGCAAAACCTAGTGCTCGTTCACTGAGCTGTTGGGTTAGAACGGGTTAGAACGGATAAAAGGAAGTACTTCTTCACCCAAAGAGTGATTAACAGTTGGAACACACTGCCACAGGAGGTGGCGGTGGCTACAAGCATGGATGGCTTCAAGAGGGAATTAGATAAGCATATGGAGCAGAGGTCCATCAGTGGTTATTAGCCACAAGGTATAGATAGGGACTCTGGGGCAAGTGATGCTCTGTATTCTTGGTGCTTGGGGGGTGAACAGTGGGAGGGCTTCTAGTATCCTGGCCCTACTGGTGGACCTCCTGATGGCACCTGGTATTTTTGGCCACTGTGTGACAGAGTGTTGGACTGGATGGGCTGTTGGCCTGATCCAACATTGGCTTCTCTTATGTTCTTACATTCTTACTTCCTTGCCAGACCTTTGTTCCACCCTAGCTAGCTCAGTCTTTTGTGGCAGCAGTTCTCCCAGGCAGAAAAAGGTCTTTCCCAGTGCCTGCTACTGGAGCGCCTTTAACTGGAGATGTCAGTGTTTGAACCTCATACAGGGTGATAGTTGATTCTGGGGTCATAGCACACAGCCTGAACTTCCTCTTCTGGGCATTTTAAAGACTGTCAGATGTATTGCACCAGAAGCTTTCACGGAGCCAGGGTCCCTTTGCATTGGCATCTGCCATGATAAATCCATTGGTCTTTAAGTTGTCACAAGACAAGTTGGGGATTTGCTGCTGCAACAGACTCTCACTGGGCTGCCTTTCTGGTGGTAGCTAGCATTGTGTCTTGTTTATTTTTCCCTGATGCACTTGCTCTGTTGCCATGTGCAAAGGCAGCGATGTGTTGCCAGGGTGGAGATCTGGGAGAGGCCGAGGATGTGGCGAAGCTGGACATGGTGCTCTGAGAATGTCCTGAAGGGGTATGCTATAGTTCTGCTACCTAGCCCTGCATATTTCCTGGTTGGGGAAAGACCCACTCAGGAACTGTATGTAAGCTGCTGTGAGCTCCTCAAGGGGATATATGGAGCACAGGTGCAGTACATACACATATTACAGTCTGTTGTGAGGGCTGCCGATGTGCAGCTTCGCTGATGTGAAGAGCACTGGCCTTATGTAAGCAAGCAGGTCGTGGCGACGGCAGCTGTGGTGCCTGGATGCCAGCAGCTGCTCTCCCTTCTCTCTTGTTCTCAGGCGGGGCAGGCATGTGGCGTTCCCCGTGTGGCTAGCAGAGCAAGTGCTTTGTATCTGCTTTGTGTTGTGGTTGCGGCAGAAAGCCTCCGATACAATAGAGCGGGCGCAGCACCACGGAATGCCCGCGAACGTTCTGCTTTGCTCAGAGAACAAAGCTGGAGATAGGCTTGTCCTCCGCTTTCTGTGCGGGAAAAGGAAACCAGTCAGTTGTGTCTGGAAATGAAAAGCTCGTGTGATGTCTTAGAGACAGGAGGAGCTGGCGACAAAGAGCAGGCTGGGGATTGAGAAGAAGTAGGAGAACTAGGAAGCTCTGGTATAAGGAAGAGCAGTGTTTGCTAAGAAAAGGAGAGGAGTGAAGGGCTGAATTCGGTGTACTGATCTGAACCAGCTAACCATTTAGGGAGGCTGTAAACTCTCAGCAGAAGGTTAGGAAGGGATGATGGTTCCCTACTGTGTATCTTCAGCTGTCTGGTGAGCCATTCAGTTCGAGATACTCTTTGGAATTTATTTATGTATTAATTTGCTTCCTTTATACCTGGCCTTTCTCCCCAGCAGCCACCCTGATGAGGTAGGTTAGGCTGAGAGAGGATGTCTGGCTCAAGGTCATTCAGTGAGCTTCCACGGCAGAGTGGGGTTTCGGACCTGGGTCACTTGGACCCTAGTCTGGCACTCCCAACCACTATGCGTCTTGTGCACAGAAGCTTCTTGGCAGGCAATGTTTTGATGTGATAATAAATGTGAAGAAATGTGCATGCACATGAACTCTTCTCCCCAGAATAAAACTTTGTTGGTCTCAAAGGTGCTACTGGACTCAAACTTTGCTCTGCTGCATCAGACCAACACAGCTACCCACCTGAATCTATGTGATATGATAAGTATTCCCCAATGCTAATTATTGCCATTGGATTGCGGAGTGTAATAAATCAGCCCTTGCTGAAACCAGGCAACAGAGGCAAGTGGGGGAAAATCTTGCTGCCTGTCTTGGAGTTTGAGTTCAGGTAAACCCTGTAATAATAGGGTGAGGCACTGTTGTTTTGAAGAAGAGGAGAAGAGGAGATCGGATTTATATCCCACCCTTCACTCAGAGTCTTGGAACGGCTTACAAATGCCTTCCCTTCCCCACAAGAGACATCCTGTGAGGTAGGTGGGGCTGAGAGAGCTCTTTCAAGACCTGCTCTTTCAAGAACAGCTCTGACAGAACTATGGCTTGCCCAGGGTCATCCAGCAGCTGCAAGTGGAGGAGTGGGGAATCAAGCCCGGTTCTCCCAGATTAGAGTCTGCACGCTTAACCACCACACCAAACTGGCTCTAGGGTGGGTATCAGGGTTTAGGATCTAAGGATGCCTCTGGATGGCCTCTAGATTTGTACATGAGAGTGAAAGTTTGTGTGTTTGGATGTGGGTGAGGGGCACCTATGATGGCCTGGTGGAAAAATGCTCATAGCATTGACTGTTCACAGTGGCATTGCTGGTCAGTACTTTGTTTATGATGCTGTGAATGATAACTTTGGTATAGTCACTGCTCTGCTATTATTAATTTCTGACCTCCTTCAAGACTTGTGAGAAACCACTCCGATATTTCCTTAATCTTCCAGACCTGGGATAGTGGGCAACATCTTCTACTGGTGAGGAGCTCTTAGCTTGAGGCATGGATACCTTGAGCTATGATCGCTGCCCCTTCTTGCTCTGGAAGGCTGAGGGGCCCAGTGGCAGTATCCTTCTATGACCTCTCCTTTTTCCCTCTTCCAGGGATTCGCTCGTGGGATATTGACCTGACCGCCTGCAACCTCGACCAGCAGCTGAAACTCTTTGTATCCCGTCATTCAGCCACCTTTTCGGATATTGTGAAAGGTAAGAAGCGGGCGAAGATGGTGCTTCTGAGTTGCCCCGGTCGGCCTCTGTGGGGCACCCTTTTATAATTTCTGTCCATTGTTGATGCAGAGATTTCACTCTGGCTATAAGATTCCAGAGTTATGCCTCGTGCAGCTATAATTTGCCACAGCTGAAGAAGCTTCCTAGAGTTGTGATGAATTCTCACAGTTGAACATTTTTGGCATGGAGTGGTGGTGGTGGGGTCTCAGCTGCTCTTCTTTGTATTTTTATAAAGGGGGAGGGGGTGACTCTTTGCAGGCTATATAACCCAACCAGTGGGGGATCATTTAGCCAGCATGATGATATCCCCGTGCCACAGAGCCAACCTGATTTGGCTCTCTGGCAACATCGCAAAGCTAAATCAGAGGGAGGGCTGTACTTTCTTTGAATGGGCAAGGGGTGTCAGGCTTTCTGAACTTTCTTGGTGTGTAGGGGTGGGGTGGGAGGTGGTCATTCATGAAACATGAACCGCCTTGTTTTTGTACAACTTTCCCAGCAGGGTCAGATTGAGCCTGGGGGTTCTTTTACTGTTGGGTTTTTAAAAATCCCACTCTTCTTCTAAGGAACTCAGAATGGCATACATGATTCCCTCCTGTGATATAATTGTCACATTCCTGTGAGACAGGGTAGGCTGAAAGAGAGGTCCCAAGGTTTCACAGTGAGCTCTGTAGCAGAGTGTGCATTTGAACCTGGGTCTCCTTGGGCCTAGACCGACATGTGAACCTCTGTGTCACACTGGTGCTCTCTGTTCTCCTGTCCTCTATAGCTTGGCTCACTTGCCATATCCTTCTTTCTTGTCTCTGTTGTGGTGGCTGATTCATGGCAGGTAGCTGTACTGAATCAATTCCATCGGGGGACCTCCAGTGCTCGTCTTACGTGAGAGTCAGAAAACTCTTTCCATTTGCCTTCCTGCCACGTATAACTTTATAAATTTGCATCACCAACCAATCGTCCCCCTATACTCCGGAAACCCTGGCTCTTTTGCTCAGTGATAAAGCTCTCAAGATCACTCTTATCAATTGCAAAATTTGTCTCAGTCCTTTTCGCCCTTACATCTTAAAAATAAACAGGTGTTTTCCTGCAGCTCAAAGTTTGTGAATCAATGAGCTTCTGTGGGTACAAGAAAGAAAGGAAGGAATTTGCATCACGCTCCATTTTCTTTGACTCCCTTTTAAAAAAGGCTTTGCCTTCTCTGCAAAGATTTTTCTCCTTGATCCAAAAGGAGCACATGCAGAGTCTCTGTGCCGCAGGCCCGTTTCTCTAAAAGCATGGGCGGCACCCCCCCAGAGCCCCCCAACCTGCTCCTCGGCTGCCCCTGTCGGTGTCCTTGAATGACTGCCCACCTCGCATGCTTGGTACTGAATTCACGTTGCAGACGGGGTTTGTCTGGCGCTTGCGTCACTCCGCGAGGAGCAGCTGGAGAACGGCTGCTGTTGTCCTTTGCAGGGTGGGGGTGGGGCTGCTGCTGCTTCTTAGGCCCTTCAGGGCATAGCTGAATCCTCTGTGTTTTTGCTGTGGAAAGCAAACATTTTTAAGCTGGGAAGACAGGGCAGCTTTTGTTGAGGGCGTCTCTGCAGCTTTCTGCTTGGCTGGTGTCCGTGCAGCTTGGATCAGGCAGCTGTTCTTCTCTGGGAAATGGATGCAAGAATGCCTGCGCCGGTGGCTCTCCAAATTGTTTGTTCTGAGGCAGGCTTTGTGAAGCTTGTGGTGCCCTCTCCCCTCCAGATTGCTTGCAACCCCCCCTTTAAAAAAACAACTGGTGCGGCTGTGTGTTTGAGAGCACACGTGCACTCCAGCGGTGAGAGAATGCTTGTTGGCACCGTAGTGTCAAGGGAGGCAACGGCTGACGGAGGGGCGGTACCAGAAGCTGTTCTGTGTGTGTGAACTTTTTCATACTTCGATATTTAGAGCAGCTTTTAAAAGAATTGCTTACTTTGCTAACTACCCGGTTGCTGCTTTGCCTGCAACTTTCCCATCAAAAGCCAGAATGCTGGGCTAGGCAAAATCTGGCTTGATCCTGCGCTGTGGCTGCTTTCTTGCAGCTGGTGGGGACTGGGCTTCCAAGTAGAGCTAATTCTTAGGGCCTCGGGTGGTGTGTGACTCAATGCTCAAGGGTCCCTTTGCTCTTGCCAACCTTTTAAGTAGCATTTGCTGGAACGGCTGGTTGTCACGAAGGGCACAGCCTGCAGAACTGGCCACAGGCTCGTGGCCTTTGGCTGCTACTCTGGACAGCTCAACCATTCTTCTCTGACATGCTCACATGTCTTGACTGTTCCAGGAACAGCAGCCCTTGGGGCTGCTGCATGTCTTTGGAAGGAGTCTCTCTCTTCATCTCCGTAGATCACGTTGTTTGGGTTTGATCTGAGGCTTACCAATCAGAGTTCTGACACTCATGAATAGTTCTTGCGGATATGAAGGCAACTTACATTGCCAGGTGGCTCAGTGGAGAGTCCTGGGGAAATCTTGGTAGCCTTGAAAACCAACTTAGACAAGAAGTGCCCCCTTCTCCGCCCACCTTGGTTTCGGGATCTTTCAGCAGGAACTTCTTCAGTTCCCTGAGTTCGTAATCTGTAGCCTTGAGGACTACAAACTTGAAAGTTGCAGGAGTCCACATTGGGATCTGAGTGCTGGGCTTCTTGATAGTCGAGGCCAGGTGTGGTAACCGAATGAGTCCTCCAGCCTCACAGAGCACAGTGACTACTGCAGGAAGTTGCAGCTCTGGAAATTGATTAGTCTATTTAAGAGTGTTTTAAGAGCCCCCTGGGGCTCCTTGGAGCAATTATTCCAGCACGGGAGTGGGGTGGGCTTTGTTGGTTCAGCAGATTTGATGGTCTGCCTTGTGGTCAAAAGGCCTTAGATGACTTTCCCCCCACTTTCTGTTTTCTGCACTGGTAAATGGACATTTTTCCTCCATGGAAGCCCGGTCCCTGATCCAGCTTTTCTCTCAGGGATTCCTGTCAGCCCAACTCCTTGGACCTGAGGCTCAACTACACATGGTTGTGGCCTGTGTGTGTTAAAACTTCAGTCATGGATAAAAGCAAGAAGGGGTATGTGTGCGTGCGTGCGCATGCACGCTGTTTAAAAAGCAAAGAACACACAGATGAGGGGTGCTGAAGCCTCCATCTTCCAGCTATTCAAATCTCTGCAGCCTCTCCCACCAGGCACTTGTTCTTCCAGCTCTGCAGACATTCCAGTATTGGAGCCCAGTTGCAGGTAAAGTTCAGGATTTAGACTGCAAGGGGTGTGTTGCAGCTTTAGGGACTTGGTAGTATTTGCATGCTATTTTGTGCTCTTCAGAACCAGACCTTTCACTTTATACCAGATGAGGGCAGATCCAGTTTTTAAGTACACTCATTGGTCATGGTTTGAACTTGGCTCATGTATGAGATGGTGGGGCTGTGCTTGTTTACAGCGACATACACCATGTTTATCAACAGAGCTGAGCTTTCTCCTCCACCCCCAATTAAAAAATGGAAGGTGAGGTTTACAGGTGCGTAGCTCTACTTGAAGCCTTTGCTCTTCCGTCCTTCTGGCTGTGCAGAAGACAATCTTCTCCGGTGCTGGAAGAGACTCCTGCTCTAGCATGTTTGCTGAGGAGGTCTTGGGCTGTAAAACTGCTTCCTGACAGTCCTGTGTGGGTCTGTTCTCCTCGCTGTTCAATTTTTCCTGTTCTGAGTGCGGGGTAGGGAGCTGACACAGCTGTGATGTTGGCATGCCTATCTGTGAAACTCCTGATGCCCCCCCTTCTGCTCAGATTCGATTCTCCTTTGCTCTGTGCAGCTGAGCACCTTTCTTGGTGCATTTGGTCACAGTTTTCCACAGAGCTGTTGGAGTTTCCACACCTTGGATCATCTGTATGGATTCCTAAGGCCTGATCTGGTCTTTTTCTTTCTCTGTTGCGTCCCCCTATTCTAATAATTCTGCACTAAAATTGAGTTCAGCCTTCTTTTTATTCCGGGTTCTCCCCCCATTCTGCATTACATTACCTCCCTTCAGTGGTCAGCCCGGTTTCAGCCTGCTGTTGCCCCGGGTTGGATGCTGTTTTGCCATGGACTTAAAATTGCCTAGACTCAAATGCTGTGGAAAGGACCTCTGTGTAGGTGGGTATGGGACAGATGCCTACAAATGGCTGCTTCTGTGGAGAGAGGGCATTTGTCTTTGCAGCTAGCTAGTTTTATTTGTAAATGATGCTGCCATTTCTCTTTTTATCTAAGAGATTCAGCTTCTTATTAACAGATCAGGGGTGGGACCCAGCATCATGTATAAAACAAAACATTTCCCTGATAGCACTTTGAACAGCCTTAAGGAGAACTTCCTAGGTTACAACCTCAGTGAAAAGGAGGGTATAGTTCCGCTTCCTTCTTGCCACTCAGCAAAATCTTTCTCCTTTCCCTGGCTGCAGGGCTCTTTGTTTTCCCATCCCTCTCCTGTAAATGCATCCAGCTAGGTGTGAATCCAAATAGATTGGATGTTTAGTTTTGTCCCAGTTTTCCTTTTTTTAGTCAAAAAACTGATTAGAATGATTAAAATCCAATACTAATTATAACGAAGGTGCTGTACAAAATGCTGCTCTGGGAACTGGATCCAGGCTTGGGTGGGGAGGGGGGGGGAAGTATGGCAGGCTGCCAGTTTTCTCCCCTATGATCACCTTGCTATTTTAAAGTGTGCCCTTGCCATTATAAAACTGGTCATCCCTCCTACAAATAGTTCTGTGGGGCTTTTTAGAGGTTCCAAGACAGAGCAGGGCTTTAGGAAGAGAAATTGAGGAAGTAGAGACCAGGCAGCCACAGGTTTTTCCAGTGGCATTTGTTTTTAAAAGAGAGATCTACAGAAATCCATCACATGGGGTGCTCTGTGACAGCCAGGTTTAATGCAAGCCACGGGCTGTTTTTGGTCTCTCCGCTGCCAACAAGATTGCTCTAGAAAGTCTGGGCTGTGTCCACACTCTCTCTCATGAGCCAGATTCTTCCATGGATTGCAGCCTCTGCCTGTTTTAGGGCTGGAGAGGGGCCGGAAGGTCTCATCCCACGGCATCGTCCTCTCCTTTGTCCTCTCCTCCACCTGCACGACACCAGCCATGGCCTGAATTGCAACGAGGGGAATCACAATGTCTCTGGCACAGATGGCTGCAGGAGGGGTGGTGTGTGCTTAGCATTTTAAAACTGAGCCAAGCCAGTTGATGCCTCAAGCAAAATGCAGGCTTGGGATCATGTGACGCTGCTTTATACCGACTCAGGCCATTGGTCCGTCTAGCACACTTGTCTCTCCTGATTGGCAGGGGCTCTCCAAAGTCTCCAGTGGAGAAAGACCCTTCCCCAAACCTGCTGCTTGTGATCTTGTAACAGGAGGGTGCTGCTCAGGATTGAATCTGGGACCCCGCTGCAGCAATAACTATTGCATTACTGAGCAGCGGTCCCCTCCACTTCAGACTTGTACAAATTGTGCAACATAACCAACTTTCACACTGCTTCTGGCCATGATTAGGACAAAGAGCTGTGCAGTGCAAGACCCCCTCCCCCCTCCAGCTGCTAAAGTCTTGCTGTGCAGATGATTTGGTCATTTGGTACATATTGGGCTGGATCTTGTGTCTCCGGTATGCTAGCAGTGGGGCTTTCCTTTGGTGTTCCTCTTGTGTTGGGGGACGGCTCATTGTGCTGGAGGAAAGCCACAGGTAGTGGAACAGATCTGCAACATCCAACCCGTTCAGTCATGGGATTTTTACGCAGCGCCATCTCTGCAGAAATTCCATTTATTCAGAACATCCTCAAGCAAATTTCAGCTTTTGTATCGTTCCTGCTGCCATCATCTTCTTTCTGAAGGAGCCTGCTGTCCTTTGCTTGTTCCAGAGACACTGAAGGAGCTCCGTTATACTCCTAGGCTCCCAGAGGAAGTCCCAGCATTTGCCAGGCCTCAGCTAAGCATCTGTCCCTGGCATAGCACGGTTGTTGGCAGTAACGATGCCTGCAGCGACTTGATTGCAAAGGGCTGGCTGAACTGCGGTGTGTGAAGCTGCTGCCTTACTGTGATGGCAAAGATGCCTGGTGCTGTTGTGGTGGGCTGTAATGGTGGCTGGGGGGGAGGAACAGCAGAATTGCCACACCTGTGCAGATAGGCTGCGATGGTCTTAGCTGGGACTGGCCAAGAAGGACTACCTGTGTGTATACGCACACCACACACAGAGTTATGCCAGCTTTTTTCCCCCTGGGCACTGTTCAAAATACAAATGTTGACCCTGGAAAGCCCTAAGTGGTTTGTGAGTAAAGTAGCTGAAGGGCCTTTGCCTCCCGTAGGAACCTGCCTAGGGGTTGAGGTCTGCTGTTGGGGCCCAGCTTGTGAGCCTGCCTGAGCTGCAGGAAGGGTGTGTGTGTGTCTGTGTGTGTGCCTGAAGGGGCCTTCTCTGCTCTTGCCCCCAGATGGTGTTCTTTGCTGGAGAAAGCTTACTGGCCCCCTCTTTCCTGTCGGTCGCCTGTGTCATTGCTGGGCTTTGCTTCAAATCTTGCCCTACCAAGCAGAAAAGGGACTGTGGACTATACCACTGTGCAGAGGATGTATTCCTGATTTGCTGCATGTATTACTGCACTGTTTTTTACTGCTATGGTACCATTTTTCTTTATACCCACACTGTGTCATGCCTAATATGGCATGCTTATTCAGATTTCTGTAATCCTAGCCCTAGTACGTTGCTTATTAGATGTCTCTTTATATCTCTTTTATGTCACTTTATATTGACTTTACACTGTAATCAGTTTTGAATCTCAGTTAGCAAGGTGGACTATAAATATAGGAAATGTTTTGTGACGGGCAGTTGCCTTACATTGCAGCTCTTGCTGTTTAGAGTTTTGGAGTTCCGCTGTCGGCCGCCCTGGGGTATGTCTGGAAGCAGAGTCGGAATGGCTGAAATTAATATAAACACTCCTTCTTTCAGGAGGAGTGACACAGTGCATCAGAGTACTCTTGACGTCTCTCTCTGAGGTTATTATTTGGATCTCTCTCTCTCTCTCTTTCCACACAGGTCAGCGTGCCCTTCATCATCGCGGAGATATCGTAGAGACGTTAGTTTTGCTGAACCCTTCTGACAAGTCAATCTGTGATGAGGTAAGCAGGGAGCCCTGTTTTGGGAATGGAGGTGGCCTGGGGGATGAGCAGCAACTTGTCTGGTGCACATTTTGGTGTCAGAAACATATTTTGAACTTCAGAGCCATTCGTCCACGTCTATGTCGAGCATATGTAGCAGCAGAATCCCCCCCCCCCCGGCTGTCATAGCCTCCATTTGGTGTCTGCCTTTCTTTTGAGTCCCTTAACTTGGAGACTTGAGCATGAAGTACAGAGGCTGGGAGTGAGCTTTTTCCACCCGAGACCTTGGAGGGCAGCTGCCCGTTGGGCTGAGCAAGATGGACCAGGGGCCTGACTTGGGTGCAGGACAGTTTTGCATCCTTTTAATTGGCTTCCCACTGGGCAGGGTGTTGTGTGTCAAGGGGACCGAGGGTTTCTCAAAAGCCTTTCCTAGCTGCAAAGAAGCTGGCTGGCACGTGGTTGCCTCAGATCAAGCCGGATGCCTGGTTTGTCTCTCCCAGTCTCCTCTCCTCCAACTGTCTCTCTAGGATCTCAGTCACAGTAAGGCCTTTCCCTGCAGTTCTTCCCTGTGATGATGTCTTAACTGGAGGGTGAACCTGCCTCTGCGCTCTGGCTACGCAGCCTGCCTTGCCCTCTCTCATCCCTGATGGGTGGCTGCGGTAGAGCAAGGAGAGGAGCGGCTCCACTGCCCAGGAAGCTTGGATTCAAAGGCATTTATGCTCGTGATCCCAGGACTGATCCTTTCTTTCCTCCCTTCTTCCCTGCTCCAGCTCCGCAACCTGATCACCGATTCTTCTCGGCACAAGCTGCTGATCTTTGCCGGCCCGTGCGTGGAGGAGACAGGGGAGCTGGTGCTCCAGACAGGCACTTTCGCATTGCGGGACTTCATCCAGGTCTTTGCCGACAAAGTGGTGAGTCTCCTTTCCCCCACTGTCCTGTGCCTTGACTGCTGCCAGGAGGCTCTGGGTGTTTGTTCTGGGAACTTGAGAAGCGCTGATTGATCTGACCTTGGAAACTGGGCTCGTTGGTACGAAAACGTGCCTGAGATGGTACTGGTGGCGAGGTAGGGGAGAGTGGGTCATGGATTCGAGTCTTGTGGCAATTTCTTTTGTGCCCGATTCTCCCAGGTCAGCCTAGTCCATCCATGTAATCACTTCAGACTGCTGACAGACGGCTCATGTGACTGAGCAGTCCTGTGTGCAAAACAGAAGAAAAGTTGTAATTCAGCCTGTCTGTGGGAAGGCTAGGTTTAGAATCCCTTTCTCCCCTAAATATGCTCATTTCCCATGTAGAGGGAATTTTGAATGCTTACCCATCTGTGCTGTGCCCCCTCCCCCTTGCATAGAAAGCTAGCATGTCAGGGAGGAGGCTAGGCTAGAGTCTTTCTCTGAATTCTGTATGGCCAGAAAGCTAATGGTTTTGTGCATTCAGTAGCCTCTCTTCCTCCACCCGCACTCTGAATTGGTACCAGCCAGATCCAAGTCGATCCCTTTAGTGAGAATGAGGCTTCATTTTCTCAAAGTCTGGTTCCCAGTCTTCTGTTAGCTGCACTTTAATCCTATCAAATAAGAAGCAACATCTAGAGCAGGGCCTACAGCCTGTGGCACCAGAGCCAAACGTAGCTCAGTACCAACCAATCCGCTTGTTCGTTCTTTATTACGATCATTGACCAATCGTGTACACAATTTTACAATTAAAAATTCAAAGTATACAGTATACAAGATAAAAACGATTAAAAATTATTTAAAACTTACAATCTAATTACAATATATTTTCTGAGACTTCAGTATCACCAAACAAAATCTAGCTACCTGATAGGTAATCTTGGAGTTCTTATCAGAAGATAAATCAAGTCTATTTGTCTAATAACGGGATAATAATCTCGCCTCATGCTTCCTTATAATATGGGCAGCTGAAAAACCTGTGCTTTATGGTTTCAACCTCTCTCAGAGGACACAGGACAAACCCAAATGTGGCTCTTTTTTAAAAAAAAAGCAGAAAGAAAAGGAGCTCTTCTAAGTTAACACGTATTGGAGCGGTAGATGGGATGACAGATTAACTAGCATGTGAAGGGATCTGTGGGCAAAGATTTTTATGAGACTCAAGGGCTTCTTAGAGATACTGTACATGCAGGGAAATGATGCCCGTAATCCAAGTGCAAGCCATGCACGGAATTATGCCAGTTTACTAAAACAATCATACAGGGTGGTCCTGTGTATATTTATGACTTCTTGTAAGATTGCATGCGTGCCACTTCCTAGTAGACTTGCAACAGCTAGTGCTCGGGCTGCAAAAACATAATGGCTTATCAATCAGTGTGTCAATTATGATCATGTTGTATATTTTTAGTTATACAAATTAGCTTTCTTATGCTGGTTCTTTGTGGATCTCTTACTATGAATTTTGAGATAGTTTGTCCCTTTAATTATAAATGGTTGCTGACCCGCTCATCTAGTGCATCTTGGACATGCATAGAAGTATTTGACGGTAATGTGTAGAGGTGCACACTGCTACTCTATATATCAGTGCTTTTGAGCATTGCCTCTTAGGGGCCTGTAGCTCAGGGTAGGGGCCACCTGTACTGCCTACCGAAGGTCCCTGGTATCTCTAGGCTAAAAAGAAGAGATAGGATCTTAAGACCTTTTTTGTGCCTGAGACCTGTTGTTTGTCAAAGAGCCAGTATTGTGTAGCATTTAGAGCAATGGACCATGAAATGGGGGATCCAGATTCAAATCCCCACTCTGCCTTGGAAGCTTACTGGTTGATCTTGGGCCAGTCATACTCTCAGCCCTAACCCTCCTTACAGGATTGTTATGTGGATAAAATGGAGAAGAATGGTGTAAGCCATTTTGGGTCCCCATTGAGGAGAAAAGTGGAGTATAAATGAAGTAAATAAGAGATAAAGCTGGGTTGGATGGACTGATGGCTGGGTTTTGGGAAAGTTAAAAAAAACAACCACCACTGTGATAATTTACTGCGTTCAATATGATTACAAAGAATTTTCAGTGATATAATTACAGGAAACTTTCAGTGATACAAAACCGTTGACATAGGCAGCCGTAATGTATAACATCCATGAAAGCCTTGAAGATTTCAGAAATTTGTGATAGCAACCATGGAAATATTTATTGTAACAGCCATTGGACAGGCATCCGAATGAACACCTGTTTTGTTGTTTTCTTCTTCAGCCACTCCTTACACTGGCTAAACTATTGTAATAATTAAAAGAACACAGCTGAATGGCACATAAGAGACATATACACACCAATTAGCCATGTCTAAGAAATAAAACTCCTTCCTGGTAAAGGTAAGCCATATTGACACAGAGTAATGCCAGTCTCATCAAGTTTCCTTTTTCGACATCTTTCATGGACATTACGAATTGTGGCTGCTTATGTCAACAGTTTTGTATCCTTGAAAGTTTCCTGTAATTGTATCACTGAAAATTCTTTGTAATCATATTGTGTGCAGTAAATCTTTGTAGCACGTTATCACAATGGTGGTTGTTTTTTAACTTGGTTCTTAGACCGTGATCCCAGTTCTTGATTTATCTCTGGTTTTGGGAAAGGCAGTTTCTGATGTTCACAAGCAAGATGTACAGCTCTGCTTTTCTACTTGTAGCCAGAGGGGCCATAGTTCAGCAGTGGTACAACTGCTTCACATGTAGACAACCACAGTTTCAGTCCTTCTCAGTTAGAAGGTTCTTGGCTAGCGATGCTGGGGAAATAAATTTTTTTCCTGGGGGCTTGGAGAATTGTTGCTGGTTGGTGTGAATAGTTCTGGGAAGCTAGGACCCAGAATTTCTCTTTGTAGAGGGCATCTTCATACACTCACTGTATTTCCCCCCTCTCCCTTCTCTCTCTCTCTCTCTGCCTCTCTCAGGTTGGGGAGTTCCTAAGCTCAGCAGACCCTTCAGCTAAAACCAGCATGACTGTGGTTTGCCCAAACTTTGGGGTTTGGAAGGATTCCAGGCTGGGTGAGCACAACCTGTTGGATTTCATTGATCTCCAGTTCAACCCCGGCTGTGTGCTGCCAGAGATGGAGGGTTTACAGGAGTTCATCGAATACCTTTCGGAATCCCTAGACCCCCCGCCACCTTTCGACCTCCTGGAGCCTCCCAGCACTGTTGGCTTCTTGAAGCTCTCCAAGCCTTGCTGCTATATCTTTCCAGGTGGAAGGGGGGACTCTGCCTTCTTTGCTGTCAATGGTTTCAACATGCTGGTGAACGGGGGCTCCAATCCCAGATCCTCTTTCTGGAAGCTTGTTCGTCACCTGGACCGCATCGACTCCATCTTGGTGACCCACATTGGGACAGACAGTTTACCTGGGGTGAACAGTCTGCTGCAGAGGAAGCTTGCTGAAATGGAGGAGGATCCGTCGACTCACGGCTCCCAGAATGATGACTGGGTGAAGAACCTCATCTCACCAGAGTTGGGCGTGGTGTTCCTCAATGCCTCTGAGAAGCTGAAGACTATAGAAGGAGACGCGGGTATCTTGAAGAGCTGCGATGAGGGCAGTTTGGCCCTGCAGTACCTAGACAAGCTGGGCATTAAGCCGAGCCCCCTCTTTCGGGATGCTGGCCCCAAGGCAGAACCCACCATCCTTTTCCAGAAGATGGGTGTGGGACGGCTGGATATGTATGTCCTCAACCCAGTGAAGGGCAGTAAGGAGCTAGAGTTCTTGATGCAGCAGTGGTGTGGAAATGGTTACCCTAAAGGGCTGGAGCTGCCCTTGCAGTGCTTGACCTCTGTCTGTGCCCTTCTGGTCTGGCACCCCGTGAACCCTGCAGAGAAGATCGTTCGGGTCTTGTTCCCTGGTTGCACGCCTCCCAGTAAAATATTGGAAGGACTGGAGAAAGTCAAACATTTGGAGTTCCTCAAGCATCCGGTGGTCACTCAGAAGGATCTGGAGTCTCTTTCCTCTTCTACTCTGCTCAAGCAGAAGCGGACGGAGAGCCAAGAGAGTCTCAAGTCAGGTTCAAGGCTGAGCCTCACAGAACCAGGTGTGGCGGTTTCCAGGGAAAAGAGGGAACTGAAGCCGGTAAATGTCAGAGATCGCCCCAAGGCACCCAGTGAAACCTCAAAAGGTAGCGTTGAGGAAGAGAGAACCAAAGAGGCCAGATCCAAGTTGGAGTCTTCCACAGAGAGGCTCAAACAAGACGTGAGGCCTAAATTGCTGAAGGAGAGGCAGATACCCAAGAAGGATGTGAAGAAGGAAGAGAAGAAGCTGGCACCAAAGGATGACCTTGGCCAAGAGAAGGATGCAACCAAAAGAGAATCAAAGATCCTGAAGAAAGAGGGGAAGGTGGATCCTCCCCGTAAAGAAGTAAAGAGAGAGGAGACCAAGAAAGATGTCAAGGTGGAGGAGAAAGCAGCGACTAAGCAGCCAGTTCGGAAGCTCCCAGCTGCGGAGGTAAAGAGGCCCCAGACCAAGATGGGTAGTGTCAGGAAGTCTATCCCCACCCTCAAAAAGGACACAGAAAAGCCAAAGATGAAGCTGTCTAAGGAGGCAGCTGGCACCCAAAAGACACCTGGTAGTGCCAAAGGAGGTCGCTTAGATGTGTCCAAATCTGCATCAGAGAATGGGATGATGGAGAGGTTGAGGGGGAGCCCCCGGCAGGGGCCATTGGGAGCAGAATCAACTGATGAAGGCATCACCATGGCTGAGAGTGAGCTGGAACCTTCACCCCTGGATGGCATGGGTTGCCATGGAGATGGTCCAGAGAGTGTCGAGAATGGCCTGGGTGTGGTGGGAGATCCAGAGAGCCCCCAGCCCTTCCGGCACCTGGAAACCGGCTCCCCTTTGAGAGGCATTGGCCCACCCTCCCCATTAGTGAAGACTCCCAAGAGTGATCGGAGTGTCAACCTTGAGTTGACTCCCACGGATATCCAGGGAGGCCTCAACCACTGCCCAGAGGCCGAGGAAGCCTGCGGCAGTTCTGAGGAGAAGACCCTTGAAATGATGTCCCCCTCTAGCTCTACCGCAGCTAGTGCTGGCCACACCCCCTTCCATCAGTCCCCTGTAGAAGATGCTATCATGGCGGAGGAGCCGGTGGCCATCATCAATGCCTGGAGGCCTGATGGTTCTGTCTCTGTCTCTCGGGCCTCATGTGACAACTCCAGTTCATCGCAGGAGAGGCCATCAGGATGCCTGTCCCCCAGCCTCTTCCGCGATGATGTCCCAGATGTGTCCCCTACTATTACTACTCCTTCCCTCCCAGCAGAAGTGGGATCCCCTCATTCTACTGAGGTGGATGAGTCTCTCTCCATCTCCTTTGAGCAGGTTCTGCCCCCTGTGAGTGAATTCCCTCAAGAAGAAGTGGGAAATGTCCGTGCAGGGGGACTCACCCCAGAACCAGAAGGCCCGTTGGGCAAAGCTGGACTGTCTTTGCCCGTCCGACCCTGCCACCACCACCATCATCACTCCAACGCGCAGCGGTTGGATGGCCACGTCCTGCCTCGGTCTGGCCATCGTTCGGACTCCCCTCACGATGTGGACCTCTGCCTGGTGTCTCCTTGTGAGTTTGAGCACCCCAAGTCAGAAAGGTCCCCGTCTATCAACTTCAGCCCCCGGGACATGTCGAACAGCAGTGACTTCTCCCAAGAGCTGACGAAACCCCTGGCTCACAGGAAAGGCCCGAGGGGGCGCAAGCCACATGGTCTTATCGATGAAACCCCACCTACTTCGTTCAGTGAGTCGCTGCCCACCCTCTCGGACTCCGACATCCCACCAGCCACTGAGGAGTGCCCTTCCATTACAGCTGATGGTGGCTTGGACTCGGATGAAGAACCAGAGAACCTGGCCCGGACCTGCGATCCACTCCCAGCCCCCCTGAAAGACCCCTGCCCTCTGCCTGCCCAGCCAGGCATCTGTATGGTGGACCCAGAGAAAGAAGGGCCTGCCAAGGCCAAGAGGACCCCTTCGCGGGTGAGCTCTGCACCCCCAAAAGCAGATACCCTGAAAGCTTCGGCCCCAAGCAGCAAGACCAAAGCCAGCTTAGCAGACAAAGCCCGTCTGCCCACCTTTGGGAAAAACGAACCGTTGGCATCTCGAGCTGGTGGGGATGCCCGAGCCCCTCTCGCCACTCGCAGGCCGTTATCCGGAGCTGGCAGGCAGTCTCCAGCAGGTAAGCGAATACTTTCTTGGACATGGGGGGGAGGAGGGGTGGTAGCGTGGCAGGAAGGGTCCAGGGATAGATGGAAAGATAATGTAAGGACATTTGCGGGAAATCCAACAGGGCCAGGAGCCATGGCTATTAAACTGGCAGCAAGACAGTTTACTTTTGTAGATGTAGCTCACCAAGGAACACTGCCTTCAGATGTTGCCATATTCCTGCATGTGCAGCAGGTGCCCATCCACCGTACCCCAAAAGTATAGAACCTGGGAGATTTGTAATAGCAAATTCTCAGCCCCGTCTTTAAAAAAAAATAATAAAATCCCATGATTCCTTCTGCAAGCAGGGTTTTTGTGTGTGCCTGTAGTTGGTTGCTGTGTAAATATTTGTTGAAGAGCACCACCTGCTGACTGGAGGGGCTGTTGCACCCTCAGTGGAAGCCTGCAGCTGTCGTTTCCTGGGGGTTTTAGGAATTGGTCTGGTGCTGAGCCGGAAGCCCCCTCCGCTCATTATTTTAAAATGAACGCAGCTCACCATAAGTTAAGCACAGCCGTGGCAGTTTAGAAACAGCTTTAAAAATGCAACAGATAAGAGCGTAGGTATCATAGCCCTTTTTCTGCCCTAGAGGATTGTGGACTTTGAAAGGGGCCTGTGGCTAATCAGTCTCTCTCAGCCTTACATACCTCACAGGGTTGCTGTGAGGACAGAATGGATGGGGAAGTAGAGGATAATATACATCGCCTTGGTGGAAGGCTGAGATTAAATCTTAATGTATGAGGTGGTTTTACACTGAATCAAACAGTTGTTCCTTCTGCACTGGAGTTCCCTTCTCTGAGGGGTGGCTGTTCTCCAGGCTTTCAGACAGAGAGACGACTTCCCCAGCAGTTGCTGCTTTAAGATCTTTTATAATGCACTGAGCCTGGAATCCTCCTGGCTTTGTGCTTTCTGCTGATTCCGTTAACACCACCGAGAGCTCGTGCTTGTAACATCCTCTGAAGCCAAGCCAATATGACACGCGCCCCCTTTATATTCACAGTACCGTGAGGGTCTGCATGAAGTGCCTGATCAAAGCTGCTTATAATTTTTCTGACCAGTCTGCTGTATAAATGTACAGAAGTCTCTTTGGAGTATTTGTTTTAATTCTTTGTCAAGGATATTTGTAAGGACCACTGCTATTTACCATTAAAGAGATAGGCACCATGGTTTGTTAACTGCAAAACAGAACAGGCTTTATTTACAGAAAACACAACATGGGGATGGAAGCTTTACACGGAGGATAATTTGTTTCTTTTTAGGCTGAACTCTTGAACTTGGCTTTTACTTAGGCAGAATGTTTATTGCTTTCAGTTCATACATAGATGTTCATCAGTTCACTAAACACGCTTATACTCCCACTCTCCAGCAACTGCTTTGTGGTTTTCCTTTGGCTTTTACTAACAGGTCCCTCTGAGTTTCCCTGGTCACCAAACCAGCTTTCCAGGCTCCTGCCAGACCGTTCTTTAGCCCTTTCTAAACCACCTCCAGTTCCTTCTGGAAGAATGTATCTGGTGTTTGTGTTTTACTATTCCCACCCTGTCCACTCTCCTCTTTCACTTCAGACGGACTCAGGGCAACAGGTACTCAGCCACAGTTCTCTGCTCAAACTGTTAATAGGCTGTTTCCACAGAGCTAGAGCTCCTTCAGTTAGCTGACCGAACCTCTGTTAGCTCTCCCTCCCACTTACTAATGGCTTCTTCCCAACTTTCAATTCCAGACTGACTGTTTGGTCCGTTAAATGCCAGTCACTGTGGGTTCTGAGCTAAATGGCCCCCTCCTCACTCTGTCATGTGACTCAGCAGTGTTCTGTGTTTACTTTCTGCTGGTCCCAGGTCTTTAAGTCCATCACAATAGCCTAAAGAAAATTATAGTGGTAGTAATAGTATTTTTCATGTCTTTGCCTCTTTCTTCTACAAAGAGCTCAGGGCAGCATGTGTGGTTCCTCCTTTCTCCATTTTTATCCTTACAACAACCTTATGAGGTTGGCTAGATGGAGAGTGTGAGTGACTGGCCCAGATGCCTGCCCCCTCATTGCTTCATGGAAGAGATTAGATTCCAGGTCTCCATGATCCTCTGACCACTCCACAATCCTTTGGCTAGAGACGTTCTTTCTCCCTCAGCTGAATCCCCCTCCCCATTCTTACCCTCTTTAGGTACCAAGTCTGCTCCTCCATGCCCCCCGGTTTACCTGGAGCTGGCCTACATCCCTGGTGCTACAAGCGCCCAGCAGGTGGGCGAGGACTTCTTTCGGCTCATCCGCTCCCAGTGCTACGTCATCAGCGGCGAGGACCACATTAAAGAAGGCGTCATGAGGGGAATCCTGGATGCGCTGCTGTCCGGGAAGCAGCATTGGTCAAGCGACTCCCAGGTGGGCCTGCGGGAAGGCCTGAGCGTGAAGTGCTGTGTGGGGGGTGCGGCCCTGTTGAGATTGCACCTGCTGAGCCCTGGATTGTCTCCCTTGTCTCTCCTCCCAGGTGACCTTGATCCCGACCTTTGACTCCCAGGCCATGCACGAATGGTACTTGGAGACCCTGGAGCGCCAGCGGGAGCTGGGTGTCACCGTCCTGGGCAGCACCAGCACAGTCGCCATGCAGGATGAGAGCTTCCCAGCGTGCAAGGTGGAGTTCTGAAGGGCCGGCAGGCTGTGTCCGGTTTGGAGCCGAGAGGCAGTTTGAACGCCGGGGCCGGCGGCTGTGATGGGGCTGTGTGAGCTCCTCTCCTTTGCCCACTGGTGGCCGGCATTGGCAGCAGGAGACGAGACTTTTCTGCCTCCTGTGTTAGGAAAAAGGAGGCCGGAGACTTTTCCTGGGGCGTGTTGTTGTCCCCACAACAAATAGCATTCACTGTCTGGTTTTTGCATGTCCACCGCCAGAGGCCTCGAGTCCTGGTCTGAGCACACGGAAGAAGGTGGCAGAGTTGGGGGAAGGGGAAAGGGGTGTGTGTCTTCAGGTTCAGGAGGCTGCAGCTGGGCCAAGCGATCTCCCTGCCTCGGCGAGCATCCCCACTGGAGGCATTGGCACTCCCTTCTCTCTTGCTCCGCCCCTCCTCTCCCCTGCCTTTCCAGCGGCTAGAGCCCAGTCTAGATTAGTGGGCCGGGTCTTATTACAGGGCCTTCTTTGGCTTGGCCACACTCTGGCTCTGGGCATCCTATGAGGAAGGTCATCTCCCCCCCTCTGGCTGTGAGGCCAGGTGCATGTTACCCACTGACTGTTATGTGGTGAGGAGCGGGGGCGATTCCAGGATGGCTGCTCTCAGGAGGCTGTTACGGAAACAGGGTTTCAAAGACCTTGAGTGCCACTTTCTCCCCAGCAAAGTCCCCCCTCCTCTGCCAGTTCTCTCCAATGTTGGGATGGAACTGTTTCCCCAGACCGGTCTGGGGCGTGGGTCGCCACACCATGAATGATCCCTTTGCTTCTACTGCAGAGGCAAGAGGAGTACAATTTCTTAAAGGTTTTTCCTTTGATGGAGTTTCCTTTTTGTGTGTGTGTGTGTGCCCAGCAAAAGGCCGCCCCTTCCTTCCTCCACAGCCTGGTTCTTTAATGATGGGCCAGAAGCTCCTTCACTGTTGCTGTCCGCCTTCTTGAGTCCTCCCCCACCATGGAAGAAGTACGTTTCCTCCGGGGGATGAGTTTGGATGGCACAGCCTGCTCCCCGCGCCTTTTTGACTCCAGAGCAGGGCCTTAATGACCAAATAGATGCCCATACAAAGTAGGAGAGGGGCTACATGCAGGGTTATCTTTCATTAGGCCAAGCGCTCTCCCTGCATTGTGGGGGGCACCTAAGGGAGGGTCACAGCTGTCTGCGTTTGCCTGATTTAGTCTCCCCCCAACCCCCGGAGGGAGCAAAGTGGCAGCTGTTGGGATGCTGTGCGGCAACTTGAAGCTCTTTGGGTAGGAATTTGTGGTATGTTTATCTTCTCTCTCCCCCCCCCCCCAATTTTGACACACACTCCAGAGTTTCTACCTCTCGTTTTTGGTTTTTTTAAAACTTCACTGTTCATGGAAGTGTGCTTATTTCGATGTTTCTTCATCCTCAAAGATGACTCCGTAAAACATGGAGCTAGCTAAGCCCACCCCGTCTTCTCCTCTCTCCGCAGCCTGTTTCTCCCCCCATCTTCTTTTTATCACCCCCCACACTTCAACATTTGAAGGAACGTTCAGGGCCAGCTGTGTCTCCCCCCCCCCCCAATCCTGCAATGTGACACTAAACCTTATTTTCTAAGGGCAGAAAAAAAGATTGTGGGTTTCTCTCTCTCTTAAATGTCTATTTTGTATTTTTTTTCTATAAAAAAAAAGAAAAGAAAAAGAAACCAAAATTATTCATATGTAGGGAAGGTTTTATTTATCGGCTCAGCGCCGTGAGACAGACGTCTGCATGTCCCACTTGGGCAGGGTGAGGGATGGGGGCCACTCTCCCCTTCCCCCCCGGGGCCTTACTCTTTCCTCATAGAACCTAACTGGGATCAGCACCATGTATCAATGTTGTGCGACTGTGTGTTTTCCTTAGAAAACCAATTTGGGGGCCAGGCCAGGGCAGTGGGAGACGAATGCTTCTTTCCCGCTCACCACCACCACTCGCCCTTCCTGGGTCCTGCAGATCTGTAACCTGAGTTTTGAAAGAGCGGCCGAGCAGGGTCCAAAGAAGCAGTGCTGCTCACCATCCGGGGGCCATTCAGAAGCCCCTTTCTCCAGTCTCCCTCCCCACCTCCAAAATGTTAGGAAAAAAGGTTACGTTTGTTCTATCTGTTGGTGCACTGAAGAGAGACTCTCATGCTGTTGCGAGTATGTACACGCGCGCGCATACACACACACGCTGCACATTCTCGTAAACTCTTTACTGTGTTGAACCCTTTTCTGAGGGTGGCACCCCTCATTAAAGACTTAAATAGCTCAAGAAGTTCCCCTCTGTTGTGTAATGTTTTGCTTTTCTGTCTGGTGGTGTTTTGTGTGTGTCTTGTCTAGCAGTGGCACCTTTCCTCTGAGTCAAGGAGACTTTAACTCATTAATTAATTATCGCATGGCGTGTGTAGAATAGCCAGGGGATCCGGAGATTTTTCTGGCAGCCGTAAGTTCTTATCTCTTAGTGTTACGCTAAGTGGTGTGCTAGACTTGTTTTAGGGGGGCTCTGAAAGAACTGTGACTGGCCCAAGGTCACCCAGCTGGCTTCAGGTGGAGGAATGGGGAACTGAACCCGGTTTTCCAGATTAGAGTCCGCTGTGCTCAACCACTACACCACTTTAACTGATGCTGTGTTATTAGGGAAAGGCCCTCGCACTGAAGGAAATACACGCCAACCCTAGTGGAACCATGGGATAGGAACCACTGTGTTCCCCTTTCTCAGTGTCTTGATCCGTTCCACTTATCAGGCAGGGCAGGTCTAGGTCCAGCACTTCGACCCGTAGCCCTGCCAACCAGTAGGCAAGTGTGGTCTGTCCAAGAACACAAAGTCCAGAACACAGTCCAGCGTCAGGCCGAAAGTTCCCACTTTCAAGCAGGCAGTACAGTCACGGGTGAATCCAATCAGCAGAGTCCAAGGCCAGGCAACAGGTTCTCAGACACAGGGGCACAGTTCCAAAGCAGGATCACCCACTGCCCTTGGTTTCACAGCAAGTTTAAGCAGCCAGTTTCCCTTCCACTTGCCGATCAGTACTCTTAGCTGAGCCAGCCTTCCCCCTCCTGAGGAGGGATCCTGTAAAGACTCATCACTGTAGTCCTCTGCTTCTACAAGGGAAGAGCGGCTGCCGGGCCTGCACTCCCACTCAAAGCCTCCACCCTGGCACTTTGCCAACTTTGCCTTCTCCTTTCCTGAGGAAAGGGGGCCTGCCCATACAGATGCCACCTGTCTTGAGGGCCCTGTCTGGCTCGGGCTGGTAGCGGTACTGGTGAAGGGTTTCTTCTGGGAGGAGGTTCTGCTTCACTCAGGCCTACCTGATAGGGAGTGTCTGCCAGTGTGGGTCTCAGGGCCAGGTCAACCTCTGATGATGACTCCTCCTCTCCTGCTGATCCAGGGCTGCTCCTGACAGGATCTTCTCATAAGCAGAGACCGCCCTTCTCCTTCTCTTTGGCGATTACATCGGCCAGTCTGTAAGTGATCGCTTGCCAAAGAAGAGGCCAGAGAGAATTTAATTATTTTTTTTGACAAAAGTTGATTTTCAGAGGGCTACCATTAGAAGAGGAACTCCTTGTGTGGGAGGAAAGGGAACGTCTCTTCTAACATGCACTGGGCCTAGTCCAGAAATGGACCTGGCTACCTCCTGGAACTGTTCCTCCCTCCCCACATGTAAAGACATGCAGATTTAATCATGGAAACTCATGCTTTTACACGAAGGCTTCTTTAAGTGGGTTTGATGGAATTTTTTGATGTTGGAGGGAGGAGTGTGTGTGTGTGTGTGTGTGTGTCCAGCCTTGAAGATGCAAAGTGTGTTGAAATTTATTGAACAATGATTGTGCTTTATTAAAATTGGGGGGGGGGGTGTTTGCTGACATTCCTATCCCCCCCTCCCCAGCCATTTCATGCCATTCTTGATATTGCAATGTATATGCGGGTGCTGTGGGGAATTGCTTCCACAGTGATAGGATATGGGGGTTGGGAATGACCCCCCACCCGCAGCTGTGATTCTTTCTGTGCCCCCCCTGCTCTTTTGATCACTGATCTCTGCCGCTTTTGGTTCCTTGACTGAAAGGAGCCAGGGATGGAGTGGAAGTGTTGTCATGGCAACTGCCTGGTCAAACGCTGGCTGAGAGCATCTTTGCCACAGAAAGAGGGACCACAGCCCCATGGGCCTGGAAGTGGGGGTAGGGAGCCAGTTTTTTGATTGCGCGCCCCCCCCCCCGGCATGCTTGCTAGGAAGTAATGCTTGCTGAACTCTCCAGGGCTTACTTTTGAATAAATGTCTTTAGATGCAGCATAATGGGTGGGGCTTTGGGGAGGAGGAGACTCTAATCTGCTTCTGGAGGCCGATCCAGCCTTACCCAAATCGCTTGTGGGCAGCAGAAGCAGCGGCTCCACCCTTGTGAAGCTGCTTGCTTCTCTCAGTTGCAGTGTGGATTCTGCAGAATGCCCAAATATTCTGCTATGCATTTGTGAAGGTTAGTCAGTGCAATTTTTTTTTGTTAAAAAAACATCCTTTTGTTTTTTCATCCATGTAGGTCTCAAAAGACAGAGGCAGTGCACTATCCAGTTAAAGCCATCATGACAAAATCAGTTTATAATTTTTTTAAAGCCAGTAATACAGCAAGCTGTGGGAGGGAGGGACTAACTCCGTCTTAACTGGCGTTGAAGGATTTTCAACACTTGGCACCCCTTGAATAATGACAGGGAGGGAGTTCTACGTGTTGAGCAGTGTGAGCTGTGGTCTTAGGTGTGACCAGATTAGTTTATTAGAAACAAATCAAATGATTAAAAAGGCTGTGGCTCCCCCCCTCCACTCTACCCTGCACAGTTAACAGCCTCAAAAAGAAAACTTATACTACAAGTTCTTCTAAACTCTGTGATTGGCAAAGCAGCTTGGAAGAGCCTCACCGGCCGTGACCACAGGGTGCTGCATTATGCAGAGTCTGGTTGTTAGTCCCTCTGGCCGGATACAGCTGCCTCTGTCTGGTGGCCTCTCTCTAGGATCTCCAGAAGAGAAATCTCTCTTAACAGCTGCTACCTGAGATCCTTTGAACTAGACGTGGAGTTGGAGCTTTTGGACCTCAACACATGCGCTCCATCAGTGTGGTTCTATAAGCGGGAGAGCATAATTTAGATTTCTTGCTCACGAACACCCAAAACTGCTGCATTAGACCAGTGCACCATCTAGCTCAGGAGCGTCTCCCCTACTGACAGCATCTCTTCAGGATCTGCGACGGAGCAGAGGCCTTTTCCAGCTGGGCTTTAATCCTGAGGCTCTCTGCTGGCAAAGCATTTGGTCCAGAGCTGCCCTACCACCTCTCCTGTTCCAATGCCTCTTGAAGTACACACACGCACAACCTGAGAAGTGTTCCCACCACTAATTTATCCCTATGCAGGGACATTGCGCCTGCCTTGATGTTTAATTGTCAGATACAGAATTGGGAAACAGGATTGCTCTTGTTCAAGATAGCCCTCAACGGTTGAGAGCAGGGACGACGGAGAAAGAAACGTAGATTTCTGCAAAACTGCAGACCCAATTTGAATTCCCTGTTGGGTTTCTAAAACATTCACCTGACGACGCTCTGTGTTGCCTCCAGAAGTCTGTGGGTTGTTCTTTTTTTGCAAGCTGCTTTTAAGCCGAAGCTGGTGCTGCTGTGCATAGGTGTGCTCCGGCACACAATTTTGCTTTTGCGAACACTACACAGGTAAACTCTGCCCTAGAAAATGTTTTAGGTATCCCAAGATCCTTAAATGTGGGCAGTCTGTAAAAAGTTACCAATGTCAATTCGACATTTGCATGGTGCTCTGTACACAACATGGTGAGCAACTTCTTTCTGTTACAGGGTGTGCCCAAATCTCCTTGGTGTCTGTGTCTGTTTACCCAAAGGGGACTCTGACATGCAAGGGCCTCTAAATCTACAGACTTAAGAAGAACCTTGCTGGCTCAGACTAGTGGTCCATCTAGTCCAGCATCCTGTCTCACATAGTGGCCAGCCAATTACCCTGGAGGTCCAACAACAGGGCACAGAGGCTGAGGCCTTCCCTGATGTTGCCTCCTGGCTCTCGGATTCAGAGGCTGACTGCCTTTGTACCTGGAGATAGATCAAGATGGGTAACCGTGTTAGTCTTGTTTGTGGCAGTAGAAAAGAGCAAGAGTCCAGTAGCGCCTTAAATACCAACAACATTTGTGGCCGGGTATGAGCTTTTGTGGGTCAGTGCTCACCTGCTCTTGCTCTCTTCTGAATGTGGAGGTTCCCTTTAGTTACCACGGTTAGTAACCAGTGATGGACCTATCCTCCATGAATCTGTCTATTCCCTTTTTAAAGCTGTCTACGTCTGTGGTCATCATCACATCCTCTGGCAGTGAATGCCCCATTTTAATCATCTTCCCCTTTCTTTGTCATCCCTGAGTTTACACCCTGTGGAGAGAATTGGGGGAGAGAGAGCATAGAAAGCTGTCTTTTCAGAACCAGGCCATCATTCCCTTTCTCTTGGTGTTGTCAGCTCTGACTGGCAGCAGTTCTCTAAGATCCTTGGCAGAGTGATTACTGACCTTTTCCTTTAGCTGCTTTCATATGTTACACTGGGCCAGCCTAGAACAGGTAGAACGGTCAGTCATTAAGGTATCTTATTAACCAAGGACATGTATTCTACCGAGAGCACAACTGTACCACATCACACCCCTTGATCCAGGCCTTACTCCTGTTTTATATTACTTTATTTATTTATTTGGATTTGTATCCCGCCCTCCCCGGAGGCTCAGGGCGGCTAACAGCAAGGCACGCATGCCAACTTTAAAACAAGTTCAACAATATAAAACCAGAAAACATATAAAACAACATCCAAACATTATAGCCCAGGTGATAAAACAAGATGGGGCAGATTGTAGCCCCCGGCAGACATTAACCCCCAGTAGACATTAACCCCCTTTTACAATAACTAGTCTCTCAGACTGGAGAGTTATGAACCACTTCACCCCCCATACTGCTTTCTATTGACTAAAAAGTCCACTCTCAGCTTCAGGAGTGTGAGGCAAAGTTGCTAGATCTCATGTCTCCTTTGTTTCCTCCATTTTATTTTAGGGTTTTTTTATATCTTAGTTGAAAGTGTTTATTACTGTAAGCCGCCTTGAACCTTGGGGAAAGGCAGGATGTAAATGTTTTAATAAATTTATGATGTAGCAATTACTAGTTCTTTTTCTCTTTCAAGGCCCCCCCTCATTCAGATTCTTCTCCTTTTCTAGTTTACCAGTTTCCAGTTCTCTGACAGATTCTGTATCTATCTCTTCCACTGTTATCTCCATCAACTCAATTTCCTTTCTTAGGAGGTATAATTTTGTTTTTCTTTACCTGCCACCTTTATATCTCTTTCTCTCTCTGGTTAACACCTGATTTCTGTGCTGTTTACACAGTTCTCCCCTCAGTAATTCCCTACTTTACCCACAGTCTTTCACAATGATTTATTTTTCCTGTTAGACTACTTATCGTCCACAAATCACCACATTTTTACCTCAGGGCTTACTGCTTTGTTTTTTTTGAAAAGCTGTTTTAAATCTGCTGTGTCTCTGATTTCTGCTTTGTCACTCTTGTCGAAATGTGTCTTTCAAATTGATCTCACCACACCGGCACCCACTTATGTCACAGCCCCTGATCCAGGCCTTCCTCTTGTTGTTTTAATTTATTCCACTTTACAATAAGTCCTTCAGGCTGGAGACTTGTGAACCATCTCACCACCCATGCCTTCCTTTTATTTATTTACTAAAAGGGCTACTGTCAAGTTTAAGTGTGGAAGGTGAAGTGGATTTCTTTTGTTAGTGTTTCTTCTTTTACATCCATGATTCCTTAATCCTGAATCAGAGAGCACAGCAGACACAAATCAAGACCCGTTTTCCATGGTTCCTACAGAATGTATTGTACCTTATATATGGGTTGATGAAAACATGGGAGTCAAATGTAGCATAAACACATACACGTTTATTTACTTGGTAAGTGTGACTGAGTACTGTTCTACTCTAGTTTGATACACGACACAGTTACCATAGCTGGGAGGTGCTTTATGCTATGGATCGCAGCACCAGAAACGCTAAGACAAGCCATAACACTTCACTTTTAAACACAGGAATAGTACCCAACCAGTGTTCCCTCTAAGCTGAGTTAGTGTGAGCTAGCTTAAGAGTTTTTTAGCTTCTGGCTCACGCATTATTGTCTTAGCTCACGAAGGATGGTTTCAGAGCAAACTAATTTATGCAGTAGCCAAATTGCTCGCTCACCACTTTAATGCCAGTAGCTCACAAAGCAGAATTTTTGCTCACAAGACTCCACTGCTTAGAGGGAGCATTGCACCCAACCCTTCCTTTCTGAATAATACCCTGAAGTCCCTGTTGGACTTCCTGCCTTATTCAGGACACCTCCCGTCCCTTCTCCCTCCAGGCCTCAGTCCCCCGTTTTGTAACTTGGTTGTTGGTTATTAAATTGCATCGGGTTTTGTTCTCTCTCTCTTAACGCCGCCATTTCATTCAGCATATGAAATCTGATTGGTCTGAGCTGAACAGGGGAGAAAAAAACGCAAAATCTTCTCGTGTCCATCACCCCCTGCCCCCTTTCCCCCCTGACAGAATCCAAACTACGGGAAATTACTTTTCAGTGTGACATACTTGGTATTCCAGCTTGACCAGAATCGAGTTTGGGGACTTTCCATAAATCTCAAATGTCTGAGGCCTGCTCATGTTCCGTGTTTCTGTTTGAATGCAGAACAATTTGCCACTGTTTGAACTTCTGCTTTAGCTGAGCATGCGCTGAGCAGGTGCTGCCCAACTTGTCAGTCAGTCGAGCCTTGGTCATCTGCTGCTGTTGCTGACTGGAGGCACGGCATGCCCCGCGATGTTGCCTCTGATCAGGACATGATGGCATGGAAGGATTGTCATCTGCTGCCAAGGAGGAGCTGAGGTTGCAGGGATCTGTGTGCCCTTTGCAGCTGGAGGAAAAGCTGAGCAGCAGCTCTTTTGGTGCCTGGAGCCAAATAGATTATGCAGGTTTTGAGAGATCACAAAAACCTGCTGTCCTTGTTTGACCTAAGTGGGAGAGGAATACATAAGTCAAGAAGCTCCATGCTGGAAGGCTTTTGCTCCCTTAACCTAGGCCATATCCCAGCTTCCCAAAATCAACCTGACTTACAGATAGCAGTGTTGTTGCACTAAGCAACATATTAAAAGCACCACTTGTGGAATACGTTTCTCCTCCCCAGTATCTGCTGTTTATTTGGGTTTCATAATTCCTTGTAATGTTTTGTGAAGACCATCAGTTCTTAACCACTGACCAGTGTGGCCCATGAGTTCTTAACTACTGACCAGTGTGGCCCACTACTTAAAGAATGTCTGACCCAGGTTCGAGACCCTACTCTGCCATGGAAGCTTCCTGGGGGACCTCAGGCCAGTCCTACACTTCTTGGCCAAACATACCTCACACAGGGTGATTGTTGTGAGGATAAAGTGGAGGAGAGAATGGTGATGGAAGCCGAGAAGAACAGCAGGGTATAAATAAATAATACAGACGGTAATTCCTTTTTATTGGCCATAGCCAACCTGCTGCAAAGTGAGGTTTAGAGCACTGGAGAGCTCTTCATCAGATTGGATGTTTAGTACAGAAAAAGCAGTGGGAGAAAAACGTGTCGGCATAATGGAAGAAGCCTACAGGCTGCAGTTTTTAAGTCTTCAAGTGCAATGCAATGAGGGTTGTTGATGTAATTGCATGGGTGTGGATACAGAATGTGGTCCAGAATAGCTTTTAAGGGTATTGGGCAGAAGCAAAAAATAGCCACTCTTCCTTAAAGAATGTAAACACTAATAGTAATTTGAACCTGTTCCTAGCACTAATCCGAGATATTTTTGTCTTGCCCGTCTTCATTTTATCCTGACGACAACCCTCTGAGGTAGGCAAGACTGAGACTGACAGACCTAAGGTCACATACTGCCTCATGGCAGAGCAGAGCTTCAAACCTGGGTCTCCCAGCCCCTAGGTTGACCCTTGAACCATATCAACACACTGACCTGCCCATTAGGTCAACCAAAGAGGCTTAGACCAGGGGCCCACAACATTTTTGAGCCTGTGGGTGCATTTGGAATTCTGATGTGGCATGGTGGGTACAGCAATAAAATGGTTGCCACAAAATGGTTGTTCCGGGAGGTGGAGCCAGCAACAAAATGACGACCATAGCTTAACTTCAGTGACATAGTATAAATTCTTGCGCTATGGTGGCAGCTTCTGCCAAAGCAACATTTTTAAACAATCTGCACAGCCAATCACATCTCTAATAGTCAACCAGAAGTTTTGCTGGGCAAAAGTCCTGCCTGACCCCCACCCATGTAAAAAAAAAACACTTGGCAGATGCCAGAAAGAATGTCAGCAGGCACCAAGCAGGGAGCCCCCTGGCTTAGACTACATTTTGATTAATCCTTTGACAATGTTTCAGCTTCGTTTGAACCCTTTTGTGTTTTGTCCTAAATTGGTGGTTTTGGGGTTGTTTCCCTGTTCAAGGCAAGTCTCCCTGTCTCTGGTTAAAGTCCCCACTTCTCTTTTCTAGCTTACAGAGCTGTCATGACATGTAAATACCTTTGGGTGCTTGAGTCAAAATATGCACGTTTTGTCATCACCAGGAAGGCTGTGTTTGTGCGTATGGGGTCTCTATCAACAGGTTCCAATGGTGCTCTGAGGAGCCCAAGATCAGAAGACGCCAAAAGAATGAGATCAGTTTCCAACGGTGGGCAGCGACATGCCTCCATGACGCCCATAAGCAGGCTGCGAGGAAGGCAACAAGTGTCCCCGCGTTTTGGACTGTCTGGGACCTCAGGTTGCCAGGTCTGGGTTGGCAAATACATGGAGACTTTGGGGATGGATCTTGGAGAGGGTGGGGTTTGGGGAGGGGAGGGGCCTCAGCATGGTATAATGCCATAGAGTCCACCCTTCAAAGCAGCCATTTTCTCCAGGGGAACTGATCTCTTGTCAGCTGGAGTTCAGTTGTAAAAGCGGGAGATCTGGAGGCTGGCAACCCTACTGGGACCACAAGAAGATCCATATATCCCATCGCAGCCACGATCTGCCTATAGACCTGTTGCTCATGAATTTTGTCTCCTCTTGAGAACAAAAGCTAAGCATCGCAAGTCCAGCAGGTTCTGCATCGTGTCTCCAGCGGACCCTCTGAGACTAGAAGCCCACCATCAAGGCACGAAAGCAAGAATGATTTTCCCGCTTCTCTCCTAGCAAGGGTGGTTCAGAGGTAGATTTCTTCTGGCTACGGAGGTTCCATTGGGGCTTGAAGTCTACCTTATTGGATCCCACGGGTATTATACCGGAGGGTGGGGTCTGTTTTTCCTGAATCTTTTACCTTCCACCCTGAAAAATAAAAATAAAAGTGTGGTGGGGACAGAGAAAGAGGCGCTGCTTCTGCTTTAAAAATGCAAATAAATCCCCCCGACTGAGGGGTGGGGGAGAAAAAAAGGAAGCCAGAAGCCACATTTTCTGGCGGGTGAACCAATGGGGAGCGAGTCTCCTTTCCGTTTTGTAACCAAGGCCCTGCAGAAGCCCCGCCCTTTCCCACCTCTCCGGGCGGAGGGGGAGAAAGAAGCGGGCGGCTGTTTTTATTGCAAAGGAAGCGAGCGAAGCAGGTGTGCGATGCCGAGGAGCGCCGAGAGGTCAGTGTAGATCCCCCCCATTTCTCCCCCGCTCTTTGCAGACGCCCCCCCCCCTTGGGGGGTCCTCCTCAATGCAAAATTACAATGCAACATTTTTTGGCTCCTTCTCTCTGAAAGAGACACGCCCACAGCCCCCTCTTTTCAACCCTTCTCATTTTAATCTTTGGGGGGGGAGAGAATTTAATTAGCTCTGTTAATACGTTGGAGGGGACTTCCCCCCCATCCAGCCTACCCTCCCTCCTAGATTGCCTTTCTTCACCAATGTGGAGGGGGAAATCAAATCCCCACCCCGCCAATGACATTAAATTCCTGTTCTGTTCTAATTTCCTGTGATCTGCTTGTGTTCTTCCAATTAACTTGTTTGATGGCTTTGCAATCCCCCCTCCCTTATTTTAATATCCCGCCACTGCTTTAAGTGCTTGATGCGACGGGGCGGGGGGGGAGGAGAAAAGGAAATCTAAATAAGATCAGATTTGGTAGCCATATGGTTCTTGCTGTATGGATAAATGTATTAATATAATTAATACTATTCAAGTAATACCGTGATGGTGGGGGTTAAGGTGGGAGATGCCTTTTGCAGGGCCAGGCTTTGCTGCCAGGCTTGGATTGGTGTGCCCCCCCCCCGGATTCATGCCCCCTGCTCTCTGGTACTGTTTCTGCACTTGATGAAGAATCGGGCCTTTTAGAAGAAAGGTAGATGGTGACAGATGCCATCACCTAGGAGAAGCTGAGCACTAGTAGCCATTGCTGGAGAAGGGGAGGGGGTGTTACAAGATGGTAGCAGGTGTGTGTGTATTGTAAACCCCCTCCTTCCCTGTGCTTTCTTGGGCAGGTAATTTTTCTAAAACGCTCTGAGGGGATTTTCTGGCTGCTCCTTCTTTCTCCCCGCCTGAGCAGAGCCACCTGTGAGAAATTTTCCAGACCTGCAGTTTTCAGATGGTGTAGGGGGAGATGGGGGGTGTATTGTAGCTGCGCTGAAGGTCGTTTGTTGCCGGGAGTGCCGTTTGGCAGTGCCTGGGGATTGGAGGCTCAGCCTGGGCCGCTCTTAGGCTGTTGCCAGCTAGGGAGGTGGTGATGGTGGGGAGGGTCAAAGGTCCGTCTCTCCTTCCGCAGAATTGCAGGGCAGAGTAAATACAGGTACTTTCCCCCCTTTTGACCGTCCAAGCGACTGGGGTTGCTTTTCCGACACATATCGATTTCTGGGTCCGTTTAGACTGCAGGAACTGGTGGGGAGTTCTTCCAACACCTCTTTGGATCTTGGCTTGCCACTGCAACCGTGCGCCAAATCTCTTTGGGACGGTATCCTGGGATCTGGTGGTGCAGTTTTTTGCATGTCTGTAGCAGTCTGCTCAGGAGATTGTTTCGAAGCAAGCCAAAATAGACCCTGGTGGGCCAGTCCCAGGCATTCCTGATGCTGTCTGAGGGTTACTGTAGGGCCGCAAACGTTATCGTTTAGGGTGGCTATAGTGGGTCCTTTGCCGAGTGTAGATCTCTAGACTTCTTCTTGTGAACTAGATTTCGTCCAGTATTGTTCTCCTACCCTGTCAGTATCTGTGCCCAGCCTTTCCTTCATTTGACGTTCATCTCCCACATGCTTTGTATGCATGAAACCACTTCTGTCGCCAAGCCATTGGTACACCTAGTTCTATATTTTTTCCTCTTTGACTCTAATGGGCTCTGGAGGATCTTGGGCAGAGGAGGGTATTTCGCAGTATCTGACATCCAGGCCCATAGTGCGAAAATTTTCAATGTGAGTGTGTGGGATCTTTTAAATTGGATATGCTGCTGGGGTTGAACATATGCATCTAATTTGTAGACTTTTAATCTCCTCTGGACTCTGCTGACTCTTGCTTCTGTAAACCTCCAAGCTGGGCATCTGTAGCGTATGTTTTATATGGGGCTAACCTAGAAGGTAATTAAGGAACTTCAACCGATGCAGAATACGATGGACCAGCCCTTGAATTGTACTGTCTTTGCATATGGCTTCTTGTTTTACAG
This sequence comes from Gekko gecko, assembly GCA_029375565.1. Taxonomy (NCBI): domain Eukaryota; kingdom Metazoa; phylum Chordata; class Lepidosauria; order Squamata; family Gekkonidae; genus Gekko; species Gekko gecko. The sequence goes on along the minus strand of JAPDNY010000001.1, from coordinate 312,505,629 downwards.
TGGTTGCTGATTTTGATTTCAGGGCCAAGTCAGTAATCTCTTAAAACAATCTGTGGTCTGGGGCCCTCATACTTGAGGCTGCCTCTCCAATATGGGCCCGCTCGCTAAATCAGCTCATTCTCCTTTGGACAGAGTAAGTAGTGGGATACAATTTTTAATGAACATTTAAAAAAATGTGCTTGACCACTGAGCTATGGAGGCCTGCCAGTTAAACTTGGATGTCCACAGATGTAGCTTATTCTCCATGAATATCCCAAATTGCCTTTGGGCCACAACGATATCTCAAGACTGTTTCCTTTCACTCCTTCCCTCGCGTCCAATCTCTTTCTGTCCCAGGTTTCTGCCAAGGGTTTTCCCTCTGTTCCCTTTTATTCACACAGCAGCCCTGTGAGGGAGACCAAGCTGATGGAGAGAGGTTAATCCTAGGCCATCCAGTGAACTTCATGGTTAAGGATTTGAACCTGGGTTTCCACAGTCCTAACCACTTTCACCATCCTCTGAGTGGCAGGGACTTGGGCATAGAAAGTCACCTTCTATCTCAGAGTCTTTAGCTGGAGAGTCTACAGTCGGAACCTAAGAATTCACAATAGGCACTCTGTGGCACCTTCAGAATCACCATATGGTACTACCTTATGCCGATTCAGACTTTTGGTCTATCCAGTCCTGTATGGTCTCCCCTGACAGGGAGCAGTTCTCCAAGGTCAGAAGAAGAAAAGGGTCTTTCCCCGTATGTGAGATCCTTTAACTGGAGACTCAATCTGATACCTTCAGTGTTCCAAACAAGAGCTGTTCTGCTCACAACAGGATGTTGTGGTTTGCTTGTAAAGGTTCTTCTGCTCCGTCCTCTGTGCATCTCTCTTGTGTTGTGGAGTAGAAGATCAGGCTCTCAAGAAACTCAATTGCACCATTTATTTATGTATTTACTTAAAACAGTTCCGCCTTGCCTTATTTCCTGGGACTCAAAGTTGGCTAACAATCCAGCAGCTGGTTTGCAAGGATACAAATTATAAACAGCACGATGATGAGATTAAGATACAGATTAAAACACACAAATAAAAGCAGTCAAAAATGGAAAAACGCGCAAAGTGGAAGCAACACTTTTGGATCAACAACCGCTGTGACAGCGAATAAAACTGTGAAGGGACTCAGTTGTGCGACCAGATCTTTCGCACTCGGAAATGTGATTTTAAAACTTTAATTGAAACACTGATGTCCCTCTTCTGACATGCCTAGGCATGTAACACCGGCTTGCAAAGACACAGAGCTGAACTGTCCAATTAACAAGATGAAGGAAATGCACAGATATTAAAAGTGCGTGGAATTACAAAGCACATACAATGCAAATTGTGCCGTTAAAAAATCAGAGAATGAAAAAAGCTGATGCATATACTTTTGGGGGGGGGGGCAGTTTGCTTTTCCTTTTCTTTCCCGATTGCTGCCGAAGACAACACAGAGGCCAGGGTGATGGAGAATCTTGTTGGATGCGTCCTACAATCCCCTTGTTCACTTGGCTGGAGACGCTGTAGAGGTTCACCTGAGACACCTTGAGGGATTCCCTGGCCTTATATGGTGCGTGTGCTCTCTGATATGACGAGAGCTGTTGGATGGTTTTGCCTTTTTACAGTTTTGGGCTGGGAGGCCTTTTGCTAGGGATTAAAACATAAGTGTACCCATGTTGGATCAGACCCAGGTGGGTCCATCTGCTTTAACATCCTTTTCCTCACTGTGGCTGACAAGATGCTCCCAGAAAGTCTACAGGAAGGACACGGAGACTGAAGCCTGTGGCCTGCTGGGGACACTGCCCCCAGCAGCAGCGTTCAGACAGAGAGAGTTCTTCTGAACATGGAGGTTCCATTTGGTCACCGTGGATGATTGCCATTGCTTGAGCTTTCCTCCACAAACCTGTCTGATCCCCCTTTAAAGCCAGCAGCTAGTGACATCATAACATCCTGAATTCTCTTCTCCAGGTCTGTGAAAAGAAGAAAGGCATTTAGGCAGGGACAACTGCGGCTGTAGGTCTCATCCTTAGTTAGTTTAATGCATGGGGTTGCCTGAAATCGTGGACCACTGGGCCCGCATCTCCTCCAGACTAAAAAGAGTTTGACTAGTTAACAAGGCCAAAAAAGGTGCATCCACACCACAGATTTAAACTGGATTAATAGCCACACTCCATCCTTTTCTTCCTGTAGTTCTACAATGTGGCAATCTTCAGTGCCAGTTTATAACACCCAGGATTCTTTGGGAGAAGCCAAGAAGGTTACCCTAGTATGAAACCAACGTAAAATTGTAGTGCAGACATGCCTTGAGAGTTGCATTTTCTGTTTTTCCATAGGGAGGGGACAGGAATCTTTGGGATGTGGACAGGCGACCCCTGTGGGCATTGTCTTTACTGTGGTTATGGGAGAGGAGCACACTTAGATAGAGAAGTCTTTGTGCTATGGGGACTTTTCTGGGTTTCTATTTTAAGGGTAATTTGAGGTGGTTAGCCATGTTAGTCTCTAGTATTAGAACAAGATTCAAGCCCCGTAGTACATAAAGGCCAACAGTATTTTCCAGGTTATGTTTTTGTGAGTTAAAGCTCTTTCAAAGTTGGCCTTTAAGGTGCTACTAGACTTGAATTTTGTTCCATTTTAAGGATGACTATCATTTAACGCACTTTTTTTTTTTTTTTTTACAAATTGGGTGAAAATATTAGCAGCAAGAAATGCATGGGTTTTTTTTCTTGGTATGATCTGTTGGATCTCACTGATTTTTCAAATTCATGGCTTTGCGTGGCCCACTCCCCCACACACTCTGTTGACGCATCAGTTGGATTCTGGCTTTCTTTTTTTAGATGTACAATGGTTTTAAAATACTACACCGTGCCGTGTGTAATAATGAGGCTTAACTATCTGAAGTCTCATGTGCTTAAAAAAAAGGCTGGGCCTGCCCCTTTCCCTGAATTTTAAAGACAAGATTTCAAACAGGCTGCTCCCCCCCTCTTCAATATCGCCTGTTTCATGTTGGCTTGGGATAGGGTAGGGGACTTGCAGTGTCCTCTGATAACACCACTGCAACATTTCTGGAGATGGGTTTAGATTCAGGACTCCTAGGTTTGGAGATCTAACTCAATGGCAGAGTGGTTCCTTTGCACACAAAAGATTCTCACAGTAACAGGGCCAGCAGTGACCTTTCTCTGTCTGGGATCCTGAAGATCCCGCTGGTCGGGGCATACAAGACAAGGCAAGGGGAAGCAGCGGTCTGACTCTGTATAAGGAAGGTTAGCTTCATGTATTTATTTAATTTATACCCTGCCCTATCCCACAAGTGGGCTCAGGGCGGCTTACAATATAACACCTATAACAATAAAAACCATAAAACAATAGATGGCACAACAGGTAGTAACAAAAAACCATGCCTTGTGTCAGGCAGAAATAGGTACCCCAGGAAACTCCAGTGCCCAAATAGTATCCCGAACGGCAGGGCACGGGGAAAGGGCCATTAACAGGGGAGGCCAGAATGGTTGAACATCCGCTGCCTCAGCCAAAAGCCCGGTGGAACAACTTCATTTTACAGGCCCTGCAGAACTGTAGTGAGTCCCACAGGGCCTTGATCTCGAGTGGAATAAATGAATAAATCTAGCTCAATTCTTCTGCTTTTAACCTGAGGGGAGCTCAGTCGCCAGAACCCCTTCTTCGCAGGCAGAAGGTTCCAGGTTCAGTCTCTGGCATCTCCTTTTAAAGCAGGGGTTCCCAACCTTTTTGAGCTTGTGGGCATCTTTGCAATTCTGACATTGTGTGGTGGGCGCAGCCACAAAATGGCTGCCAAGAATGGCTGTGGTAGGAGGTGGAGCCAGCAACAAAATGGCTGCCATAAGCTTACATTTAGTCACACAGTGAAGATCCTTGTCCCATAGTGGCAGCTGCTGCCAAGGCAGCATTTTAAAAAAAATCTTCACAGATCTCCAGTGGCCAGTCAGAAGCCTTGCTAGTAAAAGCTCCATGTGGCCCCCACCCACTTTCTAAAAACACTTGGTGGGCAGCAGAAAAGCTGTTGGTGAGTGGCATGGCACCCACGGGCACTGTGTTGGGGATATCTGTGTTAAAGGCATCCAGACAGCAGGTTTGGAGGAAGGCCTTTCTCGCCCTGAGCTGCTGCTAGCTGGAGGAAGAGAATACTGGGTCACGTGATGCACCAGTCGTGTGACTTGGCAGCTTCAGATGTTATTGAGCATGAACTATAGTTATGCTCTTCTGCTTGTAGACCCACAGCTTAGTGGCTCCTTTGTGCATAGAAGGTCCTGGGTCAGTCTCCGGCTAAAGGATCTCTGAGCCTGGGAAAGGCCCAGAGATCTTTTTATCTGCCTGAGACCCTGGAGAGACATGGCCAGTCAGAACAGCAAGCACAAAAAGCTGAGGGTTGAGCCCTATTTTGGAGAAAGCCAAGCTCAAATTAATCTAAACAAACAAGGGCCTGTCTAATTTTTAAAATAAACAGCCATATCGGTACACGTGGAATCAAAAAATGAGAACAAAATCCAAGTACCATCTTTCCTATGGAAGGTACTAACACAGATTTTGTCTCAGTTTAAAGTCAGCATTGTATTTTCAAGAGCACAGCTGTTGTTTGATCTGCGTGGCCTTTCCTTATGGAGGCATTTTACTCTCAAGAAGTGTCTCCAAGGTGGGGAAAGGTGCCTGAGGCATTCCCCTATCACGGCCGACACCAGCTGTCTGCCAAATTTGAACTTCCAGAGTGTTTGCAGATGAATTGTTGGTGGTTGTTGCATGGCACCGAAACTGCATTCCTGCAGAGATTTGCTAAAACAGGTGGGCATCTTCCAGGAGCATTTTCAGTTTCTTCTGCTTTGACTGACGTGTGATGGTTGCTGTGAAGCTGTTTTGAGGGATTCTAAAAAGAGGAGGAAGAAGAATAAGAAGACGAAGAAGATATCTGTGCATTTTCTCTTCGTCGGGATCTTAGGGATGAAGCAGATCAGAATTTTGAATACAGCACAATAACAGCAGTGCCTCATAACTGTGTTTTGAAGTGGCACTGTTTCATGTATGTTGTATGGATACAGCAGCCCTGTACGGCGGAGATAGAGAATGGCTTGCCTAAGTCCTAGAGAGGCTGGATGCAAATGAGGCCGTGAGCATCCTGATTTGCGGCTCAGCCTTTCAGCGGATAAGTTGTACCACGTCTTGGACCTCTGATAAAGTGTTGAGAATGTGGGTAGTGGTGGTGGTGATGCTGTCACTGGAGAGGCCGTGGCTTAGAGGTGGAGCACCTGCTTTGTGTGCAGAAGGTCCCAGGTTCAAACCCCAGCATTGCCAATTAAAAGGCTCTGGTAGGAGGTGATATGAAAGACCTCTGTCCAAGTCCCTGGAGAATGGCTGCTGGTCAGAGCAGAAAAGATGGACTATGAGTCTAAAGCATTTCTGAGTGTGGTTGCATTGTCAGAGAAGTACTTTTCTTCCTTGATGTGCAAATCCTTTCGAAGCTGGGTGATGGGGAGAAGTAACAGGTGGGCATCTCCAAACTGGGAGTGGAGTTTTTCTCCCTTTTTAAAAAGTTTGTTTGTATTCTCTTATTTTGCTGTTAAGCCCTCTACAATTTTAATGAAATAATTTTAATATTATTATCCATTAATGCATATGATAAATATAATTTCATAATATAGAACAGATGGGAGGTAATTTCAATACAGTGAATGGCTTGGAACTTGGAGCCCATGAGCCTTAATCCTTGCTTTGAAACCAGTAAAATGGATAATTTAATAATTATCCCAACATTTGTAGCATACCCTGGTGCACTTGGAAAATGAATTTGCACATTTGTTATATAAAAACTGATGATTAGAGATGATTTCTGATGATAAAAGGAATCATGCAATCTCAACAAAAGTGAGTAACTGACTCTCAGACTCAATAAGACAACCTGTCTGAAGTTATACGTAGAACAATGAGCACGCTAAAGAAACCCCCTTCCAAAATATTTACCACAATTGCATCATCACCCCTTTGTCTAACAATATTTAAACACGGAGGAAAAAGTACTGTAATAAGTAATAAGAGACAAAGTCTTATTAGCCATTGGAACAACCAGCTGGATGTTTTCCTCTTAACTTCCAAACTATTAACACTTATAAATAATCTGTTATCCAGTATGACTCAGGAATAAGGTAAGACTGTAGCAGTAATCAACAAAGAGAAATGTAGGAAGAGTTTGTTTCTTTCAATTGAAGGTCTGACTGGCATGAATGCCGGCGATTGTGCAAGGTCATGGATGCTGCTAGGTTTGCCAACTCTAGGTTGGGAGATTCCTGGAGATTTTGGGGGTAGAGCCTAGGGAAGGTGGGGTTGGTGATGGGAGGGACCTCGCTGCTGCATAATACCACAGAGTCCACCCTCCAATGCAGCCATTTTCTCCAGGGGAACTGATCTCCATCATCTAGGGATCAATTGTAATGCTGGGAGAGCTCCAGGCAGCACCTGGAGGCTGGCAATCCTAGATGCTGCGCAAAAGGGGTGGGGAAGGCTCATTCTCTGTTGATTCTGAGCTGGCCTCGACCTCTTGCCTGTGGACATTGCCAAGGGGTTGCTCTGAACCAACCCCCCCCCAATCTTGTGCTGTCAGACTCTCTACCTTCTTGGTCTCCTGATCCCTTTGAGCTGTCAGGTGGAGCTGTTGACCTCTGGATGCTGGCGCTTTCCCAGAGGGGCTACAAGAGGTCATTTCTGCCCCCTCCGGATGTCGCTCTCATCCTCCTTGTGAAAAGCATTGGTAGGGGACAATCTCTGCAGTCTGGAGTTCTCAGCATGGATCCAGGCACTTTGAGTCAAGGGGTCAGCCTATTTTTCAAAGAGGGTTTTTGTAGATGTGTTTGGTGGTGGTGATGGGATGAATGGACTGGATTGCAGATTTATTTCTGAAATTGCCTCTATTCAGGATTGTGTGTTGGGTGTATTAATGCTTTGCTAGTAGCTTTCCTGCATCAATTCCATCTTGGTGCTTGATGGTCTAAAGAGCATTTTTGATCTTCAAAAGGGGGGTGGGAATTGCTGCGTTTCTGCGTAATTGTTTCTGGTGTGGTTCTTGCTATCAGTCTGTGTTTGGGCTGTACCACTTTTTTGTGGATGAAAGTCTGAGATCAAATGCTCCTGTCTCAAAAAAATAATCAGTCCTGCATACAAAAAGTTAGCATGTCAGAGGAACAGTTAGGCAAGATCCTCCCATCCCCAAGATGCAGGAAATTTTAAAGCTGCTTCATATGAAAAAAAATGCTCTGCATATAGAAAGTAAGCACCTCAGGGAATAGACGGGCCTAGAACACTTCCCCTGAAGTACTAGTTTTCTAGATACAGGGAACTGTTTGTGTGTACAGAGGAACATTCACACAAATCTACTACAACAGGGAGGTAACTAGGCAAGAGGCTCTTTCTCTCCACATGCTGGCTTTCCATGAGCAGAGAAATTGTTTGTATGGTGGAGTCATTCCTTCAAGTGAGTCCCTCCCCCCCCCGACATACAGCTCTGCCACAGGGTGGACATTTCTGTGAGAACAGGGCCTTAGTCTTCCAGAGCCAATTTGGTGTAGTGGTGGAGAGCATGGACTCTAATCTGGGAGAACTGGGTTTGATTTCCCACTCCTCCACATGCAGCTGCTGGTGTGGCCTTGGGTCAGTCACAGTTCTCTCAGAGCTGGTCTCTCAAGGGCAGTCCTCGAAAGAGCTCTCTCAGCCCCACCTACCTGAAAGGGTGTCTGTTGTGGGGAGGGGAAGGGAAAGGGATTATAAACTGCTCTGAGATTTCTTTGGGTAGGTGAAGGGCCGGGTATAAAACCAATCTTCTTCTTTCGTCTTTTTTCTTCGGAAGCAACTGACCGGCATGTCTGTTTGGGGTTCAGAGCTGGGTTTGTTGACCTTTTGCAAAATGGCAGGAGGAGAGAAACAGAGATTGAATCCTAGTACAAATTCCCACCCTCTTTCTGTTTCGACATGGCCCATAAAGGGAGTGTAACAAGCCGAGCCCGCTGGGTCACTAGTACACGAAAGCCGATGCACGGATAAACTCTTGTTAACCTTTAAGGTGCCGCAAGAAGCCCGATTGCTTTCACTGCAAGAGGTGGACACAACTGCCTTTGGGAATTATCACTCATAAACTAAACCCACTGAAATGCATGACAGAGCAAGAAACCAACAGAACACGTGTGTTGGTGATACAGTGCATGATATGTATTTCCCATGAATAAATGCCTCAATGATTTCCAGGTTTTGTCAAATAAATTCGGTGGTTTTTTTTCTTTCTTATTGCTGTTGTGTGTTTGCTGTGGGGAATCGTATTCTAAAAAGCTATCTGCTGTTTTGTCAAGGATTTTTTATCCCCCCCCACTAATGATCCCTCCTTAATTTCCCCAATGTTTAACGTAAACCAGCCTAGCTGCCATTCCAGTTGTCTCATTCCTACACCAGCAGAGAATGCCTCTTCTGAGATGGTGCCTGCCAGTTCTCATTGCCTGAACTGAAAGAATCCACTGGGGTTGTGTTACCATGTGACCAAAAGAGAATGTGAGGCCGCAACGATTTGGGGTGGGGGAGATTTATCTTCTGAGTTTTCTCCCCATGTCTGGAATGGCTGTGTGTATTTCGTCATTCCTGGAGGAGGCCTTCCCCCAGTCCCCTGCAGCATGCCTCTTCTGAAGTTATACTCTTGCTGCTTGCAGTTCTCAGAAGCATCTGCATGGAAAAATAATTAAAAATGTTCGGAAAGGGGTGGGGGGTAGTCAGAGCGACTTGCCACCGCATCTCTCCCCATCACTGTTGTTTGCAGTTGTCATTCACCCTCAGCCCCAATAACTCTCCCCTCCCTTGGACCTCAAATTGCTCAATTGCTGTAAATCTGAAAAGTCCCCCCGGAGGTGAGGCGGGTTCATTTGAAGAGCCACTTCTCTCTCGGTTTGGGATCACTTGGGTGTGTTGGGGGCAGCCCTGGCATGGTATATACCAGAGTCAAAGCCTTGCACTCTTTTACCACCCCCAAATGCCCAGGGTTGTAAACCACATTTACAGTCAGCAGACGGATGACTCCCCTCCCCGTAATTTTTTTCACAGCAATTCTGGTTTCTATGTTCACAGAACTTGGGCCGTCCAGGTTTAACAGTAAGGTTGTTTCTGATTTTTTTGGTCAGGGATTTTTCTGCTTCTTACCCCCCGCCCCCGCCCCCACATCCCAAGCAATCAATTCCATATTCTGTCCTGCTGCCTCCCCCAACTTCAAAATTAGGAATGCCAACTTCCAAACTAGGAATGCCAGCCTCCCCCAGAATTACAGCTCATCTCCAGACTAAAGAGATCAGCTCCCCTAGAGAAAGTGGATGCTTTGGAGGATGGACTCTATGGCACCGTATCCTCCACAGGCTCCATCCCCAAATCTCCAGGAGCTTTCCAACCTGGATCTGGCAACTCTATTCCAAATGGGATTCAGAATTGCCCCAGGCTGTCGTGGATTTCCCTTCCCTTTCCAGTTTATCGTTTCTCCCCGTAGCTCCCCATGTGCCTGATACTAGATATGTAGTCCCCTTTGTTTTAGAAAGCTTTCCCACATATTCCTGTAACAGCCAGGAATGTATCTATGCAGACAGCATCCTCCATTTATTTGTGTCTTAAACAATGATATTTGTAAAGACACCTAAATAAATGAACTTTGGAAGCAAACGTACATGCCTGTTTACTACCAGAACTTGTGCATGTATTACTATAATGGAATAAGCAATGTGCATGTAAATTTATCTCCACATCCCCACCCCACCCATGGGAGATCAGGGCAGTTGCAGTCCACCAGTGTAGAAACGTTCCTGGCTGTCACTGTAAATTGTGTGCATGTGAATATGAAATGCATATCAATTTACTGAAGTATTTTTTATTGTGCGGGCATAAATATCTTCCTGATTGCCACTGGAAGTCAGAGGTAATACAACCCCCATTCTTTCACCCTTCGTACAGACTTATTTGCTTCATCTGTATCCCACCTTTCTTCCCAAAACGGTTTCCACTGTTGTCCTCTCCTCTAGTTCATCCTTGGAACAACCAGTCCTGTGAGGTAGGTTGGGCTGTGTGTGTGTGTGTGTGTGACTGGCCCACGGTCACCCAGCAAGATTCCATGGCAGACTGGGATTTCGAACTTGGGTCTCCCAGATCCTGGTTTGACACTCTAACCCCTACACCACAGTGGCTTTGGCATGCCATCCTATGTGCAGCTTTGCCTTGATAATAATAATAATTATGTATGGCATTGTGTGTGGGTTCAGTGTGGCCAAGTGCAAAGTGATGCACATTGGAGCCAAAAATCCTAAATATAAATACACATTGATGGGATCTGAACAGGCAGAGACTGACCAAGAGGGAGACCTTGGAGTCGTAGTAGATAACTCAATGAAAATGTCTAGACAGTGTGTAGCTGCAATAAAGAAGGCCAACGCTATGCTGGGGATTATTAGGAAGGGAATTGAAAACAAATCAGTCAGTATCATAATGCCCCTGTATAAATCATTGGTGCAACCTCATTTGGAATACTGTGTACAGTTCTGGTTGCCACACCTCAAAAAGGATATTATAGCATTGGAAAAAGTGCAGAGAAGGGCAACTAGAATGATAAAAGAGTTGGAACCCTTTCCCTATGAAGAAAGGTTGGGGCTCTTTAGCTTGGAGAAACAACAGCTGAGGGGTGACATGATTGAGGTTTATAAGATTATGCATGGGATAGAGCAGGTTGAGAAAGAAGTACTTTTCTCCCTTTCTCACAATACAAGAACTCGTGGGCACTCCATGAAATTGCTGAGCAGTCGGGTTAGAACAGATAAAAGGAGGTACTTCTTCACCCAAAGAGTGATTAACACATGGAATTCACTGCCACAGGAGGTGGTGGCAGCTACAAGCATGGACAGTTTCAAGAGGGAATTAGATAAACATATGGAGCAGAAGTCCATCAGTGGCTATTAGCCACAAGGTATAGATAGGAACTCTCAGTCTGGGGCAGGTGATGCACTCTATTCTTGGTGCTGGGGGGGGCAGCAGTGGGAGGGCTTCTAGTGTCCTGGCCCCACTGCTGGACCTCCTGATGGCACCTGGTATTTTTGGCCACTGTGTGACAGAGTGTTGGACTAGATGGGCCATTGGCCTGATTCAACATTGGCTTCTCTTATGTTCTTATGTGCCATAGCCAGGAGATCTGAAGATTGTCCAGCAGCCTTAAGTTCTAGCTCATTGGCCTCATGCACCACTAGGTGGTGAACTGGATTTATTTGGGGGGGGCTGAGAGAGCTCTGGAAGAGCTGTGACTGGCCCAAGGTCACCCAGCTGGCTTCATGTGGCGGAGTGCGCAATTGAACCCAGTTCTCCAGGTTAGAGTCTGTTACTCTTAACCACTACACCACGCTTTGCCTTGGTGCTTTAGGAGACAAACATCATGCAGCAGATTTTGATTCTGAGGTACAAAAAATGTCTTGTTCTCAGAATCCCCCCCCCTCCAGTATGTTCTGGCTTCACGTGTTCCAGATTTCAATTCTGGGCAGCCCGAAAGTCCCATAAGCACAGGGGGAGCCCTCTAGCGTCCCATTTCTTGAGGGGGGCGGTCTGTGGAAATGTCTCTCAGGCTGTCCTAAACCTAGGTGTGGCTCTGGCTGTGTGTGTTTGTCAGATTCCAGCTTTCTGAGGGGGACTGGACATATCTGAATCATTTAAGGGTACACTCTGTCTTCTACGTTTGGAGGGAGAAGTATACAAATATCTCCTTTTTTGGAATTTGATGGTAGCCAGAGCATCTTGGACTTGCAGGCAGTGTTCCTTCTAAGATGAGTTAGTGCGAGGTAGCTCAGTTTTCTAGCCTCCAGCTCACACATTTTTTGTCTCAGCTCAGGCAGGATGGCTCCAGAACAAACTGATTTATACAGCAGACAAATTGCTCGCTCACAACTTCAATGCGAGTAGCTCACAAAGTAGGATTTTTGCTCACAAGGCTCCACAGCTTAGAGGGAATATTGCTTGTAGGTGTGCCAAATCTAGCTCACTGGGAAATCGCCAAGCCCTGAGTTGTTCTCTGCCTTTTCATAATGTGAAAAGTGTCCATACATGTGACTGGAGAAGAGAGCATGAACCTGCTTGAGATCCATGTCTCTTCTCCCACCCCTTCCTCCACAGGACTAGCAGCGTGGACAGATGACTTGCTACAACTGCCTCTTTTCTTTTAGATTAAAGTTTATGAGGTTTCTCTAATAAAGACACACAACTTTTTGAAGAGCATGCACACACAAAGACTCTTGGAAGCCACGATCCAGTTCATATCTTCCAGCAGTCATCTGGATTTATTTTCAGATATCTAGCCCTCCTTGTCTAACACTCTCCTGTGTGTAAACACTCTCCAGTTATCAGCTTTGCGCAGACAAATTTCTGTTCCTTCCCAAATGTTCCCCACCCACGATAAGCCTCTTTAAAATTGCAAAAGTGCGTTGCGACTCTTTGCTGTGTTTGCCCCGACCGTGTCCCCGTGAGGTTGCCTGACGTTGTTCCCATTCTACAGAGCAAGGTGACTGAGATTGGTGGTGGGGAAAAATGGCTGGCCTGCTCTGATGGCTCAGGAACAACAGGTACTTTCCAAGGCCCTTTTGCAGTCATTTGCAACTGGACTTCCCTATGTGAAACAGGAAAATCCACTTGCAAAGGACTGCTGAAGTCAGTTGAAGCTGCATAATCCAGTGCCTATAAGACCCAGCCCCATTCTGTGTCCGAGCTAGCCCTTGAGCCTGGATCTCCTGGGATTATGGTCCCATCGGTTTTGGAGCAAAAAAAGTTAATTCTTCAGTGGTGGCACCCCCTCCCCCTTCCAGACTCGAACAGCAAGAGGTTTGCTTTGTCACCCTTCTCCTGGGCACCCAGGACAAGAAACTCCTTTATCTGGTTCTCGAAGAGCAGATCTCCTTGATCCGATCCTGTGACGAGGGGTGATTCTGCATCTAGCCTTCGCTCCACATTTTCTCATCTGGGAGGAAAAGGTGCAGCTTGAAACCACATTCAAATACCTTGGGGGCAGTGCTGTACTGACTGCAAAGTCACCCCTGAACGGCCATAAATCTACGCAGAAGGTACCATAAAACTCAATGATCAAAGAAAACGAAAGCGGCATGCAGTGTAGAGGGTACCATAAAATCTGATGATCAAAGAAAGTGACAGCAGCATGCAATGCAGAGGGGAATTGCTGTTCCAGCATGGGTTTTGTAAAACAAAGGAGGGAAAAGTCAATGCAGAATCGCCCTAGGTTACCGATTTGCCTGCCTTCTGCTGAACAAAGTAGGTTTTTCTAATGAGCACCTGGGAATCTCTGCTGGAGTTATGCCGTAAGTTGCAAGTGGGGCCATCTGAGGTTTTACACTTGGGTTACAAAAAAAAAAATATGATAGTGGTCCGGTGGCTGTATTTGTGCATTCCCTTATCTGCATTTTTGAACGGCCTGATTGCGGGGGAGCCGAGTTCCGATCACCTAGCAGATTATTTGCAAGGGCCCTCCCACCCTGTTGGCATGCCCTTTGCTCAGTCGTGTTTTCCCTCTGTCCTCCCCAGGGCGACACCCCGGCTCTTCCTTTCCGGCGCGAGCTGAGAGAATGAGCAGGCAAGGACTGTGGAACTGTCTCCACTGGGTAAGTGAGACCCCCTCCAAAGAGACTCCCTTGCCTGCTAATGTTTGGCCGTGATGGGAAGCCTAGTGGTTAGAATCAGAGGCTCTGGGCCCAGAATGCCTGGGTCCTCTTTGTTATTCACTCCGAGGGGAACAGAGTCAAGCTCACCAGCATAGCTGGAGACTATTGGTTCTATTTTAGTCTCTGGGGTTAGGGGTGGGAGGAAGCGGCAGCTGGTCCAGAGCATTGTGAGAGTCTGGTGGGGCTCTGAGATGGTAATTGATCCCCCCCCCCATGCTTTAAACAAGGCAAAAGGCCAAATCTGCATCAATCTCTTTCAGTTCCTGTTTTTGGCCAGTACGTGTTTGTGGGGAGGGAAAGGGGTGGGTGAAGCTAACGGTGCAGTGTGGTGTGCACGGAGGATGTCTTGCAATTGAGATGATGGCGTCTGTGTGGGCTCTCAGATCGAGGAGGGAGGCCACGCGAGGTACGGAAAGCGAGGGATCGGCAGTGGGGGAAGCCTGGGGTTTGCAAGATGGGGAGGCAGCCTTGGATTTAGGACACCTGTGTTCTGCTCTGGGGATTTGTATGACATTTATTCATTGTTGATGCTTCCCGGGCCCCAGTTTGGTGTAGTGGTTGAGAGCATGGACTCTCATCTGGGAGAACCGGGTTTGATTCCCCACTCCTCCTCCACATGCAGCTGCTGGTGTGACCTTGGGTCAGTCACAAGTTCTCTCAGAGCTGTTCTCTCAAGAGCAGTTCTCTCAAGAGCTGTCTCAGCCTCACCTACTTCACAGGGTGTCTGTTGTGGGGAGGGGAAGGGAAAGGAGATTGTAAGTCGCTCTGAGACTCCTTCAGGTAGTGAAGGGCTGGGTATAAATCCATTCTCTTCTCTTCAGTTGTGATGGCTGGCTTGCTTATTTGTGGCCCAAACAATTCTAGCACCCAGCATGTTTTGTGATGAACTCTCGTCGTTTCTCTGTATCTGGAGGTCTGTGGTGGGTCGGCTGTGATATTTTTCCTCCCGTCCTGCGCAGCCAGTGAGAAATTGCACAACTGGCTGGCATTTCAACACTTGGATCAAGATGGCAGAATCTTGAGGCCATAGGAGTTAGGGTTGCCAGCCTCCAGGTGCTGGCTGGATATCTCCTGGGATTATAACTGATTTCCAAGTGACAGAGATCAGTTTACCTGGTGAAAATGGCCACTCTGGAAGGTGGACTCTGTGGCATTATGCCCCATTGAAGTCCCTCCCTTTCCCTGCCCTCCCCAGGCTCCACCCCCCCCCCAAATCTCCAGGTATTTGCCAACCCGGAGCTGGCAACTATAGGTAGAGTGGGCTGCATCATTTCAGACCACAGGGGGTGGGAAATCATATGTGTGTCAAATCTCCCAGTAGAAAGCCAGCCACGGCCAGGAGCAGGCTGAGCTACATCTCTTCTTCTTTTCTTCCAGTTGTTCTAAAGTTTTGATTGTAGGAAGTAGTTTTTTTGCCTTCCAGAGGGGAATATTTTTCAAAAGTCTCCCTCCACCCGTGCTCTGGCGTGTACAGCCCCCTCTAGCACTTCAGGGCTGTACTGCTTTGGTCTGCTAGGTTATGAAGATCAGGCCTAAAATCACCCGGTGAGTGTTAGGCCCTTGCGTGGTGGTCTCGCTGTTGACAGGGGCCAAAATAAGAGGAATTGGGGCTAGATTCAGAAAAGCAGACCGCAGATGACAAGTCCTGTAGGGGGAAATGGGTTGTTTTGGGTTTTTTTTGAGATGTGGCGGAGAGAGAAAGTGAGTGCTATGGGGTGCAGGCAGAGAAAGGGGGTTAGCAGGGAAGGGACTCTGAGGAAAAAAGGTAGGACAGGAAAGAAACCTTTTTTCTGTAGTTAGTGGAACAGTGCGGTTCCTAGTTGTTAAGAATTGACCTTCAGAGTGATTTTTTTTATTTTTTGAGCTTTGCACCACCTAGATTGAGGGAGATGGGGGGGAGACACAGCTTCCTGTATTCCGCTCCTCAGCTCTAAAATGTGCAAAATGGGGTAGTCCAAAGGCTATGGACTCCTCTCCAGAGCACTGAAATGGGAGGGGTTTGGGGTATTTTTTGGATAAAGGAAGTGGGTGAGCAGAGTTGACTTTCACCGGTGGGGAGGTTCCAGGTCTTCCCTGGCCTTTGGAGGGGAGTGAAATTTTGTGAGTTTGGAGCAGGGAGCAAGGCCCCCCCCCCCCCAGTTACATAGAAGAAGGTAATCCAGTTCTAGTCTGCTTCCTCATACCTGCCCTCTGCCAGCCAGTGGGTCATTCATTATTCAATGTGCTATCTGGTTCCAGGGGCCTAGGTCCTGGCTGAGTCGCCTGGCACAGTTTTCCGCCTCCCTGCCTCTGCTCTGCCCCACGTTAGTAGCAACTAGCAAGGGAACGAATGGACTTCCCCCCAAACATTAATATCCCACTTCCCCTGGCTGTGCTGTACTGGAGCCCCTCCTGTTTAGGAGGAGTTTTGTCTGACTGTTGGGCAGGCATGGCTTCATCACACGAGCTATCTGGAGCTGGTTGCTGTCTTGTAGTAGCCTGGGTAGAGTTACCAACCTCCAGGTAGGACCTAGAGTTCTGGGATTACAACAGATCTCCAGTCTACAGAGATCAGTTCCTTCTGGAGGAAATGGCAGCTTCAGAAGGCAGAGTCTATGGTGTACCATAGAGTCTAGGAGAAATTGAAGTCCTAGAGCGAGCTTTCTCCCGTCCCCAAACTCTGCCTTCCCCAGGCTCTGCCCCCAAATTTCCAGGAATTTCCTAAGCCAGAGCTGGCAACCCCAGTCCTGACTGCCCTTTTGTGGCTAGTTGTGGTTGCCCTTGCTACCACTTGTGGTGCAGGTTGATTTGGGTGAGAGGAGGGTCTTTCCCAGTGTGGGGCCCCACTAAGGGTGGTGCCTGCTGACCTGCTAGCACATGATGTAAAGTGGGGGAATGAGAGGTATAACCTTACTGGTTTAAGGCTGGAACCATGGTTGATCTACTAAGTGAGATGGGTACAGGAAGCTTAGCCGAGGAACAAAGAAGGCGAGAATCAGAGGCTTGGAGGGATTTGCTCCACCAGGGACCTGTCCTCATTCTTGACATGCATGCGAGAGAAGCTGGAGGCACTGCACCCTTTCCTCTCTGTGCTTGCAGATTGGCTGCAAACCCTTCTAAAAGGAAGCAAGGAAGATGGCAGCTGTACAGGGATTTTTGTGGGACTCTGTAATCCATCTGAGGGTCACGGGCCATGAGCTGAAGAGCACTGGGCTAGAGGGTGGAGCGCTGGCTGTGGGGTGGAGGGCGAGGGTCTGCTTTAGACACCCTGTTAAAAACTCCTACTCCCTACATCCTGTGCTCAGCACCAGATTGGTTCTGTCCTATGAACAATTTGCAAAACATCTCCAAGGATGCCTGGATTCTGCTCCAGGGTCCTCTGGGGGATCCTGTCTGTATGCCCATTAAGGAAATGTACATGTGTCTTTAGTTGATCCCTTGAGTTTTATTAAATTGATGAAATGACTAAAACTGTGCAAATTCTGCATATCAGAGACATGTTTTTTCAGGAAAGCATACTTTTTAAATGGCCTGCCTGTGTGTTGTAGCAGGGGGTTGTCCCAGGAGAGATATTCTCCCTTGTAGGATGGAATCCCCTTTCCAAGAAGCTTCCAAGATGGGCTTTCACATCACCTGCCACCCGATCCCTTTTAACTGCCACCTGTGGAAGAAGCATTCTTCCTTCTCTTGCTTTCCAGGAGAGAATAGCTCTTCTAAGGAGGTGCTTACCATGTGTTGAAGAGGCATCCCTTCCTCTCTCACAGGAGGGAATGCCTCTTCTTGCTATCTGCGGTTTTTGTAGGTAGTTTAAAAAAAAAATTAAAAGAGGAGGGAATGATCTCCTATTCTATGAATGGTCTCCTACTGTTCCAGCAGTCTTTTTATCACAGGAATCTCACACAGACACAGAGGAGCTTGGTGTATTTGTGGAAAGGCTGTGTGTATGCTAAGGATGCCAGCCTCCAGGTGGGACCTGGGGATCCCTAGGAATTACACCTCATCTCCAGACTAAAGAGATCAGTTCCCATGGAGAAAATGGATGCTTTGGAGGATGGACTGTGTGGCATTGTACCCCACTGAGGTCCTTGTCCTCCCCAGGCTCCATCCCCAATTCCCCAGGAGTTTCCCAACTGGGATATGGCAACCCTGCCCCCCATCTCCTGTCAGTGGCCGGGGGGACCTGGCAACCCTAGCGTGGACGGAATGGAAGGGCCTTCCTGTGCAAACTGGCTAATCTCAATCTGAACTGTTTGTGTGCTGTAGGTTTCCAAGAGGTGAGCCGTGGCAGATCCCCAGCCAGCATTGTCAAGATGTCGTATTTTGCCGACCACTTCTGGGTGAGAACTCTGCGTGTGCATCTGTCTTGTTTCTCTTTCATCTTCTTTTCCTCTGGTGCAGAACGATGGCTTTTCTAGTAAAAGGTTTCTGGCAGTAAGTGAGTCTTGTCATGGGTGACTGTCCTCCGTTCTAATCTTTCCTGGTCCTCCGAGTTACTTTTGTTTCTTTTTTTTGGGGGGGGGGAGGTTGGAGATCTTAAGTGTGGTTGTAATTGGTACGATGATTGTTTCTGAATGATTTTGCTAGCTTTCCTGGGAACCAATTTCTAACCGGGGGGTGGGAAAGAAAGTAGGAGGCATTCCCATGATACAAGACTGTAGTTGAATCCCCCCTAAGCATCACACCTTACCCATTCTCATGTATAGCAATCTACTTGTGCAAAAAGTGATATACATTTGAAGCTGCCTTAGACAGAACGAGACCCTTAGTCCATCAAGTTCAGTATTGTCTACTCAGACTGGCAGCTGCTCTCCAGGATCTCAGCTATAGGGCTTTCTCATCACCTACTTCCTGATGCCTTTTAACTGGAGACCCCGGGGATTGAACCTGGGACTTTCTGCATGCCAAGCAGATACATTGCCACTGAGCCACGGTCTCTCACAGGTTGATGAATTGAGTGCGCCCCTTGTTGGTCCATGCGTGTGAGACATGAGCTGGGTGGGGCCCTTCCTCCTATGTAAATGGGTGCACCATCAAAGGGCATCACTCAGTGGGCATATGGAGGGTAAAAACCTTAATTGTTGCCCCTTAACTGTGTACAGAACTGATCATGGACTCAGTGTGGTTATTCTTTTATTATTTTGCACATCTGAACTTTTGAAATCAGTCGTGCTAGTCCTCATGGTTCCAACTTGGATGCTGAAAATATTTGTGTATTTGTGTATTTTGTTTTTCTCTAGCAGTTTAGACATGTGGAGGGATTGTTCTTTGACTCTCAAGCTTCTTTGTGTGCCAGAAACGTCCACTACTTTCTCAGGAGGCCCTGACTGCTAATTCTGTAACATAAAACTTAGCTCAAAAAATGGGCTTGAAGAGGAGGAGTTAAAGGCTTTATGAAAGCTTCCCCCCATCTCCTTTGATAATTCACCCTTTCCCACAACTTCTTTGCAGTTCTGAATGTGATCTCAATACCCCTTTCTGTGCACCAGAGAGCAATTGCCCTCACTCTGAACTGTCTTTGTGGCATACATAGCCAAATCTGATTGGTGCCATTGCAAAGCCAAACTGGAGTAAGCAAGGGGGGAAATGGCGATGGAGAGGATGGCTGTCTATGGTAATTTATAGCACTATTCTGCCACGATTTATTGGGAGGGATTGAGGGTAGTCTTTGCATCCTAAAACAGGAGAGGATGTTTTTGGCTCAGCCCTGCAAGAGACCAGGTCTTGGGTTTTTTTTTAAAAGGTGTTTTTGGTAAAGCTTGTTTGTACTATATATTTGTAAATGCCATGCTGGGTGACTTTTTGTGTGCTGTGATTTTGTGATCTAGGTCCCTTATTCTTTCACTTGTGAGCATTCCTGAATTGTGAGAAACTTCTAACACTGAACTACAAATCACCTAGGGCTGTGGACATCCAGTTTCCCCAAGAATCTCAGCTAGATAGAAAGTGTTCTATTTGGGAAAAAAGCAGGCTTAGAATCATAGAGTTGGAAGCGACCTCCAGGGTCATCTAGTCCAACCCCCTGCACAATGCAGGAAATTCACAACTGCCCCTCCACATCTCCAGTGACCCCTGATGTATGGCCAGAAGAGGGCAAAATAAAACAAAACCCTCCAGGTTCCCTGGCCAAACTGGCCTGGAGAACAACTGCTGCCTGACCCCAAAGTGGCGATCAGCATTTCCTTGGGCGTGCAATGATGCAGCCCTTCCTGCCCTCCCTCTCATGATCTGCCTAAGTTCACAGCATCAGCATTGCTGTCAGATGGCCATTTAGCCTCCGTTTGAAAACCTCCAAAGAAGGAGAGCCCACCACCTCCCGAGGAAACCTGTTCCACTGAAGAACCACTCCGACTGTCAGGAAGTTCTTCCTAACGTTTAGCCGAAAACTCTTTAATTTCAACCCATTGGTTCTGGTTCGACCTTCTAGGGTAACAGAAAACAACTCCGCACCATCCTCTCTATGGCAGCCCTTCAAGTACTTGAAGATGGTTATCATATCACCTCTCAGTCGTCTCCTCTCCAGGCTAAACATACCCAGCTCCTTCAGCTTTTCTTCATAGGACTTGGTCTCCAGACCCCTCACCATTCTTGTTGCCCTCCTCTGGACACATTCCAGTTTGTCTATATCCTCCTTAAGTTGTGGCGCCCAGAACTGAGCACAGTACTCTAGGTCCTCATGACAGCAAATATAATTAAAAACCGTCAAATGCTTTTCTGTACAGAGATGAAGCTTCATGTACACGGCACAGTCAGACAAGAAAATGCATGATGATTGGAACAATAGCGGTCTTTCTGAAAGAGCAGCATGGAGCTATGACTCATAACTTGCGCACCAGAAACCGCCACGCTTCTCTGTGGCTGCTTTCCATGGGCCCTGTTTTGCTGTATGTCTGAGAAATGTGAAAGCCCCCTCAGTCCGGAGCATTTCACCCTCGTTATCATTCCCTCAGTTTGTCAGCTGGAAATGGAAAAGGTATGGAATTTTCAGCTGAAGGATGTGTGGGATATATTGCACCCAGCCCCTAGGGTATGTTTCCAGTCATCGTCTCGAAGGTTTTCCACTCACGCCTTCTTGCATAGAACTTTCCATCTGCAATCACTTGTATGGCAAAGAGAGAGGAGGGCTTCTGTTTGTTTAAAGCTCAGTCCTTCGTTTTGCCCCCTGGATCTTTTGTGCAAAGTATGCTGAGAAATCGCATCAAGGCTCGTTGGAGACGATGAGATCCACAGGCTGATACCAAAAATCTTGCCTGCAAAATATCCTCTCCAAAGGTTAGATCTGAGCGTAACTGTTCTACTGCAGATCATCATCACGGCTTCCCGCTGAAACTATTGCCAGGGATGATTCTTAAACTTTTGCATGCTTGGAAGATGTCTGGCCGATGCTTGCAGTAGTTTTTATTGGGTGTGTGTGTGAAGTTGGTTTGTACTGATTGGGGTTAGCGCTTCAGTGGCTTGCCCCTGGGTGTTGGGGCCCAGGTTCAAATCCTTGTTTAGGTAAGCTCACTGGCTGGCCTTGGAACCGCTGCTCTTTCTCAGCCTGACCTACCTCGCATGGTTGTTGTGAGGATAAAATATATAATTTACTCCATTTATACCTCGCCTTTTTCTCCAGTGGGGACCAAAGCGGGTTACGCCTCCTCCATTTTATCCTCACAAGGTAGGTTGGACTGAAAGTGTATAATTGGCCCAAGGTCACCCAGCAATATTTCTGTGGCTGAACGGGGTTTTGAACCTGACTCTCCCAGATTCCAGATTCCAGTCTCTAACCCCGTGCTCATCCCTGAGGTTCTTGAAGGAAAGCCGGGACAAGAAACGTAATCAATAGGTGATCAGAACCCCGAACCGGAGCCTCATTCCGGCAACCATACCCCTCCCCCTGCAGCTCCCCTCGCTCTCATATGTATTTCAAAACCTGACTGCACCTGGTTTCTTTTTCAGTCGATTGTGCGTACGTGGTATGCACATGGGCATACGCGGGCCCCCTCCTGCCTCTCTCCCCCCCCCAGTCGTGACTCCTTTGCTGCGGCCGCCTCCTCTGAGTCGCACTGTGCTTTCTCTGCAAGAGGGCCAGGGGATGGTTGCCAGGCAACCTGTCACCCCTGGCAACTGAAAAGATGGCGTTGATTGCCAAGTGACAAAAGTTTCTCTCTCATGACTTTTTTTTTCTCATTCTCCCCCCCCCCCAACAATTACACACCACCCCTCCTTTCTTAAAGCAAAACTGTATTTTCTGTGGTGGGGTGGGGGGAAGGGGAGAGGCCTGTTGCTTCCATGTGGTTCATAAGCCTCTTTCTTAAAATCTGTCCATTTGGGGAATGGATTCCTTTCCAGGGAGAGGGTGTGTGTGCTGTGTTTTGTACACCCTTTCCCTCTCGTGGCTTGCAGATCCTCTTTCTTTTCCCTTTTCTTTTCCCCTTTAGGTGCTCCCTCGGCAGGTTTCTCCTGACCCTGGAAAGGGGGTGGGCTTTAGTCTTGGGGTGGCCCTGCTGGCTCCTTTAGTCCAGCAGGGCCTGTCTGTTGGGAAGCCCCCAGTCAGGGGATGACAATGGTGGCTTTCCCATTTGGTTAATTCAGAGATATATTGCTCCTGCGCATAGAGGTTCTCTTAGGCTTCCATGCCTAAAGTCTGTTGCTTGTCTTTTCCTCTGTTGGAAGAGCCCTGTTGGATGATGACTCATGCTTCCAGTCCAGTAGCTTGTTTCAAACAATGGCTGCCCAAAGGTCCTAATGGGATACCCAGAACCAGGGCAGGAAGGCAAAAGTAATTTCTGTTGAGCTCTTCTTGCAGCTGGTAGCCTGCCTCTGAACGTGGAGGTTCCATTTAGCTGTCATGTGCAATAACCATGGCTAGGCCTCTCCGCCTCTTTGTCTCGTCTTGTTTTAAAAGCAGTCTGAGCTGGCAGCTGTTGCCTTTGTTTGTGGTAGCCAATTCCAGAGTTCTGTAATGAAGGAGTTCTCCCTCTTGGTGGTTTTAGTTCCTCCAAAGCTGGGGGGAGGGCATGATCAACCACACTTAAGCCAGGGGAATTCATTTGTTATGAGGGCCAGATCTGACATAAATGAGACCTTGTTGGGCCGGGCCATGTGTGTCATAGAATGTAATGCCTGGTAGTGGAGATATAAACTTTATAAAGGACACAAACACAAAGATTTTTTAAATTTAAAATAAAAACATGCTTAAAACATTAGCTCCGTAAGCTGCAAACCTACTTTTGATTTATTGACATTCACCACAGAAATCTCATGCTTAGAGTTCTGAGTCTGAAAGGGCCAAGTGATTAAGAGAGTCTGCCGAAGCAAGCTATGATGCAACAGCAGCAGCAGAACTGGAAGCAGGAGGTGGCCAGTTCCACTGTGGGCCTAATCTGGCCCCTGGGCCGCCTGTTTGACACCCCTGACTTAAGCTATCTATTGCTTGCCCTTTGACTTGTATTTTTGGGTGGGTGGGTAGCTCTCTGTTAATTAAGAACAACGAACGGGCCTGCAAGTCCCTCTTGGTGAGCTGGGTTGCGTCTGTAGAATTTGCAATTATGGGTTTAAATTACGGATGGAGAGGTACTGGCTGGATATTAGGGTGGTGTTTTGTTGTTGTTTTTACAGTAAGTTCAGCAGTAAAATTGGATGCCTAGGGAGATGGTGAGCTCCCTCTCACTGGCAGCCTTTCAAGCAGCGGTTGGACGAACCCTCGTCAGGGAGGGTTTAGGCCAATCTTTCCTTGAGCAGGAGGGTTGGATTAGATGGCCTGTACGGCCCCTTCCAACTCTGTGATTCTCTATGAAAAGAAATCTTTGGAAAGAGTGCACTGACAGCCATTAGAAGGCTAGTGGAGTTGTCTGCTGTCAGGTAAGTTTCCCCTCCGGAAGGCTTTGTTCCTCTTTTGTTGAGAAAAATGAAGGATATGGTGCTATCATAAGTGCCTTCAGTTTCAAAGCACAGTGGCCCGTCCCCGCTGTTCAGCTTAGTTGGGTCAGATATCTTCCTCCAAAGAAAAGGGATCTTCCACAGACAGAAGCTGGAGGAAGGTTTCTGAGTTGCCTCAGCAGAGCAGTAGGATTTGGGCTGATGAATCCAGACCTTTAAAAACAAACAAATCCCAAGATGAAGCGTAAGCAGCAGTGAAGCTGAGTTGGAATGAACTGCCAGAGGGACACGCTGTGACATTCCCAGGCAAGGCACAGTTGTCAGTAAGATGGAGCTCTGCACCTCTTGGCAGTCGCCGTCCTAGCAGTATTGCCGTCCCTTTTGCTTAGCTAATGCACACATAACAGGAAACCGTTATCACAGCTGAGACTTAAACAGATAGTGTCACTTCCTGATGTCTTAATGCAGCAGATTTTACCCTTGGATTTTCTGCACTGAAGCTGAAGCCTCACGTCCTTATTGGCGCATCTTGGGAGACTGAAATGCCTTCCTGCTGGTTTCTGAGTGTTGCCATTTTGGAGGCCGGCTGTGTGTCTGTTCCTTCTTTTGCATAGAGGTTGTGACGACAGATGCTTGGGCCGGCAGCTCTTCTGTGTGTAATTATTATTTGAACAGAACCTTGGCATTTGTTTTTGGTCATTCTGTGCTGAGGAAGTCTGCATTGCATTATGGGGATAATTATCCTGGTCTGCCTTACAAGGTTGTTGTTGGAGGGCATGTGCTTGCTGGACATAATGGTTTTCATCCAGTACTTCCACGTGGAAGCTTCTTTCTGCCTTGGCTTCCGAACAGGAGCCCTTCCACCCCCCCCCCCCAAGTTATCAAACAGTGTCCTGCTATAAGCGTCCTATTTCCAAGCTTCCCCCCCATCCTCAATATATTCTTTTCTGAACCTGCTTTATTCCAATCTGTTTGAAAGGAATATAGTCCATGTGCATGAGCACATAATCTGGAGGGAACGGAGCATATTTTCCTGCCCTGGAAAGGGCCCACCCACATTGGTGCCATTTTCCTACTGTTAGTTCGGTGTACTGGTTAGGAGCGCAGACTCTAATCTGGGAGAATCGGGTTTGATTCCCCACTCCTCCACATGCAGCTGCTGGTGTGACCATGGGGCAGTTACAAGTTCTTTCAGAGCTGCCCTCTCACGAACAGTTCTCGAAAGAGCTCTCTCAGCCCCACCTACCTCACGGGGTGTCTGTTGTGGGGAGGGGAAGGGGAAGGAGATTGTAAGCTGCTCTGAGACTCCTTCGGATAGTGAAGGGTGGGGTATAAATCCGATCTCTTCTTCATCATCTGTTAGGCCCCCATGGTTGCCATTATTTCATGGTGCTATAGCAGTGCTATTGTTTGATGGTACTGTAGTTGCGCTATTGTTTGATGCTGCTATAGCAGTGCATTTTCCTAGCATTTTTTTCCTGCTGCATCATCAGAATGCTTTTTGAGGGCTTAAAAAATCAGTACTTGCTATATAGCTATAACAATGCACTTCAACTAATCTACTTCAGATTTTAATCGTGCTGCTATTACGCATGTGTGAAGGACAAAAAAGTAGAGCTGCAAGTTGCCACAGTAGCAATGATGCATGCAGCTCTGAGAGCCAATGCAGAGTTGCTGTGGTGCACGTGTGAAACGAATTCCACCGAAAACCTGCACATGTGCCTCGGCATTCTACACATGTGCCTCAATATCCACAGTGGAAGAAAGAGCAATGCCGAGGACCCTCCCCGTGCGGTAGCAGCTGAAGACTTTGTGATGATAGATGCTTCTCTCTGCTGTGAACTCCTGCGTCAATACTAAAATTGCTTTTTGTTGAGCACGCAAATTGCCGGAGCAGAGTGGTAGGATCTAGGCCAATGGAGCCAGACCTTTAAAAACAAACTCCAAAGATGAACTGTAAGCAGTGAGGCTGAATTGGAATGAACTGCTAGAGCGGCAGGCGGTGATATTCCCAGGTGAGACTTAGTTGCCAGTAAGATGGAGCTCTGCACCTCCTGGCAGTGCCCGGTGCTAACGGTACCGCCGACCCTTTTTGCTAAACTACTGCACACGTAACAGGAAAACTGTTATCACAACTGAGGCCTAAGCAGATAATGTCTTGACTTCCTGGTATCTTCTAATGCAGCAGATTTTACCCTTGGATCTTCTGCTTTGATGCACAGGAAACTGGATTTGATATTCTGGATAATTCCCGGATAAGATTTTTAGCTCTTCAAACATTTCCATCAAGAAGGATCAACATTCCCTTCTTCCCGGGAGTCATCCTCCCCTCCATGTGGTCCGTTTGGGAGCATCCCAGCTGCGTGCAGCAATTGCTGAGGGTGGCATAGGATGAGTGGCTGCCAGCTTCTCTCTGTCTCCTGGAGTGGCACTGTGATGACTCTTGCTTGTTTACTCAGTGACTGGTCCCGGGTGGCACTCTGTTGCTTGAATAGCCAGCTTTTGGGGTCAGGAGGTCAGGAGCAAACAGCTGTGTGCAGGGGAGGGGGAGATGGTTGAGGAACATCGAAGGAGACAAACTGAGCAGGGAGAGGCAGAGACCCAGCAGAAATCAGCACCGCTTAATCTGGGCCTGCCGTTGGGGCCTTTTCTGGGTGCTGCACCTTTGGGGGATTGTTTGCAATGCGGAATATTTCTGTTTTGCAGGTTGAGCCACACAGACAAAGTGTTACACGGATTGCCTGGGGCAGTGCCCGTGTACACGGGTTCTTTATACCCTGTGTATACACGAGGGTCAAATTGCGAGAGATACCAGTGGAAGGAAGAGACCTTTTGATTGAATAAATGGAGTTTTTATTGTAAATAAATGCAAAGCTCACACGACTCACTCATGCAAAAACAATAACAACAGATCAACTCACACAGAGCTAGGAAATAGAGGAGGTGATCGATAGTGACAAGAAGGGGGTTGGTTTTAGATTAGGGTGATATTCACCTGATCCCGAAGTCTGGAATCCACGTGGAAGGAGGAGGACATGGCCAACCAGTGGTTCATGTCAAAAGCTCAGACAGAGTCTGAGGGTACACTCTTATGGGCCCCAAGAGCTGTACAAAAATTAAGGCGCAGGGTGCCAGTTTAAATGTGTCTTGGAGAGCCGGGGGTGGGCTGGCCCGGGGTGCAATGAGTAGCCAGATTAAAATTGAGGATGTGCAGGATGCCTGGTTTCCCCAGTGTTTGTCTTTCTACACGTCATTGGCTCGTTGGTGGGGGAAAGGGTGCTAGACTCTGGAAAGTGCTTCGAAGAGACAGTTCAGTTTACCCAGATTAGTGCCCGGGTCAGAGAAGATGGGATTTAAGGATTAGTACATTGATGAAGAGCTTTGTTAATTATTGGCTGATCATGAGGCCCTGCACTGGACTCGGTTCCTCCTGATCTAGCTTGGCTGGTTCAAAATGGAGTCTCTTCTGGCTCCCTGTTGCCTGCCTATGACAGACCAATGTGAGGTGGAAGACCCTGGTCTTATTGCCTCTCAGGCATCCGGGTCTCTCTAAATTTGAGAGAGAGAGAGAGAGAGAGAGAGAGAGAGAGAGAGAGAGAGAGAGAGAGAGAGAGAGAGAGAGAGAGAGAGAGAGAGAGAGAGAGAGAGTTGAGCACAGGTACCTCTGGGGAGGTAACAAAAGCATCTTGTGTCGGTGGCTTCGAACCAGAAACGACTTGATTTTTGTGTTCAGCCTCAGCTGGGGTTTGGAGTGTTGCAGAGAAGCATGGTTGGGGCCCCATGGCTTTGAGTCCCAACTGTTTTGCCAGTCCCCTGCGATCTAGAGCAAAGCTGGGCAGGGTAAGGCATGAAATCAGCAGCAGGTTGATTTGAAGCAACGTCATGTTACAATGAGGGCACCCCTTCTGAGTACCAAACTGTCTAAAAGCACGTGAATTTTCAGCTTCTGGAGAGTAACCAGAAGTTGCCCACTGAGCCCTCCCCAGTGGTTTCATTAGCTGCTTTTCAGAAGCTGAGACCCGACTGGGACTTCCTTAAGCCAAAGAGGAGAGTTCCCCTGACCTTGTGCAGTGTGCATTGCTCTTGATAGATCTAACCTTCTGCCTCTAGATCTAGTGGCTTTTTGAGAAGAGGGGGGAGAAAAACGAGCTTGCAAACACTTCCTCCTCCCATTTAGCGGTAATTCAGTGCTGCTCTTGGCTGTGGCGTTTGTATAGCCCCTGTGGTTTGGGCAACTTGGATAAGCTTTGCATGACCTGAGCCACTACACTGGCTCGCCGTTCCATCCGTGCCTCTCATACAGCACATGCATGCTGGGTGTTTAAAGCTGACAAATGCCAATTTCCAGTGTTCAGAACATACTTCTGCTTTGTGCCTTTGGCAGAAGGTCCCAGATTCAATCCCTAATATATCCAGTTAAAAAATATGGTGTTAAGGAAGACTTTTCTCTCCTGGAGAGCCACTGACCATCAGAGGAGACTGTATCGATTCTGTATAAGACAGCTTGATACGTTAACCATATTTAAGCATTTCTCATGTTGTTTGCTTGTTTCTTACCCATAGGGAGAGAAGAACCATGGTTTTGATGTTCTGTATCACAACATGAAGCATGGACAGATCTCTGCCAAGGAGCTGGCAGACTTTGTGCGAGAGAGGTATGAACCACTGAAGAAGGGTTGTGTCCCCCCCCCATCTCATCATACATCGTTCCTTAATGTCCCCGTTGTTTGTGTTTCCTCTTGCCAATTTTATACCCTGTGGTTACAGAGTGTTGGTTCGTTGATCTTCCCCCAAGCAGTGTTATTAGCAATTAAGGTGAGCTTTGCAAGAGCTGAGGTACTAATCTGGGGTGGGTTTGCAGGTGTGAGATGAAACTTGACTAACTCACAAGCGATTGTTGTACTTGCCGTGTATATGTTAGGAAAGCAGCCTTTCAGATCTAGCAAATAAGTGAATGTATGGCTTCTTCCAACTGGCTTGTATAAGAAATCGGCTCTCACCAATTTTAATCTCTGCAGCTGAAAAGTATTGGGTTGTTGATCTTCCCTAATGCGATTGACAGTCAGAGTGAGATCTGCTGGCATGCTGTGGAAGGGAGGCTAGCCTGTAAGGGTTGGGGGATGCCTCTGCTTTCCCTTTTGGTCCTCTCTCCCTAGTCGTGGCAGGATTTTCCCTGGGGTTCCTCTGCTGATCACCTTCCTAGGAATCGCCTTCTCCACAGCTAAACCCACTTCTGTGCCTAGGGCTGACAGTTGTGTGTGTTGTGCTGTTGAATCACACTGCATGAAAACAGAATCTGACAGAGGTCCCAGAATCTGAGCTATCGGCTTAAGAAGCAACCAAGCGTGTAGTTCTTATGGTTCCAGAGAGAATCCCAAAGAGAAAAATGGGGCAGGCCTTAGTGAAATCCAAAGCCAGGGCAGGAGTTCTAGTTGCTTGTGGGTCACTGGAATAAGCGCAGCCTGTCAACCCTCCCCTGTTTACAGAATGCGTTAAGTGAACAAGTACATTAACCATATATTTACATACTGTTTCCTGGTTGCAGCACCTCTGCGTTCCTGGATATAGAACTGCCTCCAACTTGGCATGGACTTTTTGCCCAAATGATACATGGCCATACTTGTGATGGAGGTCTCTGTGCTCAAAGCACCCATCATGGCAATGTGCATGGGGTGGTGTCGCGGACAGTGGCTAGAAAGGTTCTCTAATGGCTGCCACCACTCTGGCATGGGTCTCCTCGGGAAGGTCCAGAGCACCCACCCTACCGCTTCATACACTCCTTTCCCAGTAGGTTTCCCCTTGTAAGTGACCGAATGAGGCGTCAGGCAGAGTAACCAACTATTTTTGTTAAAGAGATTTAGCAACAACTATGATTCAATAACATGTAGGAAAATGAGCATAGTAAAGATAGGTAAAACAGCAGAATAAGAAACCCTATCGTGTCCGACTGTACCGTACCTAGCCTTCTCTAGGTTTTTGGCCTCAAACTGACTCACCCCCTTTGGATGAGGGATCCTTCTATCTGCAACAGCTTCACACTAACTCTGCTCCCTGGGAGTGAACCACCTCCCACTTTGGGCAGAACTTTTTATCACTTCTCCCCAGGCAACACTCTCTACTATTCTACTGGTGTAAGTTTTCCCTCCAAATCCCTTGTTAGCCAGTCACAGGGACGTGACCTGGGAAATGTATGCCCTGATAGCTACTCTAGTACAGGCTTCCCTGGAGCCACTAGGCCTCCCTAGAACCTGTAGGCCGCACTACTATAGGCTTAGGATCATGACAGGTGGGGTAAGGGTTAGAGCGGTGGTTCTCAACCTTCCTAACGCTGCAACCCTTTAATACAGTTCCTCATGTTGCGGTGACCCCCCCAACCATAAAATTATTTTCGTTGCTACTTCATAACTGTAATTTTGCTACTGTTATGAATTGTAACGTAAATATCTAATATGCAGGATGTATTTTCATTGTTACAAATTGAACATAATTAAAGCATAGTGATTAATCACAAAAATAATATGTAATTATATATGTGTGTTTCCGATGGTCTTGGGCGACCCCTGTGAAAGGGTCGTTCGACCCCCAAAGGGGTCACGACCCACAGGTTGAGAACCGCTGGGTTAGAGGATCCTGCTGATAATTGTTCTCTCTTTGTTCCTCAAGGGTGACTGTGGAAGAGGCCTATGCGAAATCCATGGTCAAGATGTCTAAGATGGCTGGAAACAGCACCCAGGTGGGGTGAGTAAGCAGTTGGATCCTTTGGGTCTGAAGGAGGCACACTTCCTACGCACCATCCCGTTTTGACAGATGTCCTCTAGCCCCTTCCAGATCTTTCTCCCCTCTTTCCTTCAGCTTGCCTTAGGCATCAGCTTCTCAGATACTCAATTTTTTTTTTTAGCATTTTGCTTTCTATTTAGTACATTGTTATTTGGCTGATCTTGAGGATCACTAGGTCACACCAGCTCCAGAGCTAGCAATTCCTGCGAATCGTGTGTTTCTTCGGGGTGGTGTGTGTTTCTTGGGGGTGGAGGGTGGGGAATGGCAGCAACAAGTTAGAGAATCACTG
Source organism: Gekko gecko (assembly GCA_029375565.1). Lineage (NCBI taxonomy): Eukaryota > Metazoa > Chordata > Lepidosauria > Squamata > Gekkonidae > Gekko > Gekko gecko. The sequence continues at coordinate 312,474,994 of JAPDNY010000001.1, read as the reverse complement.
AATACAAGAAGCTGCATGGAGGGCATCAGACTGAAGCTGAGGAGTCGATTACTGTGTTTATGTGAAAGGAAGATGACCCTGTATGTAGGACAACCCTTAAAAATGTTAAAATGTAAGACCTCTCCCCCCCAAATAAACCATGAACACGTGGTGTTTTTTTTAAAAAAATTATTAGACGTAACTATAACTTGCATGTGAATTTAAGACAACCCCCTCTTTTTTTGGATAGCACACCTACAGAAAAGCATAGTCTTGCATTTAAGTAAATACCATACGCCTTCCTGAAGGCTGCAAGAGTGACTTCTAATGGTGGGTTTGGGTGTCGTGTTGAATCAGTGGAGTGATGCTTTGTGGAGAATGCCGGACTCATCCTGCAGTCAAAGGACTGCAGTGGGATAGCTCGGGGCTAGAAGGTATCACTGCCAAAAAGGAACAACCAGGTCTGTCCCCAGCCTCCTGAGGATCAGTAGATAGCTGGGCCACCAGACCATTTGCATCCTCCTTCTGTGTCTCACCTTTTCTCTTCTGTGTATCCTCCAAGAAAGAATTTCTGGGGGGAGCGGGGGGGGGCTTCCAGCCAAAATCCTTGCTGTTGAAATATAATGCATAAATTCAAGTAGCACACCACCTGAGCATTAAACAAACAAATCACTGTCATACATAAAGGAGAAAGAAAAAAGGAAGAAAAGACATGGGGGAATGGTGGATCACACTGGAAGCAAGAATAAGGGACACATGGGGTGTTATTTGCCACTGGTGGATCTTTAAAAGAAACAGAGACTTCCGTATACAAGTAGAATAATTTTCCCATCTAAGTCTTAGAGCCATTAGGCTGTTTGACCAGACGGGTAGAATATTACAGGTGCTTTTCTACATTACGAAGAAGAGCACCCTGACCTGGATAGCCCAGGCAAGCCTGATCTCAGCAGATCTCAGAAGCTAAGTAGGGTCAACTCTGGTAAGTACTTGGATGGGAGACCTCTAAGGGGTACAAGAGGCAGGAGGTGGGGACAGGCTTTATTCAGCCACCTCTCTGAATACCCTCCAGGCCCCCAAGGTGGGGTCAGTCACTAGAGGTCACATTGACTTCCAGGTGCACAGACACTCACTCATGCACATATTTTAAAAAAATACCAGAAGAAGGAGAGCATGTTGTTGAGTCAGAGCTGACTCATAGCAACCCCGTCTGCAGGGTGTTCCAGGCAAGAGAGGAGCAGAGGTTTGCCGTTGCCTGCCTCTGCGTAGCAACCCCAGCCTTCCTCGGTGGTCTCCCTTCCAGGTACTGACCGTGGCCGACCCTGCTTAGCTCCCTTGTGTATCAAGCTATCTCAGACAGCTGAGAATGAGCTGCACCATGCCTATGGAAATTGAACTGCACCGTATTTACAGAAAGTTCTCACCGTGTGGTGGTTTTTCCCTCTTAAGGAAGATCTTTCTGTTTTGTCTTCCCCCTTCCAGGACCTTTGCCCCCCTGTGGGAGGTCTTCCGCATCTCGTCCGACAAGCTGGCCCTGTGCCACGCGGAGCTTGTGAAGAAGCTGCAGGATTTGATCAAGGAGATCGGGCGCTACGGAGATGAGCAGATACGGGTGCACAAGAAGGTGGGCTGGTTTGGCTCCGTGGGAATGGGGGAGTCTTCTGCCCCTTGGGTGTTGTGTAGCCAGGAGATCCAAAGATTGTCTGGCAGCTAGAAGGTCTTAGCTCTTTTTGTGTTGTGCACCACTAGGTGGCGAGCTAGACTTGCTTTTTGGGCTGAGAGAGCTCTGAGAGCTGTGACTGGCCCAAGATCACCCAACTGGCTTCATGTGGAGAAGTGGGGAATCGAACCTGGTTCTCCAGATTAGCGTCCACTGCTCTTAACCACTACATGCTGGCTCTGGCTGGGATTACATCTACATGGTGTAGCGGCTAGAGTGTTGGACTAGGATCAGGGGGAACCAGGTTCAAATCCCCACTCGGCCACGGAAGCTCACTGGGTGACCTTGGGCCGGTCACTCTCTCTCTCAGGCTAACCTACTTCACAGGGTTGTTGTGAGGATAAAAACAGAAGAGGAGAATGATGTAAGCTGCTTTGGATCCCCACTGAGGAGAAAGACGAGGTGTAAGCGAATATTTGTGGTTGCCCGTGATCTCTCCTCTCCCTCATTCTTGGCTTTTGTAGAGACAGGCTGCCACATCATCAACTGTAGGAAGTCCCAGTAGGAAAACTGATCAACTGCGCCTCCTTTGGGTTATCTTTAGAAGACTTTCTTCCCTCCCTGTTGCCCGGTGTCTGCCGGTCATTTCGGCAGGGGGTAGGAAACGGGTTTGCCTCTGGCAAGCAGGGCTATGGATTCATAGAAACCAAACAGAGCCATGCGAGTACATCCTCAGTGGAAAAACACAATCAAAAACCCAGTGGGATCCCTAAATAAATCTCTTCAATCTGAACCATTTAATTGCTTTCATTACAAAATATCTGGAGCAACGCAACGAAACTAACTTGAAAATTGCACCTATTACAAGCAGCATCCTTTGCAAACTAATGAAACGCGACAATAAAACCTGTCAGTCGTAACAAGATAGTGCATAAGTGGCAGCGTATGGGTTGGATAGGAGGCTAACTTGATCCCGTCAGATTTCAGAAACTAAAGCGGGGTTGTCCCAGGCTAGTATTTGGATGGGGAGACCTTCAAAGAATTCCAGGGGCGTGACATGGAGGCAGGCAAGGGCCCAACCACCTTTGAATGCTTCTTGCCCTGAAAAGCCTACGGGGTTGCCATAAGTCAGCTGTGACTTGTGGGCAAAAGAAAATGGGTGGACATATGGGGTCAGATCCTATGAAGCCATCCTGCTAATGGGGCGCTTTGTTCCGGCATGAGATGGATCCGTTCTGCTAATGGGGTGCTTTCTTCCAGCATGAGATGTCTGCTGATGTCTTGGGTTCTGAGATGGGACAGTGGACTAGTGAAGTGAATTGTCAGCAGCAGAAGCATCTGTTATTTATTTATTTATCAAATCTGGACCCAGCTGTTGATTCTAAGAACCTTAGAAGAGCCCTGCTGGGTCATAGGATCATAGAATGTTAGGGTTGGAAGGGACCTTGCAGGTCATCTAGTCCAACCGCCTGCACTCTGCAGGAGCATAGCCAAAAGATAGCCCTACATGCCTACAACATATCCAAAAGATGGTCGTCCAGCCTCCGCTTGAAAACGTCCAGGGAAGGAGCATCCACCACCTCCGAGGCAGACTGTTCCACTGCTCAACCACTCTTACAGTTAGGAAGTTTCTCCTGATATCTAGCTGGTAACGACTCCCTTGTAATTTCCACCCATTAGATCTAGTCTTGCAATCCGGAGCAAGAGAGAATAGATCTGCTCCATCTTTTACATGACAGTACTTGAAGACTGCAATCGTGTCCCCTCTAAGTCTTCTCTTTCCCAGGCTAAACATACCCAACTCTTTCAGCTTTTCTTCATAAGACTTGGATTCAAACCCTCTCACCATCCTGGTTGCCCTCTTCTGGACACGCTCCAGCTTGTCAACATCCTTCCTAAAGTGTGGTGCCCAAAACTGGACACAGTACTCCAGGTGAGGCCTGACCATAGCAGAATAGAGCCGGAACTACCACCTCCTGTGATCTGGACACAATGCTTCTGTTAATGCATACTAAGACTGCATTAGCTTTCTTCACAGCCACATCACACTGCAGGCTCATGTTTAGCTTGTGATCCACCAGAACACCTAGATTCCTTTCACATGTGCTGCTGTCAAGCCAAGTCCCTCCCATTCTATATCTGTGCCTTTGATTTTTTGTGCCTAGGTGTAGGACTTTGCACTTATCTCTATTGAATTTCATTTTATTTGCCTCAGACCACTGTTCCAGCCTATCTAGATCATTTTGAATCCTGACTCTATCTTCTTCAGAATTAGCCATCCCACCCAGCTTCGTGTCATCTGCAAATTTGATAAGCATCCCCTCTATGTCTTCATCCAGGTCATTTATGAAAACATTGAACAACACCAGATCAAGACGGGTTCCTCCATCTCCATCTCCATCTCTGCTCTTTTGCTTTTAGTTGCAGAAGCCATACTGTGCTGGTTGAATACCTCTTACCATGGGTTCAGTCTCCCTATAGAAGATCTCTGGGACCAGACTTGGAAATCTCTCTCTCTCTTTTTCTCGCTCTCTCTCCATCTGCCAGGGAGCTGTCAGTCACTAATCTTTTACGTGGTGTTCCCATTTTCCTGGGTTGCCTTTGCTGGCTATAGGCAAGTGGAGAGAGAGAGAGAGAGAGAGAGAGAGAGAGAGAGAGAGAGAGAGAGAGACAGACAGACAGAGAGAGAGAGAGAGAGAGAGAGAGAGAGAGAGAGAGAGAGAGACAGAGAGAGAGAGAGAGAGAGAGAGAGAGAGAGAGAGAGAGAGAGAGAGAGAGAGAGAGAGAGAGAGACTGAGAGACTATTGGTAACCTGCAATTTCCTTGCCCTTCTCTGCAAGCTTTAAAAGTCTGTGTTCCTGTATCACACTTTTCATTCTTGATAGGGCTTTGGAGAATTTTTGGTGGGATTCCACGACCTTATTGGCTATCAGACTTAAGTGGTCTTTTGGTTTGATCCAGCAGGGCTATTCTTTAGCTATTATATTTTTTATTCCCCCTCCCCCCCATTAGTCAAAGGACGAAGTAGCGGGGACCCTGGAAGCTGTCCAAGTCCTACAAGGAGCTGCTCAGCATCTCCCAAAGGCCAAGGAGAACTACCACAGCCGATGCCAGGAGCTGGAACGTCTGCGTAGGGAAGGGGCAAGCCAGAAGGAGATTGATAAGGTAATGGAGGAGGACTTAAGACCATAAGAGAAGCCATGTTGGATCAGGCCAGTGGCCCATCCAGTCCAACACTCTTGTGTCGCACAGCGGCCAAAAACCCAGGTGCCATCAGGAGATCCTCCAGCAGGGCTAGAACTCCAGAAGCCCACCCACTGTTGACCCCCCAAGCACCAAGAATAGAGAGTGTCACTGCCCCATAGTATTCCCTCTATACCTTGTGGCTAAGACTTGTTGGGGGGAGGATTATTCTAAGGGGTCCAGTGGTGGGTGGTTCTTCTACAGGTCATGGCAGGGGAGAAAGTATCACTGGGCATACATGGTTAAAAGGCTGGGAGAAGGAAAGGCATTGGGTGGTTTGACCATGGTAGAGTCTTGAGTGGGTCAGTGCTGGGGGTGAGATGTGGAAGCCGGGAAGGGGAATGTGGCGCTGGATGTGTGTGTGGAGGACTCTCCCTGACATGGATGCCTCTTGCCACTTTGCACGAAGGCCGAGTTGAAGTCCCGTAAGGCGGTCGAAGCCCTCCGGCGTGCTGTGGAGAAGTACAACCTGGCCCGCGACGATTTTGAGCAGAAGATGCTGGACTCCGCTATGGTATGGGGACGGAGCTGGTGGGGGAGGGACGTGGCTTGTGTTTCCACCCGGCTTCAGGCTGCATTGCAAGATCTAAAAGATACCCCAAAAGATCTACTTTTCCTTTTCCTTGAGGGAGCGGTTCTTTTATATCCGTTTTTAAGAAATCGATGGAGCTAATCCAGCAACCTTGGTGTTATTTTCATATTAATTGATGCATCTGTCCCTAATGAGAACGGGAGCCATTAGGGCTCCTTAAGATATGTGCTTCTTTTTCTGTATTTCTCTACCCTTGGGGTAAAAAAGAGCAACAAGCTGGGGGGGGGGAGTGCAGTTTCCTGGATGACATCACAAGAATGAGGAGTAAGAATACAGGATCCCCAAGCCCAGGGGAGAAAATGGGACAAGCTTTGCTTGATATCTCAGGGCTAACCTAAGAGCAACACGGGCTGTGTAACTTGACCCTAAAAATCAGTCACAGCCTATTGAGTGGGGTGTACGAATCTGGATCAGGCTGTAGTCTGTTGAAGATTTTCAGCACTTCTTCCTGATTGAAAGCGCCTCTTCCTTTTGCTTGCTTTGAGCCATGCTAGGAAACAAAGACCGACGTCATGGGGCCCCAACCTTTCTGAGCCTGTGAGCGCCTTTGGGATTCTGATGCAGGGTGGTGAGCAGAGGCAGCCACAGAGTGTCAGGGTCATATATAAACCAACAGTAACTCTTCAACATTACAAGGCGTCCTGTTAAGCAGAGCTTCTGCCTGAAATCTGCACGACCAATTAGAAGCCTTGCTGACCAAATATCCCACCTGTCCCCTTGCACTTTCTAAAAGCACTTGGTGGGCACCCGGAAAGTTGTCGGCGGGTTCCACGGTGTCCAGGGGCACCACATTGACCGATGTTGTTGTATGTGGGGTTCCCCCCCCCCACTTTTTGTGAGCTTAGAGAAGCACAAGGGGCATTTTCTGTTAGGGAAATAGTCACAGTGGGTGGGTGACTAGAAGAGAGACCTAAACCTTCCTTGGTGGCAGAGCCCAGGTCTTTTATCAGGCCCCCTGACAAATTACTCATCTGGAGTTCCAGTTCTAGAACTCCATCATCACTTGTATGTTGGTCCTGAAAGGTGAGAAGTGATGCGCCAGGAGGCTCTCGCTCTGGAGAGGGTTCCATAAGGGTGTGTGTGTGTGTACAACAGCAGATAAGGTTATGAGGGGCTAGCAAAACAGCAGATTAAGTCCAGTTGGGCTTTTTTCCCTGGATTGCAGCCCCCATAGGGAGATAAACGAGAACATCCACCCAATGACAGGGCCTTTTCTGTGGTGGTACCTTGATTATGGAATGTCCTGCCTATGGCAGTTGGCCTGGTACCTGATTGATTACCCTTTAGGCAACAGGTGAAGACTTTGTTTTTCTCCTGGGCATTTTATCATGGTGGGTGTTGCTGGGTAGGTCTGCGTTTCATCAGGTCCTTTTGTTTGCTGTTTGCTATTTTGTGTGCTGGGCTGAAAAGTTTTATCTCTTGATGCTTTTTGACGTTTTACAAAATTGGATGTTGCTGCTGTTCTCCCCTGACTGAAACTTTTCTATGGAGAGAGTGGTTGATGAAACGTTTCATATCAATAAACCTCAGGTTCTTCTCCGGCCAATCTGATGTAGGAGGAAACCCGACCTCAGGTAACTTAACCTCTTCTCGACCTCCCCTCTGCAGCGCTTCCAAGAAGTGGAAGATTCTCACTTGTGCCATATGAAGGCCCTGATCAGCTCCTTTGTGCACTCTGTGGAGGATACCCATGTCCAGATCGGGCAGGTGAGGGAAAGAAGGGTGGCTGAATGAAAAGCCCCAAAGGGGGTGTAAATTGGGAGGGCCCAGGACGAAATAGGGGTGGGAGGAAATGTCACATAGGCCCAATTGTCAGAGGGGTTCAACGAGCCCACAGTGGGGTAGATGGATAAGTGGTCTGAATTGTTACAAGGCAGTTTCAGATGTTCTCCTTTCCTGATTTCTTGCATTGTTTTTTGAGGGGAAGTTAAGAGAAAACAGGAACTCATCTCATCCGCAGAGTTACAGGTGGGAACATATATGGAGACGGACAGGAGGGGATGATTTTCTGCTAGGCACAAGTGACCAAACTGCTTAACTTTGGAGGCTGGTTTGGTGATGATGACCTTTTCCTTCTCCTCACCATAGGTCCATGAGGAGTTCAAACAGAACATGGAGAATATCGGGGTGGAGACATTGCTACGAAACTTTGCAGAGAGCAAAGGAACTGGCCGTCATCCACCAGGTTAGAGGGCGTTGTCTGCAGTGAGGAAGTTGGGAGAACTTGTTGGCAAAATAACCTAAGAGTGACTGATATCTGTATTCCCCCCCATTTTCCTCCCAGGGCCACTGGATTTTGAGGAGCTGAGCATGACCCCAGCTCAGGAAGGCAAGTACGTCCGCGCGCTTGGGCAGTTGTCAGCCAAGATTCAAAAATAGGGGGCACGGTGGTGGATAGAGAAATCATCAGGTTACTGGCCCCAGGGTGGGTGATGCTGTTATTTGGGCTGTCTCTGTGAAGCTGCACAAAGTAGCAACAAGAAGAAAGCTACAATCTAAAATAAGGTACCAAGGATGCAAGGTTCAGTCGAGTGACAGGCCTGAAAATTTAGGGGGCTTGATTGGGAGCCGATTCTAATGGGCGAGAGCAAGTTGTCGTCCACAGGGCTGTGTGACTCTTCACTACTTTTGGAGGTGGTTGTTGGAATGAAGGATGTGTGTGAAGTGCTGTCAAGTTACAGCTGACTACTGGTGATCTCTCATGGGGTTTTCAAGGCAGGAGAGGAACGGAGAGGTTTGGCATCGCCTGCGTCTACATAGCGGTCCTTGACATTCTTAGTGGTCTCCCATCCAAGTTCTAAACCGGGGCCAACCCTGCTTAGCTTCTGAGATCTGACAGGATTGGGCTTGCCTGGGTCATCCAGGCTGGGACAGTAAGAAATAGAGTTATTAATTAGGAATCTAAACAGTTCTATACTTCCTTTGATATCTTGAAATGGCTCCAGTATTGAGGGTTTGTTAATGCACAACACAATACACAAATGCAATCACTTTAAAATAACAATGGTTAATCACCGTTAAAGGCCTTGTGTTTGCTGATGGTCCAGAATAAGGGACATTTGTTCTGCTGTGGAATATCTTATCGTCGAGTATAAATCAATCCAAGCCCTGACCTGGATAGGCCAGGCTGTCCTGATCTTCCCAGATTTCGGAAGCTGAGCAGGGTCAGCCGTGGCTAATATTTGGATGGGAGATGTCAAAGGAATACCAAGGGTGGTGATTTGGAGGCAGGCCAATGGTAAACCAACTCGGAACGTCTCTGGCCTTGAACACCAAACAGCAGGTCGCCATAAGGCAGCTGTGACTTGATAGCATTAAAATTATAATTAATTCAAAGTTGAAAAAGGGGAAGGGGTGTGCAACTTGGCTGCAGCATGCTTCTTTCCTAAAGAAACAAACAGACAACCCCCCCATACCCCTGTCTGTATTAAGGGGTGATAAAAGTGTTCAAGCTTGGGTTCCGTGAATTAAATAACTTTCTGAAAGGTGAATCACTCGGCTCGTGAACTGGCAAGTCGATCCAACGCAGATTTCCATGTTTCCAGGCTCAATGGAGGCGCCTTTTTTGGGAGGAATGATCTCAGTAAATCGGGAACAAACTAGTCATTGCTAGCTGGCTTGGTGTGGGAAGGAACAGCCTTCTGTAATGCTCAATCCTGTCGTACTTTTAGCATCCGGGGCTAATATTAGACTTTACTATCATGCTCGCTGCTAATAGCTGTTGCAGAACAGTGTTGATGTAGCGCCATCTGGAGGCTGATAATGGGCAGCAACGGAGGATTGGTGCCTCTTCAGGTTTCAGGCGTGTGAAGAACTTCAGAAATTATCTTTATTTAAAATATTTGCGGACCCACTTCCTTGCCAGGATTCTTGAGGCAGTTTGCAGAAACTGAGCGCAGAACATTTTTTTAAAATATAATTTACCTCATGTAGACCTAGGGTTGCCAGCCTCCAGATGATGGCTGGAGCTCTCCTGCAATTACAACTAATTTCCTGGCAACGGAGATCAGTTTACTTGGAGGAAATGGCTGCTTTGGAAGGTGGACTCTATGGCACTGAAGTCCCTCCCCTCCCCAAACCCTGCTCTCCTCAAACTCCGCCCCCCAAATCTCCAGGTGTTTTCCCAACCCTATTTAGATCCTGCTTTTCCCCCTAGTGGGGGGGACCCAAAGTTGCTTACATTGTTCTCTTCTCATCCATTTTATCCTCACAACTACCCTGTAAGGTGGGTTAGGCTGAGAGTGTACGACTGCCCAAGGTCGCCCAGCAGCCTTCCATACCGGAGTGGGGATTTAAACCTGGGTCTCCCAGATCCTAGTCCAACACTCTGACCGCTGCACCACACTGGTTCTTCCCCCACCAAGAAAACATAAGATGAACAGCCAGTTGAAACAAACAGCTGAGCAGTGGTGAGGCGTATTAAAATACTGTCAGCTCAATCTCCTTGTAGTCTTCTCTTACAGTACAATCCTCATGTCTGAGTCCATTCACATCTCTGGGCTCAGATTAGAGTAATTCTACACAGCATTTCTATGTTAGAATCCAAATGAGGCATCTTTCAAATTTAAATCTGCTCATTTTCTGCATTTAAAAGAATTAGAAGAAGAGATGGGATTTATACCCTGCCCTTCACTACCCAAAGGAGTCTCAGAGTGGCTTACAAACTCCTTTCCCTTCCCCTCCCCATAACAGACACCCTGTGAGGTAGGTGGGGCTGAGAGAGCTCTGACAGAAATTGCTCTTTTCCAAGAACAGCTGTGCCAGAACTATGGCTTGCCCAAGGTCATCCAGCAGGTGAGAGTGGAGGAGTGGGGAATCGAACCCGGTTCTCCCAGATTAGTGTCTGTGCACTTAACCACTATCCCAAACTGGTCTATATTTTTGTATATGCATTTCTAATTTGCAATTGTTTTAATTCTTTTGCATTTTCATAGTTTTACTAGGATCTTACAGATTATATATTCAGTTTGTTGAAATATTTATATGCCCCCTTCCATTAAAAAATTGATTTTCGCTTACTTTTTTTTTTTGCTTTGTTTTCCCACGCACGGCAAGAGAAGGTAACGGTTCTACATTCAATGTTAACTTAAAAATGCCAATTAAAATTCTCTCTCTCTCTCTTTTTGAAAAGCAAGATTTTAAAGCCAGCAAAAACACCTACTGAACTCTACTTTAAACCACTAAATGCTATCAAATTTAATGCTCTCAAGGCTCTGAGAAATCTTGGCTGCCCATTTTTTAAAAAAATATCATCTCTGAATTGGTAGAAAAGTACCTTCTCTCAGTCATTGCAGTTATCCACTCAATCAAGGGGTTAATTTATGCCCCCGCCCCCCTGGCGGCAATTTTAGGTTGCCTGCATTTAACCCATCTTGTGAATGACTTCCAGGGGGCGTTTTTAAAGTTAATCACAATGAACCTGATTCCAGCCCTTCATCGGTTTTGAGTAGAAGTCTCACTGAAGGGCATTTCTTTCTAGCCGCCATTTTGCAATGTTATTTCTAAAATTTATATACCGTGTCTCTACGGCTGCCAAGTCCCCCCTGGCCACCAGCGGGGTATGGAGGGGGTAGGGTTGCCAGATCCAGGTTGGGAAACTCCTGGAGATTTGGGGAGAGGACAGGGACCATACTGGGTTGCAACGCCATCCTCCAAAGTGTCATCCTCCAAAGTGTCCATTTTCTCCAGAGAAACTGATCTCTGTTGTCTGGAGATGAGCTATAATTCTAGGGGAACCCCAGGTCCCACCTGGAGGCTGGCATCCCTAGTCTCTAGTGACCTGCTGGAGGCGACTCACAATCTAAAATGAAATCAAATCCTAAAAGGAATATAAAAATTAGTAATCAAAGCTGTTTTTTTTAAAAAAGGGCATAAACCGACAGCCTAAAAAGGGGTACCCATAAAGCAGCTCTCAGTCTAGATGCAGACGCTTTACGTAAATTAGAATCACTTGATTAAAAGCCTGGGTTAAAAGGAATGTTTTGGGCTGGCTTCTAGAAGGAGGTAAGATGCCTTCAGTGTATCCAGCAATGTCACACACATTCTCTTCTTGCAGTGCATACAACAGCCTTGTAAAGTAGGCCAGGAGCAATATCCCTGTTTCATGGTGGTGGGGAGCTATAAAAGAGTTTAGCCTGAGGCTGTCCGGTGCATTGGTAGTGGAGATGAGATCACAGCCAGTCGTTCTCTGAGCCACTCTGTTACTCTGATGCAGCTGAGTCAGGATGGGTCATTTCAGTCAAAATTTGTCCCCCAAAGGAATTCGCAAACGTTTGTTTCCAGTGCGTTTGTCATCACGATGCGACTCTCCTTCCCTCCCCAGGACCAAAGCGAACTCGCAGCAAAGCCTTCCGCATCCCTGGCTTGGGCCGCAAAGACCGCGAACGGGATTCTGTGTGAGTTGGACCTTCCGCCTTCTCTTTGCTGTTCCCCCGACTGTTGTGCCTTCTTTGCTTTCCAAAGCTTGTGTGGCCCACCCAACACTAATAATAAATTAATTATCATATGGCACTGTGTGTAGAATAGCTAGGAGATCCTAAGATTGTCTGGCAGCCAGAAGTTCTAGCTCTTTTTTAGCATTATGCACCAGTAGGTGGTGGGCTAGACTTGTTTTTGAGGCAACAGACGTTTCAGAGGTGGTTTGCCATTGCCCTGCCTCTGTGTCACAGTCCTGGTGTTCCTTGGAGGTCCCCCTTCCAAATCTTTGGAGGTCCCCCTTCCTAGCCAAGGCTGACCCTGCTTAGCTTCCGAGATCTGACGGGATTGGGCTAGCCTGGGCTATCGAGGTCAGGGCACCCAGCACTCACTCTCTCTTTCTCTCTCTCTCTCTCTCTCTCCCCTGCCTCACCAGGGAGTCTCCAGATGTGGATTCAGTGGTGAGTTGTATCCATCCTCCCTTCCCCTTAACAAAACCTAGCGGTTGGAGATTGGGATGGGGGAGGGGGAGTGCTTGAATTTATTTTTTTTTAAATTGCACACACATTAAAAGAATTATGGCTCTCTGCCAGCAGTGCTTCTCCAGGCCCCTAATGACTCCAGTTGCTGTTTCAGTCCGAGCATTTAGCCCTGACTGTGGTCTTCTCTCGTCTCCGCCTGCTCCTTCGGTGTTCTCAGAGGGCTGGGCCTGCCCTTCTACTCAGTAAACGGCAGGGCCTTTTCCAAAGGAAAGAGGCCATTCACCTGAACAGGGTGGTAGAATACAGCCCACCGCTTATAATTCAGTAGTTCTTGTTTATATACAAGAGATTCCACCCCCATTAGGTAATATTAACAGGCTAGTGATTAAAGTGTCATTTTAAAAAATGTGGGGTGCAGTGTTCCCTCCAAGCTGAGTTAGTGTGAGCTGGCTCACAGTTTTTTAGCCTCCGGCTCACACATTTTTGTCTTTGCTCAGGAAGGATGGCTCCAGAGCGAACTAATTGATGCAGTAGCCAAATCGCTCGCTCACAACTTTAATGCCGGTAGCTCACCAAGTAGAATTTTTGCTCACATTACTCCACAGCTTAGAGGGAGCATTGGTGGGGTGTATTTTAAGTGGGGGCAATCACATGTGTGGGGCCTTCTCACTCACTGCTGCCTTCCCCTCCAAATCCAGCAGCCTCCAGAAGTGGACGAAGAGGGGTTTACGGTCCGTCCTGAAACTAACCAGAATGATATCCTTTGATGGTGACTGTCAGACCTCTTTCCTGGAGCCAGATAGGCTGAGAATGGGATCTTTGGGGTGGGGGGGGGCGGATTTGCCTCTGTTTCTTCAAGGGAATAACAAGGTAGAGTGATTCAGGATGGGAACGGGAAGTCTTTTCTGAACCCTTTTCTCCCTGCCCCGTTATTCTGGAGCACAGTTTGGGGGCTGAGCAGTTATGAGCAGGAGTTTGGAGGTATGATCACTTGTGCTGGCTCCCCGTTTCCTCGAGGTGTGTGGGCAATTGGGAGTAAGAGGGACGAAGATCAGGGCTTTGTGGATCTTTCGTTGTGGGACAGAGACAACCCTTTGGGCTTAAACAGTGAAGGACACAAAGGTTTGTCCGGCTCCATCTTGTGTGAACCAAAGGCCATCTCCCATGACAACAGAATATTCCTCATAAGAGAACATAAGAACATAAGAACATAAGAGAAGCCAATGTTGAATCAGGCCAATGGCCCATCTAGACCAACACTCTGTCACACAGTGGCCAAAAATACCAGGTGCCATCAGGAGGTCCAGCAGTGGGACCAGGACACTAGAAGCCCTCCCACGGCTGCCCCCTCCAGCACCAAGAATAGAGTGCATCACCTGCCCCAGACTGAGAGTTGCCATCTACACCCTGTGGCTAATAGCCACTGATGGACCTCTGCTCCATATGTCTATCTAATTCCCTCTTGAAACTGTCCATGCTCGTAGCTGCCACCACCTCCTCATGAGAACAGACGTTCTTGTGAGAACCTAGCCCCTCATCAGAACACAAGTCCAGCCACAAAGTCATTGACAATATACTGTCCAGCCTGAGAGCTACCGGAGGAGCCCGAAAAGCGCTCTCTCTTTTTTTTAATTTAACTCTTTTTTTGAAATTTTTATAAACAAACAAATCATAATGCAAATCATTATAGATGTTATGCAATGATTATTACACAGCAAATCTAATAGAATGATACAATACAAGATACAAGGTTTGATTCCCCACTCCTCCACTTGCACCTGATGATGTGACCTTGGGTCAGTCACAAGCTCTGGCACAGCTGTTCTTGAAAAAGAGCAGTTTCTGTCAGAAGTTCTCTCAGCCCCACCTACCTCACAGGGTGTCTGTTGTGGGGAGGGGAAGGGAAAGGAGTTTGTAAGCTGCTGTGAGACACCTTTGGGTAGGGAAGGGCGGGGTATAAATCCAATCGCCGCCTCCTCCTCCTCCTACTCCTCCTCCTCCTCCTCCTCCTCCTCCTCCTCCTCCTCCTCCTCCTCCTCCTCCTCCTCCTCCTCCTCCTCCTCCTCCTCCTCCTCCTCCTCCTCCTCCTCCTCCTCCTCCTCCTCCTCCTCCTCCTCCTCCTCCTCCTCCTCCTCCTCCTCCTCCTCCTCCTCCTCCTCTTCTTCTTCTTCTTCTTCTTCTTCTTCTTCTTCTTCTTCTTCTTCTTCTTCTTCTTCTTCTTCTTCTTCTTCTTCTTCTTCTTCTTCTTCTTCTTCTTCTTCTTCTTCTATAGAATAATATAAAACTGCTCGAATTAAAACTAACTATTTTACACCAAAACTTTGCAGTCTCCCACTGTCCTTTCTTTTCCCACAAAGCCTTTCCCAGCCTCCCACAGTTCCTTGTCCTCCCAGTTCTATCCAGGAGTTGTGGCTATTTGCCCTTGACACTTCATACCACGCGAGCACGGGAACCACTTCTGCTCGTCCAGCGACTCAGATTACGACGACGAGGAGCCACACAAGTTCTACATCCGCATCAAACCCGTGCAGCCCCGGGAGAGAACCAACAGTGCGGCAGCCTCTGCTGCGGTGGAGCAGCTCAAGGCCTCTGTCGGCAACCTCATCCTGCCGCCAAGCGTGGGGGTGAGGGACCAGGAAGAAGGGAGGTCCTGAAGGCAGGGAAATTTGAGGAAGTAAAGGAGACAGGTCACTTCTGGACTATCGGCAACTTCTTGGTGCCTATCTAAAGCCCCTCTGCACATATTTGCCCTGATATGGCAACTTCTTGGGTACCCTGGGTAGCCAGTTTGGTGTAGTGGTTAAGAGTGGTGGACTCCAATCTGGAGAACTGGGTTTGATTCCCCACTTCTCCACATGCAGCTGCTGGATGACCCTGAGTCAGTCAAAGTTCTGTCAGAGTTGTTCTCTCAGGAGCAGCCCCACCTCTCTCACAGGGTGTCTGTTGTGGGGAGAGGAAGGGAAAGGAGATTGTAAGCTGCTCTGGGACTCCTTTGGGTAGAGAAGAGCAGGGTATAAAACCAGTCTCCCTCCTCCTCCTCTCTGTAAGGACAGAAGGAGAGGGCCATGCCAATAAACAGTCCAGGAAGAATAGGGGAAAAAAAGGTGCAGTGGGCAAATATATTTTATTTATAGTATAGATCCCTCTGTGTTTTGCACACTGCTTTATCAGGGGATCTGTAAAGTAGCACTCTTCTATGAATCCCCTTACAGAGCAGTTTGTGAAGCCCGTAGGGATCCATACTATGAATAAAATATATTTGCCCGCTGCACCTTTACCCCTCCTCCTTCTCTTCCTGGACTACCTTTCTACGTGGGACATAGACGAGCTTCAGCGTGATCCAGTCCCAAGAGATGGCATTCTGTTGACACGGCTTAAAATTCATTATTCATCACTTCAGAGCCGTCAAGCACTTGCTGTCCTGTTCTCTGCGTCTGACCGTGGCCTGCTTCACAATGGAGCGAGAACAATAATCCCAAAGAGAAATTCAGAGGAAGGGATGATTAAGTTTGGTATCTAAAGCTGGGGGAGGGGGGAGAGAACATGTAGAGAATATGAAAAGAAGGAAGAGGGGGACATGTAGAAATTGGGAAAACGTGATGTGGCGTGTAGCACTTGTACAGTGTGCGTGGGTATGCATAGTAGCACCAACAGCCTTGCTAGTGGAGGGGGTGGGTTGCTGTCCACACCATTTAATGAACGTTGTAAACGAGGGATCTAGTAGGCAGAGGTGTTTCTGGGAAGAAATCATGCCAGACTTCTCTTGGAACGTACTGGTTCCTGCTGAATGGCCTAGGAATCCACTGAATTTTCGAGAACGCTATAGAAATGCATATTTCTGCCTGATCATAAGGGAAGGGTGATTGGTTGCTTATGTACAAATGGAGAAGTATTGTCCATTTAAATGGCCACTGAAATGTACTGGGGGGGGTAGGAGGAAAATTGATTTGCATCAGGAATCCCCTTCTCTTTTATTTATTTATTTACCAGCACTTGGCAAGAAGCCCCCTTCTCTGAGATACAGGGTGCCTCATCACACTTGATGCTAGTGTTGCCAACAGGCCTGGAGCACAACATCCTGTCCCATTAGTAGAGGTTTGATTTGGATTTTCTTTACTAGATGGTGTTCACGCCATGAAAACCTTCAAAGGCCCATTTCCACACAGTGTTCTTCCATTTAAGGGTCAGGTCCATTTGTCTCCAGACCTGATGGCAACCCTGCTTGCTGCCAATTCCCATTCCTTTCTTCAGTGGCTTGTGCAGTTGGATCAACCAGAGCTGGAGGGAGGAGAGGGGAGAGAAGGGCTTGGTAATTCTAGGCAGGTGGCTGCATGTGGGGGAAAATCACCCCTTTTTTCCTAACTCCTTTTCCTTTCCCCTTCCACAGTGCACCATGAAGAGGCATTCATCTAGTGAGTGATTCATCCCACCACAGATTTTATTTGTGTGTATATGTGCAGGAAGGATGGAGGAGGGGGTCACCAATGGTCAAGGGGGTGAAATGGGCTTGGGGGAGCAGTGTTGGGCTGTGGGGAGGGTCAGAGGGCTTAGATTTTACACAGGTGCCCAACCTTTTTGAGCCCTCCGAGATCTTTGGAATTCTAACACAGGGCAGTGAGCACAACCACAAAATGGCTGCCGCAGTAGGTGGAGCTGATCACAAAATGCCTGCTGCAGGAGGCTGAGCCAACCACAACATTGAGATTGAGGGTTATATAGTGGGATTGAGGTTGTAGATAACTGTGTATATAACTGTAATAGTGACTCTTCAACATTTTGGGCAGAAGTTCTGTTTGACAGGATGCCTGGGAAAGCCCTATCAGATTCTGGGTCTCCTGACAACCTCCCCCCTAAATTGGCTCATCTTCAGAGGAGGCTTTTATTCCACGGTCTTCCAGCTCCCCACTCAGTTGAGGAATCAGTTCTGGGGTCTGGTTCTGGGAGGGTCCCGACACTCATCTCCAACCTTGTTCCTCTTGTAGGGCACTTGAAATCTCTCGCCTCTGCAGCTGTGGAAACGGATTCTGACACGGCCCCGGCTCCAGGTGAGGGAGGACAGCAACTGGGGGCTCAGAGATGGAGATGAGACAGAGAAGCCGAGGGAAGGCAAAGCCCCAGTTCCTTTTCCAAGAGGCCATAATCTTCCTCTGTGTCTGGCTGCAGCTTTGAGCTCTTGGTCAAGTAACTCATGCTTTCTCTAGTCCAGGGGTCCCCAACCTTTTTGAGCCTGTGGGCACATTTGTAATTTTGAGAAGGGGTGGTGAGCTCCACCCCAAAATGACAGCTAGAGAAGACAAAGCAAAACTCAAAATGAGGCCTGTAGCCAGGATTTTGTGGTTTGTGGGGCACTTTTTTTTAATGGTGGGACTGGAGGTCTCAGTGCAGAAAGAAAAGCCATTTCGCCAATAGAAAGCTGTTACCAAGATAGATCTCTAAATTGCAAGCTGTCAGCCACTTCTGCCAGCCTAAGCAACAGTTCTGATAACAAGCCGGCAGGTGGGGGTGCTGACTTCTGTAGTCAAGAAAGCTAAGACTTATGCAGAAAAACTCTCTTAAAGGAGACCAGTTTCTTGACAAAGAGAAGGGATCCTAGGGGTCACTTAATCCAACCCCCTTGCTCAGTGTGGGAATTAGTCAACTACAGCACCCTACTCTGCTTAAAGGAGCACATGCCTTTTAAATAAAGTTTTAAAATGGTTGAAAAAAGCATTTACAGGAGAAATTCTTGTGGGGCTGTGCTTTTAAGGAAGGGGACGGAGCCCCCCAAAGCCCCACCGTAGCTACAGGTCTGCTCAAAATGGCTGCCACAGAAGGCAGGGCCAAATCTAAAATGATTGCCATATGGTAGTCATATGGCTGCCATATGGTAGCCAATAACAAGCCCTGTCTTATAATGAAAAGCTTCAAAGGCACCAAGGAAAGTCTGGCGGGCACCATTGTGCCCGTGGGTACCATGCTGGGGAGCCCTGCTCTTATGAAAACTTCTGCTTGCATTCTGGATCTTGGTCTTCTCTTTGCAGATACTGGGAAGGGGAAATGGAGATGGTCTTGGGGACGGGGAGGGGACTGGCTGAGCTTTTACATCCTGAGGCTTATTTAAACTCTTTTCCCTGCAGGTGACAAATTGGGAAAATCACAGACCCCCCGCCTTGCCAACCGGACAAACAGGTAATTGAAAGGCCTGGATCCTCCATTACGTGTTTGAGGACAACCCAAACCCCGTATGCAACCTTTTCTAGTTAAAGTATTCAAAAGCTGCTCTTCTATGGAGTCCCATCATGCTGTGCGAAGTTAAGGAGGACAGTGTTGCCGTAACTGTGGGGCAATAACTATAAAGGCCCTGCCTCTGGTTCGCAAACACTATTGAGATTGAGAAACACGGCCTGATTTAAGAATGCGGCTGGGGTGGGAGGTCGTATAAGGAGTCACTGTCTCTCTGTATCTGTGTTCTTTCTGGTGGAATGGATAACACTCACGGGGGGGGCAGGATTGTTTGATGATGTGTGCCTGCAGGTGCAAAGAAAGGTGGGTCTGGAACTTGGGAGTGAGTGTGGTTTAAGAGTAGGAGGTGGCTGCCTTGCACGAGGGTAAGTGTGGTGGGGGGAAAGGATGGAGAGTAACAGCTTGGAAAACCCTAGTTCCTCTCCCTCCAGCTGCTAGAGAGGTTCATTCTTATTCCTCCGTGGCTTTTGAAGACTGTGCCAGCCGCTGCTCACATGTATTACTGGTTTGTTTGTTTGTTTCAGTCATAAGGGCTAGGAACTTGCTTTAAAGAATTCTGGGATATCCCCCCCCACCTCAATTCTTTACTGGATACTAGATTCTGCATGAAAGCTGCAAACATGTATTTGTTTCCCAATTATGAATTATGTTTGTTTTAAAAAAGCTTCCATTTGCTTATTTATCTAATGCAATATATATTGCTCCGCAAAATCATCCCCAACATTTCAGCAACAGTTTTGTAAATCAATTAAAAATGCAAAACTTTCCTTTGGAAACAAACCTGCCCCCAACCTGAACACCAAAACAGTGGTACACATCTGGCTAGCTGCTGTTTGCACAACAGGGAAAGAAAATTAATTTGGAGAAGCATTCCCGATCTCCAGGGCTACCACCAAGAAGTCCGTGCTTCTCCTCTGGCATCCACGAGAGTTAGAACTTGAATCTTTGCATTTAGGTGTGGATAGAGACTTTGCCCCAGTGAGGACTGAGGTGTGTATCTCCCCCCCCTCCTTCTTTTCAAGTTGTGACGACAAAGTTCCTGAACCTGATGCCCTGCCCGTCAGTGCACTGTTTGGACCTCCGCTGGAATCTGCTTTTGAAAATGAAGATTTCTCAGGTAGAACAGGGAGAATTAGCCAGTCTTACAGATGTGTGGGTGATGTGGCCGTCTTGTTTCTTCACAGAAGAACAAGAGTAGAGACATGACCTACAGTGGCTGGTGCAGCTCCTGGTCCTTGGGTTGCCAACCACCAGGTGGCCCCCGGACATCTCCCACTACTACAATCGATCTCCAGATGACCAAGCTCAGTTCCCCTGGAGAAAATGGCTGTTTTAGAGGGTGGGCTCTATGGCATTGTAGGTCCCTCCCCTCCCCAAATCCTGCCTTCCACAGGCTCCACCCCCAAATCTTCAGATATTTCCCAACCCAGAGCTGGCAACCCTACCCAGGCCCCCAGGGCTGTAAATCCAGGTGTAGTGGGTGGGTGGTCATTTTAGCTGCTTTTCCCAGGCATAGAGTCAGGAGCGAAACCAACAGAAGTCCTGGGGAGCTGCATTCTGCAGGGTCAGACCACTAGTTCACCTAGCCCAGGACCATCTCCTTCGACTGGCAGCAATTCTGCAGAGGAAGGCGTTTTCGGGCGCCGAGGTTTGTTAAGTGGAAATGCCAGGGACTGAACCTGGGACCTTCTGCTTGCAAAACAGGGGATGCTCCACTGAGCCACGATTCCAAGAGTGAGCCAGGACCGCTATTGGCCCTGACGGTGTCCCTTCCTGCCTGTGAGGTCTCCCATCTCTCAGGTTCCCCTTTGGTCTGTCCTCCCGAATGTGGCCAAGCTCAACCCTCCTTAGCTAACCACCTTGACTATGGATCTGTCCTGCCTCTCCCAATGTTTTTGGGGAAAGATTTGTTCAAGAATAAGGATAAAACCATTAAATATTTAGAAGATTAAACAATGAGAATTCCTCTACCAAGAAACATTTCCCAGCACTTGGAAAACTGGTAAAGGGATCCTGGCACATTCTCTAGCATGGTTTTTCTCAATCTGGCCTTACTGTGAATCATCTGCACACCAGACTCACACTGGAGTACATTGACATGTTAATTTTTCTTAAAAATTCAGCAACAAAGCTGATTAATATGTAAGAAGGCATGCATGTGGGCTAGGCAGATTGTGAGTTTTATTATTGTTTAAATGATAAATGTCGCTGGTGGTTTGAACAATTGCTTTTTTTTACATGAGATGTCATTCCCTGTACAAGTGCAGCTCTGTCCTGAACTCTCAGTCTCCCATTTCATCTCTCCCTGCAGCTCCCCGATCGTACCTTCTGGCTTCTAGCCCGTCCCCCTTTTCCTCCTCATCTCCCGAGAACGTGGAAGACTCCGGATTGGACTCGCCATCGCACCCAGCCACCGGGCCCTCCCCGGATTCCCGCCTGTGGAGCCCACGACCCTGCACTCCCCAGAGTCCTCTCGGCAAACGGTCTTCGAAGAGCTCCTTGAGTCTTCGTGGCAGCCGCCGTGGCCTGCTGGCTGAGGACGGACCCAACCCCTGGCTGCCCCAACCCGCATCCCAGGATCTCCCCTGCTTCGTGTCGGATCCCGACTGGGCAGATTCTGTATCTTCCTGGCCTGTGGTGGCTCACAGCAATTCCACCTGCCAGCGGGAAGCGTCCTCCCCCGACCCGTTCACCTTGGAGGGTGCCGTCAGCAACCGGCGGCCCTGGCCAATCAGGCCTCGCAGCCCAGCCTCGGACTGCCCCCCGCGGGCCTGCGAGCGCGACAGCTGCCTGTCATCCAATTCGGCATCCTCCTCCTCCTCCTCCCCAGCGCCCCCCAGCAGCGGTGACTCCACCAGCCCCTCCCCGTGGGCCCCACGGTGCCGAGACTCGGAAAGTGGGACACCAGGTATCCCTGAAGTGTCATCTGAACTGAGTAAGGACAATTAGGATGTGTTGCTTATAAATTATGTGGATGTTGGGGCTCTAAATAAATAAATTAAAAATGGTAGCTATGAGAGGGAGAAAGGCAAAGGGGGGGCGTGTATATGCAGAGGGAAGGTGGACAGCCCAAAGGAGTGAGGCCCCCCGCCCTGCAATCACATCTCCTTTCAGGCCACTTGTGAAATGTTAGAATAAGCACAAACTTTTCCTTATTTTATTCTGTTTATTTACAATATGAATATATCCTGCCTTTCTGCCCATTCAAGGCCACCAAGTCAGCTAATAATTAAAACAAGCATAATAAAAATACATGATCGATCCAGTTAAAAAAACAGAGCTAGAAATACTTATATAAAACACAAAACACATCAAGTTGGCTCAGGCTGAAAGTGTCACTTTTCAGATTCTTTTTCTTTTTTACCTTTCTCAATTAACATTTTTATTAAGCATTAACAAACATACGTTGTGTCTGAATAGATTAGTATACATACAATTCGTAACATAAAATAAAACCCATTACAACGTACTAGATCACTGGGTAGGTAAACGGTACTCAAGACTATCTGACCTATGCTGATTTATATCTGTGTAATCGGATAGTAAGACATAGAAAACATTATATTCCAAGATCATCCACCAATTGGGGAATTTCCCCTTGAGACAACAAGTATTCTAGAATTGGTAACGATATGAAGGAAAAGTAGGACTGTCTAGAGGGCTTAAGAATGCTATCTAGATTATCTGTGAGCTTTGCCCTAGCCGAGCCCAGAGGAGGATGTATCGTGTGCCGCCCCCCCTGAGCACCAGGAGGAACAGCTAGCCGATAGACTGCCGGGGAGAGAGCCGAGCCGAACGAACATCAGCCTCCACCTGGGTGCCAGTAGGCAGCCCCATCCCTAGTACAATGTGGCCCAAGTTAGGTGAAAATGTGCTTAACACCCCATGTAAACCGCCCAGAGACCCCCAAGAGGGTTAGGGCGGTATAGGAAATCGAAGGTTAAATAAATAAATAAACAAACAAACAAACAAATAAATAAATGTACAATTTCCATAGTATTTGATGCCACTGTGAGATTGTAGGGGATTGTGAAGATTTTCAGGCTAAGGCAATAGTATTTCTTGTTGTGTATATTAATGTAGATAACCTTTCTCTGAGTGTATGAGCATGTCAAGTGTTTCCAGTCTCCTAAGAGCAAAGATTAAGGTCTCGACTCGTAATGGATTTAACCTTTATGAGTATATATTCCCAGAAAGGGGCAATTTTAGGGCAGGAGATCCAGCAATGAAAGTAACTTCCTACATCTCCACAATTTTTCCAGCATTTTGGGTTAGATGCTCTGGTGTGAGCTAATTTTTTAGGGGTGAGATACCAGTGTGAAATTAATTTAAAGGAGTTCATACGCACATCTGTAATTTTGGAGCAGTAAGAAGACGAGGCCCAAATGGAGGACCCAGTATCATCTGGTATCTCACGGCTATATTCTTTGTTCCAAATGGACTGATACGTTAGAGGTTTCTATAAGTCTTGCCCCAAAAGAATTCCATAAATGTGTGATACTAGACTTTTCTTGGATTGAAATGATACTCTAATAAGGCGTTCAAAGTCTGTCAGAAGTTGCTGCATTATTGGTGAAGCTTAATGGAAGAACTTAAATGTGAGATCTGGAAGTACTGCATACAATTCTTTTTCTGAACCCCCTGCTCCTTGGCAAAGGTCTCCCCCACACTGGGACATCTCGGTTTTCAGATTCTTCCCCACACCAGAAGTCCCGGGAGGCTAAAAGTCCTATTAGGGACCGCCATGTCAAATTGATGAACTGGCCTAGTAAGCGGTTGCATTGATTAAAAGAGCGTGAACTATTGACTGGGCAGCAGATTTTCTCTCTCTTTTTTAAACCCAAGTATTTAAAAATCCACAGGCAGCAGGCACCATTCTCAGAAGCAGTCTGCATTAGCTCATGCTCAGGAGGGAATGCCTCTTCTGACACTGCTTTTGTGAACAAGGCAAGAAGACCTTCCCCATAGATGCCGGACACCGTCTTAGAAGAGGCATTCCTCCTTCTCTCTCAGACAGGAGGGAATGCCTCTTCTGAAATGCTGCTCTCTGTGGCACATGCACGTCCCAGCTCCTGCTGTTCCAGACTTGAAAGACAGCACGAGCCACAGCTGGGACATAATTACAGGGGAACTCAAAAGGGGAGCCCGGCTGGGCTTTGCTAGCTGACAGCTGATCAATCATTTGCGTTTTGGTGGTTTTGTTTTGTAGTCCTCCAAGCAAACCTAATCTTCAGGTGCCATAGTTCTAAACCACTGTCTCTTGTTTGACTTGTAGCATCCTTTCCTCCATCGGCCACACCCAGTTTGGCCACAGTGATGGCCCCGCCCCGGCGATGCCGAGTGAAAAGGCCTTCAGCAGTTTCAGCCGCCTGTGTCGGCAGTGACACGGTGAGTGGTGGTTTTGTGGTAGTTGTGGACGTTTCTGAGCTGAGGAAGCCCAAGCGGAGTAAATGGGATCTGGGAGAATTTGCAGTGGTTTGATGAAGGTTTAGAGGATGCGGGTTCGGGTCAAGGGAAAGAACAAGGCCCTTCCCCTTGCTGCAACTCTTGATTACCCCAGTCTGTCCATTGCATGTCAAATTCATCTGTCTGGTACAGAAGTCCCCAACCTTTTTCAGCCTCTGGGCACATTTGGAATTCAGACACGGCGTGATGGGTACAACAACAAAATGGCTGCCACGGGAGGCAGAGCCAGCCGCAGAATGGTTGTGTTGACTTCAGTCGTGCAGTGTAGATCCTTGCGCTGTGGTGGCAGCTGCTGCCAAAGCAACATTTTTTAAAACCTGCACAGCCATTCAAATCTCCAACTGCCAGTCAGAAGTCTTGCTGGGCAAAAGCCCTGCCTGGCCCCACCCTAAAAACACTTTTTTGGGGGGGCAGAAAAAGTGTCAGTGAGCACCGGGGAGCCCTAGTTAGTACATTTTTTTTAACCAATCCTTTCTCCAAGGAGCTTGAGTGGTGGTGCCCATGGCTCTCCCTTTCACCATTTTTTCCTCACAACATCCCTGTTAGGCTGAGAGAGTATAACTGGTTACTCAGTAAGCTTCACAGCAGAGTGGGGAGCTGAACCAAACTCACCCAAAGCCTGTGCTGACACTATACTGCTCTAGTAGTTTAGCCGTGGCCGGCACATTTTCCGAGAATTCGTCACGGCCGTTTTATATGACATTTCGTTAACTTTAGCCAGAATTTAAACATCACATGTGTGTCTTCGTATGTACTCATCGTGTGTCCTCCCCGCCTTGCTCTAAGATGGGTGTTTAAAAGCCTCCCCACGACTCCCGTGTCACTTCTGCTTTTTCCTCAGCCTCGGTCCCTGAGCCCGTCACCCCTCTGGTCCTTGTCAGCCCCCCCAAGCTCGGGCAGCCTGACGGAACGGGCCTTCTTCATGGCGACGCAGCCGGGACTTGGTACGTACCCAGTGTGGAGCATGTGGGCACCAAAGCTCCCTCTAAGCTGTGGAGTCTTCTGAGCAAAAATTCTACTGTGTGAACTACCGGCATTAAAGTTGTGATTGGGCAATTTGGCTACTGCATAAATTAGTTTGCTCCGGAGCCATCCTTCCTGAGCTAAGGCAAAAATGTGTGAGCCGGAGGCTAAAAAACTGTGAGCTAGCTCACGCTAACTCAGCGTAGAGGGAACACTGGTGGGCACATGTGTGTGCCATGTTTCTGGGCTTCTCGAGGCATCTCATTGGCCGCATGGGGTGGAGCCAGTCTCTTGGAAATATTACAAAACTATAATTAAAAGGCAGCGAATAAACATGGTAAATATCTCTGTGCATCTCCATTTTGTTAAAAAAAAAGTAATATCAAATGTCACAAAAGTTGTAGATAAATGAATATGAATGTCCTTTAAAAGCACTTCTGTGGTCCTCTATTGTTTGTGTGTGTCTGTGTGTGCTCCCGACTGCTGGTATTTCCAGCTCTCCCACCCAAGTTCTTTCCAGAGTCGACCCTGCTTGGCTTCCGAGATCTGATGAGATCGGACTTGCCTGGGCTATCCAGGTCAGGGTTCTATTGTTAAATCGAAGTGTATTCTGACAGTCATACATTTCTATCCTGCCCTTCCTTTAAGGAAGTCAGGGCAGCCGAGGGGGCTCTCCCTTTTCCTCCATTTTGCCCTCTCAGCAACCCTGTGAGGTAGGTGTGGTGCACGACGGAGTACTGCAGAACACAGGTGAAAAGGAGATCTAGTTAGAGTAGGAGAGGTCTGTTTCGAAATGGGTGTGGATCACTCCCCTGTGTTGGATGAGTCTGCCAAGCAGGGTGGATCTGAATAGGGTACATATTCATGTAAGGAGGAATGACACCTTCTTGCAGTGAGGTCACTGTTCCAAGCCCCCGTTTGCGTCTGTGCTCTGCAAAGTAATGTAACGCACACCTGTGGTTTGGGAAACTGGGCCCTCTTGGCAATACCACTCCCTTTCTGAAATGTGTAGCTTTGGGTATATATCTGTTTGCCACCTGAGTGTAGTAGTTCGTGCATCTGGAGCCGTGCACTCTGGCTCACAAACACCTTTGCCACAATAATTTCTTTCTTGTCTTTGAGGTGTCTCGAGATTCTTAGTTTATTTTAACATTTTAAGTTGAGCTGCTTTTTATGTATCCTATCAAGTTTGGTGTAGTGGTTAAGTGCATGGATTCTAATCTGGGAGAACTGGGTTTGATTCCCCACTCCTCCACTCGCACCTGGCTGGATGATCTTGGGCAAGCCGTAGTTCTGATAAGAGCTGTTCTTGAAAAAAGAGCAGTTTCTGTCAAGAGCTCTCTCAGCCCCACCTATCTCACAGGGGGTGTCTGTTGTGGGGAGGGGAAGGGAAAGGAGTTTGTAAGCCGCTCTGAGACACCTTTGGGTAGTGAAGGGCGGGGTATAAATCCAATCTCCTCCTCCTCCTCCTCCTCCTCCTCCTCCTCCTCTTCTTCTTCTTCTTCTTCTTCTTCTTCTTCTTCTTCTTCCTCTTCCTCTTCCTCTTCCTCTTCCTCTTCCTCCTCCTCCTCCTCCTCCTCCTCCTCCTCTTCCTCTTCTTCCTCCTCTTCCTCTTCCTCCTCCTCCTCTTCCTCTTCCTCTTCTTCTCTTCTTAAAAGATGTCACTTAGACATAACTTTGTACTATTTCCCCCCTTCAAATTTCTCGCTTTTTTGTTTGATGTGCAGGAATCTCCCGTGGCCCCTCTCCCGTGGTCCTGGGTTCTCAGGATGCGTTGCCTGTGGCGACGGCCTTCACGGAATATATCCACGCTTACTTCAAAGGTCAAAACCCAGAGAGGTAACTCATGTGTGAGCAGAGTGATAGCCTTTATTCTTTGCTTTTAAGGCACAAAGGAGGTCTCCCCTCAAAAAAAACATTTACTTAGTTTTCATACCAGGGCTGGCCACAAAGACGGTGTTTCCTAAGAGAACAGAATCGGCTGAGGGGAAAATGTGTGTCACTTTCCCGGCCTGAAGTTGCTTCCAAGAGGGTTAAACCTTATTCCTGAGCTGAATTGCCAATTAATTTAACAATTTCACTTGAGACACGATGACAGAACTCAGGGATTGGGGCAGATTCACCGAGACATTGCTATTTCTGTGGTAGCTAAATGGAGCCTCCATGCATAGAAGCAGTGTACCTGCTGTGTACAAGGGAGGGGACTATGTGTGGCTGCCGGGGGTGCTTCCCAGGGCATCTCATTGGCCGCTAGATTAGCTGGACCTTTGTCCTGATCCAGCAGACCTCTGGTTGTATTAACGAAACCTGTTGCTCTGTGATCCTCCTAGCTGTCTCGTCAAGGTCACTGGCGAACTCACCATGTCCTTCCCGGCGGGGATCGTCCGAGTCTTCAGTGGCTCCTCGGCACCCCCCGTCCTGAGTTTCCGTCTCCTCCACACTGCCTCCATCGAACAGTTCCTGCCCAATGCTGATCTCCTCTTTAGGTACGTGGAGAGCCGTGCAACATGCAGAAACACAGCTTTGCATCTGCCAAGTAACGTTGCCTTGAGTCTGTTAGATCGGCTCGGTTTAAGGCTCCCAGCCAAAAGAATTGGGCTTTTATTTTATTTTATTTACACACTGCCTTTCTTGCTGAGACTTAAGGCGGATTACAAAACATAGAATGCGATTTGATCAGACGGCCTTAAGACACCCGTTAAACCGTGCAATGGGACTGTGTGTGTTAAGAGCCACCGTGTTGCTTTTGACTTATGGTGACCCTATGAATCAGTGTCCTCCAAAACCTCCTATTGATAACAGCCTTGCTCGGGTCCTGCAGAGTGAGGGCCTTCGTGGCTTCCTTGGTTGAGTCGATCTGTCTCACGCCGGGTCATCCTCTTTTCCTGCTGCCCTCGACTTTGCTTTGCGTCATTGTCTTTTCCAGTGATTCTTGTCATCTCTGTTTAGTCATCGTGGTTTCTAGGGAGAGCTCAGGCTTGATTTCATCGAGAACCCACTGATTTCTCTTTCTGACAGTCCGCAGTATCCGTAAAGCTCGCCTCCAGCACCACATTTCAAAGGAATCGGCTTTCTTTCTGTCAGCGTTCTTCGTTGCCCAAGAGGGCAGGGATTACAGAGTTAGGAAACAGTGGAAACAAACAAAAAAAACCTCTCTAAGGCATGGCATACTGTACTGCGCTGAAGAAAATGGGTAAGGAAGGTGGCAGACAGGGCAGTAAAATCCAGGTGATACGAACAATGCAGTAAGAGTACACGTCTGTTCCCTTATAAAAGCGACCTCCTGGGCTGTTCCATTATACTGCGGTTCTAACCCCTTTATAAAAACGCCCTCTGGAACAGTTCTGTTTTTACACATTCTACAAATTGATAGAAAAGTGTGCGTGTTTGTGTGTGTGGGCTTCCTGTCCTCCTCAGGGAGGCCGTTCCACAGCAGAGAATGTGCGAGAACAGGCAGTCGCCAGTCTTGCTGATTTGCAGTGAGCAAAGCTGCCAAGACAGTGCGTGGTACGCTCTGCTGAAAACTTAAGAACACAAGAGAAGCCAGTGTTGAATCAGGCCAATGGCCCATCCAGTCCAACGCTCTGTCACACAGTGGCCAAAAATACCAGGTGCCATCAGGAGGTCCACCAGTGGGGCCAGGACACTAGAAGCCCTCCCACTGTTGCCACCCCCCAGGCAACAAGAATACAGAGCATCACTTGCCCCAGACTGAGAGTCCCTATCTATACCTTGTGGCTAATAGCCACTGAGGGACCTCTGCTCCATATGCTTATCCAACTTGAAAGACGCACAAAGATTAGGATTTGAGACAATCAAACATTTCCTATTTAAAAAAACAACACTAGTCAGCTTTTTTGGTTCTCTGCTTCCCA
The DNA here is from genome assembly GCA_029375565.1 of Gekko gecko. NCBI lineage: Eukaryota > Metazoa > Chordata > Lepidosauria > Squamata > Gekkonidae > Gekko > Gekko gecko. Next base: position 312,446,101 of record JAPDNY010000001.1, on the reverse strand, counting down.
CAGTTGGCTCTGTAGATTAGTTTGTATTATAATGTGCTTGTATACATGTCGTCCCTCAGGTGTTCAACACTTGACTTGTCACCTGGATAGACCAGGCTAGCCTCATCTCCTCAGCTCTTGGAATCTAAGCAGGGTTGGCCCTGGCTGGCATTGGGATGGGAGAGGGAGGAAAACCAGGCTTGTGGCACAGAGGCAGGCCGTGGCAAGCCAGCTCTGAACATCTTTTGCCTTGAAAAATTTATGGGGTTGCCATAAGGCAGCTGCAGCTTGATGGCAAAACAACAATGCACACCTCATGGTAAAAATGCATTTTAAGGGGAATGTGTTTGGCCCGTGAAACTGATAATGGAGAACCCAAAGGTTCGATGTACACAAGAGGGGAACAAAATACGTTGGGGGGAAAGAACCTAGACACTTACAATCACCCCCATCCTGTCTCTGAGTACATCTTTTGCCAGATTATGTTTTTGGACTGCAGCTTTGCTCTTTATTTTATTGAGTAATATAGGAATGTCTCCATGGAAGGAACATCTTTATAAGCTAACAGAAGAGAGCTGAGGCACGGGTAGACTCCAGTGCCTGTTAGGGAAAATGCTGAGAGACAGATTTATAAACAGACTTACTAATCAACCGTCAGGCTTTATTGTGGCCCGGAAAACGTGCGCCATTCTCTTGGGTAGAGATGGGCATATAACGGGCTTTGTCTCTCTGGCCGGCTCTTGTTTAGCTGGGCGGCACCACCAAAAGGAGCAGTAGGATGCAGCCCCGTGTTTAGAGCAGGGGCTGTTTGCTGAAGCTGCTGGGAATCTCAGGACTGAAGAAGGAAGCCCTAATTCCTCTTCGTTTCAATGGAGATCTGTGGATGCCATGCTGGAGGTGTTTAAAAAATATGTTTTCGGTTCTGCATCTTTTAAAAGAAAACAGCATACTTCGGGGAGATAAGGGGCAGTGGTGGAGTGTTTGGAAAAAACAACAGGGCAACCCGGGCGATGGGCATCACTTGACTGACCTCATTCCTGCCTCTTTTTCTCCTTCCCCCCTTGATCCCCAAAGCGACCCGTCGCAAAGTGACCCCAGCAGCAAGGACTTCTGGCTCAACATGGGGGCCCTCACCGCGCACCTCCAGAAGCAGGCGGAGCAAGTGGCCGCTGCCCCCTACTTCAACGTGCCCCTGCTGAGATACCAGGTAGGAAACTTAATGGGGATAGGTGAGAGTCAGGCAAAAAAAGGGTGAAGGCAAAGGAACTATTGGCTAGGTGCCGATGGGGTGCAAGATCTAAGGCAGGGATGTTGAACTCATTTGTTATAAGGGCCGGATCTCACATAAATGAGACCTTTTGGGGCTGGGCCACGTGTGTCATAAAATGTTATGCCAGGTAGTGGAGATATAAACTTTATAAGGGACTATCTATCCTGTCAATCTCTCCTGTGTGATTGAGAGAGTCTGGCAAAACAGGCTGTGGTGCGGCAGTAGCAGAACTGGAGAAGGAAGCAGGAGAGACACAGTTGCTCAAGGGCTGGATAGGAGCCTTGCGGGGGCCGGATGCAGCCCACGGGCCGCATGCTTGATGCCCTTGATCTAAGGCACGTCACTAGCCAGAAGGCTGGGTTCTCTTCTCTACCCTCTGTGCTTCCAGTGGAAGGTAGAGCTGTGTCAGCTTTGATAGCCCAATGGAACCTCCACGTTTGGAGGCAGTGTACCTGGGGAATGCTGATTCTTCGAGGAACAAGCAACATGGAATCATGCATGGATGACTTTTCCTGGTTGGCAATGACACCTTCCGTTCTCTCCCTTCCCCTTCAGTATTCCAAGCAGGGCCTGGCTTGGGCTCCCCTGCAGCTGACAGTGAACTGGGAGTGTGCCTCAGATACCACCCGCGTGTGCGTGGATTACAGCTACAACGCATCTGCCCTGGCTTCAGCAGTGGCGCTCACCAATGTGCAAGTCCTGCTGCCCATTGAAGAGCCAGTTGCTAACGTCCGGCTGCAGCCGACGGCCTGTTGGTGAGATAAAACAGCTCTATCTTGTTCTGTGTAGATTTCCTCTTCCCTCCGTCCTCCGTGTTATCTTTGCCATAATTCAGGGGCTCTTGCTCAGGGACAGGAAATTACTAATCGCATGAGTCTTGGATTGGTTGCCTGACTTTTGAACTGTGAATTAAATGGTAGTCCGTAAGAAAGAAGGCTTGTGTTTAGAGTCAATGTCGTGAAGTGGTTAGACGGCTGGCCTAGAATCTGGGGGACCCTATTCAGATCCCCAGTCTCCCTCAAAACTTGCAGGGGAACCGGGGGCCAGTCATTCTCTTTCAGCCTAAACCTACATCGCAGGGTTGTTGACAAGGGCAGAATGGGCGAGGAGAACAATGTACGCCACCCCGAGTTCCATGGAGGACAGGTGGGATAAAAAAATGTAATAGAGGTTGCATGCATGTATTTGGACACATGCCATCTTGGAAGAGGTATTCTCTCCTGGGTGGGAGAGAATGCCTCTTCCCCTGGATGGACTTTTTGCTGACTGTTGCAGAAAACAAGGATGAGGATGGTCTGATCCAATACAGTTCTGCTTATGCCAAGTTATACAAATTAATCGTAGTCCAGTCTGTTGAGAACTGTTAGCCATGATAGCTAAATGGAACCTCCATGTCCAGGAACAACCTATCTCTGAATACCAGATTACAGGGTAGGCCACCCACTGTGGCCAACAGGGACTAGATGGGATCATCTTGGTCTTCTCCAGCAGGAAAATTCTAATGGGCTTTTAAGGCACCTGCTCTTTTTAAATATTTCCTGCCCCCTCTTTTTTTTTTGTATAATACATTTTATTGGATTTTCAATACAAAAACAAGTAGAAATTACAATTAACAAAATCTCAAAAATTTGTAACTACACTGAAGATACATAACAATGAAAAGTGTGTTATGAATTTATAAACATAGCGTAAACAAGTTTGCAATCCTGAAGTATAGAAATGTACATTGTCGTCGTTGAATATAACCCAAATACTATTATAACAAATTTTACCAGTAATACTCAGCTGGAAGTAAGTGACTATCTTTACCATAGCCACAAGTCATCCATTATAGATTCCTGCCCCCAATTTGAGGAGCAGGGTAAGGACCTGAGCTTTTGTTCATCAAACTGCACTTTGTCTCCCCCTGCAGGAACCTGGAAGAGAAACGCTTGCTTTGGCGGCTGCTGGATGTTCCTGGCGCCGAAGGCCTCGGAGGTGAGGAGGAGATCCGAACCATGCAGATTTTGAGCTGCAGTTCGAGAGGGAGGGGAGGGACAGCGTGGTTGGATTCTCTTCTCTGTCTCCACCTTCCCGAGTGTTTGGGGAGGGGGGAGGCGGGTGCCTGCTGGCTGGTTCTGCCGGAGGCCCGGGCACGATCCGTACACTTTGCAAAGTGCTGTTTTGCTGCCATGCTCCCATCCAGGTTGTGGCCGCCTTTTGGCCAGCTGGGAGCCCTTGAATGGTCCCTCCAAGCCAAGCCCAGTGGCCGCTCAGTTTACCAGCGAGGGCAGCACAGTCTCGGGTGCAGACGTGGAGCTGGTCGGCAGCGGCTACCGGATGTCGCTGGTCAAGAAGAGGTTTGCCACAGGTAAGGGCAAAAAAAAAAATAAATCTCAGAAAACCCTGATTCACCCCTGTGGCATTCGAACTCAATTCCCCAACCAGACAAAGCTGTGTCGTGTCATGCCCCTCCCAAGACCCAGCCTGGCACAGCGGAGCTGCCTTATACTGAATCAGACTCTCTGTCTGTCAAGGTCAGTCTTCTCTGTTCAGACTGGCGGCGGCGTCTCTCTCGGGCCAAGGCCTTTCGCATCACTTCCTGCCAGATCCTTTAACTGGAGATGCCCGTAATTTATTCGCCATCGACTCTCTTCTCCCAATAAAGACAGCTGCTCTCCTCTTACAAGCGTTCAGGCTGCATTGTTGGATTAGGCCCAAGGAAGATCCATCAAAGACCTTTTAAGGCTGGCTAACCGGAGCCGAGAAATCTGTACGAAGTGAATGCAAAAAGAATGACCTTTTGTGCCAGGCTTACTATTCGTCTGCCTGCTTTGCTTGCAGAAAGTCCCAAGCTCAAGGATTTCTGGTTGCAGGCACCGAGAGAGGCCTTCTTTCCTGCTGGTGCAGGGGCCCCTTTTCTGGTGCCCACCAAGAAGTGGGTGAGGCCAAAGAGGGCTTTTGCCCACCAAGGCTTCTGATTGGCCACTGAAGATTCCGTCAGCCGTGCAGATTTTTTTTAAATGTTGCTTTGGCAGCAGCTGCCACCACAGCACAAGGATCTACATTGTGTTACTGAAGTTAAGCTGTGGTGATCATTCTGTGGCGGACTCTGCCTCTCATGGCAGCCATTTTATTGCTGCCTCCACCATGCTGTGTCAGAATTCCAAATGTGCCCGCAGGCTGAAAGAGGTTGGGGACCCCTGTGCTGGATGCTTTGGATAGAGTTTGGTGTAGTGGTTAAGAGCGGCAGACTCTAATCTGGGGGATCTGGTTTGATTCCTCACTTCTCCACATGATGCCTGCTGGGTGGCCTTGAGTCAGTCACAAGTTCTCTCAGAGTTGTTCCCTCAAGGATAGTTCTCTCAGAGCTCTCTCAGCCCCACCTACCTCTGTTGTGGGGAGGGGAAGGGAAGGAGACTCTGAGTGAAGGGCGGGGCATAAATTCAATCTCCTCCCCCTCCCCCCTTCTCTTCCTCCTCCTCCTCTTCTTTTTCCTCCTCTTCCTCTGAGCAGTCTGACTTAATTTAGCTTATAGGGCTTGCATGCGCCAAGGATTTCCTCAGAACTAGAAACTTGGCTTTTAAAATCCCCCCCAACAAAAAGCCTCAGATTTTCAGATTACATCCCAAACAATCAAAAATCCCATTTCTGTTTTATTGATCAAAATACCTATTTCCTGCCATTCCTCCCATCAACAGCAACAAAAGCAAGTATTCTCTCAGCCCTCTGATACTATTCCTTCTCTCTCTTTTGTTCCCTCGCTCCAGGAATTTACCTCGCTGGTTCATGAGCGCCCTTCTCTGTCGGTAGCTGCTTTTAAAGATGTGTGCTGGAAGATGGGAAGAAAGAATATATTGTGTTTTAAATTATTATTTTGTTCTGTCGCCTGGATTTTAAACACTGGAACGAGAGCGAGGGTGGCCGTCTGAGGTGCCCGGGAACTCCCCACCCCCAACCTGAGCAAGGGGGAGGCGGGCACTTTGAATGTTGGGGAACCTCACGAGGCTAAGGGGGAGGGGCAGGCTCTGAATTGCACTTCAGGAGAACATTTCCCTGGTTTTTAATTTCCTCCCATTTTATTTTGACGCTCCTGTCCAAATTGCTTGTTTCCACCTCCCGCCCCCTTTCGCTCAAACTCATCACGGCACTGCCTTCCAGAACCAGAAAGGGGACGGCCTCGTTTCCTCAGCTGCTAGCTGAAGTGCTCAAGGGGAGGGGGACGTGTTGCTCTTTTAATAAAAACACTTGTTTTCTAATAAAATTTTACTCTGCAGAGATTCTTCCTTTACGTGTGCCGGTAACGGCTGCGGGATCTTTAAAAGCATCTAGCAAAATGTGTAGCAACCCAACTTTACACAAATGATTTCTCGACATCCTGTTTTCCTCAAGAACAAATGAGAATTTTCTTCTTAGGAAATTAGACAGCCAAGCCAATAATGTGAATCCCCCTCTCCTACTAACTCACCAGTTGTGATGGCGTGGGCTGAAAGCGTGGGCTGGGCTTCGGGAGATCCCTGGATCAAACCTCGCCCCCGTCAGGTTCCGCAGTCAGTTCACTCTCCACACACACTATTGGCAGTGTAATGCTTTATTAGGGATATGATGCTGTGAGTTCCAAAGCCTTCGTTAGGACTGAAGGACAAAGCGGGAAAATACAAGATATAGATAAAACTCAGAAATTCCATGAATACACACACACGTCACACCTAGTCCCTGGCGTTTCTATGGCAACATGGACAGATATATGATGCCCTGTCTAACCTAGCCCTGGCATACAGATCTCCAAGGACAGTCTCACGGGAACTATCTTGGGGCGCAGAGGTCACAAAGCCTCTACTCCCATACACTCTAACAACACACACTCCCCCCTCTAGGAATTCGAAATGGCAAGCGAAGGTACAGTGATGAGAACCAGGACTGCTAGAAATCGAAAGTAAGCTGGCCTGAGCTCGACACCCCCCAATAGGCAGCCTGAAGCAAGTGGTTTAATCTTAGCCTTGGCTGCACAAAGGGGTTGTAACGCTGTCCTGTTCCGACTTGATCTGGATAGGCCCAGGCTGGCCTGATTTTGGAAGCTAAGCAGGGTCGGCCCTGGTTAGTATTTGGATGGGAGACCACCGAGGAAGTCCAGAGTTGCAACATGGAGGCCGGCCATGGCAAACCACCCTTGAACGTTTCTTGCCTTGAAAACCCCACAGGGTCACTGTGAGTCTGCTACAGCTTGATGGCACTTTTTGCCTCTGATACTATCCTACCTTAAAAGGCTGTTGTAAGCATGAGGACAAGGTAATGGCTTGTATCCAGCCATAAGATTCCAAAGAATTAATGGCACCAAAGACTTTAGAACAGAGATGTCAAACTCATTTGTTACAATGTGCCGGAGCTGACATAAGTGTCACTTTATCGGGCTGGGCTAGGTGTTCCATAAATGTATGCCAGGCACTGGAGATAGAAACTGTATAAAGGACAGCAGCTGGTAAGGCCCAAGTTTGTCCTCACTGCAAGGCCCCAAGGGCTGGTAGAGGGGTGCAGAAGAAAACCCCCATAGGAGAACTGGAAAGGAAGGAATGTAATGCTGGGCAAACGCTCCCATGTCTGCATCTTCATTTTTAAAGGGGTCTTGATGCCATCTTTCTTTATGCTGGAGTGATGCTTGTTTCAAAATGGCACAAGAAATTCTTCCAATCTGCTGGGTTTTTTCTGCTTGCTGGCCGGGAATGCTGTTGTTGTCTCCTTCTCTAGCATGTCGGCATTTGCCAGCACCCATTTTATACAAGGCGATAAATCACTTAAGGCAACAAGCTTTCAGTTTCGCCCAGCTTTTGTTTTAAATAAGAAACCAAAAATAGTCAAAAAACTGTAAAGACTGGGTGTTTAGTTTGCAGAATGTATGTATGTATGTAGAAGGGTTCTTCCTCTAACTTCTCAGGCAATATAAAAACCACAAAACAAGATAAAATCATTCACTCTTAGCTTGTCAAGCAAGGGAAAAGTTTCTTACATTCCTCTGTGTGCTGTCAGAAGGTAAGCAGAGCAGATAAGCCTCCGATTAGCACTTGGGGGGGTGCTTAGAGTGCTTTGTAACCAGATGCAGTTGAGCCAGCGGGACTCCGCAATCACTACGGAGTTGAAACCATAGGGCAATAAAATAATGCAGACAGCAGAAATTATAACAGTACAGTAGGAGAGCGAATCCGAAAGAGATGTGGACATCTTTTTTTGGAGACGGAGCGGGAGCGCCCCCAAACCAGCAGAAGATACCAATGCAGATTCGACCAAGGTTATGCTGAAGCCACAGTGGAATGGCTCCACCTACTCCCCCCAGCACTCCCTCCCTTGCATCAGTTGCTTGCGGGTCGCATAAGAGCCTTGGACGGGCCGGATCTGGCCCCCAGGCCTTTAGAAGAAGGACTGATTCCTTCTTTTTGCTGCATTCCCCAACGATGAAGGTCCACTGAGCCCTAGAAACAAAACTGGGCTCCTTGGAGGGGGAAGCAGAAAAGTCCTCCTCTGGAAAGTCTGCAGCTGGTTGGATATACTCCAGTAACCTTCCTTCCAGGTATGCATTCAATGGTTTGCAGCCGTTAGCATCAGTCCATATTCACAAGTAACCAACTATGCCGAGTATACTATTGATTTCTCTTCTGTTAGGTGAAAGCAGAGAAGGAGCCCTGTGGCCCCTTGAATACTAACCATTTCATTTTGGTAGAAGTGGCCGGGGGCCGTCATTGGATACAGGAAGTCCACACTGGCCATTTTCCAGTCCCCCAAACCCAGACAGCTTTGTTTGCATGCGATGCAAATAGTTTGGTGCTTGCTCCTATTAATTATTACATTGCCCAGCTCCTGCCAGGAGCCACACCAAGTTGGAGAAGGATGGGAGGAAGTGGATTTGCTCATGCAAAACTTGTAGAGTGTGTGTTGGTCATCGCGATGACTTCCCTTTTGGGCTAGAATGACAGATGGGCGGGACTGAACTTGTAACATTTGGACAGAGGATGACCAGTCTGTTTTCTTTGGTACCTCTGAAGTCATCAGGGCTTAGAAACTTTTCTTTTTTGAATGACAGCTGGGAAATCATTAATGGCACCAAGTGGGGTGCCCCAGGAACTGGGCAAAACCGGGTCAGACTACACACCTAAGGAAATCAGTATGGTCTAAGTGGTGGAGGCCATGGCATTGCACATACGTCACTGTGAAAATCTGTTTTTCTTTTTTAAAAGAATTTTATTAGTTTATGCAAAGAAAGGGAAATGGGAAGAGAGGGGAGGAAAGAAAATGGACAGAAATATATAAAAATCCAATACAGCATTCTGCATGCAAGTCTTCTCATTACAATTTCACAACTATTTCATCTGTCATTCTTATTATTCTTCACTGAAACATATTCTCTCAGTATTTGAGTTTTAACCAGTCATAAAACGCCCTCCAAGGTCTCACAAATTCTTCTTCCATTTTCCCTTTCAATATGTTTGTCAACTTGTCCATTTCAGTGCATTCCATAATCTTCAGTATCAACTCATGTAGTGTTGGACTCTTCGGTGTCTTCCATGCCATTGCAACTAAGATTCTGGTAGCAGTTACAATATGTAAAATGAAATATGATTCTTATCTAACTCATCTGGTAAACAGTTTAACAAAAATATTTCTGGCTTAAAAGGTATTGTGCTATTCAAGACTGACCGTGAGAAAGTGTGCCCTTCAATCTAAAATTTATGAACCTTTTTACATGTCCACCACATATGGTAGTATGACCCAATATGGTTGTTATATTTCCAACATATGCCAACCTATCTGGGGTTAGATGCCATCTATAAAACATTTTATATAAGTTTTCTTTAAATGGAACAGATTTAGTCAACATTCACTTTCCATATTTTACTGCACTGTGACAGATTGATATTATGACCTACATTTTGCATTGATCTAACCATACATTCTTTATTTCGTCCTGCATTTTCAATTGCATCAACATGCCATACATTTTCTTAATAAGTCTCTCTCTTGAAGTACATAATTTTTCAAATGCACATTTTTCAAATGCACCCATCTGTCTGTTTATCCTTACTGTATCTAGATTCAACTTGCACTCTAGTCCACCATTCTATTTCATTTTTCTTTTAATTCTTCCTGAGATTTTAAATTATTTTCATCATCTAACAATTCTGCATATCTAATAACTGCTTGTTTTGAGGTCAAAGTTGGTTGAGAAAAAGCTTCTGCTGGAGACACCCATCTTGGTGTATATCAGCGGACAAATCTTTTCCCAAGTTGTCAATAATGATCTTCTTATCATATGATTTTTGAAATATTTATGCCCAGAAGCTTTCCCATACCATAAAAAGGAGTGCCATCCCAGTTTTAAATTGTGTCCTTCTAGAGCCAGCAGCATATGATCTTCAAGTAAAATCCATTCTCTCAGCCAGACTAAACTTGCTGCTCTATAATAATTCTTCCAGTTTGATACTCCAAATCCAGCATTATCTTAAGCATCTTGTAAGGCTTTCAACTTAATTCTTGGCTTTTTCCTTGCCATATAAAATCCTGTCAGTTTATTCAATTTGTCAGAAAAAATGTTTAATGTATATTGGTAATGTCTGAAATAAAAACACCATACGTGGTAAAACATTCATTTTCAAAATTGCTGTTCTGCCCATTAGTGATACTTGCAAATTTTTCCATTACTCTAAACCCTTTTTAATACCTTGCAACACTTTGTTATAATTATCTGTCATCAGGGACCTACAGTTCACAGATTTGGGTATTAATATTTGACTTTCTTCTCCAGTTGAAATCCAGTCAACTCTGCTATTTCAAGTCTTTGTTTCAATGTCATATTTTTCATAATCATTTTCGTCTTCTGATAGTTTATTTTCATTCCCGCCATTTTTCCATATTCATTATCAGATTCATCAGTTGTTGTACAGAATCCACTGGATCTTCTAAGATAAATACCAAATCATCAGCAAAGGCTTGTAATTTATATTTCCTCTTATTGATGCCCCTTTAGTAAGGGTATCTTTCCTAATAGTTCTTGTCAAAACTTCCAAAGTTAGTGTAAACAGCAATGGAGATATTGGACAACCTTTTTCAATCCATATATTATCAGTTAGTTCATTGTTTACTAATACTAATACTTTCACTTTCTGCTTTGTATATATAGCTTCAATCGCCCTTATAAAATTGGTCCCAAAATCCATTTTCTTCATCTGTGGAATAATAAATTGCCAGCTGACATTATCAAAGACTTTTTCAGTATCCAAAAATATCAAAGCCATCTACTTCTCTGGATGAGTTTTATAATATTCTAAGATATTTAAAACTGTTCTCATGTTATTTTTTAATCGTCTCTTAGGTAGGAAACCTGCCTGGTCCTGCTGTATAAAGTCTATTAGTATTTTTTCAACCTTGCAGCCAAAATAGTTGCAAATATTTTGTAATCACAATTCAGCAAAGAAATAGGTCTATAGTTTTTTAATCTCTTTAGGATCAGTCTCTTCCTTATGAATCAATTATAGAGTTACTTCAGTCCAAGATTCTGGTCTTCAATTACAGACAAAATTACAGTTTTATATGGGAGCAATAAAATATCTTTAAATATTTTGTAGTATTCAGCTGGAAGTCCATCTAGTCCAGGTGCTTTGTTTATATTTTGTTTCTTAATAGCCTCTGTAATTTCCATCATTGTTATGAGATCATTCAACATTTTTCTGTTTCCTTCCAATAGTGTGGGTAGGTCCTGTTCACATAAATACTGTTTAGCACGTTTAATCTTTTTTGCCATTTCAGAATAAATTAAGTTGGTGCTGGAGTATTTTAATCTTCATCCTTAAATTCTCATTCAAAAGTTCCAGCTTTAATTCTTTTTATTCTGAATAGCGTGAAAATCCATTGTCTTCCTGGCGCCACATCACTTTGGATAGCTGCCGCGCATAAATAGAAGGAAACTATTCAGAAAGAAAATCCAGTCCCAGAGAGACTGCAATTGATTGACAGTTTTCATTTTCCCTGTGCCAGTCGAATCATTTTTGTATGCAAAATTGCTTTTATGTCCAAGAATGTTTTGAGGTGGGGAGGGAAAGGTTGTTGCTAGTGGAATTGCTCTGTGAACCCAGCCCTATATATTGGAGAAAATATCTAGCCTAGTTGAAATTCAACTCTGATCCCAAACAGTTCAGCCCCTGGTGCCTTCTGGTTAGGAGCAGTGTTCCCTCCAAGCTGAGTTAGTGTGAGCTAGCTCACAGTTTTTAGCCTTCGGCTCACACATTTTTGCCTTAGCTCAGGAAGGACAGCTCCAGAGCAAACTAATTGATGCAGTAACTAAATGGCTCACTCACAACTTCGATGCCTGTAGCTCACAAAGTAGAACTTTTGCTCACAAGACTCCACAGCTTAGAGGGAACATTGGTTAGGAGCTGTCTTTCCCATGGATTGCATACAAGTTGGTGGTGGAAAGTGCTGTCAAGTTGCAGCTGACTTATGGTGACAGCTGGTGGGCAAGAGACGTTCAAGGCAAGAGACAGAGGTGGTTGGCCATTGCCTGCTTCTGCATCACAACTGTGGACTTCCTTGGTGGTCTCCCATCCAAATACTAACCAGAGCCTACCCTACTTAGCTACTAAGATTTGAGGAGGTTGGTCTACCCTGGGCCATCCAGGTCAGGGGACAGGTGAGTTAGGGGGGGACAAAATGCATGGGGAAATGGCTTGAATGTCACTTCAGAGAAAACTCATTCCGAATCTGATCATAGAACCCAGTTAGAATGATGTTGCCAAAGAACGTTTTCTCCTCCAGCCCGGCGTTAGCAGAATCTCAACCAGCAAAGCTGTTGAAGGCAATTCATGGCTGATTGAGCACCTGATCTGGTTCTAGAAGATGATTTGACCTGTCACTGTGATGCTTTTGTTAAATTCGTTGATGATAGAGTCCTTCTGCTCCAGAACAACGTAGACGGCCGTTTAGGGGCAGACTGGCTGGCAGAAGCCTCTGATTGTCTTAAGTGCAAGATTTGTTTTGGAGTGATCTCCCTGGGGCTTCCAGGACTCTTGGGAGTTGGGAAGTCCTGTCAGTTGGATCTTTCCTCTGTAGCAAAATCATATGAACATAAAACCAAATTCTGGTAAATTTTCTAAGCAGAATTAATAGATTCACCATGGGCAAAGGGAGGTTTCCAGAAGCTATGATGGAAACTTTGTCAAGATCAGTGCTCCCTCTAAGCAAAAATTCTACTTTATGAGCTACTGGCATTAATGTTGTGAGTGAGCAATTTGGCTACTGCAGAAATTAGTTTGCTTTGTAGCCATCCTTCCTGAGCTAAGACAAAAATCTGTGAACTGGAAGCTAAAAAACTGTGAGTTAGCTCACACTAACTCAGCTTAGAGGGAACACTGGTCAAGACCTTTCTTAAAAACAAACAGTTTTTATCCTGCTGTCTGGTCAGCAAAGCAGCTCACAGAATTAAAGCCCACAATATTTGCAAAAAAACAAATAAATCACAAGCCAACATATGATACTAAGCACCCACAAAAATTGACAGCAGCAGTTTTGTTCAGCCCTCCTCAAAAAAATTACTGTGAAACCATGTGTGGGTTAAAGTGAATTACGCACACTCCCCCCTCTCCCCCCCCACTTTAGAAGAAGAAGAAGAGATTGGATTTATACCCCACCCTTCACTCGGAGTTTCAGAGCGGCTTACAAACTCCTTTCCCTTCCCCTCCCCACAACCGACACCCTGTGAGGTAGGTGGGGCTGAGAGAACTCTGACAGAAACTGCCCTTTCAAGGACAGCTCTGACAGAACTATGGCTTGCCCAAGGTCATCCAGCAGGTGCGAGTGAAGGAGTGGGGAATCAAACCCGGTTCTCCCAGATTAGAGTCCGGTGCACTTAACCACTACACCAAAGCAAAGGACTGAACTGTTGTGAAATAGTTGCCCAAAAGGTGGGACTGTTGAAGCTGGTGGCCCATGGAAATTCTCTTCAGTGATACACTGGTAACATTGATCAGGTAAAGGAATATCTGTAGAATAACTTCAGGGATCCTGAATGTTAATTTGTCCCCCAGTCACTAAATATGGGCATTTCCATATTCTCGTTTTCCTCATTGCTTGGGGTTGGGAAGTCTATTCTGCAGGTGTTTTGCTTCCTCTAGAAGTCTATTGTGACAAGCCCTGGTCAGGAGCTCTCAGGTTCATAGGAATTCTGAGGAAACAATACACTAGATCCAGGTTTGCTTACAAGGAGGTTTTTAATAAAGCATCATGCCTACAGATAAATGCAGGCTAAGCTTCTATCAGCTGGGCCCCAAGCACACACAGTGGAACTTAGCCAGAACCCAAGGACCTCATGTATAACTAAAACTATACATCTTATACCCTAGATGCTGGCTACAATGATTAAGCTAGCTCAAACACATGGAGGAACCAGGCTGACTTGCACCTGGCCTCCAGTGAGGGGAAGAAACCCAGGACTGTAAGATAACTGCTGGTACCAAGCATGAGTGGGGGAGAGTTTCTCTTGGGAATGGGCAATCAGCATTCTCCCATGAGACTCAAAGCAGTTAAGCACCAGCATATAGCAAAGATGGAGTCACCCAGGCCCATATATCTTATTCAATATTACATCACTTGATGTCTGGCATAAAACCTTCAGTTTAAATCTGCAGGTTTTTATAGAATTGACAACTAGAGGGAGCAAAACATGTGTAGAACGGATCCACCAAAGCAACAGTAACACACAAGCAAGGAAAATAGAGTTGCCAGGTCCTTTTTTCCTGGTGGGGGGATGGAGCTACCCAGGAGTGGGGGAATGGGAAGATGTTTCAATGTGCGATGTCCCCGGTGTGATGATGTCATGTGGAAGTGACATCATCACACTGGGGACATCGCACTGGGTGGTGGCTGTTGGGGGTGGGTTTCCCTCTACTGGCCAACTGGCCAGTAGAGGGCTAGAGCCCATGAGACTGGGGGATCTCCTACTCCCACCTGGGGACTGGCAACCCTAGAGGGAAATGAGAATGTAGAAAAGCCCACCATTTCTGCACAGTTGTGAGGCTGTTTTCTGTTGCAGCAAACTAACGTGGCATACATTCCATTTAGCCCTGAGAGGTTATATAGCTCCTGGATACTTTCCTCCTCCTCCATGAATTTGCCCGATTTCGTTCAAATCCCACTACAGCCAGTGGCAGGGAGTTCCACAAGTTAGCTAGATATTGTGGGCAGGACTGCCTTTGGTCTACTGCGATTCTTCTGCTTGTCAGTTTCAGCAGGATCCATAAGTTTCTAATCTTACATGAGAAGGAGAGCAAAGTCTCTCATGCATGATCTTATAAACTTCTACCAAGCCCCCCCTGTTCATCTTTTTTTTTGTAAACCAAAAATCCTTTCTTCAAAGGGCTTATTCTCCAAATCTATTATTTTCATATAGGAACTATTTTGGTTACTAGAACAGAAATAGTTGATGCAGTTAGAAATGGCAATTACTCCAGTTGATTTGGTCCCCCTGCTTTGGGGTTTCTGTCAGTACCAGAGATTAAAGGCCCTGAGCCGGATGGCCCACAGGCTAGCCCAATCTCATCAGATCTTGGATGCTAAGTGGGATCCGCCCTGGTTAGTATTTGCCTGGGAACTCATTAGCATATTAGGCCACACTCCTGACTGTACAGCTCATTAGCATATTAGGCCACACCCCCATGTTACCAGAAGTGTGGTCATCCAGCCACACCCACCTTTTGCTTCTTATTCTGTTTATCTTGCTTCTTGTCAAAACCGCGGCTTTTTTTTGGAGCAGAAACTCCTTTGCATGTTAGGCCACACACCCCTAATGTGACCAGTCCTAATGAGTTTCTGCTGTTGGGTGTGGCCTGTTATGCTAATGAGTTCCTGCTGGGCGTGGCCAACTTGGGAGCCAGCCGGAATTCCATTCCTGTGCCTTCCTGCCCCAAAATAGCCCTGCCTGGGAGACTGCCAAGGAAGTCCAGGGCTGCTATGCAGAGGCAAGCGATGGCAAATCACCTCTGTCCATCTCTTGCCTTGAAAACCCTACAGGGTCCCCATAAGTTGGCCACAATGGTGAAAGAAAAAAACATATTAAAGGGAACCATCTTAAGTGAAAGGTGTCTGGGTTGACCCTCAAACCTGGCAAACTGGTTGGTTGCTTTGGTCCAAATCCTGTTTGGCATTCAAGGAATCTTCGTTTCAGCTACTTCTTCGTTTACATTTTTATTCAATCCCCAGCCCCACCCTTCATGCCTACCATAAAGCCTGCTTGATCCCAAAGTCTTAAAAAGAGACCAGACCAGGTCTTTAAAACTATTTCCCAACAGATGGAAATGGAGAGCTTCCACATTCGTTCAACCTGTTTCACTCAGGTGATTCTGCATATTGCTGAGCTTGAAACCTGTTTTGCACGGCTTCCAACCTGCATTTTTACCTTGGTATGTGTAAGCAGGACTTGGCATTTGGGTCTTTGGAATGCAGGGCTGGTTTCCCGGAAGACTTCTTTGGGGTCAGAGATCAAATTACGGGGAGAGCTGAATGGCAGGCAATCCCAGCCCCAAAGAGAAAGAGTTCTTCTTGAACCCCAGAAGAAAAACGCTGGGATTGCCCTGCCAGGTCAAAAACTCACACATCATGTTTAGCCTCTTGGGAAGGTGACTGTAAGCTGCTTAAGGAGACTCCCAAAGGTAGAGAAAAGTGTGTGTGGGGTGTCTAAAAATCAGCTCTTCATCATCATCAGAACATATCTGGCAGGGCGCAAGGACTTTGTAATGTGTCAGTTGGCCTGACTGAGTCTGACTCCATCCCAAAAGCAGGCCGTGAGGTAAGTTAGGCAGAGAGTGAGCAACTGGTAAGTAGGTTTCATACCAGTGGGAGATCCAAACTTGGGTTTCTCTAGTCCAACATTCTATCTACTAAGCCGCACTGGTTAAATTACGGTTTCAGACCCTTAGCTAATGGGGCCCTGTTAAATCCTAGTTAGTCGCCTGGCCCACATCTAGATAATCACAAATCATAATTCACTTAATTATGTAGGGTTGCCAGCTCTGGGCGGGGAAATACCTAGAGATTTTGGGAGTGGAGCTTGGAGCGGGCAGTGTTTGGGAAGTTGAGGGACCTCAGTGGATCGCAATGCCATAGAGTCTGCCTTCCAAAGCAGCCATTTTCTCCAGGGAAACTGATCTCTGTTGTCTGGAGATCAGGTGTACTAGTGAGAGATCTCTTACGCCCCACCTGGAGGTTGGCAACCCTAGATCTATGTGATGCCTGAACCGAGCACTTTCCTTCCTTGTAGGCGCACTTCTCACTTATGAAGCAGCCAGAGCAATTCAAGTGATGCTACATGTCCCTTCCACCAGCCCCCAGCTTGAATCAAGCAACTCTGGTGGGGGCGTATTTTAAATGTGGTATAAGGCACACTGGCCCTGACCTGGATAGTCCAGGCTAACCTGATCTCATCAGAACTTGGAAGCTAAGCAGGGCCAGCCCTGAGTATATAGATGGGAGACCTCCAAGGAATACCAGGGTCATGACGCAGAGGCAGGCAATGCCCAACAACCTCTGAACGTCTCTTGCCTTGAAAACCCCATGGGGCCACCATAAGTCAGCTGTGGCTTGACGGCGCTTTCTACCACCACAAGGCAGACCAGAATTGGAAGGCTAGTCCTGTCTTGTTGAGTCTTGCAAGTTAAGTAGGGTCAGCTCTGGTTAGTATTTGGATGGGAGACCACCAAGGAAATCCAAAGTCGGAACACAGGGGCAGGCAATGGCAAACCATCTCTGAACGTCTCTTACCTTGAAAACTCTGTGAGGGCTCACCATAAGTTGCCCGCACCTTGAAGTCAGTTTCAGTGTGTTTAACAGCCCGTAGGCCATACACTGTAAAACACATTTAAGCATTAGAAATCACAGTATAACATAAGTTTGCCGCATCCAGAATACAGCTTTTGCAGGTGGTATTCAAAAGTGGTGCTCAAGTGGTTAAGACGCTGAGCTGCAGACTGGAAAGTCGATAGTTCAGCAGTTCGAAACCCAAGTGCCGCATGACGAAGTGAGTTCCCTATCTCTGGCCCCAGCTCCTGCCAACCTAGCAGTTTGAAAGCAAGAAATTGCAAGTAGATAAATAGGTACCGCTTCGGTGGGAAGGTAACAGCGTTCCATGCGCCTCGGCGTCTAGTCATGCCGGCCACATGACCACGAAGACGTCTTCGGACAGCGCTGGCTCTTCGGCTTGGAAACGGAGATGAGCACCGCAGCCCTAGAGTCGGGTTCGACTGGCTTTCAAGCAAGGGAGACCTTTACTTTTACCTAATCAAAAGTGATCTTAATCTTGAAGTGTCAGAAGCAGCCGAATACTTTAATAGCCATTTTCTAAGAAATTTTTCTCTGGCTATTACATACTTTGGGTAGTAGAAAAAGGGGTGGGAGAGTGAATCGACCACTGCCAAAGGACAGTCACAAAAATGCTGATCCGAAGGTATCTTGAGGAAAAGGCCCTTCACCTGAACTGTTGGCAGTGCATTACGACGTGTATATATGCACCACTTGGGAACAGTGACCATAATGTCATTGAGTTTAACATTTGTACAGATAGGGAGTTGCCCAAAAAGACTGACGCGACCACTTTTAACTTTAAAAGGGGTAACTTCTCTGGTATGAGGGGACATGTGAGGAAGAAATTGAAAGGAAGAGTGGAGAAGGTCAAAACCATTGGGGAAGCTTGGAGACTATTTAAAAAGACAATCATAGAAGCTCAGAAAAAATATATACCACAGGTTAGGAAAGGTACAAATAGGTATAGAAAAAAGCCTGCATGGTTAACAAATAAAGTAATGGAAGCTGTAAAAGGTAAGAAGGATTCCTTTAAGCGGTGGAAAGCTAGTCTTAGTGAGGTTGATAAAGGGAACACAGACTATGGCAAATAAAATGCAAGTCTGTGATCAGGCAAGCAAAAAGGGAATATGAGGAGCATATCGCAAAAAACATAAAGACCAACAATAAAACTTTCTTCAAATACATTAGAAGTAGGAAGCCAGCCAGGGAGGCAGTGGGGCCCTTGGATGACCAAGGGGTAAAAGGAGTAGTGAAGGATGATAGGGAAATGGCTGAGAAGCTGAATGCATTTTTTGCCTCTGTCTTCACTGTGGAAGAGGAGAAGTGTTTGCCCACTCCAGAAGCACCGATTTCGGGAGGGGTTTTGAAAGACCTGAATCAGATTGCGGTAACAAGAGAGGAAGTCCTCCGACTGATGGACAATTTAAAAACTAATAAATCACCAGGCCCGGATGGCATTCATCCGAGAGTTCTGAAAGAACTCAAATGTGAACTTGTGGATCTCCTGACAAAAATATGTAATCTTTCTTTAAAATCTGCCTCCATTCCTGAGGACTGGAAGGTAGCTAATGTCACTCCCATCTTTAAAAAGGGCTCCAGGGGAGATCCGGGAAATTACAGGCCAGTCAGTCTGACATCGATACCGGGTAAGTTGGTGGAAACTGTTATTAAGGAAAGAATTGGTAGGCACATTGATGAACAAAAACTATTGAGGCAGACTCAGCATGGGTTCTGTAAGGGAAGATCTTGTCTCACTAACCTGTTAGTGTTTTTTGAGGGAGTGAACAAACATGTGGACAAGGGGGACCCAAGAGATGTGATTTACCTTGACTTCCGGAAAGCTTTTGATACAGTTCCTCATCAAAGGCTCCTAAGTAAGCTCAATAGTCATGGGATAAAAGGACAAGTCCTCTTGTGGATCAAAAACTGGCTTATAAATAGGAAACAGAGAGTGAGTATAAATGGGAAACTTTCTCAGTGGAGGGTGGTAAGCAGTGGGGTACCACAGGGATCAGTACTCGGTCCGATGCTTTTTAACTTGTTTATTAACGATTTGGAATTGGGAGTAAGCAGTGATGTGGCTAAATTTGCAGATGACACAAAGTTGTTCAGGGTGGTGAAAACCAGGGAGGATTGTGAGGCACTCCAAAGGGATCTGTTGAGGATGGGTGAGTGGGCGTCAACGTGGCAAATGGGGTTCAATGTGGCCAAGTGCAAAGTGATGCACATTGGAGCCAAAAATCCTAAATATAAATACACGTTGATGGGGTCGGAGACGTCTTCGGGGTCTGATCTGGCAGAGACGGACCAAGAGAGAGATCTTGGAGTCGTAGTGGATAACTCGCTGAAAATGTCTACACAATGTGTAGCTGCAATAAAGAAGGCCAATGCTATGCTGGGGATTATTAGGAAGGGAATTGATAACAAATCAGCCAGTATCATCATGCCCCTGTATAAATCATTGGTGCGACCTCATTTGGAATACTGTGTACAGTTCTGGTCACCACATCTCAAAAAGGATATTATAGCATTGGAAAAAGTGCAGAGAAGGGCAATTAGAATGATAAAAGGGTTGGAACACCTTCCCTATGAGGAAAGGTTAAAATGCTTGGGGCTCTTTAGCTTGGAGAAACGACGGCTGAGAGGTGACATGATCGAGGTTTATAAGATTATGAATGGGATTGAGCAGGTTGAGAAAGAAGTACTTTTCTCCCTTTCTCACAATACAAGAACTCGTGGGCACTCTATGAAATTGCTGAGCAGTCGGGTTAGAACAGATAAAAGGAAATACTTCTTCACCCAAAGAGTGATTAACATATGGAATTAACTGCCACAGGAGGTCGTGGCAGCTGCAAGCATGGACAGTTTCAAGAGGAAATTAGATAAACATATGGAGCAGAAGTCCATCAGTGGCTATTAGCCACAGGGTATAGATGGGAACTCTCAGTCTGGGGCAGGTGATGCACTCTATTCTTGGTGCTGGAGGGGGCAGCAGTGGGAGGGCTTCTGGTGCCCTGGCCCCACTGCTGGACCTCCTGATGGCACCTGGTATATTTTGGCTGCTGTGTGACAGAGTGTTGGACTAGATGGGCCATTGGCCTGATTCAACATTGGCTTCTCTTATGTTCTTATGTTCTTATGACCACCTCAGTTTTGAAACTGCCAGCATATTGTGATAATGAGGCAGATCAAATTAGGTCGGGTACTTAATTCCCAGAAGAAGTGGGGTGCACGCCTTGAAGTCAGTTTCCATGCCTGGAGCAAAATTCCATCCAGGGACTTCCGGGTCATTGCTTGGACTAGCAATGGTTCAGTCCATACACTGCTTGCTTTCCAAGCTAAACGCTTCGGGGTTGAGATCTTCCAGCATCAACAAAGAGGCTCAGCTGGCACGCTGCTTTACTTTTTGGAAAGCCAAATTGCAGCTCAAGAGTAAGTTGTTTTGCAGAACAAGGGTACCTCATCTGTTTTTGCATTCCTCACCCTGAAAACTCCGAAAGGTGTTTTGTTTTTTTTAAAAAAGGCTTCAAATGGCTGGCGTTAGACACATCTTTGTCTTCCAGATTCATATTTAACATACAAAGCCATGAAGGTAGATAGCCACAGTTACAGTGCGGTATCCATCAGGACCTTAGATAGTCTGCTTGTTTCACCCTGCCAAAGAAGGACATGCCTGAGCCAACCCTAATTGCCCAGTTTTAAAACTAGGAATTGGGTGGCTTGGGGTAAGGAGATCTTGTCAGATCTTGGAAGCTAAAAGACATCATCTCTGGTTAGTATTTGCAGGGCTATTTTTGGGCAGGAACACACAGGAACAGAGTTCTGGCTGGCTCCTAAGTTAGCCATGCCCAGCAGGAACTCATTAGCATAAGAGGCCACACCCAACAGCAGAAACTCATCAGGATTGGCTACATTAGGGGTGTGTGGCCTAACATGCAAAGGAGTTCCTGCTTAAAAAAAAAAGCCCTGGGTTTCGACAAGAAATAAGGTAAACAGAATAAGAAGCAAAAGGTGGGTGTGGCTGGATGACCACACTCCTGGTAATATGGGGGTGTGGTCTCATATGCTAATGAGCTGTGCCGTCAGGGGTATGGCCTAATATGCGAATGAGTTCCTGCTGTTGGGTGTGGCCTATTATGCTAATCCTGCTGGGCGTTTTCTACAAAAAAAGCCCTGATTTGGATGGCAGACCACCAAGGAAATCCAGAGTTCTGATACAGAGGCAGGCAATAGCAAACCATCTTTGAAAGTCTCTTGCCTTGAAAAGCCAATGGGGTTGCCAAAAGTCACCTGGGATGTGACAGCACTTTCCACCACCAAGCCAGACCCAAGGGTCTGCACAGAGCATTCTTAACCTGATCCCCTGGTCCTTGGGTGAGGCATTCAGGTGGCTCACATTCGGTGGCTTCTTTGGGGCCCTCGGGGGGTTCTTAAACAGGGTGGGGAGGAGGAGGAGGAGGAGGAATTAACCAGGCCTGACAATGAAGGAAAACAATTATGGAAATTATGCATCTTGGATTGACATGAATTTTACTGCTGTATTGAATTTTTTTTATTGTATGTAATATTTTTATTGTTTTTAGTTCTGAAACTCGGCTTGGCCACTTGTTAGCCGCCCTGAGCTACTGGATAGGGCGGGGTATAAATCCCAAAATAAATAAATAAATAAATAAATAAAGAGAACATTCCCCAGCCAGTGGGCCGGGGAGATGCTGCAGAGGACAAGCTGGCAGAACCGGATGGACCAGTGTGAGGCCGTGTTTGTGGACACAATGATTATTATCCTTCTTACCATGCAGGACTCCAGATGGGCGTTGGTTCCAGTGACGGGTGGGGAAGGAATCATCTTCGTTGGTGACTCTAATATGACTGCAGAAGATAATGAGGGGGCCTCAATTGGGGCAGGATTTGCTGCCCCTATCTGTCTCTGTGGCAGGGGAGGCCTGGCACTACAAAGTCCACCTGATCCAGTTTGTTCTGCAGTAAACTGCTATTCCCAGGTAATCTGCCTCTGCATATGGAGGTTCTATTTAGCCCCAACAGTTGATAGCCTTCTCTTTTTCTGTGAACATGTCTGGCTCCTCTATTAACAAAAAGAGCTTGGCTACAGCAGACCTAAGTAGGGTCCATCTAGGAGAGCATCCAATTTCCAACAGGGACCAACCAACGGCAGGCCTCCTTGTTGGTCTCCAGCATCAGGTAGACTGTCTCTGAATATGGAGGCTTCATTTAGCCATTGTGGCTACTGCTAAAACATCTCCTCCTCCATGAATTTGTCTAGTCCCATTGATTAATTCTGTAGAATGTTAAGGGCTTTCTTTTTTAATCCTTTTCTTAAAGCTACCCCTGTGCTAGTGGCCA
This sequence comes from Gekko gecko, assembly GCA_029375565.1. NCBI lineage: Eukaryota > Metazoa > Chordata > Lepidosauria > Squamata > Gekkonidae > Gekko > Gekko gecko. The sequence goes on along the minus strand of JAPDNY010000001.1, from coordinate 312,423,681 downwards.
TTACCACACATCCTGTAGCCAGTGTTCCCTCTAAGATGAGTTAATGTGAGCTAGCTCAGTTTTTTAGCCTCCAGCTCACACATTTTTGTCTTAGCTCAGAAAGGATGGCTCCAGGGCAAACTAATTTATACAGTAGCCAAATTGCTTGCTCACAACTTTAGTGCCAGTAGCTCACAAAGCAGAATTTTTGCTCGCAAGACTCCACAGCTTAGAGGGAGCATTGCTAGCATATCCTCAAGCTGACCATGACTTGCATGAAGAAACTGCTTGGTTTATTCTGAGCATTGTCCATCCATTGTACTGGATACCCACATGTTCTAGTTTTAGGGGAAACAGGGGGAAGGGAGTCATTTTTGCCCACTGTCCCCAATTTCACAAACCCTTATGTCCCCTGTAACATTTTTTCCTGAGAAGTCCCAGATGCTTTTTAGTTTGTCTTGTATCAAAAGCACCAAATGGTAACACACACCTCCCCATCTGCAATATGCTGTCAATTCTAGCCTACTTGAAAGGGTTGTTGCAGCTGCTGATGTGACCTTGGGTCAGTCACAAGTTCTTTCAGAGCTGCTCTCTCAAGGGCAGTTCTTCAGAGAACTCTTTCAGCCCCACCTGCCTCGCAGGGTGTCTGTTGTGGGGAGAGGAAGGGATAGGAGTTTGTAAGCCGCTCTGAGACTCCTTTGGGTAGTGAAGGACAGATTATAAATCCAATCTCCTCCTCCTTGTCCTCCTCGTCCTCGTCCTCCTCTTCTTCTTCTTCATAAGGTGGTGCATGCCAGGGAAAAGCAACATCTGCTGGCTTGTATTTTTTGCAAAGTTTTGACAACAGCAGTGAGTCTTATGTCCTGAAATGTCCCCCACATGAAACAGCATTACTGTAACACTATAAAACTTGTATGTGGGGGAGTACCCTCTTGGGCTGCACTGTGCAGTGACTTGGAATGGCAAAATGTTTGCATTCGCCCACCTGTAGCTGCCAGATGATCCCACCAATGGTGGTTAGAGTACCTGAATAGAATCAGGGAGACCCGGCTTCAAATTAGGGTTGCCAACCTCCAGGTGGTAATTCAGACACAAAAGGGAAGTTCGGTGTGAGTAGATAAACACTATAAACAAAATTACAGCGAAAACGGACCATCGAATGTTATATAGCTCTCTGTTCAACACTTCCCAACATGAATGATACAACACAATAACTTTCATTGCATATCCTGTAGAAACATTCGATGTATAAATTTATATGATTACATTGAATATTCCGACATGATGTGGTGAAAGTGATTGTGTTGTATAATTCATGTTGGGAAGTGTTGAACAGAGAACTATATAGCATTGTTTGGTCTGTTATCGCTGTAATTTGTATATAGGGTTTAACCTCCAGGTGGAGGCTAGAGAGCTTCTGGGAATACATCTGATCTCTAAATGACAGAGAGCAGTTCACCTGGAGAAAACGGCCACTTTGGATGGTGGACTCTATGGCATTATACCCCACCGAAGTCCCGCCCCTCCCCAGACACCCTAGGCTCCACCCCCAAATCTACAGGTATTTCTCAACCCAGAGCTGGCAACTCTAGTTCAAATTCCAGTTTGGTGTAGTGGTTAAGTGTGCAGACTCTAATCTGGGAGAACTGGGTTTGATTCCCCACTCCTCCACTTGCACCTGTTGGATGACCTTGGGCAAGCCATAGTTCTGGCACAGCTGTTCCTGAAAAAGAGCAGTTTCTGTCAAGAGCTCTCTCAGCCCCACCTACCTCACAGGGTGGCTGTTGTGGGGAGGGGAAGGGAAAGGAGTTTGTAAGCTGCTCTGAGACTCCTTTGGGTAGTGAAGGGTGGGGTAGAAATCCCATCTCTTCTTCTTCTACTACTCAGCCACCAGGTTTGTTGTCACAGTGAGACAGTGACTCTCAGCCTAAACTACCTCACAGGAGTGTTTTTGTGTTAAAAGTGAAGGAGGGGAAAGCATGTAAGCTACCCTGTGATCTTTGGAGGAACTGTGGGTTAACAAAGGGTTTAAATCAGTGGTGGCCAAACTGTGGTTTGGGAGCCACGTGAGGCTCTTTTACACATATTGTGTGGCTCCCGGCAGGGCGGCTGGGGAAACAAAGGGGAGGCATGCCTCCTCGATTGGTCTTCCCTTCCCCAGCCAGTGTTCCCCTTCCTAGGTAGGCTCGAGGCAGGGGGAGCCGAGAAAAAAAGCAACTTTAGCTTTAAATGCATTCTCAAAGTCCCCCCCAGCCTACAAATATCATTGGATAAATAAATATTATTATCAATATCTATTTTTATCCCTTTTATTTTTGGCAGTCTCGTTTAACGTTAATAAAAAGCAAATTTGCATATTTTCCCAATAAAAACATCTGTAAGATTTGTTCACATCATGTGGCTCTCAAACATCTGACGTTTGTGACTCTTACGTTAACTAAGTTTGGCCACCCCTCCTCATCTCTGCAATTTCAGCCCAAAGCGTCCCCTAATTTGGTTTCTTGCTTCTTCCTTGTGGTCGTTGGTCCTTCACAAACGCCTATTTTTTGTTGTTAAATGTTTCTTGTGAAAGTGATGCACAGAACGGTTCTTTTGCACATTCTTGATGCAGACCACGGAGCAGAAATGGAGAGCTAGCATGGAGTAGAGGCTCAGAGTGTCAGTTCGAATCTCCATTCTGCCGTGGAAGCTTGCTGGGTGACCTCGGGCCAGTCACCCACTCCCAGCCTAACCCACCTCATAGGGCTGTCGTGAGGATAAAATGGAGAAGGGGGGAATGTTGTATGCCCCTTTGGATCCCCTGTGGGGGAAAAAGCTGGGTACAAATGAAGTAAATGATGGAGAGAGGCTGCCTTCCGAAGATGTCTTGGTGACCTAAGCAGGATTTACTTGTGAGTAAAACCACAGGGGCTGCTAATGGGGTTGCCAACGATGGCTTGGGAAATTCCTGGAGATTTGGGGGCAGTGCCTGGAGAGGGTTGAACTTGGAGATGGGAAGTAGGGGTGCCAACGATGGCTTGGGAATTTCCTGGAGATTAGGGTGGAGCCCAGGAAGGGCAGGGTGTGGGGTCTCAGCACTACAGAGTCCACCCGCCCAAAGTAGCCATGTCCTCCAGGGGAAATGATTGCTGTTGTCTGGAGATCAATTATAGTACCAGCTCATAGAGTCACCAGCTCTGGGTTGGGAAATAACTGGAGATTTTGGGGGGTGGAGCCTGGGGATTGAGGGGTTTTGGGAAGGGGCAAGACCTCAGCAGGGTACAATGCCAGAGAATCCGCCTTACAAAGCAGCCATTTTCTCCAGAGGAACTGATCTCTGTAGTCTGGAGATCAGTCGTAATAGCAAGAGATATCCAGGTGCCACCTGGAGGTTGGCAACCCTACTGGAATTTGGCCACCCTAGATGGTAGGAAGCTCACTGGGGAGAAGTCCAGACCGTCCCTTGAGAGAGAAAAAATCTTGCCCCCTATATTGTGGTCTTAATGTGTGGAGATGAGCACTGGAAGATTTTAATGGCATGGGGGTGAATGACATCATCGGGTACTGGCTGCAGATCAAACCGATATGAAAGAGATGGCTAGAAGGACCAGTTAAAAAAGCTGGCAGCTCTTCCTCCCTCATGATTTCGTGGCAAGGCGGGATACAAATTGAAATAATAAATAAATAAATAAAATGATTTCCCTAAGGGTGTATTGATTTAAGGGAGCCCTCCTCAACTACTGTCTCTTTCCCCCTCAAGGTTAGCCTAGGAGTCGCCCCAGTTTTGTAGAGAAGGCATCATCGGCTCTGGCAGTTTTCCGTTTTGTTCAGTCGTTTCCCTCCCATTTGGAAGCAAGCAAGAAACTTATTGGAATTTCCAGTTTCTTGGCTACAAAGCAGCTAAGTCAACTGGGCCTCTACCCGACCTGCACAGCAGCAGCTGGAGCGGAGCTTTCCCCCCCTGTTGAGGCTACTAGTCCTCTGCTTGCTAGGGATGTAATTGTAGGGTTGCCAGTTGATCTCCAGATGACCAAGATCAGTTCCCCTGGAGAAAATGGCTGCTTTGGAGGATAGACTCTATGGCATTGTACCCTGCTGAGATCCCTCCCCTCCCCAAATCTGACACTCCCCAGGCTTTACACCACAAATCTCCAGGTATTTTCCAACCCAAAGCTGGCAACCCTGTCCACGGGCCCTGGAGAAAAATGTCCTGGGCCCTTGGTGGAAAGTGTTGTCTAGTCACAGTCGACTTCTGGTGACCCTGTGGGGTTTTCAGGGCAAACAACAGAGGGCATTTGCCATTGGCTGCCTCTGCTTAGTGACCCTTGGTGCTCTCCCAACCAAATAGGGATGCCAGCCTCCAGGTGGGACCTGGGGATCCCCTGGAATTACAGCTCATCTCCAGACTACAGAGATCAATTCCCCCAGAGAAAACTGCTGCTTTGGAGGGTGGACTCAATAGCATTATACCCTGCTACGGCATTATACTTTGCCCCGAACTCCATCCTCCCCAGACTCCACCCCCAAAGTCTCAAACTCAGAGCTGGCAACCCTAGATTTGGTGCAGACCAAACTGATTTTAAAGGGACAGCTAACAGGGACCACAGAAAAAACTGGCAGCCCAAATTGGTCCCTGCAGGGAAGGGCTGGTGCCTTCTTGTTTGGTTGGCATGCTTCTCTGAAGGATCTCCTGGCAGAAGCAGCGGCAGCAAAAGAAGGCTGGACCAGATGACCTTTTAGTTCACCCCAGCAGGGCTTCTTTGAGTGTTGGAGAATGGTGAGAAACAGTGAAATAACAGCAGTTCAGAGAGCCCCAGATTCTCTCCTGCGGGGACTTCAGCCAGCCTTCCTCTACAACAAAAGGTCTAATCTCCTTTGATCTCTCTGTCGAGCTGTGGTTGATGAACTGCTTTTTTTGGTTTTGCTTAGAGAGGCAGGCACAAAGTAGGTTTGAAACGCTGCCTTGGTTGGCCACAAGCTTGACAGTCAGCCTAATTGCAAGCTGCCATCAGTCTCCCTTTCCCCCCTCTGCAATACGGGGATTGGAACTCCTACCTCACAGGATCTTTGTGAGGGCTGCAACAAGGTGGCGCAAGTGAAATGATCATGCAGTTGCTCAGTTTTGAATTCATTATCTTGTTTGTTTTGAAGTGAAATCCAGGAAAGGGGGGAGGGTCCTCACCAACCCACAGAAACACACATGGAATAGAACTGGGGTCCCCAGTGTGGTACCTCTAGGCACCATGGCTTCCACTGACACCTTTCCTGGCACCCCCCAAGCTCTGGTGTAGTGGTTAAGTGTGCGGACTCTAATCTGGGAGAACCGGGTTGGATTCCCCACTCCTCTACTTGCAGCTGCTGGATGACCCTGGGCAAGCCATAGTTCTGACAAGAGGTGTCCTCTCAAGAGCAGTCCTCTCAAGAGCTCTCTCAGCCCCACCTACCTCACAGGGTGTCTGTTGTGGGGAGGGGAAGGGAAAGGAGTTTGTAAACTGTTCTGAGACTCCAAGTGAAAAGCGGGGTATAAATCCAATCTCTTCTTCTCTTCTTGTCCTTCTTTTAGAAAGTGGATGCGGCCAGGAGGGGCTTTTGCCCATCAAGGCTTCTGAATGGCTGTTTCCACCTCCAAAGAAGAAGTTGTATACTCTGCCCTTCACTACCCAAAGGAGTCTCAGAGCGGCTTACAAACTCCTTTCTCTTCCCCTCCCCCCAACATACACCCTGTGAGGCAGGTGGGGCTGAGAGAGCTCTGACAGAAACTGCTCTTTTTCAGGAACAGCTGTGCCAGAACTATGGCTTGCCCAAGGTCATCCAACAGGTGCAAGTGGAGGAGTAGGGAATCCCGGTTCTCCCAGATTAGAGTCCCACCATGCTATGTCAGAATTCCAAAGTTGCCAGCAGACTCAAAAAAGGGTTGGGACCCCTGCATTAGGCTATGACAGAGATTAGGGCATTTGGTCCTTTTATTCACTGATGGTTCCTCTTTTTTGGACTCTGCCTTGTTTAAGGAGAACTGGTGGCTTCTCTCATCAATTTGGATTGTGAGAATTTATAGAAATAGTGACAATCATTACTGGTTTTGTAATCAGCTGAATGCCAATGTGGGGGTATTATAACAAAGTCCTTTTGGGACTGGATAATTAGATCCAAGGAAGCTGTGGTGGCTCAAGTGGTTAAGACACTGAACTGCAGGCTGTGGAAGGTCAGTAGTTCAGCAGTTCAAGACCTGAGAGTGCCGCATGACGGGGTGAGCTCCCATCTCTAGTTCCAGCTCCTGCCAACCCAGCAGTTCGAAAGCAAGAAATTGCAAGTAGATAAATAGGTACCACTTCGGTGGGAAGGTAACAGCGTTCCGTGCACCTTGGTGTTTAGTCATGCCAGCCACATGACCACAGAAACGTCTTCGGACAGCGCTGGCTCTTCGGCTTAGAAACGGAGATGAGCACCGCAACCCTAGAGTCGGATTCGACTGGCTTTCGAGCAAGGGAACCTTTACCTTTACCTTTAATTAGATCCAAGTACGTGGCTTTTCGACTTCAGGAAATCTACTGAATTTGTTCTGCTTAACTGTATGGTGTTTATTCTAAGACAATACCAGACTATTGCATTAGACCTATTAACAGCAGCAAGGCTGGCTTTTGCCAAAGTCTGGAGGGGGAGGAGGAGGTTTTTATAACCCACTTTCCTCTACCTTAAGGAGTTTCAAAGTGACTTGCAATCACCTTCCCTTCCTTTCCCCACAACAGGCACCTTGTGAGGTAGATGGGGCTGAGAGAATTCGGAGAGAGAGAACTGTGACTGGCCCAAGGTCACTCACCCAGCATGCTTCATGGGGAGGAGGACTACGGAATCAAACCATGACACCATTCTGGCTCTCAGTTTAATCCATCAAAGAGTGATTGGATAAATAAAGGATATATATGTCACTGAAATTAACATTACTGCAAAAATCCCAAGATATTAAAAAAGTCACAAGAACTTGTAATCCTGTGATTTAAAGGCATGAATAATTAACTTATGTGATTTGTTATTGTAATAATATAAAATTATCCTTTTTTCCTTTTTATTAACTGTTAGGGCTCTTCTGTGATTTAATCCTATAATTAAAAACATATAAATAGAAAATAATAAAGTGGTCCCTTGAACTGTACCTTTTAATATCATTTTGATCTGTGGCAAATACCAATGGCGTTCTTGACCTCTATGCCATGAAAAGTTCCTGCTGCTTATTTCTGCATATTAAAACTTTACTAAAGGGAGAGGACATTTTTCGCCTGGCCAGTTGGCAACCATTTTTTAAAATACTCAGATCTGTTTTTATTACAAGGATTTATATCACATTGTTGGCTCCCGTCTGTCAGGTTTGAAATCAAGTAGATCCAGTCATTCTTGCACAAAGAAAGGTTTATTGGATTATCTTGCTAAAACCCACAGTAGGAGGTCATTGTCAGGAATGGGGGCGAAGCAAAGCAAGCTAACTTATAGTGTGATGCAATGAAGCGCCTAGCAAATGAAACTTGTGCACTCGCGCGGGAACTCCCAGCGGGAGAAATACTTCATGAACGGGAGACTACTCCCCCCTCCCCTTGCCTTCCCAGGACTGGAAAATTCTCAGCAAAACAAGAATAGTCCAAAGCCTACATTCAAGGCCACCGTGATAAGGAAAAGCGGCAGGGAAGAAGCTCCCACGTTTCTGCCTGCATAGCTACGCAAGCGCAAAGCGGGGTAGGGAACATAAAACAATGGATTCAGAGAGAAACATCAAAGGCATTTTCTGACATTCTGCCCTTCCCAAAATACCACCCACCCACCACTCAGGAAGGAGAGAATGAGGGGCCCCCAGGTTTATTAGGGTATCGAGTGTGAAATTCTTTCAGGTGATCAGGTGCATTGATATCGGATACTTTCACCCACTCCCTGTGTTGGGGCCCAAAGTGTACCCATTGAACAAGGTACAGGAGTTGTCCACGGAGAATCTTAGAGTCCAAAATGTCCGCAATTTCGTAGTGCTCCTCACCGTCAACCATCAAAGGGGGGGAGGTGCCGGAAGCTCAGCTTGCCATTTAGTCGGGGGTAATGCAGGTTTGAGGAGGCTGTAATGGAAAATTGGATGTATTGCTTTAAGAGATTTAGGCAAATCTAGTTGTACAGTTACTTGATTTATACATCTCAACACTTTGAAAGGACCAATATATTTCCAAGCAAGTTTCCGGGACTGTTGCGCTAGCCTTAGGTTCTTGGTTGACAGGTAGACCGAGTCTCCCGGTTGCAGTTTCCAGCCACCTGCCCTCTTTTTGTCTGCTTGCTTTTTGTACTGTGCCTTGGCCTCATTCAATGTCTCAACAATTAGGGGCCAAGAGTCCCGGAAAGTTTTACACCATGCTGAGGCTTTCCCAACAGTCTCACCGGGCTTCAAAAAGGGAAGAGGGGGCTGTCATAACCCATGGCAGCTTTGAAGGGAGACATTTTCGTTGAAGCGTGCCATGAGTTGTTGTACGCAAACTCCGCCAGTGGTAATAAATCTACCCAATTGTCTTGTTGATAGTTAGAGAAACATCTTAGGTATTGTTCTAAAGTCTGGTTTACTCTCTCCGTTTGCCCGTCGGTTTCAGGGTGATAGGCAGTACTGAGAGCACGTTCAATACCCATTAGAGTCATTAACTCTGACCACAACTTTGAAACAAATTGAACCCCCTGTCGGAGATTATCTTGAGTGGTAACGTATGTAGCCTGGCAATGTGTTGGAGGAAGGCTTTGGCCAAGACTTTGGCTGTTGGCAGACTGGGGAACGGTATAAAGTGAGCTTGCTTAGAGAATAAATCCACTACCACCCAAATGACCGTCATATGTCTAGAGGGGGAAGATCTGTGATAAAGTCCATAGAGATTACTTCCCAGGGTCGGCTCGGGGTGGGTAGAGGCTGTAAAAGACCTGGAGGTTTTCCCGGTCTGGCTTTGCAACGATTGCACGTCGGACAGGATTGTATATAAAGGGATAAATCCTGTTTCATTCGGGGCCACCAGAAGCCACGTTGCAGCAGTCGTAAGGATTTTACATATCCAAAGTGCCCCGCAGATTTTGAGTCATGGACTGTCTGCAACATCTGGGACCGGGTAGCTTCAGGGACAAAAATTTTATTTCCCCTGTACCAGCAGCCGTTCGGACCACATTTCACATCATCCCTGGCTTGTAACTCACTTGTTTCCTGTGTGGTGATGTCAGTGACAAATTGTTTTTCCCAGGTTAATGCCTGGATGGGATTCAATTGTGCTCGTTTGGTTTTACGGGTTACAACTGCACCAACCAATTGTTCAGGGGTGAACATAGACTCTCGTATTTCTGTCCTCTTACAGAGGTGTTGGGGAAGGCGGGAGAGAGCGTCTGCCAGATGATTGGCTTTACCTGGGAAATGGTGAAGGGTGAATTGAAATTTAGAGAAAAACTCAGCCCACCGGAATTGTTTTGCATTTAGATTCCGGGGTTTTCGCAGTACCTCAAGATTTTTGTGATCAGTCCAGATTTCAAAAGGTACTTGGGATCCTTCTAACCAGTGTCTCCAGGTGATCAATGCTAAACGTATAGACACTGCTTCTTTATCCCAAATGGGCCAAAATCTCTCTGTATCATTGAATTTTTTTGATACATAAGCAAGGGGTTGTAGTTGCCCCTGAACATTCTCTTGCAAAATCACCCCACCCATAGCGGTATCCGACGCGTCAACTTGGACCACAAACTTTTTTGTCTCATCGGGGTGTGCTAGTATGGGTTCAGACTTGAATAACTGTTTTAGTTGTTCAAACGCTTCCTGACACTGGGGGGTCCAGTTCAAAGGGGCCCCTGGCACAGAAGCCTTAGATCCCTTCCCCTTAGTCTTTAGCAGTTCCGTGAGGGGAAGGGCTACTTGGGCAAAGTGTGGCAGGAATTGACGGTAAAAATTGGCGAAACCGAGGAAACTTTGGAGCTGCCGCCTGGTTTTGGGGGCTCCCACATCAACACATCCTGGACCTTCTTTGGGTCCATTTCTAACCCTGCGGAGGATATGCGGTACCCCAAAAAGTCAATGCACTCCTGGTGAAATTCACATTTTGACAGTTTGACAAACAGTTTGTGTTCTAATAGCGTTTCCAATACTTTTCGCATAAGGGTAGTGTGAGATTCTTGATCCGGGGTATAGACCAAGATATCATCCAAATAAACAACCACCCCCTTGAATACTCCCGCACGGAGAGTTTGCCTTGTCTGAACGTGCGAAGGAAGGCTTCAGCTTTTTGGGCCGCCCCGGGTCCTCGAAACGGTTTCTCAAGGCCCACATGAAGTCATCTACATTCCCCAACTCCGCTGCCTCCAGATCATGAAGGGCTACATACCAACTAGTAGCACTCCCCCGGAACCTGGATGCGATAAACTTCACCTGTTGTTCTTCGTCTGGGAACACATAGCCCCATCTCTGCACAAATTTCCCTACTTGCAATATGAAAAAGGACACAGTCTCTGGATCTCCATCAAATGTGATCTCAAGCATGTCCTTGGGGTGGATTACTGGGGGGCCGGCGCCATGACCGGTACTGGGACTGGCTGCATGAGGGGTGCTGGAGCAGGGAGTTGAGGCGGAGGCAGAGCTGGCGGCTGGATAGGTCCTGGTTGCCCTGGCCCGGGTCCTGGTGCTGGGACGGCCAGTGGAGGTGGGACCAGTGCTGGCTGGCCTGGCCCTGGCCCCGGGGAACTGGTTGGCCCGGCCCTGGACCCGGGGGTGCTGGTTGGCCCGGCCCCGGGCCTGGGGGAGCAGGAGGTGGCCGTCCCGGTGGCAACGGTGGTGCCGGGGCTGGTACCGGTCTAGGTTGCGTCAGCGGATGAGCTCGAATTGCTTGGTCCATCATCTGTGGTAGGGATTGCATTAGTTTGCTCATGTCCCTTACCAGACGTCGGGTATCCTCTTGAATAGAGTCCATGCGGGCATCGGTATCCAAACCGGACCCAGTTCTGGGAGATCCTCGAGACAACCTCCCCTGGGGAAGTCCAAAACTACCTCTGGGATCCAAAAGGCTGTCCCGGCTCTGGCTTCCCGGCATAGTCCAGGTTGTCTGGGTAGTATCCAACAGGTTCTTAGTCCAATCGCGTGATCTGCGATAGGTCACCCCTTTATCCCAGGGTGTTGGGGCTCCCGGCACGTAGGTTCGTGGAACCGCTCCTCCTTGACTCTGCATTGGCCCGGCCGGGCTGTAGATTGGGAGAGTGTACGGAGCACCCATTGTGCCGATCGATGGCGGGGTAACCAACCCGGCTGCTGATTGTGGTGTTGGTGCTGCCGAAACTGTAGTTGTAGTCACCGGAACGACAGTGGTGGTCGGGACAGTGACCACTGGGGTTGCCACGGTAGTGACTGGGACCGTGGCTCCTGAAGTAGTAGTCACTGGAACTGCGCCCGTGGCTCCCGAAGTAGTAGTCACTGGAACTGCGCCCGTGGCTCCCGAAGTAGTAGTCACTGGGACTGTGCCCGTGGCTCCCCCCCAGCTCCGCTCATCGTGGTAGACGGCGGAAACTGACGGTGGGGGAATGATGGTGATTCCTGACAATTTCTGTCAGGTTTGAAATCAAGTAGATCCAGTCATTCTTGCACAAAGAAAGGTTTATTGGATTATCTTGCTAAAACCCACAGTAGGAGGTCATTGTCAGGAATGGGGGCGAAGCAAAGCAAGCTAACTTATAGTGTGATGCAATGAAGCGCCTAGCAAATGAAACTTGTGCACTCGCGCGGGAACTCCCAGCGGGAGAAATACTTCATGAATGGGAGACTACTCCCCCCTCCCCTTGCCTTCCCAGGACTGGAAAATTCTCAGCAAAACAAGAATAGTCCAAAGCCTACATTCAAGGCCACAGTGATAAGGAAAAGTGGCAGGGAAGAAGCTCCCACGTTTCTGCCTGCATAGCTACGCAAGCGCAAAGCGGGGTAGGGAACATAAAACAATGGATTCAGAGAGAAACATCAAAGGCATTTTCTGACACTGTCCACTTCCCTGTCCACAGAGGCAAGATTTTCCCTCCATTTTTCTTTTCCTTCTGTGACTGAGCCACTTGAGTAATGTGTTTTCTTCTTTCCTGAAGCACTCTGGCTGTCCCACTTGGTCATAGTATGATATTTTGGCTGCTGACTCAGCCCAGGAATGTGAGGGAAAGGTTGGGAATCAGGATTGCCCTTTAACTTAAACCACTGAAAATGGCACGTGAGGCATTTTGAAATTCAAAAATAACAAAAATATTTTATTTAATGTAGAGGGGAAAGGTCAGGTGAAATCGGGGGTTGAAATTTCTGAGGTAAAAGTAGTACATGTACAGACTTTAGTTCCTATGTTTCTGGCTAATGAGAGTTTCTTAAGCTATTCAGAATTACTTTAAATCTTTATGCTGAGAAGCTTTTGTTTCAGTGTTTTCCCCAAACACTCCAGTATACTTTCTTTGAGTATTCTCTGACTCTTTTGGTTTCCAGAAGGCTGAGGCACTCTTTCCAGTAGCCAAACCCCTTCTCTTGAAACACCACTATTTGTCTTGAGTTTTTAACTAACAAGGTTTCAACGGGCAGTTTCTAACCACAACAGACCAAGGATCTCTGCATTCTTCAGAGCTAACTCCTTGTTTGACTTGATAGGGAATTTTCTTCTCATTCTAGCTGGAATGGGAGTCTTTGTCTACTTCCCAAACTTCCTTGCCAACTTTCCTCCAATTCTTCTGTCTGTGTTAAACTGAGCTAAGGCTGAAATCAGTATCCAACTCAGTCAAGGTAGAAATCTGACTGGCTGCCCTCAAGTCTTTCTCTGCTCAGCTGATGCTAACCAATCAAATCTCTTGGAGCAGCCTGTCACTCAAGGCTCTCTGACTCTGTGAAGAATTAACCCATCACAGTTCTTTATCTGTTTACACAGCACTTCTAAGCTTTTAGAAGTGCAGACCGTCATATGTCCCACCCTTTGAGTTCATTGCTGCAGGGGAGGTTCTCACAAGCCTCTCCTGTGTAATGGGTGAAGCATGTGGGTGCGTGTTACCTTTTTGTTTACTTTCAAAAGTCAAATGTATTATACCATTATATACATTTACAATGTTTAAAATGCATAAACAATCTGTTCTAACATCCTCCATCCTTAGGTGGTTCTGGAGAGGGCATCCGCAGTGACATTCCCCTTCCCTGTTATGCACATAGGATTGCAGCTTTGAACACTGAGCTTTTCTGGTACCCCAATCACTTGGGCATAGAGTTGCCAGCTTGGGGGTTAGGAAATTCCTTGAGATTTTGGGGGTGGAGCCTGGGGAGGGCAAGGTTTGGGGAGAGGAGGGACCTCAGTGGGGGTATAATGTTATAGGGCCCACCCTCCGACTAGAGTTGGGCCACAGAAGGAGGAAAGAGGGAAGGAAAGAGAGAGAGTAGAGAGAAGGAAAGAGGGAAAGAAAAAGAAGGAAAGAAGGAGAAGGAAAGAAGGAGGGAAAGAAAGAGAGAGAAGGGAAGAAGGAGGGAAACAGGGAAAGGAGGAAAAAAGAGAAGAGAGGAAGGTGGGAAAGAGGAAAAGGAGAGAAGGAAAGGAGGGAATGAAAGAAATTCGGCGGCAATTCGGCCCCATTATATCCTATGGGCCATTGAAGTCAATGGTGAAAACATAGGGTATATTATGGGGGCTGGAGAGGAGGTGGTTTGAGGAAGAGGCTCCAAACTCACAGGGTAGCTGTTGAAGCCTCTTCCCAAGATACCCACCAAGTTTCAAGAACATTGGACAAGGGGTCCAATTCTATGGGCCTCCAAACAGGTTGCCCCCATCCCCTCCATTGTTCTCTATGGTGGGGAAAAAAGTTACTTTTTCCCCACGGTGCTGTTAATAGCTCTGGGGGGGAGGGGGTTTGAGGGAGAGGCTCCAAACTTTCAGGGTAGCTTCAGGAGCCTCTCCCCGCATGCACCCCCACGTCTTAAAGCAATTGGACCAATGGGCCTAATTCTATGGGCACCCAAATAGGTTACCCCCATTACCTCCATTGTTTCCAATGGGGAAACCCAGCCAGCAGCACTTAAAGCAGGCAAGCAGCCACCCAGCAGTCAGACTCTCCCAGAGAATCTCAGGGAAAGTGAACTGTCTTGGGAGGTGCTTGTTTACCATGAGAACAAGTGGCATACTCCAGAACAACTTGCACTGTGGCAGTGCAAAAAGCAAAAAGTGGGTGTGGCTGGATGACCACACTTCTGGTAACATGGGGTGTGTGGCCTAATATGCTAATGAGCTGTGCTGTTAGGGATATGGCCTAATATGCTAATGAGTTTCTGCTATTGGGTGTGGCCTATTTTGCTAATGAGCTCCTGTTGGGCTTTTTCTACAAAAAAAGCCCTGAGGAAATGTCATGTGTCCACTTGATAGGGAGAGTCCCCTGAACACAGGGGTGTATGATGTGTGGCAGCCAACCCTAATTTCGGTGTACAGAGGGCATGCAGTCATTCCAGTTCCTTATTCAAATCTCCTTTGAAATCCAGGCCTCTTGGTGGTACTCAAATAGAAGGTTGTAGTGCGAGAACCAATGTTTGGACCGGGGAATCACTGCGTGTCTTCTTGCACGGGACTGTCTCCAGAGTGTGGGGATGTATAATTTGGGGTGGTCCATAGATTGTTTTGGGGTGCAGTTTGGACCCAGTGTGTGCCTTTGCTATTGTCCTGGGGGCACTTCACTTTGGAGCAGCTGGCACAAGAACTGGGCTTTGGACCAGGAAACAGCATATGTTCTCTCGGAGAAGACAAATCCTGTGAATGTGGCAGTGTATGACATGTGGCAGCCAACCCTAATTTCTGTGTACAGAGTGCATGCAGTCGTCTCAGTTCCTTATTCAAGTCTTCTTTGAAATACAGGCTTCTTGGTGGCACTCCGAATCAAAGCTTGTGGTGCCAGAACCAGTGCTTAGACTGGGTCACTCTATGTCCCCTTACAGGGGACAGTCTCTTGAGTGTTGAGATGTGTCATTTGGGGTGGTCCAAAGATTGTTTTGGGGTGTAGCTTGGTTCCAGTGACAGCCTCTGTGATTGTCCTAGGGGCACCCTACTTTGGAGAAGCTGGCACAAGAACTGCACTTTGGACCAGGAAACACCATATGTCCTCTTGGAGAGGAGAGTCCCCTGAACATGGGGGTGTATAACGTGTGGTGATCCAACCTTAATTTCAGTGTACAGAGGGCATGCAGTCATTCCAGTTCCCTATTCAAATATTCTTTGAAACACAGGCCTCTTAGTGGCACTCCAAATAGAAGCTTGTGATGCCAGAACCCCTGTATATCTTCTTGCACCCCTGTATATCTTCTTGCAGGGGATGTATAATTTGGGGTGGTCTAAAGATTGTTTTGGGGTGCAGCTTGGACCCAGTGTGTCTCTTTGCTATTGTCCTGGGGGCAGCTGATACAAGAACTGGGCTTTGGACCAGGAAACAGCATATGTCCTCTCGGAGAGGAGAGTCCTGTGAATGTAGGAGTGTATGACGTGTTGCAGTCCAGCCCTAAAGAGGGGATGCAGTCGTTTCAGTTCCTTATTCAAATCTTCTTTGAAATACAGGCCTCTTGGTGGCACTCCAAATAGAAGCTTGTGGTGTCAAAACTAGAGTTGCCAGGTCTGGGTGGGAAAATACCTGGAGACTTTGGGGTAGATCCAGGAGAGGGGAGGGGCCTCAGCATGGTACAATGCCATAGAATCCACCCTTCAAAGCAGCCATTTTCTCCAGGGGAGCTGATCTCTGTCAGCTGGAGATCAGTCATAAAAGCGGGAGATGTCCAGGCCCCACCTGGAGGCTGGCAACCCTAGCCAGAACTAGTGTTTGGACTAGGCTGTATGTCCTCTTGCAGGGGACAGTGTCCAGAGTGTGAGGGATATGTCATTTTGGGCGGTCCAAAGATTGTTTTGGGGTGAAGCCTTGCCCCAATGTCTGCCTGTGTGATTGTCCTGGGGGCACCCCACTTTGGAGCAGCTGGCACAAGAACTGGGCTTTGGACCAGGGAACAGCATATATCCTCTTGAAGGGGATAGTCCTCTGAACTTGGGTGTGTGTGACATGTGGTGGTCCAAACCTTATTTTGGGGGTGCGGAATGCATGCAGTCATTCCAGTTCCAGTTCCTTATTCAAATCTTCCTTGAAATAAAGGCTTCTTGGTGGCACTCAAAGTAGAAGCTTGTGTTACCAGAACCAGTGTTTGGACTAGGCACCACTGTATGTCCTTTTGCAGGGGACAGTCTCTGGAGTGTGGGGATGTGTCATTTGTGGTGTTCCAAAGATTGTTTTGGGGTGCAGACTGGCCCCAATGTCTGCCTGTGTGATTGTCCTGGGGACACCCCACTTTGGAGCAGCGGGCATAAGAACTAGTCTTTGGACCAGGAAACAGCATGTCCCTCGAAGGGGAGAGTCCATTGAATGTGGAAGTGTAGGATTCATGGTGGTCCAAACCTTATTTTGGGGTTCAGAGCTTTCAAACTGTCCTCAGTGTTTTTGGTTGAATTCATGAATAAGTCACAAAATAAGGAATGAATAAGGAACTGGGAACCAGCTTCAGCCTCTTCAAGCAAACTGAGCCGGATACCTTCATTGACTATAATATTAAAACTAGTAATCATTTTTTGCCTCTAACAGGTGATTCTCTTTTCTTAGAGGCAAATGAATCACACATCAGTTCTTCAACTCCACCGCTTATTCCTAATCCTATACTGACTAAGCATAATTCCATGTTGTCCTCTCCTGACCAACTCACTGAGGAAAAGGCCTTGTAGAAGGATGCCTTTCAGATTCTTGCCTCTCAGACATTTCTAATTGCTGAGGCCCTAGGAAAAATTTATGATAAAACCAGTGCCTTCTACCAGGCCCTCTCTATCAAGTTGGGGGTGGTGGTTATACTTTATCTCAAGTTCTATCTGGAACCCACTCCTGTACTCAAAACAAATTTAGAAAAAGGCTACGAAATACCACCAAGGAAGCCTACAGGAACCT
Organism: Gekko gecko; assembly: GCA_029375565.1. Taxonomy (NCBI): domain Eukaryota; kingdom Metazoa; phylum Chordata; class Lepidosauria; order Squamata; family Gekkonidae; genus Gekko; species Gekko gecko. Next base: position 312,406,737 of record JAPDNY010000001.1, on the reverse strand, counting down.
CTCTGATGCTAGAACCTTGTGAAATATCACTGTCCATATGCCCCTTTTGAGGGAGAATTACTGACTGGACAAGAAAATGGTGCATTAAGGAGAATTTGGCTTATCTTTTTGATTGCTCTCCCAGAGATGCCGATCTGAAATTTTTTGAGGTCCTTCCTGCCCCTATTAGAGAAAACTGGCTTACACTTGTGTTCTATTCCCACCCATGTTCCTGTATTGATTATAAACAAACAGTGGTGTGGTGGTTTGCTTCACATGGAATTATTCCTAAAAGATGTGTCCGTTCTCCTGCACCAACACCACTTTTCTCCATTAAACCCTACTTTAAGAAACCTGAGGCAAATCTCCTACAACTAACAAGAGGGAATAAAATCACCCTTGGCATAATATACAACCTTTAATTGATCTTTCCCCAGTTAAAAAAATGATTCATGTCCAAGCTTGATCCCAACAGCTAGGAATTTAGGCATGAATAATAAGGAACTACCTGTGATCCCCCCAAAAAACTACCATTTTCAAGCTTATTAAAAGATGAGCCCTTGGTTAGGGCAAACTCCAGCCTAATGCAGACTTTTTGCGTCTTGCCAAACATGGAATGGATTAGCATCATCGACAGGCTAGAGAATCTTAAAGAAAATTTGATGCTGATTACCAAGAACCAGGCCACTGATGGTATGGGCAGTTCAGTTCACCTCATTCCTATAGAGAAAAATACTAACAACAATTTGTTAAAAGTGGAAACCCGGCCCCAATCTAACTCTATGAGGGAGACTAATTCATGCCCAGCTAAAAATTCCTCCTGTGAAATGTTTTGACATAAAGAGTTATCCACATGTGCTTTGTCTGGAAAGACAGTGGGAACTCACCCTGTTCCCCTGGAAACCACCATCATAATTCACTCCATTAATTCTAGTGTTGATTGAATGACCCAGCCCTTGGCTTGATTGTCTCCTTCCTCAAGAATGTTAAGCTGGAATGTGATAGGCTGGTCTTCCAAAGTTTTCTGTGAGGACACCAGGACGTTCTTATCTGCTTTTAATATCATATTTATCCAGGAAACCTGAATGGTGGAGGAGATGGCTGGCTATTCAGCTTTCTTTCAGAGTGCATCAAAAGACTGTCCTTGAGGAGGGCTAGCATGTCTAATCTCTACGGCATTGCCCATCCATGATTCTGATATTATTATGGCATAGGATTTTGTTTTAGTAGTTAAACTAACACTGGGGTCTCGTTCTGTAATTTTATTCACAGTATATATGCCACTTGCAACTTAACATGAATTGAATGATAACTGGGGCCTTGCTGGATGAAATATTCCATAAAACTAAAAGCAACTTCCCAAACTGCTCACTCCTCGTAGTGGGTGATTTTAATGCAAGAATAGGGGCTGATGATGATCATGTAACTCCAAAACTGTAATGTCCTAACAATGAAAATTTCCTTAGTCCCTGGTGGTTTTGTTAGTAATTGAAAGATGTTGTGGTAAGTGCCAAATGGCTTGAGGTTGGCCACTTTTGCTATCCAAAGGGATTTAGTAATTTTGAATGGCCACCAGATAATCGATCCAGGTGGGGATAATAACTTCTTGGGCTTCAAGGGAGCCAGTGTCATAGATTATTTCGTTATTTCTTCTGATCTCGGATCAATGGCCAGCTTCCCGGGAGTTTCATCCTCTTGGGCAGGGCTATTTTGGGGCAGGAACGCACAGGAACGGAGTTCCGGCTGGCTTCAGAGTTGGCCACACCCACTGCAGCCAAAACCTCTGTGTGCGTGGCTACAGAGGGAAGGCCTGGAGAGCAAACCCCCTGACGACTCCGAGTCGGGTGGGCCAGGGCCCCCCCCTGGAAGGATCGGGGAGGCATTTAAATGCCTCCCTGTGCCTTCCCGGTCTGTCCAAGGGCCGTCTTGCCTGGACAAGCCAAGGGAAGGCAAGGGGTGTGGCCTAATATGCTAATGAGCTGTGCTGTCAGAGGTGTGACCTAATATGCTAATGAGTTTCTGCTGTTGGGTGTGGCCTATTATGCTAATGAGTTCCTGCTGGGCTTTTTCTACAAAAAAAAGCCCTGCTCTTGGGGCAGTGATCATCTCTCTATTGTTTGCCTTACGCCAGACTCGGTGCAATCAGGCAAGACTGTACGTCCCAGAATCAGAACTCCCTATATCGCATCTGCTGGAATGACAATGCTGCTCACTTGACCCAAGATATGATGGCCTCCCCAGAAGTGTTACCTTTAAGGAGATCATTACTTGGGTCTGATGTGGCTAGGAGCTCTCTCACCATCTCCTATAGGCTATTATCCCTTTTCAAGCTCTTGCACTCTAAAATTATGCCTTGATAATGCTCCTTTTATGAGGCCCCTGGTTCCCAAGAATTCTAGTACATGGTTTGATAAAGAGTGCAGACTTATCAAAACAGAACTACAGTGGAAACATAGGGAGTTAAAGAGCAATAATACCTTACTTGCTCCGAGGGGATTCTTCTCTCTTAAGAGATACTATAGAGACCTAGTAAAGCACAACAAGAAGGAGAAATGTAGAAACTGGGGACATATAATTTTGGCTGTAAGAACTAACAGCTCACCATTTTGGGCAATTATTAGTATGGGCAGAGATCCTAGCTCCACTGTTTTTGCAAATAAACATGTCTGGGGTCCTCCCAAATCTCTGGAGGCACACAATAATAGCTGTACCTTCAGGAAGGGTCAGCACTTGGACACAAGCTGCTATTGTCCAATCAGTTCATTATCTTCCTTGGGCAAATTATACTCTTATTTATTCATGTATACATTATTTTATTCGATTATACCCTGCCTTCCCCACCAGGGCAGGCTCAGGGCTCATATTTGCTAGATGCCTTAACTGATTGGCTTGAACAGGGTGATATTCTGGGCCAGGGGCAGATAGAGTTCGGGAGGGGTAATTCAACCTTGAATCACTGTCTAGTTATATATCATCTGATAGAAAAATACACCAATATCCCAAATGGCACCCTTTACGTAGGATTTATTGATCTGAAAGGGGCTTATGATACCATCCCTAGAACAAGACTCTGGGAAAAAGCTGCAACACACTATAATTGATAAAAGTCTGCTACGGCTAATGCAGCAACTTCATGCAGACCGTAAAGCTCAGATCTGCTGTAGCTATGGCGGCAAGCTGACTGAGCCATTTAACCTCAATAAAAGGGCTAGGTAGGGCTGCCTTGTGGCCCCTTTTTGATTCAACCTATATATAAATGATCTCTTGCTTTAATGAGCTTTGTCATCCACCCCATTTGGCCAGCTGCAATATTCCAGTTCAGCTTTACACTGAAGGCACTACTCTGGTTTCTCAGACAAGAGTTGGTCCGCAGAGATCATTAAAGTTTTTCTTGTAATATTGTATTAAGGAAGGCCTGAAAATAAATTACCAAAAAACGAAAGTAGTGGTTTTCTTCAAAAAAAGGAATCCTTCAGTGTTCAGATGGACTCTGAATGGGGAAGAAATTCAGCAAGTGAAGAAGTTTTCATATTTGGGTATTTTTTTATACATCATACCTAAACTGGGAACCTCATCAGTCACTGCTAAGGAGAATGGCAAAAACCTGTGCCGACAGCATACTAAACTTTTTTTTGAAATGGTGGTGGGAACTATGTTCCAGGTGCTGTTCAAGTCTTTAACTTAAAAGTCATTCCTATTATCCTTTACGGAGTAGCCATAAGGATTGTCTCAGTAAATGAAAACACTGACCATCTTCTTTTATATTTTCTGGGAAAATTATTAAACATCCCTCGCTGTGTGTTCGGTGTGGCTCTCCATTCAGAACTTGGCCAACCTTCCCTTGAGTCAAGGGCTTGCTTACAAGTGTTTAGACTGTTCATCAAGTCATACTTGAGCAGCAAGGGCTACCTGGCCCTCCTGAAATAAGACTCTTATAGGTCAATGTGCTGGCTCTTGATATTAACCTGGACACTGTTTAGGACCTGGGTTTTCATGCAGCATTTCCTTTGGGGAGAAATCGCGTAAAATCAATCAATCACCAGAGCTCTGCCTTTAGAGCACGCTGCACCTGTTCATCCCATTTTTTTTGGTATTCCACCTTCAAAACCTCTTCCCTCCTATAGCTATCTGTTCATCTTCCCAAAGTCTGTTAAGGGCATTCATTCTGGCCAGACTAAATACTCACTCTTTGGCAGTTATGAGGGGTAGGTTCATGTGTTTACCTTATTCAGAACGAATCTGCCCCGTCCCTTAGGTAAAGTCAACACAAGAGCACATATCCTTCTGGAGTGTCCTTTGTACACTAATCTCAGGAGGCATTATATTTTACTGTGTTTGCTGCGGACATATATTCCTATGACGTAGTTACCTTTTTACTTCCTGGCACGGATCCAGAAAGAACTCTAACAGTTACAATTTTTTTTTTACTCCTTTTGCCTATTGAATGATAAGTGATGAACAACTATCCACTATTCAAGATTGATGTACCATAGAGCTTTTACTGGATAAAAGGAAAAAGAAAGAAAGGTGGACTCTATGGCATTCTACCCCATTGAAGTTCCTCCCCTCAACAATTCCTGCCCTCCTCAGGCTCCGCCCCCAGAATCTCCAGGCATTTCCCAGACTGGAGCTGGCAAGCCTAACTATGGCATCATACCCACCTGAGGTCCCTCCTCTCCCAGGCTTTCCCACTAAATCTCCAAGAATTTCCAAACCCAGACTTGGCAATCCTAAGGAACTGTGCTCCAAAATTACCCAGCTCTAGCTGCCCCAAGATTTCCCTCAGGGTTGCCACCCTCCAGGTAGCACCTGGAGACCTCCTGCTATTACAAGTGATCTCCAGATGGCCAAGATCAGTCCCCCTGGAGAAAACGGCTGCTTCGGAGGGTAGACTCTATGGTACTGTACCCTGCTGAGATCCCTCCCATTTCCAAACCCCGCCCTCCCCAGGCTCCACCCCCAAAATCTCCAGGTATTTCCCCACCCAGAGCTGGCAACCTCCAAACCTGAGAGATCCCCCCCATTCATTTATTTATTTGTTGTTGCTATCCTTTGGCAATCCAGCAAACAAACCTCCTTTGAGTTACTGTGATGGTAAGGGACAGCTTAAGGCAAGATAGTTACTTAAGGACTGTGACCTGTTGGAAAATATTTCTTTAGTGGCTTTACTAAGACACTTTGAAACCTGCTTTTCTCCACACAAGGCTTGTTCTGTAGACACAAAGCAGCACAATAACTGTTCTCAGTCATTTATACATTTGGGATGCTGAGGGTTGTAAATGCACCGTCTCTACCGACTTGTGAATATTTCTTCTTGTTTGAAGTGGGAAAATGGCTGATTTCTCCACCCCCCCCCCTTAATTCCTTTAAAGCTCCACCTGGAAATGCAGCAACACAGCTTGTGGGGAGGGCTGCCTCCAGGCAAATTCATCTGGGTATCTCTAAGCCCCACCTTCCTCACTCAGCTGGGCTGGGCCTTCCTCTAGCTGCTCAGGTGAGAATTAAGCTCAGGTGTGTGAGGGAAGGCTGAAAGACGTTTCCTGCTAGAGAGAGAGAGAGAATAAGAAAGAGAGAATTTAAGCCTCCAGGAGATTCAGCATTTTGGTGAGTGTGTGTTTTAAGTGTAATTTAGTGCTTTTAAAGGGATTTTGGGTTGCTTGTGACAAGAAATCCACAAGAACTGGTAGGAGGACTCCTTTTCTCAAGACCAAACAAGGTTCTGAAGAAGAGTTCTACTGAACTCCAAGCTAGGGAAGCCAGCCTCCAGGCAGGACCTGGGATCCCCTGGAATTACAGCTCATCTCCAGACTCCAGAGATCAGTTCACATGGAGAAAATGGATGCTTTGGAGGGTGGACCTTATGACATTCCACCCCACTGAGGTCCCTGTCCTCCCCAGGCTCCATCCCCACATCTCCAGGAGTTTTCCCAACCTGGAACTGGCAACCCTATAGCAGCCCCTCATTCCCTGACAGTGGGGACCTAGTGGCAACCTGACTCTTTGAAAGTCAGTCCTAATTTGTTTTTTAAGAGAGTCCTTAAATTGTAGCTTGGGTTTGTAGACTTGAGCAGATTTATGCCTGGTGAGGCCTTTGTGTGAAAAAAGGATTATGTAGTTTTGAATCATCTTTCCTTTGAGACTCTCTTTCCTGTTCTTTTGAGTTTATTTCTTATCACACAAGGCTGCATTTGCTCCCCCCATTTTTGTAGAAGAGACGTTGTAGAAAACACTAATAAAAGAGTCCAGTAGCACCTTAAAGACTAACAAAATTTGTTGTGGGATATTAGCTTTCGTGAGTCACCACACACTTCTTCATGATTTATTCTTCAGAAGAGAAGTTGTGTAGCATTTCCACAGAAGCACAGCTGTGGTTAAGTGAGAAAACAGAACCTTTGTTGGATAGACGACTGCTGGGTTGCTTCCAGGAGAAGGGCTGAGGTAGGGCTGCCGGGCCCCAGCCCTGCAGCTTTGGAGCCAAACTGCACCTGAGGGATGAGGTACAAAGGTCTGGCAAGCCTCTGAGGGAATCACAGAAATCCCTGGGACGATCACAGAAATCTCTGGAGACCTCCTAAATACACATGAATGAATACACATGAAATTGCCTTATACTGAATCAGATTGTTGGTCCATCAAAGTGAGTATTGTCCTCTCAGACTGGCAGTGGCTCTCAGGCAAAGGTCTTTCACATCACCTGCTGCCTGGTCTTTTCAACTGGAGGTGCTGGGGATTGAACCTGGGACCTTCTGCATGCCAGGCAGAGGCTCTGCCACTGAGACACAGCCCTCTTCTTTGCAGTAACGGAGGTACAAGTCACGCTAGAATGACCGATTTTTAAAAGTGGTTCTTTTCGCTATCTCTCTTGTCAGTTTGGTTTGTGAGTTGCTGTTTCTCTTCAGGCCATGTAAAGCTTCAGTGGTAATTTTCCACTCATTTAAAAAATGCTATTGAACCTGGGATCTGAATCTTGGTGATCAAGGCCATTTGCCTGTAGGGATCCCAGGGACAAATAGAGAGAGAGTGTGTGTGTGAGAGAGAGTCTGTGCGAGAACAAGAAAGGTTTTAAATATGGCTGATAGGAACACAAATAATGCTTAGCAATGCAGTCACATAGAACTATCAAGTTGTTATCTTGTGTTAATTCTTACAACAGCTCTGTCAGATAGGCAGGGCTGTCAATGGATTGGAAGAAAAATGTCATGTCTGCATAACAGAAGATTATTGTGTGGAAAGCTTTTTCATGGCACAGGGATTGTGAGGCAGAGATGTTCTGCCAGGCTTTTGGTTGAGGACAGTGACGGCATAATTCTGTGATCTGGTACCCTCGTATACCCTTCTTATCCCCTGTGTCTCCCCCCCCCCATCTTTTACAAGTCTCTTCTGGGAAGTCTGAAATTTGCCATACCAGGAATTCTGTTAGCCATTTTAGAACTGATAATTTTTTTTTAATTATTAAGGACTGTTGTTTTTCTTGTTGGTTTAATTTTTTTTAACTTGTATGTCCCTGTTGTAAGCCACCTTGAGCCCTGCCAGTGGGGGAAGGCAGCCTAGAAATCTAATTAATAACTAAATATAAATACATAAATAGCATCTGGGTAAATATCCCAGTTTGGTGTAGTGGTTAAGTGCGTGGACTCTAATCTGGGGGAACTGGGTTTGATTCCCCACTCCTCCACTTGCACCTGCTGGATGACCTTGGGCAAGCCATAGTTCTGGCATAGCTGGTCTTGAAAAAGAGCAGTTTCTGTCAAGAGCTCTCTCAGCCCCACCTACCTCACAGGGGGTGTCTGTTGTGGGGAGGGGAAGGGAAGGGAAAGGAGTTTGTAAACTGCTCTGAGACACCTTTGGATAGTGAAGGGCAGGGTATAAATCCAATCTCTTCTTCTTCTTAAGCCTATGTGAAAGTGACAGGATATTTTTTTCTCCAGGCCTGTTGGCAATTACTATACACAGAGTTGGGGGGGGCGGCAGAGTTTGCTCACTTGATGAATCTCCCAAGACATGACAGAGATTTGAACTGGCATCTGCTTGGTTCCTTAACTCCAGGTTTGCATAATTTATCTTACACTTTGGCATCTGGTTTTATTCTGGTTTTCTCATTGAGGGGTAGCTGCATTATGCAGGGCACTTTAGTTCTGCTTCCTCATACTGGAAATATTGATAGAATCAAAATGTAGGAAGCAATGTTCCCTCTAAGCTGTGGAGTCTTGTGAGCAAAAGTTCCACCTTGTGAGCTACTGGCATTAAAGTTGTGAGCGAGTGATTTGGCTACTGCACAGGGCTATTTTGGGGCAGGAACGCACAGGAACGGAGTTCCGGCTGGCTCCTGAGTTGGCCACACCCAGCAGGAACTCATTAGCATAATAGGCCACACCCAACAGCAGAAACTCATTAGGACTGGCTACATTTGGGGTGTGTGGCCTAACATGCAAAGGAGTTCCTGCTACAAAAAAAGCCCTGGGTTTTGACAACAAATAAGGTAAACAGAATATGAAGCAAAAGGTGGCCGTGGCTGGATGAGCACACTTCTGGTAACATAGGCTGTGTGGCCTAATATGCTAATGAGTTTCTGCTGTTGGGTGTGGCCTATTATGCTAATGAGTTCCTGCTGGACTTTTTCTACAAAAAAAAGCCCTGCTACTGCATAAACTAGTTTGCTCTGGAGCCACCCTTCCTGAGCTAAGACAAAAATGTGTGAGCCGGAGGCTAAAAAACTGTGAGCTAACTTACAGTAGGTTAGAGGGGACACTGGTTGGAAGGTGCCTAAAGACCATCCAGTTCAAACCCCTGCCAATGCTCCCTCTAAGCTGTGGAGTCTTGTGAGCAAAAATTCTACTTTGTGAGCTACTGGAATTAAAGTTGTGAGTGAGTGATTTGGCTACTGCATAAACTAGTTTGCTCTGGAGGCATCCTTCCTGAGCTAAGATAAAAATGTGTGAGCCAGAGGCTAAAAAACTGTGAGCTAGCTCACACTAACTCAGCTTAGAGGGAACACTGCCCCTTGTGCCATTCAGGGTGACCTAAAGGCCCCCTGACAAATAATTGTCCAGTCTCTACTTAAATGCCTTTAAGGAGGAGTAAGGCCCGATCTGCATCTAGCATTTGCTCTGCTCTCTTACCAAACCCACACTGGAACAGAAATCCCCATCTACATTGCATGCCACTTTCACTTTGATTGAGTGTCGCATTTTATGGCAGTGTCCAGACTGCATGCTGCTTTCACTTCGTTTGACCTCTGGTTTAATGGTGGCTGTCTGCATAGATTTATGGCTTTTTAATGGCCATTTGGGGGTGACTCTGCAGTCACTACAGTGTTGGCCCGGGATGGTTGAATGTGGTTTTGAACTGCATCTTTTTCTGTTCCAGTGTGGTTTGGTAAAACAACTGAGCAAATCCTAAATGCAGACTGGCAGATTGGCCTTAAACCACAATATCCCTGGGCAACCAGTTCCACCACTGGATTACCCTAATTGTTAAAAAGTTTGGTGTAGCGGTTAATATGGGAGAACCAGTTTTGATTCCCCACTCCTACACTTGCACCTGCTGGATGACCTTGGGCAAGCCATAGTTCTGGCACAGCTGTTCTTGAAAAAGAGCAGGTTCTGTCAGAGCTCTGTCAGCCCCACCTACCTCACAGGGTGTCTGTTGTGGGGAGGGGAAGGGAAAGGAGTTTGAAAGCTGCTCTGAGACTCCTTTGGGTAGTGAAGGAGGGGTATAAATCCAATCTCTTCCCTAATATCTGCTGATACCTCCCCCCCTGTAATTTAAATCCATTATTCAGGAGCACTCTTGGCTAGAATTTCACTAGGATTTTTCACCTCCCCATGTCAATCTTTTGAGCTGATCTTGGCAGCCCTAAAAAGTTAGAAACTAGCAAGATAGACTTCTGATTCAGTGAAGATGACTTTGAGAAGGCTTTCCACAACTCCGGGAGGGTGGCTGAATCGATGGCTATTAGCTCAATAGAGCCTTCACATGCAGTGTACCTTTAATGTGGCATGTAAAATTTCACAGATTTTTATTATGGCATCAGCTTTTGTGGACTAGGATACACTTTGCCAGGTATGTGAAGTTGGCAGGTGTGTGTATGTATGATAATACATTATGAATGCATACACATATAAACGCGAGGAAAAAGGGGTAAGCAAGGAGATCAAAAATTCCAGAGGTGTAGCTGTGTTTGTCTCTTGCAGCAGCAACAAATGAGAAAAGCTAATCAACAGCTATAAGCCATGGTGGCTTAAACAGCGTCTAAGTATGAAGGCAGTAGGGTTTCTGTCCTCCTGGTGGGATATTAAAACAATGCAAAAGGGAAACACAGTGTAATAGCTACGTACCAAACAAAATCACTGTGGACATGGCTTACCAGAAAACTATTATCCAATAAAATCAGATTCTTGTCAGAGTCCCACAGCAATCAGTTTCCAACAACTTTCATCCAAAAGAGTAAAGCTTATTGAGTACAATAAAGGCAGGTCTTCTGTGCATACATTCTGTGTTAGAACTACCAGAAACGCGCCAGTGGGGAGTTATACATAATTCAGAGGGGGCCCCCTGCTGACCCAGGTCCAATCAGGGCATCAGCAAAAGCCCGTCTAAGCTAACGGGTCGATATTCCCAGGGGAAATCCTAACAAGGTACCAAGGTCGCTAGCGGAGACTACATAGATAAGAAGAGCATAAGAAGAAACCAGACTTAAAATTCCAGGACAGCAGCAGACTAACATCCCCCCCTCCTACCAGCCATGGCAGCAATGCCAGAGGCTCAGCTGACAGTTTTTGTATATAATTTTGTAACAATTGTACTAGATGTTGTTATTTATAAAATATTTTGTGCAACTCTGTTATCAGTTATTCACCATAAACACCGAATCACAATTGAAGAACAATGTATAAATGCTAGACAAAAGCCAGCTGCATTTCTTACAGTCTAAAATCAAATCTTCCAGCTGCAGCCGGGAGTCCTCCTGGTATCACATCTGATCTCCTGACTACAGAGATCAGTTCCCCTGGAGAAAACGACAGCATCGAAGGTTGTGCTGTACTGAATCATATAGCCACGGAGCTCCTAGGAGCCAGCCTAGTGTTGTGGTTAAGAGCAGGGGACTCTAATCTGGAGAACTGGATCTGATTCCCCACTCCTCCTTCCCAGGAAGTCTGCTGGGCCAGTCACAATTCTCTCTGAACTCCCTCACAGGGTGCCTGTTGTGGGGAGAGAAAACAAAGCAAACAATCCCTCTTTTTATTCACCTACCCTGTTTTGGACATTAAAATATGGACTCTGGTTGGCAAGAAGGTTCTGGAAACTTCCGTTAGCTATAAAGAACTCACTGATACCATTAAACTGTTTGCCTTCTAGGAAGGCTTGCTGCAGCTTTGGGCTTCAAAGAAAAAAATGGAAGAATTTATTATTTCCTCTCTGCCCCGAGACCGTGTAAGCAGACAGAAGTGGTTGGTGGCCATGTCAGTCCCTTAGGAGAGAAAAAAAAAAATCGACAAACGGCAGCGGTTAATTATTAGGGCCAATATGACATCTTAAAGACCTGAGCAGACTTCAAAACAATAGTTCTGTTGAATGCAAAATCTCTCTGACTGTTTTGTGACATTTTAGTTGGTACTGATAAAGGAATTACACCACTTTTTCTTGTGGGATTTCTCTACCCTATAATGACTCTGTGTTTCCATTGTGCCCAAGTCTCCACATGTTTGGGTTTCCAACCTCCAGGTGGCATCTGGAGATCTCCTGCTAATACAACTGATTTTCAGGCAACAGAGGTCCGTTCACCTGGAGAGAATGGCTGTTTTGGAAGGTGCACTCTGTGGCATTATACCCCATTGGAATACCTCCCCCTCCATCCCTGCCCTCCTCAGGCTCCATCCCCAAAATCTCCAGGTATTTTCTAAGCTGAAGCTGGCAACCCCACCACATGTTACACAGCACACTCCTATTTGGGCCTACTCAAAAGCAAGTCTAATTCCTTTCAGTGCTTCTTACTTTCCGATAAGTGTGCAAAGGACTGCACATTCGGTGGTAGAAAATGCCAGCAAGTTGCAGCAAGTTTACGGCAATCCTGATAGGTTTTCAAGATAACGGCAGTGGTGGTTTCCTATTGCCTGCCATCCCTAGACTTCTGTGGTGGTCTCCCATCCAAGTAACTAACTAGGGTTGACCCTGCTTGAACTTCTGTGATCTGACAAGAGCGGCTTAGTTTGGGTCATCCAGGGCAGGGCAGGACTGCATATTTAACCGCTACAAATCACCAGCATTCAGAAATATGCAGCTGTAGTCCATGGACGTTTCTGCTTGAAGGGGCCCCGACCTTTTGGGAACGGAGAGTGGGTGCCACTCAAAATGGCTGCCGTGGCTGCACTGAAAGTTCCACAAAATGCTGGAAAGTTCCACCCCAAGCATCCTTCTATAAAGGGGACGGCTGAATGGGTGCTCCTTGTTGACACAAAGGTGATTCCTCCAGGGCTCCTCTGAAGCACTTCCTGAGCCCATGAGGTGGAAGAAAGCCAGGATTGGCGGTCGGCTTTTTTAAGTGGGGGGGAGCTAGTAGGTGGCAGAAAACTCATTAGCTTTCTTCAGTAAATAACATTCACCAAATTGTCCCTTCGTAGGCAGCTTAAGGGAGGTTCTCCCCTATCTACCTAATTATGAAAAAAACTGTATAGAAAACGCCTGAAAAAATCCAGTCTGAGCCAAGAGGAATTATGGGTAGGCCCAGTGGCTGTGGAGTGTGCCATGTGGCCCTGGGTGTGTGTGCAGATTAGCCCCCCCTATCAATATTCCTACTCTGAAACAAGCTTTCATTCTTTAAAGGACAATGGTGGTGTCCCTAATTTTAAAAGCCTGTTGTTGTTGTTTAAAAAAATGTTGTCCAGAAGAGATGGCCCAGGTTGCCAGCTCTGGGTTGGGAAATATCTGGAGATTTGGGAGATGGAGCCTGGGGAGGGTGTGGTCTGGAGAGGGGAAGGGCCTCAGAGGGGTATATTTCCACGGAGTCCACCCTCCTAAGTAGCCATTTTCTCCAGGGGAATTGATCTTGATCGTCTGGAGGTCAAATATAATAGCGGGAGATCTCCAGGGGGTCCACCTGGAGGATGGTGTAAGCCAAATGGCTTGTTCCCCTGGTGTGCCATATTGTCCAGGAAAAACACAACAGGGGGATTCCTTCCAGGTGGAACAAAGCTTTATTAATAAAGGAAACCCCAGCGGAAAATAGCCAAGAGGTCATGGTGTTTGCTTTTATAGTAGGCAACAAACAATTCTTTTTGAGCATGCATATTACAACTTTGACAGCCTAGTGACGTTTCTCACCCTTGTTCCAGACTTCTCACAACCTGCAATTGTTCTCTTATCTATCCCTATGTTACTCAGAATAACTACTACAAGACGATGGCTTCAGTTTTCTAGCATGTTTCCATCCACAGAACCATTCTATCCCCACATGCCTCCTAGTCTAGTTATGTGTCAGCAAGCCAGCAGATAAGCTTTTCGGTTGTAAAATGCACAGACTGTTTGTTTTCGTGCTCCAGTGCCTCCCTTCTCAGGAATGTCCCTGTCTGCTGCATTTCAAGAAACAATGTCAGAGGTAGGGTTGCCAGGTCTTACCTGGCTGCTGGCGGGGGGCTCCAGGGTCAATCCCGGGGTCTTCTGATGCGCCTTGATGATTTCACCTAGAAGTGACATCACCAGCAGTCAGGGGGCTGGTGCTCTAGTTTTTGGGCAAAACTCTATGATTTGAGCCCAATTTTACCACAGAGTTTTGCCCAAAAACTAGAGCGTCATCTACAACATGATGACATCACTTCCAGGTGACACCATTACACTGCATATGGGGGCATTTGTAGGCGGGGTTTCCCCCTGCCAGCCAGCTGGCTGGTAGCGGAAAGGGGCCTGCAAAATCAGGGGAACCCCTGCCCAGTTCAGGGGCCTGGCAACCCTTATCAGAGGCTGCAATAGCTTTAAAATCAAAATGCCATTAGTGTTGCTCATCACTGGCAACCCTAGTGTGAGAATCCAAACGTTCAGAATTCTGGCTCACTGGTATTTAACACCACAAAAACTCTTGCATATCTTTACGTCATATTCGCCACTCTGTTGGAAGAAATGTGGGCAGGTAGGAACCTATGCACACTGTTGGTGGCAATGTGAGTAAATTAAGCTGTTCTGACAGGCAGTGTTAGATCAAATATTCATAATGACTGGTTATGTAGTGCCCTATTTCCCTGAGGTAATATTTTTGAATTATTGGCTGGAAGTCTCAGTCCCACAGATTAGGAAAAAACTTATCTCCATCCTTCTAGTGGCAGCAAAATCTTCTATAGCTACTACTTGGAAATGTTTGGATCCACCAACCCTCACCTTATGGTATCAGAAGATATAGGGAATGTACGTAATGGAAAAAATTACATATCAAATTAGTCAGTATGAGTTACCCACCTCAAACTGACTTTGTAGAAGTGTGGTTTATTATATTGGATTTGTTGTCGTGGTTTGGAATAGTTCCAAGAAACAAGATCTTGAATCCAATTATAATATATATAATGTATGCATGGTATAAACACTGTTTTATGGTATCATCTGTTCTTAATAGGTACTGTGTTAGGTTTATGTGTTTGTGTTCATGTAATAATGTCAAATTTATATTCTGACACACTGTTTATAGCTTTTTAGTGGTTTGTTTTCGTGTTCTGATGTTACTGATTTATGATATGTTTAAAAATGCAATAAAGATCATTTTAAAAGAACATCGGCAACCCTAGAGATGGTGACCCGTATTTTTGCAAAAGGGCAGCATCAGACCAAATAAATGCCAGGGCTGAAAATTGCCCTTGTTTTGACACACCTTCCACGTAGAACAGCAGAGGCACCCTGGGAGGACACTGGCATTTGACCCTGAGCATGAGGAACCAAACTCAATGCCTGCTTGTGTCTCTTCATAAATTCGGGGTGGGAGTTTTTGACCCAGAAACCACATTCTGGAACGGAGTTAGCCACCTGGGCTTCGCTCCAAAAACAAAGCTTGAGAGAAACTGGAGCGGCAGATTTCAGTCACTTGGAGAGAGATGACCCCAAGAGGTTAATCTCACCCTTGTTCTCAAGAAACTGGCCCTGCAGCTTTCCGAGTTAGAGAATGCGCTGGGGTTAGGTTTCTGTGGCTACCCGTCACCCAAGGAAAGCCGTCGCTGTTTTCATACTGCAGAGAAGGCAGCAGTGAGACGGCTGGGGCTGTGCAGAACCTTGGGGGGCCAGACTCCGGGTGGAAGCTCTGCTCTGCACAGCTTTCTTTTCCTCCTCTGTTTTATTTGCTAAGTTTGATCTGAAGTGAGGTTAGCCGAGGCAGAAATACTAGCCTGGTGGAAGCTGTGCTCACATGTCACCCCAAATCTGCAAACAGTGAGAGGTTCTGCCTCCAAGTGGGGCCTGGAGATCCCCTGGAATTGCAACTAATCTCCAGACTGCAGATATCAGTCCCCCCCCCCAATGGCTGCTTTGGAGAGTGAACACTACGGCATTCCCTCCCCTCCGTAAACCCCAACCTCTGCAGATTCTACCCCCAAATCTTCAGGAATATTCCAACCCACAGTTGGCACCCCTGGGTTCTGCCTCGGCCAACTTCACCGATACCTTAAGTACTACAATTTTAGCACCGGTGGTTTTAAAAAACATAACTAGCATAAGAGAAACAAACAAAAAAAATGTTAAAATCAATACAATTATTCAGTCTAGGGCTTTGTGTACTGGGGTTGCCACACCAGTGTTCCCTCTAAGCTGAGTTAGTGTGAGCTAGCTCATAGTCCTTTAGCCTCTGGCTCACACATTTTTGTCTTCGCTTAGGAAGGATGGCTCCTTGCTCACAAGACTCCACAGCTTAGAGGGAACATTGGTTGCCACCTCCAGCTTTGAAAATGCATGGAGATTTGTGGATGGAGTTTGGGGAGGGGGGAGTGCAGGGGGGATGGGATGCCATAGTGATAGTCTATCCTCCAAAGCGACCATGGACTCCAGGGGAGCTGACCTCTGTGGTCTGGAGAGCAGTCATAATTCCAAGAGAACTCCAGGCCCCACCTGGAGACTGGCAACCATGTCTGGGGATCCTTAGGCTTGTGTGCTCCCTCCTGTAGGGGACAAACCACAGTAATTTTGTATTTTTCATGCTTCCTGCAGTGACCTGAAAGTCCTTGACTCGTTTTTGCCTGACCCTTGTACAGCTCAGACTTGAGATTCTCTTTTTGCATTTGCTCATTTGATTTATTTTAATTTATTTCTTTAATCTCAGCATTGAAAGGGACCATCGGGGTTATCTAGTCCAACTTCCTGCCACTGCACCAACTATGACTATAACACTGGCTCCCCCCATGTGTAATATATATGCATCTCATTATTTGTACATCAATCCATTATAGGAATAAATGACTGTGTTGTAGGTGTTAACTACAGGGTATAAGTAAATATATAAAACCAACAGTGGAAACCGGACAATTGAAACGGTCGATGAAACTAGATATTGTATGTATTGGGGACGTTTGCCCTGTCCTGTAAATAAACGGAAGCTTGCGTAGGCAACTTGCGTTTGCAGAGCAATCATGGACTACAGGTTGCTGATAAGATATAACTGCAAATTTTAGTTCGTTGACAACTGGGAAACAATCCAGAGCCAGTTTGGTGTAGTGGTTAAGTGTGCGGACTCTAATTTGGGGAACCGGGCTTGATTCCCCACTCCTCCACTTGCACCTGCTGGATGACCTTGGGCAAGCCGTAGTTCTGGCACAGCTGTTCTTGAAAAAGAGCAGTTTCTGTCAAGAGCTCTCTCAGCCGCACCTACCTCACAGGAGGTGTCTGTTGTGGGGAGGGGAAGGGGAAGGGATTGTAAACCGCTCTGAGACTTCTTTGGGTAGTGGAGAGCAGGGTATAAATCCAATCTCCTCTTCTTCATCCTCATGGAAAACCAACAGACTGAGGTTCTTCCAGGTTTGAACCAAGCCAATGAGACAACTATTTATCTTCACCATGGGTAACAGAGAGCCACTGTAGTGTGGTGGCTAAGAGTTTTGCACTGGTATCTGGGAGACTCAGGTCTGAATCTCCACTTGTGCCATGGAAGCTCTCTGGGTGACTTTGGGCTAATAATCATGCACTCTTGGCCTAACTTACCTCACAGCATTGTTGTTAGGCTAAAATGGGGGAGAGGAGAATGATGTAAGCCACTTTGGGTCTCCAGTGGGGGGAATGGCAGGGTATAAATGTATTAAATAAAAAAAGGGCCATCACAAATGTGTTGGGAATGTATGGATTGCTACACATGGATTTATCACAAAATGTTGGGCTTCAGAAAGCCTTTCGTCCACCAAGAAGTGGTCAGAAAAATGTGGGTGCCAGATCCTATTGACTGAACTCACTTATTGTGGCGCTATCTCAAGGTCAATTAGTGGGCCCTGTTAACACAGAAGCATCTGTTTAATCTTTAAGATTAAAATTAGCCTTCCTGCGTGGCCAAGAGCTGAGGAAAGGCTGAAGAGTCTGGGACTTTTCTGGTTAAAAAAGAGATGACTAAGGGGGGACGTGATGATAGAGGTTTATAAAATTATGCGCGGGGTGGAGAGAGTTGGCAACGAGAGATTTTTCTCCCTCTCCCAAAGTACTAGAACTTGACGGCATCCAATGAAGCTGATGGGCAGGAGGTTCAGGAGAGACAAAAGGAAATACAACTTTATACAGAGAGTGCTTAAAATGTGGGATTCGCTACCGGAGGATGTAGTGATGGTCACAGGAATAAGCAGCTTTAAATGGGGATTAGATAGGTTCGTGGAGGATAGATCTGTCAATGGCTACCAGCCATGGTGATTGAGGGGAAGCGCCACATTCAGAGGCACTGATCCTCTGAATCCTAGAGCCAGGAGGCAGCATGGGGAGACGGACCTTGGCCTCTGTGCCTTCTTGTTGGCCATCCAAAGGAACTGGTTGGCTGCTGTGTGAGACAGGATGCTGGACTAGATGGACTATGGGTCTGATCCAGCAGTGCCCTTCTTATGTTCTTGTGATTCATCAACCTGCTAAAAGCATTCTGGCATTTTAATGTAGAACAGGAAATATTTTTTTAGATGTAGATTTCATTCCCGGATCCCCAATTGTGTTGTGTCTGTTGGCACTTTTGATATTTTTAGGACATAGAGTGGGTGCATCTACAATACGGCTGCCGTGGGGGTTAGGGCCAATCAAAAATGTTGGGAAATTCTAAGCCAAGCATGTGCCAGTTATGGAGGCCAATGTTTTTTTGGAATTGGTGCTCCCTGATGCCTGGACTGAAGAGGTAGAGCAGGAGTCCCCAGTGTGGTGTCTGGGCAACATGGTGCCTTCCAATACATTTCCTGGTGCCTGCATTTCCAGGTGCTTTTAGAAAGTGGATGAGGCTCAGTTGTTGTTTTTTTTTTGCAAAGCATGGCTTCTGATTGGCTGTGCAGATTAAGAAGAAGAGGAAGAGATTGGATTTATATACCTCCCTTCACGACCCAAAGGAGTCTCAGAGCGGCTTACAATCTCCTTTCCCTTCCCTTCCCCACAACAGATACCCTGTGAGGTAGGTGGGGCTGAGAGAGCTCTGCGAGAACTGCCCTTGAGAGAACAGCTCTGAGAGAACTTGTAACTGCCCCACGGTCACACCAGCAGCTGCATGTGGAGGACTGGGGAATCAAACCCGGTTCTCCCAGCTTAGAGTCCGCCCTCCTAACCTCCTAACTCAAACTGGCTGTTAAAAGGTACCTTGTTAAACAGAGCTCGTGCCTGAAATATTGAAGGGTTACCATGAGAGTTATATGCTCCCTGAAATTCTGTGGCAGGCTTTGCCTCTTGGGGCACCCATTTTGCAGTTGGGCCCACCACCTTGTGTCAGAACTCCCAAGGGGCCTACAGGCTCAAAATGTTTGGAGACCCCTTGTTTAAATGGAACATGAGAGTGAATAAGTGAAGAATTAATCATCCTGTCTACCAGATGCAGAAGAAAAACATCTAGCCATGGGCTGTAATGATTCCTCAACTTGTTGATTAGATTAACCACTGAAAAATATCTTGGTTGACTAAAAAGCTGCCCCTGGTTGATCAGGAGGCAGATTTTTAGTAGAAGTGTTTATGAAAATTGCAAGTAGCAGCTTCCATCTCAGAAGATGCAGATCAAAAAGAGAGATCACGGGACGGGCGGTGGAAATAAGCAGAACAACCATAAAGTGTCATGCCAAAGCAAAATATCCAAAGACTTATTTAGTTCTTATCCAATACCCAGTTTACTTGG
The DNA here is from genome assembly GCA_029375565.1 of Gekko gecko. Lineage (NCBI taxonomy): Eukaryota > Metazoa > Chordata > Lepidosauria > Squamata > Gekkonidae > Gekko > Gekko gecko. The sequence continues at coordinate 312,387,467 of JAPDNY010000001.1, read as the reverse complement.
AGCAGATCAATCTCTCAAAAATCACCCACAATGACGCCATCAGCACTAACGGGCTATGCATGTCAAGTCTCATTTCGTTCACAAACTTTGTCAGACTGTGTGGCGTTGAAATGTCTGTACAGTTAATTCATTTAACAAGCAATATGGCGATTTCTCAAAGTAACTCGTGGATTTCAGTGCTGTAATCCCAAGGGGAACCCCAGGTTCCACCTGGAGACGACCGTGCCGACTGCCACCCCACCTGTGTGCATCATTTAAAAATGAAGCAAGCACCCTTTCTCAGTTAGAATGTTCGTTGAACTTTTGACAAATGTGTACGGTCCATGACCTTACGTTCCTTTGTAGGGAGTACGCTGATTTATGTCGTGATAAAGTTGTCCATCTTCTTTACGGTCCTGCATGGTTCTTTGCCAGAACAGCAGACTGTGCCTGCTCTCTACTTCCGCTCTCCGCTTTGGAAAAAAAAATGCCTCTTGGTCTTTGATAACTTAATTGATGGCGGAGCCTGAGTTTTTGACTTTTCCTGACCTGTTAGAGGCTGCTGACCTTACTCAGAGCTTGTTTCTCCTTTCCGGAGCAAACAGTGAAGAGTTAGGCAAGAACCTGGCTGGTGACTCATTCCGTTGAAACCAAGAAAGCAAACAGGTGGGAAAGAAAATCCCAGGAGGCTCTCTTGCTGCTGCGTTCCGCGTCCTCGGGGCATATTGTTGCTACAACACACAAAAGGCTTGGCTGGATGGAGAAGAGTCTGAGCTACTGCAGGTCAGGGTACAGCTTCTGTTTTGCCCCTTGCCACAACCCAAGATATCTCTCGGACTGCTGGACGTGTGTGTGTGTTGCATCTGTCCCCTAGGATAATTGCAGTGAGCAGGTATAGCTGTAAACGCTTTTCAGCTCAGACCGCGCCTTGGGAAAGAAGGGTACCTTGGGAAAGAGAGGTGAGGAAGCTTTGCTAGCTGAATGAATATACGGTCGCGTGATGTGAAAGGAGATGATTTTTCAGTCAGGTTGGTGGTAGAAAAGGGATGCAGCCAACTTGACTCCCTGTGCTGGAGGGAGGGTTGCCAAATCCAGGTCGGGAGATTCCTGGATATTTGGGGATGGAGCCCGGGCCTGGCAGAGTTTGGAGAGGGCGGGGCCTCAGCTGGCTATAATGCCATGGAGTCCACCTTCCAAAGCTGTGTCTCCGAGGGACCTGATCTCTGTTATCTGGAGACAAGTCATAATTGGAGGAGATCTCCAGGCCCTACCTGGAGGCCGGCAACCCTAGAGGGCTGCTTCCTTCCTGGCCTGGCAGTGTTCTTTCCAGAGGCATTCCAGATTGGCTAGAGTTGGAAAGAGGACGCAGGCTTAGATGGACCTTTCATGGCGTGATCTGGTTCTTTCTTTTTCTTTTCTTTCTTCAATTCCCCCCTTCAAATTCATGTAAGCTAGAAGGTCTATTGACTACATTAGCCATGAAAGCTACATGTCTAGCAGCCATCGAGTGCTGATGATGACCGGTTCCTGGGGAATAAACAGCAGGGCTGGCTGTCACCTTCCTGTCCTCCTTCGTTATATCTGGCCGGCCACTGTGGGGCAAGAGAATGGTGGGCCACATGGATCTCTGGACTGATCTAGCAGGGGGCTTTCTTGCATCTGTCTACTGCATATCTCTCCAAGGAGCTCAGGACCATCTTCATGACTCTCCATTCCTGCTCTTTACTTCACAACAACTCTGTGAGGTAGGCTATGCTGAGATGGGGAGGGAGAAAGAGAGTTAGGGTTGCCAGTGGAGGAGTGGGGAATCAAACCTCAGAGCCAGTTTGGTGTAGTGGTTCAGTGCGCAGACTCTAATCTGGGAGGACCGGGTTTGATTCCCCATTCCTCCACTTGTACCTGCTGGATGACCTTGGACAAGCCATCATTCTGTCCGGGGTGTTCTTGAAAAAGAGCAGTTTCTGTCAGAGCTCTCTCTGCCCCACCTCTCTCACAGGGTGCCTGTTGTGGGGAGGGGAAGGGAAAGGAGTTTGTAAGCCGCTCTGAGGCTCCAAGTGAAAGGTGGGTATAAATCCAATCTCTTCTTCTTTTTCTTCATCTTCTTCTTCAGCTCTGGGTTGGGAAATACCTGGAGATTTCGGGGTTGGAGCCTGAGGAAGGCGGGGTTTGGGGAGGGGAGGGACTTCAATAGGATACAATGCCACAGAGTCTACCCTCCAAAGCAGCCATTTTCTCCACGATAACTCAATTGAACATCCATGTCCAGAGGCAGTCTATCTCAAAATGCCTCAGGGGTGGTCAAATGGGGAAGGGTGTGATCTTTGTAGCTTGCCAGAGGATTTCCCATCAGCGCATCTGGTGGGTTAGTGTGGAGGTGAGGAGGACCTTTGGTCTTAGGTATTTATACCCCACTTTTCTCCCAGTGGAGATCCAAAGCAACTTACAGCAGTGTCTTCCCCTCCTTCGTTTTATCTTCACAACAACAGCCCTGTGAAGTAGATGAGGTTGACAGAGTGACTGGCCAAAGGTCACCCATTGGACTTCCTTGGCAGAGTGGGGATTTGACCTTGGGTTTTCCAAATCCTAATCTGATGTTCTAGCCATGACTACACCATGCTGGCCTGCCTCAACAGATGTCCTCTTTGTTCCCAGGGCAATTCTGCATTGGCTTTTTCCTCGGTTGTTTAACGAAACCCACCTTGGAACAGAAATTCCCCTCTGCGTTGCATGCTGCTGTCACTTTCTTTGATCATTGGATTTTATGGTACCCTCTACATTGCATGCCGCTTTCGCTTTCTTTGATCATCGGGTTCTGCATAGATTTATGGCTGCTTTATGGCGATTCAGGGGTGACTTTGCAGCCAGTACGACATTGCCCTGTGGTATCTGAATGTGATTTTGAGCTGCACCTTTTCCTCCCAGTTGAGAAAATGTGGAGCAAATGCTAGATGCAGAATCGCCCTCAGTTGCGCTAGGGAAACCGTGGTGCCGCAGAGTTCTTAAATATCCATAAGGCTCTACATAAATGCTAAGTAGCAGCATTAACTTTAAGGTGGTGGTGGAGGGGAGGATATTTATATATTGCCAGTGTGGGAAATGTATGCATGCTGTCTCTAGCATAGTGTTTCCCAGCCTGTGAGTTGACAGCTGTTCTTGAAAAAGAGCAGTTTCTGTCAGAGCTCTCTCAGCCCCACCCATCTCACAGGGTGTCTGTTGTGGGGAAGGGAAAGGAGATTGTAAGCTGCTCTGAGACACCTTTGAGTAGTGAAGGGCGAGGTATAAATCTAATCTCCTCCTCCTCCTCCTCCTTTTTCTTGTGGGTATTTTTCATATTGTACATGAGATGCTATCTTTTCTTCACTGCATATACTTGTTGATCAAATGAGAAATACTTGTTGACCAAACGAGAAGGGAGCACTCACTGGAGAAGACCCTGATGCTGAGAAAGATTGAAGGTCAAAGAAGAAGGGGACGGCAAAGGATGAGATGGTTAGACAGTGTCATTGATGCAACGAACATGAAATTGAGCAAACTTCAGAGGACAGCAGAAGACAGGAGGGCCTGGCATGATCTGGTCCATGGGGTTGTGAAGAGTCAGACTCGACTGCGACTGAACAACAACAAAATACTTGTTGATCAAGGAAACCTGTCCTGATGGTTACTAGAGTGAGTTTCTTAGAATCTTGGGGGGGGGATTAGAGGGAGTAATGGGTAAAAAGAGGGTGGTCAAAGGCTGCAAGGTAACCTCCACAGGCAAAGGCTGTGTACGCCGAATTGCCACTTGCGTGGGCTCCATAGTGGGGGCAACTGCACCCATTGCGTGATGCTGATTGGTTCTTCCAAAGCATCGGGTCAGCCACTGTAGAAAGGTTGGGAAGTGCTGCTCTAGCAGCACACATCGATGTTAGTATGAGCACACGAATGCACTGTGCACAGACTGTCATATCACTGTGTGGAGCCTGCAAGTCTCCTGGGGTTACTGCTGATCTCCGGGCAATAGGGATCAGTTCCCCTGGAGGAAACGGCCTCTTTGGAGGGTGGGCTCTGTGGCCTTGTACCCCACGGGGGTTCCTCCTCTCCCCAAACCTTCTGACCCCACGCACCTCCAGAATTTCCCAGCCTGGATTTGTGAGCTCCATATATCACGCACTGCAATGGCGGAGGTTTCTTTTTAATTGTTCTTCCTGTTATAGGCCAATTATTAAGTATACTTTCAGCCTAAAGAACAAACATCCTCTCCACTTTTAAGTGCAAAGTCAACAAGTGGTTGACAACAGCAGGTGGAGAAAGGTGTTCAGTGCCAGAGAAGGATGATCATGAGCATGAGAATTTTCATGAGCTTCTGGGTCTTCATCTGGGAAATGTCGGAGGCAGGGTTGCCAGGTCCCCTTGCCGTTGTGGCATTCTGGGGTGAGACAGATGTCATGTGTGACGTCGTCCCTGACGTGATGACGTCACCCTGAAGTGACATCATTGTGTCGGCAACATCATATGCAATGCTCTGGGTTTTGGGCAAAAACCTCTATGGTTTTTTTTGGCTTCAGAACCATAGAGTTTGCCCCAAACCCAGAGTGTTGCCGTGCAACATCGCTGACATGACGACAGCACTTCTGGGTGATGTCATCATGCCGGAGATGTCACGTGACAATGCCTGTATGGGGGTGGGGTTTCCCCTGCTGGCCAACAGGCCAGCCGTGGATTGGAGCCCCCACAAGCAGGGGAAGGGGACCCCCTGCTGGGACCTGGAGATTGGGAACCCTAGTTGGAGGGCATGGTCATTCTGGTGTTCACTTTCCACTGAGACACAATTGCAGGGGTACAAAACTTTAAGTCAGCAACGAACCTGTATAAGGGCGGGGGGAAGCAATTTATTTATATACTTCTTTTACCCTCTGCCTTTCTCTTAAGTGGGGACCCAAAATAGTGTCCTCGTCTCTCTTTTGTCCTCACAACAGCCCTGTGAGTTGGGTTAGGCTGAGAGAATGTGACTGGCCCAGGGTCACCCAGTGAGCTTCCATGGCCGAACTCGGGATTTGAACCTGGGTCTCACAGATCCAAGTCCGACACTCTTACCCCCTACACCATACTAGCTGTCTGAGAGCTGGACCCAGACTTTCACTGGAGGGAGATCCCATTGCGTCTTGGGGCAGCACCTGTTTTTTTTGTGTGTGTGGTCTGTTACTCTTTCATGAAGAGATGCTATTTCCCTGTGTCACGATGGCGGATCGTTTGTCCACCAAAAGTCATCTCTGGCCATCTGATCAGACCTTTGCTGGGTTCCCCAAACTCCACTGTCCCGAGGGGGGCCCCCCCCAATTCTCCAGAATTTTCCTAACTCTTACACATGAACTCAAAAAGCTGCCTTAAACGAATGAGTCAGACCCTTGCTCTGTTAAGGTCAGCGTTGTCTACTCTGACTGGCAACATTTCTCAGTTGAACATATTTCACCTCACCCACTTTCTGGTCCCTTTTTTGAAAACCGGAGATGCCGGGGATTGAACCTGGTATCTTCTGTATGTAAAGCCATTGCTCAACTATGGAGCCCCAGCCTGTCTCTGGGCAGCAAAGTCAGTGGGTGTTCCCCGCCAAATATTTCCTATTCCCTCAAGCAAGGCACAGTATGTTAAAGTCCTACAATAGGGGTGGTGCCCCTGCTCAGGGGAGGCCACTTAAGGGCCAGTGTCTGTCTTCGCCTCCTCTTTGTTCCATGATGGAGAAGGCATCCACCTACCCCAGCTGGAGGCTGGCATTGCTATGCCACTTCAGGGCAAATCCAAGCATATTGCCCATTTGGGAGGCAAGCAGGGATTTTTCACTCCTGTGGTACAATTGGTCTTAAATTGGGGGCATGTACCTAGTCTGCTTTGAAAGAAGGACTCGGGAGCCCTGGGCTGCATTATACGGTAGGTTTTGATAATCCCCTGTGGCAGCTTGGCTAAAGTTGCTTGAGTGCTACTCAGTTAAAATGGGAGCACCTGTCAGTGAGCCAGCATGGTGTAATGGTTAAGAGCAGCAGATTTTAATCTGGAGAACCAGGTTTGATTCCCCATTCTTCCTCCACAAGAAGCCTGCTGGGTGACCTTGGGCCAGTCACAGTTCTCTCAGAGCTCTTTCAGCCCCACCTACCTCACAAGGTGCCTCTCCTGGGGAGGGGGAGGGGATGTGACTATAAGCCCCTTTGAGACTCATTAAGGTATAGAAAAGTGGGATATAAAAACATAGTCTTCCTCATCTTCACCCTGAGGCATCAGTTTGTAGGGTGAAGAGGCAGTCCTCTGATAAGAAACCCAGAGTCATGGACCTGGGACGAGAACCTCTTTGACTGAAGGATGGCATTATCATTGGTCCGTAGACCTCGCGGCTTGGGGAAAGGACATGGCACACCTCCCTTCAGAATAGGGTTACCTGGCTGCCGGCGGGGGTGCTCCTACCTGGTCCTGGAAACTTCTGGTGCGTGTGCTGCAACGATGTCACCCAGAGTGATGTCATCACACCAGGCACGTCGTGCAGGGGGAACCCTTGTTGTTGTTCAGTCGCACAGTCGAGTCCGACTCTCCGCGACCCCCATGGACCAGACCACGCCAGGCCCTCCTGTCTTCCGCTGTCCGCTGAAGTCTGCTCCATTTCATGTTCGTTGCATCGATGACACTGTCTAACCATCTCATCCTTTGCCGTCCCCTTCTTCTTTGACCTTCAGTCTTTCCCAGCATCAGGGTCTTCTCCAGTGAATGCTCCCTTCTCATTTGGTGGCCAAAGTATTTGAGCTTCAGCTTCAGTACTTGGCCTTCCAGGGAACAATCAGGGTTGATTTCTTTTAGGATTGACTGATTTGATCTCCTGGCTGTCCAAGGGACTCTCAAGAGTCTTCTCCAGCACCATAGTTCAAAAGAATCTATTCTTCGGCGCTCGGCCTTCCTTATAGTCCAACTCTCGCAGCCATACATTACTACTGGGAATACCATTGCTTTGACCATGCGGACTTTTGTTGGCAAGGTGATGTCTCTGCTTTTTATCATGCTGTTTAGGTTTGCCAGCACTTTCCTCCCAAGGAGCAGGCGTCTTTTAATTTCATGGCTGCAGTCACCATCTGCAGTGATCTGGGATCCCAGGAATGTGAAGTCTGTCATTACTTCTATGACTTCCCCTTCTATTTGCCAAGGAGTGATGGGGCCAGATGCCATGGGGCACTCTAGCATCTGGCAAAATGCTAGAGCACCCCCCCGTGACGTGCCTGGCATGATGACATCACCTCCAAGTGACATTATTGTGCCGATCATGTCGGATATGATGGGGCTCTTCAGGAGCGGGGCTCCCCTGCCAGCCTGCTGGCTGTTGGTGGATTTGGGCCCCCAAAAGTTGGGGGAAACCCCGCCCCCATCATGAAGATGGCAATCCTACTTCAGAAACCCCGTCAAAGAGGAGCTTAAGCTTGTAGACACCTGAGGGCTCAGAGTTCAGCACCCGGGTGGTCTTGCCCATACAGTATGAGTTGCACAGATAAGAGGAGGCCACACCATTCTGCTTTCTACCTGCACTGTAACTGCATTTGGAGTGGGTTAGCCTGGGGGTTCTGCAGATCCCTTGAATGATGTAAGATTTAGTAAAGCTGGTCCTTTAATTATCCCCCTCCCCCAACAGTGTTGGCTCTTCGTATTCTGTATCTGCCTGCAAAAGTAAGTCTTTGGCCTTTTTTCTTTGCAAAGTCTCTGCACTGTGTTTTTGCCAAGAGTGTTTCCTTGCCATTTTGCTACACGCATTCCGGAAACCAGTCTGTCTCTCTCTCTTACTTCAGGTGTAGGGTTTCCAGGTCTCCTACTATGGTGGGAGACTTCCCACCAATTGCCTCTGGTGCCTGCTGCCACTCTAAGGTTGACAAGTCCCTCTGGCCACCAGCAAGGGGTGGGGGGTAGGGTTGCCAAATGCAGGTTGGGAAACTCCTATAGATTTGGGGATGGAGCCTGGGGAGGACAGGGACCCCAGTGGGGTACAATGCCATACAGTCCATCCTCCAAATCATCCATTTTCTCCAGGGGAACCGATCTCTGAAAATGAGCTGTACTTATGGGGGATCCCCAGGTCCCACCTGGAGGCTGGCATCCCTATGCCACTCTGAGCAGTTGTGGGAGAAAAATATTTTAAAAGTCCACTGGTGACCTTTGTGCCAACACATCACTCCTGGGTACAACCCAGATGTGACAACAGGTAGCTGTAGGAATCGCTGGAAACTCTGTGGTTGTACCCGGAAGTGACATAGTGAAGTCACTGATTCTCCCCCAACCCTAGGCGGGTGATGTCAAGAGAACCGAGAGAACCCTCCATGCCAAATAAATCCTGAAAGTTTACACAAAATACTCAGCTGTCTTTTCTGTTGTCATAGCTGGGTTGCTAAGCCCTCTGGAATTAAAATAACATCCTGCTCTTTCATTGCTTAATTTCTCCCTGCTAGATTCTTCTTACACAAGTTCTCTTTGTTCTGATGTGGGAGAAATGGGCTGCTCAAGGCTTCTAATGAGAAAATAAGAACTTAAGAGAAACCAATGGTGGATCAGGCCAAAGGCTCATCCAGTCCCACACTCTGTCACACAGTGGCCAAGAATACCAGGTGCCATCAGGAGGTCCAGCAGTGGGGCCAGGACACTAGAAGCCCTCCCACTGTTGACCCCCCTAAGCACCAAGAATACAGAGCATCACTTGCCCCAGTCTGAGAGTTCCTAGCTATACCTTGTGACTAATAGCCACTGATGGACTTTTGCTCCATATGCTTATCCAATTCCTTCTTGAAGCTGCCCATGCTTGTAGCCACAACTACCTCCTGTGGCAGTGAATTCCATGTGTTAATCACTTGTTGGGTGAAAGAGGACTTCCTTTTATCTGTTCTAACCCATCTGCTCAGCAATTTCATTGAGTGCCCACGAGTTCTTGTATTGTGAGAAAGGGAGAAAAGGACTTCTTTCTCAACCTGCTCTATCCCATGCATAATCTTGTAAACCTTAGTTGTATCACCCCTCAGCCGTCGTTTCTCCAAGCTGAAGAGCCCCAAGCGTTTTAACCTTTCTTCATTGGGAAGGTGTTCCAACCCTTTTATCATTCTAGTTGCCCTTTTCTGCACTTTTTCCAATGCTATAATATCCTTTCTGAGGTGTGGTGACCAGAATTGCACACAGTATTCTCTTGCACAAGGGACCCTTTCTGCATTGCCCCGAGCTACTCTGTCGGAGAAGACATGTGGCTGGGTCAGTGGCGGCCTGCAGGAGGGCTCTGGATCTGCCTTTCCAGTTTCTCAGCCCCTTTCCCCCTAAAGGCTGCTGTTGGTCAGTGGAATGAAGGTGCCCTGGGGATTCCTCCCTCCTGAGCCAAACTCCTGCTCTGCATGCAGTAAGTCTTAGCAGTGCTGGTTCCAGGATTTGGGAGGGGGGGGCTGGGCAGACAGTGCTTGGGGCTCCCTTCTGCCTACCACCAGCCCACCGGGATGCTTCCTTTCCATCCACCCACCTGTGTATCCCCTCACCTCTCTGTGTACACTTTCTCCTCCCACAAGTAGGGTTGGGAGAAATATATGCTTTTTGTGAGATGATCTTGTACAAAATCTGGTGTGCACTACAATGAGAATGACTTTATAAATCCAGTTTATATTATAATAAGAATGATTTTATAAATTATCCTGCAATCTATAAAATGTAATTTTTTTAAAAAAAAATAGTTTCCCCCTTGATGTTGGCTGTATAATGATTGTTTGTAGAAAATGATTTGATGAGCATGTATTTATTCATGTGTGTCGGGTTCTTTAAAAGAGATGAGGCAAAGTCACCCCCTGTAAGTGATTAATGAGATAAGAAAATGAGATAAGATTAAAGAGAAAATACGTAGATAAAAACATAGAGATATTGGAAGCTACAGCAAAGAACTTTACACTGAGTTGGATTGAAGTTGTGTAATAGAATTCTACAAGATTTGTAGAAGATTTGATAAGACTGGTTGTGAGTACGACAAGCAGGTCCTTGTGCTCAAAGTGGTGAGTTTCTCTCTTCTCTTACTGTGGATTTTAAGCATTTTTTGTTATGTTTCAGAAACCGCCAGGTTTGCCTTGAGAAAGGACAGAAACAGGGAACTTTAGCTGGCCTGCTGGAAGCCTTGACAGTTATTACAGTTGAATTAAACATCCACAAGAAGAAACTGATAAGTAAATAATTAGAACTGAACTCTGGTACTTTACTTATTTAAAACATTTATTTGTTATAGTCTTTGCACGTAAATGTTTGTATGAATGTGCTTGGTGTAAACAATATAATTGACTATGCGGTTAAGACTGGCACTCTTCCTTTCTTCCTATGGCCCCCACATTCCCTTCCCTGCTGCGAAGATGGCACCGCAGCTGGCAAAAGGGGTTGATATCGCCATCTAGACTGGTTGTTTTATCAGTGCATTGTGGTAATTTTATTTATGCTGATTATATTTTATCTGTTTTTAAGGTTGTAAATAACCCAGAGCCTGCTTGCAGGGTTGGGCGATTAATAAATTTAATAAATATAAATAAAAATTATATATCTATATCTTTATCTATATCTAATAGCCAAGTTGCCCCATCAGTGCAGATATCTCAATCTGCACACTGGGGGCACTTGGGGGGCAGAGAGATTTTCCTGCACACTTGGAGCAGTCTCCAGGTGTGCAGAAAAATCTAAAAAGTTGAAAAAAGTATACGGGATATTTAAATCCCCCCAAAAGTAAAAGCATGTTCCTTGCACATGTGCAGAGAACGCCCTGGCAACAGTCTCGCTGCCGCTGCTGCAGCAGGATGGGGTGAGAGAAGGCTTGGTGGGCCAGCAGCTGTGAGGTGCTCTGGCCTCACCGCCACTGGGGGGAGGGGGAAAGGAGAAGGCTTGGCAGGCCGAGCACAGGCCTTGCCACTGGTGCTGGGGGGAGGGAGAAGGCTTGGTGGGCCTGGTGGCTGGGAGCTGCGCAGGCTTTGCTGCTGGTGCCAGGCGGTAGGGGAGAAGGCTCACCTGCGGCTGCTTCCTTCTTCACTTGAGTCCCCCCCCGCAAGTATCATGGGTCCCCCTTCTTGTTTATATATAAAATACAATGTTACACTGAGTAATTATATTACGACTATATTTTGGTTCTTCTCAACTGCTTTTCCTGTGATCTCTCCTGTGATATATTGCTACCCATTTGGAGGGTGACAAACCCATTCACAAGCCCTTTCATTGCCTGTGCCTACAGCCACCTGCTCCACATTTATACCCTTTCTCCATCGCATTGGCTGGCTCATGCAGCTTGTAGCTACTTTGGCTTCCATGAATACCACACTGTGCACCACCCACATGTACTTCCCCGTCAATACTGGTTTGAAGTGCATGCAAATAAATGGCCTGGGAAGGGCATGCAAATAGGTGCATGGCTAGGGCCTGGGGTCGGCAACAGTGGGCCCCACCAGAATCCTTGGGCCCAGGCAGCTGTCATGGTAGGCTGGCTTCAGCCCTTGGTCCCAGGTTCAACCTCTGTGCTGAAGAATCTCAGGCTCAGGAAAAGGCATTTGTTGGTCTAAGACTACGGTTGCCATCTCTGAGTGTGGAAATACCTGGAGATTTTGGTCTTGGAGCTGGGGGAGGGCGTGGTTTGGACAGGAAAGGGACCTCAGCATGGTACAATGCCATAGAGTCCACCCTTCAAAGCAGCCATTTTCTCCAGGGGAGCTGATCTTTGTCATCCGGAGATCGGTACTAATAGTGGGAGAGCTCCAGACCCCGCCTAGAGGTTGACAGTCCTTCCTAAGTCCTGGGAGAGCAGCTGGCCATTTTATTGTTATTTATTTCCTAATAATCCCTAACACTGAGTTTGCCTTTTTCACTGCTGTAGTACACCGGGTTGACCCTTTCATTGATCTGTCCACTACGACCCCAAGATCTTTCCCTCCCTCAGTCTCAGCAAGTTCAGACCCCATTAGCCTTGAAGCTGGGATTTGCATCGCCTTATACTTATCCACATTGAACTTCATTTGCCACATTGCTGCCCACTCACCTGGTTTGTTGAGGTCCTCTTGGAGCATTTCCCAGTCAGCTTTGGTTTCACCATCCTGAATAATTTTGTGTCCTCTGCAAATTTGGCCAATACACTACTGACTCTTAGTTCTAGACAGTGTTCCCTCTAAGCTGAGTTAGTGTGAGCTAGCTCACAGTTTTTTAGCCTCCGGCTCACACATTCTTGTCTTAGCTCAGGAAGGATGGCTCCAGAGCAAACTAATTTCTTCAGCAGCCAATCGCTTGCTCACAACTTTGATGCCAGTAGCTCACAAAGTAGATTTTTTTGCTCACAAGATGCCAGAGCTTAGAGGGAGCCCTGGTTCTAGATCATTTATGCATAAATTAAATAGCACTGGCCCCAGTACTGATTAGGGTTGCCAAGTCTGGCAGAGCGGAGGAGACCTGGTTCCATTCCTGGAGATTCGTGCGTGCCCCAATGACGTCACCCAGAAGTGACATCATCACGATGGGCACGTCACCGGCTGACACTCTAGCAATCGGCCTGGAAACTCTATGGTACCATAGAGTTTTCAGGTCGATTGCTAGAGTGTCGGCCGGCAATGTGTCCAGTGTAATGACGTCACCTCTTTTTGGTGGGAAAAAACCCATCCCCTGGGGGACTTGGCAGCCCTAATACTGATCCTTGTGGGACCCCACTGCTTACTTCCCTCCATTCATCCCTGCTCTTTGCTTTCTGTCACTTAACCAGTTTTTAATACATAAGAAAACCTGTCCTCTTATCCCATGACTGCTAAGTTTACTCAGGAGTTGTTGGTGAGGTACCTTGCCAAAAGCCTTTTGAAAGTCCAGGTATATAATGTCTATTGGGACACCATTGCTTGTTCACTTTCTGAAAGAACTCCAAAAGGTTTGTGAGGCAGAACTTCCCTTTGCAGAAGCCATGCTGATTTTCTGTCAACAGGCTTTGTCACTCCATGTGCCTACCAATTCGTTGATTACTGCCTGGAACAGATATTAGGCTGATTGGCCTGTAATTTCCTGGTTCCCTTCTGGACCCCTTTTTAAGAATTGGTGTCACATTTGCTACTCTTCAGTCTTCTGGTTCAGTGGCTGAATTTAGTGATAGGTTACGTATACGGGTTAGTAAGTCAACATTCTCACATCTGGGTTCCTTAAGAACTCTTGGGTGTATGCCATCAGTATCTGGATTTTTAATTCCCTGGTAAGCCTAGAACTTTATCTCTGGTCACACACACACAAAACCTTTATTGGCATTGAAAGCACAAGACATAGTGGAAATACAGCAAAATACTAAGATGTATCAGTCACTTACACTTGGCTATTCAAGCCTCGTCTTCTGATTGCATAATATAAAAATGTTGCAATAGCCTCCATTATTTTGCAATTAGAATTAAACAGAAGAAAGTGAACACTTGAGTAATCGGAATGCCAGCTCTTACCCTCTAGAAGTGGAGTAATAAAACGAGATCGAATATCCCTGTAAAGGGGGCAATGAAGTATGGTGCGTGTAGTGGATTCTATATCTTTTAGCTAACAAGGACAAAGTCTGTCTACATATGGTATCTGGCGGTGCTTCCCTAAAAGTACCTCCGATGGCAGAACATTCAAGCGTGCAAGCATGTTTGCTCTGCATTGGTGTGGGGCTGTTAAACTTAACAGATATTTCACAGTAGAGCCCGTGTCAAAAGTCCCCAGCCTACTTGGGGAGCATCTGCCGGCTGCACGTTCCCTAAGTTCTTGCCTTTCGATGTCGAGAAATCTTTGTTTAATAATAGCATAGGCTTGTTTATCTGAAAAGGGGGCTAAATAATCCAGGGATATTATCTCTGGTCACTTCAGTTTGGCTCAGTTCTTCAGATCCCCTTCCTGAAAGTAGACACTGTTGTATGGGGACGTTCCCACACTTTCCACAGTGAACACAGAAGCAAAAAAATCATTGAGCTTCTCTGCCGTCGCCTCATCTTCCTTTAGCAACCCCTTCATTCCTTTGTCATGCAAAGGCCCCACTGCTTCTCTGGCTGATCTCCTGCTCCGGATAGATTTTTTTAAAAAAATGTTTGTCTTGATGCTTTTAGCAACCTGTTCCTCAAAATCTCTTTTTTGCATGATTTACATTTCTTTTGCCAGAGCCTGTGGTCCCTCCTGTTCAATTCATTGGGGGCAGACCTGCCACTTTTTACAAGAAGCCTCTTTACTTTTTATAGCTTCCTTGACTTGCGTTGTTAACATCCAACTTGACAAGACCTGAGGCAGACCCAGAAACAGTGTGACCATGTCACCGGGCCCTTGGCCTTTAAGTGCCGCAAGGTTCCTGGTTGTTTGGGATGCAACAGTCCAATCGGTCACTTGTGGCACCTTCTAGACCAACGCTTTTGTGCCATCAGTCGCTTTTGTAGGCTAGGAACTACTTTGACCAATGCATAGGGTTGCCATTTCCAAGTTGGGGAATGCCTGGAGATTTGGGGGTGGAACCTGATGGGGGTGGCATTTGGGAAGGGGAGGGACTTCAAAGGGGTATGATGCTATGGGAGTCCATCTTCCCAAGCAGCCATTTTCTCCAGGTGATCTATGTCTCCTGGAGACCAGTTGGAATCCCAGGAGATTTCCAGTCACCAACTGGAGGCTGGCAACCCTACACATGAAGTGCATCACTGGAACAAAGGGGAGAACTGAGATTTTCTACCGAGTAGGCCTGATACTGGGACCCCTTTCACTTGCAGCTGTTTAGCCAGTCGTGAAAGGAAAGCCAATAATGATGAGCGTGTGGCTGTTAAGTTGCAACCAACTCACGGCGACCTTTCCTGGGGTTTTCAAGGCAAGGAATGATCAGAAGTAGTCTGTCCATTGTCTTCCTCTGCACAGCAATTTCTTTGGTCATCTCCCGTCCAAGTACTGACCCATGGCTAACCCTGGTTAGCTTCCAAGCTCAGGCAAGAGAGGGGTAGACTGGATCTATCAGGTTGCTATCAGCAAGGCTGGCTCCCCCAAAATTAGTTATTCTAGAATCATCCCTGAGATAGAATCACAGGGTTGGAAGGGGCCATACAGGCCATCTAGTTAACCCCCTGCTCAATGCAGGATCACCCTAAGGCATTCCTGACAAAGGTTCGTTCAGCCGCTGCTTAAAGACTTCCGGGGGGGGAGCTCACCCCCTCCCTAGGTAGCTGATTCTACTGCTGATCTACTCTTACTGTAAAAATTACAGCTGTTCTCCTTTATGTGCATCTGTATCCCAGCCTAACCTATTAATTTATTTTTTATTTGCGTTATTTATAGTTCACCTTTCTCACATAGACTCAAGGCAGATTACACATAGTGTGCCAGTACCAGGGCTATTTTTGGGCAGGAACTCATAGGGATGGAGTTCTGGCTGGCTCCCGAGTTGGCCACACCCAGCAAGAACTCATTAGCATAACAGGCCACACCCAACAGCAGAAACTGATTAGGACTGGCTACATTAGGGGTGTGTGGCCTAGTATGCAAAGGAGTTCCTGCTACAACAAAGCCTTGGGTTTTTACAACAAACAAGGTAAATAGAATAAGAAGCAAAAAGTGGTTGTGGCTGGATGACCACACTTCTGGTAACATGGGGGTGTGGTCCAATATGGGAATGAGCTGTGGGGTCAGGGGTGTGGCCTAATACACTAATGAGTTTCTGCTGTTGGGTGTGGCCTATTATGCTAATGAGTTCCTGCTGGGCTTTTTCTACAAAAAAGCCCTGGCCAGTACAATCAACAAAACGGGATATTCAGTAGCCAATGCATTAGGACATTAGAAGACTGGAATCACCAGAAAGAACAGGGGCATAGCATAAGTATTAACATGACTCATGAAGTGGTACAGAAATGACATAACAGGATCCTACTTACAATGCACTATATACAGCAGTCAAGATTTCAAGCTTCTAATCATTTATCCAAGTCAGTTTGTGAAACCACTCTGTACCATGCAGCCTTTATCACCTGCACAGAAAAGCCTTTGTGAATAGTTCAGCTTTGCATAGTTTGTGGTTGCCCAGGAGAACACAAGCTTTCTTGCCCTCTTTGGGCAGGCCACTCCACAAGGTGGGAGCCACAACAGAGAAAGCACAGGTGTACGGGCAGTGGTTGGTTTTGCCCCTTTGGAGGTTGGCACCTGCAGGAACCTCTGCTGACATGGGCGGAGTTGTTGTGGTGGAGTATAGGGGGACAGGCAGCCCTGGAAATAAGAGTGTCCAAGACCAGGAAGGGCTTTAGATGCGATAGCCAATACCTTAAACTGAGCTTCATAACAAACGGGCAACCCATGGTGGTGGTGGAAAATGCTGTCAAGTCACAGCCAACTTATGGCGACTCCGGTAGGGTTTTCAAGGTAAAAGACGTTCAGAGGTGGTTTGCCACTGCCTGCCTTCACGTCATGATCCTGGTACTCCTTGGAGGTCTCCTATCCAAATACTAGCCAGGACTGACCCTGCTTAGCCTTCCAAGGTCTGACAAGATCAGGCTGGCCTGGGCTATCCAGGTCAGGCAACCAATGGAGGGTTTGCATTAGTGGAAGGTGGAGTTCTCCTGGTCAATGAGGGTGCACGTTTTGATCGCTTTGGTCTCCAGCTGTGAACTGATGGGTCCTCTGCATGTTGGTTCAAGCACAGATGGATACAGAGTGTTGTTTTCTTGGACAGCAAATTCTTGACAGGTCTAGAGGCATGTGCCATTCCCCCCCCCACATTCAAATCTTCACTTGTCTTCCAGGTGGAAAATGTCACGACATTGGCGCCGCAAGGTGGAAGTTGCTGTCCTGAGCTTCGTTGGGTTCACCGGGTTCTTGTTCCTCCTTCAAAACAACAAGGACAGACCTATCTTGAAACAGGCAACAGACACTCCTGTCACCATCCCACCGATCATTACTGAACGACCCAAGCCCATTGCTGAGTGCCAGAAGAACATGGCGGTGGCCAACATCTCCGGGTTTGCCGGGCTGCCCGACCACATCAAGGACTTCTTGCGATATAAGCACTGCAAGGAGTTCCCTCTGCTTCTGGATATGCCGGATAAGTGCGGCGGCCCAGACAAATCCTATGACACTTTCTTGCTCCTTGCCATCAAGTCATCACCGGGGAATTATGAACGCCGTGAAATCATCCGCAAGACTTGGGGCCAGGAACGGACTTATGCAGGCGTCAATATCCGGAGGCTCTTCTTGTCTGGGCAGGTGGCCAATGCTCGGGATGCTAAGAAGACTAACCAGCTCTTGAAGATTGAGGCAGAAGAGAATGGAGACATCATCCAGTGGGACTTCCTTGACAGTTTCTTCAACCTGACGCTCAAGCAAGTCCTCTTCCATTCCTGGTTGGAGGCCCACTGCCCTGGCGTCCGTTTCGTCTTCAATGGGGACGACGATGTCTTTGCCAACACAGACAATATTATCCACTACTTGCTGGATGTCCCAGGTGCAGGAGATGAACACCTCTTTGTGGGCCAGCTTATTTCCAATGTGGGCCCCATCCGCGAGAAGTGGAGCAAATACTACGTGCCAGAGCAAGTGACCGCCTCCAAATCCTACCCCGCTTATTGTGCGGGCGGGGGTATCCTTATGTCTGGCTTCACTTCACGCACCATCTACAAGGAATCGCTGGGCATCGAGCTCTTCCCAATTGACGACGTGTACTTGGGGATGTGTCTCGAGAAAGCAGGGCTCAAACCTTCTTCCCACATGGGCATCCGGACGGTGGGTGTGCGGGTGCCTTCCTCCAGGTTGGAGTCCTTTGACCCCTGTTATTACAAGGAACTCCTCCTGGTCCATCGCTTTGTGCCCTATGAGATGCTGGTGATGTGGAGAGCCATCCACCAGCCTAACTTGATATGTGGGAAGAAAATGGAGATCTATCAGAGTCTCTGAAGAACCCTGGGGTTGCATGGGGGGGGGGCAGGGTTTGAAATGGGCGGTGATAATGGACTAAATATTTATTTTGATTGGCTTGTATTTGGCAGCTAGTAACTCCTAAAGTGACTCTGTTTGGTTCCCCCAGTGCCCTCGTTGTCCAAAGGAAGGGTGAGAACCATTTTAGGGAACCTGATGTTAAGATATGACTCGAAGAAACAACAATGGATGATGGTTGATGTGTTCTAAAATTGTGGTGTTCAAAGGCAAACCTAACCCAATGAGTTGCTTCTGGTGAGTCCTGTCTAGGGTTGCCAATCTCTAGGTGGGACTTGTAGTTCTCCTTGAATTACAACTGACCCTCGGAATAAGGAGATTGATCCTTCTGGAGAAAAATGGTGGGTTTGGAGGGTGGATTCTGTGGAGGCACATCCCTTCTGAGCCGCCTCCCCCAAACCGTGCCCTACTCGGGCTCTGTCCCCCTCTAATCTCCCCAAATTTCCCCACCTGGAGTTGGCAACCCTTGACCCCTCCATGGGGTTTCAAGGTCTCTTGTAAGGTGAAGTCTCCAGGTCACAAACACGTTGTGGATAAAGTCTAAGTAATGTCTCAGGAATACTAGCTGACAGACGCTACCTCTTAGAGCAGATGTACCCGCTTCAAAGCCCATTGACTCCTGTGGACTTAAGGAGGTGTAACTTCGTTCTTGATTGCACTGTTAAAAGATTCCGGGGTAAGACAATTGAGAGATGGGAAAATCTGTGAAGGGGTGGAGGGAGGAAGTGGGATTAGGGTTGTCAGGTCCATCGGAAACACTGGCAGGGGATGGGGGGGAATATTCTGGGAGCTGGGAGCATTGTTGTGTGGTGTGCTTATGTCACCAACACTGGGGGTGACGCTCTGTTTTTTGGGCAAAACTCTATGGTAAAATCAGCCTCAAACCATAGAATTTTGCCCCAAAACCAGTGTCGCCTTTCTGACGTCAGTGATGTGTAGGCATGTCGTGTTCATTTCTGGTGATGTTGCTGGGGGGGACGGACTTCCTCCTGCCAGCCAAATGGCCGGTGGTGGGCAGGAGCCCACAAAACCAGGGGTTCACCTGCCCCCAACTAGGGAATGGCCACCCTACATAGGATTCATGGGCTTCACACTTTTGCTCAGGATTTACAGAATTCTTTGCACTGATTCAGTTGTTGATACTTGTAGTTACTCCAAAGGATGCACTTGGCCGTAGGGTGGATGGGTCAATGAGACCTTTTTTTGTTTATGGGCCGTGTTGAGGCAAATCTTCAGAAGTCTGGAAACTGTTGTGGAGTGGAATTTTCCTCTGGGCGGGGCCTTGGCCTTCCCTCCTTCACCTAGTTCTTGCAAATAAGCGCCACCCGGGCTGGTCACTGTTCTGGGTTTGCCCAACCAGCTGCACCCAGAGATTACGAGCTTCAGAACAAAAGTATCTTGTTTTAAGTTCCTGAAATAAACTCAGTTCTTTTTTTAAAAAATCAGTTTCTGAATTGCACAATATCTGCCTTATTGTTTTGATATCATGTCACTGCATTTAAGTTCCTTATCCTAATTGGTCCTGCCCCTGCTCTGTGACAAGTGCTTGTTCAGTTGGCTGCATGTTTCCATGTCCCGTGACGCTGGACCAGGGCCTAGGTTTTGACTGCATATTATGTGAAAGCCATTGGCGTGGGCCCAAGTGGAAACTGAGGTGATAGTGGGTGACAGAACTGACTCTGGAAAAACTGCGGGCCTTAACATACCAGAGCTGACATTTCAGGTAAGGCAACATTTCTTCCTAAAGAAAAAATAATTACCTTGTGGTACAAATATACAGTCTTTTTGCCTTTAATAAAGATCAGAAGTCTGAAATATGCGTAGGGCTGCCAGCTCTGGGTTGGGAAATACCTGGAGAGTTTGGAGAAGAAAGGGAAAAAAGTGTGTGGGAATTATTCCTCTTCAAATCTGAATTGATATCCTGGTCCGAAAATGCAAATGGATGGAAGAATTGTCCCAATTATTTGAATAATAGCACCTTTCTAAGTGGAATGGACAGATCTGCATTATAATGTTTTCTGCTGCAAAGTTCCTCAGGGCTTCCCTGCATGCTGAAACTGACAAAAGGAAAAATGGTTTTTGTTCTCGATGCTCCTCTCTTAACTGGAGTATAATTGCAGTATAATGATATTAATAAAATTGGTGTTTTTTTAATAAAAGAAGCCTTTAGTACTGCCTGTGAGGGGGAGGGAGTATATGCCTGCATCCACAGCAACTTTATTGCCGTGGTCTCTGAGAAGTGGGGTTGCCAACTCTGGGTTGGGAAATTCCTGGAGATTTTGAGAGCGAGGCCTCAGGAGGGGGTGGGGTTCAGAAAGGGGCCTCAGCAATGTGTGTAATGCCATAGAGTCCATCCTCCAGAACAGTCATTTCCTTTAGGGGAACAAGTGGCTGTAGTCTGGAATTCAGTTGTAATTCTGGGTGATCTCCAGGTCCCACCTGGAAGTTGGCAACTCTACTGAAAAGAGGCTATAAAGCCAGGAAAAATGCAGCAAACAGTAGCCCCAGTGTTGACTTTCTCTGCCTCTGAATGGTTTGGGCCTTTTCCAGCTCGTTTGCGAGAGCCAGTTTGGTGTAGTGGTTAGGTGTGTGGACTCTAATCTGGGAGAACCGGGTTTGATTCCCCACTCCTCCACATGCACCTGCTGGATGACCTTGGTCCAGCACAACTATTCTTGAAAAAGAGCAGTTTCTGTCAGAGCTCTCTCAGCCCCACCCACCTCACAGGGTGTCTGTTGTGGGGAGGAGAAGGGAAAAGAGTTTGTAAGCCGCTCTGAGACTCCTTCGGGTAGTGAAGGGTGGGGTTCAGAAGGGGGCCTCAGCAATGTGTGTAATGCCATAGAGTCCATAAATCCAATTTTCTTCTTCTTCTTCTTCTTCAAAAGATTATGGGGTGGGAGAGGAAGGGAGGCTTATAAAATTTGACACAGCCTAGAGAAAGCAGATAGGGAGTGCTTTCCCTCCCTCTCTCCCGTCATATCATAACTTGGGGATACCCAGCGAAGTTGTTGGGAAGAAGGCTCCAGCAAAAGAAAGACCTCCTGCGTGCAATGATGCCTGGCTAACTTATGGAGCTCACTACTGCAAAAATGTGGAGGGGTCCGGGCAAGGGAGATCAGTTCCCCTGGGGAAAATGGGCACTCTGGAAGAGACACTCTATGGCATTATACCCCATCGAAGACCTGCCCTTTCCCAAACTCCTCCCACCTCAGGCTCCACCCTCAAATTCTCCAAGTATTTCCCAACCCAGAGCTGGCAGCCCTATCTGAAGGGTGGACTCTAGGACACTGTACCCTGCTGAAGGTCCTCCCCTCCCCAAACCGCTCCCTCCCCAGAAGAAGAGAAGAAGAAGAGATTGGATTTATACCCCGCCCTTCACTTGGAGTCTCAGAGCGGCTTACCAACTCCTTTCCCTTCCCCTCCCCACAACAGACACCCTGTGAGGTAGGTGGGGCTGAGAGAACTCTAACACAAACTGTCCTTGAGAGAACAGCTGTGCCAGAGCTTGTGACTGACCCAAGGTCACATCAGCAGGTGCAACTGAAGGAGTGGGGAATCAAACCCGGTTCTCCCAGATAAGAGTCCGCGCACTTAACCACTACACCAAACTGGCTCTCTTCCAAACTGGCTCCCCAGGCTCCACCCCCCAAATCTCCCGGTCTTTCCTAACCTGGAGCTGGCAACCCTAACGTCTATTCGTCATTCCTGCAAAAGTGCAAGTACTTTTCCATGCTTTCCCAAGGATCTGTATGGAATCGTCCCTTCTCCTTGGTTCAAGTGCGTTACTTCTGGCTGAAACTTTTATGTGGTTCCCATTTTAAGTTCCATGATACCCTCCTTCTGCTGGGGAAGCCACTCCTTGCTGTGGCCAGTATTCCCCTGTGGCAGTGTGTTACAAATCTCCAGCTGCCCTTCTACCCTCCCCTGACACCAATTTCTTTCTTTGTGTGTGTCCAGTGGCCCCTTTAAGACCAACTAGAGTTTCATTCTGGGTATAAGCGTTCGTGGGCATGCACACTTCACCAGACAAGAAAACTTATTCCCAGAATGAAACTCTAGTTGGTCTTAAAGGGGCCACTGGACTCAAACCTTGTTCTGTTGCTTCAGACCAACATGGCTACCCGTCTGAATCTTTCTTTGTGTTCTTGTGTGTGTAAAGTACCATCAAGTTGCAGCCGACTTACGGCAACCCAGCAAGGTTTTCAGGATGTCCATTGACAGATCTGTCAAGGGGGCTGTGGCCTCCTGCTCGAAGCACCATCTTGAACACTTGTTGTGGCCAAAGAGAGAGTCCGAGTCATGGCCAAGCTCAGGACATGGAGAATGTATTGTGTGGGACACTGGGGAACCTATCTAAGGAAGGCAATGGTTAGCAGTAGCACTCTATTGTCATCATCTAGAAGAGAGAAGGGAGAAGAGGAGACTGGATTTAGACCCCACCCTTCACTCGGAGTCTCAGAGCAGCTTACAATCTCCTTTCCCTTCCCCTCCCCACAACAGATACCCTGTGAGGTAGGTGGGGCTGAGAGAGCTCTGAGAGAACTGCTCTTGAGATAACAGCTCTGACAGAACTGTGGCTTGCCCAAGGTCACCCAGGTGGCTGCATGTGGAGGAGTGGGGAATCAAACTCGGTTCTCCCAGATTAGGGACTGCTCTCCTAACCACTACACCAAACCGACTCTCTACATCTACTATGTTCAGGCTTTCTACTCCATGACCTGGATCTCTTCAGTCGCTTAAAAGTAAAACAAAAAAGAACAGGCCAAGAACACCCATGCTACTCTGGAGGGTGTCATTCCAGTCCCAGAACACTTCTACTCCTAGGACCTGTCACTCCAGGCACAAAACACTTCTACTCCCCGGTGATGTCATTCCACTCTGGAGGCCCTCATACTAGTCTCCGAACACTTATCCTACCCTTAGGGGCTGTCATTCCAGTGTCACAGCACTGATTCTATTCCTAGGGGCAGTCAATCCAGTCGCAGAGCACAGATCCTACCAGGGGAGAGGCGATCCTGGATTTGGTCCTAAGTAACACCCAAGACCTGGTGAGAGATGTAAAAGTGATTGCACCACTTGGAAACAGTGACCATAATGTCATTGAGTTTAACATTTGTACAGATAGGGAGTTGCCCAAAAAGACTGACGCAACCACTTTTAACTTTAAAAGGGGTAACTTCTCTGGTATGAGGGGACATGTGAGGAAGAAATTGAAAGGAAGAGTGGAGAAGGTCAAAACCATTGGGGAAGCTTGGAGACTATTTAAAAAGACAATCCTAGAAGCTCAGAAAAAATATATACCGCAGGTTAGGAAAGGTACAAATAGGTATAGAAAAAAGCCTGCATGGTTAACAAATAAAGTAATGGAAGCTGTAAAAGGTAAGAAGGATTCCTTTAAGCGGTGGAAAGCTAGTCTTAGTGAGGTTGATAAAAGGGAACACAGACTATGGCAAATAAAATGCAAGTCTGTGATCAGGCAAGCAAAAAGGGAATATGAGGAGCATATCGCAAAAAACATAAAGACCAACAATAAAACTTTCTTCAAATACATTAGAAGTAGGAAGCCAGCCAGGGAGGCAGTGGGGCCCTTGGATGACCAAGGGGTAAAAGGAGTAGTGAAGGATGATAGGGAAATGGCTGAGAAGCTGAATGCATTTTTTGCCTCTGTCTTCACTGTGGAAGAGGAGAAGTGTTTGCCCACTCCAGAAGCACTGATTTCGGGAGGGGGTTTGAAAGACCTGAATCAGATTGCGGTGACAAGAGAGGAAGTCCTCCGACTGATGGACAATTTAAAAACTAATAAATCACCAGGCCCGGATGGCATTCATCCGAGAGTTCTGAAAGAACTCAAATGTGAACTTGTGGATCTCCTGACAAAAATATGTAATCTTTCTTTAAAATCTGCCTCCATTCCTGATGACTGGAAGGTAGCTAATGTCACTCCCATCTTTAAAAAGGGCTCCAGGGGAGATCCAGGAAATTACAGGCCAGTCAGTCTGACATCGATACCGGGTAAGTTGGTGGAAACTGTTATTAAGGAAAGAATTAGTAGGCACATTGATGAACAAAAACTATTGAGGCAGACTCAGCATGGGTTCTGTAAGGGAAGATCTTGTCTCACTAACCTGTTAGTGTTTTTTGAGGGAGTGAACAAACATGTGGACAAGGGGGACCCAATAGATATTATTTACCTTGACTTCCGGAAAGCTTTTGATACAGTTCCTCATCAAAGGCTCCTAAGTAAGCTCAATAGTCATGGGATAAAAGGACAAGTCCTCTTGTGGATCAAAAACTGGCTTATAAATAGGAAACAGAGAGTGAGTATAAATGGGAAACTTTCTCAGTGGAGGGTGGTAAGCAGTGGGGTACCACAGGGATCAGTACTCGGTCCCATGCTTTTTAACTTGTTTATTAACGATTTGGAATTGGGAGTAAGCAGTGATGTGGCTAAATTTGCAGATGACACGAAGTTGTTCAGGGTGGTGAAAACCAGGGAGGATTGTGAGGCACTCCAAAGGGATCTGTTGAGGATGGGTGAGTGGGCGTCAACGTGGCAAATGGGGTTCAATGTGGCCAAGTGCAAAGTGATGCACATTGGAGCCAAAAATCCTAAATATAAATACACGTTGATGGGGTCTGATCTAGCAGAGACTGACCAAGAGAGAGATCTTGGAGTCGTAGTGGATAACTCGCTGAAAATGTCTACACAATGTGTAGCTGCAATAAAGAAGGCCAACGCTATGCTGGGGATTATTAGGAAGGGAATTGATAACAAATCAGCCAGTATCATCATGCCCCTGTATAAATCATTGGTGCGACCTCATTTGGAATACTGTGTACAGTTCTGGTCACCACATCTCAAAAAGGATATTATAGCATTGGAAAAAGTGCAGAGAAGGGCAACTAGAATGATAAAAGGGTTGGAACACCTTCCCTATGAAGAAAGGTTAAAATGCTTGGGGCTCTTTAGCTTGGAGAAACGATGGCTGAGGGGTGACATGATCGAGGTTTATAAGATTATGAATGGGATTGAGCAGGTTGAGAAAGAAGTACTTTTCTCCCTTTCTCACAATACAAGAACTCGTGGGCACTCTATGAAATTGCTGAGCAGTCGGGTTAGAACAGATAAAAGGAAATACTTCTTCACCCAAAGAGTGATTAACATATGGAATTCACTGCCACAGGAGGTCGTGGCAGCTGCAAGCATGGACAGTTTCAAGAGGAAATTAGATAAACATATGGAGCAGAAGTCCACCAGTGGCTATTAGCCACGGGGTATAGAATGAGAACTCTCAGTCTGGGGCAGGTGATGCACTCTATTCTTGGTGCTGGAGGGGGCAGCAGTGGGAGGGCTTCTGGTGCCCTGGCCCCACTGCTGGACCTCCTGATGGCACCTGGTATATTTTGGCCGCTGTGTGACAGAGTGTTGGACTAGATGGGCCATTGGCCTGATTCAACATTGGCTTCTCTTATGTTCTTATGTTCTTATGCTCCTTTCAGGGGCTGTCATTCCATTCCCAGAGCAGTGTATCTCAGACCAAAGACCTTCATTCAAAATCTATTCAACATTTTCATTGCAACTTTTGCCTGCCATATTGAACGGGCCAATTTGGCATTCCTGGCTCCCATTATATCCAATGGGCATGCCAGCATCTCCCATTATTCCCAGTGGGCAATCCTGTCCTTTGTTTTAGTTCATCCCTGTGAAAATGCCACAGTGCTCTGGGAAATGGGCAACACCTGCTTCCCATTAACATCCAAGCTGGGGCAAAAACACCTCTGTGGAAGACCCTGAAGAAAAACTGAAGAGTTAGCCATGATAGGCAAATGGAACTTCCATATTCAGAGGCAATGGAACCGTAAGTAGCAGTTAATGGGGAACAAACAGGAGAGGGATGTTGCCCTCATGATCTGCTTGTGAGCTTCCTGGAGGCATTCAGTTTAGGATGCTGGACTGGAGGGATTTTTGGCATGGTCTCTTTTTGAAGAAATCATCTCATGGAAACTTTTTTACTGATGATAACTAAATGGAGCCTCCATCTTCCACGGCAATTTTATATATATATATATATTTAAAAATTATTTGTACCTTGTTTTTTCCCCCAGTGGGACTCAAAGTGGCTTACATTGTTCTCTGCTCCACTTTATCCCCACAACAACCCTGTGAGGTAGGTTAGGCTGAGGGAGTACGATTGGCCTGAGGTTCACCCCGCAAGCTTCCATGGCATGAGTGGGGATTCGAACCCAGGTCTCCCAGCTACTAGTCCGACACTCTTAACCACTACACCACTCTGGTTCTTGTGGATTGTCAGCAGGGAATAAGCTTAATCTCCAATGAGCTGCTGGTTGGCTTTCTGAACTCTCTGGAGGTCTGCTGTTGGTCATGGGTCGAATCGTGCAGTTCTTCTGGCAACAGTTCTGAAATCGTATGCACGTGAGCCTGTGGGTGCTTGCAAAAGGGAGAATAAAGCAGCCTTAGAGTGCGTGTGAGCCTGCGGGTGCTTGCAAGAGGGAGAATAAAGCAGCCTCAGAGTTGTGGGACACGGCTGGGCATGCCAGTGCGGGGTGTATGCACACGTGCATGTGTGTGTGTGTGTGGAGGCAGTGAACACTATTGAGAAGCAGTAAACTTAGAAAGTAAGTTGGGTTTTAGAACGCGCTTTGCTCCTCCTCTGTGCATTGTTGGCAGCGGTGGTGGGGGGAAGCGGTTTCAAAAGTTTCTGCATTTCCTTCTAGCCCCGGGCTTTGCTGCGGCCATTTCTCAGGGTCTCGATTTGGGGGCACAGCTCGCAGAATCGGGGCCTCTGGTTCGGCAGGAAGGTCCAGCAGGACAGCATCAAATCATAGACCTTGGAGACGGAGAGAGAGAGAGAGAAGTTGCTGGGAAGCTCAAGGCAGTGACCAAACCGTCTCAGATGTTTGTGCCTCGCTGGGGCAATAGAACTTGAAATTTCTCCCTGCCTTGATTGTGGGCCCTTCCCTGTGCTACAGTCCCGCTAATTCGCCTTTCCCCTGTCTGGGTTGGAGTTAAGTTGTAGGAAGTCCCCTTTGACTGCAGGAAGGATTCAGACTGTCGGAGTGAGTGACTCAGCATGCAAAGAGACTGGGGGGCACTACATCACTCTAGCTGTGCATACATAATAGGCCACGTCCGCACTGTTACTTTTCTCACTCTTTTGCAGCTATTGCTTTGGGTCCCCCCCCCTTTTCCACATGTGTTTTGCTCCCTCTGGGACTACTCAACAGAGCAAAACACATTGGGGGGAAAAAAGCCCTGAAGCAATAGGGACAAATTAGTGGCAAAAATGGCCAGTGTGGAAGTGGCTGTTATTTCTTTGAATGAGATGCCTCTGTTTGGTCCAATCTGCATTGGTATTTCCCACTGTTGTGACCATGATCTCACATCGCCTCACAAATTTCTGTCTGCATTTCATGCTGCATCCACTTTCCTATTGTTTCATCTCAGCATCGGCTGCCTGCCTCATTTTATTGCCATCTAGTGGTGACTCTGAGGTCACTGTGGCGTCTCACCACCATACACAAATGGTTTTAACTGTATTTATATGGAATGAATTTATGTATTTTATTTATGTACTCTATGCTGGTTTTATGGTTTTATGTAAGCTGCCCTGAGCCGCCTTGGCGGGAGTGTGGGGTAAAAGTCAAATTAATAATAATAATAATAATAATAATAATAATAATAATAATAATAATAATAATAATAATAATAATAATAATAATCTGAAAGTCGTTTTAAGGTGGTATGACTGCTCCTCCCCACCATCGAGCCGCTGTGAGCAAAAAGCAGACAACTGGAGCTGAATTCCCCCCACTCTTTTCTAAGGAGATACGCAAATTGTCACAAAGGAAACAAGTTAGCTGAAAATCCAGTCGTCTGCATTTACAAGCAGCCAGGCAACATTTTTCTGTGATCATATGCGGGGGGAGTTGGAAGCACGCCCACCCCTGAACCATTTGTTATTTCGGGGGGAGTCTCCAGAACACCCTGTCTGGCAACTGCTGGGTGTTTTGTGTTTTTTACCCAGCTCATTCCATCTTTCCTACCCCTCTCCGCCTCCCCCTCCGCCAGGTCAGCCCCCTTTTACTTTCTGAGGGGGGGTCACAGGTGCTGTTTCCTCCCCGTAGCGCAGCGCAGCACCTTGCCAGTGCCCCTGGGAGGCAGCTCCTTCCCCCTCTCTCACACGCTCTCCCTAAACAGCTTGCATCCTGATGAAGAGGGGAGCTTTATGCTGAGCCAAATGGGAAGGCAGCGCCACAGCAACATGGAGCAGCTTTTCATAGCAAATGCAGATTGGACCTTTGTCTTAACCTGGAAGCTGCCCTCTGACCCTCTCCTCTCCCTTTGTCCTCTCATTGTCGCTTCACATGGCCTTCCCTGGAGACACATGTCTCTGCAGGTCCCTCCTGTAGAGACAATGCCCTCATACTCCCACACACATGATGCTGGATTAGCTGGCCGTTTGTGCTGGGAAAGTAAGACTCTCGTAGTGCAATCCTAAACAGAATTATTTGCATGTGCATCCCCCCAGGAGAGGGAGTGCGACTGTCCAACCTTAAATTTCAACCTAGAACTTCCCAGCTATGCTGCCCGTAAGGACTGCTGTTCACCTCTGTGGGGCAGCCAGGCGGGGGAGGGAGCCTCCTGTTCCCCTTCAGGAGTTCCAGAAGCTGACAGACAATCTGGAGGGGCTTGCTGTGTCCCATCATGCAGAGGAATTCCTAGATAGAAAAGAATAATGTTCAGCATGCATGTGCGTATTGTTGGAGTGAGCAACCCAGCATGCCTGGACACTGGGTGTGTACATGCTACATCACTGTAAGCGTGTACATATTATCTCCTTGAATGGGATGTCTCTCTATTTGTCTTAACCTGGGAGCAGTGTTCCCTCTAAGCTGAGTTAGTGTGAGCTAGCTCACAATTTTTTAGCCTCTGGCTCACACATTTTTGTCTTAGCTCAGGAAGGATGGCTCCAGAGCAAACTAATTTTTGCAGTAGCTAGATTGCTTGCTCACAACCAGGGCTATTTTTGGGCAGGAACGCACAGGAACGGAGTTCCGGCTGGCTCCCAAGTTGGCCACGCCCAGCAGGAACTCATTAGCATAATAGGCCACACCCAATGACATAAACTCATTAGGATTGGCTACATTAGGGGTGTGTGGCCTAACATGCAAAGGAGTTCCTGCTACAAAAAAAAAGCCTTGGGTTTTGACAACAAACAAGGTAAAAAGAATAAGAAGCAAAAGGTGGGTGTGGCTGGATGACCACACTTCTGGTAACATGGGGGTGTGGCCTAATAGGCTAATGAGCTGTGCTATCAGGGGTGTGGTCTATTATGCTAATGAGTCCCTGTTGGGCTTTTTCTACATAAAAGCCCTGCTCACTTTAATGCCAGTAGCTCACAAAGTGAAATCTTTGCTCACAAGACTCCACAGCTAAGAGGGAGCATTGCCTGGGAGCTGCCCTCTGACCCCTCGACTCTCTCTGTGTCTTTTGTTCTCCCCCCTTCTTCACATGGCGGCTCTGTATGGAGTCACACATTTCCACAGGCCACTTGTCACAGGGAAAGTACTCTTTAGGTTAGGGTTCTCTCTCTCCTTTCGACTGCAGTCTGAATGTGAACTCGATCTACTTGAATAAATATAGGTTTTACTTTTTGCAATACACTTCTTGGGAGATTTATTTATTGCACTCAGTATGACACTTCTACGACTGGGCAAACTCTGCTATATTAAGTATCCCAGTACGTACACATATTATTGGGAATGTGACAACAGTAGACGGTAGTAGACTCTCCACATTCCTCCCCACCCACCTTCTTTTAAGTGTCCAATCTGTGCTAATTCTGCCCTTGCTGAATTTCACTGTGACTGGGGGGAACATCTAAAATTAATTCTGGAATCAGAGCATGCACAGTGTGCAGCAGTTTTCAGCATCTTCATTTGCACCCTCTTCTGTGTTACTGAGGCACATTAATAACACATTGCAATAAAGCAATCTTGACACCAGGCACGTGGTGGTATAAAGAGTCTTTTTTGTGTGGTAGCTGACTGATGCAAAGGGACAGAAGTGTACATTAATAAAGCCCTGCACAAGGAGAATGGGATAACGATAGCCTTAAGATTGTTTTGTTGCAGCGTTTTTACTGTGTGTCTACAGATGCATAACGTGGGGGATGATTATCCAAGCTGCATGCCACAGACCTCTTTACAAAATCTAGAAATGGAACACTACTGTTTCCTGAGCATTAATTCCACCCCAGAAAGCAGAGAACATAAGTTGAGAATCTGGGAAGGAATACAGAGGAGGGGAATTCGGGACCACCCTCAGCTTGTGGCCATGGGAAACCACCTTGAAAATCTTCTGTTTGCCAGATTTCACAGAATGAGCCAACCAGTTAGGTTGCTGACACACATGGACCAGAAGCCTTGACTTGATGCCAAGCATGCACAACTGGCCAACCCAGCATCTGGGAACTGGCAAATGCAGGTTCTGCACATACTGCAAAGGTTGTGTGTATCTGGTTTGCTGGCACCTCCAGGAATGATCAAGAAGGCTGCTTGGATTAGCAGCTGATGTCTCGTGAGAATGTCCTGTCCCAGCCCTTACCTCTGAGATCTTGCTGCCGTAGGTAAAAAGTTCATACAGGACAATGCCGAAACTCCAGACATCGGATTCTTGGGAGAAGATGTTGTCTGCTAAAGATTCTGGTGCGTACCTGCCATGGGAGAGGGGAAGCCACCACGAAACCATGTGTGTGAATTCAGTTGATTTGATTCCTAGGTCACATCACTTGCCCGGTCTTCTACCATCAGTGCCCTCGTATCTGCAAAGCCTTTTTCTCTGGCCTCTTAAGAGTTTAGGAACCTCTTTTATACTGGTTGCCTTGAGCCCTTCTTAAACCAGGATCAAACGTCTTTGTGAATAGAATAGAATAAGTTTATTGTATATGGCCATTGGCCGTCACAATTTTTTTATAAAACTGGGTCCCTAATATCTAAAATACACATTTAGTTGTTAAAATCAGTAAGAATTAAATTCGTTTATGCAGTATCTAAAATACCTTAAATTAAAATTATATACATTTACAAATTCCAATTCCAATTGTAACAATGTTAATGCCTTGCAGCTCAGTAACCTGTGTTCCTAAGAACCACCTTTGCTCTAGCTTTCCTGGCTGCTAACGCAAAAAAGTGCTGCCTTGTAAGATACTAAAGGATTCACGTCTGACAACAGAAAAATTATCACTATCAGAAAAATCGTGCAGTTGACTAAGTATTTGGAATAAAAATCTACTTCCAAGATCTGAATATAGTGGACAAACCATTATGTAGTGAAATAGATCTTCAACAGAAGTTCCACATAGACAAATATGTTGTTCGAAGGGAATTTTTAGATATCTTCATGTCAGTACCTCTGATGGCATGTTCTGAAATCACAGATGCCGTGAATGCCACTCTTAGGCTATGTGCAATAATGTTTATCAAGTAGGAGGCTCTTAATCGATCTTTCTTTCTTTGTGTAATCACTCTATCTTTTAGATCTTTAATTTTCATGGTGTTGTTAATGAGCAACAAAGAGACTGGAACCTCAAAATCAAAAAGGCAAGATGACGGGAGACCTGTCATTAGATCTCCCCAGTGCTTTCAAAATGAGCTTTTCCGCATTCACATTCTCCTCAGTTGTAAGTTCCTGTTTCTTTGGGCTGTTTCCACTTTTCTGCACTGTTTTTCTCCCTCTAGTGGCTGATTCGATATTACATTCATCTACATCCGGCATCTCCCTGCAGATTTGAACTGCAGGTTTTTATGCTAGATATAAGCTGATGCTGTATCAAATTGACCACTTGAGGGAACAAAACGTGTGGAACAAATTACTCCCCCCCCAAAGAAACAGGACCCTACAAGCAGGGGAAATAAGAATGCGGACTAGGTAAAGGGTAAAGGTTTCCCTTGCTTGAAAGCCAGTTGAATCCGACTCTAGGGCTGCGGCGCTCATCTCCATTTCCAAGCTGAAGAGCTAGCACTGTCCAAAGATATTCCCATGGTCATGTGGCCAGCATGACTAAATACCACGGTGCACGGAACGCTGTTACCTTTCCACCAAAGCGGTACCTATTTATCTACTTGCAATTTCTTGCTTTCGAACTGCTAGGTTGGCAGGAGCTGGGACCAGAGACAGGAGCTCACTCCATCATGCAGCACTCGGGTCTTGAACTACTGACCTTCCAGCCTGAAGTTCAGCGTCTTAACCACTTGAGCCACTGCAGCTCCTTCTAAGATTGCAGAATAGCCCAATTTAAAAACCAGCTGCTGTTTTCCCTGATTTGGATCAGGCCAGTATGGGGGAGGAGACTTGGGGTTTAATCTTTCCACCTTTCCATGGTTAAGTATATGAAAATGGACCCCTCAATGCACACTCCCATTAGCCTGGCAAAAGGTGGATCTATTCCTTCTTTTTCCAGTCTAAGACGTTTTGAGGAAACCTGTTTCAAAAACCAACATAGTGCAAGAGTGGAAAATTATACCCCCCTCTCCCTATGTGGCCCCAAACCGGATGCTTCTGAAACATATCTTTCAAAGGAAATCTGTGATCTTTACCCTGAGAGACCCATGCCCACTGTTTGTGGCTCTCTCAGTCACCTGCGGGGGACGCTAAAATCGCCACTCGGAATATCTGTTTGCATTGCAGCCCTGAGGGGAATGCTTGCTTTTGTTGAACGTTCCAGATCGTATCACAATTAATTTGTGTCTGTTTCTGTGCTGCTGCTTGTACACTGAGGTTTCTATGTGTGGTTGGAGCTGCATCGCCTTGGCAACTGTAGTACTCTGAGTATGCCACACATTGCCTCACCCCCACAACTCTGAATACGTGCTACAAGGCACTACAGGATGGACGCTTGAGAGGTAGCTCATTTTAAATTGTGTATATATCACCGGTTTGAGAGTGGGGAATTGGCTCAAGAGAAAATGGGCATTGCAAGCATTGTTTCCAAAGGAGGGGAAAATGTCTTGTCAGCAGAACCCCTAAAATTTTGTGCACCAGCTGAGCACAGTTTAGATGGAACTGTGCTCTCAGCCTAACCGACCTCACAGGCTTGGTGTGAGGATAAAATGGAGGAGAGGAGCATGATGTTGTAAGCTGCTTTGGGTGAGGCATAAAAGAAGTTAAATAATCACCCCCTACTCATTCAAGCTAGAGCTACCAGCCTATCCCTAACTTCATTCTCTCATCCTCAGAACTTAACATAGAATCCAAGAATCTACCCCCTTTCTCCAAACACAACCAGACACCCCAAAGGCCTACTGAGGCCACAAGTGTCCCTCCTACCAGAAAATGGGACTCTGTCCAGGCTCTCGAACCACATAATACTCCTTCCCGTGTGGGAGAATTTTGGCCAGACCAAAGTCCCCGATCTTGACGCGGTTTTCGTTTTCCACCAAGATGTTCCTGGCAGCCAGGTCTCTGTGGATGTAGCGCTGAGACCCCAGGTACTCCATGCCCTGTGATGAAGTGGGGGGGGGTGTTCAAAAGCAACCATCTTGTTATTCAGCACTGGAGGAGTATTGGAGCTCCTCTTTCTTTTCATGCCCCCCATTATCTGGGACACTCTCTCTGAACATGGAGGTTCCATTTTGCTGTTACGGCTAACAGCTTCTGATGGACTTCCCTTCCCATAAGCATAGCCCCGCTGGATCAGACCAAAGCTCCATCTAGTTCAACATCTTCTTCCTCATGGTGGTCACTGAAATGCTTTCCTGGAAGTTCACAAGCAGTGTGTGATGCCTAAAGGCCTCCCTTCCAGGGCTATTTCTATAGCAGGAACTCCTTTGCATATTAGGCAACACACCCCTAGTGTAGCCAATTCTCCAAGAGCTTACAGAACTCTTCTTACAGGGTGTACTGTAAGCTCTTGGAGGATTGGCTACATTAGGGGTGTGCCGCCTAATATGCAAAGGAGTTCTTGCTACAAAAAGAGCCCTGCTCCCTTCTATATTTAGAGGTAGACTTCTTCTGAACATGGAAGTTTCATTTAGTGATCATGGATAATAGCTGTTGATAGGATAGTTACATAATAACATAAGAACATAAGAGAAGCCAATGCTGAATCAGGCCAATGGCCCATCTAGTCCAACACTCTGTCACACAGCGGCCAAAAATACCAGGTGCCATCAGGAGGTCCAGCAGTGGGGCCAGGACACTAGAAGCCCTCCCACTGCTGCCCCCTCCAGCACCAAGAATAGAGTGCATCACCTGCCCCAGACTGAGAGTTCCCATCTATACCCTGTGGCTAATAGCCACTGATGGATCTCTTCTCCATATGTTTATCTAATTCCCTCTTGAAACTGTCTATGCTTGTAGCTGCCACCACCTCCTGTGGCAGTGAATTCCATATGTTAATCACTCTTTGGGTGAAGAAGTACTTCCTTTTATCCGTTCTAACCCAACTGCTCAGCAATTTCATGGAGTGCCCACGAGTTCTTGTATTGTGAGAAAGGGAGAAAATTTTCAATTCCCTTCCTAATAATCCCCAGCATAGCGTTGGCCTTCTTTATTGCAATTACACACTGTCTAGACATTTTCATTGAGTTATCTACTACGACTCCAAGATCACTCTCTTGGTCCGTCTCTTCCAGTTCAGACCCCATCAACGTGTATTTATATTTAAGATTTTTGGCTCCAATGTGCATCACTTTGCACTTGGCCATATTGAACTCCATTTGCCATGTTGCTGCCCATTCACTCATCCTTATCAGATCCCTTTGGAGTGCCTCACAATCCTCCCTGGTTTTCACCACCTTGAACAACTTCATGTCATTTGCAAATTTAGCCACTTCACTGCTTACTCCCAATTCTAAATCGTTAATAAAGAAGTTAAAAAGCATCGGACCGAGTACTGATCCCTGTGGTACCCCACTGCTTACCACCCTCCACTGAAAAAAGTTTCCCATTTATACTCACTCTCTGTTTTCTATTTATAAGCTAGTCCACAAGAGGACTTGTCCTTTTATCCCTAAGCTTACTTAGGAGCCTTTGATGAGGAACTGTATCACCTCCGTAAATGTGCTCATCCCCCTTTTAAAACATGTGGCCAGACATCTAAGCCTATCAGCCATCGATTTGTTGTGGATTTTGGCAGGAAAATTGTAGCTGGCTTATTACAAGAGAGCTTTCATATTTTCTCGGTAGATTTGAGTCCAGTAGCACCTTAGAGGTCTACAAGATTTTCAGGGTACGAACTTTTGAGAGTTAAAGGTCCCTTTGTCAGATACATTGACCCTTGACAGCTTATACTCCGAAAATCTTGTAGGCCTCGAAGAAGAAGAGGAGATTGGATTTATACCCCTCCCTTCACTACCCGAAGGAGTCTCAGAATGGCTTTACAATCTCCTCTCCTCTCCCCACAACAAACACCCTGTGAGGTAGGTGGGGCTGAGAGAGCTCTGACAGGGACTGCTCGTGAGAGGACAGCTCTGACAGAACTTGTGCTACTGGTCTCTAATCAAGCTGTTCTACTGCAGGCTGACACAGCTACTCTCTGAAACTATTCTTGTGTTCTAGTCCTTTAAAAAAAAAAAAAAGTTCTGAGCATTGACAAACTTGGCTGACCTTGCAGACCTGCCAGGCGTAAAGCAGCAGTTTCTTGAGGTCCAGCCGGTCCTGGTTTTTCTGCAGGTAGTTCCTCAGGCAGCCGCTGGGCAGGTATTCCATGACCAGGCGGAGACAATTGCGGCCTGCGATTGGGGTAGAAAGAGAGAGTTTACAGTGATGGTTAGGGTGGTAAACTTCCATTTCCTGCCCTGGAACGGTTCCTAGAAACACAAAGGATAGTTAGTTTGGGGCAAAATTTGATTTTTGATAGTATATTTTTTTGTAGAAGAAGGAGAAGAAGGATTGGATTTATACCCTGCCCTTCACTTGGAATCTCAGAGCAGTTTACAAACCCCTTTCCCTTCCCCTCCTCCCACCTGTGAGGTAGGTGGCACTGAGAGAGATCTTTCAAGGACTGCTCTTGAGAGAACAGCTCTGACAGAGCTATGGCTTGCCCAAGGTCATCCAGCAGCTGCATGTGTAGGAGTGGGGAATGTAACCCGGTTCTCCTAGTTTAGAGTCCGCGCACTTGACTACTACACCAAACTGGCTCTTGATTATCCTAAGGTAAGCTTTTGACCAGGCTAGCCCGATCTCATCAGATCTCGGAAGCTAAGGAGGGTTGGCCTTGGTCAGTACTTGGATGGGAGACCACCAAGGAAGTCTAGGACCCCTGTGCAGAGACAGGCAAGGGCAAACCACCTCTGACCATCTCTTGCCTGGAAAACACCACCGGGGTTGCCATTGGTCAGCTGTGACTTGACAGCCCTTTCCACCACCACCAAGCTTTTGACACCATGAGGAGTGTAGAGGGCCAGGGAGGGGAAGGAAGAGGATGCTGGGTGAAAGCTGGCATTCACAGGTACCCTGCCTCCGAAAAGGGAGGCTCCATTTAGCTACCATGCATCAATAGGCCCCAATAGATCAAGTCAGGCCCATTTGCTCGGGCCTTACCTCGGCTGTAGCACACGCCCCGGTAGGCAACGATGAAGTCGTGGTGCAAAGAGCGCAGGATAGCGATCTCTCGCTCGAAGTCCAGGCGGTGCTCGGGCGAGCTCTGCTGTAGCCGCTTCACGGCCACCAGCTCCCCGGTGCTGTCGCCCAGTGGGTCGTAGCGACAAAGCTCCACGCTCCCAAAGTTCCCCTGGCAATGAGACCGGGTGCCTTTTGAGAACAACACATAACTGAGGGGAAGGCTCCTTCTATCGTCCCTCCCTGTTTTTACCATTCTGAGTCAGGGACGTGGCCGAAGCCCTGCTGGATCAGGCTCAGGTGGAACCTTCTAGGCCAGGGGTCCCTAATGTGGTGCCCATGGGCACTGTGGCACCCACTGATACCTTTCCCGGTGCCTGCCTGCCAAGTGCTTTTAGAAAGTGGGGCATGTCCAGGTGGGGCTTCTGCCCAGCAGGGCTTTTGATTGCCTGTGTAGATTAGAAGGCGTCCTCTAGACAGAGCTTCTGACTGAAATGCTGAAGAGTTACTATTAGGATCATATACAACATCTATCCCTGATATTCTGTGGTTGCTGGAGCCAACTTGGCTCCGCCTCCTACAGCAGCCATTTTATGATTGGCTCCACCCACCACAGCAGCCATTTTGTGGTTGTGCCTACTCCCTGGGTCAGAATTCCAAAGGTGTTTGCAGGCTCACAGAGGTTGGGGATCCTGTCCTAGTATAATCTCCTACTTCGAATGATGGTCAACTGTATGTCCCACTAGGATGCCCAGAACCAGGGCACGAAGTCAACTACCCTCTTTGTCCCTGTAATCCAAAGGTAGACCGCCGGTGATCATGGAGATTCTGTTGAGCTGTCAGGGATAACTGATGGATCTTTCTTCCTTGAGTTTGTCAAAGCCTCTTAAAAGCCCTCTACGCTAGTGGCGCATTGCTGTAGCTGGCAACAGGGACTTTTGCAAGTTAATTATGCATTGTGTGAAGAACCACTTTCCCTTTTGTCTGTTGTGAATCAATTGCCCATTGAAAGATTGTGGAAGTGGAAGAAAATGTTTTCTTTAGCCACTTTCCCCACCCTGTGCACAATTTTGTAAGCCTCTGCCATCTGCCTCCCAACTTATTGTTTTTTCCTGAAGTCCCAAATTGTTTACCCTTTTTTCACAGGGAAGATGACCCTTTCCCGGCTCTATGATCTGCTTTCTGAGATAGATAGAGCAGCCCAGCTCGTTCCCTTGAAGCTGATGAAGGGCCAATCTGCATTTAGCATTTGCTCAGTTGTTTTACCAAACCCACACTGGAACAGAAAAAGATGCCGTTCAAAACCACATTCAACTATCCCGGGCCAACACCATTGTGACTGCAGAGTCACCCCCGAATGGCCATAAAACAGCCATAAATCTATGCAGACAGCTGCCATTAAACCAGAGATTAAACAAAGTGAAAGCAGCATGTAGTCTGGACACTGCCAAAATGTGACACTCAATCAAAGTGAAAGTGGCATGCAATGTAGATGGGAATTTCTGTTCCAGTGTGGGTTTGATAAGATGGCGGAGCAAATGCTAGATGCAAATTGGGCCGAAGCCTTGGATTTCACCCAGTTTAGGGATGCCAGGCTCCAGGTGGGGGCTGGGGATCTCCTGGAATTACAGCTTTTAGTGTCCTGGCCCCACTGGTGGACCTTCTGATGGCACCTGGTATTTTTGGCCGCTGTGTGACACAGAATGTTGGACTGGATGGGTCATTGGCCTGATCCAACATTGGCTACTCTTCTGCTCTTATGTTCTTACAGCTCACCTCCAGACTACAGAGATCAGTCCTCCTGAAGAAAATGGATGCTTTGGAGGGCCGACTCTACAGCATTGTACCCCACCGAAGTCCCTGGCTTCCCCAGGCTCCACCCCCAAATATCCAGGTGTTTTCCAACCTGGCACTGGCAACCCTAACCTCCTTGCCGGTGACTGGGAGAACCTAGCAACCCTTAGGGACAAAAACCTCCATGCACCTTCCCCAACACTGAGATGTATTTTAGGTGGCGTTCTTCAAAGAGGGTGGGATCCTGGCACATGGAAATGTCCACGTATCCTCCAAAGCTGTCAGTGGCCGGGAGGTCCGAAAGAAGTTCGTAATCTGGGAAGTGCAGGAGAGGCATGGATGAGAGTTTATAAGTGAAGAAAGCAAAATATCATTTACCCTGGTCACCTTTAGTGGTCAGCTAGAGGAGGAGGAGGAGGAGGAGGAGGAGGAGGAGGAGGAGGAGGAGGAGGAGGATTCTTCGCCTGTTAAATAACTCCGCCAAGGAGATCATTTTAACAGATGGCCCCTTGTTTTGCTGGAGGACAAGATGGGCCTGCCAAGCTTGTTCTTGTGGCCTGCTCTTAACAGCTGCACTTGTTTACCAGGTCCTTTCGTCCTGAGGGTTGCCAACAGCCCAGAAGCCCCCAATCTTGCCTGCCTTGAACAGAAGTCAGGCCTTTTGCAAGTCATTTAGTGAAGCACGGTCAATTCCAGATCCTGCCCCAGGGTTCAAGGGAAAGCGGGGGGGGGGAGCAGGGAGGGGCTGGTTTAACAACTGGCAGCCCAAGCCACCGTCCTGCCATCGGGGCGGGGAGGAATGTTACCAGAAGTTATGAGGCTGTTGAGGTCACGGATGATGGCGCGAAAAGCTGGCCGCCGCTGAGGGTTGTAATCCATGCACTGGCCTACCAGGTTGGCTAGCTCTGTCCATTTGAGAGGCGGGAGCGGGTGGCAGTCTTGATAGAACTTGAGCTTCTGCAAAAAAGGTGGAAGAGAGAAGACCTGGGATGAAAAAATGACGTCAGGTTAATGGTGTTCCCTTCCCCATGTCCAGTAGCAAATGGAGGCTGCCCTGGTTGAATCGTTGCCTGATCAGGTATCTACTGCATGAGTAGGGTGGTGGTCAAACAGATCTTCTGCTACTACAATTGATCTCCAGATGACCAAAATCAGTTCCCCTGGAGAAGATGGCTGCTTTGGAGGGTGGACCTTCTGGCATTATACCCTGCTGTGGCCCCTCCCTTCCGCAAACCCCGCCCTTCCCGGGCTCCACTCCCAAAATCTCCAGGTATTTCCCAATCCAGAGCTGGTAACCCTATGATCTACTGGTAACCCTATGATCAAGAGTGGGCTTCTTTGTCAAGGCTTCCCCTGATGTGGTGCTGGCAAGGAAGAGGAGTCCCTGCCCCCAAATATTCAGCAGTGATTCTTGCCATGAAGTTTTGCAAGAACTGAATATTCCTTCTGGGTCCCGCCTATACCACTTAAACTCAATCCAGGCATCCTATGGAACCCAGGTGACCAGAGATCCTGGAATTTTGTACCTCTGGTTCCCCCTTTGCTCAGCTACCCTGCACAAAAATTCTGTAATTGGAACAAGCACAGCACAGCCATCTAAAGATCATTGGCAACTGGTTCTACTTTCCTCACCTCTGTTGTACCCGGTGATTCTGATAGCTTCTGCCAAAGAGGAAGCAGGAAAAACTCTCCCCGGTAATTATACAAGGAAACTCACCAAACCAGGTTCCATGGCAGTCATGGGCATGATCCCGCTGTTAAAGATCTCCCAGACAGTGGCGCCAAAACTCCACTTGTCTGACTCCAGTGCCAGGTTCTTGGGGTCCTCCAGGCACTCTGGGGCCACCCATGGGATACGGTCCACTAACACTGTGATGGAGGCAAAGGGGAAGAAGAGACAGATCGGCAGGTGTGTATAAGGAGTATGGGGTGTGTGGACTAAAGATATGTTCTCTAGGTGTCTGAACTGGGCCCTCTCTGCTGGAACGATCGGACCTATTGCTATGGTTTTACCCAGGGCTATTTTGGGGCAGGAATGCACAGGAACAGAGTTCCAGCTGGCTCCCAAGTTGGCCATGCCCAGCAGGAACTCATTAGCATAATAGGCCATGCCCAACAGCAGAAACTCATTAGGATTGGCTACATTAGGGGTGTGTGGCCCAACATGCAAAGGAGTTCCTGCTACCAAAAAAGCCCTGGGTTTTGTCAACAAACAAGGTAAATAGAATAAGAAGCCAAAGGTGGGTGTAGCTGGATGACCACACTTCTGGCAACACGGGGTGTGGCCTAATATGCTAATGAGCTGTGCTGTCAGGGTGTGGCCTAATATGCTAATGAGTCTCTGCTGTCGGGCGTGGCCGATTATGCTAATGAGTTCCTGCTGGGCTTTTTTTACCTGATGGGTGGTCAAGGGCTGAGCAATAGGATCTGGGAGGTCTTTAATGGGCTGGAGTGTCCAGCCTTTGGAATGTGACACATTTTTTGACCCACTTCCTGTAATTCAAAGTGACAGCAGAGACGACGCTGGAAGCCTTGAATCTAGCCAAATAAAGAACTGTGTATTGCCTGAGGAAGGGAGGATGTAGAGGCTGCATAACTGTCTGTGGGAACCTGAGGTGGGATTAGTGGTTGTGCTGTCTTGCTGCAGGAGCTGATTTGCTTCTTGTGTGTGCCTGGGGACCCTTGCCTGGATGGCCCAGGTTAGCCTGATCTTGTCACACCTTGGAAGCTAAGTAGGTCGGCCCTGGTCAGTACTGGTATGGGAGACCACCAAGGAAGTCCAGGGTCAATATACAGAGGAAGGCAATGGCAGACCATTTCTGAAAACCCTCCAGGGTCGCCATAAGTCAGCTGATGGCACTTTACACACACACACGACCGGGGTGCCTCCGAGCTCATCTCCTTATGCGAAGGGTCCCCAAAGAGTGTTGCTGCAGGGTGGGGATATATTGTAAAACAGGGCCCCTTAGATTCATGAATCCCAGCCTGTGAAGGGACCAGGGGCCTAACACAACAGCCTGGTAAAGATTTTTCAATTGTCATGTAATCAGTGGTTCCCATAGAGTTTTCAGATCTTTGTTGGGAGACACAAAACTGCATTATCTTCCATCATCCCGTCTTCTGGAGTGGGAGATTCATCAGGGAACCAACAATTTCACCTCATTAGCTTTGCCAGTTGCTGTTCCCTTGTTATCGAGCACCCCCCTCCCTGCTTTCGATCTTGGAGGCAGGGCTGCCTCATTCACTAGGTAGCCCTAGGTGATCACCTAGGCTACCAGAGTTGGAGGGGTGCCAACCAGCTCTGTTACCTCTGCCCACCCACCGGTGGTGTAAGGAGCCTGCCTCCAAGCAAGCAGTTGGGTGGGTATGGACCTGCTCTTTCCCTCCCCTTGTCAAGAGAGTAAGGCAGGAGTGGGTCTGTCCTGTCCCTGTTCCTCCTTTGCTCCACCTCGCGGAGGGTGAGGAGGACAGGCAGTGGCTTCCTGTCTCCCTTCACTTCTTTACTGTGTTTTGGGGAGCAGGGCAGGGAACGCAGGCATGGCTTCCTGTCATGGTGCAGGAGGGCAAGGGTGAGGTTGTGCCTCCCCAGGATGCTCCCCTCCAAGGGCACTAGAAGTGCTTGGGTTGGTCCTGCTTGGAGGTCAAAATGGTTAGCCAGTCAAGGAAGAACTTCACAGACTCACGGTCTTTGGAAAGGAGGGCACTGCTGACTCCTGGGTCACTGAGTTTGATGAATGGGGGTATTCCTCTTACAGCATCCCCCTCGCGGGCTAGCAGCACCTTCTTGGCAGAGATGTTGCCATGGATAATCTTCTTGTCCTCCTAGAGAAGGAATGTTTTTTCAGTGTTTGCCCTCAAAATTCAGTGCTCAGCTGACCCTGCTGGGATATGCAGTCATCTCTGCGGAATGTAAACCCAATTCTCCCTCTCTCAGTGATGACCTGGAACTTTCCCGCACTCTTAATTTTGTTAGTTGTGTGCCCATATTGCATCTTTTTTTTCTTTTCCACATGTGTTCTGCTTCCTCTAGGGGTCACTTCTATATTACATTGCTATATCTCCAGCTTATTTCCTTGTACAAATATCGAAGTGACCACTAGAGGGAGCAAAACACTTGCGGAAAAGAAAAGAGGACGCAATACGGGCACACAAGTGTTGAAAATACGAGTGCGGACAAGCCCGTGGTCAACATTCAATGGGCTTAGCACTGGGTATGGATCTGAGCAGCTCTGGTGAAAGCAGGAGGGAACTTACCAAGAAGTTGAGCACGTAGGCTAACTGCTTTGCAACCTGAAGTTTCCAGGTAGGTGTCACTTTGCCGGTGGCGTGATTCCTCCTCAGGTAGGTGTCCAGGGCTCCATGTCTGATGTATTCTTGTACCATGATGTCTGCAAAGGGGAGAAAGCTGAATCTAATCTTAGAAGTCATAGTAGGTTCATCCATTTGTCCATCTACGACTGTGTTATTTTAGACCAATAAAGCCCTCAGTGGCCTTACGACCAGAATGCTTCCATAAATATGTGCCCAACTGTTAAGTCACTTGCTCCAGGCCTGGCTTTGGCAGGTGAAGAGGGTATCTTCTGGCAATAGGTCTTTCTTGGTGGTGATACTGTCTCTTCCTGTGTTGATATTTGGCACCTACCTTGATGAGTTTTATTCACTTGGGGAAAACGTTCACTGGAGCATTTTGATAATGTAGCAGTGTTTTTTTTTAAAAAAAGGAATTTAACTACATCATGCAGCCAAGTCTTGTTCAATTGTGGAACAGTGTGAAATCATCCTGGTCTCTAATAAATGATCCCTGATTGGCTGGGATTGTGCATGTGATTAACAGGGTTGCCAACTTCCCAGTGATGACTGGAGGTCTCCTGGAATCCCAACTCACTTGGAGACAATGGCATCTTTGGCAGGGGAACACTGTGGTATTATCCCCCACTGTAGTCCCTCCCCTCCGGAAACCCCACCCTCCTCAGGCTCCACCCCCCAAGGCTCCAGGTATTTTCCAAGCTGGAGCTGGCAACCTTAGTGATTAAAGATGAAGCAGCAGCAGCAAAAATGGGAAATACAAGATTTTAAGAAGAAGAGAGGTGAACATTTTCACAGTTAAGGGGTTCTGGGGAAACATTTCTGCCTCTCCAAAGCACTAATTTTGATCAGAAAATGAAAACTGGGGATGCTTTAATTAACTTCAGGCTACACTGTTTAGTAATCACATATATCACACAAATGGCCTCTGGATTCTGAAGCCTCCTT
This sequence comes from Gekko gecko, assembly GCA_029375565.1. Classification (NCBI taxonomy): domain Eukaryota; kingdom Metazoa; phylum Chordata; class Lepidosauria; order Squamata; family Gekkonidae; genus Gekko; species Gekko gecko. Next base: position 312,343,936 of record JAPDNY010000001.1, on the reverse strand, counting down.
TCTCTTTCAAGGCCTGGATGGACCTCTGGGATTCTGGCTTGATGCCCCCCCCCATTACCTAAACCTGGGGTCAGGAGGACCCCCATCTTCCTGTGTTTCCCTTTCTCTAAGGACCTTGGGAAGGGTACAGAAAGAGACGCCAAGGAGGCGCTGGAAGGACTCACTCTCGGCTCCCATGCAGACTCCGTAGAGAAGGATGAGGTGCTTATGCGACAGCTGGCTGATCATGCTGGCAGCTTCTAGGAAGGGCTGCAAGGAGGACACCGACAGGGTAAGTAGAGACCAGGAAGGGGGGGCCGGGGCTGAGGGGGAGAGGGAGGGGGCGAGAAGTGTGGTGAGCTTCAGGCTGCAGACTAGCTGCTTCGTAGCTAGTCCCTGTAGCCCAGGGATCCCCCAATGTGGTACCTGCCCACGGCGCCCACTGATACCTTTCCAGGTGCCCACCAAGTATTTTTAGAATGTGGGTAGGGCCGGAAGGACTTTTGCACAGAAGAGTTTCTGATTGGCCACTGGAGAGCTGATTGGTTGTGAAGATTATTTTTTTTTAAATGTTGCTTTGGCAGCCGCTGCCACCACAGCACACGAATCGTCACCCTATGCCTGAAGGTAAGCTGCAGCGGCCATTTTGTGGCTGGCTTCAGCACCTGTGGCAGCCATTTTGTGTCTGCACTCTCCATGTTGTGTCAGAATTAGCTAGCACCTTATGTTTTAAACTGTTTTTAGATGGTTTTATCTCTGTTATAATTGTGTGTTATTCTTGTAAGCCACCCTGAGACTGCTTCAGCGGGGAGGGCGGGGTATAAATCAAATAAATAAATAAATAAAATTCCAAAGGTGCCCATGGCCTGGAAAAGAAGAAGAAGAAGAGATTGGATTTATACCCTGCCCTTCACTTGGAATCTCAGAGCGGCTTACAAACTCCTTTCCCTTCCCTTCCCCACAACAGACACCCTGTGAAGTAGGTGGGTCTGAGAGAACTCTAACACAAACTGCTCTTTTCAGGAACAGCTGTGCCAGACCTTGTGACTGACCCAAGGTCATATCAGCAGGTGCAAGTGGAGGAGTGGGGAATCAAACCTGGTTCTCCCAGATTAGAGTCCGCACACTTCACCACTACACCAAACTGGTGTTGGCGATCCCTGTGGAAGCACAAGGCAGTCTTTAACCTTTCCAGACCCTGGACTCATTTTTTACCTGTATGCTTGAGCTGCAAGGATATGACATCACACCCATGTGACAGGAAGAGGGGGAGCTGGAGTTATGACTTCCCCAGAGTTGAGGCCAGTGGACGATCAGCTCACCTCCACCCAGTTACAGTGACTGAGATCCAAGACTTTCATCACGACCTCTGTCACGTGGCTCCCGGCCTCTCCTTCCTCTTCCTCCTTCTTGGTCAACTCTTTTTTGATGCCCTGGTAGATTCTGGTGAAAGTTCCTTGGCCCAAGTTCTCATGCTGTGCACATGTATGGGAAAGAAGGCGTGTTGGGTGAAAAGGGTGCAGTGGGCAGGGCTCATCCCACCCTCTTGCCCTACCTTCCTGTCCACTCTCAGGCCTATTTGGTGTTAGACGTGGTTTAAAATTTCTCCTCCCCTGCTGCAACTGTCATAAAATCCTCATTCCCATTTTGTTTCTCCATCGGGCAAGTCTGGCCCATGGTTCTTTATTTTGCACCATTTCCCCGTAATACATTTGCATTTTCTAAATTTATTTGTGAACCAAGAAATCAGTCTGATAACTATATTGTATGCTTAAATGACTTATGGTGAATGCATAACTACTCTATAAACTGAACATACAAATTGTACAGTACGCATTGCATACACAATACAAACCGATCTAGAAAAAGCAGGGGCCTGAATCCTATAATCTGTTCCTCTAGCAGTGATGTTTCCCATCAGCACAAGCAGCCTTTCTCTAATGCAAGAAGCCTATATTTGCTCAAAGGAAATTCTGTCACTAGTGGAGTGGATATGCAGGATCCAGCCTCGAGACTTATAAAAGCAAGGGTTATGAGGCAACTGGTAGGAAGATTGAGGGCAGGGCCATGGTGGGCACGATGCTGTCTGCATGGCTACATCACTTCCAGCGAAATCCCGGAAGTGACGTAGGGTAGCTCTAGAAATCATTGGAAACTCTATAGTTTTACCCTAGAGTTTCCAGTGATTCCTAGAGCAGGATTACCATAGAGTTTCTGGCGATTCCTAGAACAACCCTATGTCACTTCTGGTTTCCCCCGAAAGTGACATAGCAGTACAGTCAGAGCTCCCCCACCACACATTGCTGCTTGGAGCACTGGTGGGCAATTAGAGCTGCCAGCAGAAGGCCTCCCACCTTAGCAACAGTGCTGACCAAAGATAAAGAGTCTACTTTGGGGCTATTAGTCATCTGCGTTTCCTTGTTCAAAAACCTTCCATAAAAAGAATCTGGAAGTGGCCATGGAAGCTTCAGATCTGGTGTCTTCCTAGCCCTGACCGAGATAGCCCAGGTTAGCCTGGTCTCATCTCATCTCAGAAGCTAAGCAGGGTTGGCCCTGGTCAGTAGATGGAAGAGTGGCCACCAAGGAACACCAGGGTTGTGACATGGAGCCAGGCAATGGCCAACCACTTCTGAATGCCTCTTGCCTTGAAAACCCCATGGGATTGTCATAAATCAGCTGGGACTTGATGGCAAAAAAGTCTTGTTATTGGGTTTTGGTTTTTTTTGCTAATCTTGCAAAAGACAACTGATGTGGTTGAACTTTGATGTGTGTGTGTGTGTGTGTGTTGGGAGCAATGTGTGTCTCACCATTCATCTATTCTATTGCTTCCTAGCTGTAGCTTTAAAGGCTAGCCCTATATTTATTCAGGAAAGGTGATTTCACTGTGAGCTATATCTCAAGGAGGACTCAATGGAACCTCGGTGTTCAAGACCGGTTTACCTCTGGCTATCAGTTGCTGGGGACAGAGGAGGGTTCTTTTCTTTCTGCTTTGCCTATGGGAGGCAAATGGCAGATCATTTATGGTGAACTAGAACAGGCCCACTTTGGGACTAATCCAGTACTTCCTGTACTTCAGCTGGGAAGTACAAGGCAAACTGGTGTGTATGGCTAAATGCAAACCTCAGGCAATTGGCAAAGATCTCAGCCGCCAAGTATGGCTGGAGGGAGCTTTCCACCCCGCACTTTCCAGTTGGGCTGTCCCCTAGTCGGGGACAGCAGGCCCACCATTACCCCATGTGTCATTCTCTCTCTTACCTGGACCAGGCTTTCTGCCTGAATCTTGGGGAACATCATCTGATTGATGGCCCGGCGTGGTGCAGATGGAGAAGTGGGAAGCTGGTGGCAGCTACCACCCCGTGCTATCAGTAGATTTGATTTTTCTGGGGGGGGGGCGGAAAAAACGAAAGAAAGTTGGTATGAATCAGTGAGGGAGAGAATCTGTGGCAAAGGGTTCTCCCTGCTCCCTTTGATTCTAACAGACAGTTCTAATTCTGTGTCCGCTCCTGTTCAGTGATTTCCTCACTGTAATGTGCAGAGGAGAAAAATTCTCTTTTCCCCCCCTTCCCATTACGAACTTGGGCTTTTCTGCATTCTTATTTTCCTTGCTTGTCTGTTCCTGTTGCTTCAAGATTTTTCTTCCTGTTCTGCATATATTTCACTCCCTCTAGTGGTCGATTCTGTATTACTTTGCATTATGTCTGGCATAAAAATCTGCAGGGAGATATGTCAGACATTAAGTAATATAATATTGAGTTGACCCCTAGAGGGAGCAAAACACATGGGGAACAGACCCCCCTGCCCCAAAGCAACAGGAACACAAGTGAGGAAAGTGAGAATGCAGAAAAACCCCATAGCTGAGCTGGATCAGGCCATCTCATTCAACATCCTGTCGGGGCCAGCCAGGCATCTCTGGGAAAGCCCAGGAGTAGGGCATGAAGACCACAGCCCTCCCCTGCTGCTTTCCTGACTAGTGTTCAGAGGCAGACTGTCACTTCGTATGGAGGTGCCATTTAGCTATCATTGCTAACAGCCAATAAATCTGCTTCTTCACGTTCTCCCATGAACATGTCTTATTCCCCTTTAAAAAGAGCCTCACAAAAGCCCAGTTGGATCAAATCAAAGGTGGGTCTATCTAGTCCCTCACCCTGGGGCAACTAGATGCTCCAGTGGAAAACATACGGGCTATGCAAGCAAGGACTTTCCCCTGTTGCATGTTCCTCAAGCATTTGGTATTCAAAAGTATACTGCTTTGGAACGTGAAAGTTTCATTTTGCTATCAGCGCTCATTACAACCCAACTGATGTTGCATTTTTAATAAAACAGCACTCTTCTGAATCAGACCAAGGGTAACGAAGCTGTTCCAGGCCTGAGACAGGAGAGCCTTGGCACCCCTTGGTTCTGGACTTACCTTTGGGTTGTGGGCAGCAGTACTTGTCCAGCTGGATGGTTATTCCATCTACCTGGAGACTGTATTGCCGACAAACTCCCAGCAGCTCCTGTAAGCTGCAGAATTTCTTGTGAACGCCAATGGTTGAGAAAGTTCCGTCTTTGTTTCTCTGGATGAGCAGGCTTTTGAAGTCCTTCCCAATTGGTGCCTGGTGGTATAGGCATGGAAGCAGCCATGGAAGGAATGATCCAGGCAAATGAGTATGGGAAAATGGGGCTTATCATACTACCAGGTTGGGCACACTGATTTCAGCCTGGCTAGGGTTGCCAACCTCCCGCTGGTTGAGAAGAAGCAAACAACCGTGATGTATTATGCCAAAAAAGTCTCCAAAGACTAGAAATTTCTTTTTCTAGTATTCAGTTTACTGGAAGCAATTCAAACGCCATCAACACCAATGAACCATGCATATTATATCTTGTTTCGTGTACAACTTTATCAAAGTGGGCAACGTTGAAATACAATATTAATCCATTTGACAAACTCTCCAGTAGCATCTCATAGTGACACTCATCAAATCCATTAGTGTGTACATTAATGATTTGATGAGTGAAATTATGAGATATTTATTTATTTATTTGAATTGTATTCCGGCCTCCTGTGAACGGGCTCAGGGCGGCTTCTACTAGAGAGTTTGTCAAATGGATTAATATTGTATTTCAACGTTACCCACTTTAATAAAGCTATACCCGAAATGAGATATAATATGCATGGTTCATTGGTGTTGATGGCATTTGAATTGCTTCCAGTAAACTGAATTGCTTCCAGGTATTTCCCAAATCAGAGCTGGCAACCCTACCCAGATCTCAGACTCCATTCCAGAATCATATTGTAAACTAGAACGTCCCCCCCTCCCTCCTTTATTCAGGTTTGTCAAAATGGAGGTTATGCAGCTCACCCCTCTTTCCCACCAGTCATTTCCCTCACTGGTTTGATGTTCGAGACATGTAGCTGAAGACCAGGACCTATTTTATAACTTCAGCTTTGCTTGGCACCTCTAAAAGAGCCACATACCCCATTCTGATTCCTGCTTCACCGTCACTAACCTGTTCCCTCCCTTCAGAATTAACTCTGCTGTTGATGTTTAAATCTGTTTTTGTTGCCTGGGTAAGCAATACTTCTGCCCCACTCCTTCAGAGTAATAAGCCCAAAGAGTAACTTCCTAGACCCGCTCCATCACCTTGATACAGATGGTGAGCAGGTAGCTGTCGAAATCTTCTGGGTTTCGGCGAAGCAAGTAGGATCCTACCCCATGGCCCATTGTCTTCAGTTTGTTCACTGCAAATTCTGACCTGCAGACAGATGAAATGAGAGCAGTGATTTGGTTAAAACACATGTAGAACAGGGACACCTCCCTCCCCCCGGAAGCAACTGGAACACACAAACAAAGTAAAATGAGAATGCAGAAAAGCCCTGAGCTTGAATTAATATGAAACTCCCTTGAATCTGTGTACAACATTTCCAATTACAGATTAAAAGTCTCTGGAAAGATAGGGTGTAAGTACTGGGTTTTATTATTTCTTTATTACTTCATATTTGTACCCTGCCCTCCCTGCCTAAGTAGGCTCAGGGCGGCTTACACAATAAAACATAATAACAATCAAATATCATAAAACTTTAAAAACAGTTCATAAACCCACATTATAACAATATAAAGTGCTCGCAATAATGCTTTTATCCTATTGATGGCGTTATACATTGTATAGATTGAGTATTCAGCTTGTTGATCTTGATCTGAACTGCAGGCACATTTACATTATTCTATAGTCTGCCTGACTCATTGAGACTCAACACAGATTACATAGTATAAATCAATATGATCAACAGGAAAGGGCATCCAATAAACAGTGCAAGCTGGTAGTCTGCATCTAGGTCTTTTTTTGTTTTTTGTTAATTGCCTCAAATAAAGTGGGGGCCTTATTTTATACCTGGGATTCTAATGCTTTCTGAATGGTAATGGCTGCATTAATGATTGTCTTGGTTTTCTTAATGTCTTACTACAGTTCATATTTTGCTTAACTTTTTTTTTTTTAATAGAACTGTGTCCAAAAACTTTCAAAATAACTAAAATAGTTGCTTTATCTAACCAGAAGATCTCTCAAGATTCAACAGCCAATTTGGGAAAGCCCAGGAATGGTGCCGTTCCAACTTCTAATTTGAAATTTTAATTGCACTTGAAGTAAAAATTGCCAAACCTGTCTTGGGAAACTCCTGCAGATTTGGAGGAGATGCTTGGAGAGAGGAGAGGAGGAAGCTCACTAGGGACATGATACTGTAGAGTCCACCCACCGAAGCTGCCCCTGTCCCCCAGGGGACCCGGTCTCTGTAGTCTAGAGATCAATTGTAATTCTGGAGACTCTTAAGCCCCACCTGGCAATTGGCAAGCCTACTTGGACTGTGCAGTTTTTAAAAGTTTTTCAGCTAGTTTTAGAAGTAGTCTAGTGGCTAGAGTGTCAGATGGCAACTGGGTAGATGCGTTCGAATCCTGAGTCTCCCACAAAGCTCACTTGGGCCAGTTGTTCTACCTGAGCCTAATTTACATCACAAGGTTGTTGTGAGGGGAGAACAAAGAAGGGGAGAACAAGATGCTACCCTTTGAACATGGAGCTTCCATCTGAGCATTCACTGGCTTAATTATCATTGCATGACATTTCCTCCATGACTCTGTCCTTCCTAACATTCTGAAGTCTGCCTCATTATTGCCCCTGCCTGATGGAGATGACCCTCCTCCACCAAATATTGGCGGTGTGTGAGGTTCTTTGCTCACTTGATGGGTCCATGGCATTGGTTCTCCAGGTCTTCAAGAAGCTGGGGTGGAGCCACTTCTTTGCAAAAGTAGTGCTGGGTGTCAACTGTTAGCCGGTAGTAGCCGTCAACCAGTGAGACGAAGGCCAAGGCCTCCTGCAGGGTGAGGAACTCCATCTCCTGTTGGAAGAGAAGCAACCAGTTGGAAGAGAAGCAACCATTAGTCATGGCTTGCAAAGGTCTGGCCCTTCCCTTTCTGCAGCCACTTTTGAGTTCTAGGTAGACAACAGGGTGGGGAAGTCTCCCTCCACATTGTTGCGGGTCAAACTGTGCTAGCTCAGAGCTACTGTCTCCAGATGCCCTTGGGAATAGGGGATGACCCAGGAAATGGAATGAGCAGGATGTATGTTATTTATTTGTCTTCAAGTATGTGTGTGTGTGTACACACACACACACACACACACACACACACACACACACACACACTAGGAATAAGGCCTGTTGTGAAATATAACAAAATCTAGAAAGAGGCTCTGAGAGAGTGCAAAAGCCTTGGGCACTCAGCATCAATGTGCTGTGGCGACCTCAGCAGGGTATAATGACACAGAGTCCACCATTTTCTCCAGAGGAACTGATCTCTGCAACCTGAAGAACAGTTGTGATTTTGAGTGATCTCCAGCCCTCACCTGGAGATTGGCAACAATTATTACCTGGGGGGAATGGCTGGTTTGGAGGGTGGAGTCTATGGCATTGTACCTGTCTGAGATCCCACCCCTCCTCAAACCTCACCCTCTCCAGGCCCCACCCCTCAAATCTCCATGAATTTCCCAACCTGGAGTTGGCAACCCTATCTCCTTCCCAGCCAAGCATCAACCTGCCATTATCTGCCCCTCTGATGTCAGCTTTCCATCTCCTCCCCCCTCCCTCCTGGAGACCAGTTATAATTCTGAGTGATTTCCACCCCTCTCCTGAGATTGGCAACAGTGGTTCCCCGGGAGGGAATGGCTGGTTGGGAGGGTGGAGTCTATGGCATTGGTACCAGTCTGAGGTCCCACCCCTCCTCAAGCCTCACCCTCTCCAGGTTCCCTCCCTCAAATCTCCAGGAATTTCCCACCTAGAGTTGGCAACCCTATCTCCTTCCCAGCCAATCATCAACCTACCTTTATTTCCCCCTCACTCTTCAGCTTTCCATTTCCATTTCACCTTTGGAAGCTGAATCGAGGTTCAAATTGAGGTATCGTTTCTCTGCATCTTATTGTTTTCAATGAGTATGGGATTAACATTTGATTGTACATCCCAGTATGAAGGGACACTCTGGCCACCTTGATAACAGGGATGCCCTCCCCCACATGAGAATAGTTTTCCACATAAATTTTGTAAAGATGTGTGAAAATTTGCCAAAACACGAGGGACACATTGCCAAAAAATGCTTGCAAATTTCCTCTCCTCTGTCCAGTTTGCAGCTCGACTCTCATTCAGACATTGAGCAACTGAGCAGAGGCACTGAAACGACTTGGGGGCAGGAGAGGAGGGAACCGGGGGGGACAGAAATATCGAAGACCACCATGCCCCCGCCCAGACTCACTAGGACTCGGCTGTCTGTCTTAGTTATGCTGACAACACGGTTCTCTACCGGCAGACCATCTTGGCAGGCTTGCTTGATGCTAATATCAGTAATCTCGGGGAAATCACAAAATGGCTGGCAGGTCTGGAGGGATGGGAGAGAAGAAAATGACAAGAAATTGATCTAGTCAGGCCTAGAATTGGTTAGAATTAAGGGAAGTAGAAGGCATAAATGGATTCCTGAAGATCACAATGGAAATGGGATTTGGTTACTTGCTGTTGATCCATCATTCCACTGAGAAAGGAGGTTTAAAAAAAAAATCTGTACCTCCTTGTTAATTTCTCCCCACTGTTCAATTTTTTAATTGAATTTTATGTCACACCCCCTATTTCAGCTTTTATCAGAGCCAAAAGAAGAAGAAGAGAAGAAGAGATTGGATTTATACTCCATCCTTCACTACCCAAAGGAGTCTCAGAGCAGCTATCAATCTCGTATCCCCTCCCCTCCTCACAACAGACACCCTGTGAGGTAGGTGGGGCTGAGAGCAGTGTTCCCTCTAAGCTGAGTTTGTGTGAGCTAGCTCATATTTTTTTAGCCTCTGGCTCACACGTTTTTGTTTTAGCTCAGGAAGGAGGGCTCCAGAGCACACTAATTTATGCAGCAGTCAAATTGCTTGCTCACAGCTTTAATGCTAGTAGCTCACAAAGTAGAATTTTTGCTCACAAGACTCCCCAGCTTAGAGGGGACATTGGCTGAGAGAGCTCTTTTGATAACTGCCCTTGAGAGAACAGTTCTGAGAGAACTTGTGACTGACCCAACGCCACACCAGTAGCTGCATGTGGAGGAGTGGGGAATCAAACACGGTTCTCCCAGATCAGAGTCCGCATTCCTAACCACTACACCAAACTGGCGTCTCTTGTGGAAGGTTACTGCTCTTTTCTTTATTTACTTTAAAACATTCTTTGTTTTAGGTTGCTTTTGTAAAGCTTGAAGCGTCTTGCAAAAAATACAGACCTTAAAAAAAATTACATTTCTAGACCTCATGAGTACAAAGGCTGTACACTCCTTGGACAATAGTCCTGTCCTTTTCTCCCTTGTGATGTTTTGCTCTTGTTGCTGTCAAGACTTATGGTGCCTTCATAGGGTTTTCAAGGCAAGAGCTGTTCAGAAGTGTTTTGCCATTGCCTGCCTCTGTGTAGCAACCCTGGACTTCTTTGGAGGTCTCCCATCCAGGACTGACCTTGCTTAGCTTCCAAGATCTGATGAGATCAGGCTGGCTTGGGCTATGCAGGTCAGGGCTGTATAGTGCCAGGCATATTGATATTTTTGTAACAATAGCAGTATTTACTGTTTCGATGTCATTGTAGCAATAGTAATGCTTTAGCACCACTTTCAAAATCTAAGAATCTCTCTTACTACCGGGACAATTTAAAACTTGGCACGTTTTCCCCTATTAAATCCCCCTGTAAACTGAGAGGGGAACTTCAAGAGTGGTGTAGCACTTAAAGTGTTGGACTAGGATTTGGGAAATCCAGGTCTGAATCCCCACTTGTGCCATGGAAGTTAGCATTGCCATTCCCCTGATGGGGATGGGGGTTTACCTGCTTTAGGTTAGGTAAAGATTTCCCTTGCTCGAAGGCCAGTCGAATCTGACTCAGGGATGCAGTGCTAATCTCCATTTCCAAGCCGAAGAGCCAGCGCTGTCCAAAGACGTTTCCGTGGTGAAGTGGCCGGCATGACTAGACACCGAGGCGCACGGAATGCTGTTAACTTCCCACCAAAGTGGTACCTATTGATCTACTTGCAATTTCTTGCTTTCGAACTGCTAGGTTGGCAGGAGCTGGGACCAGAGACGGGAGCTCACTCCGTCATGCGGCACTCGGGTCTCGAACTGCTGAACTACCGACCTTCCGGTCTGCAGTTCAGCGACTTAACCACTTGAGCCACCGCAGCCCCTTTTTATCCGTTTTAGGGGCCCCCAATCTGCTACCACCCAGGTAGCTGGTGGGGGGAGCCCTGCTCCCAAAGAGCCCCATCCGCGCCAACGTGCCCAGCACAATGACATCACGCAGAGGTGACTATCACACAGGGCATGTTGCGCAGGGGATGCTCTAGTGTTTGGGAAAAAACCTCTATGGTTACCAAAAATGTCCCGGGCACGGAGAGGGACCTCCTTGCTGGCAGCGGCAACCCTAATAGAAGCTCGCTGAGTGATCTTGCCTACCTCACAGGATTGTTGTGAGGATAAAACAGAGGAGTGGAGAATGATGTAAGCTGCTTTGGGTCCCCATTGGGGTGAAAGGTGGGATATAAATAAATTAAATAAATAAGTTGTGTGCAGTTTTGTGATTATTTTTCTTAAAGAGTAGGTATCAGCAGAACAAAGCTGTGGGAGCTACAGTTTAAAAGGAGAATGTCTAGGAAAAAGGGCTATTTGAGTTTTCTCACTTGGACCTTTCCCCCCCGACAGCTGGCACCCCAAGTTATTTTAGCTCTGCTGGAGAAACTTTGCAGGTACATAGTTTTCACAAGGAAATTAAATTCCTCTTCTCTCAGTTCAACCTGCAGCCCCATGTCTATATTTTCTTCTAGAACAAAAATTAGGAAACTGTATGTAACGTGTAGTTCCAGCTGTGGAGACGGTCCTGGATTTAAATGAACGATTTTCATTTGGTGTACGTAGAAATGAATTAGCATAAACAATAAAATCAGTGGCTGGTCTCCCCCCACCAATATTCCCCAGATATTGTTGCTAGAGATGCCCAGAAAGCTTATTGTTCCCATTCAATTTAGATTAGGATACTATGCTGTGAGATATGTTTTACCCTTAAATTAGATTCTGCTCTATTTCCCCCCCCATAAATCCCCTGACATCTCCATAAGCTGAACCTGGAAGTAGATTTGACCCTAATCTTCTCACCCCATCCTCACTGCGGCTCGAAGAGATCCCTGTTTCCCCAGAGACTCGGATCACTTGCTTAGCCTCCTTTGCCCCCGGGGCCCTGGTCAGGAAAGTCTCCTGTTCTGGGGCTCCCCGCAGACTCTCCAGCTCCATGAGGTACTTCAGCTTGAGAGAGCGGCCTTCGGTCTGAAGGACGCTGATCTTGTGGAGAGAAAGGCCCACGTGGTGACGGATACGTTTGCGAGTGACAAAGTTTTGTGTCCGCAGCTGGCTTCGCAGTTTCTCTGGAAGACACGACTTGTAGCTGGAAAGGAGATGAGGCAACAAGATCAAAGATTAGCTTGCTTGCTTGTGTTGGAAGAAGGTGCCACAGGTAGCTGAGGCAAGTAGTAGCATACAACCCCAATATGTTTAAGAACTGGAAAGGTGCTTAGAGTTGTCGTGAGACTTGTACAACCACCTCCTTCTCCTGGTGATTAAAGGTAGACCCTAATAGACACATGGTGGACCTAATGGCAAAAGCTCTCCTCAGGCCAACCAGAAAAATTGTCCCTTCGTTTTCAACAAGAAAAATTGTCCCTTTACCTTCAGATTTTGGCCCTCTGGTTGGAGACCCTGCATAGGAGACCAAAATCCATGAGAAGCTCCCATCAGCCAGCATTGTGTAGTAGTTAAGAGTGGTGGAGTCTAATATGAAGAACCAGTTTTGATTCTCCATTCCACCACATGAAACCTGTTGGGGGACCTTGGGCCAGTCACAGTTCTCTGAGAACTCTCTCAGCCCCACCCACTTCACAAGGTGCCTGTTGTGCAGAGAGAAAGGGAAGGAGATTATAAGCCACTTAACCCCCCCCCCCACATTTCTTCTTCATCATCTGGCTGAGGCTGACTTTTCAGTCTAAATGGGTATAAGGCTAATCCTCCTTGTCCAATAAGGAATGGACAGGAAGGTTCTGAAGTGGCCCACCCTAAGTTAAGTTTCCACAGCTTTGCCTTCTTACAAGGCATTTGTGGGATCCTCCTTTAATCTAGGGCTCTTTCGTTCTGTTGATTTCTGAAGCTGCCACATTTGGTATAGATATCTGCTTCTGAAGCATTCCCCTCTGCTCACGATCATGTTTATAAATCCTTCATAGACGTACTGGAAATTCTCTTTGCAGGACAAGAAGGAGGCGCTTATTATGTTTTTCACAGTGAAAGGACACAACCACCAGTGACCAGATGGTTGGGCCTTAATAAGCCCCCTTTTCACAAAGCACTGTCGTTTTTTCACCATGGCACTGTCGTTCACCATGGCCACACCAGTTTTTGGAGAATGTCCCCCCCATAGGTGATATTCTCACCTGATTGTTCTGAGGGTCTCCTCTGGGTTCTGTTTCCTCTCCTTTGAGATTCGTAGCATGTCAAGCACAGCTAGGCCCAGACATGTCTCTTGGGACTCCAGAGTTAAGGACACATCCATCTGTCCACTGAGGAAATCACTGCGGGACTGAGAAAGAATGGTTTCCCTCATGTGTTGTCACATTCCAATAGTAGAAACAGTTGTACAGCCATATTGGTCAGTGCAGAGTCCAAAACCAAGAAAGGAATCTCTGCAATATCTTCTATTAGGACCATTCTATGGTTTGTTGCCGTAATAAATGACTGACTGACTGACTATTAAGACCAACTAGGATTGCCAGATCTGGGTTGGGAAATACCTGGAGATTTTGGGGGTGGAGCTTGGGAAGGGCGGGGTTTGGGGAGGGGAGGGACCTTGGCATGGTATAATGTCATAGAGTCCACCCTCCAAAGCAGCCATTTTATCCATGGGAACTGCTTTTGATCACCTAGAGATCTATCATAATGGTGGGAGAACTCCAGGTGCTCACCAGAACTCTCCATCAGGCTGGATGTGACAAAACTGCGAAAATGTACTGTTCCAACAGTACCTACATCTTAGGGACTGTCCCAGTTTCCTGTTAAATCTCTGTCCCTGTTTTTGCCTTTTGGGGATGCCTAGTTAAAACTCTGTGAGTGTGTGAAGGGGAGTTCAGCTCCCACTTCAAGACTCAATAAGTTGAATCTGAATGTGAAATGGATGCATCTCTGTGGAAGTTCCAGGTGTGATGTTCCCTGCCTCAGCCTCCAGACTGAGTGGCAAGAGAGTCTAGATAGCTAGATAGGCACAATGACCTTTCTCCCTGTGTTTACTCTTCTGCCACTGTCCCCTTTGATATGTAGATTGTGTTCTCAGGGACAATTTCCTTCCTTCTGTTCACTCTCTCAGATGACGACAAACTCTCCTTGGACACACCAAGATGGACGACATGCTGTCACTTCTTGGCACCACGAGGCAGATGGCCCTCTCCCCATCTGCTTCCATCCTTCGCTAGTAAGTTAGTACTCTATCCTGTCCCTATTCTTTTCTATATAACAGTGTACGTCTCAAATAGAGAGAGAAGTATTTATCTTCTAAACTTGCAACGTAGCTCGGTGTAGCTTTGAAAACTGAGTAACCTGGTACAGTAATGCTGATGCATTTGTAGCTTTATTAAAGCACTCAGCTAACTAGTAGGAACTGGAGTAACCTCACCAGTTAACCCCATTCACCATATCAATAGCATTAAGGCATCACAAAGAGTTGCCACCAAGGGCTTGCAGCTCTGTTATGGCTGCTGGTCCCCATCAGGAACTTGTGTAAAACATGACAAGTAGTTTGTCCCTAACATATTATTGTGGAGGCTCCTTCCATGGTAGGCTGTTCAAATAATTCCACATCTCAGGGAATTAGTGGACCCATCTTCTATAGAGGGTCATTAAGATGTTGAATATTTGGTGCTCATTGTGAATATTTGAGTGGCATCAGTTCTTAGTCAGGTATGGAGGTTGTGGAGTTGGCATTTAGTTGTGTGAACCACTCAGACCAACAGCAAGTCAAATGTTGAGTTTAGAGATTGTTGTTGAGGATACAACTGCCATCCTTGCAAAGAATGTGACTGAAAATCAGACTTGCTTTGCTTGCGGTGTGTGTTTACTTTTGTGCACGCTTAAGTGATTGATGGTTTGCAATTTGATACGAACCATATTTCAACTGTCTGTATCATTGGCAACATTCATTATTACATGAGCAGCCAGTTAGTAGCTACTGTTTGGTGCCTGCTCAAAAACTACTCAATTGCTGGGGGTGATGGGAACTGTAGTTTCCTTGGCCTTCAGAAGGCCATGAAAACTGCAACTCCCATCCACCTCACTGGGAGTTCATGCTGAGGAAAAGTAATATACAGGACATGGTGCCCAGTCAACAGTTCCTTGAGAAGCATTACTAGAAAATGACATACTCACTTGGGCAAAGAGATAATCCAGTGTTGGGTAATCCAGTACAGGTTTCTCCTGGTCGTTTGCTGGCCCAAATCGATATGACTTTCGTGGCCCAAACCAGTTGGGGAATAAAAACCTGCCCAAGATACAAGACCCATGTGCTTTGCTGGAGGATTAGACAGGAGGGAATGAGGGTTTTATTTGAAATACAGACTTTCTGAAGAATCAGTGGCTTTAAGCATAGAGGGCATTCACCTGAAGTGGGGGCAATGGGACTGAAATACTGATCTACTGAGATGGAGGATTTGGGTTAGGGTGAGGGTGGAAACGATGACTGCCTGAACTCCAATGCAGCTGATGAAAGGTTATTTAGTTCATCGAAAGAGCAATAGACTTGGGCTGCAATCAGACATGCTGTTTGATCTGGTGCCATCGCCGTTCCCTCCTGGATTTAAAATGCACGTCCAGACATCAGCCTCTGTCTTCCATTCCCCAGTTGTGGCGCCTGTTCTTACCTGTCTTCGAGCTAGAGTTATTTGGCACTGAGGAAAGTCCGATCCTTCCTGGTGCATGTGGTTGCACCCCACGTTTCTGGACGTCTGATCAATCCATTGTGCTCTCAAGCAGCTTGGGAAATCTGAACGTTCCCTTCTGGTTTGGGGCCTTTTCTCTCTCGCTTTCTCTCTCTCTCTCTCCCTCCCTCTCTCTCTCACACACACAGGAGCTTATCAAAACTGTGTTTTCTTTTTTAAAAGCTTTCTAAGAAAGATGCCTGTGTACTTTTTTCTGTGCTTTCCAGCCACAGGGAGGGAGGGGGTCAGTCTGAGGACTATGCCCATGATTCCAGCAGCCCACAGAACACAGGATGAGGCTTCTCTATTCTCTTCCCTGGGCTCTGAAACATTTGAAATGTTGAATTTTTCAAAAGCAGATTCGAAAACACTTCCTTCACACTGAACTACATATCTCAGCAGCCTCCTCCAGCAACCCCATTGGCCACCAGCTGCTTCCATTCTGCCAGGAGTTTGAAGCGCTGCTTCCCCTAAGCACTTATGAGCATGCTCAAAAGACAAATGCTTAAAAAAACCTGCCTGACCGCCCCACTCCATGGCTGATCAATCAACCATGGGGTGAAAGTGCATTGAAGCAGATTAAGGGGGGAGGTCTGATCAAAACTCTCCATTACAAAAAAACTTGGATCAGTTAGAAGCTCTGGGCAAGTTTCTCTCTGATCACCTCCCCACAGTGTGTGTTGTTATAAACATGACAACAAGCTGGTGTGGCACAAGAGCTCCAGAGACTGGTGTTCAAATCAAGTAGTCTTGGTGCAGCCATGACCTCCACAGTGGCCTTCAGCAAGCCATGCTGTTTTCTCTCAGACACCCCAGAGAGGCTCCTGACATATGTAGGTTGAACTCAGCAAGAATAGAGGCTGGGAAATGGAAAGAGAGAGGCTATAAGTGCAAAGGGAGAAGCAGAACATGAAATGCCAAAGAGCTGGGTAGGCACAATACAAGGTGGAGGGGAGTGCCAGACGGGGAACATATCTTAGGGGGCTGATCTCAGCTTGGAGACATCCACAGTACCTAATTCTGTAGAACACCACTGTGCTGCATGACTCATCCACGTGAAAGACATGGTTGGGCGGATACCAGCATGACAGATCTTCGGTGGCCAAGGAGAACAAGGGATGGCAGACAGGAAGAATACCTGGGAGAAAAAAGTAGATGGATCTTGGTTTCCAGTAGTCATTGGACATTCAGAGGGAGGGGAGAAATGTGGCCAGGTACCCCTCCATCATGCCTAGGGCCAACTGAGGTACTTTAGGGAGTACCCTTTCTCCTGGGGCCATCGGAGGAAAGGGAAGCAGCATTCCTCCATCATGCATAGGTCCAGCTGTGAAATTTCAGCATTGCCCTTTCCCCGGGACCCCCAGAAGGAAGGGAGGCAGCATCCAGCTACCCCTTCATCATGCCTCACTCCAGCGGATGAACCTCAACAGTGCCCTTTCTCCTGGGACCCTCAAAAGGAAGGGAGGCAGCATCCAGATACCCCTTCAATATGCCTAGGTCCAGCTGAGGAACCTCAGGGAGTGCCCTTTGCCCTGGGACCCTCAAAGGGAAATGAAGCAGCACCCAGGCATCCCTCCATCATGCCTAGGTTCAGCTGAGGAGCCCCTTCTCCAGGGCCTCTTAGAGTGGGGGCCAGCAGGGCCATTTGGCCCGGGCCTCACATTCTTGTGGGCCCGTCAAATTTACACCTTTGACGTTAACTCTTAATTTGGTTATAGTTACAGGCACAGAAATACTAGCCTTCCCAACCTCCCATTTTCAGTGGATTTTTTCCTGCCAGAGCCTAGACTCTCCCCTCCCGGGATAATGTGGCCAGCCAGCCACTGAGAGATAAAATGGCGGCTGCCGTTTTGCATGCACCTGCCCAAATGGCAGAACCGGCCGGTCTAGGAACTGGTTTGGTTTCCATAGAGGTGTCTGCCAGAGCAGCTGAGGAGGTGTGGCTGTGGCAGAAGCAGAAATGGCAGAGGGAGAAGGAACGTGTAGGCTCAGCTCTCCCCTTCCAGCCCTGTGCAGCAGCATGACGACATGGGTGAAATTCTGAGTCTGGTTCCACCTCCGTACTAGTTGCCTGGTCTGGAGGAGAGAAGAAGAGGAGCATGTTGACACCCACTTCCCCTGGTGGGTGAGACACATGGATATGACCGCCACCACCAGTTGAAACCAACCATCTTGTCAGCTTAACTATTCTAAGCAACCAAAATACAGCAGAACTTAACCTCCATTTTGTCAAACTCGGTGTCTCGTTTGCCATAAATTGCATTGTTGACGGGCCTCGAAAGGGAACTGGAATTCCTTAGGGGTGTATGTGAGTGGATGCGGTGAGAATGGCTTTGTTGTAGTGGCTGGGTAACTCTTTTCTAAGATGCCCCCTTCTCCTCCCCAGGGATGAAGAGCAATGACCTTGGATGCTGCCTGTGCTTGCTCCGCAGTAATAGATAATATTACGGTAGACTTGCAGGTAGACATGCAGGTGGGGACTGCCGCACGCGAAATCTGGGCAGGCTGAATGTGGGCTATGATTGGACTGGACCGGACCATGGGGGGGGGGGGAGCTTGTTTGAACTATGTATGACTCTGGGCCTTGTTGCCAGAACCTTTATTCTGACACAGAAAGTCTTAGACTGAATCATCTTTACTCCTCAATAAACAAATCACTGCCGGCAAGTGTTGTTGAGAGTAATTTTGTTTAAGAGTCTGACACATTTATATTCAGCCCTCCTCGATTATGTGTAGAAATAGACAACAATATATTTTTTCAGTTTGTAAGTCGGTTGAAAAAATAATATTGGCTATTCTAATATAACCCACGGGAATGCAGGACTGGAGTCTTGAAACAGTCAAAAAGTATGTTAACGTTTTCCTAGTAAAGATACAAACTAAGGTCCCGATCAGATGGCTCTTTAGATCCGCGACATGCACGGTTTCCTGGTGGATTTAAGAGGAACAACCAGACACAAACATCTGGGAAACGTCCCTGTTCCATAGACATCCCATTTTGCCACACCTCGTAACTGGACTTAAAAGATAGCACTTCAAATCTGGAGTTTTCCTGGCCCAACGGGACAACAGCGGACTTTCACACGTCTGATCATGCCACCAGCGTGCATTCCTCCTGTCAGGGTGGTCTGATATCAGACCATCCTGAGTGGGCACGATTTTAAAAAAATCACTATGCAGTATGCGCTTAAACACATTTAGGAACGAGGTTGCGGAACCCAAATTCAGTGCCATGAAGAATTTAATGTTTATGAATGATCCGTCACTTTAAGGACGATCGGTTAATGGGATGGGACCTGGAGGGAGGATGAGTCTTCTAACATGCAAAATAGTCCCTCCATTGAGCATGACCTCAATGGCAAGGGGGATGGCCGGGACTCCTTTAGTCCATCCCTGCAAGTGCCTCGGATCTACAAGGATGCGCAGTCACACCTATACGCATACGCAAAAAGTTTTTTAAAAAACCCCACCGCGCGCACCATCTTCAATGGACGCTGTCTAGACAATCCACAGCGGAAGCAGCACGCGGTAAGGTGATTCCCACGGGGGATGTCTGATCATGTGAGGACGGATTAAAAAGATCTGGATCAAATTTGAGCTCGCATAATGGCGAGATTAGCTGTCTGTATGAATGCACCCATAGTTACATAAAGAGGTTCAATTGAACCATTTTTACAGTATTTCTCGAAGTGTTCTGGTTATTTAATGTTTTGGTTTTTTATTGCAAATTTTAATGTTTAATCTCATACATTAATAGGTCACCATTCACTATGAAAAGGAGATTTTTTTAGTGGCGCAATAAAGAGACAGGCTAAAAAGCCATATGAAGCTGCAGTTAATTCATCAGGATCAATTACCTCATTTTTCAACTCATCCCACTCAATAGAGTTTTTGCCCCAAAACTAGTGCACTGTGCATGATGTCGCCAATGTGATGACGTCACTTCTGGGTGATGTTATTGCATCAGAGCATCCCCTGACAATGTCCCCCTCGGAATGCCTCCCAAATTCCCCCGCCACAACGGTGAGGGGACCTAGCAACCCTAGAACCAAGTACTCCTCTGGTTGGTTCTGTGAACTATTGCACTACATAGTCATTTATCATGTCTAGGAATCTTATTTCTACAGCATGACTCAAACACATGTTTACCAAGTCAATGTGAGGGTAGTTAATGTCACCCAGTATGACAACATTATCTGCTTTAGTCACCTCCTTTATTTCATTCTACATCTTGAGATCAACCTCAAGGGTTTGATCAGCGGGATGATAGTATTCCTGCACCTTTAAGTAATCCATAGGGACCAGTATTTCTACCCATATTGCTTCTGTTGGGGAATTCATTCCCTAATGTTTCTAACTTATTTAACTCTATGCCTTCTTTGATATACAACACCTCCCCAACATTACCCTACCTGCCCTACTTATAGAGATTATATATCCAACAATGACCATATCTTGTTCTTTTTCTCCATTCCATCATGTTTCTGAAGCATTGCACCAAGCACTCCAGCTCCCCCCTCTTAGCATTCACATATAGACACTGTTAATGCATTTCCCTCTCCAACAACCCTTGCCTCCCTCAGCCATTTTGTCTCCACACATGGGTTTCCTTTGCTATCCTACTCTCATGCCCAAATTCTATTGTTCTCCTACTAATAATTCCATAAGTGTGCCTTTGGAATGAGTAATCCTGAATCAAAGGCTTCCTGGCTCCTGTCAGCTTTCCCCTGGGGGTTAGTTTAAAAACTGCTCTGTTATCTTTTGGGGGTTCTTTTTTTGGTATTTTTTATATGTGCATGTGTGTATGCATGTGTGTGTGTGTGTGTGTGCACCTGGAAGTCATGGTGACCTCTGGTGACTGACCCCTACTAGGGGCCTGGAGGATATTCAAGACGTGGCTGAATAAAGCCTGCACCCGCCTCCTGCCTCTGGTATTCCAAGGAGGTCTCCCACCCAAGTACTTGCCAGGGTCAACCCTGCTTGGCTCCCGAGATCTGATGAGATCGGGCTTGCCTGGGCTATCCAGGTCAGGGCATCTCTGCCATCTTTTGATATTAAGCGCCAGCAACGTGGTTCTCCTTTGGTTCAGGTGAAGTACATCTCTTTTGTACAGGTTCTTCTTGTCCCAGAAAGTTCTCCAGTGCCTAATAAATCTAAACCCTTCCTCCTGGCTCCTACTTTCCCTCCTTGCATTGAGAACCCTAATCTGTGCCTGCCTATGTGGCCCTGCGCGTGGAGCTGGAAGCACTTCTGAGCATGCTACCTTTGAAGAGCCTGGCCTTTAACTTTCTGCCTAGTAACCTATTTTTTTTTCTCCAGGACCACAGGACTGCATTTCCCAAATCCCAATGCCACTGGTGTCTGAAGAGGAGGTACAGTCAAGCCAATCTTCCTTCTCCTTCTATGCACTCCCTCCCCCCCCCCTTCTGGTTTCTCATAGTCTGCTGCTTTTGCTATCCCTCAAAGGTTGTAGCTGCCATGGAAAAAGGGTGTGTGTGTGTGAAAATGAAAGTTCAACTTACCACACGCTTTGGCAGCAGCCACACAGAGCTGTTCGGCAGTGTAGTCCCCATATGAAAAGGTCAGGCTTCCTGCTGAATCTGGGGCCAACTGGACGGAGTTTGGGTGGTGGTAGAGATGGACATGTAGGACCGCTGAGCTAGTGGAGGACAGGCTGTCGGATCTGTTGCTGATCAAGGGGGAGTCGTCGCTGGTGGGAGGCATGGTTCCGACCTGAAGGAAGGCATAAATGGCTCTCCTTAGTGGGTCGAAGAGCTGAAGCCTGATTGCTTATGGCTCAGAGAGATCAACTTTGAAATGTTCGTTACAGGTTAAATTTGGGGAAGAAGGGAAGGAATCTCCCCTCTAAATTTTTTTTAGACGATGCTGGTATCTCACTGTCTGAGGGGTTTCACAATGAGTAGGGTTGCCAGCCTCCAGGTGGGGCCCAGAGATCTCCCAGAATGACAGCTGATCTCCAGATGACAGAAATCAATTCCCCCCCAGAGAAAATGTCTGCTTTTGAGGGTAGACTGTATGGCATTATACCCTGCTGAGGCCCCTCCAACTATCCTTCCCCAAGCTCCTCCCCCAAATCTTCAGGAATTTCCCAACCCGTAGTTGGCAACTCTGTGGATATGACCAGTATATATTGATTCCTCTCAAAATCCAGTGTGATGTACCTCGCAGTAGCAACCGGCCCTCCACCACAAAGCATCCATGATAGGGTTGCCATCTCCCGGCTGGGAAATTCCTAGAGATTTTGGAGGTACAGACTCAGGAGGGTGGGGTTTGTGGAGAGGAGGGAGCTCAGCAGGTTTCAATGCCATAGAATCCACCCTTCCAAGCAGCCATTTTTCTCCAGGGAAACTGGTCTCCATCATCTGGAAATCAGCTGAAATTTCAAGAGATCTCCAGGCCTTGCCTGAAGGATGGCAAACCTAATTCACAAGGATTTTGTAGCATGAGAATCAGCCCTAAACAGAAGAAGGGAGAGTGCCGGGCAGGAAGAGACTGATTTACAGCATAGCCAGGACTGTATCTGAGGATTTGTAGTGGAAACCAGGAATGTATCTATAAGGCTTATGTGGTGGTGAGGGGGGGGAATGCCTCATGTATTTGTTTGATGTAGTGGTGTAGTGTTTTAGTGTAGTGGTTAAGTGCGTGGACTCTAATCTGGGAGAACTGGGTTTGATTCCCCACTCCTCCACTTGCAGCTGCTGGATGACCTTGGGCAAGCCATAGTTCTGACAAGAGCTGTCCTTGAAAGACCAGTTCTCTCAGAGCTCTCTCTGCCCCACCTACCTCACAGGGTGTCTGTGGTGGGAAGGGGAAGGGAAAGGAGATTGTAAACTGCTCTGAGACTCCGAGTGAAGGGCGAGGTATAAATCCAATCTCTTCTTCTCTTCTATTTACAGCAGATGTCCATTGATACCGGTCAGCTGTGCTATGAATTTATCTCTATATTTAATTCATTTATACATTTAATTTATTTCTCCCCAAAGGGTGCCCAAAGTGACTTACATTGTTCTCCTCTCCTCCAGTTTATTCTCACAACAACCCTGTGAGGTTGGTTAGGCTGAGAGTGTGGGACTGGCCCCAGGTCACCCAGCAAGCTTCCATGGGAGAGGGGCATTTGAACTTGGGCCTCGCAGAATCTGGTCTGACAATCTAATCACTGCAACATGATGGCTCTTTATGAGAAATGGTGGATGTATGCACTTTCTTGTAGCTGTCTGGTAACATCTACAGTTGGGGGCTGAGACACAGATGTTGAAAAAAGTGGGGAGACAGAGAAATACCAATAAATATATTATGGTTATTTACAGGGGTGTCACTAAAGTCAACCTTCTGGCGGTCTTTGTTTCAAAAGTTATCTTTTTCTAGAAGGCTGTGCCCCAGAACTTAATTTGTTAACTTTCCCTTTAATAATATACCCTTCCCCCCTTTTTTTGTTATCTATACGTTTAATTATCTATACATTTTTATTCCACCCTCCCTGCAAGGATCTCAGGATGGTGTAATGGTTCTCTCCCTCTTGTTTTATTTATTTAAGCATTTTAACCTTGCTTTTATCGCCAGTGGGGACCCAAAGCATCTTACAGGATACAATTGAAGTAAACAGAACAAATAGTCCCGCAGACCACATCCTGGGCTAGTCCTATATTTGCTAGCATGGTGTATTCAGGGTTACCAGCAACAAACCGTATGCTAAGAGCCAAGGACCAAGACCCCTTTGAGTCTAAGTACCTAAAACAGAGGAGGAACTAGAAACTCAGCCCAGATCTAATTGGGGGGTGGGATGATTAATTGGACATGTTTTTGATTTAAGCAGCTCTGTAGCCCCTTCAATTGTGGTCACAGCATATCAGGTTCTAGTACATGCTACTTATATCAGGGACTCTGAGTCAGGACAACCCTGAGTGGTAGGTCAGACTGAGAGAAAGTCCCTCAGGTCAGTCTGTGATTCAGTTGTCAACCTCCAGGTGGGGCCTGGAGATTTCCCAGAATTACAGCTGATTCCCAGATGATACAGATCAGTTCCCTGGGTGAAAATGGATGCTTCGGAAGGTAGATTCTATGGCTGGGGTGTTAAACATGCAGCCCAGGGGCCAGATCAGGCCCCCAGTCGAACTGGCCATCTCCTGCTTCCCGTTCTGCTGCTGCATCATAGCTCGCTTCGCCAGGTTCTCTCACTCGCTCAGCCATTTCATGTTTTAACCTGGGTCCTGGACTCAGAACTCTAAGCATGGGATTTCTGTGGTGAATGTCAATAAATCAAAAGTAGGTTTGCAACGTACAGATACACACTTGAACAGCATACTCAGGATTGCAACAGCACAGACATTTTGGTGCAATAATTCAGAGCAAGAGGTGTCAGTTGTGAGACACTGTTACATAAACAAAATATTGCAAGAGTGCTAATGTTTTTAGCATGTTTTTGTTTTAAGTTAAATTTTTTGTGTGTGTTTGTGTCCTTTATAAAGTTTTTATCTCCGCTACCTGGCATTACATTTTATGACACACAGGGCCCGGCCCGACAAGGTCTCATTTATGTCAGATCCGGCCCTCGTAACAAATGAGTTCGACACCCCTGACCTATGGCATTATACTCTACTGAGGTTCCTCCTCTCCTCCAACCCAGGCTTCATCCTTCCCAGGCTTCATCCTCAAAATCTCCAGGAGTTCCCCGACCTAGAGTTGGTAACCCTAATCTGTGAGCTTCATGGTGGAGTGGGGATTTGAAACTGGGTTTCCCATGTTCTATTCTGTCTCTGTGGCATCACACTGACTTCTCGTATCTTTGCTCTCCCCAGAGACTTCTGTGCATCGGGCGGTGGGAAGGGGGAAATGGTAGCTACCAAACTAAGCAGAGGAAGTAGGGTTGCCAGTTCCTGGTGGGAAACTCCTAGAGATTTGGGGGGGGGGTGGAGCCTGGGGAGGACAGGGACCTCGGTGGAGTACAATGCCAAAGAGTCTAACCTCCAAAGCACCCATTTCCCCCAGGGGGACTGTAGTCCGGAGATGAGCTGTAATTCCAGGAGATCCCCAGGCCCCACTTGGAGGTTGGCAGCCCTTGAGGAGCAGGCCCCAGAGAAGATTTGAATGGCCACACTTGATGGATGCACTAGGGAGCCATTGAGTCTGAGGAGGTATTTAGGGGTGGTCAAAGGCATGGAGCAAGATGGGGATGGTGAGGCTCAAGGCAGACACTGGGGAACTGTAGTCCTGTCGGGGGTGCCCTGCTAATCAACGGAATCAAGTAATCTTGGAGAGTCGATGGGAACACTATAAAAAGCCAGGCTTGGAGCGAGTTTGAGGAGGCCTCTGTATGCCGGCCACTGTGGCATTCCCTGAAGTGGCTTGTGCCAGAACCCATGAACTTTGGGAGGTTATCCTATTCCTTCCCCAAGCAAACTTCCCGTCTCAGTGAGTGCTACAAATACACCCTCTCGATTGTTCTTTTTTAACCAAGTCGCCGAACTGATGACTGTCGGCCTGCCAGGGTTTCCCTCTGGGTGGTTAACTGTTCTTTTTTTTAGCATTTCGAGGAGAAAGGAGACTGCCCCTCCCTTTCCCATCTGAGCCCCCAACCCCTTCCTTCCTCTTGAGAGAAAAGCGTACTCATTTACCTTGCTGAAGGTCTCTTGGCCTCCCCTGAAACCATTAGGCGATGACCTTCCCGAACAGGGATGGGTCCTGAAGCCCTGAGTCTGGCGTGAACTGCTGTCGGTAGGCCAGAGCTTCTGGGACTGTGTAGGTGGATGGCTAGAAGATGCTGCAGCAGATAATAATAATTAAAAAAAAACACCCTATCTTTGTTTCCTGTCTCTTCGGAGAGCTTTGAGGTCTCTGACAGATTTCCTGTTGCTTGCTGAAACAGCAGCCCGCGTGAGCAGTCCTTGCCCACAATGGGCAGAAGTACAATGTGCACGCGTAGAGATGGAGGCTTTACCTTCCAACACAGTTTTTTTGGGGGGGTGTGGGGAGCTTCTACAAAATAATCATGGTAGATTCCCAAGTGTCTCTTTTATTTTTCAGGAATAAATAATTGCATCGGTGCCAGGGCAAAACAAGTCCAGGTCTAGTGCAAATAAGCTGAAAGAGGCATCAGACCTCTGTTGAAATTCATTCTGACCCAGCAGGAGTAGCCAACTGTGAGTCTTCTGGATGCTCTCCTGCACCAGCCCTAGGGTTGCCAGCCTCCAGGTGGTAGGTGGAGCAGGGGCGGATCTGCTATGAAACTAATGGAGCTTAAGCTTCAGGGCCCTAACCCTGGAGGGGCCCTGAAGCAACTTTGTTTTTAAATGAGTGAATTTTTCAACAAAATTTGATGGGAATTTTTTTTTTAAAGTGCTTGTTATTAAAATAAGGCTATTTTAGTGACAGAATCATAAAGCCAATGGGTTGAGGTACTTAATATAGACCTTCGAATACGCTCCGATACCCATTTCAGATGGCCTCAAAATGTCCCTGTAATCCGTCAGATTTCAAAATTTTCTTGAGGGCTTGCAGAACCCAACCCCCCCAGCTGTATAGGCTCACTGACCAGAATCTATTCATAGCCTACATTTGGACAGCTGGATCCTCGAATCCTTTGTTGAGAAGGAGCCCCCATAACAATTCAAGCTTCAGGGCCCCAAAAATGTAGGTCCACCACTGAGCCGGAGATCTCTTGGGATTGCAACTTATCTCCAGGCAACAGAGATCAGTTCTGTTATGTATTGAACTGTGAATCAAGCATATTATTTCACATGTTAAGCTTGCTTCAGAATGTGGCTCCTCAGCTGTCGCATTACTATTGGTCGGTTTCTGCGAAACCAGTGTAAGTAGCCAATCACTGTGTGATAATGTATCTAAGAGGGAATGTCTCTGATTGGACTCTATCCCTGTGTTTTGATTGGTTCTTAACATGTTCTGGGAGTGGCTTTGACAGCCCGGGAGAGTTTAAAAAGGAGCTGTGCTCCACTGTTTCTTGTGGTGTGTTCCTGAGTTGGTGTTGCCGTTAAATAAAGCTGAAATCACTTGTTGAGCTTATTCCGTTGTTGAGTCTCATACTTAACAAGTTCCCCTGGAGGAAATGGCCACTTTGGAAGGTGGACTCCATGGCACTATACCACATTGAAGCCCCTCCCCTCCCCAAACCCCGCCCTCCTTAGGCTCCACCCTCAACATCTCCAGGTATTTCCCAACCCGGAACTGGCAAACTTTAAGCAGCCCCCACTATAGCTATTATGCGTGTAAAGTGCTGTCAAGTTGCAGCCGAATAATGACAACCCTGTAGGTTTTTCAAGGCAAGAGATGAACAGGGGTGGTTTGCCATTGCCTGGCTCTGCTCTAAACAGGGTGGTCTTGCCTTGCTTCTGAGATCCAACAAGATTGGATTTTGGAGATGGGTTCATAAGATGGTGAAAGAAATAATAAGAAATAATGTTCCATTCACCCCAGAGATTTTGCTGTTGAATATATTTCCAAAGGATTTTGATAAAGCAGATAGATATCTGACTGTTCATATGTCGACAGCTGCAAGGATTTTGTATGCCAAATACTGGAAAACAACGGAGAGACCAACAAGGCGAGAGTATGTGAATAAACTTTTTGAAACGGCAGAGAATGACAAACTGACGTTAGAGATGAGAGCCGGTACAGAGTGGACCTTTCAAAAGACATGGAAGAGATTTTATGAATGGTATAATGTAAGCGCAAATGGACATTAAACGTTGTGATTTGAGAACACGGAAAGGACAAACCTGATTTGAATATAGAAAATTGGGGAAAAAAATAGTTAACTGAAGAAGGAGTAAGAAATAAGTCTCTTGGAATATGTGTTATATGTAGTAGTTTAGTGTATGTTAGGTATGTGTATGTTTGTATTTCTGTAGTGTATATTGAAAAATAATAAAAGTGTACCTTAGGGTGCTTTAAAAAAAAAAAAAAAGATTGGGTTGCCATCCAGATCAGGATATTATAGAAATGATCTCTGATTAAAAACCTCTAAGCCCTCACAGAGCCTTCCAGTGGTGCAACAGGAGAAAATGGTAGCTGTAGGACTGGGAAATATCCAGAGATTTTGGGGGGTGGAGCCTGAGGAAGGCAGGGTTTGGGGAGAGGAGGGACTTCAATAGCGTATAATACCATAGAGTCCACCTTCCAAAGTGGCTGTTTTTCCCAGGTGAATTGCACCTTAAAAGACTAACAAAATTTGTGGTAGAGTCAGAGATTTTGTGAGTCACTGCTCATTTCTTCAGACCCTGGAGATCAGTTATAATCCCAGGAAGTCTCCAGCTACCACCTGGAGGCTGGCAACCTTAGTTAGCTGCAAGGGGCTGTCTGAAGCAAAAAGGTACCAGTGATCAGGGCCAGTTCCAGATTTTTGCAAACTGCAGGTGGAAAGCTGGGGAGGTGGAAAGGAGGCAGGGAGGGGTAGAGGGGAGCTGGGAAGAGAGTGCCCCTCTCCCACTTTCAGCTGATTCCTCCACACACACCCTCACTCACAAAAGCCGCCACTATGAATGTTCCCCCCCCCCAGCAGCTCTCACTGATTGGCTTGTGCCCGCCTAAGCCCACCCATGATGCCAGATGTGCTAGTGATGACGGGCCTTTCAAAGACATACCCTTTTCTGTCTTTTCAAAAACATACACAGATGGTAAGCTAAGACCCTGCATTCTTTCTGCAAAAGTAGTAGCAAAGCAACTTTGTAGGGTCTTCATTCTTGTGATGCCTGTGGTTGGCTTCAGGAATGTTGTGGAAGGACAATGGAACCAATCCCAAAATGGCTGCCATGAAGGCAGGCCGAACCTCAAAAGGTTGGGAGGTTTCAGGCTTCAGCTCTGAATTAGCACTCTGGGCAGGCCCAAATGTGATGCCTCTTGGGCTCAAAGTACCTCCTGCAAAGCCAACAGTTATTCACCTGCCTGGGAAGAGCTCAGCATTTTGATTGTCAGTCCACTGGTGGGGAGTAATTTAGGAATGTCCAGTAGGGTTGCCAACCCCCAGGTGGGAGCAGGAGATCCCCCCAGTTTCGTGGGCTTCTACACGCTGCCAGCCACCACCCAGTGTGATGTCTGATGTGATGACATTGTGCAGAAGTAATGTCATCATGCCAGGAACATCACACAGACACTCTGGTACTTTGGGCAAAACTCTATGATAACCATAGAACTTTGCCCAAAATACCAGAGTGTCACCGTGTGACATCCCTGGTGTGATGACATCACTTCTGCGTGACGGCATCACATCAGGGTCGTGTGTGGTGCCGTTGCCCCGCCTCCCACTCCCAGAAAGCTCCCTCCACCCCCCACCCCCACCAGCGAGAGAATAGGACCTGGCAACCTGATTGCCAACTCTGGGTTTGGTAATTTCTAGAGATTTTGAAGGTAGAGCCTAGGGAGAGAGCTCAGCCAGGTGTAATCCCATAGAGTCTATACTCCAAAGCAGCCATTTTCTCCAGGGGAACTGATGTCTATTGTCTGGAGACCAGTTGTAATTCTGGGAGATCTCCAGGCTCCACCTGGAGTAACTGTAAGCTCCCTGATTCCACCCCCCCATTTCACTCAAGCTCTCCACTCCCAAGATTCAAGAAGGAAGGGATACCAGGAAACAGAACAGTGCATACCAAATGCCTTCCCCAGACAATACATTGGGGACTAATGTTATATATGTTCTTATCCTTCCTCTTCTGACCCTAAAAGCCCTGTTTTGATTTCATTTATACCCAGTGTAAATCAACCATGTGGTTATTTACCTCCCGCCGCCTTTCCAGGCCCGCCTGCCCAGGCAGACAGGCGAGGGAAGGCCTGCAAAGCCCCCCTACTGCCTGGGGGGATTTAAATGCCTTTCTGCCATCTGGGGAAGGGAAAGAAAGGCCTGGGTTCCCTGCCCAATCTTCTCCAGATACCTCCAGGAAGGGGGCATGTTTGCCTGCCTGCCCTTCCCTTCTCCAGCCAGCCCGCCATGGCTGGTTGGCTGAGGAGGGGAAGCGGAGGCAGGCAGACATGCCCCCTTTTCCCCCTGAGTCTCTCCGGTTTTGCAGAGAAACTAGGGGAAGTGGGGGGAGGGATTTAAATGAGGAAGGGAAAGAAAGGCATTTTAAACATGCCTGGGTTCCCTGCGGGGCACCTGGAGAAGATCGGCCAGGGAACCCAGGCATGCTTGCACGCCTGCCCTTTTGTCAGGGTGTGTGACATATGCAAATGAGTTATGTAAATGAGCTCCTCCTGCACCTCTTTTTCTATGGAAAGACTCCTGTTTGGAGGAATTAGGTGAAAGGTCAGTGGGATGCAATGGGAAGGGTAAGTGCCTTCTGTACGAGGTCCCCAAACGATTGGCCACATGGTATTGTGTGTAAAGTGCCATCAAGTTGCAGTTGACTTATGGCGAACCCAGCAAGGGGCTTTCAAGGCAAGTGACAAGCGGAGGTGCTTTTCTATTGCCTTCCTCTGCACAGCCTTCCTTGGTGGTCTTCCATCCAAGTACTGACCTTGCTTAGCTTCCGAGATAGGTCTACACCATACTGCCTTTCCTCCCATCACATGATATTATGTAAATCAATAATATACGTTGTATCATGTATAGTTAGTCATTTTAATTGTGTGGTTCTTATATGGTATTTATGGCAATGTGCGTATGCAATACAAGCGACTCCACAAAGCCAACAGCAAAAAGCATAGACCTGAAATGCCTGACAAAGATGTTAATGAATATGAAAAAATAAATATGATGCTGGGGTTGTTCGCTCACCCCAATTAATATTATTTAGGAAACCTCACTTTGCAAAGAAATTTGATACAATTTGATCACGAAGGATAGAAATCTGACTGGAAGTAAATAAATTTTAGAGTGGCAGAAGGGAAGTTCAGGCTTTTAGCTGGCATGTCTGGCTGCTCCCTTCATGCAGGAATGGCCTGCCCACTAGGGGGCCTCAGGCTATTGCCAAAGGTGTCAGGGGCGACCCCAGCCCCAGTACCATTGTCTCTTCCATCAAAACCTGGCAAAAATGAGAGGGGATACTCTAGGAATCCCTATTTCTATTATCTCTATAATCTTTACCAGAGATGTTGGGGTTTCCTAGAGTGTCACCCCAAAGTGGTATTGTTTCTGGGTTTGGATCCACCCCCCCCCTTTTTGCTGCATCAGTGGGTAAGTGAGCCCAGATTGCTTAGCCAATCAGTGGCTTGGGGTGAACTTGGGCCAGCTGGCTGGCAGGGAAGTGCTTGGTCCAGCTTGCCTAGGTTGTAAAAAGCCCTTGGGCTGGTCATGTTCTCACAACAGTAGCATCTAGAAATGTATCATCCTGAAATTCCATCTCCTGATCTCGGGCAATGACTTTTTTTTGCAGATATTCCCAGTGTCCAAGTAAATTATGAAGGATCTCTCCCTTATGCCTGTGTGTTTCACTCAAGTTGCTCTGCACGATGGATTTATAATCTTAAGGCTGCACAAACAAGTTATTGGTTTCAGTTACGTAATAGAATAAGGATGATATATGGTAAAAAGTTGAAACATTGGGTGAACATAGATGGATAGGGAAAGAAAGACTGCAATGATCATTTTTCTTTGTCATAAAAATGCCTTCCATAAGTGCATTTTTTTGAAAACAACAATTTTAAAGCCGTTCAGTTTTGGAAAGTGACAGGACCCTAATATTTTAGTAGATTCTTGAGGAGCTCCCTCTCTGCTGCCTCCTTTAAGTAGCATATTCATCTGTTTCAGCAAAATATCATGAAAATGTTGCTAGGTTGGCATGAAAAATGGGAACACTGCAAGAGTGCAACTTGCCCAGTCAGCAAACAGAATCTTTGGAAGCGAAACAAATTTTGAAAGCCACCAGAACATTCAGACTGTAAAAATGACAGAGCTTTAATAGTCCACTAGGATTTCTGTGGATTCTGCCTCCCACATAAAAAATCCATAAAGGGGAAGGGAAATGAGATTGTGGTATAAATCCAGCCTCTTCCTCCTCCTCCTCTTCTTCTTCGTCGTCGTCGTCTTCTTCGTCTTCTTCTCCCACCTCTACTAATTTCAGATGCAAATTAATACCTTCCATCCCAAAGTGCTGGAAATGGTACACATGTGATTTAAGAAGGATTTCCTGTCTGTCGGTTTTCAATTTAATCCCCTGACATCTGAAAATATCCTCAGATGAAACTGAGAATCAAAGCCTTTGTTGCTGTAAGTGCTGAGAGAGAGTAAAGTAAAAAGCAAGGCTTATAAGCAGACCCTCAACTGTGAGGGTCAGCAAATGTACAGGCTGCGTTCGTAGCTGAAATGTTCCTGGCTTGACCGGTGATGTCTAGCACAGTGTATATTAAGACACAATCCTTTTGGATCTGGAGCATTTTCCCTTCATTCGAGTTATTCCTGGAACACTCAACCTTTTAAGACAGGCATTGATTTTGTTTTGCTGAAGGTGCTTATCACCTGTCTTTTTTTCTTTTCTTTTGCCACACCACTCATGGAAAATGTGTTTTTAAAATGATTTGATTTACTATTTACTATTGATTTACAGGCCGAGGCCTGTAGGTGGCGTAGCTCTCCACCACATGGGCACTTCTGAACCAAGAACATATGAAGCAGCTTGTCGTGGGCTAACTCAGGAGGACTCAGGAAATCACTGGGAGCCGCTTCATCGCTTGACTCCTTTTTTAAGTGTTTCTCCTATAGTTTCAGAAGAGTAGTAACTAGATGGATACTTGAGAGACATTATTGCACAGAGCTGGACTGGGGGAGAGAAGCCAAGCAGAATGTTTGCAAGAGATCCTGCTAGCTGGCCAACAGTAGTGAGAAAAGTCGGGTTGAGTTTTTCTTCTTATTTGTTGTTGTTCAGTTGCACAGTCGAGGCTGACTCTTCGCGACCCCATGGACCACGTCACGCCAGGCCCTGCTGTCTTCCGTCGTGCTCTGGAGTTTGCTCAATTTCATGTTCGTTGCATCGATAACACTGTCTAACCATCTCATCCTTTGCCGTCCCCTTCTTCTTTGACCTTCAATCCTTCCCAGCATCAGGGTCTTCTCCAGTGAGTGCTCCCTTCTCATTTGGTGGCCAAAGTATTTGAGCAGTTTCAGGATCTGGCCTTCCAGGGAACAGTCAGGGTTGATTTCTTTTAGGATTGACTGATTCGATCTCCTTGCAGACCAGGGGACTCTCCAGAGTCTTCTTCTTTGCCAATAGGTGATTAATGCCTATCTGTAGCCAAGGGCACCAGCCAGAGTGCAAGAGTTTTGGCTGTTAGTCTGAGAGTCATAAGAGCCTAGAGGTAGTGTGTGCGTGGAGGGGGGGGGATCTGTTTGCAGGTATGGAGAGGTAGACTCGCTCTGCATTTAGAAGCCATTTATTCCCTTTTCTGGTGTTTCTTGTCTGTTTCTGTTGTGTTTTTGTTGTTTATTTTACTACTGTAGGGTGCTTTGGGGGTCCCTATTGGGGAAGAAAAGGGGGCTAGAAAACAGTAAATAAATAAGAACATGGCCCCCATATAGAATTAGGGTTGACAGGTCCCCCCTGGCCATCGGCAGGGGATGGGGGAGGGGGAGTAGGGTGGCCAGATCTAGGTTGTGAAACTCCTGGAGATTTGGGGATGAATCTTGGGAAGGATAGGGACCTCAGTGGGTTACAGTGCCACAGAGTCCACCCTCCAAAGCATCCATTTTCTCCAGGGGGACTGATCTCTGTAATCTAGAGATGAGCTATAATTCCACGGGATCCCCAGGTCCCACCTGGAGGCTGGCACGCCTATACAGAATATACATAACTTTTTTTAAAAAAAAGCAAAACACCCTGCTTCATTGGGTAGTCCGGTCATGTCATCCACAGTAATAAAGGGCAATTTAAATCATAACATCGTAAGAGCAGCCATTCCTGATCAGGCTGTCACGGCTCCAGCTGAGCTCGAGCCCACAGCCCCAGCGGAGGAGCTAAGTGCCGCTGGGGATGAGCTCCTGAGGCTGGGAAGTCCTGCACCTGAAAGCACGGCGAGTTCAGAGGCTGCCCCAGCAACAGCTGAGGCAGATTCCCGCCTGGTCTGCACTCCCCCCTGACTCGCCTCCACCGGTTTCGCGTTTAAGGGAACAATGCCGATGGGACATGGCAGCCCGGCGGCGAGAAGCACGCATGCGTGGAAGGTGCTCTTTCAGCCCTGAGTACTAGCAGGAGCCAGGATGTGCTTGGGGCGCGCTAATTGCCGGCAGCTCAGAGTGCTGTTTAGCTCTCGCTGGCACGCTGACAAATTGTGCCAGCAACTAGTCATTTTGACGAAGCTCTGTGCTATCCCACTTGTGTTCCTGCCTCCAGGTTCCCGTCTTGATTCCCTCGGCTCCTTGACCTTGGCTCATTCAACTCCACTCAGCTGTGCACCTTGAACCATCGCCTCCCGGACTCTTGACTCTCGGGACTCTGACCTCCTGACAACGCTAACGGTTTGTGATTTAGACTTGGTTTCCCCGGTTGTTTGGCTTGCCTGGCTCTTGACTCTGGACTGTACCTCGACCTCCCCGTCTACCTTGCACCTCGAACTTGGTCTTCCCAGTTGTTTTGGTTTGCCTGGTCTTGACCCTGGACTGTGTTTTGACTGCCCTCCGCTTGCCTGGCCCCGCATCCCAGCCCGTGACACAGGCCAATGGCCCATCTAGTTCTGTTTCACATAGGGTTGCCAGGTCCCTCTTGGCAACTGGCAGAGGAAGGGTGTGTGTGGACTTACTGGGAGTGGAAGGGAGGCCCAGCCAACATCACAGCGATGTGTCTACATCACTTCCGACACGACTGGAAGTGATGTCATCATGCAGTGGTGTCGGGGCATTGCTCTGGTATTTGGGCAAATACTCTACGGTAAATGTGGCTCTTACCATAGTGTTGATGCCCAAATACCAGAACGTTGCCCTGACATCTCTTCTGATCATGTCAACTGGGCCTTGCTCTTTTCCCGGATATGTCTTCCCCACCAGCCAGCTAATTGGCGGTGGGGCCTGGCAGTGGGGGACCCCCACCTCCTCCAGGGGATCTGGCAACCCTAGTTTCATACAATAGCCAACCCCATGCCCCTTCAAAGCCATGCTAGCAGATTGGCTTCCCAACCTCCCCGTGGGGCCCGGAGATCTCCCAGAATTACAGATGACAGAGATCAGTTCGCCTGGAGAAAATGGCTGCTTTGGATGGTGGACTGTACAGTCTTATACCATGCAGAGGTCCCTCCTCTACCTAAGCCCTATCCTTCTCAGGCTCTATCCATATATCTTTAGGAGTTTCCCAACCTGGAGTTAGCAATCTTACTAGCAGGGTGTGGAGACCAAGGCCTGCTCCCTTTTGTTCTTGCTCAACACTTGGTTTGGATGACAAGATTTAGATCTTGCTGTTCCTTCTAATAACAGCATAACAGGTGCCCTGCTGGGTCAGGCCAGTGGTCCATTTAGTCCACTACGTGCTTAATATAGAGGCCAGCCAGCTCACCTGGAGGTCCAACAAGCCATAGAGCTCAAGGTCTTCCCTTCATGTTGCCTCACAGATGTGGCTACCTTTGGATGTGGAGGTTCCTTTTAGTCATTGTAGCTAGTATGAATTATATTGAATATTTATACCCCACTTTTCCTTTAAGGCTCAACATAGTTTTACATCTCTAGATTTAAGACATAAAAATTACAATAATTCACTTAATGTCAAAAAGGCCTGCTGTCTGTATGCCCCATTAAAAGCTCTGGCACATAAAATAGCATTGCTGTGCCACCTAAAAATTTCTAGAGGTGGCACCTCCCTGTCCTCCTCGGGAAGCCTGTTCCATAGGGTGGGAGCTACTACAGAAAAAGCATGGGCTCTGGTAAATACCAGGTGAGGCACTCTAATGCGAGGGGGCAACCAGATGGTGAAGGGTTGCTAACCCCCTGATGGGGGTGGGTTTCCCCCCACTTTCAGAGGTCCCAATCCACCACCAGCCAGCTGACTGTTGGGGGAGCCCCGCCCCCAAAGAGCCACAGCATGCCTGATGTGCCCAACGTGATGACATCACCCAGGCATGTCGTGCAGGGGATGCTCTAGCATTTGGATAAAAAGTCTATGGTGACCATAGGGTTTTAAACCCAAAGGCTAGAGCGTCCCCTCATGATGTGCCTGGCACAATAGTGTCACTTCCAGGTGACGTCATCACATTGGGTGTGCCGGGGTTCTTTGGGGTGGGGGTGGAGCCCCCTGGTGGGACACAGGTAAGACCTAGCAACCCTAAGAATGTGGTAACTAGAGGACCATAATGGGGATACGTGGGGAGATATGGGCCTTTAGAGAGATGGGTCTTAGACCATGAAGGGCTTCAGAGGTCATAACCAGCACCTTGAACTGAACTAGGAAACAAAGTAAAGGCAGTGTGTCTATTTTAAAATAGATGAGATGTATTTTTATTGGTTCCATTCGTTGATGGTCTTTCCTCCTCCATGAACATAAGTACATAAGGGAAGCCAATGTTGGATCAGGCCAATGGCCCATCTACTCCCACACTCTGTCACACAGTGGCCAAAAATACCAGGTGCCATCAGGAGATCCATCAATGGGACTAGGACTGTCTAACCCTCTTTCAAAGCTTTCTGTGCTCATGGTGATCACAATGTCCACTGGTAGTGAACGCCTTTCTTTCAGAAGCTTGTTGATCCACAGATCTTGAGCAGCAGAAAATACTTGCTTCTTTTTAACACAAGGGCTAAAAGGACAGAGACAAATTTTGCAGTTGCTAGATTAAACTCGGGATCCTTATCACTGAGCAAAAGAGCCAGGGTTTCCAGAGTGTAGGGATTGATTAAAGACTTAATATGATGATCCCTTATATTCTCAAAGAACCTGCATTCAAGCAGGGCAAGGAAAGATGTATCTATCCTATTAAGCCCCCATGGGCAGATTCTGTCAGAATAGGGCCTGTTCAAAAATCTCCCTTGTAAAACCATTGTAGGTATAATATTTAATCTTACAGACAAAAGAGCTTTACAGTAATGTGAGATGGTACATATTGGGGGGAGGGAGGTAAAGATTTTGGTAAAGATATAGGGTTGCCAGGTCCCCCCTGGCCACCAGCTGGGGGTGAGAGGGAAGAGTTGCCAGCTCCAGGTTGAGAAATTCCTGGAGATTTGGGGATGAAGCCTGGGGAAGACTGGGACCTCCGTGGCATGCAATGCCACAGAGGCCACCCTCCAAAACATCCGTTTTCTCCTGGGGAACTGATCTCTGTATTCTGGAGATGAGCTGTAATTCGGGGGGATCTCCAGGTCCCACCAGGAGGTTGGCATCCCTAGGAAAGGAAGACCAAACGATAGGGGTGAGCAAACTGCAGGCTGTCAGAGAGGGTTTTTTTTTACCCAACTGCTAGACTGCCCCCAGCACAACATGCTGGATTTATTGCACATCGACTCATTAGGTTCCCCCACCCTGAGTTCTACTATTAAGGGAGATGGTGTTCTCTCTATCCGCTTTATCTACCACACACATGATTTCATAAACCTGTATCATGTCCTAATTGTTTTTCCCCTAAATTGTAAAGCCCCAACCCAAACTGAAGTCTAAACCCTTGATCATTTTGGTTGTCATAGCAAATGGTTAAATATCAAGGGGATTTTGTGAAACTACCAAACTCACCCAGTGGCTTTGGATAACTGGTCCTCTGAACATGCACAGAGAATCTTGTTTGATCTTATGAGCCACAGATATTATAGTGAAGGCCTCTGGGTTCACAGTGAAATGTACAAATTCTTTTCATATTTATTTGTTTGTATTTGTGGCATGGCTTTTTGCTGTTGGCTTTGTAGATTATATTTGGTACACATATAGGTTATATGTGTGTGTCTGTTTATGTGTGTATGTTTGTGACATGTTGTTTCCTTGTACCAAACATCTCCCATCATTTTGTGCACTCAGAAATCAACATTATGAAAGTATACACACACACACTTTAATAATGCTGGTTTATCAGTGCACAAAATGATGAGAGATGTTTGGTACAAGGAAACAACATGTCACAAAAATGACTGACATTTGGTTTGGTTTATTTATATAATTCATTTATACTTTGCCTTTCTCCTCAATGGGGACCCAAAGTGGTTTACATTGTTCTCCTTTCCCCCGTTTTATCCTCACAATGACAGCCGTCTGAGGTATGTTAGGCTGAGAGTGTGTGACTGGCCCAAGGTCACCTAGCGAGTTTCCACGGCAGGAGTGGGGATTTAAACCTGGGTATCCCAGAAAGTGGAGCTGCAGTGGCCCAAGTAGTTTAAGACGATGAACTGCAGGCTTGGAAGGTCGGTAGTTCAACAGTTCAAGACCCGAGTGCCGCATGACGGAGTGAGCTCCTATCTTTGGCTCCAGCTCCTAGCAATTCGAAAACAAGACGTTGCAAGTAGATAAATAGGTACCGCTTCGGTGGGAAGGTAACAGCATTCT
Organism: Gekko gecko; assembly: GCA_029375565.1. NCBI lineage: Eukaryota > Metazoa > Chordata > Lepidosauria > Squamata > Gekkonidae > Gekko > Gekko gecko. Next base: position 312,306,030 of record JAPDNY010000001.1, on the reverse strand, counting down.
GTGCACCTTGGTGTTTAGTCATGCCAGCCACATGACCACAGTAACGTCTTCGGACTTGGAAACAGAGATGAGCACTGCAACCCTAGAGTCGGATTCGGCTGGCTTTCAAGCAAGGGAACCTTTACCTTTTATCCCAGAAAGTAGTCCAACACGCTTAACCACTGCTCCACACTGGTTTGCACAATGGGGAAACAAACTCAAAATGGCAATTTTCAGAAACAATAAGCGGGGTGGAGCATCGCTGGAAGCCGGGGGGGGGGGATAAATGAAAAGGATGTATTCAAAAGTACTTTGAGATATGGAGCGTGTTAATATATCCTGTTAATAAAAGTTTTATTTTAAAAAAATGGCAATTTTCAGAACAAAACAGCACAGAAGGAGGTTATTGAAATAATTACTAGGAACATCTTTCCATTACGGTTACACTGCATGATGGGATTTGTTGCATAAGTTCACTGTTTGTTGGCAATCCATTAAAAATGTGAGGAATGAAGCCGGAAAAAAGAAAGTCTGACCCAATTAATTGGGGATTTGGAGGGGATTATATTTGGATCGTTTCTGGTGGGGAAATTCCCTCAAAGCTTGCCACGCATGCAGTGTTGTGGCCTGCCCCGGGCTGTCGGGATTGGGGGGGGGACAAGGAGCTTTCTGAAACCACAAACCAAAGCGGAGGTGCTCTACAAATGTGAAAATCCTTCCCTCTTGGCACTCAGCCAGAGACATTTGTGCAAGGGAATGGCAACCCCACTGAATGGGTGTGCCTCTTCGAAACTCCAGTAGACAAAAGATGCTGTTTGGTTTTGCAACCGAAGTGACAGGAGGCATAAATCCAAACATCCACCTTTTGGTGCCGAGGGAACCTGCTTTGCCCTTTCCAGGCCAATATTTATTTGGGGAGTCACTGAGATCCCTGATGAAACTGGATTTCCATGGGCCTCTGACCTTTCTCTCTGGCCTCTTGCTTTGAATACACGAACCCGCCTTCTACTGGGTCTACTGATGGATCAAGTCATTTCTGCTCTGATTTCTCCTCCGTACCGCTTCCTACCTGATCCTTTTAGCTGGAGATGCTGGAGAGTGAACCTGAGACCTTCTGCATGCCAAGCCAGTGCTCTACCCAGACCCATGGCATGGGTGCCAAGTAGGGATGCCAACTTCCAGATAGTGGCTGGAGATCTCCCACCAGGCCTTTTTTGATGGAAAAAGAGGTGCCGGAACTCTCTCCAGAGGGAAATGAACTTTTCAATCTGTATACTGAAAACTCATGAACTTCTAAACATTTTTGAAAGAATTTTGTCAGAGAGGTTCTGGAACACTATTCCGGCACATTCCCCCAGGAAAAAAGCCCTGTCTCTCAGTATTACAATGGATCTCCGTGTGTGAGAGATCAGTTCACCTGGGGAATATGACAAGAAGGTGGATTCTGTAGCATTATAGCCTTCTGAAATCTTTCCCCTCCCCAAACCATGCCCTCCTCAGGGTCCACCCCCCAAATCTACAGGTATTTCCCAGTCCAGAGCTGGCAACTCTATTGCTAAGGCAGGGCTTGCATCTGGGCTTCCTACTACTGCAGCCAGTTTGGTGTAGTGGTTTGGAGCATATGCCCTAGTCTGGGAGAACCGGATTTGATTCCCCACTCCTCCACATGCAGCTGCTGGTGTGATCTTGGGCAAGCCACAGTTCTCTCAGAGCTGTTCTCTCAAAAGCAGTTTCTGTCAGAGCTCTCAGTCTCAGCCCCACCTACCTCACAGGCAGTGTTCCCTCTCAGCTGAGTTAGTGTGAGCTAGCTCACAGTTTTTTAGCCTCTGGCTCATACATTTTGACCTTAGCTCAGGAAGGATGGCTTCAGAGCAAACTAATTTATGCAGGAGCCAAATCGCTCGCTCTCAACTGTAATGCTAGTAGCTCACAAAGTAGAAGTAGAATTTCTGCTCACAAGACTCCACAACTTAGAGGGAGCATTGCTCACAGCGTGTCTGTCGTGGGGAGAGGAAGAGAAGGAGATGGTAAGCCGCTCTGAGGCCCTGGTCAAATGGCAAGGTAATTATGCTTTGTTCCCGCTTTGTTTAAATCGGGAACATTTTTCTTCACATTGGGCTGACCTGATGCAGCCGACCCCTCTCTTCCAGCACCCGCTCGCCTGCTGCTGTGCTGTCCCTCCAGGCGATCCTGCCAGCCATGGGGAGGCTCGGGCGGCTGCTGCTCCTGCTGCCACTGCGGGGGTGTGTGTGTGTGTCTGCTGCTGCTGCCGCCATTGCCCCACGAAAACGGGCTCCGTCGTCTCCGCCATCCTCCTTGCCAGCCCCGTCCAGGCTGCCGGAGCCCCCGCCTCTCATTCCCACCTCCAGCGTCATCTTTGTGCGTTTTTTTTTTAAAGCTTCCGGTTTGAGCGCTTGACTAAACATGCGCTTAATAAATGCATTATTAAACGTTAAATGGATTTATTTAGCACATGTTTGCTCAAGTGCTCAAACCGGAAGCTTTTTTTTTTTTTAAGCACAAAGAGTGTTCAGATGGCCCTAATCGCAATCATTGCGAAAGATGGGCTGTCCAGATAGGCGAAATCGCGCATTCAAAGCGGAAGTGCCAGGAAAACACTTGATTTTCCAGGGATTAGGAAAACCTGGCATCATTGCGGGAGTGAGCCTGCTTTGGGGTGGGAGGCGGATTGGCGTGTGTGAACGTGAAACTGACATGCACAAGGGAACAGCAGCGAACCCCGATCAAAACGTCCGTGTGACCGAGCCCTGAGACTCTGAGTGAAGGGCAGGGTATAAATCCAATCTCTTTTTCTTCTTCTGAAGAAGAAGTAGCAAGGGGCCAGACTAATCTTCTGTTAATGATTGCATGAGTAAATTCTATGGAAAATTTATGAGTAAATGAGTGCGGGGTAAATTCTATAGAATGAGTTATTGAGTAAATTCTATGGAACAGAATTTGGGATTAGGCAAATTAGGAATTTGGCATCAGTGTTTCCCTCCACCCCCGCTGTGTATTTCATTGGAAATCTGAGATTATAAAGAATGCTTGTAAAGGATGCAGAGGTACCATGCATAATGTATTCAGCTTGATTAGAGCAGAGGAGAAATGCTAGGGGGCAGAAAATTAGCATCTGTCCTGTCGATGAGAATCCTGTGTCTCTATTCAGCCTGGGGGTGGTTCAGTGTTCTAAATTTGTGAATGAACTCAAGTTCACCAATCTTGGGTACATAATTTCCGCTTGAAGATTCTTTGCTTGAGGACTGCAACTCTGGGGAAGCCAACCTCTAGGTGGAACCTGGGGACCCCCTGGAATTACAGCTCATCTCCAGACTACAGAGATCAGTCCCCCTGGAGAAAATGAATACTTTGGAGAGTCAACTGGATGGCATTCTACACAGCTGAGATCTCAGTCCTTCCTAGGCTCCAGCCCCAAATCTCCAGGAGTTTCTGGCAACAGCTCTTCAGGGACCAAGAAGAAGAAGAGATTGGATTCATACTTCACCCTTCACTGCCCAAAGGTGTCTCAGAGCGGCTTACAAACTCCTTCCCCTCCCCACAACAGACACCCTGTGAGGTAGGTGGGGCTGAGAGAGCTCTGACAGAAACTGTCCTTGAGAGAACAGCTGTGCCAGAGCTTGTGACTGACCCAAGGCCACATCAGCAGGTGCAAGTGGAGGAGTGGGGAATCAAAGCTGGTTCTCCCAGATAAGAGTCTGCGCACTTAACCACTACACCAAACTGCCTCTCAAGGCAAAGCTCTTTCACGGCTAGGGCTGCCAACTCTTTCTGGTGTTTGGGGTGTGAGGTGTGTGGATCCTTGAGAGGGTGGGGATTGGTGAAGGGAGGGACCTCCATGGAGTATAATGCCATAGAGTCTACCTGCCAAAGCAACCATTTTCTCCAGAAGAAGTGATCTCTGTAGTCCGGAGATCAGTTGTAACTCTGGCAGGCTTCCCAAGAATTTACCATAATTCGGCGGGGGATGGATACGTCTTGGCAGGACCATTCCCGGGGGGGGGGAGGGAGATGTGGCGCACGATGCCATCGCCAGGAAGTGACGCCGGGCGACGCTCTGGCAATGGGGCTGGAAACTTGATGGTACCATCGAGTTTCCAGCCCCATTGCCAGAGCGTTGCCTGGCGTCACTTCCTGGCGATGGCATCATGCAGCATGGGTGTTCCACAGAGGAATATTCTGGCCAGAGACTGTGTGTCCCCCGCCGAATTACAGTAAGTACTTGGCAACCCTAAACACTGGCCCCACCTGGAGATTTGCAAATGGATCCGCACCAACTGTTACCTGATCTTTTAAAATGGAGGTTGAACTTGGGACCTTTTGCACGCAAAACAGGTGCTGTTCCACTGAGCCATGGCCCCCTGGTCTGAAAATTATGACTGAACAAATGAAGTCACCTTATATTGGTTGAGTAGGCCTTTGGTTTGCCAATGTGAGTATTTGTTTGGTTCTGAATCTGACCAATGCTCCTTCTAAGCTGTGGAGTCTTGTGAGCAAAAATTCTACTTTGTGAGCTGCTGGCATTAAAGTTGTGAGTGAGCAATTTGGCTACTGCATAAATTAGTTGGCTCTGGAGCCATTCTTTCTGAGCTAAAACAAAAATGTGTGAACAGAAGGCTAAGAAACTGTGAGCTAGCTCACACTAACTCAGCTTAGCGGGAACACTGGTTCTGACTGCCAGCGGCTTTTTAAGGTCTCAGGTTTTTCACATCACCTAGTACCAGTTCCTTTAACTGGAGATGCCAGGGACTGAACAGGCCAAGTGGATACACTGCCATTGAGCCATGACCCCACCCTTGTTTATTTGCCGATCGTGCCAATCCCTGACCCTGGGGACTGTGAAAGGCCTCTCTGCTTCACAATTTGGAGAGGTGCTGCTAGTCAAAAGTGACAGTCTTGGGCTAGATGGTCTGATTCAGTGCAAGGCGACTTTGTGCATAGGGTTGCCAACCTCCAGGTGGCGCCTGGTGACCTCCCACTGTTAAAGCTGATCTCCAGACAATAGTGGGCAGCTCCCCTGGAGAAAATGGCTGCTTTGGAGGGTGGACTTTATGGCACTGTACCCTCTCCAGACCCTCAAAATCTCCGGGTATCTCCCAACCCAGAGCTGGCAACATTATGTGTTCGGTCAACAACAATCTACTGTTGCTGTTTTCTCCCACGTAACACAAATTCACACCAAAATAGGCAGCAAGAAGCCAAGATGGACTATAGGCAGAGGATTGAGGATAATGTCAACACAAATGATATGAAGCAGGTGTGGCAAGGGATCCAGAATATAACCAATTATAAACCAACTTTTGCTGCCGTGGATGTAGACCCTTCATTGGCGGAGGAGCTTAACCTCTTCTTTGCCCGTTTTGACGTGGAGTCACCGGGGACAGCCACACTACAGTCATCAGCCCACGGTGGCCCCTACCTCAGGGTGGAAGAGTATGAGGTGAGGCGTACGCTGAGGTCTGTGAATCCGAGGAAGGCAGCGGGACCTGATGGCATCACTGGATGGGTGTTGAAAGAATGTGCAGACCAGTTGGCAGGGGTCCTTACTAAGATCTTCAACTGGTCCTTACATCAGTCTATTGTTCCGTCTTGCCTAAAGTCCTCAATTATTGTCCCTCTGCCCAAAAAGTCTACAATTAACAGCCTAAAGGACTATAGACCAGTTGCACTCACTCCGGTTGTGATGAAGTGTTTTGAGAAATTGGTAAGTAGTCACATCATTTCGTGCCTTCCATCCACATTGGATAGTCACCAGTTTGCATATAAGGCAAACAGATCCACAGAGGATGCCATCACTACCACTCTCCATACTGCTCTGTCACATCTGGAGCAGCCGGGGAGTTATGTGAGGCTGTTGTTTGTGGACTTCAGTTCTGCCTTTAACACCATCCTCCCACATAGATTAGTGCACAAATTGGAGGGCCTTGGACTCTCCAGTTCCATATGTTCCTGGATCTTGGATTTTTTGACAGCCCGCCCACAGAGGGTTAGAGTAGGGTCTCATATGTCCACAGTCCTTACCCTTAATACCGGCTTTCCACAAGGCTGTGTGTTGAGCCCCCTGCTCTATACCCTCTACACACAGGACTGTACCCCCACTCACCCCAGCAACACTATCATCAAGTTTGCTGATGACACCACTGTGGTGGGGCTCATCTCTGGGAATGACGAGTCTGCTTATCGGGATGAGGTGGAACGGCTTTGTGTTTGGTGTGGGGAAAACAATCTGATTCTCAATACTACCAAGACCAAGGAATTGGTGGTGGACTACAGGAAGAACAAAACGGAAATTAAGCCACTGTTTATTGGTGGAGAATGTGTGGAGAGGGTGGCTACTTTTAAGTTTTTGGGAGTGACTATCGAGCAAAATCTGACTTGGAGCGCTAACACCACTGCTCTGGTGAAGAAGGCCCAGCAGAGGCTTTATTTTCTCAGACTCTTAAAGAAAAACAACTTGAGTGAGAAAACACTGATGTCTTTCTATCATTGCTCAATAGAAAGCATTTTATCATACTGTGTCTGTGCCTGGTTTGCCAGTTGTACGGCTGTGGATAGGAAGGCACTCCAGAGAGTTACCACCACAGCTCAGAAGATCATTGGCTGCCCTCTCCCATCCCTGGAACAACTGTACAGTTCTCGATGCTTAAAAAAGGCAAAGAACATTTTGCAGGACTCATCACACCCTGAACACTCCTTGTTTGAATTGCTGCCTTCGGGCAGAAGATACAGGACAATTAAAACAAGGACAAATAGATTAAAAAACAGTTTTTATCCAAGAGCCATTATTGCCCTAAATGCTGCATGAGATTGGAATTGGGGACATCAGTGGTTTAGTTGCTATGTGAACTTTAGGGGAGCTATGAAGCAGTTGTGAATGGCTGTGTGAGCGCGCATGATTATTGTGGTAGATCACTGAAATGTTTGCACTTTTAATTTCGTAGTACTATGTACAATGACAATAAAGTATATTATTATTATTATTATTATTATTATTATTATTATTATTATTATTATTATTATTATTATTATTATTATTATTTGAGAGCTACATCTCAGGCGCTGGGGAATGTCATGCAGTTCCAAGCTAGATGGCCTGAATTGGTAGATGGCAATTTTATATGTTCATCTGATTCAGCTTGGTCTGGGTTTCCATCCCAGGTTTCCGACCAGCACAGGTGGCTAGATTGCCTTCCCTATGAGAAAAAGGCTGATAAAGGGGAACACATGTGAGGTTTAGAAAGACATGCGTACGTAGAGGAGGCAGATTGTCAGGCACTATTTTAGAACTTTAGAGTTCTCCAATGAAATTGATGGATGGTAGAATCAGGACAGACCAGTAGTGCTGGCCTCTGGGACAAGGCTGCTGCTGATGCTCTTAAAATGTGGGGTATGCCAAGACCCACCCACCCCCTGTCCAGATTTGTACATGTGCTGGGTAAGTTCTCCTCCTCTTGGATCGTAATTTGCTCACAAATTGTTAGCAGCTTTTTTGGGAGATAGTAATAAACTGAATAGCAAATGATTGGCACACCCATTTTTTTTGCAGTGCCACATGCAAGTTGCAGGTTCTTGTGTGGAGGAAGGCACTGTGGTGCCTTGGAAACAGTTTAGTGTCTGTCCTGCATTACATGGCCCTGCCCCGTGATTGGCTGCTGGCATGCAGTAATGTTTTGCATCATTGACTATTATCATCATGTGCTTTGAAGGCGCATTCCTCAAGGATGTTGAAATGATGCATAGTCTTTCCATGGCTTTTGGTTATATGTGTCTTTGCCCTAAAAGGCAAGGGTCCCCAACCTTTTTGAGCTTTTGGGCACTACCAAAATGTGAAAATGTACATTGTGTTCTTGTGCTCTTCAGCTACCAGGGTGGAAATGCTTTTATTTTTTGTTAATTGCAGCCTATGTATGCATTGTGGTTTGGGAGGGAGGAATTGAGTCCCCAATAATTTTTGACATTATATCTGGAAAATTACTTCTAGGACTAACACTGAATCCTAAACAGAGTTATTCCTTTTTAAGACCATTGAAGACAAAATAGTTTAGAAGGGTATACATTTGTTTAGGATTGTACTGTAAATCAACATATTACATACAGTCTGAAAGATATACATATCTATGAGGACAAGTTCAATGCAAGATGGATGTTCTTTAAAATGTATTGGTACAGTATTGTGACAGGATTCAACCCTATATATTTTCATGGCTTTGTTAAGTTGTCATTGGTGCTTTCTTTTACTGTTTTCTTTCTTATTAGTAAAAAAGGCATACGATACAAAATGTCTTAAAACTGGGACCTAACCACAGCAAAACCAATCTAATACCGCATAGCCTAATTATAATGCTCAAACCAGCAGAAGAACAACTCCCACAAACTTCAGAAGCACCAAAACCCCATAGAAGTGCCACAAAGACAGAGCAGCAAAAAGTTTAACACAATTAGAGCAGCAGCTGAAAAATTTGATCCCCAAAAGTATAATATAAATTATCCAGTAATGCAGTAGTTAAAAAAGGTAAAATTCAGCAGAACTGATCATGACCCTGTTATGGTAAAAAGATGCTGGATCCCTTGACTTACACTCACAGATACCCTGATCTCATGAGAAACATTCTTTCTTTGCAAATGAAGCAACAAAACCTTCTTGGGTTGCAGGCTTGGAGGATATGAATTTCCTTTATGGAGACAAATAGGCAAGAGAGGAAATGCAAGCCCATCTATCAGGAAAGAACAAGGCAGATAGCTATTTGGCTATCTGGAGCTGGGTCAAAAAATGTTTGGGAACCTTAATTCGACTGGAGAATGGGTGTGGAACGGTACACAGGGGACCCACTCCAAAGTTCATAACAGTGAAACCCATCCAGGAAGGGTTAAAGGGACATTCTGTCAGAAACCTGCCAGCCAAGGTCCAGGGGAAGAAAAGGATCAAATAGAGTGAAGTCTGTCTTGATCAGCCTCTCTTTACGAAGTTCCTGTGGGCTTGCACCCATTTCAGGGAAGGGAATGCCAAGGTTCACCTTGGCAGGTGCAGGTAGAAAAATAAAGCTTTAATCGTGGCATCCTACCCCATACATCAGGAACAGAGGGCACCAATGGGGCAGGAAAGGGACTAATGAGTTGTAGGGACCATATCACTCCTCTCTTGTTCCATCTATACTGGGCTCAATCCAAGGTGCTGGTAAGGTAAAGGTAAAGGTTCCCTTGCTTGAAAGCCAGTCGAATCCGACTCTAGGGTTGCGGTGCTCATCTCTGTTTCAAAGCCGAAGAGCCAGCGCTGTCCGAAGACGTTTCCGTGGTCATGTGGCTGGCATGACTAAACACCAAGGTGCACGGAACGCTGTTACCTTCCCACCGAAGTGGTACCTATTTATCTACTTGCAATTTCTTGCTTTCGAACTGCTAGGTTGGCAGGAGCTGGAACTAGAGACAGGAGCTCACCCTGTCATGCGGCACCCGGGTCTCGAACTGCTGAACTACTGACCTTCCACAGCCTGCAGTTCAGCGTCTTAACCACTTGAGCCACCGCAGCTCCAAGGTGCTGGTACTGAACTTTAAAGCCCTGTATGGCCTGGGACCAACATACATTAATTACCACCTTTTCCTGTACAGACCTGCCGATTCATTCCCATCATCTTTGGAGGCCCCGATTCGGTTGTGTCCTCCATCTGAGGCTACATGGGTTTGGAACTCCCTCCCTTGGGATATTTTTCCATCTCCTTCTATGGGGGTTGTCTGCCAGTGGGTGAAGACGTATTTGTTTTTGTTTGGCATACCCTGAAATAATGGTCTGTCCCTCCTTCCCACTGCTTAAAGAAGAAACTTTCAGGGTACATAAATGCACTGGCCCCCTCTGGACTCAATTCTCATATTGATTACTCTTGTTTTTTATGAGTAAAATTGCATATTGTCAGGTTTTTGTTTTGTTAATTTCCTTGTAGGCAGTTTTGCTTTACAGAACTTCAGAGGTGTTGTTAATTTACACTGCTAGAGATGATTATAAGGTATGTCATCATGAAGGCCGTTTAAACCTTTTCCTTCTGTGAAAATTGTCCTTATTAAATTTTTGTCTGTATTTGAATGGTAAGTGGATAACCATTATTTATATATTATTGTTGTGCTTAATGTAATTGTGGTTATAGGTTGGCATGTTATATGTTCTTGATAAAGGGACCTTGATAAATGGAGAAGGATTTTGTTCTGTTGCCTCTTTGAGAAAGCTGAGAAAAAAACAGAATTAAAGGCCAACAGTTCGTCAAAGGCTGCATTATAATGTACATAAATCGTCCACAATCACTGGATTTGAAAGAACAAAGGACATTAGACCGTTTACTACAGCACAAGCACTTTAATCTTGGAAAGAACATTTACAGGCACTTTCACTCATCATACGAGTAGGTAAGAATGGACTATTGATAATGATAGCAAATCATTTATTGTGACTAAGATATGTACTGTTGTAGAGATATATACACCATAATAAGAAAATATTGAAGTATCAAAGTTGTTATAGTTATAATTTCATTGGTTTTTGTATTTTTTGATTATACCACCTAGAGGCTGGCAGCATTAGTAGTAACCTTGGTATTCCTTGGTCTCCCATCCAAATACTAACCAGGGCTGACCATGCTTAGTTTCTGAGCTCTCTTGATATCAGGCTAGTCTGGGCCATTCAGGTCAGGACATGGCAACTCTAGTGGGACACAAAAGGGAATTTCACATTACTAAGTTTCAGCCGGTTTGAAGCCGTTTTTGATCCGTCTTGAAGTAAACCGGTACAGGGCTGCCATTTCACACATGGCTTTCCCCTACCAGAAAAGAGCCAGATCAGAAGCGGTTTGGCAATTCAGACTGCACCGCTTTGTGTTCCCACCATTTCCTACCCACACCTTTTTTTTTGAGTATTCGCTTTAGAGCACTATAGCGCTATAACACAACCTAAAAACAGTGATGGGATTCCGATGGGATCACTATGGCACTGTTTTGACATTGTGTTATAGTGTTATAGCACTAGAGCGCTCTAAAGCGAACACTAAAAAAAAAAAGCCGGAGATCGCCCGCACAGGCGAAAAATGGCGGGAAAAAGCGTTTCAGATCCGGAAGAAGAAACTGAAGACTACTTGGAAGCAGTTTACAGGTAAAATGATTCAGCCCCATTTCCTGAACAGAACAGAAGCATTTGTGTGTGAAAGTACAAATATATTCCAGTAGGGAACCAGTTCTAAAGCGGTTCTATTGGAAATGTCAGACCAGAAACCATTTGGGAACTGTTCCTGAACCGGAATATATTGCCTGTCTGAAATCCCCCAAAATGTTTTTTCCCCTGGTATTCATGTTCTGCACAGGTACAAGTGAAATGGGGAGGAGCAATCTCTCTGTAACCCTTGAAGTGCCACAAAATTTCACAGAATATCTTCAGAGCAAAACCCCTGGATTTATGACAGAATGAAATCCTAAATTGTGATGGACCTGGGGGAATTCACCCTTCCCTAAAATGAAGAGGATGTTCCCACCAGAGTTGAACAAAATTTGCTGTGGCCCCCTCCATCATGCTGAACAAATGGGTCCTACTTTGTTTAATTTTAAATTTATTTGTATTTTTGTTCATGGTCTAGTCTCCTTGGTGCCCATAGTTAATTTCACTTAAAAAAAAAAAGAAAGAGATGTTTCCTGGGAGATCCCTTTTATTCCAGAACAGTAAAACTGACAAGATTTTCTCCAGTTTGGTTGTTTTTTTCCTCCACATTTATGTTGGGAAAATATGCTCTTTTTTTTGGAGGGGAGTGTTTTCATGGCAGCCTGCTCACTGCCATTGCTCGTATCCATGAACTGTTTGTTTTTGTTACGCGAGGGCAGTGTTGTGTAGTGGTCAGAGAGTTGGACTAGAACCTGGGTTCAGTTCTCTGCCATGAAGCTCACTGCGGGGCCTTGGACCAGTCTCTTTTTCTCAGCCTCACATATACCACACAGGATTGTTTGTGGAGATATCGTGAAGAAGGGGAGAACCACATACACTACTCTAAATACTCTGGAGGAAAGGTGGGATGGGTGATGAGAGTGCTCAGGGCCAAGCTTGCAATAGAAATACTACCAATTTATTTGTTTATGTCATTTACCCACTGCCTTTCTCCTCAGTGAGTCCTCAGTGAGAACTTACATGGTTCTCCTCTCCTCCATTTTAACCACAAGACAACCCTGTGAGGTACATTAGGCTGAGATTATATGATGGGAGCAAGATTAACCCAGCAAGTTTCTACAGCAGAGTGGGAATTCAAGCCTGGGTCTCCCAGATCCTAGTTTGACATGCAGATCACTATACCACACAGAAAACGTAACTCATTTATATTTTAACGCTGGATTATTAAATAATGCAAACTTTTACAGTGGGGGAAATAGGGCTGGGAAACAGAAAATGGCACAAAAGGCTGACAGGGTCAGTTTGCAAAACTGGGAAGCCTAACAGAAACTGGCGTAACCTGTCAGTTTCCGACATTCAGGAAAACCGGAAGTATAACTCCCCAGAGAGGTTTTAGAACTAAAATTCCTGCAAACGGATATTATTGTGGCTGGTGGTTTTAATGCCAGACTGGGACAGGATGCTTTTGCCCTTGCCAAGGGTTTAGGTCTTCATCCAAATAATCCCTTGCTCGATAGGTTGTTTAATTTCAGACTTTCCAAGGATACTCAGATTAATGAAGCAGGGATTCGTTTTGCCGAGCTTTGCCTCAGATTTAATTTGTCCACCCTGAATGGTGTTCCCCCTCATGATTTTCCAGGCAAATTCACCTTACCTTGAGTCGAGGATGCAGTGTGGTTGACAATTTCACCGGCGCTTTGGGAATAAGTGAGAACATTTTCAATAAGGGCCTGTGTTGCTAGTGACCACATCTCTCTCTCTCTCTTGTTATTGAGCCTCCTCTCTCCTTTCGGAGATTTGGGGGTTCAGGAGTTGAATCCCTGAATCCGATTTCTAGAATGCCCAGGATTTCTTGGTCCAATAGGGTGGTTCAAAAAGTAGCTGAGGTGCTTAATGATGATGTTTTAGCCAAGTTTTTATTAATTTCTAAGAATTTGAATCAATTGCCTGAGTTGCTTTTTGAATATAATAATATCGTAATGCAACTCTCTGACATTTTTAGGTTACAATCAGACCAACAACAGTGAACTAAGCATAAAAATAGGAGAAGCTGAATTGACAGTGAATGCCACCATATGAAGTCTCATGTCCATGCTATATATCATCAGTACAGGGTATCCAGATTAGGCAGATCCCCAATGGAACATTTCCAGTTAAAAACTCAACTACACCAACTTTATAGAATTAAGCAAAAGGTTTTTATGCAAAAATGTTGGGAACCTCTTATCCAGGCTACATTAAACAATGACACCAAGAAATTTTAGGCTTGATCTCTGAGTCTCTGGGCTGTAAGCATGCCCATAACAGTCTCACCTAATGACTGGTATGATTATTTTTCACAGGTTTTTAAGGAGACCAGAGTCAGCCCTTTAGGGGATTTTGATTTGGCTGATTATCCAGAATGGCCTCCAGTCCAGATAGAGGAGATTGAGTTATTAATTAAACATACTAAACCAGGAAAGGCCGCTAGTCCTGATGCTATCCCTCTTGAGCTGTTTAAGGCACTCCCTGAGTGGTGGGCCCCATTTCTGGATGCTTTGTTCATGGCCATTGATAAGACAGTGTAATACCTGAAGCCTGGACAAACGTGATTGTGGTCCCTATATTTAAAAAAGGAGATTGCCATCTTCCTAGTAATTATAGACCTATTAGTCTGCTTTCTACTGTTGGGGAACTCTATGCAAGATATCTGGCCAACAAACTTAAATCATGGATGTCAGAACAACAAATTTTAAGTATAGAGCAAGTTGGCTTTTGTAATGGGAAATTGACCCTTGACCACTGTTTAGTCTAGTGGATAAATATAGGAAAGAGAAGGGCCTCAAGTTGTTTGCAGCTTTTCTGGATCTCAAGGGTGCCTTTGATTGTGTGCCAAGAGACTTACTCTGGAAGAAACTTAGGGATCAAGAGATTGATGAGAGACTCCTTTTTCTAATTAAAAAATTGCACTCTAACAGTACTTGTCAAGTTAGGGAAGATCCCAATAAGTTTAGGTGTGAAGCAAGGCTGAATTTTAGCCCATCTACTATTTAATCTTTTCCATTAATGATTTGGCTCCTTTTCTGAATCCTGTTGATGGTCACAGTCCCAAACTTGGTGTGTTTCATGTCCCTCTTCTGCTTTATGCAGATGATGCAGTTCTGCTTTCCTTCTTGCATACAGAATTGAAAAGGCTGCTTTACTGTTTTACGGACTACTGTGAGTTAAACAAACTGACCCTAAATTTTCAGAAGTCAAAAAATATTGTTTTGGGGAAGGTGTGGAAACTAGCTAAGTGGAAGATAAGAGGGGAATATATTGAGGAGGTTAAAAGTTTTAGATATTTAGGAATATTCTTCCATTGTAATGCTAGTGGTGCTGTGCATAAAAGGGAAGCAATGAAATCTGCGATTACCCGTTTTTATTACTCTAAGGGTAATCAGTAGGTTCCGGCAGACCTAAGAATCTTTAATCATAAAATCTGTGCTAAACTGCTTTATGGGATCCCAATTTGGATTCACGCCATTAATAAGGAAGTTGAAATAATTCAATCTAATTTTCTCTGGAAAATCTTAGGCCTTCCTGTGCGTGTTTCACAATACAAGAACTTGTTGGCACTCAATGAAATTGCTAAGCAGTCAGGTTAGAACAGATAAAAGGAAGTACTTCTTCATCCAAAGAGTGATTAACACATGGAATTCACTGCCACAGGAGGCGGTGGCAGCTACAAGCATGGACAGCTTCAAGAGGGAATTGAATAAACATATGGAGCAGAGGTTCATCAGGGGCTATTAGTCACAAGGTATAGTGAGCACCGCATCCCTAGAGTCGGATTCAACTGGCTTTCAAGCAAGGGAAACCTTTACCTTTATAGATAGGAACTCTCAGTCTGGGGCAAGTGATGCTCTGTATTCTTGGTGCTTGGGGGGGGGCAGCAGTGGGAGGGCTTCTAGTGTCCTGGCCCCACTGCTGGACCTCCTGAAGGCACCAGGTATTTTTGGCCACTAGGTGACAGAGTGTTGGACTGGATGGGCCATTGGCCTGATCCAACATTGGCTTCTCTTACGTTCTTATGTTCCTATGTGACTATTTCTTTGGAAACCAACTCCTTGAGACTGAAGTGTGGATTATAACATTCAAATTTTGGTTAAATATACACTTTAAAACCAAATGCTAATCCTAACTGTCTCATTTCCCAAGTTTTGACTGAGTTCCAGGTTCTACATGGCCATTCTTATTTGGTGGCGCAACTTGTCTGGTTAATTCTAATAACAAACAAGACTCTGGCATGCCAACTAGTTATGTGACCCCCAAGCGAGAAGATAAGAGATAAGTGACTTGATTGCCACTTCCCTGTGTCTTTTTTGGCATTTGCTTATGGACATTTTGGCTGTGCTCTCCCTTTCTTCGGCCATCCATGTTGGCCTTAGATTGATTATAGGATATTAATGTGCTTTATGTATTTTTGATGTTGATGTTGGATTTTGAAGCTATTCGGAGAACTGTATGTATTATCTATGACTTATATGTTGTTATTGTGATACTATATTTTCTGAATAATACTATTTTCTGAATAATATTCTATTTTTCTTGCAATTTTGGAAAGTGATTTTGTGTCTCTAGGTAGTTATATTTCCAGTTTTCCAGGTCATTGGTTCTTCCCATCCTTGTTTTCTTACAGCTTCTGAAATCTGACAGCATCCCTACTCTACGATCCAGAGAGGAGCTGAAGAAAAGAAAAAGGAAAGACCCAACGGTGATTGAGGTAAGCTTAGGGATGCAAGCCTCCAGGTTCGTTGTAGTTCAATATATAACCAAAAAAGATATTCTTCCAAAAAATACATTGTTGTCAAGAATCTTATGTTATTTCTTTAACAGATCTTTGGTTTCTTTGTAGATAATCCGTAGATATGAAAATGTTGTTTTGGTGACTGCCTAGAGGTTGTATTTTATTTTGTATATATAGTTTTTTAAAATAAAGTTATTTTTTTAAAAAAAGTTGTGTGACAATGTGCATGCACGAAAGGCTAATTGCACTGTAGTGTGCTGTTAGGAAGAAATATGGTAGAGCAGCTGGCCCAGCAACTACAAACTGGGTTGACAGTATGTTGAATAATCGGCTTCCTTTTCAGGAAATGGGACATGAGACTCAGCAGAGAGTCAAGCATCCCTGGTCTGAACTTTTCTGCAGGTAAACAAACACTTGTGGTGTCGATAGCACGGCTCATCTCTGCCGCGGGCTCTCTGTCAATCACAGCAATGTAGGTTAATCCCTCAAAACAACACATGTGCAGGCTGGATGGGAGGTCACCTTGGAGGAAGCCATCTTTCAAAGGGAGATTTGCAATTCAAATTCAATTGAAAACAATTTTTTAAAAAAGAAACACAGTCCCTAATCCTTCCTTGACATCTACGGCCCCATAATTTCTGTCGAACGTGCAGAAACAAAAAAGTAGGTCAGCCGTTTTTAATGGCGACAGTAATCTAGGTCACAGTCCAGGGAAAATGCTTCACAGTGCTCAAGGAGCAACTGAACTTTCATTGTTTTGCTCTGGTTAATGGTCTGATTGCCTGCACAGCATCCCTTCTTCAGCCACCTGAATGTTTTCAAGGGGCTCTGGACTGAAGAGGGCAGTGGTGTTGGCTGGGAAACTTTGCTTATTTTGCTTATCTGGATTGCACTGCGTGAACTGGAAGGTAGGTGAAATCCGGTCTTCATTTTTGGTTTCACTAAGAGAGGGGGTCCCCAACCTTTTTTGAGCCTGTGGGCACCTTTGGAATTCTGACCCAGGGTGGGGGGGTGCAACCAGAAAATGGCCACCATGGGAGGTGGCACAACACACACACAGAGAAGAAGTCCAAGAAGTAATTTACAAAAATATAGTGGGAAAGAGGAGTGTGAGAGAATAAAATCTACATTGTAGCAGCAGCTGCCATCAAAACAATGGTATTTTAATCTGCACAGCCGATCAGATAGCCAACGGCCAATCAGAAGCCCTGCTAGGCAGGAGCCCCGCCTGCTCCTCCCCTTTCTGAAAATGGTCAACAGGTGCCAAGAAAGGTGTTGGTGGGTGCTATGGTACCCATGGGCACCATGCTGGGGACCCCTGCAGTAGGATAACTTCTACTTTTAATTCCAGATTTGAGGCATGTGCTGTTGACCAAAGAATTCAGTTCCTCTCATTCAATTGGATCATTTCCAGTTTGGTGTAGTGGTTAAGTGTGTGGACTCTAATCTGAGAGAACTGGGTTTGATTCCCCAATCCTCCACTTGCACCTGGCTGGATGACCTTGGGCAAGCCATAGTTCTGGCACAGCTGTTCTT
Source organism: Gekko gecko (assembly GCA_029375565.1). Lineage (NCBI taxonomy): Eukaryota > Metazoa > Chordata > Lepidosauria > Squamata > Gekkonidae > Gekko > Gekko gecko. The sequence goes on along the minus strand of JAPDNY010000001.1, from coordinate 312,288,598 downwards.
GAAAAAGATCAGTCAAGAGCTCTCTCAGCCCTTACCTACCTCACAGGGTGTCTGTTATGGGGCGGGGAAGGGAAAGGAGCTTGTAAGCTGCTCTGAGACACCTTTGGGTAATGAAGGGCGGGGTATAAATCCAATCTCTTCTTCTTCTTCTCCTTCTCCTCTTTGTAGTATCAACAGGACCAGTTGATGGGAAAAACCACCACAATAAAGCAGTCTCTCTTTTTTTTTTGCTTGTATTTTTAAAACGTGTGTGCCTGTGCATGTGTACACCTGGAAGTCATGCTGACCTCTGGTGACTGACCCCTACTGGGGGCCTGGAGGATATTCAGGGAGGTGGCTGAATAAATCCTGCCCCCACCTCCCGCTTCTGGTATTCCAAGGAGGTCTCCCATCCAAGTACTTGCCAGAGTCGACCCTGTTTAGCAACTGAGATCTGACACAATCGGGCTTGCCTGGGCTATCCAGGTCAGGGCACGATAAAGCAGTCTTGATGCCACTGTATGTTTGATGGCTTTGTGATTCTTTTTGCATAGTGAGGAGGTGGCGGTGGCTCAGTGGAAGAGAATCTGCTTTGCATAGAGAAGCTCCCGGGTTCAATTCCTGACACCCTTGCCATCTCCACTGAAAAGAATGAAGTGGGAGATGATATGAAAGTCCTCCCCCTGAGACCCTGGAGGGCCACTGCCAGCCAGAGCAGGCAATACTGACCTTGGTAGACAATAGCCTGACTCAGTAGAAGACAGCTTAAATAAGCATTGGGAAGGGGCTGTGGCTCCGTGGTAGAGAATCTGCTTGGCATGCAGAAGCTCCCTGGTTCAATCCCTGGCTTCTCTAGTTAAAAAGATCAGGTAGGAGGTGATGTGAAAACCTCAGCCTGAGACCTTGGAGAGCTGCTGCCAGTCAGAGGAGACAATACCGATGGACCAATGGACTGATTCAGTATAAGACAGCTCCACATGCTCATCTGTGGCTCAGAGGACGAGTATCTGCTTCGCTTGCAGAAGGCTCTATGTTCAATTGCCAGCTTCTCAAGTTGAAACAATGGATCAGGGAGGAGATTATGTGAAAGGCCTCGATGTAAGAAGTGAGAGCTGCTGCCCGTCAGAGCATGCAGTGCTGACCCAGACAGGCCAAAGATCAGACTCAGCAGAAGACAAATCTTATGTGTTCAAATGACTGTCGATATGCCTGCGTGCACGTTGTGATTATGCACAGGATTGGGCTGTATAGTGCAGGACCATCTAGGGCAGCTGCCCTACTAGGATTGGCTAAAAATGCTTAGGGCTGTTTTTGCCTACAAGAAAGGTGAGTAAAGAGAGACATGATGGAGGTTTATAAAATTATATATGGCGTGGAGAGAGTGGACGAGGAGAAACTGTGAAGTGTGCGGACTCTAATCTGGGAGAACGGGGTTTGATTCCCCACTCCTCCACTTATACCTGCTGGATGATCTTGGGCAAGCCATAGTTCTGGCACAGCTGTCCTTGAAAATGAGCAGTTTCTGTCAGAGCTCTCTCAGCCCCACCTACTTCTCAGGGTGTCTGTTGTGGGGAGGGGAAGGGAAAGGAGTTTATAAGCCACTCTGAGACTCCTTTGGGTAGTGGAGGGCGGGGTATAAATCCAATCTCTTCTTCTTCTTCTCTCATATCATGCTAGAATTTGGGGTCATCCACTGAAACTGAGGAGTGGGAGACTCAGAACGGACAAAAGGAAGTATTTCTTCAAACAGTGCGTCGTTAATTTGTGGACCTCACTGCCACAGGATTTGATCACGGCCGCCAACTTGGAAAGCTTCTGTGCAGAACCTTCATGCAACTGTATGCACAATGCCATCAAAACTGCTTTGTGTGGTGGTGTGTTAGTGAGACATTTGCAATAGAGAGAGGGAGAAAAGACCGACCTGGCTTGGCAGAACGGGGAATGGACAGCACTCTGCTGAATCCAACTATCAGAAGACAAACGCCAAACAAAGTAGAGTCCCTAACGCTCTGGTAGGGTTGCCGCTTGCCAGTGCTGGATTGTGTGAGTGGATCTGGGGGGAGATGGAGTTTGGAGAGGGGAGGAACCTCAGCAGGGTACAAGTCTGTAGAAGAGAGGTGCCAAAGCCATTTCTTACAAGGGACAGATCTGACATAAATGTCACTTTATGGCCATGTGTGCCTGTCAGGCTCCTTAGTCAGGTCACACAACACAGGGCTTCTTCAGAAGACAATGTCTGATGGTGAATCAGAACTAAAGACACGTGTACAGTTTGTGTCAGTAATGGCCACATACAATAGGGCCTTCTAAGATATACTATATTCAAGCACCCCCCCCCTGCAGCTGAAGCCAATGAATACTATTCATGTGGGCGGGCAAAGCAAGCGGGCAAAGCGAGCACAACAATCTAGAAACCGTTGGTTCCCAGCCAAAAACTCCAGCAGCTGGAGATGCAAGGTCAGAGACCTGATAACAGACAGTGAATAAAAGTTCAGAGGATGGGAGACCGGAAGTACTTCCTCTGCATACCATACTTATGACAGGGCTACCTGACAGTGCCATAAAATGTAATTCCAGGTACCAGAGATATAAATTTTATAAAGAACGTAGGCGAACCCAGTTAACAATATTATTTTTTTACTCAAAATACAAGCAAAAGCAATTGATCCTTAGCAGTGAAAGCAATTGGTTTCCTAGGAAACCCACAAAAGCCCCAATAAGTGTATTTAATCATATACAAGACTAGGTTTTCCCAAGGGATACCATAAAATGGGTGTGTGTATCTTTCATTTCCATACAAATTAGTTGCTTTTGTATATATGGCACTTTTAGGAGATGAGTAACCTTCCTTGTGAGTAAATCAGGTAGTTCTTCAGTGCCCTCCCCATACGCCCAGCCTCAGCAGCTGAGCGTGGCTACGGTCTGTCTCTCAATCTTTGTTTCCTCTCTTCTCCCACCCCACCACTGAGGATCTCGAGAAGGCACACTGGACTCCTCCCTCCAGCACCAATCCCCCCAACCAGCTATGTGAGGTGGGCCAGGCTGAGTGAACGGCCCCGGGTGACCCAGACTACAGGGTCCTGGCTCAGGAGGGGGTGGGTCTGAACCTGGATCTTCCCGATCTCCCCACCCCCAGTTCTCATCCCTTCTACATTTCCCTCAGAAGTGTTGGGGCTGAGGGGAAGGCCTGATGGAGAGGCTGTTTCCAAAACCCACTCGCCTCCCCCTGAGCAGCCTCCTCTCTACCCTCCCTTTGCATCAGTTGCTCGAGGGCTGGATAAGAGCGCCGGATGGGCCGATTCCGGCCCATGGGCCATATGTTTGACACCCCTGCCACAGAGTCTGCCCTTTAAAGCAGCCATTTTCTCCAGGGGAACTGATCTCTCTTGTCCGGAGACCATTTGTAACACTGAGAGATCTCCAGGTCCCACCTGGAATTTGATAACTCTGTGTTGGAATGAAGACCAGGTAATATGGAACTCTCTAAAGTCTAAAGCAGCCCTGGATAGTCTTGGCTAATCTGATCTTATCAGATTTTGGAAGATAAGCAGAGTTGGCCAGGGCTTTTTTTGTCGAAAAAGCCCAGCAGGAACTCATTAGCATAATAGGCCACACCCAACAGCAGAAACGCCTCAGCATGTTAGGCCACACCCCTGACAGCACAGCTCATTAGCATAATAGGCCACACCCTTATGTTACAAGAAGAGTGGTCATCCAGCCACATCTACCTTTTGCTTCTTATTCTGTTTTACCTTGTTTGTTGGCAAAACCCAGGGATTTTTTATAGCAGGAATTCCTTTGCGTGTTAGGCGATACACCCCTAATGTAGCCAATCCTAATTAGTTTCTGCTGTTGGGTGTGGCCTATTATGCTAATGAGTTCCTGCTGGGTGTGGCCAACTCAGGAGCCAGCCGGAACTCCGTTCCTGTGCGTTCCTGCCCAAAAATAGACCTGGGGTTGGCCCTGGTTAATACTTGGATGAGAGACCTCCAAGGCATACCAGGGTCACTACACAGTGGCAGCCAATGGCCAACTACCTCTGTTCATCTCTGGCCTTGAAAACCCTACAGGGTCGCCACAAGTTGGCTGCGACTCCACAGCACTTTGCGCACACACAGTCTGAGGAGACATTCAGAAGAAATTTCAAAGGCATTAGAGGAATTTGAAATTCCCTCTGCGTGACAGAGCATTCCCCACCAGGCCCCCCTGGAGTTCCCACACAGGTCATTCTTGTTTATTTCTTTCCTTGACCCGGTCTTATGGTTCTCTCGCGTGTGTATTTTTAATTCCAAACACTCCTGTGTATCTTGGCCAATCTCCTTGGTGTCCTACTGTTTCATAACTTCACCTCTCCAACTCCTGGTGTTGACACTCATCAGCTGACTGAGGGAAGCCACACGACTTCAGGTGAGGTTCCGCTCAATTTACAAAGGAGAGTCAACCTGAAAACCGAAAGCAAAGCAGCCGGGGGAACGAAGAGGCCCTTTTGAGTCCTTGGAAAGGGTGTGTGCACATCACATTGCTTTTGCTTTACTTTTATTTACTGTTCACAGCGGTGGATTGTTGAAACTACGCCTTGCGGTGTCTGGCAGCGTAGCGAAGTCCGGGTGCTGCTGATAGAGCGCCGACAGATCACGATGGGCTGTGCCGCACGGCTGGCCACACAGCTGCTTTCCAGAGCATGTCCTGCATTGTGACCAGTGGGTCCATAGGTGGTGACATGTGAGTTAGGCCCTGAAGGAGGTGTAGCGTAGCTGGGGTCTTGTCTGACCGTCCTGGGCTGGGAACTGCTGACTGAGCAGTCACTTCTAATTCTAAGCCCTTTCTCATCCCTCTTCAGGAGGTTTTCTTGCTCCTTTAGCAATGCAAGGAGGATATCAGTGTGCAGTTTTAAGACAGATGAATCCATTTTAAGATAGAGAAGGGCAGGGGCTGTGGCTCAGTGGTAGATCTTCTGCTTTGCATGCAGAAGGTCCCAGGTTCAATCCCCAGCACCTCCAGTTAAAAAGGACCTAGCAGTAGGTGATGTGAAAGACCTCAGCCTGAGGCCTCAGTCTGAGAGCAACTGCTGGTCTGAGCAGACGATATTGACCTCGATGGACCAGGGGTCTGATTCAGTATACGGTAGCTTCATGTGTGTTCATGTGTTCAACTTACGGTGGCCTATTGTATCGATGGAAGAAAAGAAGAACAAGGTGCAAGGGAAATGGTTTGATCTTTTGGACGCCCAAATAAACTGTTCTTCCTTGGACCTTGCTCTTCTTTTGTTCTCCTACCTATGGGTGGAGCCTTAATTTCTTCCCTGTTGTGATGGCCACCAGCCTAGATGGCTTAAAGGGGAATTTGAGCAACTGACAGAGAAGGGGAAAGATTTGTTACCTTTTAGACATCATTGGTCAAGTGGAACCTTCATGCCCAGAGGCAGTGTTCCTCTGAACATCAGTCACTTGTGGGAAGTAAGAAATGGTTTTATGCCCTGGCTTGTGACTTTCCAGAGGTATCTGGATGGTCCCTCTGGAAACTGAATCTCTTAGATGGTCCTCTTTGGTCTGATCCAGATATTCTCACGATCATATTGAAAGGGGATTAGACAGATGCCTGAAGAGAGGTTCCTTGGTGCCTATTAACCATGATACCTCAATGAAACCTTCCTGTTCAGAAGCAATCTATCTCACTGGCGAGAGGCCTACAAGCATGGAAGGCTTCAAGAAGGAATTCGATCAACATATGGAGCAGAGGTCCATCTTTGGCTATTAGCCACAAGGTATAGATAGGAACTCTCAGTCTGGGGCAAGTGATGCTCTGTATTCTTGGTGCTTGCGGGGGGGTCAACAGTGGGAGGGCTTCTAGTGTCCTGGCCCCATTGGTGGACCTCCTGATGGCACCTGGTATTTTTGGCTACTGTGTGACAAGAGTGTTGGACTGGATGGGCCATTGGCCTGATCCAACATTGGCTTCTCTTATGTTTTTATATTTTATTATGCTCTAGGACTAGGAATCAGCCCTGTGCGCCATGGCCCCCACCCTACTTTAAAGGGTCTTTTTGCGAGCTGAGCATATGGCCAGCGAATGCCTCCTCCCTCCCTCCTGCTGCCAGATTTAAAGGGGCCAGGTGGTCCCTGCTGATCAGCTGAAGCCCTTTAAACCTGGCAGGAGGGAAGGGAGATGGGTGGTTGGCTGGGTGGTCACTCTTGGGGGCAGGGCTTCCCCTGCCTGGCTGGGGGCCAATTGGAGCCTGCAAAAGCGGGGGAAACCCCACCTGGATCTGGGGGGTGGCCGCTCTGTCTAGGACTCTGCTTCAAGAGCCATCTGCACCGTGTTAGGACTCCAGCAAAAGGTAACTGGTTAGCTTTATGGTTTTTCTGTGCATTTTCACTGCTACTGAACCATACGTCTTGTTTTTGAAAACTTTCCCTGAATTTCTTCAACACGCCCCTAGTGTAGCCAATCCTCCAAGAGCTTACAGAGCTCTTCTTACAGGGGCTACTGTAAGCTCTTGGAGGATTGGCTACATTAGGTGTGTCACCTAATATGCAAAGGAGTTCCTGCTACAAAAAGAACCCCGAATAAAACTTCTTTTGGTGTGTGTGTGTGTGTATTACTTGGGGAGTTACTGAGACTAAACCCAGGTACAGCTTGGCTATGTTACTGCACCAAGGCAGGGTCAGCTTTGCCAGCATGCGTAAATGGAACATTGACCAGGCCTGTTGTGATGGCAAAATAGAACTTCCATATACAGGGGCTGTATACCTCGAAATAGTACATACTGAAGGGAGCAAAAATGCTTCCCTACCCTGCTTGAGAGCTTCTAAACTGCCCCACTGTTGGGAAACAGGACACTGGGCTGGACAGACCTTTGGTCTGATCAAACAGCCGGGCACAATTCTGTCCCTCTTTCTCAGCCACTGCCCCTAATTGTTAGGAAATAACACATTTTGCTGAATCATTTCTACGTCTTCAGAGGACTTCCTTCTGTTCAGATCTCAATAACATCTCAAAGTTCCCAAGAAGGAGCTTTGTGCGAAACGTTTCCTGATTCCCTGCTGAAATTTCCCCTCTTCTAATCACATCCTTCACCCCACCCTCCGGGTAAACTCTATTCCTTGCTTGGTTACTTCATGTTCACTTTCACACTTCAGTGTTCAGGACATGCCAAAATCAATATGAAAATTTGCTTAACTTGGGGTGGTGGTGGTGGTTGTACTTCCTACGGAGTGCTTCTGTACTGGAATCTTCACATACATTGTGCGGAAGGTAAGGGGCAGTGCACAGTGAGCTCCATTATGGGTTGTGTCACTGGTTGTGTTCCTGATCAAGGTGGTGGGGAAAAGATTGCACATAATTGTTGAATGATAGAATAAAAACTTTTACAAAATAGAGATGGAGAGAAATACTAGTCGAATCTGCATTTGCATTATAAAATCAGTTTCGTGCTGCATTTGCGTTTTTAAATCAGTCTCGTGCTGCTGTGACGCTCTCTTTCTCTATGCTTGATGGCATCACAGCAGCACGAAACTGGTTTAAAAAAGGCAAATGCAGATTCGACCACTGTGTGTGTGTCCCTTTCTTTTTATACCTGACCTGGGTAGCCCAGGCTACTCTGATCTTATCAGATCTAGGAAGCTAAACACAGTTAGCCCAGGTTAGTGCTTGGATGGGAGACCAACAAGGAAATCCAGGGTCACTACGCAGAGGCAGCCAATAGCAAATTGCCTCTGTTCATCTCCTGCCTTGAAAAACCTATGAGGTCACCATAAATTGGCTGGGACTTGACTTTCTTTCACACTATTATTTGCTATAGCCTTTTAAATTTTTGCTTAATTTTTAAAAAAAGTTTATTATTAATAAAATTAATGATTTCTTTACAAGGCATGGCATCTAGGGTTGCCAGAGCCCTCCCAGTAGAGGTGGGGTCCCCCACTACCAGGCCCCACCACCCTGCCACTGATCACTTGGTTAGCAGGGGAATTTACCCCGAAAAAGAGGTAGATCTATCCAAAGTGCAGCAAAATGTCTATGTCACTGCCCAGGTGACCTGGAAGTGACATCATAGTGACATTGGGGCAACACTCTGGTATTTAAGCAAAGACTCTAAGGTAGAACCAAATTTACCATAGAGTTTTGGTCAAAATACCAGAGTGTCATCCCGACTTCCTGGAAGTAACAATGTCACTTCTGGATCATGTGGTCAGTGATGTAGACAAGTCACCACATGTTGGATGGGCCTTCCTGCTCCTCCCGGTAAGTTCCCCCCCATCGCCTGTCGGTTGCCAAAAGGGATCTCAGCCCATCCTTAGCTGGGTAGAGAATTGCTTGCACTTCTTTTTAAAATAAAGCAAGAGGGCTAGCAACTTAACTAGTTTTAAAATGAAAGTTTGCAAAACTCAGCCAAAGTTTGCAAAACCTGGAAGATCCTGGAGTGGTCCAGGCCTCTCTAGCTCATCCCACTCCTTACAAACAACCTGTCAAAACCCTTCTAGGCCTCACAGAGATATTTGGACTACATACACTTAAGGTTGGCAACTCTGGGTTGGGAAATTGCTGGGGGCGGAGCCTTGGGATGATGGGGTTTGCTGAGGGGAGGGGCCTCAGTGAGGTATAATGTCACAGAGTCCACCTTTCAAAGCAGACATTTTTTCCAGGGGAAGTGAGCTCAGTTGTAATTCCAGGAGGTCTCCCGACCTCGCCTGGAAATTGGCAATCTCTTATATTTCATGTTCTGCAGCCAAAGGGAATGCTCTTCGCCTGTCAAAGGTTAACATGAATATTTGTGTGTGTGTGTGTGTGTGTGGAAAACCTGCATTTTTGACCAACTGGATTTCTGTCACAGTGTGTGTTGGGGAAGGAGGAGATGCAGGATTCCTTCCACCCCGCTGGAATTCAGCCGTCCTGAAAGCAGCCAGCTCGCTCTGACAGCCATCCGCCTGCTCATTTCTTTCAAGAGTTATTAATTACCTCAGCCTCGGAGGGGGAAGGGGAGACGTTTTTTGCAAAAATCTTGAGCCTGGCTGAAGAGTGATGGTTCGGGTTGAATGGAGAGAGGCTTTGTTGTTCTGTGTGAAAGCTGAGAGCGGACCCCTTTACAAAACTTTTGTGGCTGGCCAGGGGATGTGACCAATAGGAGCCCTGCGGTCCTGCCCTAAGCCTCACCTTTTTGTTATCTGGGTGCTTGTGAGCTGATCAGGGAAGTGTGCGTTCACTATCTGCTTCTCCATGTGCCTGCAGCATTCGACCTCCCGTGAATGTCAAGGCTGCTCCAGATAGGGTTGCCAAGCTCCAGGTGGAGCCTGGAGATCTCCCAGAATTACAACTGTTCTCCAGACAACAGAGGTCAGTTCCCCTGGAGGAAACAGCACCTTTGCAGGGCGGACTCTATGGCAATGGAACCCCACTGAGGCCCCTCCCCCCACTAAATCCTGTTCTCCCAGGCTCCACCCCAAACCTCCAGGAACTTCCCAACCATGAGTTCGCAACCTTAGCTCCAGAAGTAGCTTTGGATTTGTGGCCTCTGGAACGGCTTCCAGAATTCTCCTGCTCCAAATTCCTCCCTGGATTTCGTAGATCAGGATCTCCCCCTCCAAAATGGAACCAAAATGTTATTTATTTGCTGAGATTTCTATCCCGCCCTACCCTGCAAGTGGGCTGAGAGCAGCTCACATCGTATCAGCAACTAAGCAGTTCCATAAAAACACTGAATCATAAAAACATTAATTGCGACAATATAAGATTGAAATAACTGATTAAAATTACCTGACCTGCAGCTCGGCGGTGAATAATATTATAGTATACACTGAGTTTATGACAGGGAAGGCGGTGGGTCGCTCTGATGGAATAACTCAGCCACTCCTGGCACCAATAAATATAACAGTGCCATGGAGTAATTGAGGCAGCTGAGGCAGGGGAGGCCGATGTTCCCTGATGTCCGCTGCCTCAACCAAAGACCTAAGGGAACAGCTCTGTTTTACAGGCCCTGTGGAATTGCAGCAGATCCTGCTGGGCCCTGATCTCAGTTGGGAGCATGTTCCGTCAGGCCGGGGCCAGGGCTAAAAAGGCCCTGGTCCTGGTAGAGGCAATACAGACGTGTCTTGGGCTGAGGACTACTAGGCGGTGCTGGTCAGAAAAGCACAAGGCTCTTCAGGGCACATATGAGGCAAGACAGTCCCGCAGGTTATGCTTGTTCCTGGCCACATAAGGCCTTAAAGATTAGTACCATAACCTTGAAGCTGACTCAGTAATCAACTGGTAACAAGTGCAGCTGGCATAATAAGGGCTGAATGTGTGCCTGCACATGACATCCCAGTCAGCAGGTGGCGCTGCTGCATTTTGTATCTGTTGAAGCTTCCAAATCAGGTTCAAGGGCAGGCCCACGTAGAGCAAGTTGCAGTAATCAAACCTGGAAGTGGCCATTGTATGGATCACTGCTGCCAAGTCATGGGAGGAAAGGTAGGGAACTAGTTGCCTGACCAGCTGGAGATGGTAGAAGGCTGATCTGGCCACATTAGTGACCTGGGCCTCCATAGAAAGGGAGGCATCCAGGATCACTCCCAGACATTTCACCATTGGTGCTGGCATCAATGGCACCCCGCCAAGGGCTGGGAGTCAAATTCCTGAACCCATCCCCCCATGACTTAGGAACAGCACCTCTGTCTTTGCTGGCTTCAGTTTCAGCCAACTCTGCTATAGCCAGTCAGCCACAGTCTCTAAAGCCTGGACAGAATGTCTGGGGCAGAGCCTGGCTGTCTGTTCATTAACAGATACAGCTGGGTGCCATCAGCTTACTAATGATAACCTAGCCCAAACCCCTGGATTAATTGGCCGAGGGGGGCGCATATAGATGTTGGATAACATTGGGGAGAGGATTGCCCCTCACAGGATGCCACATACCATAAGGTAATGTGGTGAAACCCTCTCCCTAAATGCCACCCTCTGTCCCTGACCACGGGGAAAGGAGGACAGCCACTGCAAGACAGTTCCCCGAATCCCTGCATTGGTGAGGCAGTAGGTCAAAAGGTCACAATTGACTATGTTGAACACTGCTGTAGATCAAGTAGCAGCAGCAGTACCAACCTGCCTCGATCCAGATGCCTCCAGAGGTCATCTGTAAGGGCTACCAGTGCACTCTGCATCCCATGGCCAGAATGGAAATTGGACTGAAATTGGTCCAGAATAGAAGACTCATCCGAGAACACGTGAAGCTGCTCAGCTACTGCTCTCTCAACCACCTTACCCAGGAATGGAAGGTTTGATACTAGGCGGTAGTTGGCTAGGACCATAGGGTCCAATGATGGTTTTTCAAGAGCATTTGCACCATCGCCTTCTTCTGGGACCCTGGGAACAGCCCTGATGTCAGGGACAAGTTGATAATACCTCCCAGGAAGACCTGAATTCCATTCCTGCTGGCTTTAACAAGCCAAGATGGACACAGATCAAGGAGGCAAGTGGTGGGCTTCACAGCCATCAGGGTCTCATCAACCTCTTCCTGGAAGCATGGGGTGAATTGGTCCAAGACTGGGCTGGAAGACAGCTAAGGGGCTTCTAGGTCACATACCATTTCAACTGGGGCGGGGATGTCCTGGCAGAGTGACAGACTTTATTTGCAAAATAGCTCACAAATACCTCACCTCCAATAGCCAATTCCTTATTAATTTGGCTTCCCTTGTGGTAGGGAAGTTAATTGTCCTAAATAATTGGGCCAGACGAGAGCTCATGGATGCAACGGAGGCCACATAGAAATCCTTCTAAGCGGCCTTCACTGCCATCTCATAGGCTTTCATAAGCGTCCTAAAGGATGTCCTTGCCACCTCATCACAAGTACACTAACACCTTCACTCTAACCGTCTTAGCTCCCGTTTCAACCTCCAAAGCTCCGGAGTATACCACGGAGCCTGTTTAGTGTGGGGGCCAAGAGGGTTCTGGGGAGCGATTTTGTTGATGCCTTTTGAGACACAGCTATGCCAGTTCTCCACCAGCTCATCCACCGAATTGCCAAGGGGCATCGGATCCCATAGAGCATTCAGGAAATCAATTGGATTCATTCGTCTCCTCAGGTGAATATAAATTAGCTCGCTGCCTAAACAGGGAGGGGTTGGAGTGCTCAACCGAGCCTTCAGAGCAACGTGGTCTGACCATGGCACTACCTCTGTGGCTATCAGTTCCACATCTAACCCCGCTGCAAAAATAAAATCCTGTGTGTGGCCTGCTTGATGTGTGGGAGCTGATACAAATAGGGAGAGTCCCAGGGCTGCCATGGAAGACGCTAGGTCCCTGGCCCAAAGGGAGGTCGCATCATCGACATGGACATTGAAGTCGCCCAAGACTAATAGTCTAGGGTGCTCCAACGCCCAGCCTGATACCATCTCCAGCAGGCCAGGCAGGGTATCTGCTGGTGTGTTAGGTGGTCAGTACACCAGCCAGTAAGCCAAACTCTCCTCAGCATTCCACAGCAGGCCCACATATTCAACGCAAGCAATTTTTGGAGCAGGGAGAGCTGTGAGGGAGAAAGACTCCTGGATGAGCAACCCACCCATTAGTCCGAGACTGATGAAGAACCAAGAACTCGGGGGCAGCTGATTAAGGTGACGGTCTCACCCTCCTGCACCCAAATCTCAGTCCTACATGCCAGGTCTACATCTTGAGCTGTGAGATAATCCTGCAGAGTTGAGGTCTTATTATTAATAGAACTGGCATTGCATAGTATCGGTATCGGAGAAGGGTAACCTTTCCTAGTCCCACTACCAGCATCTCTCGTGATGGGGCAAAGTTTGAAAGGGGACTGAGCATGACTATATCTCCATAAAATACCTCACCTCACTGTCATATGTCCCACAGCCCCATTCACTGGAATCCCCAAATTCTTGTGGCCTTCCCTATTAGATCCTCCCAGCCCAGATCTAATCTTACCTAGCATTCACAAACAGCCAATACAGAAAAACAAAAATCCTCTCTAATACAGCAGTTCATTAATAACCAGTGAACCTAACCAGGGAATTACAGTTTGATTAATAGTTAAGAAATAATTTAAAAAAACCCAAATTTCCCACACACTCAGACCTCCCCTCTTACTCTCACCCCCTCACACAGTAAGAAAAATCTAAACAAATTAAGCATAATAGTATTAATGGGTGGGGGTACTAATCCGATCAGCTCCTCCTATGCGGCCTTACCTAAAAACCAATTTTCAGTACAAACAGACCCCCAGTAAGTGCCTGGGGTCGAATGCTACCTAAGTACAATGTTCCAACAGCATTCAGCGTTGTTCCCCTCACCCTAAGTCAGTATCCACCCTAAAAAGGCAATACCCAGCGATTTCCCAAGGAGTCAATGGCACCCATATACTATGCCACATCAATGATTTTCTGATGGGGAAGATTAAAACCGTAAAGGATAAGAGCAGTGCTGATGGTTCCTTTGTCTTGAGAGCACTCCCAAGGTCTCTGCAGTTAGCTGTAAGGCCAGCCGTGAGCCTCCCTCAGTGTTCAAAACAGCCGCCTTCACCTCATCGGGCAATATCGCCCTGCTTCCTCTGTTTCTCTTCTGACTCCCACTGAAGGGGTGCAGGGTGTTGTGGCCTTACTGTGTCACAGTGACAGTAAATTAAGGCCTCTGTCCCCCACCTTGCCACCCCATCATCTTGTGAGTCAGCTGCCGAGAGCGCTGAGACCCACAGTCGGCCAGGTGTGCTCTGGAGAAAGCCAAAAGCAGTCCGGGCTCACACTGGGCTCCCAAGTCGGGGCCACAAGGTCCAGAAATCACTACTGTCCCCTTGAGAGCCAGTTTGGTGTAGTGGTTAAGTGCATGGACTCTAATCTGGGAGAACCAGGTTTGATTCCCCACTCCTCCACTTGCACCTGCTGATGTGACCTTGGGTCAGCCACAAGCTCTGGCACAGCTGTTCTCTCAAGGACAGTTTTTGTCAGAAGTCCTCTCAGCCCCGCCTACCTCACAGGGTGTCTGTTGTGGGGAGGGGAAGGGAAAGGAGTTTGTAAGCTGCTCTGAGACGCCTTTGGGCAGTGAAGGGCAGGGTATAAATCCAATCTCCTCCTCCTCCTCCTCCTCCACCTCCTCCTCCTCCTCCTCCTCCTCCTCCTCCTCCTCCTCCTCCTCCTCCTCCTCTTCTTCTTCTTCTTCTTCTTCTTCTTCTTCTTCTTCTTCTTCTTCTTCTTCTTCTTCTTCTTCTTCTTCTTCTTCTTCTTCTTCTCCTCCTCCTCCTCCTCCTCCTCCTCCTCCTCCTCCTCCTCCTCCTCCTCCTCCTTCTCCTTCTCCTTCTTCTTCTTCTTCTTCTTCTTCTTCTTCTTCTTCTGGCTGCATCTTGTCTGCAGGTTCTCCCCAGACCAAGCCAATGTCACTAGCTTTGCCCACCATCTCTCTACCCAGCAAGGAGCAACAAGTCAGCAGGAGGTGTTGATAAATCAAGGTCAGGAGTCAGTAGGCCAGGAATCAGTGGGCCGGGAGTCCGTGGGATGGCTGCATGTATCAAGTTCAGGAAGCACCGAGGTGGGGAGGGGAGTACTCAGGCCACTAGGTGGATTCTCAGCAGCGATTCCCTTCTCTTGCGCCTTCAGTTCTTTCAACTTGCAATTGTGCAGGGGAGGCATCAGGTCTAATGCAGGGAGTTGCAAGGTAGGTCCGTGAGACTGTTTCCATCTGAACGGTGGTAGAAATATAATTTAATACACAAATCCACACGGGAGCTACAGAATGTTAGGAATCCTCTGCTACTCTGGATTGTGCCATAAGCATCACACTCGTGCCGTTTGGCACAACATTCAGGTCCTTGAGTCATCCCCCTCCTCCCTGTTTCAGACCCCACAGGGAGAGAGACATGTTGATAAAGCCCTGCAAAAAAGCTGTCCTGACAGAACCATAGAATCATAGAGTTGGAAGGGATCACAAGGGCCATCTAGTGCAATCCCCTGCAGGATGCAGGAAATTCACAACTAACCCCCCACCTCCAGAGAAGATACAAAAAAACCTCCAGGATCCCTAGCCAAAATGGCCTGACGAAAAATTGCTTCCTGCCCCTAAAGTGGTGGTCAGCATTTCCCTGGGCGTGTAGGAAAGGGCCACAAGAACTAAGCACTGAGGCAACCCTTCCTGCCCTCCCTCTCATGATCTGCCTAAGCTCACAGAATCCGCATTGCTGTCAGATGGCCATCTAGCCTCTGTTTCAGAACCTCCAAAGATGGAGAGCCCACCACCTCCTGAGGAAGCCAAAAATATTTTAAAAGACCTTACTCTGTATTATTTCTCTTGTATTTGATTATTGTGCCGATTAATTTTGCCACTGAGAGAGTGACACGATCATTTGTATCTGTTGATAGCTATGACACCTGGGCTTGCACATTTAGCAATTCTGTATCTTTAAGTAAAGGGGTGACTAAATTAGCCCTCAACTTGTTGAATATAGGGCACTTTATAGTCAAATGTTTGATGACTTTAATTGTATCATATGGGCATCTGCGTGTTCTATTGAAGTATGATACTCTATTATACTAGCCCTCCAAAACTGCTGCAGGAAGAACGTTCAGTCTTGCCAAAGTAAAAGCTCTTCTTAATTTTGGGACTGTCAATTGATAAAAATGTTTTGGCAGTTGCATTGGGAGGGCAATTCCCAAATGGAGCATCGAACATACCCTGCGAGCCCTAATAGACGTACTTGTAACATCCAACTTCCTTATACATTTTAAAATTTGTCTTATAATGACTTTTGTTTCTGCATTCTTAATCATATCATTTGTTATTCCTAGGCATTTTGTTTTCTTCTCCGATAGTTGATCCCACTGGCTATAATGTTTATCTGCCTAAGCCCAAGGTTTTAAAACCTTTACATTACAGAGAAATGCTTTAATCCAAGGCCTAGCTTCCATCGATAATGGGCTCCATTGCTGAACTGCCAGGATCGTGAAAGAAAATTCTCCTAATGCTGAACTGAAATCTTGCAGTTTAAAGCCACTACACGTAGTCTTGCCTTCTGAAGAAGCAGAGAACAAATCTTTGCCTTTTTTCATGGAACAGCCCTTCAGCTATTTGAAGAATGTGATCGTTTCTCCCCTCCAATCTCTTCTTCTCCAAAAGGATAATGCCCAGCTCCCTCAACCATTCCCTGCAGGAACTGTCCTCTAGACCAGGGATCCCCAGCCTTTTTTGTACCTACAAGCTCCTCTGGAATGCTGACACAGGGTGGTGTGGTGGGCAGAAATACAAAATGGCCACTGCAGGAGGTGGAGCCAACTACAGAATGGTTGCCACAGCAGGTGGAGCCAACCACAAAATGCTAGTGAGTTAGGTTATGCATAACTCTTCAACATTTCAGGCAGAAACTCTTCTAAACAAGATGCCCTTTTAAATTTAACATACTGCTTAAAATATTTTCTTGCATGCCACCACTTACCTTCAGTCACTTGGTAAAAATCCTCCTGCTGTGGTGGCTGTTATTGTGTGTGTGTGGTTTTTTTTTCCAATTTGTGTAGCCAATCAGAAGCCCTGGGGAGCAAAACTGCCACCTGGCCACTTTCTAAAGACTCTTGGTTGGTGCCAGGAAAGGTGTTGGTGGACGCCATGGCAACCCTGCTCTAGATTCTCGATATTCTTTGTTGCCTTCATCTGAACCTATTCCAATTTTTCAACATCTTTCTTGAAAGGGAGCTCCCAGAGTTGGACACAGGACTCCAGATGGGATCTGACGATCTCAGAACAGAATGGAACTATTGCTGTTTGTGTTCTGGATACTGTGCAGTACAAAACTACATACCTCCCCCCCTTTTGCAGTAATATCACACTATGGACATTCAGTTTGTGACCAACCATAGTCCCAAGATCGATTTCACAAGGGTTCCTGTCAGGCCAGGTGTCTCCTATCCCGGACCTGTGTATTTGATTCTTTTTGCCTAAATGCAGAACCTTGTATTCGTTTTGGCTGAGTTTCATTTTTGTGTAGTTTCATTTTTGGATTCTTCTTGATGCTCTCCTGCATAGTCAACTTTGTCTTTACTTATTTACGGGGTTTTATTAATGTGGATGACCTCATCATTAACACGGGGATACTTCATGAAAGGGTAGTACATTTCCAGAATAGATTTTAGAACTGTTCTAAGATAAACAAGCATTTTAGCAGAAGAAAAAGGAAAATTGCCAAATAGAACCTGGGAAAGCCACCCGGGAAAGATCAAATAATGAGCTTCATTGGCTGTATTCTACAGTCATTCGCTGGGATCAGGTTTCCTTTCCACTTTTCTCCTGGTTTGATATAGAAAATTTTTAAATTTCTGGAGAATTTGGCACTGCTTTAAGACCTAGGGCCTCGTCGCTTGTGGCACCGAAGTTCTTTTTTTTCCCAGTTGTTATGTTATATTTCCAATATCAATCTATAGATTACCTTAGTGATTTAGAAATACAGTAATTCCTGATAATATTTACTTTTAGGAATAATTTCACCTTCAACAAGATATTGGATTACTGGAAACCGTGTTGCTTGAAAGTGTTTCTGATAGGATTTAGATTTCCAGAGTGTTTGATGAAAAGTGATCTTCCTGTGGATGAAGTGTTCCCATAATGAATTTTGCCAACTTGTAAGTGTGGGGATGGTTTTTTCTTTCCAGTTCCGGTGGCACCGAAGTTCTGGAACTCTCTCCCCGGGGGGAGTCGCCTGTCCCCTTCTGTTGCCGTCTTCTCTGCCAGCGGGTTGAAGTAGTGTTTGTTTCATTCGGAATCCCCTCAAGGACCCCTCCTTCCTAACCAATGTTTCAATTTTTTTTTATGTTTTGTTTGTATTTTAGCTGCTTTCAATTGTTTCACTGATGTGCATGGGGTTGATTTTAATGGTTTTAAAATGTGATTATTAATCATGTATTTTTAAAAAAATAGTTAGCTGCCTTGGCAGCCCTTGTAAGAGCAGAAATAGTATGGTCTTTTCTCCCATCTGACTTAATGAGGTGCAGAGAACATCGCTGAGCTCTCCCGTCATGTCTAATCCAAGAAGGAGGTGGTTACTGGGGGAACACATCACAGGCCCCGGTCACACGGAGAATTTGCCCCGTGAGAGGGACGGCTTGCCTGCGGATTAAACCGACGCGATCATACTTTAACATCTGGGAAGCGTCGCACTCCTGTCTCTAACCCACAGCTTCAGCCTGAAGACATGGATTTAAAAGCTACTGGGAACCATGCACTATTTTCCTGATAATGCATGGCATGTGCGGGCGTCTGATCAGGAAGCACTGGTAGCCCATCGCAGCCAGCGCCTGTCGGTGACCCACGCATGCGCACAAACGCCTTGCTGCTGTGTTGCCTTGCGTGGTGTGATCAGCTGCCAGAGGCTTGGGCAGGGAGCTCTAAAAGCCTCCCGTTCCCTGCAGATTATCCCGCTTGTGTGACCGGGGCCACAGTCTGTTTATTGGGTGTCCCATCCCATTGATTGTATTGACTTACTCTATGTAATCCAATGAGTTCCAGTGAGGAAGGCAGACTATAGTCTTTTCTGCATTCTCATTGTCCCCACTATTGTGTTCCTGTTGCTTAGGGTGTTCCCCCCCCTGTTCCACAAGTCTTTTTCTCCCTCTAGTGGTCAATTTGATAGCCACATAAAAGTTTGGACTTTTCTGCATTCTCATTTTCCTCCCTTGTGTGTTCATGTTATTTTGTCTTTTGTCTGTTCTGCACATGCTTTGCTCCCTCTAGTGGTTGATTAAAAATTACATTGCTATATGTCTGGCATAAAGGTAAAGGTTTCCATTGCTCGAAAGCCAGTCGAATCTGACTCTAGGGGGCAGTGCTCATCTCTGTTTCCAAGCTGAAGAGCCAGTGCTGTCTGAAGACTTCTCCATGGTCATGTGGTTGACATGACTAAATGCTGAGGCGCATGGAACCCTATTACCTTCCCACCGAAGTGGTACCTATTTACCTACTTGCAATTTCTTGCTTTCGAACTGCTAGGTTGGCAGAAGCTGGGGCCAGAGATGGGAGCTCACTCCGTTACATGGCACTAAGGTCTTGAACTGCTGAGCTGCTGACCTTCCGGTCTGCAGTTCAGCATCTTAACCTCTGGCATATCTTCTGGTAAATTGAGACTTCAGTTTTTTATGCCAGACATACAGTGATGTAATATAAAATCGATCACCAGAGGGAGCAAAACATGGGCAGGAAAGAAAGAAACCCCTCTGAAGCAATAGGAACAGACAAGTGAGGAAACTGAGAATGCAGAAAATCCTTATAAAGCTTTTTTGCTATGTGCTTTCTCAATGCATGCATGCTTTTGCAGGGCTCAGTAACCAAGTCAGAAACCAAGGGAAGATAATTAAAGTTGCAGCACAATCAGAAGTGGCTACTGCCAAGTCCCTAAGGCATCAGCACCTCCATGCAATCAAGACTTATAACCCGAGAATCCAGAAAGGAACTGAGAGGAGCAGAATCTGATGAAAACTCTTCTGCAGAATGCCACCAGGTATGCAATCTCTGATCAGAGCACCTCTGCTAATGCTGCTCTGGCAATGTTTCTTTCCTAGGAAAGCCTGGGCAGCATTACTCACCAGAAGGGTTGGACAGAAAGGCAGAGCCAAAGCGAAGGAGGGGATTTTTGTGAAAGTTTCAGTGGGGGTGGAGAGAGTGTGTTCCCAAGTGCATTCAAGTGGGTATGAAAATTCAGGGAACTGAAGATTCAGCCATCTAGTAAAGACACTGAGTGGTTAGGGTTGCCAGGTCCCTCCTAGCAACCAGCTGGGGATGGGGATGGGGACTTAACCTGGAGAAAGAGAAAGGCTGAGGGCTCATTACTGGCACACAGGAAGTGATGCCATCAGACCAGTGATATCCAGGTGACACTCTGGTATTTGGGCAAAAACTCTATGGTAAAACCAGCTTCTACCATAGAGTTTTTGCCCAAAGAACAGAATGTCACCTGGACATAGCTGATGTGATGAGTCACTTCCTGTGTGATGCTGGCAATGAAGCCTGGGCCTTTCTTTTTCTCCAGGTAAGACCCCTTGTTGGCCAGCTGATTGGCAGCTGGAAGGCAGGACCTGTCAGCAGGAGACTACCACCTCCACTGGGGGATTTGGCGGCCCTAGGAGTAGTAAACCCCCAGAGGGCTTGATTGCACCCAGTGGATTGATTGTACCCAGTACAATGTGCTTTCTTCTTGTTCACGAGAATCAGGGCCAAACTAGATGATGCATGTGAGGTTGATAAAAGGTTGATAAAAGGGGACACAGACTGTGGGGTGTTGTAATAGTGGTAGATCTTCAACCACCACTGGGAAATTGGGAGCTCTGCTTGGTGGGCTGGATGCAGGACATGTCTGTGACCCTGGGGATGGGTCTAATGGAGCAGTGGGGCGGGGGGCCCCAATAACAAAGACTTTTGGCCAGTGCCAGCTCCGTGAGAATTTCTGGAGCACCTCTCTGTGTCTGACACTTGCAATAAACACCGACAGAGCTGCTCTCCCCTTCTTTTGGGCCGAGGCGGAATTTGTAACAGAGAGGCTCAAGGCTAAGTGACCCAGCTCTGACTCTTGGAGCCTAAGCACAGATAAACTTTGGGGCACCCTCCATCCACCAAGGCCTCACAAACTGGAACTGGCTTGCTAGTGGGGTTGTTCTGCAGATGGGTGTGCACAAAAGAGCCGTATTCAGAGTCGCTTTGCGCACTCTGGATGTGACCGCTACTGTCTTTCCTTGCCCTGTGAGGCGGAGAGTGTAAGCATTTTTTTTTTTTGCTTGGTCATTTCTGTAAATCACAATGGGCAAGAACGGCTGTGTGGCACAGTGGTTAGAGCGATGGAGAGACCTAGGTTCAAATTAGAGTTGCCAGCTCCAGTTTGGGAGATACTTGGAGATTTTGGTGGTGGAGCCTGGGGGTGGGTATAATGCCATAGCCATAGCAGGGGGTGTAATGCCACAGCAGGTAGAAAACTATAGAGCCCACCTTCCATAGCAGCCATTTGCTCCAGCAGAACTGATCTTGGTCGTCTGGAGACCAGCTGTAATAGTGGGACAGCTATGATCAGGGCTCTTTTTGTAGCAGGAACTCCTTTGCATATTAGGCAACACACCCCTAATGTAGCCAATCCTTCAAGAGCTTACAGTAGCCCCTGTAAGAAGAGCTCTGTAAGCTATTGGAGGATTGGCTATATTAGGGATGTGTCATCTAATATGCAAAGGAGTTCCTGCTACAAAAAGAGCCTTGGCTATGATGCTCATGGGGTGACCTGGGGCCAGCCTCTCTCTCTCTCTCTCTCTCTCTGCTTCACCTGTTTCTCACGGTTGTCTTGAAGATGAAATTGGATCATCCCCACTTATGGTGCCCTGAGCTTGCACAAAAGCAGGGCTGGAAATGTGAGTCATTTTGTAAATAGTCAAGAACACTGATCTGACTATTGTCATTGGGCGGGTTAGGATATACCCACAGGCCACCCCACCCCCCCCATCAGCCAGAGCTTGTGCAGGTAGACATCTCTTTTTGTGCATGGGGGCGGGGAGGAAATGCATGCAGGAGGAAAAGGGAAATAGTCTCATGGGGTTGGGGGTATGGGGCGTAGGAACCTGCTACCCCATGCTCTCTCTGTCTCTCTCTGTCTCCCTCATAACCCCTGCGCTGTCACTTACAATGCTCTTGCAGTGCTCTTGCAGTGCCGTCCCTGCAGCTGAGCCTTGCGCTTTGACTCCACTTGGCTCATACAGAAGCATAGATCAACCCTGCCCACCCTGTTGAAACTGCTGTTTGTGTTGCACTGACCCTTCGAAACATAGACCCGCTAGTTTTGTCTACAGTGAGATTTTCTTATAGCCAGCTTTTTTTTAAAAAAAAGTTGCATGTTCCATTTTGTGTGTGTGCGTAAAGCACGGTCAAGCCACGGCTGGCTTATGGCGACCCGATAGAGTTTTCAAGACAGGAGGCGTTCAGAGGTGGTTTGAGGTCCCTGGTATTCTCTGGAGGTTTCCCACGCAAATACTAGTCAGGGCCGAACCTGCTTGACTTCCGTGACCTGCCGAGATTGGGCTAGCCTGGGCCATCCGTTAGAGGCTCACGGGGTTCAGCAAATAATTGTCTTTGGGCTGTGACAGTGGCCAGTTCATCTGCCCGAGAGTTAACCACCAAAAGGGGAGAGAAAGGGATGTCATGCGGAATGCTACATCTTTTTAGCCGGAACCAACCACGACTTCATAAAAGAGTGATTTCATCCCCCCCTCCCTCATTTTGGGGACTTAAAACAACAGGGCCTCTGAGCACATGCAGAGGATCTCTTGGTTGTGACAGTGGCCCCTTAAGGAAACAGGTTTCCGTCATCCCAGCCACGTGGCAGGAGTCCAGGAGTGCTCTCCTGATTTATGTGAGCAGGGAAAATGATCGGCATGTTGCAGTCAGTGCTTCCAATGATAGCTCTTTGTGCTGGGTCATATTGGCTAATGCCTGACACCAGGGTTTATCTGACCTCTCATGCACTTCAGCAAAGTATGTCCCGTTGACAGTGACTCCAGTCTGCCAGACTAATGATTTGTGGGCATGCCAGTGGGCACAGCGGAGGAGCCTCCCAGGAAGTCCTTATCAGGAAGCTTGTGAATGGGGAAAGCATCCTCGCCAAGATAAACTGAGGTTATGCCAGTTAGGGTTTTTGGGGGTGGGGTGGGGGGAATATTTGCTCAAGGACAAAAGTAGCTAGCTGATGATGGGGGAGGTGGGACCAGAAGTGAGTTGGAAAAATCCTAAGATGCCCTTTGGACACTGTCGGGTGGGGGAAGGCTTGGAAAGGGGCCCCAGCTAGGGTTGCCAGCAATGTTCCCTCTAAGCTGTGGAGTTGTGAGCAAAAATTCTACTCTGTGAGCTACTGGCATTAAAGTTGTGAGCGAGCAATTTGACTACTGCATAAATTAGTTTGCTCTGGAGCCCTCCTTCCTGAGCAAAGACAAAAATCCATGAGCCGGAGGCTAAAAAACTGCCAGCTCACACTAACTCAGCTTAGAGGGAACACTGGTTGCCAGGTCTGGGTTGGAAAATACCTGGAGACTTTGGGGATGGATCTGGCCGAGGGCAGGGTTTGGGGAGGGGAGGGGCCTCAGCATGGGACAATACCATTGAGTCCACCCTTCAAAGCAGACCCTTGTAATAAGAACATAAGAACAGAAGAACATAAGAGAAGCCAATGTTGAATCAGGCCAATGGCCCATCTAGTCCAACACTCTGTCACACAGTGGCCAAAAATACCACGTGCTATCAGGAGGTCCAGCAGTGGGGTCAGGACACTAGAAGCCCTCCCACTGCTGCCCCCTCCGGCACCAAGAATAGAGTGCGTCACCTGCCCCAGACTGAGAGTTCCCATCTATACCCTGTGGCTAATAGCCACTGATGGACTTCTGCTCCATAATTCCCCCTTGAAACTGTCCATGCTTGTAGCTGCCACCACCTCCTGTGGCAGTGAATTCCATATGATAATCACTCTTTGGGTGAAGAAGTATTTCCTTTTATCTGTTCTAACCCGACTGCTCAGCAATTTCATGGAGTGCCCACGAGTTCTTGTATTGTGAGAAAGGGAGAAAAGTACTTCTTTCTCAACCTGCTCAATCCCATTCATAATCTTATAAACCTTGATCATGTCACCCCTCAGTCGTCGTTTCTCCAATCTGAAGAGCCCCAAGCGTTTTAACCTTTCTTCATAGGGAAGGTGTAATAATTCCTGTATCATGCTACAATATGTTGGGATTTCCCCTTGACTTTTGAAACGTTATTTTGTAATTATTGGGCTTTTGGTAATGTATGTAATGTTGAAATTTCCCCTTGAATTTTGTAATGCTGTTAAGATTGTAATGCTGTAAGTTTATAATCAGGGCTAGACTCCAAGCAATTAGTTTAGCTATAGTTAGGCCCCGGTCACATGCCAAATTTGCCGCGGGAGAGCCATAATTGAATGGCAGAGTTTCCGGGCGCGATCACACCGCAACATCTGGGAGGCGTAGCACTCCCATGGCCAACCCATGCGGAGTAAAAAACTACCTCCTCGAAGGTACTAGCAAACAGTTTGCCACGGGCAGCCTCTGGACTCCCTCGGTGTGATCGCGCCGGCGCGTGGCTTTTCCCTCCGGCCCCTCGTTGACGCACAGGCACAGAGGGAAAGAACCATGGCATGCCGCTGACGCCTGGAATTGTGTTCTGGCGGCTCTAATTGTGGCGCTGCAAATAGCCCCGCCTCCCCCCTGCGTTATCCAGCCCGTATGACCAGGGCTTTATAAGTGTTAACTCTGCGAGATGTTGTAAGTAAGGTAAAGGTAAAGGTTCCCTTGCTCAAAAGCCAGTCGAATCCAACTCTAGGGTTGTGGTGCTCATCTCCGTTCCCAAGCCAAAGTGCCAGCGCTGTCTGAAGATGTTTCTGTGGTTATGTGACTGGCATGACTAAACACCAAAGCACACAGAACGCTGTTACCTTCCCACCAAAGCGGCACCTATTTATCTACTTGCAATTTCTTGCTTTTGAACTGCTAGGTTGGCAGGAGCTGGAACCAGAGATGGGAGCTCACTCCGTAATGTGGCACTCGGGTCTCAAACTGCTGAACTACCGACCTTCCAGCCTGCAGTTCAGCTTCTTAACCACTTGAGCCACCGCAGCTCCGATGTTGCAAGTACTGTTTCTTTAATTCTTTTGGAACCATTAGTGCAGCTGTGCTTTATTAGAGTGGTCTTTCTGGGCTCAGAGAACCGGAGAAGCCTTCTATAGAATTATGCACTGTAGCATTGTGAGTTTTGGGTGAGTACAGCAAGCTAACTCTTTTTTCCTGGTTACTATGCAAAGTATATTGTGTTATATTGTATTTGTAATTCAGTTCCAGGAAAAAATATGTCTGCCTGAAGAAGAATTTATCGAAACACGTAATTTTTGCCTGGGAAGTGTGTTGCTTGCTTTGATGCTTGCTGAATCACTTTTTGTGGAGAACATAACAGCCTACTGCATCTCTCATCATTTACGACTCTTGCAACCTTCATCAGTCTCTTATCAAGAGCAAGACAGTCTACAGCACTGGAATAGGTCTCTGTAGCTGTGGACTTTTCTATTAGTAGATATATCATGTTCTTTAGCTTTTTGTATTATAATGAACGTGTATAAGATACACTAGGGTCTCTATTGTATTTAAATCAATATATGAAGACACAAGTGCATATTAGTAGAGTGTGTTTTGTTCTAACACGGTGTTTCTTTATGTTTGCCCACCTGGAGGCTGGCAATCTAGTCCTGGCACAGCAGATAAAGGCAGAGGGTATAGCTGCCAGAACCTGGGGGCACCAATGGAAAGGATAAGTGGTTGATTCAGGACAGACACATAAAAACAGTACTTCTTCACATCATTCATAACTTACTTGTGGAACTCTCTGCCACAAGGATGTCGTTTGGTGTAGTGGTTAAGTGCGCGGACTCTGATCTGGGAGAACTGGGTTTGATTCCCCACTCCTCCACTTGCACCTGTTGATGTGACCTTGGGTCAGTCACAAGCTCTGGCACAGCTGTCCTTGAAAAAGAGCAGTTTCTGTCAGAGCTCTCTCAGCCCCACCTACCTCACAGGGTGTCTGTTGTGGGGAGGGGAAGGGAAAGGAGTTGGTAAGCCGCTCTGAGACTCCCTTGGGTGGTGAAGGGCGGGGTATAAATCCAATCTCCTCCTCTTCCTCCTCTCTTTATAGGATGCCTGCACAAATGTATAGTTACTGGCTGATAGTCACAATGGCTAGCAGGCAGAGTCCCTCAGTGCCTGTTGCTATGGGGGGGGCACTAAGAGGAATAAGCTGCTTTTTTGCTTGTGTGCTTCCTGGGAGCATGTGACTGGCTAGTTGGGGGGGGGAAATGCTGAACTAGGTGGACCTATTTATTCTGACCCAGTAAAGCAAATGTTATTTTCTGAGGTCATGTTAAAGGTTTAGCATAAAAGGTTTAGCATAAAGGAAGGTTTTAATGTTTGATTTTTTTGAAATTTTCTCTGCAGCCCAGGCATGACGAAAAACCAGTCCGTTGCTGTGCTTGAACCCACCGTAGGCAAAAAACCCACATGTCTTAATACTCTAATCCTCATGGCACGACTGAAGCCCTCTGGCTTATTTTCTTGTTTCTCCTGCCCTGCCCCAAAGAGAATATGCAAGCAAGCTCATTCTCCACCTGATCCAAGGCTGCCCATGATATGTGTTGTGTTTTGCAGCTCTACGGCATTTTTACTGTGCAGCAAAATCAGCAAGAGGCGTACCGCACTTCAGGCAGCAGCCAGTTGCTGTTTTCATGAAAAGGACACAGGAAGAGCCAGTCCTGTGTCGGATTCTCTGGACTTGGTACTGCCAGGGAACTACAAAATAACAGCAGAATGCTTAAAGGCTTTAACGCTGCAAAGCTTGGGGCTAGGTGTGGCAACAGACTTACAAAGTTACACAGAGTCAGCAGTCAGTTCTAAAACTAATAAGTAACTTTTATTAAAGGAAATACATGCTTGAGTGTGCAGGTAAGAGATAGGTATAGATTACCTACTCTAACTAACTAGTTGGCCTCCAGCATCCATGGTGCAAGATGGAGATCAAGCACCCTCTTGTGCGTGGGGGAGAGAAGAGAGAGGGAGAGCGGAAGCAGAGGAAATTGCCCCAAAGAGTAGCATTCTACTTCAAAGGAAAGGATCAGATGGCAGGAAGGAAAGGATGCTCTATGTGTCCTGACCTCTCTGTCTAAACTCTTTGGTGCCATCTTCTCAAGTCTGAGACAGGAGACAGCGCAAAGTCCTGGAACAAGACCAATGTTTTACACAGTTTTCAGCTCTCCCCTCTACCTTCTTCCAGACAGCTTTGGAAAAAAGTATAAGCCCAGAAGTGTCTAATCTTTGTTGCCACTGGGCTATTTACACCCAGCAAGAGCCCACGATGACACAATCCTCTTGGGCAGGGAGTGAAGGGGGGTACACTTTCTAGGAAGCTGGCAAAACAACTCCAACCGAGGAATTACAAATGACTACCTCTAGCTTCAGGGTGGGAAGGCGGCATGGTATATAGGCTGATCTTGTCAGATCTTGGAAGTTAAGCAGAGTTGGTACTGGAAGACCGCCAAGGAAGGCTCTGCCGAGGAAGGCAACGGCAAACCATCTCTGCGTCTCACTTGCCTTGAAAGCCCCTGGCTGGGGTCGGCTGTAACTTGATGGCTCTTTACACATGCACCCCCCCGCCTCTAGCTGCTTAATAAGATGTTCGTTGATCTCACCCCGTCTTGTCTCCTTTGAGTGGCGGTTCTCCTTCAGAGTGCCAGGCGGGATACAGCTCCTTCCTAGCCCCGAGATCCTTTATCTGAGGGGTGCCAGGAATGGGACCTTCCACGTGCAGCCCAGTATCTCCACCTCTGAGCTTAGTTGCCCTGTCTAAGGGCCTTCGAGGTCAAGATTGGACCCCAGCCCTTCTGCATTGCAAAGCTGAGCTTTCCCCACCCCAGGCAGTTCCATCGCCCGTGCATGTTTGATCCCTTTAACCGGAACGAAACACAGCAGGTCAGATTCTGGATTTAGGGGAATAGCCAGCACGCTCGAGATGTACGTGCCCCGAATTTACACAGGAACAAAAGTAAGGGGATCTCTCAATGCCGTAGGGGCATCTGAGGATGCCATCGGCACGCTGCTAAGCTGGCATCGGTAGGCACCTGCCCGCAAAAGACATGGTGCCTTGCCTGGCATTCCGCAGCATTGGCGGCAGCCCCTGAAAGAGGTCACGTGATGTTCTCAGTATGCCATCGGCAGGTGCATGCCTGTGCTCCGGTGCCAGCTCAGGATGCCAAGGAGCCTTGGCTGCTGGCACCTGTATTCATTCCCTCCTCTCCTCTTCTACCTGCACGATAAAGCCTAATACACCCTTCTTCCCCCATCCCGGATTGTGAAACCAGGAAACTTGTGCCTCAGAATGTTCTTGCTTCCAGTTGCTGCCACTGACCTGATCCATCAGTGCCTGCCACTCCCTTCTCCTGGGCCAATTTCCTCCTGACACACAAAAAAATCCCTATTCCTCTAGCTGCTGCTTCATTCCCAAGCTGAAAGGCTGCTGGGCCCACGGGGACACACACACACACACACACACACACACACACACACACACACACACACACACACAGAGCGACAGCCTCCAGAAGAGATAA
This sequence comes from Gekko gecko, assembly GCA_029375565.1. Lineage (NCBI taxonomy): Eukaryota > Metazoa > Chordata > Lepidosauria > Squamata > Gekkonidae > Gekko > Gekko gecko. The sequence goes on along the minus strand of JAPDNY010000001.1, from coordinate 312,260,502 downwards.
CCCCGCGGCAGGCTTGACTTGCCAGCCTGAAGTTCTACGCCCCTCTGAGGCTCAGGCACCACCCTCTTTCACTTCTCAGGGGCTGGCCGGCTTCATAAGGAGGCATGCAACCTGTACAGGTGGAGAACTGATCTCTGCTACCTTGCAAGCAGCTGATCTCTCTCTCTCTCTCTCTCTTTCTCTGCTTTCTATTTTGTGGGGCAGGATAAGGGGTCTGTATGCGCTCAGAGCGATTCTCAACCTCTTCCTCAATTTCTCACCATCCCTTTAGCTGATTTTTTTTTTTAAACAGAGAAGCTTTCCCAACATCTCCTCTTGCCACAGGGGGAAAAATCTGGGTGAACTTTGGAAATTTCCCTTTTTAATATCTATTCGAGTTGTCGGGGTAGGCGGGAGGAGCATCGGCTGTTGTCCCCTTTGTGAGCTACCTGGCGGGCTGTTTGATTTCGGTTCCCAAACTTGCTCAGTCTAGATTGCATTTTTAATTTCTGAAATCTGTACCGAGCGGTTCACGCCTCCCCACCCCATTACTTGCTTTATATCGATGTTTGTGTTTTTCTGCCTGCTGCAGAGAAACTGAGGACGGGCTTATTTCCCTGTTGCTTTCCAGACTTGGAACTTCAGCCTGGGACATATTTTGATTGCTCTTTGACAAAACCGTCGATTTTCCTCAAAGCCTCTGTCTCTCTTCTGCCAGGTGTTTCTTAGTTTTCCTATTACCGTATTGCCGTCAGTTTAGACATCTTCAAGCTTGGCTCTGTTATCTGTAAATAGTAATTTACTGTGCCTTTTCTGTGACTGTCACAACGGATATTATTCCTACAGTCAAGAGTGAGAAGATACTGGATCTGACACTTCTCTTTCCCTCTTATTGTTTGTGAATCATTGACTGGTTCTTTCCCTCTGTTAATCCCCCTGAATATCAGTGTTAGCTCTGACCCTTTTGACAACTGGGGGCCGGTTCACCTCTTTCTCCTTCCAGCTTGCTTATCTTGCCAAGGGGCACATACTTGTGGAGCTTTGACTTGGGGTTGGGGGGAGAAAAAAAGCTTGCAAAATGTCCCAAGGAGGTCACTTGGAAGTTTTCAAGGCAGAGATGCTGACCTTCAGCCTATGGGACTATGGGGTCTTTGGCCTCATGCTCTTGATCTCCACCAGCATCGGCCTCTTCTATGCCCTCAGAAAAGGTGGGCAGAAGACATCAGACGACTTCTTCACTGGGGGACGGCAGATGTCTGCAATCCCTGTAGGCCTCTCGCTCTCCGCCAGCTTCATGTCGGCCATCCAGGTACTGGGGGTCCCGGCTGAAGCGTATCGGTACGGCATGAAGTTCTTGTGGATGTGCGTGGGGCAACTCCTGAACACCCTTTTGACAGCCTACCTGTTCCTGCCGGTGTTTTACCGTCTGCAGCTCACCAGCACTTATGAGGTAAGAGAGCCTGGGCAAGGACTTGGAGAGGGATGAGCAGGAATTTGTTCTCCTTACCTTCTTGCATTCCCCTCTAACAAACACCCTGGTTGGGCTGTGATATGAACTAGACTGGCTTTAAGACTAGGTGGCCCTAAACATTAATGCAAGGGGCCCCAACGTGGTGCCCACCAACTCCTTTCCCAGCACCCACCAAGTGTTTTTAGAAAGTGAGTGGTGCCAGATGGGGTTCTTGTCCAGCAGGGCTTCTGACTGGCCACTGCAGAGCTGATTGGCTGTGCAGATTAAAATAACATTGTTTCGGAGGTAGATGCCACCACAGTTTTATTGGTTTTATTCTCTCTCACTCCTCTTTCCCAGGGTGTTTTTTTTTTTAAATTACCCCTCTTCTCCCTGCACTTGGGCTTCTTCTGAGTGGTTGGCTCCACCTTCACCTAGGGTTCCCAAGTACTTACCGTCTGGGGGCGGGGGACGAATGCTCCCCGGCCGGACCAGTCTTCCTGGTAACGCACCATGCCGTCGCCAGGAAGGGACGGTAGGCGACGCTCTGGCAATGGGGCTGAAAACTCGATGGTACCATCGAGTTTTCAGCCCCATTGCCAGAGCGTCGCCTACCGTCCCTTCCTGGCGATGGCATGGTGCTCCGTGCCTCTCCTTCCCCTGGGGATGGTCCTGTGAGGACGTATCCATCCCCCGCCGGCATGCGGTAAGTTCTTGGGAAGCCTACCTTCACCTCCACCTCCTGAGGCCGCCATTTTGTGTCTGTGCCCACCACCCTGTGTCAGAATTCCAAAGGTGCCCTCAGGCTCAAAAAGGTTGGGGACCCCTGTATTAAAGGAATGTGAGGATTGCCCCCAGTGACCTAACCCCACATTATCCCTTTGAAAACCTGGACCTCAAAAAAAAAAAAAGGGTCTTCCTCTGACCTGAGCCCTTAGTTTACATGGTGTAAAGGTTATTACTGATTATTTTCCATTCTGAAGTAGCAATTTCAGTGTTCAAAAACCGTTGTCATTGTTCTAGTCACAGTTCTATCAGCCCTACCTATCTCACAAGGTGCCTGTTGTGGGGAGAGGAAGGGAAGGCAGTAGGAAGCCATTCTGAGACACACGAGGCCTGCTGGGTGACTTTGGGCCAGTCACGGTTCTCTCAGGTTTTCCCAGCCCCACATACCTCACAAGGTGCCTGTTGTGGGGATGGGAAGGGAAGGAGACTGTAAGCCACTCTGAGACTCCTTCGGGTAGAGAAAAGCAGGGTATAAAAGCCAACTCTTTGTGGTCTTATTCCCATCCCCTGTGAGATGGGAATGAATGCGTCATAGAGAAAGCTACTACCTGCTTATGGGGCTCCCTACTGAGCCCCTGACCTGTTTGTGGGAGGCCTGGACTTCTGTCTGGTAGGACTGCCAACTAGGGTTGCCAGCCTCCAGGTGGGGCCTGGGGACCTCCCACTTTAACAACTGATCTCCAGCTGACAGAGATCAGCTCCCCTGGAGAACATGGCTGCTTTGAAGGGTGGACTCTATGGCACTGTACCCTGCTGAGGCCCCTCCCCTCCCCAAACCCCGCCCTCTCCTGGCTCCACCCCCAAAGTCTCCAGTTATTTTCCAATCCAGACCTGGCAACCCTACTGCCAACTCTGGGTCAGGAAATTCCTGGAGGTTTTGGGGGTGACGCTGGAGTTGGGAAAGGGAGGGACTTTAGCAGGCTATAATGCTTTGGAAAGTTCATTCTCCAAAGCAGCTATTTTATCTACCAGACCTAGGGTTGCCAGTCCCCCTCCACCCCCGGCCCCCCGGGAGTGTAGGGTTGGGAAACTCCTGGAGATGTGGGGATGGAGCCTGGGGAGGACAGGGACCTCAGCGGGGTGCAATGCCACAGAGTCCACCCTCCAAAGCATCCGTTTTCTCCAAGAGAACTGACCTCTGTAGCCTGGAGATGAGCTGTCATTCCAGGAGAACTGGAGCCTGGCATCCCAAAGTGGAGCTGCTCTCTGCTGTCTGGAGATCAGCTGAAATCCTGGGAGATCTCCAGGTCCCACTTGGAGGTCTGCTGAGCGTGGATAAGACTCGTGGTTGTTTTCGCTAGAACAAACTAACATTGCCGCTCGGCAGGAGTTTGTCCTCTGGTTGTCTCTGGAATGCAAAACAATTCTGTCCTTCTGTTTGCTGGTGTTACGACAGCTGGGAGCTACCCCAAGATCCTGAACACCCCCCCCCCGCCAGCATTTCATAGATGTAAATAGGGAGACGGCCTGGCAAGGAGCCTTCAGTGACGCGGAACGGCCTGAGCTGTCTCCTTCCCCATTGTGGAAGGCCATCCGCTGCCCACTCTATTTTTTTTTTTTTGCTCTGCAAATAGTTGCAAACAGCTCTGTTTTCCAAGCCAAGGAGGTGTTTGTTCTTTTAGCTGGGAGATAGGCTGGGGAAACAGCCTTGTCTAGCAATCTTTTCTTATCGACAGTTTGGAATGAGCCTGCACTTGCGTGTGAAACGGGCCGGCTAGCCCCCCACATTGCTGACCACGCCGGTTGGATCTGGGGTTTCCTACGTCACAGTCACACACGTGATCCGCCATGCCTGCAGCGCCCCATTCGGATCACAACTTTGGTGCACAAAATTTCCTGACCTTAAATGGTCCAGGCTAGGTGTCTGTGTGTACAAATTGGCCTGTTGGGGAAACTCATGAATCTGCATACGGACCATTGCAGCTCGGGAAAGTGGCACCAGGTGGGGGGAGCCCCGTTACCATGTATACTGCAGATGCTCTGAATGGGGCTTTGCGTACATGGGAACGGAGCTGAACCTGCAACTCACAAGTGACTTACACAGGACATGCCGGGGATCCTTGACGCAGCCAGTGTACTTTGTGATGTGTGCTGGAAGCGAAATGCATCCCTCTGCAACTTAGGCCGAATCTGCACTTGTCTTTCCCACCAGTGTCCCAGCCTTTTGACTCCATATGTTTATCATCCTTTCGGGGTGGCTCCACTGTCATTGCACCTCCGCACTGTCATTGCACCTCTGCACTGCTTCTCCAAACAACATTCAAGCAAGCATAGAGAAAGACGGTGTCACAGCAGCACGCAACTGATTTAAAAATGCAAATGCAGATTCGACCTTAGAGTTAGCCCCTGGAGAGAGACTCTGAGGAGTGAATCCTGAAGTATGATCATGCTAGCATGTACAAATATTTTTAACAGGGTGTCACAAGCCCTGATTCAGGAGAAAAGAGAGACCCCTAGAATTCTTGCAGACATGAAAATCTACAGGACAGATTTAGAGTCCAGTGGCACCGGACTCTAAATTCATTTTGCTGCTTCAGACCAACATGGCTGACCACCTTGAACTATAAAAACGTACAGTATTCCTTCTATTACGAATTAGGTGGGGGACTGTAGCAAAGGGGAAAGAACTTGCCTAAGGCTAAGGTATCAGAAGAAGTGAGCAGTGACTCATGACAGCCCATACCCTAGCACGAATTTCGTTCATCTTTAAGGTGCTCCTGGACTCTTACTATTTTCTATTGCCTTACTTTGACGGCCCATGATCTCGCCAGATTTCAGAAGCTAAGCAGGGTCAGCCCTGGTCCGTGTCTGGATGAGAGACCACCATGGAAGTCCAAGTTTGCTACACTGAGGCAGGCAATGGCAAATCACCTCTGGTCACCTCTTGCCTTGAAAGCCAATGAGGGACCTCAGTAAGTCGGCTGTAACTTGACATCAGTTTTCACCACCACCAAGCCTGGGGCAGGATTCCATGCGGAAACTGCAGAGCCATTGTTCAGAGACCATCAATGGTTCAGAGACCATCAGTGGTTGCAAACTACTTGTTTGCAAAGCTAAATGCTATGGGGGTGGGGTCTTCCACTGTCAACAAACAGTCTCAATCGGTTGGCCTTGGTATAACCCTGCAGGGTGCGTTAAGGCAGAGGGCAGTTGTGGGGTCTTAGATTTAATGAAGCCTTCAGTTAGACACACAGCTTGTGCCTTGCAGATGGAAAACATATTGGCAGACCATGGGGAGTTGGCTGGAAATAAACAGGATACATTTATGCCAGATGGAATCATACCAGACTACATGGACCAATGGTCTGACTCGGGCATAAGCCAGTTTCAGATCAGCAAGAGTGAAATCTACAATAATAATTAGGCATGCCGCTTTACTTTTTGGAAAGCAAAACCACAGCTCAAGGGTAAGCTGTACTGCATAACAAAGGCACGTCATCTGTTTTGGCAGCCCCCAGCCTGACAACTTTGAAAGGTAAAAAGAAAAAGGCTTAGGACCAACATTAGTCACCTCTCTGTTTTCCAGATTCATACTTTAATCTGCAAAGCCATGAAGTTAGACAGCCACAATTACGGTGTGGTATCCATCAGGGCCTTGGATAATTTGCTTGTTTTCCTCTGCTGAAGTAAGACATTTCTGTGCAACCTCTAATTGCCCAGATTTAAAAGAAGAAGAAGAAGAGATTGGATTTATACCCTACCCTTCACTACCCAAAAGAGTCTCAGAGTGGCTTACAATCCCTTCCCCTCCCCACAACAGACACCCTGTCAGGTAGGTGGGGCTGAGAGAGCTCTCTTGAGAACTGCCCTTGAGAGAACAGCGCTGAAAGAATTTATGACTGACCCAGGGTTATACCAGCAGCTGCATGTGGAAGAGTGGGGAATCAAACCCGGTTCAACCAGATTAGAGTCTGCGCTCTTAACCACTACACCAAACCGGCTTTCTAGTACTGCTCAAATGGCAAATAGTCTGTCAAGGAACTGTGTGTGTCGTCCCCCCATCATTTTGAGGACTTTGCCCAAAGTTTATTGTATAAGCAGCTGGACCCATTTTGTGCATGGCAATTTCCTTTTGTGTTAGGGTTACCAAAGGCCAGGTATGGGTCTAGAGATCTCCTGGAATTACAACTGATCAGCAGACTACAGAGAGCAGCCCCCTGGAGAAAATGGGTGCTCGGGAAGGTAGGGTCTCTGGCAGTGTTCCCTCTAAGCTGAGTTAGTGTGAGCTAGCTCACAGTTCTTTAGTCTCCAGCTCACACATTTCTGTCTTCGCTCAGGAAGGATGGCTCCAGAGCAAACTAATTTATGCAGAAGCCAAATTGCTCACTCACAACTTTAATACCAGTAGCTCACAAGGTGGAATTTTTGCTCACAAGACTCCACAGCTTAGAGGGAACATTGGTCTCTGGTATTATACCCTGATGAGGTCCCTCCCTTTCCCAAACCTTGCCTCCCCCAGGTTCCACCACCAAAATCTCCAAGAATTTCCCCACCTGGAGTTGGCAACCCTACTTTGTTCGGGGCGGCGGTGGGGGGTTGGTTGGGCCATGTGGGGTTGAATGAGGAGCTGGGCTGCCTCTTACAAAGAAAGAGATGAGAAAAAGCAGATAAGAAGGGTGGAAAAACAGGTGAAGACGAATACTGACTCTGTTACGCTGTCGTTTGTCATTTCTGCTTACCCCCTTTCTTTTCTTGTTCTCTGTTGCTTTCCTTTGCTTTCCTGTTCTCTCTCCCCTTCCTTCCTTCCTTTTTTTGCCTTTCTTTTTCCTGTTCTCTGCAATGTTCCTAGGGATGCCCAGTTTCCCTGGCCATCAGCGGCAGATGAAGGGCTCGCATTGCCAGGTCCGTGTTTGGGGATGGAGCCTGGGGAGGACAGAGACCTCAATGGGGTATAATGCTACATCCTCCAAAGCATCTGTTTTCTCCAGTGGAACTGACCTTTGTACCCTGGAGATGAGCTGTAATTCTGGGTGGATCCCCAGGTCCCACCTGGAGGCTGGCATCCCTAAATGTTCCTTTCTTTTTTGGTTAGAAAAAGCTCTAATGAGTGTTTGTAATGGGGTGGGAGTACTGCACCAGTTGGTTGTCTGGTGTGTATGAGGTGGGGTGGGGAGCTTTGAGTAAATTCTGATTTTGCCAAAACTCTCGCAGCCATGAGAAAAAATGTGTTTTTTTTCCTAACCTCCCCCCGGGAACAGACGGAAACTGAAATATATACCGTCCTATCAAACATACCGTCCTATCAAACCTAAACTAATTTTTCTGCTTTAACAACGTATGAATCATGTATAACTTACTTAGCATATAAAATTACAATATTTGACATATTTATGGAATTTATAAGTTATCAGTGCCTTAGTTTCTTACAGGCAGAACTGCAACAATACCCAGTACTTGAAAGGAATCTGAAAGCTGATGCACCTGATGCTACTTTAGCATACACATCTTAATTTTTGCTCTCTGGTTAGAAAGAGCTCAGTTTTCAATAAAACGTTCCTCTGAGGTTTTGGTACAATTTCTGCCCCCCCCCCTCCCGCTTCTGATCCTTTTTCTTTATTGTAGCATAAGCTTTTGAGAGCTGTGTTTCTCAAAAGCTTATGCTACAGTAAAGTTTCTTAATCTTAAAGGTGCTACTGGGCGTTTTACTATTTTGCAACAAGAGACTAACACAGCTAACTCCTCTGGGTTATGTATTTAATTTATGACCCGTTTTCTTTGCAATGAGGCTCAGAGTGGCTCACAACATCCTCCCCTTCCTCTATTTTATCTGCATAACAACCCCTGAGGTAGGCGAAGTTGAGAGAGTGTGATGGGTCCAAGGTCACCCACTGAACTTCCATTGCAAAGTGGGGATTAGAACCTGAGTCTCCCAGGTCCTAAACAGACACTCTGACCACTACACCATACTACACCATACTGGCTATCTATGGGAGCTTGCCCAACAAAGGTGCCAGGGCCAAAAAAAGAATCCCTAATGCTACCAAGAAATGGGGATTTGCAGGCAGTTGTGTAAAAATAAGGATCTAGACTTAGTCATGCTAGTGCAGGGTTGGGAGGGAGGGTCATCATGCTGGACTACTGGGAATTTTTTGGGAATCCACCCATAGCTCACTGGCTACTGGGATTCTTTCAAAGGCTACTGGCTAGCTAGACCTTGGTATAACCCTGCAGGGTGCGTTAAGGCAGAGGGCAGTTGTGGGGGCGTCAGAATTTAATGAAGTCTTAAGTTAGACACACAACTTGTGCCTTGCAGATGGAAAACACACTGGCAGACCATGGAGAGTTGGCTGAAAATAAACAAGGAGGCTTTGCAAATTAGTTACAGGATATATTTATGCCAGATGGAAGCATACCAGGCTACATGGACCAATAGTCCGAGTTGGCATAAGCCAGTTTCAGATCAGCAAGAGTGAAATCTAGAATAATTAGGGTTGCCAACTCTGGGTTGGGAAATACCTGGAGATTGGGGGTGTGGGAAGGAGAGGGTGCAATGCCTTAGACCCCACCCCCAAAGCAGCCATTTTTTAAAGTCCAAGTTAATTGTTTAAATCAAAGCCATCACATCTTAAGACCAAAAGAAAGCCAGTACAGCTTCACAAATGGCAGATGGATATTCCCGATTCCAAAATGCAGAACTGTTTGGATGTTGTAAAGTTGGAATAAACAAGAAATAGGTACCTGCTAGATTAGAATTTAAACCTGGCAATCTGACAAACAGGAAATGGCCATTGGCTACCAGATCTTTGTCTGATTTCCCCATGCAAATCAAGATGATTTTTTAGGTAATAAGTTTATCTTGGAGAGTTCAGCAGAAGCATACCTTAGGAGGAAATGTATTCCTCTGTTATTCATATGTGGTTGATTTATTGACTAATTTTAGATTTTGCATCTCCACCATACCATAAAACGAATGCCCTGTTGTGCTATCCAGCAGAACCTGACGTCCAACTAAATCAACAAGGGTTGATTACATTTTATAAGCAAATTACCACATTTTTATAAGGAAATTTACTGTAGTTGTAAAGTTTACGACCATCAGTCAAGGGTCATTGAGATATCATTCAGTGGGAGGTAACACTGAAAACAGGTCTTAAAGGGGGGAAACTGGAACCAAACTAGCAACTGATTTCCTGCAGAAGGAGCAGCAGTTTTGGTCCCGTGTCCCCCCCCCCCATCTTTCAGCAGTCTTTGCCGTTATCATTTACCTCTGAGTTACAAACCCATCTGTGTCCACAAGATGGTAGCAGATTTTCCAATCTATTCAATTCTAAGTAAGACCATGGGAAAATCTTCCCTTGGTTTTTTATACATGGTAAAGAGAACCAAAAGGAAAAAAATTGGCACCTTTATATTGTCTTTCTTGGGTCACTGCTATCACCATGTGCCAGGAAGGTTGCCATCTTATTCTCCTACCAAGGCTCATGAGCTTGGAACCAGCTGTAGGTAAGTCAGGAGACGCCTTGCCAGTGGCATGATCGAAATGCCAGGGAACACTCTGCTTGCTGAATTTCTGTCTGTCACCCAGATGTTAAAGGCACAGGAGCTTTGCTAGAAAAGGTTGGCAACCTTGGATCAGGCTCAAGGGGGGGGAGGGGGGAAGATAACTCTCACATCCACTTTAAAATTAGTCCCCAGTGCTTGTGCCCTCAAATTACACTTTAAGTAGCCAGGACTAATGATGCCAATTGCCCATGGCAGTGCTTTCAACAACAGCTCAGTATGCAGGAAAGGGCCTTTAAAGCTATTCATGGCATGGAGGTAAAGTTTCCCACCTTTTAATTGCTACCAGTCAGGTTTGTGGTCTTCATAGCTAGGCTTCTCTCTGTTTTCAGATGGTGGGTGAGAGAAGCTTGACAGAGAGAAGGGGCAGGACCTGGTGTCAGTGGGTGGAGCCCAAGGACGCCCCTGGGTGGTGGAGATGGATTTTGAAAGATTTCGGGTTCTGTCAACACCCCCATTCTGTTTACCCTCTTTCCTTTGTGAAAAGCAAATGAGCAAATGGTTATTTTTGTACCTGATGCCCTTTCCTCATGCTGAATTTCCCCACACATTTTCCAACATAATGTTGGAAACCGTTTTATATAAATGGCGTGAAAATGTGGCAAAGGAAGACAGATCCTGCCATGCTACTAGTTAGCAGTGATGCTGTCCTCCTGTTTAAGGAGCTGTGTGTTTCTTGCAGCATTGGCTTCTTGTACCAGAGGAAAGCTGTGCAGTCAGATGAGGGCCCTTGTAGGATCGAACCTGGGAATCGCTGACAAGAGCAGCAAAGAGAGAGCGTTTGGTGTCGTGGCTAAGAGCGGCAGACTCTAATCTGGGAGAACCGTGTTTGATGCCCCACTCTTCCACACATGGCCACCTGGGTGACCTGGGGTCAGCCACAGTTCTCTCAGCGCCATTCTCTCCAGAGCAGTTTTCTCAGGGCTCTCTCAGCCCCACCTACCTCACAGGGTGTCTGTTGTGGGGAGAGGAAGGGAAGGAGATCGTAAGCTGCTCTGAGATTCTGAGTGAAGGGCGGGGTACAAATTCTTCTTCCTCCTCCTCCTCCATGGGCTGTTACTGGATATATTCCTAATCTTAGCTCAGGCTAGCCCGATCTTGGAAGCTAAGCAGGCCCTGGCTAGTATTTGGATGGGAGACCACCAAGCAGTTCCAAGTTCACTATGCAGAGGCAGGCAATGGCAAACCACCTCTGAACTTCTCTTGCCTTGGAAACCCCACGGTGTCGTAACAAGTCAGCGGTGAATTAATGGCATTTTCTACCAATATTAGTCAAAACACCTGCCACAGCAGCTGAGCTTGGATCAGGGGGCAGAATGTGGTAAACATGAGGCAGAGCTTATGACCAAATCCCTGTTCCCGCAAAACTGAAGAACCTGGTTCTGGCCTTCAGACCCCGAGTGTGGCCTGCAGCTGGCCTTCTGCTGGCATCACTGGTCCCAGCCGTCGTTCGTTTGCTCAGCTGAGGGGGCTTAAGGACCCATGAGTGCTTTTGAAGAGGCACAGACAGGCTCTGTAGTGACGTAGGAAGGACCCTCTTGGGAAGGGCTGGGGGAAACCAGCCGTGTTGTGGCATCACGTCAGACCCGTCAATGAGCTGTGCAAACTGGCCAGAGTTGAGAGACGAGGGTGCTGGTATTGAATCTGTCTTCCGCTACAGGTTTCTTGAAGGTTTCTGCGTGATGTTCCCTGTAATCCCCCCCGCCCCCGCTGAGCGGAGCAGTTCTCATCCTGAGCAGAATATAACTGCTGTGATCTTAAAATGGGCAATGGGGAGTGCAAGACCCTGTGCGGCTTCAGACTGCTGCTGAGTGGGGCTTCCTGTGTTGGTGAGCTCTGGCAAGGAGTTCTGTCTGCCCCTCTGCAGTGCTTGAAGGCAGGCATAAGAAAATCCCCTACCTAGAAAAGTTATGTACATGCCTACTAAGGGAGGCTGAGTCCATTGAGAATATGTTCTTTAGTTGCCCGTATTGTAAGGAGGCTCGTTTGGAGATCATAACTCTGTTGCTGGATGAGATTCCTGTTTGCGCAAACAAAGCCATGCTCGATCGCCTTTTATCTGATAAGAACTCTGAGATCACTTATCAAGGAGCTAGATTTTTTGTACGGATACTGAGGTTATGGAAATCGTATTTTCATTCGGTTCTAAATTTTAATCTTTTATTTGTGTGTTCTGTGCTCTGCACGAGAAAATATTTATTGTAACTATCTAGCAGCCGTAATAAAATTCTGAAATTCCATTAGTGAGCGGCCGCTCGCACACACAGCTTGGAGGGGACACTGTTTCTGAGGGAGGAGCCCCAAACGGTTTCCCAGTGAGATTCTGGCCCCTCCTTGTAGGATATTCACATGAGTCCTCTTGCCACAACCATTAGTCAAATGTCCGTCTTAATGAAAGGTGTGTATGTGAGTGGAAAGAAGGGTCACAGTGCTCTTGGGGAACTCACCCCGCATTTGGGAAATTGTGTTTTAAGCTTCCCATCTTAAAGAGGATATCCTAGAGGCTGATCTTGTCAGATCTCAGAAATTAAGTGGGGTCAGCCCTGGGTAGTACTCGGATGGGAGGCCGCCAAGGAAGCCCAGTGTGGCTACGTAGAGGCAGGCAATGGCAAGCCACCTCTCTTTTATCTCTTGCCTTGAAAATCCAAGGGGTCACCATAAATAGGCTGTGACTGTTGAGGTTAACTGGTGTGGTTAGTCCAGTCACCATTAGTTAGCAGAGTGCTTAAATAAAGCTACAAACACAGGAGCGTCGCTTTATCAGGTTACTCAGCTTACAAAGCTACACAGAGCCGCACTGCAAGTTTAGAAGAGAAATGCTCCTCTCTTTATTTGAGAAGTACACTTTGGATAGGAAAGAGCAGAAACTGATAGTTAACTAGCTTACTAGCTCAAGGATGGAGGCGGATGGCGAGAGGCCCGTCGCCTCATGGTGCCAAGAAAGGACTGCATTTAGAACCTCTTGGTGCCTGCAGGTAGAGAGCACGTCTTCATCCAGAGTGAGAGAGAAGGAGGAAGGGGAACTTGGTCCCTGAGAACAGAATCTGCATTTCAAAGAGGGCAGTGGCAGAAGATACAGGAAGGAAGGTCAGTGTGCCTATCTAGCTATCTAGTCTCTTTTGCCACTCAGTCCGGAGGCAGGGGACATCACATCTGGAACTTCCAACAGTGACTTGACAGCACTTTTCACCACCACCAGAGGCCAAATAGTGTAACCCAAACAGGGCTGGCCTGTTATTGTTAAATTTTAGACTGTCGCCTACGGCGACGGCTCGACGAGGGCGCCATTCTGGCTGGCCTTGTCCCCTCCCTTGCTGGCTTCTTGCGCCATCCCTGGCAAGAGACTCCCCTCTTTGCAGCTCCCCAGACAGAAAGAGAAGGAGGTGGGGGGAACAGGCGCGGGGAATAGCCCAGGATGACGGGAAAGTGCCGCTCGCCCTCTGATGCCCCCATGGTCTCTTTGGAGCTCTTTTTGCAGCCTGGCACAGGCCCCCTCCCCTCAAGCAATCCCATCCCTCTGCGTGCTTTTGCAGCTCACCCCCTTGGCCCACCTGCTGTGGCTCTGGCACCCACTCCTGCCCCGCACGGGGTGGGGGCACGCGCCAAAATGTATCCTCGCCTAGTGGGCGAAAAAACCTGGGGCTGTCACTGAACTCAAATGGTCATGGGGTTGTTATGGCATCCTTATGAAAAAAGGTAGAGAGACTGGGGCTTTGTAGTTTAGAAAAAAAGTGATTAATTAGAGACTTGATAGAGGTTTATAAAATGAGTCATGTGGTGTAGAAAGTGGACAGAGGGACTTTTGTCTCCCACTCCTGTAAACTTAGAAAGCATAGGTAGGCAAAAGAACACCTACGAGTTATGGAACTCACAGCAGCAATAGCTGCTAGCTTAGATGGCGTTAAACGGGGCTCAATGAGATCTCCATGTCCGGAAGCAGTCTACCACTTGAAAACTTAAGAAAAGGCTGGACATGGTTCAAATGTTATTAGAATGCCATCAAGAGGGTGATTTGTTTCTTTTGTTATAAAGATTTGTATCCTTTTCTCTTTGCAAGTTCCATTGCTTAGGTTTTTGGCCTTCTCTCCTTTGTTAACCCTTTGTTAACCTTGCAGTTAGGATTTGGTTAATGAAATGTATGTGTGTGTGTGTCTGAGAGAATTTCTGTTCTATAGATTTAACACAGCTGGTTCACCCCCACACCCAAAAGATGCCATCTTTGTATGGACAGAAACTGTGTTCTTTTAAGAGTTCCTTAGTAGGTAGAAATTCAACCTGGACAGCTTTCACTAGCCTAGAAGTGTCATGGGGAGGAGTCATTGACTTTTGATTTCTCCTTCTCATGTGTCGGACTGCATTCATGTTGCATGGATTTTCCATTTCCCTGTCCTTGCTGCTGGAAATGCAGAGTCATTCGCCCTGGTAACTGTACCCGCCCAAGGAATTTTGGCTTCCAGAGAAGACAGGTCTTCAGATGATTAATAGAATTCTCATTACTCTCATAAAACGAACAGAAGCTTCCTGCAAGGAAATGATGAAGGTCAAATCAATTGAAAATCAGTTTCACTTTGCAAGGTATGTGATAATGATGTTTGCCATTGATAGAACTAGAAAGACAGTTCAAAGCACTTCAAGTATTACTTATTTTATTATTCTTATTTTTTTAAAGATTTATTAGCCACCTTTCTACTTTACGGAACTCAAGGTGGTTTACAATGTAGACAAAACACTAACCATAAAAACACATTAAACCAAAATTTAATATCACATTTTAAGTATTTTTTTTACTGCTCTGACCTGGCCAGCCCAGGTTAGTCCAGACTCATCACATCTCGAAAGCTAAGCAGGGCCCTGGTTAGTATTTGGATGGGAGATCTCCAAGGAATACCAGGGTCATGATACAGAGGCAGGCAATGGCAAACCGCTCCTGAAACTCTCTTGGCTTGAAAACCTCATGGGGTTGCCATAAGTCAACTGTGACTTGATGAAGGGGGAAAAAAATCTCCGTGCAGATTTTACAACAACTCTGTAAGGTAGGTCAGAATGAGCACTCAAGTTGCAGATGGGGAAGTGAGGCTGAAAGAATGGTGTCTCTAAGGCTATTAATGAGTTCACGGCCAAGGTGGGATTGGAACTGGAGGCTTCCTCACCCATAGCTCCATGTCTCACATAGCTCAACGCGAAGCTAGAAAGTCACTGATGTTTTGCTTCCGTGTCACTGTGTAGCCATTCTGCCACCGTTTGGAGGATTCTTCTCTGGCTCCAAGTATATTTGTTATCTAACAAATGTGATTTGCCTTCAGAAAAGGAAGAACTTTCATTGGGGTGACCTTCCCCACACAAACAACCACTACACACATGCACCAGAAGCCCAGTGGAGCAAAGGTCTGAAGCTTTGCTCTTCTTGACATTCCAAAAATCAACAATGTTGTGAAAAGAAGGTGTTTTTTAAAAAACTAAAGCCCTTGGCAGAGGGTCTATTGAGATAACTGGGTCTTACTTGGAGGCAAAGTCTACACAGTGTTCTAGCAAAAGGACAGTTATGGTTCTGCAGAACTAGTGATGGGAAAGAATATGCCTGTCTGTACATTTCTATGCAGATAGCACTATCCAGATTTATGCAGAAGTAAACCAGTGCAGCACTTTATTGCATTAAACAAAAGTGTGGAGAAATGCATTTTTATTTGGAGGTGTGGGTTTAGTCAGGGCTTTTTTTTTTTGTAGAAAAAGCCCAGCAGGAACTCATTAGCATAACAGGCCACACCCAACAGGAGAAACTCACTAGCATATTAGGCCACACCCCTGACAGCATGGCTCATTAGCATATTAGGCCACACCCATGCCTTCCCTTGGCTTGCCTGGGCACCCTGCAGCTGTGGAGAGTCCAGACAAGCTGGCCCTTGGAGGGGAGGGGAGGCACGGGGAGGCATTTAAATGCCTCCCCCGATCCTTCCAGGCCCCCCCTGGTTTACCTGCCTCGGAGTTGCCACGGGGGCACTCTCCAGGCCTTCCCTCTGTAGCCAAGCACACAGAGGTTTTGGCTGTAGTGGGTGTGGACAACTCTGAAGCCAGCCTGGGCTTAGTAAAACCTCCATACTAAGTTGTATTTTTTCCCCTCACTCTAAGCTGAAGACAGGTAAGAAGGAGAAAGTCAATTGCTTCCAAGACTAACCCAAGTACCAACTATCAAAGCTCTGGAAATGCTAATTGCCTTCCTGGCCAGAAACAATGAAATAGTCAATATGTTGTCAGAGGCTTTCACAGCCGGAGTTCATTAGTTGCTGTAGATTTTCCAGGTTTTATGGCCCTGGTCTTGGCACTGGCCTTGACACAGAGAGTACTCCATCTTTCTGTGTTATACCTCTGAGGAGGCCAGTCACAGCTACTGGTGAAACGTTAGGTCCTACAATGCCAAAACCACAGCCATACAACCTGGAATATCTACAGCAACGAATGAAATAGTGAGCTCACAACTGAACTGGGAATCCAGCACCTAGAAGGGACACAGAGACTTAGATGTGCAAGGGGATAGATTGTATCCTAGAGATTTCAGGAAAAGATTCCTTGACCTACAAGGGAGAAAGAGAACTGAAATAATGAAAGCCCTTGGCACAGAGGGAAAAAGGTACGCTTTTGGTGGTCCATGCCAGGGGAAGGAGCGTTCGCACCTGAGTTCCACTGAACTGAAGGCCACCATAGTCACGTGGAGCTGACAAAGGGCTGGCTGTCTAGAAAAAGGCTCTGAAGTAATGGGAAGGTTCTAGAATGCTAACTTCTAAGTTAAAGAGCCTGCCTTAGAGTAAGACCAGCTAGGGTGTATATAGAGTGAGTGGCAGAGCAATTGTGTGCTTATATCTTTCTTTTGGATTCCTTGCTCAGTCTGTCTATGGACATTTTACTTTTAATAAATTATTTACTTTTGAATGCTGGTAGTTGCTCTCCTTTTTACTTGATTTTGGGTTTTTTTTGTGGAGGTACTTATGGGTACCAAGTACCAGCAACTTTGGGGGGCTCTCCTCAGTCCTGACAGGGGAATTGGTGCAACGTCATATATGGGGACTGGCTTTTTTTTAAACAAAAAAGCACTATGTGTGTTTGTGTGTATAATTTTAATTCATGTATGTGTGTAAAATATTTAAAGATTACTCAGAAATCAAAGGATCTGTCTAAAGCAGCAGTTAAATAATTATATATGACATGCATTGATCTGAGAGAAAAAAATGTGGGCCATTCATTATGCTAAGAAGCTGATATAAAAATATTTGGAGCGTGGGTGCAACCAAACCAAACTGAAATCCATTCCCAGGAGATAAAGACACTCAAAAGTTCTCCCTTTTGCTATGTTTGACATCTTGATTGCAAATGTTTACATTTTCCTTGAACCCTGGCCAGAAGACTTCTACAGAAATCCTTTGAAGAGAGTACTTGAGTAAGTCCTCCTACATTTCAGCTTCTTTTTCCTGTTCTTGTCTTGGCAGTATCTGGAATTAAGGTTCTCCAAGAAAGTCCGCCTGTGCGGGACGATCCAGTACATTATTGCTACGGTAGGTTGACTGGGATGCCCTTTGTCAAAGTGAGAAGCACTGTGTGCCTTGAACACTGGATTAAAGCTATGCTAAGCCACTTTGTACAGAGACAGACTGTCATCTAACTAGCTCAGTCTGTCTGCTGTGACCAGCAGTGGTCCTCTAGGGTCTCATGCTAGACTCTGTGCTTTAACCGGAGACTGAATATAGGATCTTCTGTGTGCAGTACTTCAGTTCTTTTTCTGAGCTATGGCTCAGAGGTCTGTGCTCATCCAGGGGAGGATCTACTATGAAACTAATGAAGCTTAAACTTCACGGCCCCTAATCCTGGAGAGGCCCTAAAGCAGCACTTTTTTTTTTCAATGAGTGAATTTTTCAACAAAATTGATGGAGTTTTTTAAGTGTCTGTTATTAAAATAAGGCTATTTTAGTGACAGAATCATAAGCCAATGAGCTGAAGTACTTAATATTGACCTTAGGATATGCCCTAATACCTGTTTCATATGGCCGGTAAAGGTTAAGGTAAAGGTTCCCTTGCTCGAAAGCCAGTCGAATCCAACTCTAGGGTTGCAGTGCTCATCTCCGTTTCAAAGCCGAAGAGCCAGTGCTGTCCGAAGACGTTTCCGTGGTCATGTGGCCGGCATGACTAAACACCAAGGCGCACGGAACACTGTTACCTTCCCACCGAAGCAGTACCTGTTTATCTACTTGCAATTTCTTGCTTTTGAACTGCTAGGTTGGCAGGAGCTGGAACTAGAGACAGGAGCTCACTCCGTCATGCAGCACTCTTGGGTCTCGAACTGTTGAACTACTGACCTTCCACAGCCTGCAGTTCAGCGTCTTAACCACTTGAGCCACCGCAGCTCTTATATGGCCAGTACAGCAATTTTAATCAAAATCTGAGATGTAGTTGTTAATTTTTTTTTTTAAATTGTGGTGGTCTGCCATGGAACAATCCCATTGAAGATGACAACACCCACAACTTGTTGGAAAGGGGCTCACTAGTGGGAAGGGCTCACTGTATGGCCCATTGGTGGGAAGGGGCTGACTGTATGGCCCCCTGTATGCACCACCACCCCATTTTCTGCCATTTGGGCCTCGAGGTCCTTGCAAAGGCAGCAAGGCCCTTTGGGCCTTGTTGGATGTCGCCCTACTGTAGCTGGTTATGAAGGAGGCCCCCTAACAATTCAAACTTCAGGGTCCCAAAAAATGTAGGTCCACCATGAACATATGAACTTGCCTTCTTGCTGAGTGAGACCACTCTCCTGTTAATCTCAGAATTGCCTGCTCTGGCTGGCAGCAGCTTTCCAAGGATCAAAAAAGCTTTTTCCTGGTGCTTGCTTCCTAAGATCCTTTTTACTGGAGGTGATGCAGATTGAACCAGATAAAGTACATGCTCATTCCCTATGCCATGATTCCCTCAGGTCCAAAAGCCTCAAATGCATGAGGAATATCTGCTCCTGCTCTCCAGTCATCCTGCAGACTGTGTCAGACGTGACTGTTCAGGAGGGCATTTTTCTGCGGTGTATAATGTTGTCGTTCATGTCTGTGGAATTTAAGGTCATCTTATTTTTGTATTGTTCTCTATGTAATTTGGCTTTGTAACTTTTGTTTGTTTGTGTGTAATATGCTTTTACCGCAAGATCCTCCAGACTTGTGATTCGGCTTTGTTGTCTGTATCATGCTTTGTTTTTGAGTCTGTCGCTCTCTAATTCGGTTGGTTGTAGGTATCGTACAGTCCTTATTTGCATTGTTTTCAGTTGTGATCCGTTTTGAGTCTCAGTGAGAAAGGTGTAATATAAATGAAGTCACTAAATATGCCTCCCTGTGTAAAGTTTGCATTCTTCCTTCTCTTCCAGATGTTGTACACTGGAATTGTCATCTATGCTCCGGCTTTGATCCTCAACCAGGGTACGCTTCATGAGCTGTCTTGCAATTTAAATTTGTGCATTACTCAGGCATAAATCCGACTTCATTTGGATCTCGTTTTAGAACATCACCCCCCCTTTTTTTGCACGGCATTTGTTTGTGAGTGACTTATAGAAACTTTGCAAGTAAAACTTGTCCCTGACACAGGGCTTAAGTGACAGAAGCCCACTCTGGTTAAATGTCTATGGTTCAAGCCAGTTTGGCCAGTTTTAAAAGACAGAAGCCCCACAAAGAAATAGGATATGAATAGATGCGCCCATTAAACAAGTCAACAAAATCATTCTGCTTTCAATGGCTTTGCAACCGGCTTTGGCAGGTCTAGAGAAACTTCCGCCTTAAGATCCTTTCTCATTCTTCTAGTGACTGGACTAGATATCTGGGCCTCCCTTCTCTCCACTGGAACCATCTGTACATTCTACACCACCATTGTGAGTATATTGGATGTACTTGGAAAGTTGCTCCCTATCCAGAGGTTGGCCAACAAACTCCGCCACGTTCTCCTAGACCCGTTCCATCAGGCGTCTGTTCTGATAAGCAAAAAATATATTCCCCTTTCATTATTGATGGGTTCACACGAATGCAGGAAGCTGCCTTCTGCTCAGTCAAACCTCTAGTCCATCAAATCCAGTGTTCTCTGAATGGCAGCAGCTTTCCAAGGTGTCGAGGTGAGATTCTTGTATCTCGTGATGTTGATGCTCCGAGATGGCTGGGATGGCATGTAGAAATGTATTTGTGTGAAGTGTATGCTCTGCCTTGAGCTACAGCCTCTCTGATTAAAAGCAGAAGAGCATCACTTGGAGATATTCGCTCAGAAACACAGGAAGCTATCTGACACCAAATCAGAGCATTGGTTCTTTTTGTTCAGTTCTGTCTGGCAGCATTTAGGGTCTCCTTGGAGCACTCATGGCTAATAACTCTTGATAGACCCCCCCAATGAATTTACCTAATACTCTGGCTGATTTCGCACTAGAGCTGCCTCGATGTTGCGCCGCTGTTTGCCCTGATACCATTGGTCAATTTCACACCCGAAGCCGCGGGGATGCATTTTGACCTGCGGCTTCGCCCGATTTCCCCCGCAGTTTTGTGATCCTGTTTTTTGAGGATCATGAAACTGCGGAGGAAATCGGGCGAAGCCACAGGTCAAATGCAGCCCCGCGGCTTCGGGTGTGAAATTGACCAATAGTATTGGGGCAAACGGCGGTGCAACGTCAAGGCATCTCTAGTGCGAAATCAGCCTCTTTTAATTTTAAAAATGCACACACCAGAAGAGCCTTTGCTGGATCAGAACAAAGGTCCATTTAATCCAGCGTCCTGATTTACATGGTGGCCAACCAGTTTCCCCTCAAAGGCCCACATGCAAAGCACAGAGGCCAAAGCCTCTTCTTGTTGTCCCATGGGCACTGGTATTCAGAAGTATAATGGCTCTGAGCATGGAGATTCCATTTTGGCTGTTAAGGAACTCTTCATTGAACACCCAGGTCATAAACATTAGTATTCAGCAATTCTCAGGATGGTGAAATTTCAGACACTGGGCATTTTGTGGTCTCTTCTGAACCAATGTCTCTATCCAAGTTTTCTAAGTCTCCTTTCTGCTCTCAGGGTGGAATGAAAGCTGTTATCTGGACAGATGTTTTCCAAGTTTTTGTCATGCTCTCGGGCTTCATTGCCATCATAATCCAGGGGACGCTCATGGTAGGAGGGCCAGGCCAAGTCTTGAACATCGCATACAACCACTCCAGGATCAACTTTAACGAGTATGTTCTTACTGAATGTCGCAAATAGTTCTGCCCTGAATTTTCGTGAATTCGAATTTTTGCTGCAGTGTTGCCTTCTTGTGGTGTTCGTGTGTGTACACTGATATGTCTGCGAAATATCCTCCCTCTGGTTTTTTTGGTGCACATTTCCATGTCTGTCTGTCCATCTGTCTAGTGCATCATTATCCCTCCTTCAAGGAGCTCAGGGTTAGATCAATGCTCTGCCCACTATACCATACTGGCTCTCTTGTTTGTGCACAATTTCCCACCTTTGTTTCCTCATCTACTGCCAGGTGCATGTGAGGAAATGTGCCCCCCTCAAGCAAACTCTTCTTCATATTGCAAACAGATCCAGATGTGTCAAGTGGTAAATGTTGCGTGATGCAGAGAATCAGGCTTCACATATGGATCAGTGACACAATGCAACAGCGTCTCCTCATTCCCTCTTCTCCAGCCTTTTCCAAAAGGATGGCTGTGTTTCCAAAGTATGGGTCAAAATCACAGTCACAACCCCCTTTCCAAAGGAGGTCTATGCTTTCTCAACTGCCCACCCCCTTGTGAGGAAGACGGATTGAGATGTTGACCCCAATGCTGGCATAAGAAACCTGTTTTGAAGACTTTTGAGTTCTGATAACTTTTTGCTAGAGACTGGCTAAAAGGAAAAGCTTGAGAGTTTAAAAAAAACCACCATGTCCCCCAGGTTCTGCCCTGCTATGCCCTGCCTTCAAGCTACTCCACTTCTTGAGACTCATGGTCTGTTCTGGGAACCATCAGCATGGATTGATTTGGGGGCATTCACTTTTTATGTCTTTCTTTCTTCCTTCCCACCCCGAATGCAGCTTCAATCCTGATCCCCGGAGCCGTTATACTTTCTGGACATTTATTTTCGGTGGGACAATGGTTTGGCTTTCCATGTATGGTGTGAATCAAGCCCAAGTCCAGCGCTACGTGGCCTGCAAGACTGAGAAGGATGCAAAATTGTGAGTCAGACGGGAGGAAGCAGAGGGCTATATTCTTTATGTTACATTTATACCCATTGTGACATTGAGACTGATTTACAAAAAATAAAAGAAAAATTAAAAATAATGGTACATATAATAAAAGTATAAAACAGAAAAGAGCCCTGCTGGGTTAGACTGAGAAAATCCATCTGGTCCAGTATCTTGTTCAGTATTAATTTACTATTGATTTTATAAACCAAATTGCCGTAAACTGCCTTGAGGACCTTTGGGTGGAAAGGTGGTCTGGAACTGTACTAAATAAATAAACTGCGGTAATGGTCTTCCCCTATTGTTTGCTTGCTCCAGTAACTGTTATACAAAGGTAAAGTGCCTTGGATTATGGAGGTTTCATTTAGCTACTGGAGCCGCTAGCTGTTGATAAAACTCTCTTCCTCTATAAATGTGTTTGATCCACTGTTAAAACCATCTAAAGGCAACATGTCTCCCTTTTTATCCACTTTTAAAAACTCTTTATGCAATGCAGCCATCAGGGCAGTGATTTAAAAGGGATGACCAGTGCTGGGAACGACGACGACTGAGTATTACCCTTTGCCTTGTTTGCCCATTCACAATCCCCCTCTTCTCAGTTGCTGTTTTTGCCCTAAATGGGGAGGTTCTTTGGGCATACCAGCATCTTGCTGCAATCCTCTCACTCACATGGTGAACCAGGCCCAGGCTCGTAGCCACGGGGGAGGGGATTTGGGGGCAATGCCCACCCCCACAGAGGAGTGCCGACCTCTCAGACAAAAAAAATCAAAGTTTTAAAAATTCAGAAATATATATATTCAAAGATGTAAGATGCACGTGGGGTTTCCAAAATGACCCCAGGCACAGTCAGGGAAGCTTCAGTCTCATTTTCTTTTTTCCGATCTGAAAAATAAATAGGTTTTTTAAAAATGCAATAAAATAAAACTGCAAAAAATAAAATAAAATTGCAAAGTGCAAAAGAGAGAGTGAGCCAGAGATTCCCACCCTCCCTGGCTTACACAGGAAGCAGCCCGCAATCGAGTCGCTCCAATCAAAAGGACTGGAGGACTAGAGATTGCATTGGAGCTGGAGCTGCTTCATCTGCTGCTGCAAGAGGGGCAGCAGGCATGGCCGGGGTGCCCCCCTGGATTTCCCCAAGCCTCACCAACCAAAATTTTCTGACCAGGGCTAGTTCTCCAGGCAAGCCACCCAAGCGACTGCATGGGGGGGCAGCACAGTCAGAAGGGTGCCGATGCACTGCAGAGACTCATTCCATTCCAAGCCATCAGTGGTGCAGGAGGTGACTGACATCTCTTCCTGAGCCTGCACTGCCACCAGCTGGGTCCTGGCAAGACCCCTGTGGCAGCACTGGTAGAACCAGCTGATGGCAGCAAGGGCCCAGGAGGTGGTAGGTATACCTTACTTGACGTGACAAAGTTCCTTGAACCAGCCCTAGACCAGATTTGGAGCAGAAAAACTTAAATCACACTTAGTTCTGGGCAAATACAAATATTCCCCTTGTTTCTGTACATTGTCATAGTGAATGGTCTCAGTCTGTTTGTTTTCAAACTCACAATTCATGTATTTTCTTTCTGCACTATGTCTTTGCTTGTCATGATATGAACGAATGCTATTTATAAACGTGATGCCTGAAACATTGCTGGAAAATAGTACGTTTTTACAGGAGATGTTATGCTCAAGGATAATAATAGGCCTAGGGGTTCGACGCGTACAACAAAACCTGAAGAGGGTTATCCAGATCTAACCAGTTATTAAATTCAGCAGCATTTCTGGCCCCAAATACCATTTTGGCCCAGGGAACATCCAGTCCTGACCCATTACTCGTGTTTCCTAAATCTCAGTCTGTAAAGCGTGGGTTGAGCTCGTTGTCGAGATAAGTGAGGCAATGCGTGTCGCCTCTCGCCCTGAGACTCTAAATTATTTGATAGAACAGCCTTGCGTGACTTGGATATGCACTGTGCCCCTGGTGTGATTATATTCCTTGAAATGGTGGTTTCAGTGCATGATCTGATCAGCTTGTTTCTGAGCCTTTGATAGTGTCTCTGGGGTGCATGCCAAAGACGCTGCATTGTTTGTGTTCCTTTGTCTTTCCACCCTAGACAAATCAGTAAACTCAAGCTGTGCTTCTCGCCAAACCAGATAACCCTCGGGCTCCCTCCAGTGTTTTCTCTGGCACCCCACCCAGCTCCAGAGCACACACGCAGCTATCAGCACAGCAGGCTAGGCTGGGCTGGGGCAAGTCCTCCTTGTGAAGTGGGTTAAAGGTAATGTGGGGCCGCCAGCTGCAGGGATGAGACAGATGTGGAGACTGGAATCTTGGGGATCCAACAGTCTAGCCTAGCAATGAATCTACAACCAAGAAGTTTAGGGAGTGCAGAAGAGAGCCACCAAGATGATTAGGTTAGAGCACCTTCCGTAGGAGGAAAGGCTGAAGAGTCTGGGACTTTTCAGTTCAGAAAAGAGATGGCTATGGGAGGACATGACAGAAGTTTGTAAAATTACGCATGGGGTGGAGAGAGTTGATAAAGAGAAATTTCTCTCCCTCTCTCCAAACAGTTAGAAAAATAGGCAAAAATACTTGAACACTTAGAGGTTTGCAATGGATCTCTGCTTCCCTGGAGAGGAGGCATTTCTTTCTGTTTAAAAATCTTTATTTCTAAGGGTAGGGTGCACAGAAAACCTACAAAATAACAAAGGCTAAGACTACAGCTACAAAAGATTGACCACACGGTCTCAACACCAACAATGGAGATTCTCTTTCTTCTTGACCCCTAGAAGGAAATCACCCGATTACATTAACCAATGATGTTTGCAAACAGACTTCAATTACCTGGGCTTTGTTTGCATTGGCTCTGACCCAGGTTTCCTTCTGGGTCAGGCTAAACAATAGCACACAAGGTATACAGATTAACCCTATAATGACTGGAATTTAGGCCTTGCAACTCACATATTTCCAACAAATACTAGAGCTCAAGGGCATCCAAGCTGATGCCCTCCCCCTTCAGATTCAGGGCGGACAAAAAAATTATTTATTTACATATAGGGTGATTAAAATGTGGAATTCGCTGCCAGAGGATGTAGTGATGGCCACAGGCATAGACAGCTTTAAAAGGAGATTAGATGGATTCATGGAGGATAGGTCTGTCAGTGGCTACTAGCCATGGTGACTAAACCTTCTACATTCAGAGGCAGTCAAGCTCTGAATCCCAGTGCCAGGAGGCAACATCAGGGGAAGGCCTCAACCTCTATGTTTTGTTGTTTGTCCTCTAGAGGAACTGGTTGGCCCCGTGTGAGACGGGATGCTTGACTAGATGGACCACTGGTCTGATCCAGTGGGGCTCTTCTTATGTTCTTATATTTTTAACCCACATGTGATTGCATGTGAAGAGCACGCAAATGAATTCTTTGTGTGGGTCATCGTAGTCATTCCTACATGAAAGTAACCCCCACTTAGAAATTTCAGTCTCTATACATTGCCCTCCCCCTTCCTGGCATGCTACTTTTTTCTAGAGAAGAAGACCGCTTGATAAAAATGCATGCTGCAGAATTAAGGTTTCTGCCAAGGGTGTTCTGGGGACAGGGCACAGTTCAGTGGCTGAGTCTATGCCATGCAGACACAGAAAGCTCTGGAGTCAGTCCTTGAGAAAGAACTTTCTCTTTGCCTGAAACCCTGGAGAGCCGCTGCCAGCCAAAGGAGACAGTGCTGAGTTAGAGGGATGCAAGGTCTGGCGTAATACAGGGCAGCTTTGTAGAGCGAGGGAGGGCCTATATTGTAGGGGGGGAAACTGCTGCTTTGCATCGGAAAGTCCCAGGTTCAGAACAGCCTGGCTGGGAAGAACTTTCTCTGCCTGAACTCCTGCAAGTTGGGAAAACAGTGCTGAACTAGCGGGACCAGTGGTTTGACTTAGTGTCCAAGGTTTAAACTTCTTGAACTTCCCCCCAGAGGGGACCTCCACAGCCAAAGACAGTTGAATTTTGAATACCAGTGCTGGTATGAGACATCAGTAGGGATGGGCACAAACTGGCTCAGGAACGAAAGTTTGCGACGAGTTTTGGCTGGTTCATGGTTCGCAAACTGAAGTTCATGGCAGGTCAACTGGCATGAACTTTCCATACACTTTCAAGCTGTTTGTGGAGGTGCGTGCTGCTTTGTGAATGGGTACATTTCAAGACAGACTGTCCCCGCTCAAAGAAAATGTTTTCCAAACATCAAAGCAAACAGTTTCAACCCAGTTCATTTCTGATTACATGTGCATTTCCCTTTGTTGAAGTCTCCTTTTGTATTTACTTTTGTGGGTAATTCAGCTCACAGTTGTTGTTTTTTGTTGTCCCTTGCCATTTGTTGCTGTATGCTGTACTGTTTGCTGTGGAATGTTCCTTTGTGTTCACTTCCCATTTTCTTGCACACAGCTTGCAAAATTCCACCCCCTTGCTTGGATTTGTGACTCCGTGCTTTGAGATCAGTCATTTTCAGCTTGCAATGCTGGTGGCACTGGGTTCTTTTGTGCACTCTATGATTGCACTGGTACTTCTGGGCACTCTGTTCATTGTACTGGTCCAATTGGGCTTGAAAAAAATGCCTCCCTTGCTTGGATTGTGATTGAGCAGGCATTGCCACTGGGTTCTGCTGGGCATGAGAACATTGCACTGATTCTGCTGGGCTTCCACCCCCACCCCAACTTGGATTGTGATTCTGTGCTTGACATCAGTCCTGTTGAGCTGGCATTGGACATTGACATGAGGGTCTGCTGGACACTCTGTGATTGCATTGGTACTACTGGACACTCTGTACATTGTACTGGTTCTGCTGGGCTTGCAGAAATGCCCCTTTGGTTGAATTGCAATTGAGCTGGCATTGCCACATTGGCACTGGGTTCTGCTGGGTACTAGTACATTGCACTGGTTCTGCTGGGCTTGCAGCCCCCATTGCTTGGAGTGTGATCCTGTGCTAGACATCAGTCCTGTTGAGCTGGCATTGCCACAGTGAGAGTAGGTTCTGCTGGTTACTAGTATACTGCATTGATTCTGCTGAGCTTGCAGAAATTCTGCTGGACACTCTGTGATCGCCAGACACTCAGTTTCCACTAAACAGATTCTCTGGTTTGACCTTAGTCCTTTTGGATTTGAGCTGCCACAGTGGCACTGGTTCTGCTGGGCACATTGCATTGGTTCTGCTGGGCTTGCAAAAATGCCCCCCCTTCAGTTTCTACTGTAGAGATTCTTTGGTACCTTGATTCTATCCTGCAGGGCTTCTATTGCTTTTTTTGCTGTTCCCCTCCTCTATAGGAGCAATGGAGGAAGGGGGTACCTTCTTTGGGGATCTGTAACTTGGACACTGTAAATCCAATCTTCACCAAATTTGGTGAGAAGGTAGAGGAGAATCAGCCATAGATTCCTGGCAAATTTGGTAACTCTAGGTTCCACATGATCCATTCTATACACTCCTGAATTTCCTGAGCCTGAGCCTAAAATTTTTCAGAAAGCACTTTTCTGGGAGCACCTTATTTGGGGGGCCGTAACTTGGACACCATAAATCCAATCCTCACCAAACTTGGAGGGCAGGTAGAGGAGAGGAAGCTGGAGATTTCCTCTGAGTTTGGTGTCTCTAGAATATTGCGGGTGCATTCTACCATGTCATGAACACTATGAATTGAACCAGTTCATTTAGTCCCTAAAAGTTCACATTTGTGGTTTGCGAACTGGGCACACCAGGAACCACGAACCAAACCACATTTTCTCAGTTCATGCCCATCCCTATACATCAGGGGGAGGCCTTGGCATCTGTTGGCCCTCCAGGGCAAGTGGTTGGCCAGTGTGTAAAACAGGATGCTGGACTGGATTAATGACTGGTCTGATCCAGCTGGGCACCTCTTATGCCCTTACAGTCCTGTTAAAGATGTATGTATCTTAATTTCTCTCAAGTCACTTCTGACTCATGGCGACCCTACGAATGAATGGCCTCCAGAATGTTGGATCGTTCACAGCCTTGCTCAGGTCTTGCCAAATGAGGGCCGTGGCCTCCTTGACTGAAACAAGCCGTCTCGTGTTGGGTCTTCCTCTTTTTCTGCCGCCTTCAATTTCCCCGAGCATTACAAAGTTACTCTCCTGTTTCCTAAGTGCCCTTTCAGTTTCTAAGATGTTCAGTCATTTTTGAGGTTACAGAGAGCTATATTGTTCCAAAACAAAATCCAAAATCATGTTGTGCCTTTTAAGACCGAATAAAGTGATACAAAACAATATGTGAGCTTTGGAGACCTCCAATACTCTTCGTTAGGTAGAATATTGAAATGTGTTTTCAGGTCTGATTTTAAGGCCTCTTGCAAACATCCTGTGAAGAATACTGAGCAGGTTTGCCAAGATGAAAATATTTTCTTGCCTTGCATTAATTTCTTGCCCCTTTCTGTTCTCCTTCTCTTTGCCTTTCTCCCTGCCCCAGAGCTCTCCTGGTCAATCAAGTGGGCCTCTTCTTCATAGTCTCCAGTGCCGTGGCCTGTGGCATTGTGATGTTTGCTCTCTACAAGGACTGTGACCCTCTCTTGGCTGGGCACATCTCTGCACCCGATCAGGTACTCTCTGAGTTGATTTAACATGCTTGAGATAGGGACGGGATTTCCTGGGCATCCAAAGAACATGCTGAAAGAGAACAGGAAGAAAAGGAGCCAGCTTGGTGTAGTGGTTAAGAGTGGTGGACTCTAATTTGGAGAACCAGGTTTGATTCCGCACTCCTTCACATGCAGCCAGCTGGGTGACCTTAGGTCAGTCACCAACAAACCTAGCCTTGCAGCTCCAAATGTGTGGACATTTGCCCAAGGTCTAGAAGTGCACCTGCAGCATTCTGTACTATGGGACAAACCAGGGGTGCATCTGCACATCATTTGGCATTGTTCAACACCGTTGTTACGCTGTAGCAACCGTTTGTGACTGGATTGGCTTGTCCACATGAGAGAATCCATTTGTGTATAACTGCTATAGCGCAGTAGATGTGAAATATCCACTGACGTGGAGCCTGATTATGCGAGTGGATCCTGGCATTGTTCTAGACACTTTTGCTAGGCACTCACAAATTCCAAACAGTATTTTATGTTGGCATAGTGCTGCTGATTATCTTGTCCACATGACTTCTCTAGGACCTCCCCCACTCCTTTATCTTGTCCTTTTTCTAAAACAGACTTGCCGTCTTCTCTTTCAGTACATGCCTTATCTGGTCTTGGATATCTTTGAGAAATACCCCGGTGTTCCCGGCCTTTTCCTGGCTTGTGCATACAGTGGGACTCTGAGGTAAGTGAGAGTTAGGATTAACAAGGGAAGGAAGGTCAAGGGACATGGCTCAGTGGTAGACCATCTGCGTGGCATGCAGAAGGTCTGAGGTTCAATCCCCGTCATCTCCAGTACAAGAATTAAGTTGCAGTTGATATGAAAGACCTCCGTCTATCTGGGACCCTGAACGGCTACTGCCAGTCTGAATAGACTGCACTGACCTTCATGGACCAGTGGTCTGACTCAGTACAAGGCAGCTTCATGGGAACTGAGGGTTGTTGTTTTTTAAAGATGCAGGGTCAAACAACGCAATACTTTCCTTGGAGACTAGTGAACTTATCTTGTACTTTGGCCTCCAGCAAGCTCCAGATGGAGAGAAAGGCTTGCAATTTGACCAGGTTATGTTTAAATCCAGATATGCTGGTGACCATGTGAATGTCTGTTTGGGATTTTATCAAATTTTGGGCTCATGTTTTTCCAATTCAAACTTTCCAGTTTCTAATATGGGTTCTCTTGCTCAGGAATGAGCAGTTTTTAAATTTTTCTGACCATGCTAATAACAACCTGGATGGCCCGGGCTAGCCAGATCTCAGAAGCTACACAGAGTCGGCCTTGGTTAGCACTTGGATGGGGGACCACCAAGGAAGTCCTGGGTCACTACACAAAGGCAGGCAATGGCAAACCATTTCCACTCGCCTCTTGCGTGAAAACCCCAATGGGCAACCTTAAGCCAGTTGTGACTTGACAATACATACTTTCTACCACCACTAAAAAAATTTGATGCTTGGTTATTTTGTTTGTCTGGTGTAGTGGTTAGGGGCATGGACTCTAATCTGGTTGAACTGGGTTTGATTCCCCACTCCTCCACATGCAGCTGCTGGTGTGGCCTTGGGTCAGTTCTTTCAGAGCTATTCTCTCAGGAGCAGTTCTCGAAACAGCTCTCTCAGCCCCACCTACCTCACAGCGTGTCTGTTGTGGGGAGGGGAAGGGAAAGGAGATTGTAAGCTGCTCTGAGACTCCTTCGGGTAGTGAAGGGTGGGGTATAAATCCAATCTCCTCTTCCTCTTCCTCTTCTTTGTCAATTGGTGCCAAAATGGCACTTAATGTATAAGTGAGAGTTGTCATGCCTGATTTCTCCCCTGCAGCACGGCTTCGACAAGCATCAATGCCATGGCTGCAGTCACTGTGGAGGACCTCATCAAACCTTCAATGTCCAACTTGTCACCACGGAAACTCACCCTCATCTCCAAAGGACTCTGTGAGTGAAGATGGGAGTGCAGGGGTTAGGGAAAGGCTCAGGGTTTGGGGAGGTCTGAGGGTATCCTTTGGCTGTCTATCAGTGGAGATGCATTAGGACCAGGGCTCTTTTTGTAGCAGGAACTCCTTTGCATATTAGGCAATACACCCCTAATGTAGCCAATCCTCCAAGAGCTTACAGAGCTCTTCTTACAGGGGCTACTGTAAGCTCTTGGAGGATTGGCTACATTAGGGGGTGTGTCGCCTAATATGCAAAGGAGTCCCTGCTACAAAAAGAGCCCTGATTAGGACATATGTAACAGAGGCAATACGAAAGTTGAGAGGCATTGCACAATAGAGTTTGTGCACTAGCAGAGGAGCGCTGAACTTTGTAGAGAAACCTTTTATCCCAGGTGGTGTGGGTATGTCTCTGCAAAGTTCTGTGCCATGGACAGGTCCAATGGACGTCCAGATTTGCACCCATCCACAAGACTTGGTGCATTGTTGGCTGTGCACCGATGGGCAAGTGAACCATCAATTTTGCACCACACACTGGTGGCTGCTGGTATGGGAATTGCTGCGTGGAGATCTGCATGAGCCATCCTGGCAATGAGGTGGTCCCTTGTGGATTTTATAAGTACCTCGCAGCTCTTCCTACTGTATCCCACTGTCTCCATCTGCAGACAATGTAGACCAGCATGCTGTTAAGGGTAGAATAAAGGGCTGTGATGCTACAGCGAAGTGTGCAACAGCTAGTTTCTGAGTGGTCGTTTAGACAAAGGAGGAGTGGCAAAATTTACAGAGGACGGGACCAATCAGCAGGTTGCTGGGAGTCACCTGACCATGAGTGGACTGAATTGATTAAGAGGGTTTAGGGCTGGGGTTCTTAGCTGTGTGATGTCTCCGAGAGTCCAAGCCTCAAAACAGAAAGGGCTAGTTATGAGGCCATGCATAATCATGGGAAAGAATTTTCTGGGCCAGTTCTGAGGTTACAGGAGTGGTGCAGATCAGTGTTCCCTCTAAGCTGAGTTAGTGTGAGCTAGCTCACAGTTTTTTAGCCTCCGGCTCATACATTTATGTCTTAGCTCAGGAAGGATGGCTCCAGGGCAAACTAATTTATGCAGCAGCCAAATTGCTCGCTCACAACTTTAATGCCAGTAGCTCACAAAGTAGAATTTTTTGCTCACAAGACTCCACAGCTTAGAGGGAGCACTGGTGCAGATGTAGTTTCCCTGGGTTTCCTCCCGCCACCATACTGGTAACATGGGGGCAGGAGAGAATGTGAAGACTTCTTTACATAAATAAAAAAATCACAGCTTTTTACACATTTTGATGGAGGATATTATGTGTATTTCTAGCCCTGATCTACGGTACATCATGCATCACTGTTGCTGCGCTGTCCTCGTTACTGGGAGGTGGTGTGCTACAGGTAATCATTATCCATGCAAAGGTAGAAAATGGCCTACCACTGTTTGTAGCCTTATCGTTTTGAATGTGTTACTTCGCCCAGGTCACGTACTAGACCCTTCAAAGGTCTGTCCTTCCTTTTTAACATGTCCTTCCCTCTCACCATAAGGAAAATGCTCCACTCCTGGGTCATTTTGGTGACCCCTTTCTCCACCGTAGAATTCATCAAACACTGGCTTTATCTGCAGATTTATCAGACCGCAAGAAATCCGGTGCAGTTGGCATGTCTGGCCCAAACCAAACAGACCCAGCCTAGTTTCCCTTTATTTCTCACCCTTGTCTGCTCAGGTGACAGTATGGTTGCCGATATCCAGGCGGGGCCTGGAGACCTTCTTGAATTACAACTGCTCTCTAGACTACAGTTCCCCCAGAGAAAAAGGGTGCTTTGGAGGGTACACTCTATGGCATTCTACCCCACTGAGGTCCCCAAGCTCCACCCCCAGATTTTCAAGAATTTCCCAACCCAGAGTTGGCAACCCTAGAGGATAGCCTTGTTTTCTTTTGCTCCACAGGGTTCCTTCACTGTCATGGGAGTTATTAGCGGCCCTCTGCTTGGAGCATTCATCTTGGGGATGTTCGTACCATCTTGCAACACAGTGGTAAGTTCCGACAAGGGAAGGTTACTTTAGTGAGTTGACTGATCTTGTACATTGTCCAACGAAAGGGTATTGGAAAGAGGATGCTGCACTGTGGAGAGGTTTGGGGGCCTCCCATTGACCATAGCAGCCTACTAACACATCAATATCTGGTGGTGCCCTTTGTAAAGTTATTTTAGGGATCAGGGCCTAAACTCAGACAAAAAATGTTTCCTCAAATCCAGAGATAGAGATTTGACAGGGGAGTGAGCAATTGGGATTGTGCGTGGTAACCGCTGCAGATGGGGGATAGCCAAGGCTCTCTAATCCAGAAGTTCCTAACATGGTGCCCAGGGGTGCCATGCCACCTGCTGACACCTTTCCTCGCACCCCCCCCCAAGTGTATTTAGAAAGTGGACAGAGCCAGGTGGGGCTTTTCCCCAGCAAGGCTTCTGACTGGCCACTGTAGATGTGGTTGGCTGTGCAGATCTTTAAAAATGTTGCTTTAGCAGCTGCTGCCACCATGGCACAAGGATCGTCACTGTTTGACTGAAGGTAAGCTGCAACAGCCATTCTGTGGCTGGAACCACTTCCCATGGCAGCCATTTTGCAGCAGCCATTTTGTGGCGGTGCCACCACGCTGTGTCAGAATCCCAAAGATGGCTCTAAAAGGTTGGTTACCCCTGCTCTAATCGTCTGTGATTTCTTTTGTCCTTCTAGGGTGTTTTCTCCGGTCTAGGGATTGGCTTTGTGATCTCCTTCTGGGTAGCTGTAGGGGGCACCATCTACCCACCAAGCCCTGACATGATGGGTGTTCTCCCATCCTATGGGGATTTTTGTCCGCTCTATAATGCTTCGGAGGGATTGAACAGCACCATTGTGTTGGGGCCGCTGCCCCCACTAAACATCTCGGAACCCTTGGAGAGGTGAGACACAGGGAAGGGGGAGAAGGAAGTGGGCAAGGAGAACCATATTTCTTTCAGTTGTTATTAAATGGTAGTGGTAATAAAATAGCGGCCTTTGTGGAGATTAAAAAGCAGCTGATGTGGTTGATTTGTTATGTCTTGATTGTGCTTTGATGATCCCTTATGTCAGATCGTCCTTTCGGTCTTCTGACATCACTTCCTTTGAAGGAAAAGGAAAAGAGGCAACAAATGTCAGCTTGCCTCCATGCCTGAATGTTCACCAGGGAATGGAGGGTTAATACTGGAATGGATCCTTGTTCAGAATCGTAGCCAGACTTCCTGGTTTGATGGGGCTTCAGATGACTGCCTGGGAAGTTAGAGTCTAGGCTGATAATCAGCAGAGGTTTATAGAACCCTTTTGCCAAGCCCCAAAGTCCATATTTGTATTCTGGTATCTCTAAATTCTTAGCTTCAGAAAACTATCAGTTGAATAGCAACTTTCCTGCTCTTATTTATTCAGCCTGATACCTTCTATCTCTACATGATGAACACCTTTCTTAAATAAGTGATAGTTCTTGTCACTTATCTCTGGCCTACTTTAAGCATCTTGACGCAATTGCCATCATGGCAGTGAAAGGAGATTTTCTTCCAAGAGGACTGAAATATGGCAAAGGTGACAATAGTTTTAAAAAATCCACTCTGTTCCAGTCCTGAGTGGATTCGGTGGATGGAGCTTGGAGTACTGTCGGGGGGGGTGCACCACCATTGGCAACAAATTTAGTAAATCAGCACCCTAAGTAGGGTGGTGTCCCCACTGGCCACAGCACAGAATTTTCCTCATGTGGAGGCACCAAATCGGGGTGCCGGGTCCCCCCTAGCCACTGGGAGGGGAGGGGGAGTAGGGCTGCCAGATCCAGGTTGGGAAACTCCTGGAGATTGGGGGATGGAGCCTGGGGAGGACAGGGACCTCAGTGGGGTACAATGCCATGGAGTGTATCCTCCAAAGCATCCATTTTCTCCAAGAGAACTGATCTCTGTACTCTGTAGATGAGCTATAATTCCAGGGGGTCCCCAGGTCCCACCTGAAGGCTGGGATCCCTAGCACCAAATGTGAATTCTAAGCAACATCAAGGAAGCCACAAAGGTCCAGGAACACCAGGAAAGTGAAAGAAGGATTGGTGTATTAGTGATCTCTCTTTCCCAACCAGTGTTTTAATGCTTGTTTTTATGTCTTTGCATTTATTTTAGCTGTTTTTAATTGTTTTAATGGTGTGTTGTGTTGTTGTTGGTTTAGATAGTTTTAAAATGTGATGTTATTATGTGTGTTTTAATTAGTTAACTGCCTCAGTGGCCCTTGGGAGGGCCAAAAGGCGGGATATAAATCTTATAAAATAAATAAATAAATTACAGCATCAAACCTTTCAGACTTAGAACGGTGGGCCAAGAGCAAATACCTCATTAATTCAAATCTTGCTTCAGTCATAGACATACTAGTAGGGCTGCAGTCCATTGCATATTTTCCTGGGAGTAAATCACACTAAATGCAGTAAGATGTATTTCTGAGTAAACATGTATAGTACTGGGCTCAGTAAGGCTTTCTCCAAACTGGCATTCATCTCCTACCCTTTCCGCTCTTTGCGATGCAGGAATAGTGATCCCAACCTATATTACAAGGTGCGCATTGTAGAAAGGGTTGTGGAAGCCCTTTGAACCTCTGACATAAATGCTGATTGTCTTTATTAGTATCCTGTCAGTCATAAGGTGATGTGAACAGAGCCAAGTAAAGAGGAGAAGACAGTGGTGGTACTGTTAGGATGATCCACAAGGAGCCAAGACGGGGAGGGAGGTAGACAGAAAAGGAGAAGAGAGGACTGTGACGTTATACTTGAGAACAAAAAGTATGCTGTGCCAGAGGGGTGAAGTGACTGGAAATTTTGGAATGGATTAACATCCAGCAGATCCAGGGGTCATTTCCTGCAGGAGCGCACAGGAGCGAAGCTCCGGCAGTAAGGCGCCCAGGGGGTGGGCACATTCAGCAAGGCTTACCCCCTGCTCTCAGCAGCCCTCCCCATCTTTCCCAGCCCGCTGGCTGACCCAGTGGAGCACTGCCGTGAGCTGGCCCTTGAGCTGCTCTGCCACTGCCTGTGGCACCCAGCCTGCCCAGGCTCTGCCCATCCTCATGCCGGCCCTGGCATGGCACCTCTTCAAGGCAGGCCCTGGTGACTCCTGCAAGGCCTGCGAGGAGCTCTGCCCCGGCCTCCTGCACCTACTTGGCCTCCTCCTGCACCTCTGCCCTGCCAGCACCCTGGCCCCACCTGCTCGAGGCCATGCACGTCCTCTGTGCTGCCCTCCTCAACCCACGAGCAGCCACGCACTTTCCTGCACTTGCTGGCCATCCAAAAGAGTCCAGAGGCACCTTTAAGTCCAAGGTTTATTCAGGTACAAGCTCTCCCTCCTCTGTGAGGGCAGATCTGCGTGCTTCCCCGCCCCCCCGCCCCCGAATGCAAGCAATCCAAAACAGTCCAGTGGAGCACTTCCAGTGATGTCAGGGGGTGTGGCATATGCAAATAGGTTATGCTGATGAGTTACACTAATGAGCTCCTGCATCCCTTTTTCTACGAAATGACCCCTGATGCAGATCCAAGTTTAAATCAGCATTCAGGCATAGAATTTTGCTGGGTGACCTTGGGCCAGTCGCTCTTAGTCATAATTGAGGATAAGTTGGGATGAGGAGAAGAATGTGCTGCTAAACAGACTGATTTTTTTTGGGGGGGGGACCAGAGGCAGCACCAATGTGGCTCCACAATGTTGTGGGTAGATTTCCCGGCAGCATGACAGCCATTCCAAAAGCCACAGTGATCTACTCTGGTCCCCTGGAGATGCTGGACCCGGTTGATGATGATGATGATGATTTATTTTTATTACTTCAATGTATACCCCGCCCTCCCCACGAGCAGGCTCGGGGCGGCTTATGTTAATTGGTACCAGTACCATAAAATCATATACAAAAGTTAAAACATTAAAACATTACACAATCCGACAATTAACATGCTAGTGGTAGTCGTCGTCTTTCGGGACTTAAGATGGCATACTGTATGGTATACAACAATTATTTCCGATTCAGTGGTCTTCGGCATTGTGTGGTGGTATGGCACAATCTCCAGGCCAGGGCCAACCCACAACCACAGTTGTTGGTGGTAGTGGTGTGACGGCTCCTAATTGAAAGCCTGGTGGAAGAGCTCCGTCTTGCAGGCCCTGTGGAACAAGATGGTGATATATGCATAATAATTAAGATGAAATACATTACTCCAATTATCGCCATCTTATTCCACTCTCCTTTTAGCTGATTCCTGCAATGAAATTACTGCCAAGGTAGCAAAATTTTATGCCATAGCCAGCCTAATCAGACAGAAGATTACTGCCTTTTGAAAGAAATTTTAAATATATTTTAAGTTTAACCCATTTTGTCCATCTAAGCTCCTGTCTGTATTTATTGCTTAGCTGGGTTTGTGTAATTAATGCACGTGTTATATATTTGTATTGTCTGAACTTGGATCGTAATAATAAAACAGTAATGTTCATAATAATTAATTTTTGTCATTTATACACATTGTGGCTTTTGATGAGATCGTCATCTCAGCCTCTCAGCTATAATTTTAGGAACACTTTTGTTGGGCCACTTCCTGTGTGTTTTATGATGTCACTTCCTTTGCAGGACAGCCATTGCAGATGACTTCTATGCCATGTCATACCTATACTATGGTGCCTTGGGAACCCTGAGCACAGTCATCGTAGGGATTCTGGCAAGCTGCCTAACAGGTACTTGGTGGCACGTGGTTGTCAGCTCTTTCTATTAAAAACATGGCTAATAATGAATTTCAAGGAGCAAGAAGTATTTTAGCTGTACAATATTACCCCCTCATCAGTTACGTTCGGAAGAATTCATAACCTCAACTTGTAGTCTCTGTTCCTGCTCCAGAGACACCCATGAAAACAGACAGGCTGACAGTGCTAGGGAGTACTTCCATTCATTGCCAAAGCCAGAGAGCCATTCTGTGAGTTAAATAGGACATTGGTGGGGCAGCTGTCAAAGCTCATACTCTGGCAGGTTGAAGGTTTGTGATCTGCCTGGATTTCCTCCCTCACCATCTCTGGTTTTATTTCAGGTCCTGTGAAAAGAAGCACCAGTCGGCCAGGTGTCCTGTGGTGGGATGTCATGAAGCAGACCTCTTCAATCTCACCAGAGGAGCCAAAGATACCTTTCACCAAGGTGATTAGAAAACTGAGGTGTGGGCCTATTATGGGAGGAGATTAGTAGTTAGGGAAGGTTCCAACAAAGGAGGGAAGGAGGCGTGATATAGTTTGACTTCGTCAGAATTTGGAAGCAAAACAGGGTCCGTACTTGGATGGGAGACCACCAAGGTCGACTCTGCAGATGAAGGCAATGGCCAACCACTTCTGCTTCTCACTTGCCTTGGAAGCCCCTTGCTTGGGTTGCCCGAAGTTGGTCGTAACTTGACAGCACTTACATATGTATGTAAGGTTCCAACAAGTGATTTAAGCACAAACCTCTCCTTCCTTGATTCGGATGGGCTTTTAAAAGGTTTTATACAGCAGTGTGTGTGTGTGTGAGAGAGAGTGAGAGAGAGAGTGTCTTGTAGACAATTTAAAGGTTATTCGGGCCCTTTACAAATTGATGGTAAATATTTTAAATAAGGACCGTACAATACCTACAAATTGATGGTAAATATTTAAAATAAGGACAGTACAATATCTACAACCACCCAAATTAGAGAGCAAAAGACTCAAAAACAAAGCATGATACAGACAATAACGCAGAATCCCAAGATTGGAGGATCATGCAGTAAAAGCATATTGCAAACAAGAGTAATAAAGCCGGATTACATAATTAAAGAACAATGCAAAAATAAGATGACCTTGAATTCCACAGACGTGAACTACAACAATATTCACTTTAGAAAAATGCCCTCCTGAACAGTCACGTCTTACACAGTCTGCAGGATGATTGGAGAGTGGGAGCAGATATTTTAAAATCAAGGATGGTATAATCATGATGGCACAGTCACTTGGCAGTCAGTGCCTAGCTAACTTGTGCCTAGCCAGCTTGTGCTGCAAACAGACAGAACTGATGAACTTTTCCTGAGCTCAGTCTTGGAAAAAATTAGACCACTAAGGGGGGATGACGACGACAGATTGCAAATTATTTAAATCTGGGGTTTTCCTGGACAAGGATTTTGCCATCACAGCTCCTAACCAATCAGTACAGTGCACAGTCAACTGCTTCTGTAAATCTGCAGAACTCATTTTCCCTAAGCTGAATCCTGGAGAGGGTCTGGCCAGAATGGTGAATGTTCTTCGTAGCAGCTGCTGTCTTTAAGAAATGTTTGTGTACAACCACAAAACACTAATTTCTCTAGCCAACACAATATTCCATGCTTGTACACCATGACCACAGAATCCTGGCATAGACACTGCCTTGCTGGCTGATGGGTGGTAGTGAAGGTGGCTGGATTTCTTAGGCCTGTCTTATTCTTTGCACTTCTCTCTTTGTCTGCACAGGTTTCCCAAGATTCTCCTGATTTACAAAAGAAGGCATTTGGTTCCGCTATCCTGGTGTCTGGTGTTTGGGCTGACGACAAGGCTCTGATGGCCAAGGCAGAGAGTCCATTTCCCGAGGGCTCGGAGGAGTCCCTCTGTCTGTGCACCTCCTTGGAGCCCAGCTGTTTCCATTTGCTTCGAGAGACTGATGTGTAGGTGGCCAAGGATTTTGGAGGTGAGACATCACCTTGAACAGCTGTGCATGGGAGAAGATCCTTCTTCAACCAAGAGATGTGGACAAGGGGGTACCTTCAGCCAAAACAAGCTACAACCTCTGAAGAAGGGATTTTTTTTAATAGAGAGGGAGGATAGTGGTTTGTTACCAATATCTGGCTTACTTGAACCCTCCTGTTAAGAATCTCTAGAAAACCCAACCAACTGTTGAAGGCCAATCACTGTGTTCTCTTGTGCCTCACCTGGATGGGGAGGCAGTTTAAACAGAGCAAGCAAGGAAGAATCACACGACAGAGGAAAGAGAAAGTCAAGAAGTCACGAACCTTGGCTTGTGTACTCTTGGAGATGTACCAATGTAAGAACCTTCTCCTGCTTGCAAGCTCCAAGTATGTTTTCATTAGGAAAGCGAATGAAAATGACAGAGGTGATTCCTGATGAGATGGACCCAGAATAGGGTTGACAGCCCTGCCCCTCTTGCTGGAGGTGGGGGATCCCCTGCCTCCGGGGCCCTGCCCCCCTCTGTTGATCAGTTGGCCACTGGGGGCGGTTACCAGGAGCAGGAAGGAGGCCCAAGCTCCATCACTGTTATCGTGGTGACATCACTTCAGTCATGTACCAGAAGTGATGTCATTGTGTCAATGGCATCTGGGTGATGCTCTGGTATTTGGGCAAAAACTCTATGCCATTTTTACCATAGAGTTTTTGCCCAAATGCCAACATGTCACCAGGACATCCCAGCATAATGATGTCACTTCCAGTACATGCTGGAAGTGACATGGCCACATTGCTGGCAATGTAGCTTGAGCCTCCCCCCCACTCCCAGTAAGTCCCCCATTGATCGCCAGTTGCCGGGGGGACCTAGCAACCCTAATCCAGAATCACTTCCTTTCCCTCCTCCTAAACTTCCCCTCAGTTTCATCCAAGTGTTTCTTGGACTCACAGAAGTACCACAAAACATGTGCCAGCTCTTCTTGGATGCCGTAGGACTGCCAAGATTTAAGTCAGAAAGACACAGAAATCTCTCTCTTCTGCTGCCTTGATGCTGTGTCTACTGCTGAATTGAGGTTCATTGTCTGTGCCAACAGCACTGTGTGATGCTTTCTCACTTTTCAGTCTTTCCCACCAATGTAATTACATCATGTTAACAACCCTGCAAGAATAACATGGTCGTTGTCACTCTTCATTGTTCCTGTGTTCAGCCTCTCCTGTCCTTCTCATTTGGAATAGCTGTCCCATAATTCCTTGCAGAGCATGAGGGAATTCACAGGACAGTGCATTCAATAAGGTCACTCTAGTGAATTTTTTTTCTGTCCTGGAGGACCATAGTTGCAAGCAACCCTGAAGTCATCAGCTATCCAAGTTCTTGTTAAATCTCCTTTAGAATGTTGGGAGCTAGTTGCTGGTCTTTTTGAGGAGCCACTGGGATGGCCAGGAAAAAGGGAAACCTGATTTCAGACCCCACAGCCATTATTTTAATGGCCTCTTCCTTAGCCTAATCTTTCTCCAAACGCGGTCAAAAACATTCATAAAATAACTATTGCAAGCCACCTTTTATGCTAATGAGTTACAATGAAATAATTAATACCCTCAGCCTTTTCCAAATAATAAGAACATTGGGTTTAGATGTGAGGTATTGCTTGGGAAAGCAGATTGGGTTGTGGAGACATTGTTAGCAGATGAGTTTTGTTTGCAAGAAGCCACCCAGAAGGAGTTAACACAAACCCTGGTGCTTGTGCCTCAGTCATGTACCTAGTTATATCAACCAGCAACTGGATTGTACCACTTCACACTGCAGGTTGGAGCTCATGTGACTGAACACTTTAAAGAATTCCCCTCTACACAGAAAACTAACATGTCAGGGAAAGTGATCTAGTAGTCTAACTTTCTCCTTGATATCCTTCCTTTTTATGAACACAGTTGAAGTGACCTTGTTGGTAACTGGTTGGCCATTGTGTGAAACAGGATTCTGGACTAGATGGACCACCGGTCCGATGCAGCAGGGCTGTTCTTAGTTTCCAAGCTCTGCAGGGGAACATAAGTGCTTACTCAGTCTTCTCAGCATTTTTGCATGCTTCCAGTTTCTGCCATAATGGGCCACCAGGTTTACACAAAAGGCATGCAATTTGTATCCGCAGCTATAACAATTTTGAATCGCAAACGTGGGTCACAGTTTCTTTATGGAGCCCCTATTTGGGTGGAGGTTGCTGGGGAACAAACAGATAAACTTGTATTGCAGTTTTTGCATAGGACAACAGGCGCACCAAAGGTGGTTGCAGGCGTTACTCTGAGAGCAGAATTGGCACAACGGTCCTTGGAGGACAGAGTGTGGGCTGTAACATTTAGGTTTTGCCTAAAAATACTCTTTGCAGCGACAGGCAGTGGTTATCGGCATCGTTTAAAAAAGGATAGATGTAAAAGCCCTTGGCTAAGGCTGATCAAGGCATGACTGCAACTATTGGGGATATCCATAGCTGATGTTGATTGCTTGGGAATGACAGCGTCACAGGCTCTTGTAACAAAGATGGCTTTCCATGTTAGTCTGTATCTGAAGAAGTGAGCAGTGACTCACAAAAGCTTATCCCCTGCCACATGTTTTTTGTTCATCTTTAAGATGCTACTGTACTCTTGCTCTTTTCTACTCTTATAATAAAAAGCCTGTATGAATTGGATTTCCTAAGTTCTAGTGGGAGAACCTGTTCTCCATTATGCTTGGGTCTTTCCCTGTCAAATGCCTTGCCATTGCATTTTGAGTTTTTGACAGTACCCAAATATAGGAGATTATTTATGTTGGCTCGACTGAATGCTGTCCCTTTGGAAGGAATGATCGGCCATCAGGGGAGGGTTTGTAACTGCGCAGCAGGGAAGATTGGCATTCTAGAACATTGCTCATTTGAATTTGCCCTGTTTATTTCCACTAGACAGTGCTGGATCTCCCCTTTTATAGACGATATGGCAATGTTACTTTCGTCACAAAGGGCTGCTAAATGACTGGCCGAACAAAAGTTGAAAGTACCCTGCCAGGAGTAACATTTTTGTCACTTGTTATTAAACATAAATTAAAATCAACCAAATATTGACGCTCCTATTTTTATCTGGCCTATCAGCGTGAGCCGTTCAAAGCCACTGGGCTATAAGAACAGATTCTTAAAGAAAGGGGGGGAAAACGGGCCACCAGGAGGAGACCTCCTGCTTCAGCCAACAGATGCATGTTTGATTTGAAACAGAGTCAACATTGATTTCATGCACTATTCTGTTTGCACCTCACCAACTTCCCTGGTGCCCCACCTCCCTTGGCAGAGGCAATGGAATAAAGCAAACCCACACGACTTATCTGTATACTACATGCCTTATCCAGCTTCCATGTACTGTATCTAGATGTTACCAATTGGATATCCACAGCAAACATTAGGTGGACAAACAAGGCAAATACGCGTGGCTTGCTGACATTTTGTTCTGACATGGGGCCAATGCGGGAAGACCAACACTCAGAATGGAAAAAAACAGAGGCGTGCAAAAAATTTGAAAGGAAGGAACATGTGCAGCAAAAAGCGCACCCATGCGAACATCCATAAGCAATTGTTCTCAGTTTAAGGTTACTTAGAGGTGTAGAACTTGGCCAGGAAGAAAGAATGTGTCCAACTCACTATGTATTATACCTGGAAGAGATTTTCCATTGTCCCAGGCAGTGAGAGGCCCATTCTAAATTTTTTGGAGTTGCAGATGGGGGACTGAACCATGGCCTTTTGCAGGACCCTTGAATAATAGGGCTTAGTGTGAACTGTTCATCTTTCTGCAACTACACCGCATCAGAGACTGGGACGGATGACCTCTCTCAGTATTCATTAAGGCTGTTAGCCATATTGGTTCCAGTCCCTTACACTGGGTCTCACACCTGGAATGATTTACAAGAGGTCTTTCTCTGCTATAATGAACCTGCCGCTTTTTTTGTGATTCTGGTCATTAAAAAAAATCTGTAAAATAATGATCCACTTCATATGCATCTGAAGACATGTGATCTGACTGACAAAATCTTATGTTGGAATAAATTTCATTCATCTTAAAGGTGCCTCTTGATTTCTGTGTTACTTTGCCTTCTTTGGAGTTAGGCCTTTAGCCCATTTTCGTCAGGACTGTCTCCTTTAACTGGCAGAAACTGTCCAAAAGTCTCAGAGCAGAGAAATGCATTTCCCGATGACTTTTAATCTAGAGATTTTTACCTGGGCATTGAACCTGGTGCCTTGAGTTTGCAAAGCTAGGACTCTCTATTACTGAACTGGGACAGCCCCCAACTCAAATACATGCAAATATATTCTTTGTGCACGTCTACAAAAATAGGTGTAAAATTATCTCCTCCTTTCAGGAAACCCTGGAAATTTTAGGTAATGAGGCAGAGGTAAGCCAGCCACATGACCACAGAAATGTCTTTGGGCAGCACTGGCTCTTCGGCTTAGAAACAGAGATGAGCACCCTGGAGTTGGATTCGACTGGCTTTCGAGCAAGGGAACCTTTACCTTTACCTAAAGGTTTTGAATAAAATCTTAAGTACCTCACTAAATTACAATTCCCAACAATCTTTGGCAGACACCACAGGAGTCCAAACAATATAAATCTATAGGCTGCCTGTAGGTTTCCTTTGAGTTTCCAAATGATACAGCTGTGTCTCTGCAGCCCTAGGAATCCCGGACCTTTCTTGTCATAAAAAGGCAATTTCAGGTTTTCTTTGTTGGCTTGAGCATATCCTGTCTCCACTAACGTGGGAACCATGAACCAGGCAAGGAGAGCTGGGTACTAAAATCACCTCTAGTCACTCCCCGAGAATGGAACAAGTCCCCCAAGGCAGGCTGGGTAAAGAGAGGCAGGCTGATGCACACAGATCACACCCCCAAGGAGCAGCAGGTGGGGGTGTTGTTGGAAATTGAGAGCTGGCAGTAAAGGGAAGTCTCCCCAAGAACTCTGGATTCCTTAGGCAGGCTGAGTGCAGGGAAACACAGGCTGACAAACACATATCAGCCACCCCAAAGAAGCAGGTTAGTGTGTGGGGGGGATTCAAATGGAGAGCAGTAAAGTTAGTGGGCTGGGCAGTAAAGACAACTCACTCTGAAACAAAAAGCAACTTAGTGTTTATGTGGGGGATAAAATAGCAGAGAACTAAAAGTGCCTCCCAAAAAAGCATGCCAAAAACAAAACTCCCCAAAGAGCAATCCCTCCATTGTAACCCAAAGTGTGTGTGTGTAGGAATAAAATCAAAAGGGAAGGGAAACCACCAAGGAAGCAGACAACACGCAGGAAAAGCCTTCATTGTTTTAATGAAAAAGAGGAATTCAATCCCAATTTTTCTACCCTTTGCAGCAAACGAACAAACCTACAAAAACAGAATTACAACATAGAGGAACCCACTGCCACAGGAGGTGGCGGCGGCTACAAGCATGGATGGCTCCAAGAGGGAATTGGATAAACATAAGGAGCAGAAGTCCATCAGTGGCTATTAGCCACAAGGTAGAGATAGGAATTCTGGGTCTGGGGCAAGTGATGCTCTGTATTCTTGGTGCCTGCGGTGGAGGCAAGAGTGGGAGGGCTTCTAGTGTCCTGGCCCACTGCTGGACCTCCTGATGGTACCTGATATTTTTGGCCACTGTGTGACAGCGTGTTGTACTGGATGGGCCATTGTCCTGATCCAACACTGGCTTCTCTTGTGTTCTTAAAGCCCCCTGGCTTCTGAGCTAGCTAAGCTATCCCCCCACCACGCCCAACAGCAAAGCTCTTTTGTGTGAG
This sequence comes from Gekko gecko, assembly GCA_029375565.1. Classification (NCBI taxonomy): domain Eukaryota; kingdom Metazoa; phylum Chordata; class Lepidosauria; order Squamata; family Gekkonidae; genus Gekko; species Gekko gecko. The sequence continues at coordinate 312,215,584 of JAPDNY010000001.1, read as the reverse complement.
TTCACCATCTTCATCCAAAACCACACCACAAAGGGAATGTGTGCTCATCCTACACTTACATAGATTGGCCTCAAATGGAAAGGGAACACTGGTTCTGGCACGCAGCAGTGCCTGCCAAACTTTGGAGGGTCCCTGTTTGTGTTCTGTAGGCTGGAAAACACCACCCCCACTGTTGTCTTGCCTTTTTGCACCAGCCTTTCTCTGGGTGGGTTTCATTTTCCGAGCTGCTCTGAGCTGTACCCAAACACCCGAAGATTTCTTCAGGGACCACATGCCTGCCAAACATCGCCTCCCAAGCCCCTATCCGGCCAGAATTCAGCCAGAGCTTTGGCTTGTCAAGTAGTCCAAGCCCATCCCTAGTCGTTTTAACAAAAGGCAGAGAATAAACAAAGAGCAAAAGGTCAGACTTTTGGTTGATTAATGGGGATCTGGGATCACAGCATTCAAAAGGGTCTGTGGTCTAATGTCAGCCAGTGAGCTCCCTGGTAGTTTATCATCGTATCTAGTGAGTCTCCTAAATGGCACCTGGCTTCAAGTAGCTCATTTAGAGTGCTGCCCAGTTCCTGTTGGATAGAGGTATAGTCCATTAATGCAACCGAGTGGTCAGCTCAATCACTCACCTGGCTGCATCATAACTTCCGGGGGGGGGGAAGAGTATGTTATTCCTCCAGCCGATTATATGCAATTAGCCTATTGGTAACAAGAAATAGTATAGTTTTTAAATGAAACTATATTGCAAGTAACATGTATGGGGACCAGTTGTGCAGAATCTGGAGAACCTTGGAAGCCGTTACATGCCAATCCCACAGGGGTAAACGAAACCTTGAAAAAAACCCTCTTGGCAAACGGCACCTCGAAATCAGGTTTTAAAACCAGTTAGAGTGTTAAACGGGATGCTCAGATAAATATATGTAACAAGTGTTTTCTTGGAACACAGAGGCCCACTGAAGCCTTTTCCAACTTTTGTCAGGGGAAAAAGTCACTGTTTATTCCATAGGAAATATTGCGTCCAGTGGCTAAAACGAGGTTATTCCTTTACACATGTTAAGAAACACTCAGCTAAATGGATGCCTACACAACAGTGGTCTCCTGATGCTCCCATTAAAGATCTTTTAAAATCTTCCACCTGTCAGAAATACAAGACAGAAGCTCTGGATGGAGGGAGGTCCGAAACTCTTGACCTATCCAGGCATCCCCCAGTCCAGCTTCTCTTGCAAATAAAGCCAAGATCCCCAAAGGAGGAAGTTGGAGGACTTCAATATCTCTCACCTCCTTTTTGTATCCTCTCTAGGATTTGCATCGCTGCCTGCTTGTTAACCCTTTACTAGCACAGAAGGAAGTAGAACTATTTTAATGACTTTTTTCCAAATTAAGGAAGCTATTAAAGGTGCCTTTTGAGTGCCAACCTTACCAAGAAAATCTGGTTCCGGAACATAGGAGCAACATACTTTCCAGAATAGTTGGTGCACCTTTGGTACAGCATTTTATGGAAACAGAACATGAACCCACTGATTTCATTTTGCAGGGTTTATATAAATCTTACTGTCATAATGAAAAAGTCCTGTTAAAAAAAAAGGGCAGATTTTGAGGTTGCAGAATTTGGCCCCTCATGGTTTAAACTCTGATCTGGGACTTCCGACCTTGCTCAGCTAATATGTATAAAAAATGCTTGTAAATTTCACACCATGTGCTGCATGGTTGTATTTTGCCCCACAGCTTCACCCGATTTCCCCCGCATCTACTCAATCCTCAAAAAACAGGATTGAGTAGACGCGGGGGAAATCAGACAAAGCTGTCGGGCAAAATGCAGCCGCGCAGCACATGGTGTGGAATTGACACGTATGATCAGGACAAAAGGAAGAGCGAGCGCGGAGCAGCAGCCTGTGGGAAATCAGCCGCTGTGTCATTCTCCACTGTAAAAGAAATTATTTGCTGTAGACAGTTTTGGAGCTAGGTGAATGTTCTGGTCAGTATTTATATCATATATTATATCATTTGATTATCTTGCATCATGTCCGATGTAGTTTTATTTACCTTCTATTGAATATTGTCTTTTTAATACTATTTTTAATAACTTTGGAATCATTTTTATTAAGGGGTCTTTCTATTATCTGTATTAAACTTATTTTTTTACAGATTCCCCCTGACAAAGCCAGCACAGCAAAACATGTATCTATCATCTATCACCTGGCATTTTTTCCTTTTTGTTCTGTTGGCACATTGTTGGGTGCAGCCCAGTTTTTCTTTATCCTTGTCCCAATGTGCATCCATCTTATACTTACCAACACTGAACTATATTTGCCACATTGTCATCCACCTACCGAATGTGTAGAGGTTCCCTTGGAGCTCTTCAGTCAGCCTTGGTTTTCACCATCCAAAATACTTTGGCGTCATCTGCAAACTTGGCCACTACCCTACTCATCCATCCTCCAAAGCAGCCATTTTCTCAAGGGGAACTGATCTCTGCCGTCTAGAGTTCAGGTGTAATTCTGGGAGATCTTCAAGTCCCACCTGGAAGTTTGCAACCCTAGGCCTGGCAGCAACCACTGGGTGACTTTTACCACCTGACCTACATGACTCCCCTAGGACTGGCTGCTGGATCCTGTTCAAGGGCAGCAGCCCTATGAAAGCCGGTACGGTATACTGGTTAGAGATTCAGAGCATGGTCTCAGAGACTCAGGTTTGAATCCCCATCTCACTGTGGAAGCTCACTGGGTGATTCTGGGCCAGTCACATACTTTCAGCATAACCTACTTCACAGGGTTGTTGTGAGGATAAAAAAAGCAGAGGAGAATGATGCAAGTAAAGAAAGCCAGGGTATAGATAAAGTAAATAAATAATAAATATCAGGGCTATTTTTGTAGAAAAAGCCCAGCAGGAACTCATTAGCATAACAGGCCATACCCAACAGCAGGAACTTATAAGCATATTAGGCCACACCGCCGACAACATAGCTCATTAGCATATCAGGCCACACCCCCATGTTACCAGAAATGTGGTCATCCAGCCACACCCACCTTTTGCTTCTTATTCTGTTTACCTTGTTGGTTGTCAAAACCCAGGGGTTTTTTTGGAGCAGGAACTCCTTTGCATGTTAGGCCGCACCCTCCTAGTGTAGCCAATCCTAATGAGTTTCTGCTGTTGGGTATTATGCTAATGAGTTCCTGCTGGGCGTGGCCAACTTGGGAGCCAGTTGGAACTCCATTCCTGTGCATTCCTGCCCAAAAATAGCCCTGATAAATATGGTTGAAGATGAGAACAGATAAAAGGTAGGTTGGTGGATGGATGAGAAGGAAAGGGGAAGGGAAAGGGGAGAGGATATGGGGGTTGCCAACAGTAAGAGGAAATACTGGGGAGGGGGCAGAGGGAACACTGAGGTGCTCTTGCCAAGTCCTTGAAGGCTCCCCACAGTGATTTGACCCCAGATCCACCAAGTCATAATCCAATACTCTGGCTCTTTGAATTTAATTAACCCATATCATGAATGGGGCAAACTGGGTTGGGTTCATTCATGGGGATCATTCATGGTCCCAGGTGTGAGTCTCTAAGCATCTGCAAAAGGATTTTTTTTAGAACTCTATACACAATTGAAAAAAGAATGTGCCACACTAACCTTTGACACATTTAATTAAGCCCAACACATTACAAAACCTCACAAAGCACAGAAAACACAAAGTCTGATTTACCTGATATAAATAATAATCTCTTTAATGAGCTATGATCCTTCCTTAGCTGAGTTTCATTTTCTCTGATTCATAAAGAAATATTTGATCTAGGATTGCCAACGACCTGGAGGAAAAAAGTGTCCTCTCCCTTTAACAGAGGCATTATGAGATGTTATTTATTCCTTCAGATGCCCATTTCTCCACACTAAGCCTCTGGGAAAGAGGCACGGGCTCGCCCCCCCTGCCCCATTCAGGCCTGTTAGCCACCCTAATGCAGATACCTTTCCAAACTGGTGAGATGAAATTTCTCAGGCTGCTGCATAAAGACACCATCTCCCAGGAGGAATTCAAGGGGAGCTCTGAGGAGTCAGAGGTGGGGAGGGAGTCAGCCTTGGCCCAGGGCTTACTCCAGGGCACTTCTGGCTCATGGAGTTGGGGGGGGAGGGTTAGAACAGGAGGAGGGAATGTTACCTCTTTCCCGATTCTCTCTGGGACAATCTGGGGGTGGGTGGGGATCACGATTGGGATTGGGAAGTTTGTGTCCCACAAGGTTAACCTTCCAACTCCAGAGATACCTGTCCATATTCCCGATACTGGATGATTTGGGTGGGTGGGTCGTCCTGACCCCTTAGAACTTACTGAGTTGTTGGGTTGGGGGCACAAGTTCTTTCTCTCAACCCAAATAAATCCTATTGCCAGAACTTTTTGGGCTTCAAGGTGGCAACACCAAAAAAGCTCACAGAAGGCTAGACTGAGGAGAGACTAGGGTTGTGTACTGACTCTCTAGAACTGCTCGTGAGGTAAAATTGTTTGTGAATTAAGGATGGGGCTGGTCACACTGTGTGTATGCCAGTAGCAGAGAGGCTGTAGATGTCTGTTTCCCTCAACTTGTCTATTTCCTCACAGGATTTGGGAAAGGAAATGTTTTTGCAAATTTTGGTTTTGCCAATGAGAAAGAGTTAGATTGGCAGATAACCTGAAGAAATGATTTTCACAGAAGAGGGCAAGCACTAAAAAAGCCCTCCTTTGTGTAACTACTTTCTGAGCCTTTCTGAATCTCCAACATCTGGGCATCTGAAAAAGACCCTCATCAGAACCAGCTATAGGAACGTTTCACCCTTGTATGGATTCTCTGAAGAACATGAAAATCAAATCTGTGCCTCAAGCTCTTGCCACACACTGAGCATTTATGAGGTTCCTCCCTTGTGTGGACTCCTCCAGGTTAAAGGAGACATGAGCTGATCTTGAATCTCCATCAACCGGCAGAGCCTATCCTTAACTTTCTTCACTGTGAGATCTATTTGAGGGCTTCAAACATGGCTAAAGCTCCTTCCACACTCCAAGCATTTTTAACATTTCTTTCTGGTTAAGGTAAGATTTCTGTGTAGATTCATGCTTTCTACAAGAGTTTATATAATGTCAGTGCTTTATATGGTCTGTTGTTGTCTTTTGGGTGTGACATAAGAGAAAAGCTCTTTTCATGGGCTCAGCAGTTACATGGTTTCTCCTTATGTGGATTCTTAGATGCTGTATTTCCACGCTGAGTGAAAATTCAGAGTGTGAACATTCAATAGGTTTTTCCTCTGTGTGGGTTCTCATTGAAGACTGCTACAGCATTCCGTGCACCTTGGTGTTTAATCATGCCGGCCACATGACCATGGAAACATCTTCGGACAGCGCTGGCTCTTCAGCTTGGAAATGAAGATGAGCACCGCATCCCTAGAGTCAGATTCGACTGGCTTTCGAGCAAGGGAAGAGACTGTTACTCAACCTCTTTTCACACTGTGAGCACTCAAAATGTTTCTTCCATGTGGGTTCTTAGGTCCTGTTGAAGATGGCAACTCAAACTGAATCTCTTTCCACACTCTGAGCACTCAAAAGATTTTTCCCTGTGTGGGTTCTTTGATGCAGTTGAAGAGTGCCACTCCGACTGAATCTCTTTCCACACTCCGAGCATTCAAAAGGTTTCTCCCCTGTGTGAGTTATTTGATGCTGTTGAAGATGGCCACTCAACCTGAATCTCTTTCCACACACTGAGCACTCAAAGGGTTTCTCAGCTGTGTGGGTGCTCTGGTGCTGTTGAAGATTGCCACTCCTACTGAATTTCTTTCCACACTCTGAGCATTCAAAAGGTTTCTCCCCTGTGTGGGTTCTTTGGTGCATTTGAAGAGTCCCACTCTGACTGAATCTCTTTCCACACTCTGAGCATTCAAAAGGTTTCTCCCCTGTGTGGATGCTTTGGTGCTGCTGAAGAGCACCTCTCCAACTGAATTTCTTTCCACAGTCTGAGCATTCAAAAGGTTTCTCCGTTGTGTGGGTTCTCTGATGTTGTTGGAGATTCCGCCTCTCACGGAATCTCTTTCCACACACTGAACATTCAAAAGGTTTCTCCCCTGTGTGGGTTCTCTGATGCTGTTGAAAACTGCTACTCCTGCTGAATTTCTTTCCACACTCTGAGCATTCAAAAGGTTTCTCCCCTGTGTGCGTTCTTTGGTGCAGTTGAAGAGTGACACTCTGATTGAATTTTTTTCCACACTCTGAGCATTCAAAAGGTTTCTCCCCTGTGTGGGTTCTTTGGTGCTGCTGGAGATTGCAACTCTGACTGAATTTTTTTCCACACTCTGAGCATTCAAAAGGTTTCTCCCCTGTGTGGATTCTCTGGTGCTGTTGAAGTTTGCTACTCAACCTGAATCTCTTTCCACACTCTGAGCATTCAAAAGGTTTCTCCTCTGTGTGGGTTGTCAGATGCTGCTGAAGACTGCCACTCAACCTGAATCTCTTTCCACACTCCGAGCATTCAAAAGGTTTCTCCCCTGTGTGAGTTCTCTGATGCCCTTGAAGATGGCCACTTAACCTGAATCTCTTTCCACACTCTGAGCATTCAAAAGGCTTCTCCCCTGTGTGAGTTCTTTGATGCTCTTGAAGATGGCCACTCCTACTGAATTTCTTTCCACATTCTGTGCATTCAAAAGGTTTCTCCCCTGTGTGTGTTCTTTGGTGCAGCTGAAGAGTGCCACTCTGACTGAATCTCTTTCCACACACTGAGCATTCAAAGGGTTTTACTGCTGCATGGATCCTCTGATGCTGTTGAACATTGCACCTCCGACGGAATTTCTTTCCGCACTCTGAGCATTCAAAAGGTTTTTCCCCTGTGTGGGTTCTTAGATGCTCCCGAAGACTGCAGCTCAGACTGAATTTCTTTCCACATTCTGAGCATTCAAAAGGTTTTTCTCCTCTGTGTAATCTTTGGAGCACAAGAAGCTGTGATCTATTTCTGAAGTACTTTCCACAGTGAATAGATTTACTTGCCTTCATTATCTTGTGCTTTGGAAAATGTACGTCACGCTTTCTTCCGTCTTGCTTCTCAACCATATGGCTGCCTTTCTTTCTCTTAGGTCCTCCTTGATTCCTGATGTTTTCTTTCAAGTCTTCATTTTTAACTCTATCTGGCATTTGCTGCTGATGTTCCTCATCCTCCTCATTCCTCTGATCATCCTCTGCTGGAATAAATAGAGAGATCCTGTTAGCACCTTGGAGGGATGGTAAGGTCCAAAGGCATCTATGAGACTGCAGTAGGAAAAGACTGACTGCCCTTTGGACTCATCCAGGTTGGCTGATCTTAACCACCCCTGCAGCCTTCCCCAGAGTATCTACTATTTAAGGATACCTCACCCCCTCAAGAGCCACAGCTGAGCTCTTCCCCAGAAGGAGTTTCTGAGCCTCTGGATTTCAGGCCCCCGGAAGGCCTCTCTCCCTTCTTACCTAGCGGGCTGTATAATTGTACTAAACCAAGTGTTGCTCAGAAGGTAAAGGTAAAAGGTAAAGGTTCTCTTGCTCGAAAGCCAGTTGAATCTGACTCTAGGATTGCGGTGCTCATCTCTGTTTCAAAGCTGAAGAGCCAGCGCTGTCCGAAGACGTTTCCGTGGTCATGTGGCCAGCATGACTAAACACCAAGGTGCACAGAACACTGTTACCTTCCCACCAAAGTGGTACCTATTTATCTACTTGCAATTTCTTGCTTTTGAACTGCTAGGTTGGCAGGAGCTGGAACTAGAGACGGGAGCTCACTCTGTCATGCGGCACTCTCGGGTCTTGAACTGCTGAACTACTGACCTTCCACAGCCTGCAGTTCAGCGTCTTAACCACTTGAGCCACTGCTCAGAAGTGAATCAGAAATCTCCCATGACTATTCCATCCCTGTTCCCTTGACATAACCATGAAGGATACTCACTCTCAGACAGCTCATTTGGGAAGGAAAGAACTTCAAGAATAAAAATTCTTCTGGGAGGATGGAGCCATGGTCAAGATCAAAACCCACAATCCCAACCAATTTAAGATGAATGGATCTGTGAGGCAAAGGACCCTAGTTCCCCCAATAATGTGATTATTAAGTGGCCTGGTCTGACTTGCAGGTGTTCATGATCTGAATCTCCCTGCAGCTAACATTCTTATCTTTTTCAAGCCCAGACTCCAGAATATGGTAATTGGTTAATCGTGAGATCCTGTTTCCAGTTGCATAACCAGGAGGGAGGGGGGATTTGGAGGGTCCTGACAGCCTCTGGAAAATTCCGTCAAGGAGGACCCTCAATTGGATCATTAGAACCACTTGACCCTAGAGAGGTAGAAAGCATAATATGGGTATAGACCAGAGATAAGCCATGCTAACTTCATGCTCATGCCAAGTACGCCTTGATATTTTCTTGCTTCATCACAATGAATAGTTTTATGTAGAGTAACTTCAGCTACAGCTGGAATACTTATGCTGCAACAATACCAAGCATTTCATCTATTAGAACAGTTAGATTTTCTTGTTTTCCTGTTACTGAGCTGCAGAAACTGTGCTGTTTAGTGATGTCTTATTTTTAGATCCTTTAGATCCTTAATATATATATTAAAGGGGTCTGCTTTACTTGTATGCACTCTCCTCATGAACCCACTGAACTGGGTGCTGCTCAGGTACAAAGAGTAGTGACCCAGGGGGACCCAGGCTTCAGTTCTTGACAGGATCATTTCCAGATCACAGGCAGAGCGGAAATTTGTAATCCCATCCAGAGGGAAAGGTATGCTGTAAAGGTTGGCAACAGACAAATGAGAATCTGGCCCCTTCCAGATTCTTTCTGAGGGCCTCTCATCCTCTTTGCCTCAGGCCAGGACACCTTCTCTGGCTTGGATGATGGCCACAACCCTGGCCTCAATTGCCCCTGGGCAAGGACACACACATGAACAGATGAAGCTGCCTTATACTGAATCAGACCCTTCGTCCACTGAAGTCAGTCTTGTCTACTCAGTCTGGCAGTGGCTTTCCAGGGTCTCAGGTAGAGGTCTTTCCCATCACCTCCTACCCGATCCTTTTCGACTGCAGATGCTGGGGATCGAACCTGGGGCCTTCTGCATGCCAAGCAGATACTCTGCCAGTGAGTCACAGCCCCTCCCCAAGTAGCAGGACAGGCCTGAAAATGCTGTACTGCTATTCGATATTTTGATTCACGCCTCATCACAACGGCAGCAATTCTCACCGTTGGCACCTATGAAAGATCCTTACCCAGAAAGGCCACATTCCAGTAGTTCTCCAGCATGACTTCCCCGTACAGAGCTCTTTGTCCCGGATCCAGCAGGGCCCATTCTGCCCCAGTGAAATGGACACACACCTCCTCAAAGGAAAAGGGACACTGAAAGAAAAAGCAGATTTCCTCGTCAGAGATCACGCCAGGCAGAGATTGCACACTGGAAGGGAGTAGTTTGGGAAGGTACAGGATGTAAGGCTTGGTATGGGTAAAGGGAACCGGTTTTCAGAGGATCTCTCACCCGGACACCTTGTAGAAACTGCAGGAGCAAAAGCCCCCCTGAGAAAGGAGGAGGGACTCGGGCTGTCCCCTGCTCATCTCCCCTACCTGGACTGGAGGTGCAGCAGCCGTCTCCACACCTCTGAAAAGGTGACAGGTCAACAGCATCTCTTCACTGCCTGTTACTGAGACAAAGGAGGAAGGAAGGGTGTTTGCCTGTTTGTTCCTTGCTTCACACACACCCTTCCCAGGAGTTTGAAACTCTGCCTTCTGTACGCTCAAAAATTCTTTAACACTTTTTACTAAACTCTGGGAGAGGCAGAAGAGAAGCACCAGGTACCTGTCAGCCTCAGGGATTATAAATGTGGCCAACATAGTCCAGACTTCTGCGAGACCTGTGTCTGGCCTGGGGGGAGGGAAAGGCTGGTGGTGGAGATGACGTCGCATGACACGTCACTGTCACATTCAGCCCAGATGTGACTTGAGTGTGCCTGGAGACTCAAGGGTAATATGAATGAGATTTCAGAGTGTCCCTTGGCATGCTAACTTCACAACCAGGTCTTCCGCCAGATGCAACATCAACATGACACCACGTCTGCCCTAAGCCCCTCCACGAAGCTTCTGGGGGTGCCAGGCCATCGACTGCCAACCCTATCCCAGCATCCTGTTTCCCACAGCAGCCCGCCAGATGCCCTTACAAGTACGGGCACAGAAGCCAATTTTTCCCATTATTATTGGGCCCTAGAAACTGGTTTTCAGAGTTCTGCTGCCCCAGAAGGTGGGGGCTCCCTTTATTCACCAGGCTGAATAGCTCTGCCAAGGTTTTTCTACCTTTTCTCTTCTGAGCCACCTTGAGTTCCTCTTACGGAAGGAAGCTGAGAGATGAATATTTAAATTAAATCGGTCTAATCTCCTTTTAGAGGCATCACAGTTAGTGGACACTGAGTGCCGCAAATTAATTCTTGTGTTGTGTGAAGAAGTATTTTATTCTTTTCCTGACTTGAACTCTCTACCCATCAAATGCACAGTGTGCCCCAATCACACCTAGGCAGGATGAGTCCTTACCACAGGAGAGGGCATCTTGCACCCTCTGCCCTTGCTCCAATGAAGCTCCTTCCACCTCAGAGAATGTAGCTTCTGTCTTCACGGATGGTTCCTGCATCTGAAACAGCAGCGAGGGAGAGGGGTGAGAGAGGGAATGGAAAAGAGACCAAGGAATGGATCCTGCCCCACTCCCAGACTCTGCACTCTTCCATCAGCAGACCTGGTGAGTTATCTGGAGGGATAATAAATTTTCTTGTAGAAGAGGCTGCTTAACGAGGTAGTTAAATCTCCCATTTGGATGATAAACACTTGGATGGATGTCTGGCAGGGAACCTTTAGGATAGGACCAGGTATCATTGCTTGAATTGGACATATCTGGAGGGAATCCCCTCACCTGTTCTGCCTGCCTCTTCTCCTCTGCCTGACTCAGGAGGAAACCTTCAGCCAGGGCCACAGCCTGGGAACTGGTCTCCGGCCCACAGCCTCTGACCCAGCACTGCATTTCCTGGGGCAGGATGGTCAGGAACTGCTCCAGGATCACCAGGTCCAGAATCTGCTTCTTGGTGCACCTCTCCGGCTTCAGCCAGTGGCTACAAAGTCCATGGAGCTGGCTGCAAACCTCTCGGGGCCCATTGGCCTCATGGTAGCGGAACTGCCGGAAGTGTTGGCAATGTACATCTGAGACTGCAGTGAGCTGATAATGGATATCGGGCACTGGGCTTTCCCAGAATTCAACACCACTCCCAGCTTGGGTGGGATGGGGGCCTTTCCTTGCTGTCTTGCCAGCTCCAAGTCCATCTGGGTTCTGCTCTTCCATCTCTTTCCCCTTCTCTTGGGTCACCTCTGACTGTGTAGCCTTTAGTCACTTGGCTATGAAGAGAGGCTTCTCTCTGAGGGGAAAAAGAGACACAGACAGTAACATGGAGAATAAGAGAGAATAAAGATACACCACTGAACATCACAAACCTTCACGTGCTTAGGAGACACACGAAAATTGCACTGGTGGGTCAGAACAAAAGAGCTTCTTGTGGACTGTAGATCAGTTTTAACGCCATTTTTCTACATTACAAGCTATTTTAGATATGCCTGCATTGTTTTTTGGGAACGTTAAGAGTCTCTGGCTCTTTTAAGAACGTTAACAAGCTTAGCCTCTCATTACATTGGCTCAGTCTATCCTAAGGGGCTAATTCTTAAGGTAAACCCAAAAAGGACAAGAGGGACCGGTGACCCCTTTACCATTGTACACATCTCTTTGACAGGCTCCAGGTGTTAGGCAAGAGCTCTGTCCAAGCACCCGGCTGAGGAGGAGCAGCAGGAATGTGTCTGTGTGAAGGACGAGCAGCTGAGATCGGGTGAGAAAGGAAGACAGGCTGAGATTTGGCTCAAGAATGTCAAGGTGCAAAAAGGCTCCCTCTGGGTATCAGACGTGAGATAGTGGACCTGCTACTCTGTGGGGATTCCCCTGGCTTCCAGCCTTGCTCAGCTCTGCCAGTATATCTGTCATTAAAGCTAATAGTGCCAAGACACCAGAAGGCTCCAGGGCTTTCTTCTTCCAAGGGGAACCAACCCAAGTGAAAAACACCCCTTGGCACTTCTTTCCCCTTGAAGACGCAATGAAGAGAAGAATCACAGTTTTCTCCTGGCCCCATATTCGAACTCACCCTGAGAGGGGGACTGTTTTCCAGGGTCCAGCTTCTTCCGGGAACAAGCCTAAGCCCAGTCCTCCAACGACTCTGGATGGCTACCACGTGTGCCAGGAAATATGCCCACCCAAGTGCTACTAGGAGGAAAAGGAGCCGGAGGAGATAACAAACTCTGCCAAATGCACAAGGTTTCCAACCCTGGGTCGGGAAACTCCTGGAAATTTGAGGCTGGAGCCTGAGGAAGGCAGGGGATAATGACACAGAGTCCACCCTCCAAAGCAGCCATTTTCTGAACACAAACTGATCTCTGCAGTCTGGAGATCAGTTGCAATTTTTGGAGACGATCTCCAGGTTCTTCCTGGACACTGGCATCCCTACATCAGGGAGATGGTAGATGGGCGGGCAGCCAAAATGCTTGGCATTTGGGCCATCCAATCAGCATCACATCTGAGCCCATCTGAGAGTCCTTTCTGGGCCTCCTAACCACCCAAAGGGGAACTTTGTGTTCTTGCTGGCATCCCCCTTAGCAAGACCTGAACCTCTGCCTCCTGTGACTGTGCCCTTGTACCTCTCACCTGGCAAAAGGACGAACCCCAGTGCAGGAGGGAGAATCTGGCATTGTGTTACGGCTGCCTCTGCCAAGTGAGCTGTGGAGCGACAGGGCAGAGGAGGTGCAGTTGGAACAGCCGTGTTCCTTCCCTGGGCATCTAGTTTACAAAACACTACTGTGGGTAGGTCTTCAAACCCACATCTGTGGCACTCCCTGGTTTGTTTACTCCAGGGGTCTTGTCACTCATGCTACGATCTTCACAGTGATGCTTGCCCAATGCTCACTGTGAGGTATGCCCATGTGCAGAGGTCATTTTGTAGAAAAAGAGGTGCAGGAGCTTATTAGCATAACTCGTTAGCATATGCCACACCCTGATATCACTGGAAATATGCCAGAAGGCAACACCCACCACTCAGGCTCCACCCCTAGGGACTGTCTTTCCACTCTGGGTGCTGTCATTCCAGTCCCAGAGTAGCTTATCTGGGCCTAGGAGGAATGCTACAGGTGCTGCTTTGCGCTCCTGCTGAGACCTGGGGGTGGGGCTTGCTGCCACCTGTGCTTTTAACTGCCGGAGCTCTGCTCCTGTGCGCTCCTGCTTCAAATGACCCCTGCCCATGTGTCATTTGTTCCTCCTGGCCTTGTTTCTGTGGGAGGCTGATACCAGGAGGTGTGGCCACATTAGTATGATCCACCCCCTCTGTCTGTTAAAGGGGAGTCACCTATGCTGTGACTGGTGGGCACTGGTGGTGTTTTCCATGATCTTTGCTGGCATTGCTCTCTGCACTTTCACAATCCGTTTTTTAAAGACTCCCCTCCTCTCTGCTAAGTGGGCCTTGGACACCAGATGGCAGCCCCGGCCCCACGCTGCCAGCACACCTGAGTCTCAGGACATGGGGCTGCGGTTGATTCCAAGGCAGGCAGGAGTTCCTTCTCCCCCTCCCTTTTTTGCTTATCCAGCCGAAAAAAGGCCTGCTTTTATGTTTGTTGCAGATTAAAAGGATCAGCAACAGAATGTCAGATTCAAACACTAGAATTTTTTTCTACATTCTTTTCTGCTGCTACAAGCAGAATGACAGGGCTACCCATCTTGATCTAGATTGACACACTTAACCTTTCTTGTACTGACCTTATCCACCCCCCATTCCGCTTACATACTGGAGCAAAACCGGTGCTTAACAGGGTTGTCAACTTGGAGATGGGACTCAAGTTCCCCCAGGATTACAATCAACCTCCAGCTGACAAAGATTAGTTCCCGCGGAGAAAATCGTCGCATTGGAAGGAAGACTCTATGGCATTGTTCCCATCTCAGTTTCCCCTCCCCAAAATTGGCCTTTCTCAGAATGCACCCCCCCCAATGTCCAGGAATTTGCCATCCGGGAGTTGGCAACCCTGAAAACCGTGGCCGAGACTGATCCCAGCCTTAATCCCTTCCAGGATCTCAAGGCTTATTCCCCAACGACTCACTCCAAAAGGAAACCTTCCCGCTGCACGACTCTTCTCTGCCGTCGCTACTCCGAAGCCCTTCCTTGTTCTCGCTCACCTTTCAGAGCTAACCACCCCCCCGGTCCTTGCTCGGCCTCTCTAGCAAACAGCTCCGCGGATTTAACCCTCTCAGTGCTGGAGACAAATGAAAACTCTTTCCTGTCCTCTCCACGAAGAGCGTCAGCCAAGCTGCCGTCATTGACGCCCTATGCAGGTCAACGGGACTGCTCTGGAGTAACTCTGCATACAGGGGAGGGCTGGGTTCCCGGGGTATCCAGTGCTCTTCAGCCATCTCAGAAAAGGAGGCTGAAGCTGGATCCCAGTTCCTTATTCGCATCCCAGTTCCTTGTTCATCCACCTAGTGTAAGGACCCTAAAACTCAATTGGGGGGCGGTGGTTATACATTATGACATTATGCTATTTTTTAATACATACTACGATCTTCGTGCGTGTTGATAACGCCAGAAAGTGCCCGTCTGGGAGTTTTTAACAATGTTTCTTGGAGGGAAGGGACAGAGCCCGGCTGAATTTGGACCCCTCCTCCCCGTTCAAGGGCTTGCATTGCAATAAACCCCGGCAATAAACTCTCCTCTCGCAGCTCCGGAGACAGCAGGAGGAAGAGGGAAGGAGAAAAGCGGCTGGCAGAAAAAAAACGAGGAAGAGGAATGTGTAGGGTTGCCAACCTCCAGGTGGCATCTAAAGACCTCCTGCTATTACAGTGGAGCTCCAGACGACCAAGATCAGTTCACCTGGAGAAATGGCTGCTTTGGAGGGTGGACGCCGTGGGATTGTATCCTATTGAACTCCCTCCCCTCCGCAAACTCTGCACTCCTCATTCTCCACCCCGGAAATCTCCAAGGTATTTCCCAACCCAGAGCTGGCAACCGTAGGAGCGGGAGAGAGAGAGATATCTCCTGGCCACAGGCATCTACGAGTGTGTGGGGTGGGGGGCTGCAAACCTTTTCTTGTCCACAGACAGTCCCCCTCTTAAACAGCAACTCACCCATAATAGTACAACGTCTAATGTAAACACGGACCCAGGTAACCAGAACTTGAAATAAATCCAGAAGCCAATTTTGCTGCCACATACACCCAAAGAAAACAAGCACTGGACCTAACCTAACAACAACTACAGAATCTCAGGCTCATTCACTTGCTCATCTTCTAACATTGTATATGCCCTTAAATGCCAACCATGCCCCTCAGTTCTCTACATAGGGTAAACAGGTCAAACACCATGCCAAATCTAACATCAAGAATAACAGTACTGAGAAACCAGTAGCAGAACTCTTCAACCTTCCAGGGCATTCAATGGGAGACCTCAAAGTAGCTGTTTTATTGCAAAGGAATTTCAGAAACAGACTAGAACAGGAGACTGCTGGATTACAAGTTATTACAATACTTAAGTCAATGGAACCTCCAGGGCTTAACAGAGATATCAGGTTCTTATCTTACTACACATGCTAAAGTTGTTCAGTTCTCACTTCTGTTTTTTATTTTATTATGCAGTATGCTAATTTACTGCTATTCACAGGTCTTACCAATTGCCTTATCACACCAGAGAGTTCTTAAGGAACTCAGATGTGAGATTGTTGATCTACTCACCTGTATACGTAACCTATCACTAAATTCAGCCGCTCTACCAGAAGACTGGAAAGTAGCAAATGTGACACCAATTTTTAAAAAGGGATCCAAAGGGGAACCTGGAAATTACAGGCCGGTCAGTCTAACATCTATTGCAGGCAAATAATTAGTAAAAACTGTAATCAAAGATAGAATTGCTAGGCACATAGAGGGAGAGAGCTTGCTGAGGGAAAATCAGCATGGCTTCTGCAAAGGGAAGTCCTGCCTCACCAACCTTTTGGAGTTGTTTGAGAAAATGAACAAGCATGTAGACAACGGTGAGCCAGTAGATATTATATACCTGAACTTTCAACAGGCTTTTGACAAGGTACATCACCAAAAACTCCTGAATAAACTTAGCAGTTATGGGATAAGAGGATAGATTCTGTTATGCATTAAAAACTGGTTAAATGACAGGAAACAAAAAGTAGGAATCAATGTACAGTTCTCACAGTGAAGGGAAGTAAGCAGTGGGGTCCTACAAGGATTGGTATTGGAGCCAGTTCATCAGTGATCTGGAACTATAGGTGAGTAGTGTAATGGCCAAGTTTGCAGACGACACCAAATTATTCAGGATGGTGAAAACCCAGGCTGACTGTGAAGAGCTCCAAGAGGACCTCCACAAACTGGGTGAGTGGGCGACAGTGTGGCAAATGAATTTCAGTGTTCGTAAATATAAAGTCACACACATTGAGACAAAAATCCCAACTTCAAGTATAGGCTAATGGGAACTGTACTTGCTGAGACTGAGGGGGGAAAAGATCTTGGGGTCGTAGTGGGTAAATCAATGAAAGTGTCAGCCCAGTGTGCTGCAACAGCTAAAAGGCAAACTCTATGTTAGGGTTATTAGGAAAGGGACTGAAAATAGAACTGCTAATATTATAATGCCATAATTGAAGTTTATACAATTATGCATGGAGTGGAGAGAGTTGACAATGAGAACATTTTTTCCCTCTCCCAAAATGCTAGGACTGGAGGGCATCCAATGGAGCTGATGGGCAGTAGGATCAGGATGGACAAAAGGAAATACTATTTTACACACAGAGAGATTAAAATGTGGAATTCATTGCCAGAGGATGTAGTGATGGTCACAGGAATAAACAGCTTTAAAAGGGGATTAGACAGATTCATGGAGAATAAGTCTATCAATAGCTACTAGCCATGGTGACTGAGGGGAACTTCCACATTCAGAAGCACTAATTCTCTGAATCGTAGTGCCAGGAGGCAACATCAAGGGAAGACCTTGGCCTCTAAGCCCTGTTGTGGCCCTCCAGAGGAACTGGTTGGCCACTGTGTGAGACAGGACTGTTGGTCTGATCCAGTAGGGACCTTCTTATGTTCTTAGAATCATAGAATGTTAGAGTTGGGAGGGACCTTGCAGGTCATCTAGTCCAACCCCCTGCACTCTGCAGGAGCATAGCCGAAAGATAGCTCTCCATACCTACAACATACCTGAAAGATGGTTGTCCAGTCTCCGCTTGAAAACGTCTAGCGAAGGAGCTTCCACCACCTCCCGAGGCAGGCTGTTCCACTGCTCAACCACTCTTACAGTTAGGAAGTTTCTCCTGATATTTAGCCGGTATCGACTCCCTTGTAATTTCCACCCATTAGATCTAGTCTTGCAATCCAGAGCAAGAGAGAATAGATCTGCTCCATCTTCTACATGACAGCCCTTCAAATACTTGAAGACTGCAATCATGTCCCCTCTAAGTCTTCTCTTTCCCAGGCTAAACATACCCAACTCTTTCAGCCTTTCCTCATAAGACTTGGATTCAAACCCTCTCACCATCCTGGTTGCCCTCTTCTGGACACACTTGAGCTTGTCAACATCCTTCCTAAAGTGTGGTGCCCAAAACTGGACACAGTACTCCAGGTGAGGCCTGACCATAGCAGAATAGAGCAGAACTACCACCTCCCATGATCTGGACACAATGCTTCTGTTAATGCATCCTAAGATTACATTAGCTTTCTTCACAGCCACATCGCACTGCAGGCTCATGTTTAGCTTGTGATCCACCATAACACCTAGATTCCTTTCACATGTGTTGCTGTCAAGCCAAGTCCCTCCCATCCTATATCTGTGCCTTTGATTCTTTGTGCCTAGGTGTAGGACTTTGCACTTATCTCTATTGAATTTCATTTTATTTGCCTCAGCCCACTGTTCCAGCCTATCTAGATCATTTTGAATCCTGACTCTTCTTCAGAATTAGCAATCCCACCCAGCTTTGTGTCATCTGCAAATCTGATAAGCATAAATTCTTATGCCTTAATCCAGTCTTAGGTATATTTACTGCTCCGTTACTTATGCATCTTGACTCTAAGTAGCCTTTCCTGGCAGCACCTTCCCCCACCCTTTATCTATATGTAATGCTTGATGACTTTTGTTTCGGTGTATCTGAAGAAGTGTGCACGCACACAGAAGCTTATACCCAGAATAAAACTTTGTTGGCCTTAAAGGGGCCCCACTGGACTCATACTTTGTTCTGCTGCTTCAGACCAACATGGCTACCCACCTGGTTCTAAAAAGCCTTCATGGGGGGGCAGAATGACAGCTGTGGGGAGGCTGAGTTAAAGAATATGACCCCGATGTGGATGGGACCTGCAAAAATGTGCATTTTCTGGCCGACATTGGGAGGGCTGGGGTGGCGCAGAGGGTACATAATTTAGGGATGAGGCCATGTGGATGCTCCAGAATCCCATCTTTGTGGAAGCAGCTTCAGAATAGTCTCCAGGAAGTGATAGGGAGCGGTCTCACTGGCATCTTGTTCTGAGAAACAGGGGATATGTTATAGGAACACAGATTTTCAATCCACTATCAAACGAGGTTGCAACAGGCTGAGGATGGAGTGCCGGTGTGGTTGCTCTGGTGTGCTCTGATTGCGTCACTGGTTCCTGGATGAAGCGCACCAGAAGCAGGCTGCAAGGAATAACACCCGCTTCACCCACCATTGCGTCAGATCACGCAGCAACGGGTCAAATTACTGTGGCAGGAATAGCCTCACTCCTCCACCCTCCATTTTCCGGCACGTGTGACCGGGACCCTTGTTCTCTTCCCTGTGAGATCTCTTTGAGGGCTTCAAACATGGCTAAAGCTGTCAGATTCCAGGGAAACACAGCTGACAACTGTCTGGGTTCCACATCAGAACTGGTGATTTCCCATTTTGACCCAGTGTGCTTCATCTCATGTATAATGATGGACATTGGATAGGTTTAAAAGGAGATGAGAGAAATACATGGAAAAGAGATGTAGCGATTGCTTTTATGACTGGGTAGAAAGAAACCTTGAAGATCAAGAATAATGAACTTAAATATTAAAATCTTAGAGAAATGCTAGCTTGAACTGTGGAAAGCTTAATTTTCTTTTTTCAGGAGTCTCAGTGAATGGATTCACTGATGACAACTTTAGTAATTATATAAAAGAAAGGAAATTGTAAATAGAACTAGAAACTGGTAACAGCTGTAATACAAACGCAAAGGAATCTCCCTATATGTCTTACCCCATACCCTTTACCCTTCCTACCCTTCATTGTCTAGTTTTATTATGTGTGAAAATCTATTAAAAATGTAATTAAAAGAAAAGAGATGTAGCGATTGCTTTCAACCATGATAGCTGAGTGAAACTTCCATGTTCAGAGGCATTCTGCCACTGAATACCAAATGTTGAGAGAGGGGAGAAATGGCAGGGGAGATCTGTTCTTTTCATGTCTTCTGAGTGGGGGAGTTCTGTTTTTGGTTGGAATGTAGGCAGGCATTCACACACCCTGCGAGCAGAGCACTTATTTCATATTTTCTGTACGTATTGTACTTACTGGTTTTTATCTCTCATATGTCTCTTAGTATTTTATTTATTTTGTTAGTTGCGATGTTATGGTTATGGAGAAGAATTTTGGGAGTGGGAAAGTGAAGGCAGGGAGCTGTGGAGGCGTTTTCTCCCTCTCAGTCCAGCTTCATTAGCTTTGATATTCAATTAGCTGACTTTGTTTGATAACTGGCTAGGCAGGATCTCCTGAGCTATAGCACTTTCCTCAAGTGTTAGGAAGATACTCTCTCCTTCCTATTAAGTTTGCTTTATTTTTATTCTTAATTAGGAGGGCAAACAAGCTTGTTATTTCTAACTTTAGTTTTACGAGAGCAAATTATGGAGGCTGACGGTGATTGCCCTCCTAGCTCCGGAGGACCAGATGCTAACCGTTAATTACAGGCTGGTAATCACTGACAATAGACGAGGGAGCAGAGCGAGTAGAGGGAGTTGTAGGGATTATACTTTGTGAGATATCTATATCCTTTATTTAGATTACGGTTACAGACAATTGGAGTTGCAAAACAGAGTGCCCTTCTGATGATAACAGCCCTTGAGTTAGATTCACATGGGTAGCCGTGTTGATCTGAAGCAACGGAACAAAGTTTGAGTCCAGTGGCACTTTTGAGACCAACAAAGTTCTGATGAAGTATGCATGCACACGAAAGCTTATACCCAGAACTTTGTTGGTCTTAAAGGTGCCACTGGACACAAGTTTTGTTCTAGCCCTTGGGCAAATTTGATTCTGATGTGAAAATTTAACTTGCTGCAGGACTTACAGGAAGACAGCATAGGCTACCCCAATTCTTTGGATGACAATGCTATTTGGGCCTCTGCTATGTATTCTAATTTTAATGCCCAAGTGAAGGGAGATAAGACTAGTGTCAGAAAGCTTCTATTTGCTAGCAACTCAGACAATGTTAATTGTTGAGACTTTTTAAAAAAATCTGCAAGAAACCTGTCCTTTGGTTTCTTGCATCCTAAAATGGATGGAACAAGCCAGAAGGAATTAGACCTCAGGAAAAGGAAGGACAAAGGAAGCCTATGTTAAATAAAGCTGGAAAATAGATGGAAAAGATGGAAAATATAAGTCAGGCAGGTTTTTATCCTTTTATCCCAGACTCTTGTAGTGTGGTATTCAATATTCACCCTTTTCATGGTTATGCTATTAAATGGGATAGTAAATTGATGATTAAAAGACATTGAGGACACTTGCTAAATAGGCACCCTACAACTATTGACCTGCATTATTTTAATAGAATTCCAGATCCCTCCAGGATGGTTAAATTAGTTGTCTTTTTCCATAGCCCTAGATTTCCATCTTTAATTTTGGCAAGACAAGATTATTTGGGTTAGCAGAATGCTCAAGGCACATAATGCAGCAAAGTCTATCTGGTTTGTGCTGACAAGAAACAAAGTTACAGATGGAGCCTCTTTATCTTTGCAAAAACTAATATGAGTCCTCAGTTGTAAGGAACTCCATTCTAGAGAGGATAGAGTAGAGATAGGATTCTAATCCAGTCTAACTAGCTAGGATGGATGGAGATGCAGGAAGCATTTCTTGCCCTCATGGTGCCAAGATGGAGAAGAGTAGCATAGTGTGGGGAGAAGGTATCAGACCAGAAAGATGGAAGATTCCCTGAGAGTAGCAATGTACACATCAAAGGGATGTATCAGAGCAGTAGAAGGGAAGGATGATCAGGATCCTGGCTTATCGATCTCTGTGACTCTTTATAGTCCCCCTCTGAAGTCTGAGGGATCTGATGTGGGGTGGCAGCCCTGCAGCGCCTCTTTGCCTCCACTAGGGATGGGTATGAAATGGCTCATGAACTAAAGTTTGTGATGAACTTTGGCCTGTTCGTGGTTCATGAAGTGAAGTCCACGGCACATCAACTGGCATAAACTTTCCACAAGCTATTTGTGGGGGTTCGTGCTGGTTCATTTCCAGACGGTCTCCACCTAATCTAAATGTTTACAGAACTTCAAAGCACTGGGGGGCAGAACTTGGACGGCATGTAGAGGAGCATCTAGGGGAATGCACAGGATCCATTCTATACCTGGCATGAACAGCTTCCAGATGGAGTTTGCCAAACGTATGAAGGCTGGAGCAGACAGGGAAAAAAACAAACCAACCCCTCCCCACCGAGCAACAGCAACCAGCAGAACTTTTAAAAATTGTAAACCTGTAAGAACCAAAAAACCTTTCACCTGTTCTAACTTCTAACCTGACTGCTCAGCAATTTCATCGAGTGCCCACGAGTTCTTGTCTTGTGAGAAAGGGTGAAAAGTACTTCTTTCTCTACCTGCTCTACCCCATGCATTGTCTTGTAAACCTCTTATCATCTCACCCCTTAGCCGTCGTTTCTCAACGCTAAGATCCCCAAGTGCAATAACCTTTCTTCATAGGGAAAAGTGTCCTCCTCTTATCATTGCAGTTGCCCTTTTCTGCATTTTCCCCAGTGCTATAAATATTCATTTTGAGGTGTGTGTGGTGTGAGTGGTCCAATGAGGTTGCACCATCAATTTATACATGTATAAACATTGTTCCTGTTGGTCTTTTGGGGTTTCTGTGTTGCACTGGGGCATGCTTGCACTGCCACAGTGCCACTTGTTCTGGAGTGTGCCACTTGTTCTCATGGCAAACAAGCACCTCCCAAGACAGTTCACTTTCCCTGAGATTCTCTGGGAGAGTCTGACTGCTGGGTGGCTGCCTGCTTGCCTGCCTTAAGTGCTGCTAGCGGGGTTTCCCCATTGGAAACAATGAAGGTAATGGGGGTAACCTGTTTGGGTGCCCATAGAATTGGGCCCATTGGTTCAATTGCTTTGAGACGTGGGGGTGTATGTGGGGAGAGGCTCCCGAAACTACCCTGAAAATTTGGAGCCTCTCCCTCAAACCCCCTCCCCCCCAGAGCTACTAACAGCACCGTGGGCTCTCCCTTTAACAGAAGCATTATGGGATGTTATTTCTCTCTTCAGATGCCCATTTCTCCACACTAAGCCTCTGGGAAAGAGGCATGGGCTCGCCCCCCACCTTCAGGTGTGTTAGCCACCCTAATGCAGATACCTTTCCAAATTGGTGAGATGAAATTTCTCAGGCTGCTGCATAAAGACACCATCTCCCAGGAGGAATTCAAGGGGAGCTCTGAGGAGTCAGAGGTGGGGAGGGAGTCAGCCTTGGCCCAGGGCTTACTCCAGGTCACTTCTGGCTCATGGAGTTGGGGGGGGAGGGTTAGAGCAGGAGGAGGGAATCTTATTTCTCCTTCCTGATTCTCTCTGGGACAATCTGGGGGTAGGTGGGGATCATGAGTGGGATTGGGAAGTTTGTGTCCCACAAGGTTCACCTGTCAGCTCCACAGATACCCGTCCATATCCATGATACTGGATGATATTGGGGGGGGCCCTCCTGACTGTTCTACAAATTCCTGCTTGTGTGCTCCCAAGCCAATAACAGAACACACAAGAGAAGTCTCAATGAGGATGGAAAAGTTCTTTGGATATTTAATTGCAATGTAATACTGGATAAGAGTTAGGCCAAAATAACCTATCAAAAATAGACTGCTTTCTGAGCAATAGGAGGAAGTACATGAAGTTTTATACCCAAAATGATATAAGTGAAAGATAACGTACAGAAATCACAATTGGTTAAAAATGGCAGAGCATCATTTGAGTAGAAATACATTCATTGTTCATTGTTCAGTCACAGCAAAAGGGGTGACGATATGATATCTTAAATGTTTATTTAACCTAACATTATTCAGTTCTACCCAAGGATTCTTTATTCCCAGACAAAAGGTGTTGATATGGAACTAAAGTCCTTGTTGACCCAGACACTGCAAAGTTTTACCCTAAACAACTGAAACCATGAACTCTACACTTTGAGTAAAAAGCCAAGCAAATACATCTATTGAAAAACCTATCCTCTATTTTACCAGCAATTCTGCACCGAAGGCCTGTTAAAATCGCCAGACAGCTAGCTATTCCATCCAAACAATATGATAAAAAAGAATGTTGTTTCTTGTCTGCTAGCATTAGGTAAAACGACACTCTAACCTACAAAGGAGAGGCCTTATAACTTAATAAGGTAAAGGTAAAGGTTCCCTTGCTCGAAAGCCAGTCGAATCCGACTCTAGGATTGCGGTGCTCATCACCGTTTCAAAGCCGAAGAGCCAGCGCTGTCCAAAGACGTTTCCGTCGGTATGACTAAACACCAAGGCGCACGGAACGCTGTTACCTTCCCATTGAAGTGGTACCTATTTATCTACTTGCAGTTTCTTGCTTTTGAACTGCTAGGTTGGCAGAAGCTGGAACTAGAGACGGGAGCTCACTCCGTCTTGCGGCACCCGGGTCTTGAACTACTGACCTTCCACAGCCCGCAGTTCAGCATCTTAACCACTTGAGCCACCGCAGCTGGCTCTTATAGACTCTTATTAAATCCTTGTAAAAGTTTAATATCAACATTTATAAAGCCAGAAAAATATAAATATATGAATAAACTGAATTAAAAATGATTATATATATTACCATCCATGCTACATGACCCCTTAGAACTCACTGAGTTGTCAGGTTGGGGGCACAAGCTCTTTCTCTCAACCCAAATAAATCCTATTGCCAGAACTCTTTGGGCTTCAAGGTGGCGACACCGAAAAAAGCTCACAGGAGGCTGGACTGGAGAGAGACTAGGGCTGTGTACTGCCTCTCTAGAACTGCTTGTCAGATAAAAATGTTTGTGAATTAAGGATGTGGCTGGTCACACTGTGTGTATGCCAGTAGCAGAGAGGCTGTAGATTTCTGTTTCCCTCAACTTGTCTATTTTGTCACAGAATTTGGGAAAGGCAATGTTTTTGCCAGTTTTGTTTTTTGCTGGTCAGAAAGAGTTAGTCTGGCAGATAACCTGAAGTAATGATTTTCACAGAGGAGGGAAACCACTAAAAAGGCACTCCTTTGTGTAACTACTTTCTGAGACTTTCTGACCCAAAGGAGTCTCAGAGGGGCTTACAATCTCCTTTCCCTTCCCCTCCCCACAACAGCCACCCTGTGAGGTAGGTGGGGCTGAGAGAGCTCTGACAGAAACTGCTCTTTTTCAAGAACAGCTGTGCCAGAACTATGGCTTGCCCAAGGTCATCCAACAGGTGCAAGTGGAGGAGTGGGGAATCAAATCTGGTTCTCCTAGATTAGAGTCCACACACTTAACCACTACACCAAACTGGCTCAAAAAGACCATAATCAGAACCAGCTATAGGAATGTTTCACCCTTGTATGGATTCTCTTAGGAGCACGAAAATTCAATCTGTGCCTCAAGCTCTTGCCACACACTGAGCATTTATGAGTTTCCTCTCTTGTGTGGACTCCTCCAGGCTAAAAGAGAAATGAGCTGATCTTTAATCTCCTTCTACTGGCACAGCCCATCCTTGCTTTCTTCCCCGTGAGATCTATTTGAGGGATTCAAACATGGCCAAATAGCCTTCGCAGTCCAACCATTTTTAACATTTCTTCCTGGTGAAGGTAAGATTTCTGTGTCGATTCAAGCTTTCTACAAATAGTTTCAATGCTTTATATGGTCTCTGTCTTTTAGGTGCGAAATAAGGGAAAAGCTCTTTTCATGGGCAATCTGTTTTTAGATGCTGTAGAAGATTCCCATGCTCAGTGAAATTCCACAAGCATTCAGTAGGTTTTTCCTCTGTGTGGGTTCTCTAATGCCACTGAAGACTGCTACTGTTACTCAATCACTTTCCACACTCTAAGCACTCAAAATGTTTCTTCCATGTGGGTTCTCAAGTCTGTTGAAGATGGCAACTCAAACTGAATCTCGTTCCATGTTCTGAGCATTTTCCCTGTGTGGGTTCTCTGATGCAGCTGAAGAGTGCCACACCGACTGAATCTCTTTCCACACTCTGAGCATTCAAAAGGTTTCTCCCCTGTATGAGTTATTAGATGCTGTTGAAGATGGCCGCTCAACCTGAATCTCTTTCCACACACTGAGCATTCAAAGGGTTTATCAGCTGTGTGGGTGCTCTGGTGCTGTTGAAGATTGCTACTCCTACTGAATCTCTTTCCACACTCTGAGCATTCAAAAGGTTTCTCCCCTGTGTGGATTCTTCGGTGCAGTTGAAGAGTGCTACTCCGAGTGAATCTCTTTCCACACTCTGCGCATTCAAAAGGTTTCTCTCCTGTGTGAATTATTTGATGCTGTTGAAGATGGCCACTCAACCAGAATCTCTTTCCACATTCTGAGCATTCAAAGGGTTTCTCCCCTGTGTGGGTGCTCTGGTGCTGTTGAAGATTGCTACTCCTACTGAATCTCTTTCCACACTCTGAGCATTCAAAAGGTTTCTCCCCTGTGTGGGTTCTTTGGTGCAGATGAAGAGTGCCACTCAACCTGAATTTCTTTCCACACTCTGAGCATTCAAAAGGTTTCTCCCCTGTGTGAGTTCTCTGATGCCCTTGAAGATGGCCACTCAACCTGAATCTCTTTCCACACTCTGAGCATTCAAAAGGTTTCTCCCCCGTGTGAGTTCTTTGATGATCTTGAAGATGGCCACTCCTACTGAATCTCCTTCCGCACTCTGAGCATTCAAAAGGTTTCTCCCCTGTGTGGGTTCTTAGATGCTTCTGAAGTCTGCAACTCAGACTGAATTTCTTTCCACACTCTGAGCATTCAAAAGGTCTATGTATTTTTTGGTGCACGAGAAACTGCAATCTATTTCTGAAGTACTTTCCACGCTGAATAGATTTACTTGCCTTCATTATCCTGTGCTTTGGAAATTGTACATCACACTTTCTTCCATCTTGCTTCTCAACCATACGGCTGCTTTTCTTTCTCTTAGGTCCTCCTTGATTCCTGATGTTTTCTTTCAAGTCTTCATTTTTAACTCTATCTGGCTTTTGCTGCTGAAGTTCCTCACCCTCCTCATTCCTCTGATTGTCCTCTGCTGGAACACATAGAGAGATCCTGTTAGCACCTGGGAGGGCTGATAAGGTCTAAAGGCTTCTGTGTGACAGTAGCAGGAAAAGACTGACTGCCCTTCGGTCTTGTCCAGCTTGGCTGATCTTAACCACCCCTGCAGCCTTCGCCAGAATATCTAGTATTTAAGGATACCTCACCCCCTCGGCTCAGTGTAAGCCAGCCTGCCATGTCCTGAAGTGCCCGGTCCAGGTCATCTGGGGTAGAGTTGGACTGACCGCCCAACAACAGATATAGCTGGGTGTCATATGCATATTGGTGACACTGTAGCCTGTGCCTCTGGGCAATCTGGGCAAGGGGGTGCATGTAGATGTTAAATAAAATTTGAGATAACACCGCCCCTTGGGGGACCCCACAGGTCAGCGCGTGCCTTTGGGGCGTCTGATCCCCTAACGCCACCCTCTGTCCCCAACCTTGGAGAAAGGAGACAAACCATTGGAAGGCAAGCCCCTGAATCCCCGTGTCAGCAAGGCAGTGGCTCAGTAACTGATGGTCTACCATGTCGAACGCCGCTGACAGGTCCAACAACAACAGTACTGCTGTACCGCCCCAATCCAGATGCCTCTGGAGGTCATCTGTGAGGGCGACCAGTGCCGTCTCTATCCCATGACCTGGATGAAAGCTGGACTGGAAAGAGTCTAGCATGGAAGTGTCATCCATCAAGCTCTGCAACTGAATTGCTCTCTCAAGTAATTTGCCCAAATAGGGCAAATTTGAAACCGGCTGGTAATTAGCCAATTCGGCCGGGTCCAGTAATGGTTTCTTTAAGAGAGGGTGGACCATCGCTTCCTTGAATGCCCCTGGGAACAGTCCCTCAGTGAGGGACTTGTTGATAATATCCCTGAGGACACCTTGAAATCCTTCACGGCCAGCTTTTATAAGCCATGAAGGGCATGGATCAAGGCTGCACGTGGTTGGGTGTACCATTGAGAGCAGTCTGTCAACCTCCTCTAGACTGAGTGGACTGAAATAATCCAGAATGGAACCAGAAGACGTGCATGGGGCCTCGAGTTTGCTCACTGTCTCAACTGTGGTGGGGAGATTGCAGCGGAGCGACCAGACTTTATCTGCAAAATAGCTCACAAAAGCCTCACAGCCGATATCCAATTCCCTAGCATTTGGTCTGCCATGTGGCAGGTCTGTTAGCAACCGAACAGTTCTAAATAACTGTGCCGGGTGTGAGCTTGCAGACGCAACTGTGGTCACATAGAACTCTATCTTCGCGGCTTTGACTGCCATCTCATAGGATGTCATAATCGTCCTATAAGATGCTCTCGTTGCCTCATCACGGATCTGCTGCCACCATCTCTGTGGTTTGAGCCTTCGTTTCATCAGCTGCAGCTCCTGGGTAAACCAAGGAGCAAGCTTAGAGTGAGGGCGCAGAGAGCATTGGGGAGTGATCTCATTGATGGCTGCCAAGAGTCGGCCATGCCAATCCTCAACTAGCTCATCTAATGAACTGCCAGGGGGCATAGGTTCCCTCAGGGCCATCTGAAGCCGCTGAGGGTCCATTTGGCTCCACGGGTGAGCCAAAATACACTTGCCACCCAAACAGAGTCAGGGTGCAATGTTCATGTGGGCCTTCAGGGCATGGTGGTCTGACCATGGAACTGCCGTAGCAGTAATCCGGACCACTGTAATCCCCGCTGCAAAGATCAAATCAAGCGTTTGACCAGCTCGGTGAGTGGAGGCCGTTACATATTGGGAGAGTCCTAGTGCTGCCATGGATGACACCAGGTCCACCGCCTGAGAAGAGGTTGCATCATCAGCATGGACAATGAAGTCACCAGGACTATCGGTCTAGGGTAATCCAATGCTCAGGCCTGACACGGCCTCAACCAGGGAAGACAGGCCATCGGCTGGTGCATTGGGCAATCGGTACACTAACCAGATAGCCAAACTCTCCCTGGCTTCCCACACAAAGCCAGCACACTCTATGCCCGTGAGCCTTAACAGCAGGAGCGCCCTGAAGGAATAAGCCTCCTGGATGAACAGAGCCACTCCCCGCCCCCCTCCCGCCCCTTAGTGCATGACTGGTGGAGGACGGAGAACCCAGGTGGAGCCAATTCGAAGAGCGCTATGGTCTCCCCATCTTGCACCCAGGTCTCCGTCATGCAAACCAGGTTCACATTTTGCTTCAGCAAGAAGTCCTGAAGGACTGCAGTCTTATTATTTATGGACCTGGCATTACACAGGGATTGAACCTGCGACCTTCTGCATGCCAAGCAGATGCTCTGCCAGTGAGCCACAGCCCCTCCCCACGAAAAGGCCTCAAAATAGCGTGTTGCTGTCCAATATTTTGATTCATGTCTCATCACAAACGGCAGCAATTCACAACTTTGGCACCTATGAGAGATCCTTACCCAGAAAGGCCACATTCCAGCAGTTCTCCAGCATGACTTCCCCGTACAGAGCTCTTTGTCCCGGATCCAGCAGGGCCCATTCTGCCTCAGTGAAATGGACACACACCTCCTCAAAGGAAAAGGGACACTGAAAGAAAAAGCAGATTCCCTCGTCAGAGATCACGCCAGGCAGAGATTGCACACTGGAAGGGAGTAGTCTGAGAAGGTACAAGCTGTTAGGCTTGGTACGGGTAAAGAGAACAGCATTCAGGGGATCTCTCGCTTGGACACTTTGTAGAAACTGCAGGAGCAAAAGCCCCCCCCCCAAGAAAGAAGGAGGGACCCGGGCTGTCCCCTGCTCATCTCTCCTACCTGGACTGGAGGTGCAGCAGCCGTCTCCACACCTCTGAAAAGGTGACAGGTCAACAGCATCTCTTCACTGCCTGTTACTGAGACAAAGGAGGAAGGAAGGGTGTTTGCTTGTTTGTTCCTTGCTTCACACACACCCTTCCCAAGAGTCTGAAACCTTGCCCTGTGTATGCTCAAAAATTCTTTAACACTTTTTACTAAACTCTGGGAGAGGCAGAAGAGAAGCACCAGGTACCTGTCAGCCTCAAGGATTATAAATGCTGCCAACATAGTCCAGACTTCTGTGAGACCTGTGCCTGGCCTGGGGGGAGGGAAAGGCTGGTGGTGGAGATGACGTCGCATGACACGTCACTGTCACGTTCGGCCCAGATGTGACTTGAGTGCGTCTGGAGACTCAAGGGTAATATGAATGAGATTTCAGAGTGTCTCTTGGCATGCTAACTTCACAACCAGGTCTTCCGCCAGATGCAACATCAACATGACACCACGTCTGTCCTAAGCCCCGCCATGAAGCTTCTGGGGGTGCCAGGCCATCGACTGCCAACCCTATCCCAGCATCCTGTTTCCCACAGCAGCCCGCCAGATGCCCTTACAAGTACGGGCACAGAAGCCAATTTTCCCCATTATTATTGGGCCCTAGAAACTGGTTTTCAGAGCTCTGCTGCCCCAGAAGGTGGGGGCTCCCTTTATTCACCAGGCTGAATAGCTCTGCCAAGGTTTTTCTACCTTTTCTCTTCTGAACTGCTTTGAGTTCCTCTTACGGAAGGAAGCTGAGAGATGAATATTTAAATTAAATCGGTCTAATCTCCTTTTAGAGGCATCACAGTTAGTGGACACTGAGTGCCGCAAATTAACTCTTGTGTTGTGTGAAGAAATATATAATTCTTTTCCTGACCTGAACTTTCTACCCATCAAATTCATGGTGTGCCCCAATCGCACCTAGGCAGGATGAGTCCTTACCACAGGAGAGGGCATCTTGGGCACGCTCCATGGCCTGTACCCTCTGCCCTTGCTCCAATGAAGCTCCTTCCATCTCAGGGAATGTAGCTTCTATCTTCACGGATGGTCCCAACATCTGAAACAGCAGCGAGGGAGAGGGGTGAGAGAAGGAATGGAAAAGAGACCAAGGAATGGATCCTGCCCCACTCCCAGACTCTGCACCCTTCCATCAGCAGACCTGGTGAGTTATCTGGAGGGATAATGAGTTCTCTAGCAGAAGAGGCTGCTTAAGAAGGCCGTAATTCTCCCATTTGGATGATTAAGACTTGGACGGATGTCCAGCAGGGAACCTTTAGGATAAGGCCAGATATCATTGCTTGAACTGGATATATCTGGAGGGAATCCCCTCACCTGTTCTGCCTGCCTCTTCTCCTCTGCCTGACTCAGGAGGAAACCTTCAGCCAGGGCCACAGCCTGGGAACTGGTCTCCGGCTCACAGCCTCTGACCCAGCACTGCATTTCCTGGGGCAGGATGGTCAGGAACTGCTCCAGGATCACCAGGTCCAGAATCTGCTTCTTGGTGCACCTCTCCGGCTTCAGCCAGTGGCTGCAAAGTCCATGGAGTTGGCTGCAAACCTCTCGGGGCCCATCGGCCTCATGGTAGCGGAACTGCCGGAAGTGTTGGCAATGTACATCTGAGATTGCAGTGAGCTGATAATGGATATCTGGCACTGGGCTTTCCCAGAATTCAACACCACTCCCAGCTTGGGTGGGATGGGGGCCTTTCCTTGCTGTCTTGCCAGTTCCAGTTCCATCTGGGTTCTGCTCTTCCATCTCTTTCCCCTTCTACTGGGTCACCTCTGACTGTGCGAAGATGCCTTTAGTCACTTGGCAATGAAGAGAGGCTTCTCTCTGGGGGGAAGGAGAGACACAGACAGTAACATGGAGAATAAAAGAGAATGGAGATACACCACTGAACATCACAAACCTTCATATGCTCAGGAGACACACTAGAATTGCACTGGTGGATCAGAACAAAAGGGCTTCTTGTGGTTTGTAGATCAGGTTTAATATCATTTTTCTATATTAGAAACCAAGCTATTTTAGAGGAAGCTCAGAGGTTCAAATGATTATCTATTGATTATTGCTGGCTTTCCAGAGATCTTTGTGAAAGGATCTTTGGGATTCTGCAGGAGTTAGTGGCAAATCATGAAACACTAAGCAGAATTGTAGAAACAGGTGTTTTAAATCTTATTTAATTGCCAGAGAAGGAATTTTTTAATAAACAGTTGTTTTAGTTCCAGAAAACATCAATGAACCTTTTAGTTAGGATGATACGATTCACCACAATAATGACCTGTCATAGTGGAGATTTATGATCAAACTCTCTGCTTCAAAGAAAACTAAGTTCAGAAGTTCACTATGATATTTCAAGTAGCTTTAGCTATAAGGAAAAATCAAACTAAACTCTCCTTTCAGTTTAAAATGCTTTAAATATTGAGTTAGTGGAAATTTTAAAGCAATTTATGAGCAATGTACCTGCCTTTTAACAGCTTATTATTTTAAGGACTGTTTGCTTGCTTAGAGAAATAGTTATACATTTAATGAACTGAGCTGTTGATGCACAGTGAAAAGGAATTTTATAATTGATTAAAGAAGACATCAAGATGATTAACTGAGTTAAGTACAATTATACTTTCTGTAAAAAGAGATTTAAGCCTGAAAAAACCTTTCCTTATGTGTTTCTAGATGGGAAAACTTATAAAAAAAACACAACCTACAAACAGTTTTCAGACCCACCAGGAAAATACAACAGATGCTACGATCAGCAAAAGACAGAAGAGACCCCCTTACTTCTGCAGGAGTATACCCCATACCCTGCAATTGGGGACAGGTTTACATAAGGACCACACAATGTAGACAAGAATAAAAGACCATGAAAGACACTGCAGACTTGGCCAACCTGAAAAATCAGCAGTGGCTGAACATAGCCTAACTCAAACAGGACACAATATCTTATTCCAAGACATCGAAATGCTGGACAACACATCTAATGACCATGTCAGTTTACACAGGGAAGCTATAAACATAAACACAATTTCAACAGGAAGGAAGAGATTTTAAAAATAAATAGGGCATGGTTTCCTGTCTGAAAAACACAAAAATGCTCTAAATCTTACAACAGCACTACAGATAAAATGAGAATTTCAACAGCCAATCCATATGCAAAAACTCCTCCATTATCATGTCACAGCCTGGGAAACTCCTACAAGATAATGACTCAGCCCTACTCCACCTTCCTGAGTAGATACTAATTTCCTGCCTACCATTTTTCTACTCACATTGACACAGAGAGCACTCAATCTTTCTGTGTTATTCCTCTGAGCATGCCAGTCGCAACTGCTATGGCCATACAGCCTGGAAAATCTACAACTAATGCTTGATGTTTGTTTTCTGCAGATTAAAATGATCAGCAACAGAATGTTAGATTCATACTCTAGAATTCTTTTCTATATTCTTTTCTACTGCTACAGACAGATTAACAGGGCTACCCATCATGATCTAGATTCATACATGTAACCAGTGTTCCCCCTAAGCTGAGTTAGTGTGAGCTAGCTCACAGTTTTTTTAGCCTCCAGCTCACACATTTTTGTCTTAGCTCAGGAAGGATGGCTCCAGAGCCAACTAATATATGCAGTAGCCATATCTCTCACTCACAATTTTAATACCAGTAGCTCACAAAGATGAATGTTTGCTCTCAAGACTCCACAGCTTAGAGGGAGCATTGCATGTAACCTTTCTTGTACTGAAAAACATTATCTCCCCCACACAAACTCTGCTTACATCTTGGAGCAAAACTGGTGCTTAACTGGGCTGTCAAGCTGGAGGTGTAACTCAAGTTCTCCCAGAATTACAATCCATCTCCAGCTAATAGAGATCAGTTCCCCTGGAGAAAGTCGCATCGGAGAGAAGACTCTATGGCATTTTCCCCATCTCAGTTTCCCCTCCCCAAAATTGGCCTTTCTCAGAATGCACCCCCCACCAATGTCCAGGAATGTGCCATCCGGGAGTTGGCAACCCTGACAACCGTAGCCGGGACTGATCCCAGCCTTACTCCCTTCCAACGACTCACTTCTCAGGAAACCTTCCCGCGGTCCTGCTGCACAACTCTTCCCTGCTATCGCTTCTCCGAAGCCCTTCCTTGTTCTCGTTCACCGTTCAGAGCTAAACCCCTCCCCGTCCTTGCTCGGCCTCTCTAGCAAACAGCTCTGCGGGTTTAACCCTCTCAGTGCTGGAGACAAATGAAAACTCTTTCCTGTCCTCTCCATGAGGAGCGTCAGCCAGGCTGCCGTCATTGACGCTCTGGAGTAAATGTGCACACAGGGCTGCGTTCCCAGGGTATCCAGTGCTGGCCAGCCATCTCAAAAAAAGGATCCCAGTTTCTTATTCGCATCCCAGTTCCTTGTTCATCCACCTAGTGTAAGGACCGTAAAACTCAATTGGGGGACGGTGGTTATATATTATGACATTATACTTTTTTTTTAATAGACAAGTGTGTGTTGATAACGTTCCATTGCCCCACCGGGAGAAAACGCAAGACTACAAATGTGGTCAGAAAGTGCCCGTCTGGGAGTTTTTAACAATGTTTCTTGGAGGGAAGGGGGAGAGCCCGGCTGAATTTGGACCCCTCCTCCCTCTTCAAGTGTTTGCAGTAAACCTCGGCAACAAACTCTCCTCTTGCAGCCCCAGAGACAGCAGGAGGAAGAGGGAAATCCCTGCCTGGGAAGGAGAAAAACGGCTGGCAGGAAAAACGAGTAAGAGGAGTGCCCCCCCCCGGAAACATTTTCTTGCCCACAGCAACTTAAACAACTCATCCGCAATAGTAGGACGTCTAATGTGAACATGGACAGGAGCTTGCAATAAACTGAGATGCCAACTTTGCTGCCAGATAGCACAATCACTGGACCTAACAACATCAACTACACCATCTCAGGCTCATTCCCTTGCTCATCTTCTAACATTGTATATGCCATTAAATGCCAACAATGCCCTTCAGTTCTCTACCAGGGCAAACAGGTCAAACCCTGTGCCAGATCTGACATCAAGAATCACAAGTCTGAGAAACCAGTAAAAGAACACTTCAACCTTCCAGGACATTCAGTGAGGAACCTCAAAGTAACTTTTATTGCAAAGGAATTTCAGAAACAGACTAGAACAAGGGATTGCTGAATTGCAAGTTATTACAACACTTAAGGCAATGGAACCCCCAGGGCTTGACAGAAATATCAGGTTCTTATCTCACTACATACGTTAGTTGTTCAGTCATTGCATCAGTTTGTAAACACTTTTATTATGCAGTATGCTAATTTGCTGCTATTCACAGGGCTTATCAATTGCCTTTTCACACCTTTCTTAAGGAATTCATATGTGATCTGCTTACCCATATGTACCCACATATGGGTGACTAAATTCAGCCGCTCTTCCAGAAGACTGGAAAGTAGCAAATGTGACACCAATTTTTAAAAAGGGAACCAGGAAATTACAGGCCAGTCAGCCTAACATCTATCCCAGGCAAATTAGTAGAAACTGTATTCAAAGATAGAATTGCTAGGCACATAGAGGGAGAGAGCTTGCTGAGGGAAAATCAGCATGGCTTTTACAAAAGGAAGTCCTGCCTCACCAACCTTTTGGAGTTCTTTGAGAAAATGAACAGGCATGTAGACAATGATAACCCAATAGACATTATATACTGGACTTTCAACAAGCTTTTGATAAGGTACTTCACCAAAGATTCCTGAGTAAACTTAGCAGTCATGGATAAGAGGATGGATTCTCTTATGGATTAAAAACTGGTTAAATGACAGGAAGCAAAGAGTAGGAATCAATGTACAGTTTTCACAATGTTGGTAAGTATGAAGTGATGCTCATTGGAGCAAAAAAATCCCAATTTCAAGTACAGGTAAATGCGGTCTGAACTTGCTGGAACTGGACTTCCGGTCGGAGAAAATGGCGAATTGACACACTTTGCGAGTTGTGCAGAGTGTACTGCGGCATCTGACGACAGTCTGGGCTCTATTTGGCCCAGCGCAGCACTCTCCAGGCGGGGGAGTGGCAAGCAAGCAGCGAAGCCTGAGGGGGGTTGAGATCGGTGTGGATAAGCTTCGGAGGAAGCTTGTTTACACTTTGATCTCCCTCCGTGAAGAGGGCAGTTGCAAATCAACTCTACAGATGCCAGCCGGGCTGAGAATTCAGCATAAATTCGCCATCTACCGATCTCTTTACCATCAAGATTAACATCGTTTACAGAAGAAGCACCGCGAAACCCGAGACTACAAGCAAGGTAACAAACAAACGATTAAGCGCTTACCGGTTTAAAGGAGACTGTGATATTGAAACGTACGGATAAGCGTTGAAACCTTTAAGGAACTATTTCGCTTGAATTAAAAGTAAAAAGAAAGCTTTCCGTTAGAGAAAAAGGCTGAAAAGAGACTTTGTTTTGCATTCCTGTGGTCAGCCAAGTCTAAACGTTACGTAGTAGAAACGAAACTAACTGTGACTCTGTAATACAGGAAGTGGGCTAGAGTGGAGGTTTTTAGAGGCTGCTGTGTTTGAAGCGGATGGACATTTTACTGTGTGACACCACTTTTACCGGAAGTTGGATTACAGAGACGGACAGGTGAACAGGAAGTTTGAAAGGAGCCTACTCTAGCCGGAAAACCATAGAGAAATTGCGCCCGACATTTTGGGGAGGACTAAAATTTAAAATGTTATTTTCAAGCCGAAAAAGTGCTTAAACAAGTTCTAAAGGTGGCGATTTGGCTTGAAGATTGCTAACATAAAGTCTGATTAACATTGAAGTGACCTCCAAGACGGATTTGAGAACAAGACCCATAGCTGCTTCATCACCCAGCCCAAGAATGACTGCAAAGGAAAAAAAGAGTGGCAAGCAGCTATGGAAGCGATGGAAAAACGGATGACTGAGAATCTTGGAAAACAAATAGAATCACAGTTGCAACAACAATTGGAGCAAATAGAGCAAGTGCAAATCCAAGTACAGAAAAAAAATATGGAAGAATTGAAAGAACTGGTACTTACAGAAGTGTCAGGGATTAAAAAAGATACAGAAGAACTTAAAAAGGAAGTCAAAAGTCTGGTGACAAAATCTGAAGATATGGAACAAAAGGTTAAAAAAACCTTGTCAGAAAATGCAAGGCTGGAGACCATGATGGATTACAGGGCTACTCAGAATCACTTGAGATTGAGAGGGATAGAAGAGGAGGAAGATCAAGATCTACGGGCTCTAGTAATTAAGACATTGACAACTTATATAGGGGAAGATGAAGGAGATTTGGATGCAGACTTTGACTTGATTTACAGAGTAAATTCAGCTTATGCCAAAAGAAAGCAATTACCTAGAGATGTAATTGTTCAATTTGTGACAACAAAGATGAAGGAAGACGTTTTCAAGAAACAATTTACACAACCGTTGGAAATTAATGGAAAGAAAATAATAATTCTGAGAGAAATTCCGAGATCGATTCTACAAGATAGAAAGAAATTCAAGAAATTGACAGACAGGCTAAAAGAAATGAATATTAGGTTCAGATGGGAGATTCCATATGGACTTACATTTATGTACAACTCGGTGAGATCAACTCTTAAATCTGAAGGAGACTTATATAGATTTAAAGCGAACAATTTGGACGATTTTAAAGATATTTAATTTAATACCATTATGGATTACAAATTTTTATCTTGGAACGTAAATGGATTAAATTCACCAGGTAAAAGAAGACTGGTGAATCATTGGCTGGAAAAACAAAAATGTAATATAATTTGTTTACAAGAAACACACATAAGAAAACAAGACGATAAATATTTGATTAATAAAAAATTGGGAGAAGAATTTCATTCTTCAGCAGTTAACAAGAAAAAAGGAACAGTGATTTATATTTCAAAAGATTTGGATCCTAAACAAATTTTTTCCGACAAAGAAGGAAGGTATGTTGGCGTGGAAATCTGTATGGATAGAAAAAAGACATTGCTTGTTAATATATATGCACCCAATGGTGCAAAAGAGACCTTTTTTAATGATCTGACTAAAGAGTTGGAATGTTTAAATTATGACCAAATTGTTCTTGCAGGAGACTTTAATGGTACAGTGAACAACACATTGGACAGAAAGTCCAAAGCAAGTGGAGAGACAGTTGGAAAGTTACCAAAAAATTTCTTTCAATTGATGAAGCAAGAGAAATTAGAAGATGTTTGGAGGAAGTGGAATCCTAAGACTAAGGACTACACGTTTTATTCGAATAGACATAAGTCCTTTTCTCGAATTGACATGATTTGGATGTCAGAGGAGATGGCGCAAAAAACTTATAAAATACAAATTTTACCGAAAACTAACTCTGATCATAATCCCCTACTTTGGATATCTAAAGCAAAACCTAAACAGTTATTTTGGAGAATTAATGAAGATTTACTGGATCAAAAACAAATTAATGAAATCTTAAAAAAGGAAACGAAAAGTTTTTTTGAACTGAATTTGAATAAAGGCACGGATATACAAGTTGTATGGGATACATACAAAGCAGTAATGAGAGGTATGCTTATCTCTCTGAACTCCAAAGATAAAAAGCAAAAGATCCAGCAACAGAAAGACCTTCATGAAAAAATTCGACAAAAAGAAAAGGAATTAAAAAAAAGACCAGGGAAGAAGAAAATTATTAAAGAGATCCACTTCCTGCAAGATCAGCTGAATGTTCTTTTAAACAGAGAATTATATTGGAATTTAAAAAAATTACAGCAAAAAGCATTTGAGGGTGCAAATAAACCAGGAAAGTTTTTGGCATGGCAATTGAAAAATAGAAAAGATAGGAATTTTATATCTAAGATTGTTGAAGATGGAAAGGAGGTGATGAGCCTGAATGGTATAAAAAGAGTTTTCTTTAAATACTACGCCAAACTATTCCAAAAGAAAGGAATTGACCAACAGAGAATCAAGAAATATTTGGAGACGATTGAAGTTCCAGAGCTGGGAAAACAAATTAAAGAACTATTAAATGGTTTAGTAACGAAAGAAGAAGTGACAATGGCGATAGAAGATGCAAAGTTGGGCAAAGCTCCAGGACCAGATGGCTTTACAGCAAAATTTTATAAGAAATTTAAAGAGGAGCTAACCCCTATTTTAGTACTTCTGTCAAATGAGATAAGACAGACCAAGCGGATCCCAGATTCATGGAAGGAAGCAAACATTTCATTGATACCTAAAGAAGGTTTGGATTTGACTCAAGTAAAGAATTATAGACCAATATCGCTATTAAATAATGACTATAAATTATTTGCAAAAATAATTTCAGAGAGATTGAAAAAATATTTGAAAGATACAATAGCGGAAGAACAAGCGGGATTTTTACCAAATAGACAAATTAGAGACAATCTAAGAGTGGTGATAGACGCAATTGAATATTATGACAAGCATCCTGAAAAAGAAGTTGGATTCCTCTTCTTAGATGCGGAAAAAGCTTTTGATAATTTAAATTGGGAGTTTATGCTACAAGTTATTGAAAAAATGAATATTGGACAGTCCTTTTTAAACATGATTGTGGCAATTTATTCAGAACAAAAAGCGGCTTTGAATATAAACAAAGAAAGGACGGACTTCTTCCGAGTCCAAAAGGGAACACGTCAAGGCTGCCCGTTATCCCCGTTGTTGTTTATTTGGATATTGGAGATATTATTGACAGCGATAAGAAAAGATAACAGTATTGAAGGACTTACAGTGAAAGGTTTCGCCTATAAATATAGGGCATTTGCAGATGACGTAATGTTTATGATTCAAGACCCAATTGAGAAAATACCACAATTGATGGAAAAAATTGAAGAATTTGGTTCAGTTGCGGGATTTTATGTTAATAAAAATAAAACTAAAGTGATGTGCAAAAATATGACGAAACAAAGACAAACAGAACTTCAAGAGAAAATACAATGTGAAGTAGTCACAAAGACTAAGTATCTTGGAATTGATTTAACCATGAAAAATATTGACTTGTTTAAAAACAATTATGAAAAGGTGTGGCATAAGATTCAGCAAGATATGAAGAAATGGGATACTTTGAATTTATCATTGATGGGAAGAATCGCGACTGTAAAAATGAATATCTTGCCGCGTTTGATGTTTTTGTTTCAGACTATTCCAATACTAAAACAAAGGAAAATACTGGATTCGTGGCAGAAAGAATTATCCAAATTTGTATGGGCAGGAAGAAAGCCAAGGATTAAAATGAAAATCTTATGTGATGCAAGAGAGAGAGGAGGCTTACAGCTACCAAATTTAAGACTGTATTATGATGCCGTCTGTTTAACATGGTTGCAACAGTGGATTAATTTGGAGAATAAGAAGTTATTGGCCCTCGAAGGACATGATAATAAATTCGGATGGCATGCATATTTATGGTATGGAAAAGTAAAAATGGATAAATTTTTTAAACACCACTTTGTAAGACAATCACTGTTCGAGACATGGACGAGATATAGAAAATTCTTCTCAGAAGAAAGACCACTTTGGATTGTACCAGCTGAAGTGATTAATCCATATTCAAGAAATCAAGGACTAGACTGGCTACCTTATAAAAATCTTTTAAAATCTGAAGGGAAAAATTTTGTGTTAAAAGACAGATTTGATGTTGAATTTGAATATGATTGGTTGAAGTATAGACAGATTTATGATTTATTTAAGACCGATAAAAGAGAACATGGTTTTAGAGAAAAGAATATTGAAATTGAAACTGTATGGCTTGAGAAAGATAAAAAAATGATTTCTAAACTGTACAAGGTGTTATTGAAATGGTATACTGAGGATGAAGTTGTAAAGGAGCAAATGATAAAATGGGCAGTAAATGTTAATAATGAGATATTAATGACATCTTGGGAATACTTGTGGAAAAAATCAATGAAAATTTCAACGTGTGTAAATGTTAAAGAGAATTGTTATAAAATGATGTATAGATGGTATATGACGCCTAAAAAAATTGCTATTATAAATGAAAGTATGTCCAACAAATGTTGGAAATGTAAAAAACATGAGGGGTCTTTTTATCATATGTGGTGGACATGTGATAAAGCAGTAAAGTATTGGACAGAGATCCACAAGGAGATACAAAAAATTTTGAATTGTACTTTTAAGAAAGACCCACAGATGTTATTGCTAGGTCTTAAAATGGAAGAATTAAATGTAGCCAAGAGAACACTATTATGGTACTTGATTACAGCAGCAAGACTGACTTTTGCTCAATGTTGGAAACAAGATAAAGTACCTGAAACATGGGAATGGATTAAAAAGACGTTGTTCTTAGCAGAAATGGATAAATTAACAAGAAAATTAAACAACGAAGAAGATGAAACTTTTTTTGAAGACTGGAAAGACTTTCAAAAATACTTGTTGAAAAATTGGGACATTAAACGTGGTCTGATTTGTTTTGATAGTTATTAAGTGGAAAATGAAATAGAATTAGATTTCTGAATTGTTACCGTTTAGATATAACTAATAAGTTTAGATATAACTGTAACAGAATAAGAGTGATATTACTGGGGTTGGAGCGGTGCGGGAAGTCTTGTTTGGGGGGGGGAGAGGGGAAATTAGAAAAATGGGTATGTAGGTTGGTTGAAAATGTTTGAACATGTGATATATCCAATAATAAATTGTATTTACCAGTGAACTTGCTGGAACTGAGAGGGGAAAAAACCCAGTGCTCCCTCTAAGCTGTGGAGTCTTGTGAGCAAAAATTCTACTTCATGAGCTACTAGCATTAAAGTTGTGAGTGGGCAATTTGTCTGCTGCATAAATTAGTCTGCTCTGGAGCCATCCTTCCAGAGCAAAGACAAAAATGTGTGAGCCGGAGGCTAAAAAACTGTGAGCTAGCTCACACTAGCTTAGCTTAGAGAGAATGCTTGTCATGGTGGATAATTCAATGAAAGTGTCAGCCTGGTGTGCTGCAGCAGCTAAAATGCAAATTCTATATTAGGGATTATTAGGAAAGGGACTGAAAATAGAACTGCTGATATTATAATGCCATGATAGAAGTTTATAAAATTGTGCATGGAGTGGAAAGAGTTGACACAGAGAACTTTCTCTCCCTCTTCCAAAATGCTAGAACTTGAGGGCATCCAATGAAGCTGATGGGCAGTAGATTCAGGACAAACAAAAGGAAATACTGCTTTACACAGAGGGTCATTAAAATGTGGAATTTGCTGCCAGAGGATGTAGTGATGGCCACAGGAATAAACAGCTTTAAAAGGAGATTAGATAGATTCATGGAGGATAAGTCTATCAATAGCTACTAGCCATGGTGACCAAGGGGAATCTCCAGATTCAGAGGCACTAATTGTTAAGTATGCAACTCAACACAATTTGATTTCAGCAAAAGTGATTTCAGTTTTATTGTAACAGCAAACTCAACTCAACAACACACACACAGAATAGTGGTGCATAGCTCCCTTTTTAAATGATCTGGGCTGTCAAAGCCACACCCATAATTAAGTTAACCAATAAGCAAACAAGGATAAAACCAATAAGGTCTGTTCCCTCCAAAAAGCTATGTACAGTCAGGATTGGTTATTTACAAGGTTTCACAGAAACTGACCAATGGGAATGCGACAATTTACAATCCCATTTTATGTCTGAAGCTTAACACAGGAATAGATAGGACAGATTCCAGCTTCAGGACATAACACTAATCCTCTGAATCCTAGAGCCAAGAGGCAACATCAGGGGAAGGCCTTGGCCTCTATGCACTATTATGGCCCTCCAGAGGAAATGGTTGGCCACTGTATGAGACAGGATGCTGGACTATATGGACTATTGCTTTGATCAAGTAGGGCACTTCTTATGTTCTTATGCCTTAACCCAATCCTAGCTATATTTATTGCTCCATTACTTATGCATAGACTCTAATTAGCCCTTCCTGGCAACACCCCCCTCCACCCTTTACCTATATGTAATGGTTGATGACTTCTGTTTCAGTGTATCTGAAGAAGTCTGCATGCCCACGAAAGCTCATACTCAGACTAAAACTTTGTTTATTTATTTATTTATTTATACTTTGGGCTTATATACTGCCCTAACCTCAGAGGGTCTCTGGGCGGTTTACATAGCGATTCTAAGCAACTGAATTTTAACCTAACTAGGGCCACATAGTCTACAGGGTGGTGACTGCCTACCAGCACCCCAGGCTAGTTGTCATCCGGCTTCCTTTTCGCGGCTTCAGATATTGGCGTCCTGGTGCCCTTTTTCTGGAGCTGATCTTCTGGGCAGCTTCCTCCTGCAGGTCTCGTCCTGGTGCGTGGCTTCTATGTTGGCTGCAGTTCCGGCTATTGTCCATAGGTGGCTCCGCCGCACTGCACCACACATCACCACGCTCTCCAGGCCTCCACTTCTCCGGGCTCCGCCTTCCAACATTGCTCCACTGGTTGCCAGGAACTGCTCACCGCCATCACCGCCGCTGCCGCCACCGCCGAAACCTCCACGTCACAAGGAGGACGGGGTGCCCCCTGCCACCTAGGGCAGGTACCCACTTTATCTACTTGCATTTATGATGCTTTCAAACTGCTGGGTGGATGGGAGCTGGGACATGGGCCGGGAGCTCACTCCGGCCGCGGTGAGTTTCGAACAGCCGTAATGACTGTTCATTGATGTTACTTTGCAGGCGTTCTTATTGCCTGCGCCACCGCTCTGTTGGCTGTTAATATCCAGCAGCTAGATCAGCATGATCTAACTGACAGCTGGCAAGCTGCTTGGAACAAGTCCTGACCTGTTCAGACCGGCCCAGGTATGAGGTCAGTGGGCAATGACTCAGCATGATGCTGATTGGTTGTCATATGTATAAATGTAAATGTCTTGTGCTGTACAGTTCTTCTTCTCTCAAAGTGTGTGTCTGGCAGAGCAGTTTGTTGGTGTATCTTGTGAATAAACACTGTATATAGTTTTCCACAGCTCTGACTCTGTGTGGTGCTATATAGCAGTTACTTTGCTAAAGTGCTGGAGTTGCTGCACAATCCTGGTGGCTCAAGGTGGCTACACCTTGCTTACGCAGTCTGCACGTCACGCTCCCAAGCGGGTCTTAAAGGTGCCACTGGAATCAAACTTTGTTCTGCTGCTTCAGACCAAGATGGCTACCCACCTGGTTTTAAATAGCCTTAGTGTGGAGAGGGGCAGAATGGCAGCTGTGGGGAGGCTGAGGCAAGGAAAACGACCTCGATGTGGGTGGGACCTGAAAAAATGTACATTTTCTTGCATGCACAGTGAGTAAAGGTACTTTCCCAAATTTGGAAAACACTGCAGCCAAATGGAAGGTGGGGTGGCACAGAGGGTACACAGTTTGGGGATGAGGTCACAAGGATGCTCCAATAACCTCTATTTGTGGAAGCAGCCTCAGAGCATCTAGATTTGAGTCTTAGAGACCAGCCAGAAGTCTGGCCTCAAACGGAGATGTTCTGAGATGTTCTACTGAAGACCAACATGGCTACCCTCAGAAGCAGCCTAATAGCAGTTTGGCCGGGGAAATTAACTTTTTATGCTGTGCCCTCCACTGGCAGATCATGTTTGTCCTGACAACTTTTTAAAATTCTAAAACGTTTTCCACTGCTGAAGACAAAATAGTATGGGGAAAAGACCAAATGAGTGGAATTTAATAGCAACAACATAGAAGTACAGTTTCCTACCCTATTTGGATTGCTTGCACAAATATGTTCTTGCCATAAAAGCTGTGGACGAATCATAACCGTTGGCTGGAAATCAAGTCCAGTGGTACGGACATCATCCCGGCTGAACAGCCGGTCAACAGAATGCCAAGAGATTCAGATCCCCATAGAAAGGAGTCTCACAAGCTGTCTATAAATTGAGTGTCAGTGGCACTCCGCTTCTGAGAAAGGATCCATGG
The DNA here is from genome assembly GCA_029375565.1 of Gekko gecko. NCBI lineage: Eukaryota > Metazoa > Chordata > Lepidosauria > Squamata > Gekkonidae > Gekko > Gekko gecko. Next base: position 312,171,447 of record JAPDNY010000001.1, on the reverse strand, counting down.
CCAATACAGTGAGGAGGCAGATTCCCCCACCTTTGCCATGCTGCTAAGTCCACAGAAAAGTGTTCAGGTTGATCCTGACCCTCGGCATCCGGCGTCTCCTGCAACCAAACCTGTGCCCCATGCATAAGGGGAGCCCCTAAAACCAGTGCTTTTTTCGTTAAAAAGGGAGGAGCAGTACTCATATACAAAGTTTCACTTCCCACAAATTCCCATCTCAGGACCTGGTACCGCACTCCCCCCCCCCGCCGCAGGTTCTGGCACACAGAACCCGTGAATCCCACCACAAAAGAAGTCCTGCCTAAAGCTTGTCTGCAAGTAGAAGGAATGAGGTAAGGGGTGCCCTGCCTTAGATCCTCCCCCAAACTGAAATTCATTTGAATATCCCCAAATGCCTCTGAGGTAAAACAAAGTGGCCAAATATCCAGGAATTTCCAAAGTTGGAGATGGCAACTCTACCCAATAGGGCAAAATCACAATAGTCTCCAGGAAGTGATAGGTAGAGGTCTTGCTGGCATATCGTTCTGAGAAACAGGGAAGATATTACAGGAACACATATTTTCAATGCAGTCCTAAAAACACTTTCCTGAGAGTAATCCCACTGAATAGGCCTGAGGAGACTTTGGATTAGACCTGCTTCAGTTGGCTTGGCGCAAGCTTGCTTCAGTTTGCCTTAATTTTCTTTTTTCTGCCCAACAGTCCCTTTTTCTGAGATGGCTAAGCAACATGGGATACTCTAGGAGCACAACTCTGTGCAGAGTTACTCCACAGCAACCCCGTTGAGCAGCCAAGGTATCACTGACGGCAGCCTGGCTAAAGTTCACTCTGTCTGTAGTGGTCTGGGTGCTATTTCTCATGGAGAGAACAGGAAACCTTTTTCATTTCTCTGCAGCACTGAAAGAATTAAAAGAGTTTGCTAAAAAGGTCAAGCAAGGTGGGAAGAGGCCCAAAGCCAGGGTGGTGCACAAAGGGGCAGGACCCACCAATAATTTGCCATGTCCCTCCAATCAGCACTAGGGGCTGGTGTGAAATCTGTTGCAAGTCTTTTGCCAATGAGAGAAGGAATCTCCTTCCCGGCTTTGCCAGTGAGGGAAAAATTCTCCTTCCGTCCTCCTGCCTCCCTACCAGGCATTGCCATTAAGGGAGTGAGTCTCCTTTCCTCCTCTCTCTCAGGCTTCCCTTTGCACTTTACTTCCAGCTCCAAGTAGGTGCTCCAGCTGTGCTCTGAAGCATCTGACACAGTCCTTTTTGCACCTTTGCTTGCTAGCTGGTGCCAGTCATGGATTCAGCAGCATTGTGGCACATTGACGTAGGAGCTTTGAGGGGGGTCTCTATTTCAGCCCGGGGGGAGTGTTCAAAGGTGTTTGGAATCAGAGCGGGTGGGAGGCTGCAGCAGACTATGTATTCTGCCTTTCACAAGTGGACCTGTGAGTGACCATTTCACAGTGTGTGCTGGTGCCCATGCAGCTGTTTTCTGCCATCTGGTATATGTATTTCGTTTCTATTTCTTGATCTGTTTTAAACTAAAGAATTTTGTTATCACTCTGTCGTAAGCCGCCCTGAGCCCTACCTGTAGTTCCGCACCACAAGCCCACAGTGGATTGGGGCATTGGGGCATCACAGCATCTTAAAATCACTGTAAAATGGTGGTGATGGTGCTGTCAGTAATTTTGCCTTCTATTTTAACTGGGCTCAGCAAGTATGTGGGGGGAGTGTGTGAGTCACTGTATCTGTAAGGGGGAGCCTCCCCAGCTTCTCTTCCCATCTGTGTGAAACAAAATAGCCACCACTACAGGCAGCACCACTACTGTAGATGCGAAGGAAAAGAGTGTGCCCACGCACATACTCGCTAGGACAGGCAGCACCACTACTGTAGATGCGAAGGAAAAGAGTGTACCCACGCACATACTCGCTAGGACATTGAGTTTCACAGAGGAGGGCAACCACTAAAAAGGCACTCCTTTGTGTAACTACCCTCTGAGCCTTTCTGAACCTCCAACACCTGGGTGCCCGAAGAAGACCCTCATCAGAACCAGCTAAAGGAATGTTTTACCCTTATATATTTTTTAATAGGTTTATTTTTTTGAATTTTCTATATATTACACAATATCTTTTGTCTCCTTACTTTACTTAACTCAATAAGTTCCCCCTCCCTCCCTCTACCCCTTGTTTGTTGATCTTTTATTCACAGCCACGGGCACAAAGTCTGAATCTTCCACCGAATGTCCTGTCTTCCTTCCACTGTTATCCACTTTAGATAGGTCTTCCATCTCGCTTTAATTTCTTCGGCTTTATCCTCCCATGTGGTCTTCTGGCGCAATTTCTCAATGATGTCCGACTGCACAAAATCAAACAAATAAATGTGCCAGGTATCTATTGTCCATTTGCTCTTAAGCCCAGAGCTATCACTGCCTTGCCTGCTAACACCATAGCTTTGAGTATAGCCTGGGTTTCCTTATTGACTGCCTTATTTCCTAATATACCCATTAACATTAGTTTAAAGTCTACATTCAATGAGATTCTACATATTTTCTTTATAATTTGTGTTTTACCCTTATATGGATTCTCTGAAGAACCGGAAAATCGGATCTCTGCCTCAAGCTCTTGCCACACACTGAGCATTTACAAGGTTCCTCCCTTGTGTGGACTCCTCCAGGCTAAAGGAGACATGAGCTGATCTTGAATCTCCTTCAACCGGCAGAGCCCATCCTTGCTGTCTTCCCTGTGAGATCTGTTCGAGGCCTTCAAACATGGCTAAAGCTCTTTCCACAGTCCAAGCATTTTAAACATTTCTTTCTGGTTAAGGTAAGTGAAATATGCTGGGGGTTCAGACACGTTCAAGTGACCAGCTCATAGTTTATTAGTGATTCAGGAAGAGAAAGAAGACTGAAAAACCCCTGGTTGAAGCCGGGTATTTATTCCTGAAAAAGGTTACACCCAAAACACACCCCACTCCCAACGATAGGCTATTTACACTACATTGTTTCCCAGTTGGTTGTCACCCTACTGGTCCATTCTAGGATCCTAGCAAGCTATTGTTATGCATCCCCAAGCGAAGTCCTTTTGCAAGTACAGTTCAGGCTCAATACATAATACCCCTCCCCAGAAAGTTCAGAGTCTCTTCAACTGACAAAGTCCTTTAAGTAGGCTGGGCTGTGCCGCTCACGGTTTGAGTGGCGCGGTTCTGTCACTGGGACAGAGTTGAATGGGGACTGGTGGGCAGTGGCGGCATAGGTGATATCCCGGGGCTGCCTGTGACAGCTGACTCCGGCGTTCCGCCTGCACTTCCCGGTGGCTGCTTGGTGGCGATTGGTTGCTTGCTGGCTGTAGGTGGGTCCCTCTCGGCCTCCGGTTCTTAGATGCTGTAGAAGATTTCCATGCTGAGTGAAACTCCACGCTCTGAGCATTCAAAAGTTTTTTCCTCTGTGTGGGTTCTCTAATGCCACTGAAGACTGCTACTGTTACTCAATCTCTTTCCACCCTCTGAGCATTCAAAATGTTTCTTCCATGTGGGTTCTTAGGTCCTGTTGAAGATGGCAATTCATACTGAATCTCTTTCCATATTCTGAGCATTCAAAAGGTTTCTCCCCTGTGTGGATTGTCAGATGCTGTTGAAGAGTGTCACTCAACCTAGCTAGTTTATAATAGATACTAAGGGTTTGCTGGTGTGGTCTATAAAGTACTGAGGCATAGCGAGGGATTTCAGCTCATACTTTATTAATGCATAGGAGAACTTGAGATGACTAGCGGTGCCCATGGCCTGCTTATATTCTCGTTCTTAACCACACACAACACACACACACCTACCCGTGATAGGTTTATTTACAAACAACTCCCACCAATGGTTCCTTTTAGGATCCAGGCTAGCCGATTGGTGAGTTCTCAGATCCTCTGCTTCTATTGTCTTAGGATGCGACACTTAGCCTGTCCGCATGGCCACGTGCGGCCCAACTGCTTGTGTGGTCTCTCTTGATACACAACATGGTCATTACATGATTTTAGCAGCCAGGATGGGCAAGATCCAGAGTACAAGTAGTGGACTTCGCTGATCCCAGGATCTTGTTGACATCCGTCATGGAAATGGGGACAAAATGGTCCATGAATATAGCAGGAGATATATTAGCCCTGTCTTCTGGTGTGCCTGTGTTACAGCTGACATCTAAGTAACAACAGTATGTCCTGTGGTTGCAATAGCATAGTTGTTGTTACTGTGGCTGGTCTAGTTTATATTTATTACAACTGGCATCCAAATCAAACAGTATTCCCGATATTTTATCAGCAAAAAACTTGGCAAACTTATTACTGGTAATCGTTTCTTCCTGAGACAATTAACGCTCAGTTTCTGGCATCAGCAGTTGTTGAGGTACCTTGTACAGTCAGGATGGTTGTGAGCTACCTGATGCTATAGTAGCGGAGTAGTAACATTTCTTTGCTACCGTCACCACCACTTCCAGTGGGCTCTTTAGTGTAATCGATCAGATCTGGTATGGGTTCACTGCCAGTGTTGTTCTAGACATCTCCCAGCCCTCTTCAGGTCACCTAGTTCCACAGTAAGCTGGGGCTGGTTTATGTCCCAGGGACGGGAGTGGTCACAGAGTGGTCATATTCCACGCTTCCACTACAGCTTCAGCAGAGCATGTGTTTGGGATCCTAAATTCTCCCAGAGCATTCTGGGATCCAGTAGAATTCAGCAGCCTCCATGGGTGGAACATTTTAACTGGGCCCTTTTTTCATGCAGGGTGTTAGAGCCACATTCACCCTGGCTTTTTGATTTTGTTTGATTTTACTGTCAGATGTTTCCCCCCTCCACAGCTGGGAACTCTCTTGCAGGCTGCATTGCAGGTTCCGTAGTCTGGCTGCTGATCTAGGAGGGAAGACGGCCATTCTGTTAATTAGGGTCCTTCTCTTCTCTTGGCCCCTGCAGCAAGCCACCCTTGGGGTAGAGGACCAAATGCCTCTTGACATGACCATTTCTACTCCAGAAAGGCCATTACAGTCCAGGAGACCTCACTATTGGTAGGATTTGGCCCCATTTCAGAACTACAGTGATACATGTGACCTTTGAAAAACCTCCCAAATACATCCCCTCCTGCACAATAAGGTATCTCAGAAAGGTTTGGGGCTGGAGAGCAGCGTCCAGTGGCACTTCTAGAAATACCATCTGAGTTGTCAAGAAGAAGGGTGAATCTAGGACTAGAGGCTGTCAGGTTCCAGGGCAGGGAGACACAGCTGACAACTGTCGGGGTTCCACGTCAAGAATCCGAAAAAGGTTAAGAGTGGCTGGTTTCCTGTTTTGACCCTGCGTGCTTCATCTCATGTATAATGATGGACATTGGATAGGTTTAAAAGGAGATGAGAGGAATACATGGAAAAGAGATGTAGTATTTGCTTTTAACAATGTTCAGAGGTAGTCTGCCACTGAATACCAGATGTTGGAAGGGGGGGGAGAAATGGCAAGGAAGATTTGTTGTTTTTATGTCTTCTGAGTGGGGGAGTTTATTTCATATTTTCTGTATATATTCTGCTTATTGTGTTTATCTCTCACATCTTTTTTAGTATTTGATTTCTTTTGTTGATTGCCATGTTATTGTTATGGGCATGAAAAATGAAGGCAGGGAGCTGTGGAGTTTTCTTCCTCTCAGTTCAGCTTCATTATCTTTGATATTTAATTAGCTGACTTTGTTTGATAACTGGCTAGGCAGGATCTCCTGAGCTGTATCACTTTCCTCAAGTGTTAGGAAGATACTCTTTCCTTCTTATTCTTTTGTTTTATTTTAATTCTTAATTAGGAGGGAAACAAGCTTGTTATTTCTAACTTTAGTTTTACGAGAGCAAATTATGGAGGCTGACGGTGATTGCCCTCCTCACTCCGGAGGACCAGATGCTAACCGTTAATTATAGGCTGGTAATCACTGACAATAGACGAGGGAGCAGAGCGAGTTGTAGGGATTATACTTTGTGAGATATCTATCTCCTTTATTTAGATTACGGTTACAGACAACTGGAGTTGCAACACAGAGTGCCCTTGTGATGATAACAGCCCTTTAGTTAGATTCACATGGGTGTTGATCTGAAGCAACAGAACAAAGTTTGAGACCAGTGGCACTTTTGAGACCAACAAAGTTCTGATGAAGTATGCATGCACACGAAAGCTTATACCCAGAATTAAGCTTTGTTGGTCTTAAAGCTGCCTGCTGGACTCAAGTTTTGTTCTAGCCCCTTTGGTTAGTAAATTGGGTAAATTTGATTCTGATTTTTTTAACCAGAGTGGAAATTTAACTTGCTGCAGGAAGATAGCATAGCCCCCCCCCCCCCTTCTTTGGATGACAATGCAGTTTGGTCCTCTGCTGTGCATTCTAATCTGAATGTCCCAAGGGAAGGGAGATAGACTAGTGTCAGAAAGCTTCTATTTGCTAGTAACTCAGAGAATGTTAAGGAGCTGCGGTGGCTCAAGTGGTTAAGACGCTGAACTGCAGGCTGTGGAAGGTCAGTAGTTCAGCAGTTCAAGACCCGGGTGCCGCATGATGGAGTGAGCTCCCGTCACTAGTTCCAGCTCCTGCCAACCTAGCAGTTCGAAAGCAAGAAATTGCAAGTAGATAAATAGGTACCACTTTGGTGGGAAGGTAACAGCGTTCCGTGCACCTTGGTGTTTAGTCATGCCGGCCACATGACCACGGAAACGTCTTCAGACAGCGTTGGCTCTTCGGCTTTGAAACGGAGATGAGCACCGCAGCCCTAGAGTTGGATTCGACTGGCTTTCGAGCAAGGGAACCTTTACCAGAGAATGTTAATTGCTGAGACTCTTTAAACATTCTATGAGAAACCTGTCCTTTGGTTTCTTGCATCCTAAGGACACCTATGGATGGAATAAGCCAGAAGGAATTAGACCTCAGGAAAAGGAAGCCTATATTAAGTAGAGCTGGAAAACAGAGTGTATATAAGTCAAGCAGGATTTATCCTTTTGTCCCAAACCCTTGTAGTGTGGTATTGAATATGCACCCTTTTCATGGTCATGTTATTAAATGGGATAGTAAATTAATGATAAAAAGACATTTAGGATACTTGCTAAATAGACACCCTACAACTATTGACCTGCATTATTTTAATAGAATTCCAAATCCCTCCAAGGTGGTTAAATTAGAATCACAGAGTCATAGAGTTGGAAGGGGCCATACAGACCATCTAGTCCAACCCCCTGCCCAATGCAGGACCAGCCTAAAGCATCTCTGACAAATATTCCTCCAGCCTCTTCTTGAAAGCTGTCAGTGAAGGGGAGCTCACCACCTCCCTAGGCAGCTGATTCCACCTTTGAGCCACTCTGACCGTGAAAAAGTTTTCCCTAATATTCAGCCAATACCTTCCTGCATGTAATTTAAAACTGTTGCTTTAGATCCTGTCCTCTGCTGCCACCTGGAACAGCTCCTTGCCCTCCTCCAAATGACAGCCATTCTCATAGAATTTTTTAAAGAGCCATCCCCACTTGGTACGGTGGGTGTCTGTCTCCCATTGGCCCACTTTTTTAAAACCGCAAGTTGGAAGCCCTGCTTGGCCAACAGTTCCAACCTGAGCTGGCAGAGGTGTTTGGCTTGCTTTGCTCACCTGGAAGGACACAGCGCACTGAAGGACATTTTGGGATTGCCAGATGGTGGAATTCCCCTAGGACGTTTCAAGTTGCACAACCTGCTAATTCTCCTTCCTGCTTGAGGCCACAAATAGTTTTCTTCCTGGAAACCTTCCTCTTGGCCCAGCAGCATGTCAAATTGATGTACTGTCCTTCATGGGCTTCAAAATTGATTGTGCCCTGGAGGCAATTCTCAGCAAAAAAAAATAGGTCACAATAAGCAGTGTGGCTCTGTAACAACTCTCTGTGTGTGGCTCTGTAACAACCACCACTCCCTCTAAACATGTTTCAGGGAATAGTACAATGCTGTATTTTGATCTGTTCCATCTCTTGCAGTTAGGTGAGACCACAAGTCCTGTCTTGGTGAGATTCCCAGTAGACAAGAGTCATCATTTGGACCAAGTAATTCCACAATGTATTGTGCAAACCTAAAATGAAAGAAACGCGAAAGGTTAAGCAGCAGATGTTGGTTGAAAGGAAATGGGAAGGGGCCACAAGGGGGTGGTGGCTGGTGGCTGGGTTCCAATCCTCATTCTGTCATGAAGTGGGTGGCCTTGGGCCAGTCACTCTGAGTCTTCCCACAGGGTAGCTGTTGAGGAAAAGAGAGATCATAGGACTGCCAATTCCAGGTTGGAAAATTGTTGGACATTTGGGGGTGAAGTGAGGTTTCAAGAGGAGAGGGATGTCAGTGGGGTATAATGCCATAGAGTCTGCCCTCCAAAGCTGCCATTTTCTCCAGGGGAACTGATCCCCATGGCCTGGAGATAAGTTGTAATTCCAAGAGATCTCCAGATTCCACCTGGTTTTGGGTTCAAAAGAGCTGAACCTTCTCTTGCTGAACATGCTTCTGCAGAGTGCAGGGGGTTGGACTAGATAACCTGGAGGGTCCCTTCCAACTCTAATATTCTATGATTCCTATGGCTCAGCTGTTTAAAGGGGCTTTCTTGGGCAGAAGCCCCTTTAAACAGCTGAGCTGCAGGAGCAGGCTGCCCCCCATAGGTCAGCTGTTTCAGGCACAAACTTCATGAACCCGGTTCAGTTCATATGTGAGCTGACTGGGTTTCTTGGGTTCATGGTTCACACATGAACCGCAAACCAGACTGCATTTTCGTAGTTCATGCCCATCCCTAATTATAAGTGTGGTTGATCGTGCTCACTTCAAATACAAAGCCTGGCAGTTTCTTGATATTCTCATGCCTCGTACAGTATTGTACTCCCCAAAGGAATGAATCTTGTTTCAGAATCACACAGTTAAACACAAGTTTCCACCAGCTGCTGAGAAAGACATCTCCCTGGGGTTGATATGGATCTGAAGTCCAGAGAAAACTGTGAAATCCTGACACATCCCTTGTGTGTGGCCTCTGAAGGACAAAGTGCCATGGAAGACTTGTATGGCTCCCCTCTGAAAGAACTATCTCATGGCCGCAAACTCCCACTGATTTATCACAATCAAGATCTTCTCAAATAAAATCTTGTTCTGTTTCTGCTAAGCAAAAAAGTAGATTAAGTTTCCTATGGCATTGTAGCCCTCAGAGATAACCACCACTTGGGCCTCACTCTGCATAACTTATAAAACTAGACTAAATAAATTGACTTCTTGGTGGAACAGAAAACGTCAAGATTTCTGACAAAATCCTTTTAATGAACAATGAACATTTGGGCTGGAATGCACAGGAACGGAGTTCCGGCTGGCTCCCAAGTTGGCCGCACCCACCAGGAACTCATTAGCATAATAGGCCCAACAGCAGAAACTCATTAGGATTGGCTACGTTAGGGGTGTGTGGCCTAACATGCAAAGGAGTTCCTGCTACAAAAAAAGCCCTGGGTTTTGACAACAAACAAGGTAAACAGAATAAGAAGCAAAAGGTGGGTGTGGCTGGATGAGCACACTTCTGGTAACATGGGGTGTGGCCTAATATGCTAATAAACTGTGCTGTCAGGAGTGTGGCCTAATATGCTAATGAATTCCTGCTGGGCTTTTTCTACAAAAAAAGCCCTGACAATGAATAATGTGGAGTGGGTCTGTGGCTCAGTGGTAGAGCATCTGTTTGGCATGCAGAAGGTCCCAGGTTCAATCCCTGGCATTTCCAGTTAAAGGACCAGGCAGTGGGTGATGGGAAAGACCTCAGCCTGAGGCCCTGGAGAGCACCTGCCAGTCTGAGTAGATGATACGGACTTTGATGGACCAAGGGTCTGATTGAATACAAGGAAGCTTCATGTGTGTTCATGTATGTGTGAACACAACACAGATGTTGTTCTGGTCAAACACTGGTGTTAGGTAGGGTTGCCAGGTCTTAATCCGGCGGCCGATGGGAGGGTGTCCTGGTCCTCCTCCTGGAGCTCTTCGTGCAAGGCATGTTGCAGGGGCCACTCTATCATTTAAGGAAGAACTCTATGGTTTTCCCTTAAACAAATGAATATCCCCCCTGCAACGTGCCCAGCATGATGACATCACCTCTGCGCAACATCATCATGCCGGGGCGCATTGCTGCAAACAGGTTGCTTTGGGGGTGGGGTTACCCCACTGGCCAGATCATGGCCGGTAAATACGGGGACCTGAAAGCAGGCAAACACCTGCCCCTGTTGGGGGAATGGCAGCCCTAGTGTTAGGGCCTGGATGAAATTTTCACTGCTATCATCACCTGGAGCAACAATTCCAATCTAGTTCCAGTTGAAATGAAGGCTTAATCAAATTAGTCCCATATACTATGGGACATCACTGGAGTCAAGCTGGTAGAAAGAAGGAAACATGGTCCTCTCTCACACAACAGGGTTGAACAAGCCATAACCAAGCTGGTGGGAGGAAGGAAAAATAGATTTCTAAGTGTTGTGCGATACCTTCAGGCCAGTGCAAAAATCAGAGCTATGGAGTATCCCATTTATTAGTGGCTGAATTTTCTGCCTCTTTACCTCTGCCATTGCCAGATCTTGCCAGGCTACTGGTTGTTTTGGCTGAATGGGGTGAAGCTAGAAGGGACCAGATTCAACAGTGCAGCCATCTTGGGAATGGAAGAGTTCTGAGAAAGGAAAAAGGGGGAAAGCCATGAGGCCCTGGACTGACTAAGCTATGGATGGTCTAGGGAAGAGGGGGATCGCAGGAGGCTTGCCCTCGAAGGCAGAGTGCTAACGATCTGACAAGGGGGAGCTGAACCCTCCTGGTTTCCCCAAGCTCTTTTACTGCCCAAGCACTTTTTCCTTTGTTGCTGAAATTTGTTCTGCTTCCTGCTGCTCCATTTAACTTCAGCCTACAAATAGTGTTACCCTGGCCTCACATCTTCAAGCAGTAACAATTCTCAGGAGATATGCCCGTACCCTGGTTTGTTGCCACTGAAAGGAGGGAGAGCGCTAGAGTCCTGCATATCTTTATATTTTGTTATTTTTCAAGTGGACCGAGTATGGGTGGAGGTTGAGAGGCGCTCCTCTCAAGGGGTTACAGAACTGCTATCCTGCATCAGATCCATGCAGGAGGGGATGATCCTGCACTCCCCGCAGGTGCTTAACCCAGCTCTCCAGCAATGGCTGCCTCCTCTCTTCCCAAATGTGACCTGCCAGCTGCTCTCCTTGCCCGCCAGTATCTAAAGGCTTTCTTTCTTTAGACACAGACACAAACCAGCCCATTGGGGGGGGGGTCAGCGTGACCCTTCACCCACCATTCTTGAGCATTTATAAAATATATAATTTGTATTAATTTTCCGTATAGGTTACATAGGTCCCAGTCACACGTGTTGTAAAATGCGGGGGGGGGGGGGAGGCTATTCGTGCTGCGGTAATTTGACCCGCTGCTGCATGATCTGACACAATGGCGGGTGAAGTGGGTGTTTTTCCTTGCAGCCTGCTTCTGGTGCACTTCATCCAGGAACCAGTGACATGATCGGAGCATGCCAGAGTGATCACACCAGCAACTCCATCCTCGGCCCATCGCAACCTCATTTGATAGTGGACTTTCTGTGGTTTTTTTTTACTCCGCTTCTTTGGCTGACTGCTATGGGTTGCCGAAGGGTTTGGGACGCTTGCCAGATGTGTCTGTGTAAAAGCGCCCATAAAATCTGGCCGGCATTCATAAGTATCCCATGGCAAATTCTGTGTGTGAACGGACCCCATAGATAACTAAACTAACTAAAGAGGAATAACTGAAGAGGAATATGAACTATAGTTAATAAACAGTGGAGAGAGACTCAAACTACAAATACATGATTACATCGTCATAATCAATGGGTCAAATGCTTCAAAAATCACTGAGTCAAATCGACCATAAATAGCAAGTAGTTAAAAAATCAGTGACTCAGCAGACTATAAACTGTAAGTAAGAAAATTGCTTTAATAAACCTAATATAACTTTAAAATTCCTACCAATATGCCTCCCCCCCCAAAAAAAAATCAAAGAAAATTGATCTAATTCCTCCCCAAATACAGGCCTTGCTGGAGCGTCAACAAATAGATCTCATATACCACTCCCCCCCCGCTGCCCCCCTTACCAAAGGAATGGGAGAAAGCATTTTATTTATTTAATGATTAGCTTTTTATCCCACACTCATGGCCTAGGTTGGCTCAGGGTGGCTTTAAAGAGTTTTTAAGTATCAGCTCCTGCCAACCTAGCAGTTCGAAAGCAGGAAATTGCAAGTAGATAAATAGGTATCACTTCGGTGGGAAGGTAATAGTGTTCTTTGCACCTCGGCGTCTAGTCATGTTGACCACATGACCACAGAAACATCTTTGGACAGCACTGGCTCTTTGGCTTGGAAACAGAGATGAGCACTGCATCCCTAGAGTCAGATTCGAGTGGCTTTCAAGCAAGTATCATTTAAGTATCATTAAATACCTTTAAGTATCATTAAATGTTGGGATCAGAGAGAATTGTTTAAAAATGCTTTATTGTTGGTATTTGACCCCCGCATTATTGGCTGAAGTCTCAGGAGGTTTCTGACATTTGTTGAATGCTTGGGAAGGCAAAGGGATCCTTTTTCCACCTATAGTGGACCCGCCCAGTTGTTTTTAAAAAAATACTGGAATAGTGTGCATAATGAAATTGAGGTTATTTTGCAACACACATTTAATTGTCCACCAAAGATCCCCATGTTTGAGCTTAAGACTTTTGGTCATTGAAGCTAATAAACATAAGTAAGTAAGTCCACCAAAGATCTACTTATTGAATGACTGCCCCACTAGTCTGATTCAAAAATGTTTATTATCTCAGATGGTTATAGCAGTGACAATGGTATTGGCACAAAAATGGAAGGCCTGGTGGGTGCCACCTTTGGGACTGTGCTTACATGAAGTATGGGTCACATGAACAATGAACAAAACATCACCATACAGGTACATGGGGACAGTTGGTCTACTCGTACATTTGCAGATATTTGGAAATGACATGCATTGTTTCAGAATAATCTTAAAGGCTATCAGGATGTGCAACGATAATGGAATTTGTATGAAAGATGGTTCTATTTATTTAGAGTTTGGAAAAGTATGGCGATGTGAAACTTCAGTTTAGGTTTATAGTGTGGTGGTGGAGCTGTAGGAATTAGATGGCTAGCGACAGTGGTCAGTTTTAATGTATGTTTAAATAAGATTTCTATATGTTAAGTAATGAACCTATAGCTATATAGTTGTGATGTTTACCTTTTTTAATAGACTAAAACTCTGTGTGTGTATATGTGTACTCATTTTCTTTTGGGGTTTCTAGTTGGATTTTTTTAATGTTCATTCTTCAGTAATGTTAACCACCTGCATGAGGAGCTATAATGAACTGAAACTTGAACAAGCAGAGAATATTCAGAAATTTAGGTTCCTGTATTTCTTGTTCCTTAGGAGGTGATCTCTGCTATTGAGATCAGGCCTCAGAAAAATAATGTAGCATTTGGGAAGAAAGATGCAGCCCAGGAGACCGGCACCAGAGGCCAAGATGGAGAAGACCTCCACGGCCACCATAGACTTCCCTTTAGTGCTCAGGTAGGTGGGCACGAAGGAGACCCACACGCTGCAGAAGACCAGCATGCTGAAAGTGATAAACTTGGCTTCATTAAAGCTGTCGGGTAGTTTCCTGGCAAGGAAAGCCACCACGAAGCTGACCAGGGCCAGAAATCCCATGTATCCCAGGACTGTGTAAAACATGATGACTGACCCCTCATTACATTCTACTATGATCTCTTTGGCCAAGGAATGGAAGTCCAAGTTGGGGAATGGTGGAGAGGTTCCTAGCCAAAGTGCAGAAGTAATGACTTGGAGGAGGGGACAGGCCAGGACAATGGAGTTTACTCCTTGTCTCCCCAACAGCTCCCTTGTCATGTTTCCTGGCTTAGTGGCCATGAAGGCCACAACCACCATGATAGTTTTTGCCAAGATGGATGAAATGGCAACAGAGAAGATCACAGTAAAAGCAATTTGTCTCAGAAGGCAGGTGAAGTTTGTAGGTCGACCAATGAATAGGAAGGAGGAGAGGAAGCAGAGCAGGAGTGAGATGAGGAGGACATAGGTGAGTTCTCTGTTGTTGGCTTTGATGATTGGTGTGTCTCGATATTTAAGGACAGTTGCCAGGACTAAGGTTGTGATCAGAGACAGCAAAAGAGCAAGAGAAGCCAAAATAATCCCCAGAATCTCTTGATAGGAAAGGAAGCTTATGCTCTTGGAGATACATTGGTCTTTGTTTTTGTTTGGATATTGATCTTCTGGGCATGGGACACAGCGATCCGCATCTGGAACAAACAACCATGAATTATTTAATTCCAGCACAACACAAATGTGGTATTCAGTTGAGCCTTTATCCAAGGAGATGGAATAATAACAGTGTCCAGCTACTGGTTCTCATGCTATGGGTCAGAAGCTGCAAGTGGATCACAGCTCTCTCAGAGGCGGGTCACAAGGCCAGGAAAGAGAAGGAGGAACAGGGAATCTGGGAAAGGACACTTAGTAGTCAGATTGAGCTTCCTGCTGCATAATACCTGAAATATAGCCTGTTGTGCAGTAATAATGTTATATATTTGTAAATACTAATCATGCAACATAGAATAGAATCTGGTTCACTGTTAACTTATGAACAATTCTGACATTCCAACTTGAGGAAGTAGCATGAAGTTACACTCCAAGTGGGTCCTGAAATGGACTCCTGTGTGGAAGCGGGCCCATTCTAAAATCTTTCCGAATTACCAGTGTCAGTTAGGGATGGACACCAACTGGGAAAATGGAGGTTCGCCCCAGTTCATGTTCTGTGAACTACCACGAACTGGGATGAACCTTCCCCAGTCCATGAACCAATTCAGTTTGTGAGGTTCATGGATCTTCCTTCCCTCCTTTCTGCTGATGGTTCCCTGAGGCCAGGAAGGGGGGGAGGAGCTTGCAAAAGCCATTTAAAGGGAACGTTTCCTTTAAATGGCTTTTGCAAGCCATTTCAGCAATCCCTTTTGATCCCTGCTGCTTCCAAGTGAGAGGGGGGCAGAAAGGGATCACTGAAATCGCTTCCAACTGGTAAGATATTTAAATGCCTTCTCAGTTCACTTGTGAGTTGTGCTGTGGTGCTTGAGGTGGTGGCACAGCTTCCAAAAACCACTTAAAGGGATTCCTTTAAATGGTTTTTGCAAGACCATATGAAACTGCCTGGAAGGTTCATGGGATTCATGAGGGCAGGATGGCATGAATAAAGGTTCATAAACCATGAACCAGACCAAGTTCATGATGAATTTAGATTTGTAATTCAGTTTGTGCCCATCCCTAGTGTCAATCTAAAGGTGCATATTCCCTTTGATGTCCCTCTGTTTCTACTTCTGCAACTCAATTGAGAAGAATTTTACATAAGAAATGATAAAGATGAACAACTTTTTGAAATTCATACTTCGAGGTTCAAATCTAAACATAACAGAAAGTAGTTCTAGAAGAGAGAGAATTACCCCAAAACTGAACTGAATGAAGAAGAGAAAAAATCTTTAAAAGTTTGTATTAGACAATCAGTTTTTGTGGGTGGTTATCAGTGGTAGTATCAGGGCTGAACATTGCATGGGCCCCACAAGAAAGTTGAAGCTCCTTATCTGAGATATACATTATAATCTAAAAAGGTAGGCATAAATCCATAACTCCAGAAAGTCTAAACTTAAGCAGTGTTTACAGCCCTTGCGAGCCACTCAGTGTCCAGCAACTTCAACCCTTTAACTTGGGGTTTCAAGATGCGTTGAACTACCTGTGTGGTTAGAAATCGTCCCTTCTGGACAAAGTTCACATCCATAACAACAAAGTGGCTCTTCTTCTATATCTTTTCTGCTGTACCCTGGCAAGCAGCTCTCCACACACCTGGAAGAGGGCATCTTCTAAGTGGAAGAAAGAAGAATTGGTGAGATTTTCCAAATGAGTGGGGTTGTTTCCACATCCTGATGATTCTCCATGGAGCTATCTAGGGATTGGCACAAATAAAAAAAAATGTGGTTTGCTTCATGGTGTGTCCCATTTGCAAAACATGGACAATAATGAACTTTTGACTGCTTCACTAACTGGTTCAATTTGTGAGACTCATGAGGTAGTAGAATGCCCTCCCCAGCATGCTGGAGACACCAAACTTGCAGGGAATCATTGGATTACTCTCTTCTACTTGTCTTCCAAGTTTAGTGAGGGTTGGATTTATGGAGTCCAAATTATGCTACCCCCACCCCCCAATAAGGTGCTCCTAGGAAAGTGCCTGTCATTTCCCTAGAAAGCATTTTCCTGGGGATACCTCTGGGGGGCATAACTTGGACCATGTAAAACTAGTCTTCACCAAACTTGGAGGGCAGGTAGAGGAGAGTGAGCTGGTTTGGTACGTCTAGCTTGCACGGGATCTGTTCTAACACTCCTGAACCTGCACCTGTCAAAATTATTCAAGAGGTTCAGAAGTATATAAAATGGATCCTGTGCAACCTAGAGACATCAAAGTCATAGGGAACTGCCCCTGGATGCTCTTCTACAGGTCTTCCAAATTGTTGTTTTGAAGTTATGCAAATATATTGAGTGAGCAGAGACAGTCTGTCTGGCAATGTCTCTACCCACAAACTGACACAAACCTCCACAAACAGTCTGAAAGTTATTGGAAAGTTAACGCTGGCTGACATGCCACGAACTAGATTTTGTGAACCACAAACTGGCCAAAATCTGCCATGAAGTTTAGCTTGTCCCCATCCCTAGAGCACTCATTACTGCTGTGAATGCAGAGGCAGTCACATCACAACACAGTCATTTTCCCCACAGTTATCTTGACTCAGCCTGGAATTACTTTCTTGCATTAAAGAATTACCAAAAGGGGTTTTCTTTGGTATGGTGAAATGAATCGCTAGTTTAGCAGGATGATATCTTTCTAGGAAATGTGTATGTTTTACTACAACCACTGAAACAGAGCTTCAGTGGGAAAAAAGTACACCGTTCTGGAGACCAAGATCTGAATGAAGCTGGCCTGTTCTATAAATGCAGTCTTATACTCCCAAATGTTCTGTCAGCAAATTTCTCTGCTATTACCCAGGAATGTTGACTTCTTCCCCACCTGGGTAGCCCAAACGATTGCTTCTGTGTTAATGATGAAATCTTTGCCTGGGGGGGCCCTCGGATCCATCCTTCCAACTTTCACTTGAGCTGAAGATTGATTTGGGAAGAAAGCCACATTCAGAATATCATAGCCAGCTGATCTCTTGTCATTTTCACTGAAAAATACTTCCTCGCCAGCACTGTTGTTGAACTGGGTGCTCCTCAAAGAGGCCAGGATCTGAAACGAAAGAAATGAAAGAAAATGATGTAACTGTTATGACCACTAGTGGGGCTGGTTGTAGGTTTTGGTGGGCCATGTGTTACCCTTACCAGCTTTAATTTAAAAGCTGAATATCTGATTTTAGTTTCTGGGGAAAACTAGTCAAATTATAGGCCTCAGTAAGAGGTGGGGTAGTAAGCGCAGATCTGCTATCGGAGTTTACAGAGACAGCCCCCTTAAGACCACTGGTTGCGTCAATAACCAGTCCAAATTGTAAAAGAAATGGATTTTATTTGAGGAAAATAATTATTTGGATATTAATGCTCACATCAAGGTTTGCAAGCATAAAAGCAGATATAAAAATAAGTTAGCAGACAGATAGAGGGGTGGGAAGATACTATACCTATCCAGACGTGCAGGGGTCTATTGCTGGAAAGGGAGGGGACCCAAACTGTGTAGTTTGGGGGTGCAGCTCTACTGCAGGCTGCCTCAGAGTGACACACCTTGATGGCCATGCAGGGCCGGCTCGCCCACTAGGCGAGCTAGGCGCTTGCCTAGAGCGCGCCGGCTGCAGGGGTGCCAAAAGGCGACCCCCCGCGAAAAGCCCCCCACCTCTTCCACGGCTTGCTTGGGCTACCTGCAGCCGTGGAGCGCCCAAGCAAGCTGGCGCTGGAAGGGAAGGGATGGGGGTTAGAACCCTCGCCCCCTTCTCTGGCTTTCCTGGGGGCCCCACAGCTGTGGAGCACCAGGGAAAGCCAGCGCTCCGCCCCCCCCCTGGTTTCCAGGCCCCACTGGGAGGTTGGTATCCCCGGTGGGGTGGGCACCCCAGGCTATCCTGCCTAGGGCGCCCAGATACCTGAGGCTGGCCCTGTGGTCATGTGTTTTGGTTGATACAGACATGGGAAAATAGTGTGAACCAATGGGAGGCCTTGAGGGGCTTGTCTCAGGTGAAGACAAAAGATTACCTGGACCAATGAGCTGTCCCAGGGGGTGTGATGCCAGAAGGGGCAAGATCTACATGTGACCAATGAGGTTTCAGAGGGGCAGGGTTTGGGTTCACAAAAGCTTTGATGAGATTAGCTAGGTGCTGGATGGTTGAACCAAGAGTGTCCATTGTGGAACAATAGGGGCGGCCTGGCATTTCTCTGGTGCCAGACAATTGAGGTTGCTTAATGTGTGGCAGAATGAATCTGAATGGGTGACCATTCACTAGACACGGAGAGTTAATGTTTACCTAGATAGGTCTGGCAAAGGTATCAGAATGCAGATATTTTAGACAAACACATGGAGACAGGAATGTGAAAATTATTTAGAAGGTATTTCCTGACATTCGAGTGAAACAGTTGTTGGGGTTGTGATCGTGCAGCATACTTCATTCATGACAATAGGCTCTTTGTCCCTGCCTGCCTGTATGTTTGACAGACAGAAGACTGGCCATTTGGTCAGTAGAAGATGCCTGAGGCAAGGGCAGAGACTTGCCCATTCTAGTCCTTTTGGACTGAGCTGACAGAAAGGGAGGGCGTTGCCCGAATGGAGGATGTTCTAGGCTTGCCAAGCCCCCGCTGGGGGTGGGTAAATTCCCACCCAGGAGGCCCGTTGCCCGCCACCAGTGGATCGGGCCCTGGGGGGAACTCCACCCCCTGCCGGAGGGCATCCCCAGTGTGATGATGTCACCCAGAGGTGACATCATCACACTGGCCACGTTGTGGGGGGGGCACTCTGTGAATCGAGGGAAAACTCTATGGTTTTCCCTCAAGTCACGGTGCCCCCGCCCCAAACGTGGGCAACACGATGACATCACTTCTGGTGACGTCATCGTGGTGACGCGCAGAGACTCCCAAAGGAGCCAGGAATCCCCCCGCTTTGCAGGTAAGTCGACTTGGTAACCCTAGGATGTTCTGGCAGTGCAGCTGGCCCTGTTTTCTCCTTTGGCCTGTGTTATTAAGCCAAAATGAGATTCTCTCAATCTCCTAAGAAAAGCCACTGTCTAAGCCAAGACTGGCTTCATGAGGGCACTGCTTTAGGAGGTTTAGAGTTTGTTTTGGGGGGTGTCTCTCTGGGGAAAGAGCTGCAGGTTCAGGGCCCAAGAGGCTGGTTACACATGGGCATAGTGTTCCCAAGGTCCCCTTTCCCTCCACTGTGAGGCCCCCTGCTTATGCACTCCCCTCCATCTGCATGCCATTCACCTGCCTGTATATCTTGCCCCTACCCAGTTGCCAACCCGTCCATCACCTATGCTCACTGCTACCTGACCACCTGCAGCCCTTTCCCTGGCAATGACAGTGTGTGTAGCTGGGAGCATGGGTTTGCTAGCAAGAGAGTGGTCAGGGGTGAGGGGTCGACAGTAGTGGGCCCCAGCAGAAACCCTAGGCCCTGGCAGCTGCCCCTTCTCAGTGTATGCTGATGTCAGCCCCAACCATTAGGGGATTAGTCCTTCAGACAGTCTGTCTGGGCTACCACAACAAGAAGTGATGGTTTCTGTAGTTGTTTCCTTAATGGAAAAGCCAAGGGTGAATTCTCAGTGGGGACTAATGGCCAGGAGACTTCTTTATGTCTCTGTGTTGGGGGCCATTTCTCATGGTAGCTACTGCCCGTAACACACACTCCATATGCTTGAACAGAGGCTGGAAGCAATGGGATTAGAGACAGTGAAGAAATATAAGATGGTGGATCTAGTTATCAAGAAAGAAACCGGGGAATGGGGGATGCGTGCTCTTTGCATCTGGATGGCTTTTCATAGTGTCCAGCGATGTCCCTTCCTCATTTTGTATCTGCGAATGGGTGGAGTTCTCTTGCTATGGTGAGAAAGCATAAGGGATGAGAAGCCAACCCAATCCTGATAGCGCTTCAGCTAAGTATGACATTGCTAGCACAGGCTCACTAACAGCAATGGGAGTCCAGGCAAGTCCATGGATGGATGGCCATTGCTGACACTAGGAAATCAAGTGAGCCCATAAAAACAACGTACTTCTAATTGCGTAATCAGCTTTTATTGCAGAGTTGATTGGATGTATTGCATACTGTTCTAACTGCATTCTTTTCACTTGTGTAATCTAGTTCGAGCCTCAGCAAACGAAGGTGGACCATAAATGAAGGAAATAAATTCCCACTCAAGAGGCTCAGAAGGGGAGCTGTCCATGCAGAATCAGTGATAGATAGCAAAGCAGGCAAGAGAAACCAAGGAAGACTCTGCTTGCAATACTAGATAGGTTCCATGAGAGATGGGGAGCAATAGGGGGAAATGGAAGCTGTAAACTCCCTTCCAACTGATACCAAGGCCCTGGGGTTTCGAGCCCCCCTAGTGGGGGCAAGGGTTCCCTGGAATCAGACCCCACCCCCGCCACCAATCATACCACTGACGTCTGGGCAGCACTCTGGTATTTGGGAAAACATACTATGGTAGAAGCCGCTTTTACTGTAGAGTTTTTGCCCAAATAACAGAGCGTTGCATAGACATCACAACTTGATGACATCACTTTCTATGCGACACCAGAAAGATGGCCTGGGCTTTCCTTTTTCTCCTGGAAAGTCCCACCATCCACCACCAGTTGCCAGGAGGGACCTGGGAACTCCTCAAGGTCCAGAAAAGGTATCTTAAGGGATGGGGGAGATTGCCTTGCTTAGGAGAATGAGGTCCCTGGGTTTTCTCTGCCATTGCACAAAGAAGTAGTTATAACAGGAACTTATGCTACTTTTTCCTCACAAGGAAAACAACCCTGTGGTGGCTGTTCCACCTTCTCTATGGCTGGAGAAATGGCAAGCCACGTCAGATTGCTTAGTTTACTTGAGTTTGGTCAGTAGCACTGACCCATCTTGGCTAACATGCTCTCAGGGCTCTCTATTCCTTGACACAAGATCCGCAAAGCATAGGGAGGTTGTTACCTGCCATGGCTGGACATCCAGAAGCCTCTTGCCATTCCCCATCATTGCATGTCTTGATCCAAATGTGTACATGGTATGTAGTGCATGTGCTACAGAATAAACAGCATTATAAACATTATAGCTGTTTCCGGTCATGCTCATTTCAAATACTGAGGGTGGGAGGTTCTCAATGTCCTCCTTCTCTGTGCAGTTCTTAAGGCCTCCAGGAATATCATTTGGTTTTTTAAATAAACATAGGAATACATGTTTCCACCACACTTTAAGAAAGATATCTCCCCGAGGCTGGCGTGGATCTAAACTCTGGAGAAAACTGTGGAACCCTGGCACATCACTTGTATGGCCTCTGAAGAAGAGGGCACCATGAAAGGTCCGTACAGCCTTCCAGGGAGAGAAGGAGCCCATGGCAGCAAATTCCCACTGGCTTGTCACAATCCAGATCTTCTCAAGAGATGTCTTAGTCTTTTCTTTGTGTCTCAAAAGATGTAGGATTAAATTCCGTATGGCATTTGAGTCACCGGAGACAACCACAACTTTGGCCTTAGCCTCCGAGAGAGCTATAGCTAGATTTGCATCATTAGATGCACTTGTATAGTACACTGAGATTTCAGACAAGGTCCGTTTAGTGAACTCAACACAGATGTTGTTGTGGTCAAGCATTGGTGTTAGGGCTTGGATGAAGTTTTCTCCGCTGTCATCATCTGGAGCAACAATCCCAATCCAGTTCCAGTGGAAATGAAGAAGTAAGCGGATTATCCCCAAATACTGTGGGACTTCACTGGGGTCAATCCGGTAGAAGGAAGGAAACATGGTCCTCTCTCTCAGAACAGGACTGAATGAGCCATAACCAAGCTGGTGGAAGGAAGGAAGGAAGACTTTTAGTTGAAAAACAGATTTCTAAATGTTGTACAGTTATCTTCAGGGCTCCCCAAAAATCAGGGCTGTGGAGGTAATCCCATGTCCTGTTGACTGGATTTTCCTCTTCTTTCTCAAGAAATAATTTCTGTTGCGGCTTCCAGTCAGAGTAAAATGGCGAACTGACACACCTCGCGAATGAGCGGGGTGGACGGCAGCTTCTTCTGACAGTTTGGGCAGCTATATTGCCCAACGTGGCACCCCCCAGGCAGGGGGTGACAAGCACGCAACAAGGTCCAAGTGAGAGTTGAGATTGGTGTGTAAAAGTCCCGGAGGGGGCTTGTTTACGCTTTGAACTCCTCTCAGAAGCGGGCAATTGCAAGACAGCACTAAAAAAGCCAGCCGAGCTGAAATATCAGCTTAAATTCGCCATTTCCCGGTTTCTTAAGAAACAGCTTGAAGTTGAAAACAAAAAGAAGCGATGCGAAGTCCCAAGATAAACATGCAAGGTAACAAAAATTATTTGCTTTGAAGATATAATAAAATTTGAACAAGGCGGTTAAGCGCATAAGGTTTAAAGTAGAACAACCAATTTATCGTATAATTTTGAAGAGCTCGTTAAAGCATTTAATTTGGATTATATAGACTTTGTTTAACATTCCTGTGGTTAAGAGACTGAGTGATAAGTGTATGAGCGAATTCAACTGGAAAGATTGCGAGACGAAGGTGCAACATAAAACTGTGTCCGGCTACAATTGTGACTTGGCTAGAGTGGGTGCTGGAGGACCAGAAGAGTGGATGAGCGGAAGTTTTCTGGTAGGACATTGTTAACGTGGGACCGGAAACAGGAAGTTAAAAGAGAACCTACTCTAGCCTTAGAAATCATAGAGAAATTGCGCCCTCCCTTTTGAGAAGGACTGAATTTTAAAATCCAATTTTAAGTGTGAAATTGATTACAAAAAATAGTGAAAAAGTTGGATTTAAAAGAATAATCAGCAGACAGTTGAAGCATATCAGAAAATTTTCAAAACGGAACCAAAATTTCGACAAAGAGCTGCTTCAGCTGCGAGTCCAAGCTTGTCAGCTAAAGAGAAGAAAGAATGGCAAGCTGCAATCGAGGCAATGGAGAAGCGCATGATTGAAGCGAATCAAAGTATGGTGAAACAAATAGATCAACAGATAGAGAAACAAATGGAAAAACAGCTGGAACAGTTGGAAGAAGTCCAAGAAAAGAATGCCTTGAGAGAGTTAGTGGTAGCAGAGGTGGCAGAAATCAAAAAAGAAGTGGCAAATACAAATAGTCAAGTTAAAGCTTTGGCAACAAAATCAACTGAATTGGAGCAAAAGACACAAGACATAGACAAGAAAATGGACACAACTGTACAAAATAACCATAATCTTGAGGCAATGATGGAATATAGAGCAATGTTAAACCATCTGAGGTTAAGAGGGATAGAAGAAAAAATGGATGAAAACATATGTATGGTGGTGATGGCAGCTTTGACTGAATATTTGGGAGAAGATCAAGGAGAATTGGATTCTGACTTTGATTTAATTTATAGAGTGAATTCAGCTTATGCTCAAAGGAAAAAATTGCCAAGAGATGTTATCATTCAATTTGTAACAAGGAAAATGAAAGAAGATGTATTCAAGAAGCAGTTTACTCAACCACTGGAGATTGATGGTAAAAAGATAATAATAATGAGAGAACTCCCAAGAACCATCTTGCAGGACAGAAAGAAATACAAGAAGTTGGTAGATAAGTTGAAGCAGTTAAGCATCAGATTCAGATGGGAGATACCACAAGGACTGTCATTCACCTACAATTCGAAAAGACATGTGATTAAAACACCTGGAGATATGTATAGGTTTAAGGCTGAAAACTCTGAAGATTTTGGAGATATTTGTGGCTTCCGGTCGGAGTAAAATGGCGAACTGACGCACCCCTGTGAACAAGTGGGGTGGACGGCGGCTTCTTCTGACAGTTTGGGCAGTTTTACTGTCCAACGCAGCATCCCCCAGGCAGGGGGGTGACAGGCAAGCAACAAGGTCCAAGTGAGAGTTGAGATCGGTGTGCACAAGTCCCGGAGGGGGCTTGTTTACGCCTTGAACTCCTCTCAGAAGCGAGCAATTGCAAATCAGCACTAAAGAAGCTAGCCGAGCCGAAGAATCAGCTTAAATTCGCCATTTCCTGATTTCTTAAGAAACAGCTTGAAGTTGAAAACAAAAAGAAGCGATGCGAAGTCCAAAGATAAACATTTAAGGTAATTGAAACGATTTGCTTACCGGGGAGAAGATAAAACAAAATTTAAACAAGGCGGTTAAGTGCATGAGGTTTTAAGCTGTATTATTGATCCATCGTTGAAATTAGAGGAGCCCGTTAAAGCATTAAAAATGGAGTAAATTGACATTGTTTAACATTCCTGCAGTTAGAGACTGAGCGATAAGCGTATGAGCGAATGCGACTGGAAAGATCGCGAGACGAAAGTGTAACATTTAACTGCGTCCAGCTGAAAACTGAATCTGGCTAGAGACTGTGTTGGAGAACTGAAAGAGAGACGGACCGGATTTGTTTCCGGTAGGACATTTTTAACGTGGGACCGGAAACAAGAAATTTAGAAAGAGCCTACTCTAGCCAAGAAAACCATAGAGAAATTGCGCCCGCCATTTTGTGGAGGACTAAATTTTAAAACACATTTTTAAGACAAAATAGACTGTCAGTAATAGCGAAAAAAGTGGAATCTGAAGGGAAGTGAAAAGTTAGTTGAAGTGTATTGACAAATTTTCAAAACGGAATCAAAACTTCAGCAGAGAGCGGCGTCAGCTGCGAGTCCAGGTATGGCGGCTAAAGACAAGAAAGAATGGCAGGCAGCAATAGAAGCAATGGAGAAGTGCATGCTGGAAGTGATCCAAGGTATGATGAAACAAATGGACAGGCAATTTGACGAGAAAATGGAAAAACAGCTGGAACAGTTGGAAGAAGTTCAGGAAAAAAATGTGACGGCCTTGAGAGAGCTAGTACTTGCAGAAGTGGCAGAGTTTAAAAAAGAAGTGGAAAATACAAGTAACCAAGTTAAAGCTTTGGCGACCAAATCAACTGAAATGGTGCAAAAGACGCAAGATTTGGAAAAGAAAATTGAAGTGAATGTACAAAGCAACCGGAATCTTGAGGCAGTTGTGGAATATAAAGCAATGATAAACCATCTGAGACTGAGAGGAATAGAAGAAAAATTGGGAGAAGACATACATACCAAAGTGATGGCAATTCTGACTGAATATATGGGAGAAGACCAAGGGGAGTTAGATCAGAACTTTGATCTTGTATACAGAGTGAACTCTGCTTATGCACAAAGAAAAAAATTACCAAGAGATGTCATCGTTCAATTTGTGACAAGGAAAATGAAAGAGGATGTATTCAAGAAGCAGTTTACACAACCACTTGAAATTGATGGCAAAAAGATAATAATAATGAAAGAACTCCCAAGGTCCATTTTGCAAGACAGAAAGAAATATAAGAAGTTGGTGGACAAGCTGAAACAGTTGAATATCAGATTCAGGTGGGAGATACCACAAGGACTGTCGTTTACATATAATTCGAAAAGACATACGATCAAATCATCAGGGGATATGTATATATTCAAAGCTGAAAATTCTGAAGATTTCAGAGATATTTAAAAACATTTTATGATGGATTACAAATTGTTATCGTGGAATGTAAACGGACTTAATTCACCTAATAAAAGAAATGTAGTGAATTAGTGGCTACAAAAGCAGAAATTTAATATTATTTGTCTACAAAAACCCATATAAAAAGTCGGGACAATAAATATTTGATTAACAAAAAATTGGGAGAAGAATTTTATTCTTTGGCAGAGAAAAAAAATAAAGGAGTTGTGATCTATGTAAATAAAAAATTGGAACCTAAACAAGTTTTCACAGATAAAGAAGGGAGATATGTGGCTGTTGAGATCACATTACTTCAAAAAAAGTCACTGGTTGTTAATTTGTATGTTCCTAATGGAGCCAAAGAGAACTTTTTCAAGGACTTGTTGAGAGAATTGGACCAGGTGCATTATGACCAGATAATTTTAGCTGGAGATTTCAATGGTACTGTTAATAATAAACTGGACAGAAAATAACAAAAGGGGGATGAGAGGATTGGAAAGTTACCCCAAATCTTTTTTAAATTGATTGAACAAGAAAAGTTGGAAGATGTATGGAGAAAATGGAATCCAAAAATTAAAGACTTTACTTTTTATTCTAACCGACATAAATCCTTCTCAAGAATAGATATGATTTGGATGTCGAGTGAAATTGCATTAAAAACCCAGAAGGTGGAAATTTTGCCAAAGACTAATTCAGATCATAACCCGTTAATTTGGACATTAAAAGAAAAGGTGAAGCAATACCATTGGAGAATTAATGAAGATTTACTGGATAAGACGAAATTAGTAGAGACATTGCGGAAAGAAACTCAATTTTTTTCAAATGAATTTAAACCAAGATGTTAATATACAGACAGTTTGGGATGCTTATAAATCGGTGATGAAAGGAGTACTGATTTCAATGAATGCAACCGACAAAAAAAATAATTTGAAACAACAGAAAGAGTTGCAGGAAAAAATTCAACAAAAAGAAAATGAGTTGAAACGGAGACCAGGTAAAAAGAAACTTCTTAAGGAAATTCAAATCTTAAAAGATCAATTAAAGGTGATGCTGAACAGAGAACTGTATTGGAACTTAAAGAAATTGCAGCAAAAATCTTTTGAAGGAGCAAACAAACCAGGGAAGTATTTGGCATGGCAATTGAAAAACCGAAGGGAGAGAAGGACAATAACCAAAATAATGGAAGAAGGTAAAGAAATTGTAGACATGAATGGAATAAAAAGAGCTTTCTTCAAATATTATGCAAAATTATTTCAAAAAAAGAATATTGATCCAGAGAAAATTAAAAATTATTTGGACAAGTAATTTTACCTGAGATGGATAGTAAAACCAAGGAAATGCTGAATGGTCCAATACAAAAAGAAGAAATGTATAAAGCAATAGAGGATGCCAAATTAGGGAAAGCTCCAGGACCATATGGATTTACTGCAAAATTTTATAAAAAATTAAAGGAGGAGCTGACCCCGATTATGGAACTTCTAATTAATGAAATTCAGCGGATTAAGTCAATACCAGAATCTTGGAAAGAAGCCAACATATCACTTATACCCAAAGAAGGACAAGACTTGACAGACGTAAAAAATTATAGACCAATTTCACTACTTAATAATGATTACAAATTGTTTGCCAAAGTAATTTCGGAAAGATTGAAGACTTATTTAAAAGGTGTCATTAGAGAAGAACAAGCTGGTTTTTTACCAAATAGACAAATCAGAGATAACTTAAGGATTGTGATTGATGCAATTGAATATTATGATAAACATCCAGAAAAAGAAGTTGCCTTTCTATTTTTAGATGCAGATAAAGCCTTTGACAATTTAAACTGGGAATTTATGTTTCAAATGTTTGATAGAATGGACATTGGGCAGCCCTTTTCAAACATGATTAGGGCTGTATATTGTGATCAAAAAGTGTCGCTGAATGTGAATAAAGAGTTGACGGAATACTTTAAAGTTCAAAAAGGGACAAGACAAGGATGTCCGTTATCTCCTTTGCTATTTATTTGGATTTTGGAAGTGATGCTGAATAAAATAAAAGAAGACAAAGATATAAAAGGACTTAAAATTGGAAGTTTCGAGTATAAATATAGGGCTTTTGCAGACGATGTAATGTTTATAATTGAAGATCCAGTAATGAATGTACCATTACTGATAGAAAGGATTTAAGAATTTGGAGACTTGGCTGGATTCTATGTGAACAAGAATAAAACAAAGATACTTTGTAAAAACATGAGAAAAGAAAACCAACTGGACTTACAAGAAAAAATCCAATGTGAAATGGTGAAAAAAACTAGATACTTGGGAATTGAGGTTACAGCAAAAAATATAGACTTGTTTAAGAACAACTATGAAAAGACCTGGAATAAAATTCAACAAGACATCAAGAAATGGAATACTTTGAATTTATCACTTTTGGGTAGAGTCTCAGTAGTTAAAATGAACATTCTACCTTGTTTGTTATTCTTATTTCAGACGATCCCAATTGTGAAAGACTGTAAAGTGTTGAATCTATGGCAAAAAGAAATTTCAAAGTTTGTGTGGGCTGGAAAGAAACCAAGAATTAAAATGAAAATTCTCTGCAATGCAAAAGAAAGGGGAGGTTTTCAACTTCCTAATTTTAGACTATATCATGATGTGGTGTGTCTGGCTTGGCTAGAACAATGGATTAATTTGGAGAATAGGAAGCTGCTGGCACTGGAAGGACATGATCAAAAATTTGGATGGCATGCCTATTTATGGTATGAGAAGTCTAAAGTGTATAACCTTTTCAAACACCACTTCATAAGGAGATCACTATTCATGACATGGACGAGATACAAGAGTTTTTTTTTCGAAGCAAGACCATTGTGGATTGTTACGGTGGAAGTAATTAAACCACTTTCAAGGCATAAAGGGAAAGACTGGTTACCCTACAGAGATATTCTGAAAATCGAGGGGAGAAATTTCGCAATGAGACTTAGAGAAGAATTGGACTTTGAATATGACTGGCTAAACTACAGACAGATTTATGATTTATTTAAGACTGACAAAACGAGATATGGTTTTAGAAAAGAAAATAATGAAATTGAAACAATTTGGATAGAAAAAGGTAAAAAAATGATTTTTAGAATTTATAAGATTTTGTTAAAATGGTATACAGAGGATGAGATTGTAAAAGAACAAATGGTGAAATGGGCTATACATATAAATAGAGATATAGAAATGCCATCATGGGAATGTTTGTGGAAAAAATTGATCAAATTGATGTATAGATGGTATATGACACCAAAAAAAATTGCTAATATAAGTGAGAATATGTCTAACAAATGTTGGAAATGTAAGAAAAAAGAGGGCTCGTTTTACCATATGTGGTGGACATGTGAAAAAACAAGTGCTTTTTGGACTGAGATTCATAATGAAATTCATAAAATCTTGAAATGCACTCTGAAAAAGGAGCCAGAAATGTTACTCTTAGGACTTAAATTAGAAGAAGTTAAAATGGCAAAAAGAACGTTGTTATGGTACTTAATTTCAACTGCAAGAATGACTTATACTCAGTTTTGGAAGCAGGAACGGGTACCTGACAAATGGGAATGGATTAAAAAAATGATTTTTATGATTGAAATGGACAAGCTGACAAGAAAACTTCATGGAAGAGAAGACGAAGAATTCTTAGCAGATTGGAAAGACTTTAAAGACTACTTAGAATCTAACTGGGATGTGAAAAATAGACTGCTCTGTTTGGATAGTTATTAATAATAGAAGTGCTATAAGAAAAGGGACTGTAATAGAAAGGTTACCTAATAGGGATAAATAGAAAAGGAAAATATTGAAATTTATGATTTGAATATTGAAAACGAATTGAATGTAAGAGAATATTGATAGAAATGTTAATGGGGCCGGATCATCGTTGGAAGCCAGGGGAGGGGGGATAAAATTTTTTAGAAAAGGATATGTTAAGAATTGGTTGTCGAATATGGAACATGCTATTATATCCTGTTAATATTTTTTCTTAAAAAAAGATTTTGGAGATATTTAAAAACAAGTCATGATGGAGTACAAATTGTTATCGTGGAATGTAAATGGACTTAACTCACCTTCCAAAAGGAGGGTAGTGAACTATTGGTTACAAAAGCAGAAATCTAACATCATCTGTTTACAAGAAACACATATAAAAAAGCAGGACAACAAGTATTTGATTAATAAAAAATTGGGAGAAGAATTTTATTCATTGGCAGAGAAAAAAAATAAGGGAGTTGTGATCTATGTAAATAAAAACTTGGAGCCAAAATAAATCTTTAGTAACAAAGATGGGAGATATATTGCTGTAGAAATTACAATGCTTCAAAAAAAGACATTGGTAGTTAACCTATATGCGCCTTATGGAGCCAAAGAAATTTTTTTTAAGGACTTGACGAAGGAATTGGACCAAGTGAACTACGATCAGATAATATTAGCAGGAGACTTTAATGGTACTGTTAATAATAAATTGGATAGGAAATCAAAAAAGGGCGATGAGAAGATTGGAAAGCTTCCCAAAAGTTTTTTCAATTTAATGGAACAAGAGAAACTTGAAGATGTTTGGAGAAAGTGGAATCCTACTTTTTTTTTTTACTCTTTACTCTTTTTTACTTTTTACTGTAATCGACACAATTCCTTCTCCAGAATAGATATGATTTGGATGTCGGGTGAGATAGCATTAAAAACTCAGAAGGATGAAATTTTGCCAAAGACCAACTCGGATCACAATCCGGTAACTTGGACATTAAAAGAAAAAACGAAGCAGTTCCATTGGAGAATTAATGAAGATTTATTGGATAAGACAAAGTTAATTGAGGTATTACGTAAGGAGACTCAACTTTTTTTTCATATGAACTTAAACCAAAATGTTAACATTCAGACAGTCTGGGATGCCTACAAGTCTGTGACGAGAGGAGTATTGATATCAATGAATGTGGCTGACAAGAAGCAGAACATGAAGCAACAAAAGGAGTTGCAGGAAAAAATTCAGCAAAAAGAAAATGAATTGAAGAGAAGACCAGGAAAAAAGAAACTTATCAAAGAAATTCAAATCTTACAAGACCAATTGAATGTGATACTTAACAGAGAACTCTACTGGAACTTAAAGAAATTGCAACAAAAATCTTTTGAAGGAGCAAATAAACTAGGAAAATTCTTGGCCTGGCAATTGAAAAACCTAAGGGAGAGAAGGACAATAAGTAAAATAATCGAGGACAGCAAAGAAATTGTCGACATGAATGGCCTAAAAAGAGCCTTCTTCAAGTATTATGCGAAATTATTCCAAAAAAAGAATATTGACCTAGTGAAAATTAAAAAATATTTGGATAAAGTAGATTTACCTAAGATTGACCTAAAAACTAAGGAAATGCTGAATGGTCCAATCCAGAAAGAAGAAATATACAATGCAATAGAGGATGCCAAGTTGGGGAAAGCTCCAGGTCCAGATGGATTTACCGTAAAATTTTACAAAAAACTAAAAGAGGAGCTGACCCCGGTTTTGGAACTCTTAGTAAATGAAATTCAGTTGACTAAGGTAATACCAGAGTCTTGGAAAGAAGCTAATATATCACTCATACCAAAGGAAGGACAAGATTTAACAGAAGTTAAGAATTATAGACCAATTTCGTTACTTAATAATGACTACAAATTGTTTGCCAAAGTAATTTCGGAAAGATTGAAGAACTACTTGAAAGATGTCATAACGGAAGAACAAGCCATTTTTTTACCAAATAGACAAATCAGAGACAATTTAAGGATGGTGATTGATGCTATTGAATACTATGATAAACATCCAGAAAAAGAGGTTGCTTTTCTATTTGTTGATGCTGAAAAAGCCCTTGACAACTTAAATTGGGAGTTTATGTTTCAAGTGATTGAAGGAATGGACATTGGTCAACCCTTTTCAAATATGATTAGGGCGATATATTTTGAACAGAAAGCATCGTTGAATGTAAACAAAGAGATGATGGATTATTTTAAAGTTCAAAAAGGGACTAGACAAGGATGTCCTTTATCCCCCTTACTATTTATATGGATTTTGGAAGTAATGCTGAGGAAAATAAGAGAAGACAAAGACATAAAAGGACTTACAACTAGAGGTTTTACGTATAAGTATAGAGCTTTTGCAGATGATGTAATGTTTGTGATTGAAGATCCAGTAATTAATGTACTGTTATAGATGGAAAAGATTAAGGAATTTGGAGATTTGGCTGGATTCTATGTGAATAAGAATAAAACAAAGATACTTTATAAAAATATGAGAAAAGAAAATCAACTGGAATTGCAAGAAAAAGTTCAATGTGAAGTGGTGAAAAAAACTAGATATTTGTGAATTGAGATCACAATGAAAAATATAGACTTGTTTAAGAATGATTATGAGAAGACCTGGAGTAAAATCCAACAGGATATAAAGAAGTGGAATACTTTGAACTTGTCATTCTTGGGTAGAATCTCGGTAGTCAAAATGAATATTTTACCCCGTTTGTTGTTCTTATTCCGGACAATTCCGATCGTAAAAGACTGTAAAGTGTTGAATTTATGGCAGAAGGAAATCTCAAAGTTTGTTTGGTCTGGAAAGAAACCCAGGATTAAAATGAAAATTCTATGTGATGCAAAAGAAAGGGGAAGTTTACAACTCCCCAATTTTAGACTGTACCATGATGCTGTGTGTTTGGCTTGGCTTGAACAATGGATTACCTTGGACAATAGAAAAATGTTGGCGTTGGAAGGGCATGACTGTAAATTTGGATGGCATGCCTATTTATGGTACGAAAAATCTAAAACAGATAACCTTTTCAAACACCACTTTATAAGAAGATCACTGTTTATGACTTGGATGAGATATAAGAGATTTTTTTTTGAAACAAGACCTTTATGGATAGTACCGGCAGAAGTAATCAAACCACTTTCAAGGCACAAAGGGCAAGATTGGATACCTTACAGAGACATTTTGAAGGTTGAGGGGAGCAGTTTCACGATGAGAGATAGAGAAGAACTGGAATTTGAATATGATTGGTTAAACTATAGGCAGATCTATGATTCATTTAAGACCGATAAAAAGAGGTATGGTTTCAGGAAAGAAAATAATGAAATCGAAATGGTATGGGCAGAAAAAGGTAAAAAAATGATTTCAAACATTTATAAGATTTTGTTAAAATGGTATACAGAGGATGAGACTGTAAAAGAGCAAATGGTGAAATGGGCTTATAAATAGATATGTCATCATGGGAGTGTTTGTGGAAAAAATCAATTAAAATTTCAACATGTGTTAATGTGAAAGAAAATTGTTATAAAATGATGTATAGATGGTATATGACACCAAAAAAAATTGCTAATATGAATGAAAACATGTCTAACAAATGTTGGAAGTGTAAGAAAAAAGAGGGCTCGTTTTACCATACGTGGTGGACTTGTGAAAAAGCGGCTGCTTTTTGGACTGAGATTCATAATGAAATTCAGAAAATTCTGAAATGTACTTTGAAAAAAGAGCCAGAAATGTTACTTTTAGGACTTAAAATGGAAGAAATCAAAGTGACAAAGAGAACATTGTTATGGTATTTAATCACAATGGCAAGAATGACGTATGCTCAATTTTGGAAGCAGGAGAAGATACCAGACAAATGGGAATGGATAAGGAAAATGATTTTTATGGTAGAAATGGACAAATTGACAAAAAAACTCAATGGAAAAGAAGACGGAGAATTTTTAGAAGACTGGAAAGACTTTAAAGATTACTTAGAACAGAATTGGAATGTTAAAAATAAGTTACTTTGCTTTGATAATTATTAAGAACAGAAGTATAGTAAGAAAGGGATTGTATTCAAAATGTTACCTAAGAGGGAGAAACAGAAAAGGAAAATGTTTAAAATGAAGATGTGTTTACTGATTAAGAATTGAAAGTAAGAGAATATTGAATGAAATATTAATGGGGGTGGAGCATCGTTGGGAGCCAGCGGAGGGGGGGAAGAAAACTGTAGAAAAGGATATGTTGAGAATTGACTGTCAAATATGGAACATGTTATTATATCCTGTTAATAAATTCTTTAAAAAAAAAGAAAGAAGTAATTTCTGTTGCTAGGTCCTGCTGTCTCTGTTCAATCTGCTGATCTGTCTGGGCTGAAATGATTGAGGCCAAGAAGGCACTGGATTCACCAATGCAGCCAACTGGGCCATGAACTGTTTTTGAGAAAGAGAAATGAAGAAACTGGTCTGGGACACACAATATATGTGTGTACAAGTGGGTGAGTGGATATGTGAGTAATTAACATGCAGAACTGACCACTGCAGGAAGTGGTGGTAGCTAGAAACATAGACAGCTTCAAGAGGGGATTGGATATGGAGCAGAGAACCATCAGTGGCTGTTAGCCACAAGGTACAGATGGAACGCTATGTCTGCTCTGTATTCCTGTTGCTCGGGGGCCACAGTGGGAGGGCTTCTGGAGCTCTGGCCCTGCAGGTGGACCTCCTGATGGCTTCTTGGTTTTTTGCTACTGTGTGACACAGAATGTTGGAATGGATGGGCCATTGGCCTGATCCAGCATGGCTTCTCTTATATTCATATGAGCGTATGTCTGCCACTTTCCAGATCTGATCCAGAACCTGTCAGTTCCTCTCCTTTGTATTTAGCACACCAGCATCTAAATGGTGCATTTGCTTTCTTTCCATTGTGTGGCTGACCTGGGGAAAAGGTGGCAGTAGAAGTGTTAGAGCTTCTTAACCGTGATAAGCATTTTGCAATCTTCTTCCTGACAATTAAGGCCTTCTGGAGGACTCTTCCAAGGGAACTCACTCAGGGAAATTTTTCCACAGAAAGTCGTCACTGCTCAGAGAACAATGTCAGTAACTTGAAGGAACTTTGTTGAATTGGTTAGGTCCAACCGGAAGCCGACCAGGCAAGAACATTATCCAATCATGGTCCCCCACTCTTCCGGTTCTCCAGCCTCTATTCTCTAAGGTAGTATTCCTAGTTCACTTTTTCTTCTCATCCTGTTTGAAGGATTCTGATTCTAACCTGGGTGCTATTGCCTTGTGGCAGGGAATAAAGCCTAAGCTTTATCAAAGGTCATTGTTTACATCTCAGAGTAATTGGAATCAGAGAGGTCTGAGATTTCAGAGATGGTATATGTGACACTGGAGGGGGGGGCAATAAGAATTAGGATACTGAGGGGATATGCAAGGGACGCCATAATATTTTCCATGGTGAGCAGTGCAGCTCTCAATCCTTTGGTTCGAGAGTCCTATGGAGGAGGGTGTCAAGCCCTGGCCTCCATATTTGCTAGCAGTGTTCTTTTGTATTTTAGTCTTAGCATCTATCTTGCCTGCTTCTTATCTCTGTATCTCTGCCCTCGCTTGACATGTGCATTCCTAAGGGTGTGTGTGAATGTGCTAGTAAAACATTAGGGAGTATCGCTCTCATGAGAATGTCCTTGGTGAATCTTTGTGCCTGGCTAGGTCAGATAGAGCAACAGTCTATCTGTCTGGGTTGCTATAGAAATGCTGACATGGGTTTGAATGGAATTTTGGGGTTTCATCTCTATGTTACTTTCCCCCACCTTTGCAAACCAGTCCTAACAAAGAGTTTGAATCCCATAGCATCTCATATCTCTTATAAAAGCATTCATTGCCAAAGTGTGTGTTGAGAGTGATTTGACTGGGAATCTGACAGAGGGATATGATAAGGGAGGGATTTAGGCACACTGGAATTCACTGCACAATATACTACAGGAGGCCCCTCAGCTATCACTGAAGCTGCCACGTCACAGGGTGGTCTAATACGGGTGTCCACAGTGACTGCCCCGAAGAGAGTACAGACTGGCTGTACTGAAGAGCAACAGAAATATGTTCAAGTGGTTGTCTGAAGCAATTGAATGAAGTTTGAGTCACATGAAGCTGCCTTACGCTGAATCAGACCCCTGGTCCATCAAAGTCAGTTGTGTCTACTAAGACTGGTAGCTGTGGTCCAAGGTCTCATGCAGAGGTTTTTCACATCACCTACTGTTTTGCCCTTATAACTGGAGATGCCGGGGATTGAACCTGGGACCTTCTGCATGCCAAGCATGTGCATGCACATGAAAGCTTATACCCAGAATTATACTTTATAGGTCTTAAAGGTGCCAACGGACTCAAACTTTGTTCAACAGAAGTACATGTAAACTTGCATGAAGAGATGCAAAGACCATTCTCATTAAGCAATTTTACTGACCCATAATGTTGGTGGGCCCTGACCTGCACAGCCCGGGCTAGCTTGATTTCATCAGATCTTGGCACTAAGCATAGTCGGCCTTGGCTAGTACTTGCATGGGAGACCACCACGGAGCTCCAGGGTCACAACACCAGAGGCAGGCAATGGCAAACCACCTCTGCTAGTCTCTTACTTAGAAAACCCTAAGGGGTCACCAGAAGTCAGTTGTGACTTGATGGCACTTTTTACCACCAATGTTGGTGTAATTTACATACATTTTGCAATCTTTACATGATGGTGTAATTTACACTAAGTTCATTTAATTAATTCATTTGAGTAGTTCATTTAATTAAAATTTTGCACGATCCAGGTTCTCTTTGGCTGTTTCAGGGCAGGTTGGGGAGGGGGTGTCAGTTTGGTGGTTCTTTGGAACAAGTCCATAAAGGGCAGCCAGGCCAGGAGCCAGGAATTTCAGCATCCTGTCCCAGTGCCTCAATGTCAGCCTTGCTGCTTCCTTCCTCCTAACGGAAAACTCTTTTCTCAGTCAATCTATGGAGCACAGTGTTATGCTCCCATTCATCCTAAGTGCTCGGGCCAGCTTACATAGTTCTTTCCATTTCTGGGTCATCCTCACAGTAATAACCCTGTGAGATAGGTGCAGCTGAGGTGAACTAGCCCTAAGCCAGCCAGTGTGCATCATGGCAGTGTGGGGATTGGAACCCACGTCACTCAGATCCTTCTCTGACATTCTAATCACTGCTGACTATAAATCTAAATTCTTATCAAAGCAAGGATATTACTGAAGGTCCTCCTTCTCCACTCTCACGTGCCCTTCAGCCAGCCCCATTGCCTCCCCTACGTGTTCACTCCCCAAACACACCCTTTTCTCCCCAGAAAAAGGCCCTCTTACCTGTGGGATCTTGAAGAGGCCCAGGAGGGAGGCCATCTGCATTGAGATCCTGGAGTAGAGGCTTCCAATGACAGAGAGCACTTTCTCCTGTCTGCTGCATCTGTAGTTGGGGACCACTTGATCCCCTGTGGACAGAAAGGACAGGCCTGCCTGGTAGGTCATTCTTGCAAAGTAGGTGTCCTCAAAGATGCGGAAGCCCAGCGTGATGTTGGGGAGGAGTGCCGGATCCTTGTTGATCTCACTGATGGCGAACACAAGGGCCAGGATGTGCTGATAGTATTTGGCCACCGGGCTGCAATAAGAGGTACATGATATGGGCCAGTGGCAAAACAAGGAATGCAACAAAAAAACTTCTGGCTTCACTCACCGTTGCTTAGAAAGAAAACTCTGCTGACCTAAAGACTAGTTTTGAGTCCATTCATCAGATACTTGCATTTAAATGCCCTGCCCCTTCACACAGAGCACTGCTATATTTAGACAACTCTAACTGGCTCGGATCAAGAGTCCGTCTACTACAGCATCCACTTGGAAGACAGAAAGACAATACCCCTTTCCTGCCATTGCCCTCTCCAGCATCTGTCATTCAGGGGTAGACTGTCTCTGACCATGGAAGGTCTATTTAGCTATCATGGCTTGGCAACAAATACAACATTCTTTTTATAGCTCCCATGTTTGCAGTGGGCATCTAATAACTAAATTGCCCCAGTGATATACTTTGTATCTATCAGATTTCTTAACTGATAAAACTGATTCTAATCAAGGATTATTCAGTACCAATGTCAGCAAAATCAGCTTTATGTGCAGCCCATCTAACAATCCAGGTCAATTTAGCTGCTTCATTACATAGTTTCGTATTTACAGTTTCCATCCTTTTACGATTCCACTTATCTCCACATATTATAGAACTTCACTTTGGGTGTCTAGATAAAAGTATTTAACAGGCTTTGCTGTTCTTTTGGTGCTTGTCCAGAATCACTGTACATGAACTAGATAATAAAACACCAAAATGTGGTCAATATCATCATGTTTGTCTCTTTCACATGTCCTGTTCCTTTCCAGATTCTCAATATAGAACCCAAATTGTTGCTCAGGTCTGTCTACATGGGACCTGACAGTATCTAACACTAGATTTACATAAGAACAGAAGAAGAGCCCTGCTGGATCAGACCAGTGGTCCATCTAGTCCAGTATCCTGCCCCACAGAGTGGCCAACCAGTTCCTCTGGAGGACCAGCAACAGATCATAGGGGCTGAGGCCTTCCCCTGATCTGTTGCCTCCTGGTACTGGGGTTCAGAGATTGACTACCTCTGAAGGTGGAGGTTCCCCTCCGTCACCATGGTACTAGCCACTGATAGATGTATGTGAATCTATTTAATCCCCTTTTAAAGCTGCCTATGCCTGTGGCCATCGCTGCATCCTTTGGCAGCAAATTCCACATTTTAATCACTCTCTGTCTAAAGTATTTCCTTTTGCCCTTCTGCTGCTTAACAAAGGTGCCTGTTTCTAGAAGTTCCAGTGGAATTTGCTGGCCAGGCTGAAAGTGCACAAACCCAGAGCCTTCCTGGCAAAACTTACCGTGGAGGATGGATGTTCCTGGGAGGTTTTTCAAAGGACTCATGTGTAACTGTAGTCTTGAGGTGGGGCAAAATGCCACCAACCAGGTGGTCTCCTGGCCTGTAATATGCTTCTTGGAGCTCAAAGGGTCTGGTCAAGAGGCACTTGGTCCCCAGTGCCCTGTGCACAGGCTGAGGCAAGAGACAAGAGAAGAACAGCACCCACATCAGTGCCATTTTCATGAAATCTTCCCTCATAGATCAGCAAAGAGATTACTGCATAGAACCTGGACTGCAGTCAACTGGGTGGACTTTTGTTGCCCACCCCAACCCCCAGTCTATATGACATGCTTAATACTAACATGTTTTGTTCTGATCTGATTGTTGATTGTTTTGAGCTTGGGAGACAGAAAACATCAGGGGCTCAGTAAGAATTACTGTGATTTTGCTAATGTCAGAGGGGAGAGAGATAATCATATCTCAATAGCACAGGGCTGTATTTGCACCTCAATCAGAGACAGATGTGTTTGTGTAACTATGAGCTTCTCCATGGGGCATACAGACCCAGGGGTTTGGACTTAGGCTGTCAGATTCTGAAGTTGGGCCTGAGTGACGCTGACCAGCAAAAGCAAAATAGAGTGCGGGGGTGGTCCAAAGTGATTTATCCCAATTTGACAGCTGGATTGGAGTCTGGTACTTAAAGACCAACAGGATCTTCCGGGTATAAGTTTTTGAGAGTCAAAGATCCCTTTGTTGGATACCAGTTTGATGATTGAGTTTGGAACTAGAGTTATAAGTTTCCAAGTGGGGGTGTGGGAGTTTCCCACCACCGTTCAGAGTGTCAGCAGGAGAAAAATGAAATAAAAAATGGCTGTCAGGCCTATGGCATGAGATCACTTCCAGGGGTCATCTGGAAGTGATGTCTGTCTTCTCTAGGAACTGTCAGAAACTCTATGGTTTTATCATAAAATTTCCAGTGATTACTAGAAACTGAAAGTAAGTGACATCATACTGTCTCTGCCTCCCCCTCATTCCCATCCCCCTTGTCTCCCACTGGTTGCGAGGCTGGACTTCTATCCTACATATTGTTGGCAGATAATTAACACAGCAACGGTGCACAACCTGACTAAAAAGCTGAGAAAGGTTTATTTAGGAACTATCATACTTGATAGGAAAGAGGAGAGACAGAGATAGATTCCTAACTACATCTCTAGCTGAGAGGAGACAGTAAAATGAAATGCGGCACTTCTGAGAAGAAGGGGGAATTGACCTCAGAGTAGCACTCTGGAGACAGACAAGAAATGACCCTGAACAGGAGAGAGAATGTGCTGTCTTCACTATCCTATATAATTGTCTTCTTGCTGTCCCCTTCAGGGTCTTCACCTCTGTACATAAGGCATTGTCTTTTCCAATACCCCTTCTCAAGGTCTAGTGTACAAAGTCCACAAGATACTTTTTCTTATGTAGAATTTCAAACTTTTCTTGAAAAAATGGCTTGGTGAGTGCACAACCCGTCTCACAATTTTGTCTGGTTCATAGATAATGAACTGACATGGCCACTGAAGCTCACGAACTGCAGCCCAGCCATGAACTACCATGAATTTTTAAGGCAGTTCATGGAGGATCATGGGGAGCAAAAACCTGCCCATGAAAACTGCCAAAACATCCCCACGAAAGCCACGGGGGCAGCCCGCTCATGCGGCTCAGCTGTTTCAGACTCAAAACAGTTGAACCTGCTCCTGTGGTTCAGCTTCTTAAAGGAGCTTTCTTGGGCAGTGCTGACTGCCCAGGAATCCCCTTTCAACAGCTGAACTGCGGGAGCTGGCTGCTCAGTTGTTTTGACTGGAAATACCTGAGCCGTTGGGTCAGCCTACACCCACAGCTCAGCTGTTTGGAGCATGAAACAACGGAGCCATGGGAGCACCCTGCCCCTGCGGCTCAGCTTTTGGGGGCACAAACCTCA
Source organism: Gekko gecko (assembly GCA_029375565.1). Lineage (NCBI taxonomy): Eukaryota > Metazoa > Chordata > Lepidosauria > Squamata > Gekkonidae > Gekko > Gekko gecko. The sequence continues at coordinate 312,131,130 of JAPDNY010000001.1, read as the reverse complement.
CGAATTAAGCCGCCTCAGTCTATTATTCTCTTCTCTAAATCTTAAGAAGGCACAGTGAAGGCATCAGAAATGCCCCTGCAATTATTCTCAGGGGTTAAATGCCCTCTGTCATCATACCCCTCCCTGCTGGGCAGGTTTACAGTTGCTTGTTCATCCCCTGCGGTGGGACAGACACCCTTCTGCTGGCTAATGAGTGGAAAGGGGAGTTCTCGGGTTTTGTTCCTATCAAAAGTAGCGAGCACTGGAGACCTGTGGTGCTCTTGTAGTATCTGCCGTATTGGGAAGAAAACATTTCTGCATCTTCAGGGGCCAGAATGACTCCAGGAGCTGGCCTTAGCTGCCAGGTTCTGAGTTTGTGCCTATGTGAAGGTGAGCTCTAAAATCCAAGCTGGAACCAAAGTAAGGTTGCCAACCTCCAGATCATGGCTGGAGATTCCCCGCCACTATAATTGTTCCCCTGGAGAAAATAACCTCTTTGGAAGGTGGACTCTATGGCATTATACCAAGCTGAGTTCTTTCCCTCCCCAAACCCTGCCCTCCTCAGGGTCCACCTCCAAAATATCTAGGTATTTCCCAATCCGGAGCTGGAAACCTTAAACCAAAGTTAGTTGAGTCTACTTTGATGGCTGAGCCAAATGGAAGTTGAATGTAATACCAACACCTACTTTGGAAACTGAGTTGACACAACAAGGCCCATAACTTGTGGGCCTGGCTACAATTTTAGATGAAAGGCCAAATGCCCTAAAGACATTTCAGTTAATAAGGTTGAACGCACAAGGCCGTCAAGGGAGGTGTTGGTTAAATATTGGAACAGATGTGCTAACAGGTTAGGACTTTCCTTTAAAACCTTGGATATATGCCAGAGAACTTCAGAATCTGCTAAAGAGTGGGAATATAGATTGGTGGATTCAAGCTGGGTTAGTAAGATTCATTGATCTGAGAGGGAAGAGGGGGTTCTTTTTACTTTGGAGGTACCAAAGGGTAGAATTTCAGGACAAATGCCCAGATTTCAATATCTTCAACTGGGCTGTGGTATGTTGTCATTAAGGACTATGAATGTATTTCAGTTATTAAATGGTATTGAGAATATATTGGGCAAGCGGAGTCATTCTAAAGGGCTTCTGGCAAAAATGTATGCCATTCTTCAGGAAGGTGAGTATTGTGGACCTAGGTGGAAAACTGATCTAGATCCGTTCATCTCACCAAAGGAATGGGAAAAAGCGTTTTATAGGATTTCCAAGGCTTTGTGATCTGGCCACGTCTCTATTTTATCCAATGTATTTGTTCTGGAGGGCTTTGTCCAAACACGTCACCCTTAACCATGCTCACTGTGCGGTCACTCTGTGGTTGGCCATTCAGATTATTGCTGCATGGCAACCATGGGGCAGTCAGATGGGCAGCATCCTTTTTAAAAAAAATGGTCTTTCACGCATGTGCAGAAGCGCTTATTCGAAGCACCACTCCATTTTGACAGCTCCGCTACCCCTCTGCCAAGTACTGTGGCCCCTCTCAGCTTCCTCCACTTTGCCTCTCTTTCTTGGAATGCATGGGGAAAATTTGGCGTGTGCCCACCCAACATCCAGGCCAGTGGCAAGGGGGTGGGGGCCGTCAGCTCAGCATCCCTACTTTTGGGGGGAGGCGGGGCCCAAGGATGGAAGGAGCCAAACGGGGTGGAGGGGGTAATACAAGGAGGAGGATGGGAGGCGGAGAGGAGGAAGATTGGGCTGGTTGAGGCTAGAACAGAGAGGTGAGAGAGAGACGGAGCCCTAGAAGCGAGTATCACCTTGCAAGAGGCCAGACCCAGGGTGGGCAAGATAGGTGCAGAAACCCCTCTGCAGGTCCTGTCTTCTGAGGCCACCATTCCCTCACCTCCGGCAGGCCCCTTCATGACCCTCTTTGGCCCCTCGGACCAAGTCTGGTGGGACGGACAGTGAGGCACCCATGCCCCGGAGACAGTACCGGTGATGGCCACCAGAGGTCGCATGACCACCAGCAGCGGTGAGTGTGACAATTGCAATAACCTTAAAGGCTGTCAGGATATGTAACTACAGAGACTGGAATTTGTATGGCAGATATTTTTATTTATTTAGAGTTTGGGAAATAGAATAAAACCAAGTATTTGTGTGTGTGTCTGTGTGTGTGTGTGTATCTATATCTGCTTGCCTGCCTGCCTGCCTGCCTCTCTCTCACTCTATCTATCTATCTATCTATCTATCTATCTATCTATCTATCTATCTTTTAAAAAAATCTCTTTTGGGAAATCTAGCTGAATTTTTAAATGTTCCTTCTTCAGTAATGTTAACCACCTGCATGAGGAGCTATAATGAACTGAAACTTGAACAAGCAGAGAATATTCAGAAATTTAGGTTCCTGTATTTCTTGTTCCTTAGGAGGTGATCTCTGCTATTGAGATCAGGCCTCAGAAAAATGATGTAGCATTTGGGAAGAAAGATGCAGCCCAGGAGACCGGCACCAGAGGCCAAGATGGAGAAGATCTCCACAGCCACCATAGACTTCCCTTTAGTGCTCAGGTAGGTGGGCACGAAGGAGACCCACACGCTGCAGAAGACCAGCATGCTGAAGGTGATAAACTTGGCTTCATTAAAGCTATCAGGTAGTTTCCTGGCGAGAAAAGCCACCACGAAGCTGACCAGGGCCAGAAATCCCATGTATCCCAGGACTGTGTAAAACATGACAACCGACCCCTCATTACATTCCACTATGATGTCTTTGGCCAAAGACTGGAAGTCCAAGTTGGGGAATGGGGGAGCAGTTGCTAGCCATATTGCAGAAGTAATGACTTGGAGGAAGGGACAAGCCAGGACAATGGAGTTTACCCCTCGTCTCCCCAACAGCTCCCTTGCCATGTTTCCTGGCTTAGTGGCCATGAAGGCCACAACCACCATGACAGTTTTTGCCAAGATGGATGAAATGGCAACAGAAAATATTACAGTAAAAACAATTTGCCTCAGAAGGCAGGTGAAGTTTGTAGGTCGACCAATGAATAGGAAGGAGGAGAGGAAGCAGAGCAGGAGGGAGATGAGGAGGACATAGGTGAGTTCTCTGTTGTTGGCTTTGATGATTGGTGTGTCTCGATATTTAATGACAGTTGCCAGGACTAGGGCTGTGATCAGAGTCAGCAAAAGAGCAAGGGAAGCCAAAAGAATCCCCAGAATCTCTTGATAGGAAAGGAAGCTTATGTTCTTGGAGATACATTGGTCTTTGTTCTTGTTTGGATATTGATCTTCTGGGCATGGGACACAGTGATCCGCATCTGGAACAAACAACCATGAATTAATTAATTCCAGCACAACACAAATGTAGTATTCAGTTGAGCCTTTACCAAGGAGATGGAATGATATCAGTGTCCAGCTAGTGGTAAGATTGAGTTTCCTGCTGCATAATATCTGTGAAATATAGCCTGTTGCACAATAATAGTGTTATATATTTATAAATACTAAATGTGCAACACAGAATGGAAACTGGTTTGCTGTTAACTTTTGAACAATTCTGACATTCTAACTTGAGAAGGAGGGAAGTAGCATGAAGTTACACTCCAAATGGGGCCCAAAAAGGACGCCTATGTAGGTGGCCCCTTTTCAAAATCTTTCAAAATGACTAGTGTCAATCTAAAGGTGTAAATTCCCTTTGATGTTTCTCTGTTTCTACTTCTGCAACTTAGCTGAGAAGAATTCTACATAAGAAATGCATGATAAAGACAAAGAATGTTTTGAAATTCATACCTCGAAGGTTTAAATCTAAGCATAACAGAAAGAAGTTCTAGAAGGGAAAGAATTATCCAGATAATATCCTAAAACTGAACTTAGTGAAGAACAGAGAAAATCTTTCAAATTTTGTATTAGAGAATCAGTTTTTTCATTATACAGACTGTGGGTGGTGGTCATTGGTAGTGTCATGGCTGAACATTGCATAGGTCCCACAAGAAAACTGTAGCTCCTTATCTGAAGTATACATTATAATCTAAAAAGGCAGGCATAAGTCCATAGCTCCAGAGAGTCTAAACTTAAGCGGTGTTTACAGCCCTTGCGAGCCACTCAGTGTCCAGCAACTTCAACCCTTTAAGTTGGGCTTCCAAGATTTGCTGAACTACCTGTATGGTTGGAAATCACCCCTTCCGGACAAAGTTCACATTCATAACAACAAGGTGGCTCTTGTTCTATAACTTTTCTGCTGTATCCTGGCAAGCAGCTCTCCACACACCTGGAGGAGGGCATCTTCTAAATGTAAGAAAGAAGAACTGGTGAGATTTTCCAAATAAGTGCAGTTGTTTCCACATCCTGATTATTCTCCATGGAGCTCTTTAGGGATGGGCACAAACTGGGAAAATGCAGCTCAGTTTGTGAGTTGTTGCATGCCCTGTTTGTGAACCACAGACTTTCACAAATTTTAACCACTTCACAAACTGATTTAGTTTGTGAGGTCTGTGATATGGTAGAACCCCCCCCCAGCATGGTAGAGACACCGAGGTCACAGGGATCATTGGATGACTCTCTCTCAATTTGATCGAGTGACAGGCTTACTGGATCGAGGGAATGCTGTTGATTTTGTTTACCTGGATTTCAGTAAAGCTTTTGGCAGGGTTCCCCATGATGTTCCGATGGGTAAACTAAAGGACTGTGGACTGGACTCTAGGATACTTAGGTGGATAGGGAACTGGTTAGTGAACCACATTCAGAGAATAGTTGTCAATGGAATTTCTTCTGAATTGAGGGAGGTATCCAATAGAGTGCCACAGGGCTTGGTTCTGGGCCAAGTACTTCTCAATATTTTTATAAATTATCTGGATGAGGGTGTGGAGGGGATACTCATTAAATTTTCAGATGACACCAAATTGGGAGGAGCAGCGAACACACCAGAAGATAGAGATAGAATTCAACGAGATCTGAACATGCTGGAAAAGTGGGCGGATGTGAACAAGATGCAATTCAACAGAGATAAGTGCTGAGTTCTACATCTGGGTGAGAAAAATGAGGAACACGCGTACTAGATGGGGGAGTAGCAGTATGTGTGAACAAGATCTTGGGGTAAGGGTAGACAAAAGTTAAATATGAGTAGCCAGTGTGATGTGATGACAAAAAAGGCTAATGCAATCTTAGGGAGTATCAACAGAGGCATAACATTCATATCACAAGATGTCATAGTCTTGCTGTACTCTGCATTGGTCCGGCCACACCTGGAGTATTGTGTGCAGTTCCGGAGGCCACATTTCAAAAAGGATGTGGACAGAATGGAGCACATGCAGAGGAGAGTGATGAGGATGATCAGGGGCCTGGAGATCAAGCCCTATGAGGAAAAGCTGAAGGACTTGGGAATATTTAGTCTGGAGAAGAGGAGAATGAGGGGGGATATCATCACTCTCTTTCAGTATTTGAAGGGCTGTCACTTAGAGGTGGGCAGGGAGCTTTTCCTGTTGGCAGCAGAGGATAGGACTCACAATAACAGATTAAAATTAATGGGGGGAAGGCTCTGGCTGGATCTTAGGAAAATCTTTTTTACAGAAAGAGTTGTGCAACAGTGGAATCAGCTGCCTAAGGAGGGGATGAGCTCCGCCTCACTGGCAGTCTTTAAGCAGTGTCTGGACAAACACTTGTCAGGTATACTGTAGGCTGATCCTGCATTGAGCAGGGGGTTGGACTAGGTGGCCCGTATGGTGCCTTCCAACTCTGTGATTATATAATTCTATGATACTTGCCCTCCATGTTTGATGAGGGTTGGATTTACAGAGTCCATGTTATGCCCCCCCCCCAAATAAGGTGCCTCCAGGAAAATGCCTGTCTTGTCCCCAGAAAGCACTTTCTTCAGGGCATCTTTCTGGGTGGCTGTAACTCAGACCCTGTATATCCAATCCTCACCAAACTTGGAGGGCAGGTAGAGGAGAGTGAGCTGAAGATCTCCTGCATGGTTGATGCCTCTAGCATGCACAGGATCTGTTCTATACACTCCTGAACCTCCTGAACCTGCACCTGTCAAAAAAGGTCCAGGAGTGTATACAATGCAAGCTAGAGACACCAGACTCATAGTGGACTGTCCCTGGATGCTTCTCTACATGTTGTCCAAATTTGGTGTCTCTAGCTTGTGCAGGATCCATTCTATATATTCCTGCATATGCACCTGTCAAAATGCCTGTAGCAGTCATTTTAACAAGTGCAGGTTCAGGAGTGTATAGAATGGATCCTGCACAAGCTAGAGACATCAAAGTCTCCGGGGACCTCCCCTGGATGCTCCTCTACATGCCCTCCAAGTTGTTGCTTTGAAGTTATTTAAATATTTTGAGTGAGCGGATACAGTCTGGCTGGAAAAGTCTCTGTTCATGAACTGCACAAAAGTTCGTGGAAAGCTCATGCTGGTTGATCTGCCATAAGCTTGACTTCGAGAACCACGAACTTATGAACTTTAGCTTGTGGCCGTACCAGCAGCTCTCACTGCTGCCGTGAATGTGGAGAGACTCACATCGCAACACAGTAGCTCCTCCCCCCCAGTTATCTCGACTCAGCCTGGAATTACTTTCTTACATTAAAAGACTACTGAAAGGGGTTTTCTTTGACATAGTGAAATGAATAATCAGTTTAGCAGGATGAGATCTTTCTAGGAAATATACAACCAGTAAAACAGAGCTTCAGGATGAAAAAGTATACTATTCTGGAGACCAACATCTGAACGAGCTGGCCTTTTGTCTGTTCTGTAAATGCAATCTTATAGTCCCAAAGATTCTATGAACAAATTTCTCTACCATTACTCAAGAGTATTGATTTCTTCCCCACCTGGGTAGCCCAAACAATTACATCTGTGTTAATGAAGAAATCTTTGCCTGGGGGGGCCCTCGGATCCATCCTTCCAACTTTCACTTGAGCTGAAGATTGATTTGGGAAGAAAGCCACGTTCAGAATATCATAGCCAGCTGATCTCTTGTCATTTTCACTGAAAAACACTTCCTCGCCAGCACTGTTGTTGAACTGAGTGCTCCTCAAAGAGGCCAGGATCTGAAATGAAAGAGATCCTAAGAAAATGATGTAACTGTTACGACCACTAGTGGGGCTGATTGCAAGTTTTGGTGGGCCATAGGCATAGACTTCCCAAGGTCCCCTTTCCCTCCACCATCAGGACCCCTGCTTATGCCCTTCCTTCCATCTGCACACCACTCACCTACCTGTACATCTTGCCCCTACCCCGTTGCTCACAGCTGCCTGACCACCTGCAGCCCTTTCCCTGGCAATAGCCACATGTGTAGCTGGGAGCATGTGTTGCTAGCAAGAGAGTGGTCAGGGGTGAGGGATCGACAGTAGTGGGCCTCAGCAGAAACCCTGGACCCTGGCAGCCACCCCTTCTCAGGTTCTGCTGACACCAACCCCAATCGTTAGGGGAGTGGTCCTACGGACATTCTGTCTGGGCTACCACAAGAAGAGATGGTGGTTTATATATTTGTTTCCTTAATGGAAAAGCCAAGGGTGAATTCTCAGTGGGTATTAATGACCAGGTGACTTCTTTATGTCTCTGTGTTGGGGGCATCCCTCATGGTAGCTGCTACCCATGACACACACTCCATATGCTTGAAGGGAGGCTGGAAGCAACTGGATTAGATACAGTGCAGAAGCTCTGAGTTGGTGTGTCCTCACTGCAAAGCCCCATGGGCTGGGAGGGGGATGCAGAGGAAAACCCACATGGGTGGACTGGAGTCCCAGTGGTGCAGTGCTGGGCAGACACTCCCATACCCCAACAGAGGATCATCTAAATCTCCCCCCCATGCAAACACTGATCCCTGAGGCCATCTGGGATAGCATCCCCAGAGCTGCAGGCTGAGTGGGGAGCTCCGAATGCAACTGCAGTGACTCCCAACTCACCAGTGAGGCTGTCCCTGAAGTGAAAGGGTCCTGCTTGATTGTTGCAGATGAGGTTGTTCTGCCATGCTGAAGACACTGTCTGAGTGGCTCTGTCCACCCACCTCTGAGCAGCCTGCTGTTCCATCCTTTGCGCCATTTGCTCATGGGCCGCATAGCAGCCCTGAATGGGCCAGTTCCAGCCCCCGGGCCTTATGTTTAACAACCCTGGTCTAAGGGATGAGAAGCCAACCCAATGCTGATAGCGCTTCAGCTAAGTATGAATCCATGCATGGATGTCCTTTGTTGACTTGGCAATCAAGTCAGACCATGAAAACAACGTAGTCCGGTTTTATTGCATTGCTGATTGGATGTGGTGCATACTTTTCTAACTGCATCCCTTTTACTTGTGTAGTCTCCTTTGAGAATCGGGGAAAAGAAGTGGGCCATAAATGAAGGAAATAAATTCCCATTCAAGAGGCCCGGAAGGTGAGCTGGCCATGCAGACTCAGTGATAGATAGCAAACTTGGTGAGAGGAATTGTGGAAGACTCTGCCTGCAGCACCAGATAGGTTCCGTGAGAGATGGGGAGCAAGAGGGGGAAATGGAAGGTGTAAACTCCCTTCCAACTGATACCAAGGCCCTAGAGCTTCCAGCCCCCTTGGTGGAGCTGGGGTTCCTCTGCTGCCAGGCCCTGCCCCTGCTGCCAATCAGCTGGCCAGTGGGGCAGACTTACCAGGAGAAAGAGGAAGGCCCAGACTACCTTACTGGCATCACAGAGGAAGTGATGTCATCATGCCACTGATGGCTGGGTGATGCTCTGGTGTTTGGGCAAAAACTCTATGGTAGAAGCTGTAGAATTTTTGCCCAAATAGCAGAGCATTGCAGCAACATCAGAGCTTGATGACATCACTTCCTGTGTGATGCCAGCCATGTGACCTGTGCCTTTTTTCTCCTGGTAAGTCCCCCCATCCACCACCAGTTGCCAGGAGGGACCTGGGAACTCTACAAAGTGTAGGAAAAGCAGCTTAAGAGATGGGGGAGATTTCCTGGGTTGTCTCCAGAATTGCTCAAAGAAGTAGTTATAAGAGGAACTTCTGCTACTTTTTCCTCACAAGGAAAACAACCCTGTGGCAGCTATGGCTGAAGAAATGGCCAGCCATGAACGGCAGCACATCGGATTGCTTAGTTTATTCGGGATGGGTCAGTGCTGGGCTGACATGTTTTGGGCTGTCCATTCCTTGACACAAGAGCCACGTAGCAGAGGGAGGTTGTTACAATACCTGCCATGGGTGGACAAGTCTCTCTCCATTGCTCATCATTGTGCGTCTCGATCTAAATGTGTACATGGCATGTAGCGCGTGCGCCACAGAATAAACAGCATTGTAAACACTATAGCTGTTTCCAGTCATGCTCGTTTCAAATACAGAGGGTGGGAGGTTCTCGATGTCCTCCTTCTCTGTGCAGTTCTTAAAGCCTCCAGGAAAATCATTTGTTTTTTTAAATAAACATATGAATACAAGTTTCCACCACTCTCTAAGAAAGACATCTCCCTGAGGCTGGCGTGGATCTAAGCTCTGGAGAAAACTGTGGAATCCTGGCACATCACTTGCATGGCCTCTGAAGGACAGGGCACCATGGAAGGCCTTAACAGCCTTCCAGTTAGAGAAAGGTCCCACTGCAGCAAATTCCCACTGGCTCGTCACAATCCAGACCTTCTCAAGAGTTGTCTTAGTCTTAGCTTTGTACATCAAAAGAGGTAGGATTAAATTCCGTATGGCATTTGAGTCGCCGGAGACAACAACAACTTTGGCCTTAGCCTCTGAGAGAGCTGTAGCTAGATTCACATCATTATATGCACTTGTATAGTATATGGAGATTTCAGACAAGGTCCGTTTAGTGAACTCAATACAGATGTTGTTCTGGTCAAGCATTGGCGTTAGGGCTTGGATGAAGTTTTCTCCGCTGTCATCATCCGGAGCAACAATCCCAATCCAGTTCCAATGGAAATGAAGAAGTAAGCGGATTATCCCCAAATACTGTGGGACTTCACTGGGGTCAATCTGGTAGAAGGAAGGAAATATGGTCCTCTCTCTCAGAACAGGATTGAATGAGCCAAAACCGAGCTGGTAGAAAGAAGGAAGACTTTCAGTAGAAAAACTGATTTCTAAATGCTGTGCAGTTATTTTCAGGGCTCCCCAAAAATCAGGGCTGTGGAGATAATCCCATGTCCTGTTGACTGGATTTTCCTCTTTTTTCTCAAGAAACAATTTATCTTGCAGATCTTGCTGTCACCAGAAGTCAGCTGTGACTTGATGGCACTTTCCACCACCAACATTGGTGACATTTATATAAGCACTTAAGTTGTAAGAGTAGTTCATTTAATTAAAATCTTTGCGCAATCCAGGTTCTCTATGGCTGTTTCGGGGCAGGTTGGGGGTGGGGGTCAGTTTGGTGGTTCTTTGGAACAAGTCCATAAAGGGCGGCCAGGCCAGGAGCCAGGAATTCCAGCATCTGGTTCCAGTGCCTCAATGTCAGCCCTGCTGCTTCCCTCCTCCTGACAGAAAACTCTTTTCTCTGTCAGTCGATCGAGCACAGTGTTATCCTCCCATCCATCCTAAGTGCCCAGGCCAACTTGCATGGTTCTTTCCATTTCTGGGTCATCCTCACAGCAATAACCCCATGAGATAGGTGAGGCTGAGGTGAACAGGCCCTAAGTCAGCCAGCGTGCATCATGGCAGTGTGGGGATTTGAACCACGTCACTCAGATCCTCCTCTCACATTCTCACCACTGCTGGCTATAAATCTAGGTTCTTATCAAAGCAGGGATATTACTGAAGGTCCTACTTCTCCACTCTCACGTGCCCTTCAGCCAGCCCCATTGCCCCCCCTACGTGTTCACTCCACTCCCCAAACACACCCCTTTCTCCCCTGAAAAAAGGCCCTCTTACCTGCGGGATCTTGAAGAGGCCCAGGAGGGAGGCCATCTGCATTGAGATCCTGGAGTAGAGGCTTCCAATGACAGAGAGCACCTTCTCCTGTCTGCTGCATCTGTAGTTGGGGACCACTTGATCCCCCGTGGACAGAAAGGACAGACCTGCCTGGTAGGTCATTCTTGCAAAGTAGGTGTCCTCAAAGATGCGGAAGCCCAGCGTGATGTTGGGGAGGAGTGCCGGATCCTGGTTGATCTCACTGATGGCGAACACGAGGGCCAAGATGTGCTGATAGTTTTTGGCCACTGGGCTGCAATAAGAGGTACATGATATGGGCCAGTGGCAAAAAACAAGGAGTGTAATAAAAGACCTTCTGGTTGCAACAACCGTTGCTTAGAAAGAAAACCCTGCAGAGCTAATGACTAGTTTTGAGTCCATTCATCAGCTATTTACATTTAAATGCCCTGCCCCTCACACAGAGCGCCTCAACGTTTATAAGACTCTAAATGGCTCGGATCAAGAGTCCGTCTAATACAGCATCCACGTGGAAGATATAAAGACGACACCCCTTTCCCGCCATTGCCCCCTCCAGCATCTGTCATTCAGGGATAGACTGTCTCTGACCATGGAAGGTCTATTTAGCTATCTCGGCTTAGCAGTGAATAGAACATTCTTTTTATAGCTTTGATGTTTGCAGTGGGGATTTAATAACTAAATTGTCCCAGTGATTAACTCTGTATCTATCAGATGTCTTAATCCATAAAAAAGGCATTCTAATCAAGGATTATTCAGTACCAATGTCAGCAAAATCAGCTTTCTGTGCAACCCAGGTCAATAATCCAGGTCAATTTAGCTGCTTCATAACATACTTTAATATTTGGGGTTTCCATCCTTTGATGACTCTGCTTATCTCCACATATTATACAACTCTACTCTGGGTGTCTAGATAAAAGTATTTAACAGGCTTTACTGTTCTTTTGGTGCTTTCTCCAGAATCACTACACATGAATTAGATAATAAATGACTGAAGAGCCCTGGTGGATCAGACCAGTGGTCCATTTAGTCCAACATCCTGTCTCACAAAGTAGTCAACCAATTACTCTGGAGTTTTTGGCCACCGGGCTGCAATAAGAGGTACATGATATGGGCTAGAGGCAAAACAAGTAATGCAACAAAAAAACTTCTGGCTTCACTCACCGTTGCTTAGAAAGAAAACTCTGCAGAGCTAAAGACTCGTTTTGAGTCCATTCATCAGATACTTGCATTTAAATGCCCTGTCCCTTCACACAGAGCACTGTGATATTTAGAAGACTCTAAACGGCTCGGACCAAGAGTCCGTCTACTACAGCATCCACGTGGAAGATAGAAAGCCAATACCCCTTTCCTGCCATTGTCCTCTCCAGCATCTGTTATTCAGGGGTAGACTGTCTCTGACCATGGAAGGTCTATTTAGCTATCATGGCTTGGCAATGAATACAACATTCTTTTTATAGCTCCCATGTTTGCAGTGGGCATTTTATAACTAAATTGCCCCAGTGATATACTCTGTATCTATCAGATTTCTTAATTGATAAAAAGGCATTCTAACCAAGGATTATCCAGTACCAATGTCAGCAAAATCAGTTTTATGTGCAACCCATCTAACAATCCAGGTCAATTTAGCTGCTTCATTACATACTTTCCATCCTTTGATGACTCCATTTATCTCCACATATTATACAACTCCACTCTGGGAGTCTAGATAAAAGGATTTAACAGGCTTTGCTGTTCTTTTGGTGCTTTCTCCAGAATCACTACACATGAATTAGATAATAAATGACTGGAATTTGGTCAATATCATCATGTTTGATTTATTCACATGTCATAATCCTTTACAGATTCTCAACACAGAACCCAAACTATTGCTCAGGTCTATCTACATGGGACCTGACAATGTCTAACACTAGTTACACTTAAGGAAATCAGAAGAGCCCTGCTGGATCAGACCAGTGGTCCATTTAGTCCAGCATCCTATCTCACAGAGTAGTCAACCAATTACTCTGGAGGACCAACAACAGGGCATAGAGGCTGAGGCCTTCCACTGATATTGCCTCCTGGCACTGGGATTTAGAGGTTGACTGCCTGTGAATGTGGAGGTTCCCCTCAGTCACCATGGCTAGTAGCCTCTGATAGATGTATCCTCTGTGAATCTATCTAATCCCCTTTTAAAGCTGTCTATGCCTGTGGCCATCACTGTATCCTCTGGCACTAAATTCCACACTTTAATCACTCTCTGTGTAAATAAGTATTTCTTTTTGCCCTTCTGCTGCTCTACACAGGTGCCTATTTCTAGAAGTTCCAGTGGAATTTGCTGGCCAGACTGAAAGTACGTCAACCCAGAGCCCTCCTGGCAAAACTTACCGTGGAGGATGGACGTTCCTGGGTGGTTTTTCAAAGGACCCACGTATAACTGTAGTCTTGAGGTGGGGCAAAATGCCACCAACCAGGTGGTCTCCTGGCCTGTAATATGCTTCTTGGAGCTCAAAGGGTCTGGTCAAGAGGCACTTGGTCCCCAGTGTCCTGTGCACAGCCTGAGGCAAGAGGCAAGAAGAGAACAGCAGCCACATCAGTACCATTTTCATGAAATCTTCCCTCCTAGATCAGCAAACGAATTACTGCACAGAACCTGGATTGCAGTCAACTGTGTGGACTTTCAGATGGCAGGGAGGGAGCATCTGATGTCAATGTGCTCATTGTCCACCCCAGCCCTTTTGGAATCTTCCAGTCTATATGACATTCTTAACACAAATATGTTTTGTTCTGATCTGGATATTGATTATTTCATGCTTGATAGATAGAAAACATAGGGGGCTCAATAAGAATTACTGTGATTTTGCTAATTTCAGAGGAGGGAGATAATCATATCTGAATAGCACGGGGCTGTATTTGCACCTCAATCAGAGACAGATGTGTTTGTGTAACTATGTGCTTCTCCATGGGGCAGACAGACTCAGGGGGTTGGACTTCGGCTGCTGCATTCTGAACTTGGGCCTGTGTGAAGCTGACCAGCAAAAAACGAAATGGTACTAGAGGGGGGGTCCAAAGTGATTTATCCAAATTTGACAGCTAGATTGGAGTCCAATACTTAAAGATCAAGGAGTTCTTCAGGGTATAAGCTTTCAAGAGTCAAAGGTCCCTTTGTGGGATACGAATCTGATGGCTGAGTCTGAAACTTGAGTTTGGAAGTTCCCCATTGGGGTTGTAGGAGTTTTCAGCTAGAACTCAGAGTTGCAGCAGAAGAAAAATCAAATAAAACATGGCTGTCAGGCCTATGGCATGAGATCACTTTCAGGGGTCATCTGGAAGTGATGTCTGTCTTCTCTAGGCATAGTCAGAGAGTCTATGATTTTACCATAATGTTTTCAGTGATTACTAGAGACAACTGACATTTGTCACCCCAACCAGAATAATGAGACAGACACTAGTTTGGAATCAAACAAGGGGCACTTTATTAACTATTTAGCAAATTATAAACCAAGCAGCAAGGGAAAAACTAAGCAGGTGCGGAAGCAGCAAGGTAGGTGTCAATCCGACCAACCTCCTTGCCCAAGATGGGGGTGAGCCACCAGCCCCGCTCTTGAGCCACCCATCTGGCTTGCAACTGTCAGCCCAGCAACCCAGGAGTGCCTACCCCCGAAGCTATACAGCTTGCAGGGAGGAGCCTACCTAAGAGGTTCCCAGAGGTGATCGTCATTCCCAACCCTGGGCCGTTAAACCCAAAGGCCCTTCCTGATGACCCCCTTGTTCCCAAATGGGAAATGGCTTAAGGGGCTCACCGATTCCACTTTCTTATCCGTACTACCCTGCCACTTGCCAGGTCAAGTCTCTGCTTTGGCCGGAGCAGCCACCTAACAGCCCAAAGTTGCCCTAATCCCTTGCCACAAGTCCTCTGAAAACAAATCATTACCCTTGTTTGATAAATGAATACCATCATCCCTATACAGGTCTTGCAACTCAACCCGTATGCTGGGGTGTGGCAAAAATTGACCCAAACCACCCTCCAGACCGTTCTTCATCTGGCAGTTGGCTTTACGTCGTGCATGGTCAAGGCGGCGAGGTACCCAAGGCTATGCCATACCTGTCATGGGAACATAGCCGACCAGACTATCTGCATGCCAGGCCACCCCGCTCTTATCATTGTGAGGTCTGCTTTGTCCTGAATGACAAGGGCCTTGTCACTCATCAAACCTAGGTCATTACCACCTAGGTGCACAATGAGAACATGCAGAGGCGGCCCCCACCGTTCATCAAACAACAATGGAAGGAGACCGGGCCATCATATGCCTCTTCTACCCAGCCATGCCAGAGTTAAAAGTACCCCCATCACCTGGCCGGGCCTGCCACCCGAAGCAGCCAGCAATCCCATTGCTGCTAAGCCACCCCAGCCTCTATAACCCCCTCGGCCTGCTGCCACTGTTCTGCTCCACCAACAACGATGAGCTCTGCCATCACCAAGCTCCATGCCGCTGAGGCCCGTGCCACCAAGCTTTTCCACTGCTGCACAGATCTGCACCACCAGGACCCGCACCGCTCTTTGCTGCTGCCGTCGAGCTCTCTGAGCCAAATGCTGCCTTCAGTTCCCACCAGTGCCGCAATCTTGACTGCTGCTGCACAACCCCAGACCTACTCAGGCAGGCCCTGTTCAACATGTTTGGAGCTCCTCACAGCCTGAGCATGATGCGATGACTGGTTTGGGCAGGAGCAGAGTCTGGCCTATACAGGGCCAGCTCCACGCCCCCACCTGTGTTGCAATGCATGGCATCACAGTGCTGTTGCCATCCCATTCTCCTCCAGAGCAGCAAAATGGCCCCCGCCGTCCAGCGGCCTTGCCAGGAGGGTGGGAAGCCCAATACTTCCAGGGGTTTCCTGAAAATAACATCACACTGTCTCTGCCACACACACACCCATTCCCATCTCCCTTGTTTCCCACTGTTTGTGAAGCTGGACTTGTATCCTACAGATTGTTGGCAGAGTAATTAACACAGCAATGTTGCACAACCTGACTAAAAAGTAGAAAAAGGGTTTTTTTAGGAACTGATATAATTGATAGGAAAGAGGAGAGACAGAGTTAGGTTCCTAATTACATCTCTAGCTGAGAGAAGAGAGATGTGGCACTTCCGAGAAGAAGGGAGAAATTGCCCTCAGAGGAGCAGTCTGGAGACAGACAAGGAATGGCCCTAAACAGGAGAGAGAAAGTCCTGTCCTCACTATCCTATCTAACTGACTTCTTGCTGCCCCCTTCAGGGTCTTCTTCTCTGTACACCAGACAATGTTTTCTCAAGGTCTAGTGTACAAAGTCCAGAAGATACATTTTCTTACATAGAATTTAAAACTTTTCTTGAAAAAAAAAATGGCTTGGTGAGTGCACAAACTGGCTCACAAACCTTTGTTTGTGATGACTTTTGTCTGTTTCGTGGTTTGCGAAGTGAAATGGCCACTGAAGTTTGCAAACTGCAGCCTGCCTATGAACCTCCATGAACTCTTAAGGCAGTTTCTCAAGGAATATGAGGTGCAAAAAGCAAGGGTTCTAACCCCTTCTTTCTCCAGTTTGGTGTAGTGGTTAAGCGCGCGGAATCTTATCTGGGAGAACCGGGTTTGATTCTCCACTCCTCCACTTGCACCTGCTGATGTGACCTTGGGTCAGTCACAAGCTCTGGCACAGCTGTTCTCTCAAGGACAGTTTCTGTCAGAAGTTCTCTCAGCCCCACCTACCTCACAGGGTGTCTGTT
The DNA here is from genome assembly GCA_029375565.1 of Gekko gecko. NCBI lineage: Eukaryota > Metazoa > Chordata > Lepidosauria > Squamata > Gekkonidae > Gekko > Gekko gecko. The sequence continues at coordinate 312,114,594 of JAPDNY010000001.1, read as the reverse complement.
GTGGGGAGGGGAAGGGAAAGGAGTTTGTAAGCCACTCTGAGACGCCTTTGGGCAGTGAAGGGCGGGGTATAAATCCAATCTCTTCTCTTCTTCTTCTTCTCCTGCTCACGAAAACCACCTAAACATCCCCGTGAAAGCCACCAAAAGATCAGAAACAGTTGAGCCGTGGGGTCAACCCACTCATGTGGTTCAGCTGTTTCAGGCTCAAAACAGCTGAACTTGCTCCCATGTCTCAGCTTCTTAACGGGGCTTTCTTGGGCAGTGCTGGCTGCCCACCTGAGCCGTTGGGCCAGCCTACACCCACAGCTCAGCTGTTTGGAGTGTGAATGGGCCACAGGAGACATCTGCGAGCTGAATGGGTATGTGGGGTTTGTGGTTCTGTTCATGATTCACCCACAAACTATGGACTCAATTGCATTTTTGTAGTTTGTGCCCCACCCTGATCATAACGGTGGTTGATCATGCTCACTTCAGATGCAAAGTCCAGCAATCTCTCAGTCTTCTCAGGCCTTGTACACTATGTTAAAATGCAAAGGAATTAATCTAATTTCAGCATCACATAGTTAAACACAAGTTTCCACCAGTTGCTGAGAAAGACATCTCCCTGGGGCTGGTATGCATATGAAGTCCAGAGAAAACTGTGGAATCCTGACTCATCCCTTGTACGACCTCTGAAGGACAAAGCACCTGTATGGCTCCCCACTGAAAGAACTATCTCATGGCCACAAACTCCCACGGATTTGTCACCATCTAGATCTTCTCAAATAAGACCTTGGTCTCTTTCTGGTAAGCAAAAAGTGGGCTGAATAAATTTCATGTGGCATTGTAGTCCTCAGTGGCATTGTAACCACTTTGGTCTCACTCTGTGTAACTCCTAGACCTAGACAAATAAACTGACTTCTCAGTAGAACAAAGAATGCCAAGATTTCTGACAGAGTCCTTTTAACGAACACAACATAGATGTCATTCTGGTCAAGCATTAGTGTCAGGGCCTGGATGAAATTTTCACCATTATCATCATCGGGAGCAACAATCCCAGTCCAGAATTTCAGAATTTTATTATGGTTGCTAGACCAGCCATATGCATATATTTATAATAAAAATCTTTAGAGACATACATACTACTAAATATGCAAAAATAAACAGGTTAGAATTTAAAACCTAATTAAAATACAGTTTCCCTAACATCCGTACCAGTGCACAAAATGTAGCTACTTGATAAGTGATCTCAGAGTTCTTATCAGAGAAAAGGTGATCAAGCCTGGCTTTCCTTGTGCAACGAGGAATCTTATCCAGCAGCAGAGTTATGATCTTCAAATGAGCTTCCTTATAATTTGTTGTTCAGTCGCACAGTCAGGTCTGACTCTTCGTAACTCCATATAATACAGACAACTAAAGAACTTATGCTCAATGGACTTGAGCTCCCTTAATGGTCATGTACGTAGGGGATTTTCTTATACCTGCCTTCAAGCACTGCAGAGGGGAGTGCAGAACTCCTTGCCGGGGTGAACGCCCCTCTAAAACTGTTTACTTCCAAAGAAGTCCTCTGTGCTCTCACACTAGGCTGGCACCCTGCTATACCCAGAAGTTGCAGCTGATGAAGTGAGAGGTAAGGTTTTGAGGTGCCCTAGGGGAGATTATTAACAAGTCTCTCTTGGAAGGTGTGTTCCCTGGGACACTTAAAGAGGCCATGGTCCATCCCCTCCTGAAAGAAACATCACTGGGTCCAGCCGAATTGGCTAACTACCGGCCAGTTTCCAATTTGCCCTATCTGGGCAAGTTAATAGAGAGGGCTGTGGCAGTTCAGCTACAGAGCTTTTGGGATGACACTTTCATTCTACACCCCTTCCAGTCTGGCTTCCTCCCGGGACATGGAATGGATACAGCACTGGTTGCTCCCACAGACAACCTCTGGAGGCATCTGGATCGAGGCGGATCAGTGCTGCTGTTGTTGTTGAACCCGTCTGCAGCATTCAACACAGTCTACCAAGAGCTACTGATCTACCGCCTCGCCTTCACTGGAGTTCAGGGGCTCGCCTTACAATGGCTCACATCCTTTCTCCAGGGTCGGGGACAAAGGGTGGTGCTAGGGGAACAGCTAGGCACCCACTGATTTGAAGAGTGCCTCAAGGGGCGGTACTCTCTCCAATGTTATTTAACATCTATATGCGTCCCCTTGCCCAGATTGCCTGGAGGCATGGGCTGGGATGTCATCAGTATGTGGATGACACCCAGCTCTATCTGTTGTTGGGTGGTCAGTCTGACTGTACACCAGAAGATCTGGACCAGGCGTTACAGGCTGTGGCTGGTTGGCTTAGATTGAGTCAATTGAAATTGAATCCGAGGAAGACGGAGGTCCTGTGCGTGAATTGAGGTGGCCCAAGGGTAGGGATCTCACTTCCGGCCTTCGATGGGGTTCCGCTGGTGCCAGCGCCGGAGGTTAGGAGCTTGGGAGTGCTCTTGGATGCCACCTTAACAATGGAGGCCCAGGTAGCAGCCACTGCCAAATTGGCTTTTTATCATCTTCGGCTGATCCGGCAGCTGGTTCCCTTCCTTGAACATAACGACTTGGCAACAGTGATCCATGCAATGGTCATCTGAAGACTGGACTACTGCAACACTCTCTACATGGGGCTGCCCATCTCAAATCTGGAAGCTGCAGCTAGTGCAGAATGTAGCAGCCAGGCTGTTTATGGGTATCTCCACATGAGAGCACATCCACCCGGTACTGAAAGCACTTCACTGGCTGCCAATAGCATACCGGATTGTCATATGAACTGCCATATTTCTCTTGTCTTGCTCCAGACACTGTCTTCATTGTTTGTTTTAATTAGCTTGCACACATGCACATAGATTGCTTTGCTGAAACCTGTGGGAGAAAGCTCTGCCGCCGACTGCTATCTTAGTGTCCTTGAACAAGAGGCACAGGAATGTTTTCCCAGCCGGTGGAAATATTCTTGCCTTATGATAGTGGAAGGGGGGGGGTCTTCTCCCGTTTATTATGCAACCTCCCGCCGGGAGAATTCCCGTGTGCGTGCTAAGTTTTCATTTGCTAGTTAAGCTTATGCATCATACTATATCTGTAGGCCTCCATGCTTGGTGGGGTATTCCTGACAATAACTCTGCTGATAAGGGCAACATACTTAAGTTAAGCATTCTATATCTTCAAGTTCTCTGCTTAATTAGCCTTTTTGCTTGTTCAGTTCCTCAAGATAATAGTACCTGGGGAGAGAATCCAGTTCTGTTGATATGTCTTTGAATAGCCTTGAGCCAATTAGATTAATAATCAAAGGGAATGGGCCTTGAGGGTTAAGCTGAACTTTTAACCACATATAGATGGATAGGATATGCACTCTGGCTTCAGCCCCTATAATACCTGTCTTGAGTCTTATCCAAGCATTGGATACACATCTAGGGACTTGTAGAATGGCTCTTAAAAACATTGACTGTACTCTTTCTTGTGGATCAAAACATAAGATAGGCTGTCCTGAGAATGTTCCACACAGCAGTTGTGCCAAGTTGTGGCCTTATATAATTTAAAGGCTGCAGCATCAGAATGCTGCCCATGAAGTAAAAGAAATTTCACTGTGACATTTGCCAACCTTTCTCACTGATCAGTGACATACTTGCTATGATTAGCCCTAGAGCCCAAAGCCTGTAAATCTACACCAACATATTTACAACTATTGACTTGCTCAATCCGATTGCCATTAATTGCCCAAGATCTAGGTTGAGGACTGCTCCCGAAAGCTACAATTTATAATCTCTGTAATAAACCTTATATAGCTTCAAGTCTTTTACCAACACTTGTGTTGATAGAAATCATAACACAATATTGAACTTGTGAATAAGAAGAGAAAGAAAGCAGTGGTTGTATTTCTAGATACAGAGCAAGTGTTCGACAATTTAATGTGGCCTTTTAAAAAAATGCATTACCAAACATGGATTGAGGTCCTGAATTCTGGAACTGGATGCGTGGTATATACTTGAATCAACAAGGAGAGATATTAATTAATGGGAAACTAACAGAAGCAATTTCAATCAGAAAAAGGTACATATCAGGGATGTCTCCTATCACCTTTATTATTTATTTTACCAATACGGATTTTAGCTATAAAGATTAGACAAGATGACTGAAATAAGGGAATAAAAGCGGATTATGTAGACTTCGAGATGAAAAGACAGGTCTTAACAGTCCTGGTTCCCCAAGAATCGTTACAACATGTCATGGAAAATACTGAAGAATTTGGATCCTTTTCAGGCTGTAAAATTAACAGAAAGAAAGAAGACAAAATGATAATTAAATTTATAACACAACAACAAGAAGAGATTATAGAGAGAACAGAGTGCTCAGCAACTACTGATCCCATTACATATTTGGGAATAAATATGACTCGGCAAAACTATCACCTTTTCAAAAACAACTTCCAGAAAATTTGGAAATCGATACAAATAGATCTATCTAGACGGGGAAAAATTAAAATCTGGGAAGAATGTCTGCAATCAAAATGAATGTGCTGCCAAAATGAAACTTCCTGTTCCAAATGTTACCTATAGACATGGAAGAAAGAATATTGAAAGAGTGGCAGAGACAGAAAAACCAATTTATATGGAATGGCAAGAGAACCAAGAATAAGCTTCAAAACACTACAAGAGACGGAAAAAAGAGGAGGATTAGCAGCTCCAAACATACAATTATACGACCAAGTGGTGGGCCTGGTCTGGACTGTGGACTGGATTCAAACTTGTTTAAAAATGCTTTCTTGTTTGGTATTTGACCCCCAGAACATTGGCTGAAGTCTCAGGAGGTTCTGAGGTTTGTTGAAAGTGTGCAAAGACAAATAGATCCTTTACTTACCTATAGTGGACCTGCCCAGCTGTTTAAAAAAGAATTCTGGAACAGTGTGGATAGTGAAACTGAAGTTATTTTGCAACATACATTTAATTGTCCACCAACGATCTACTTATTGAATGACTGCCCCACTAGTATGAATTCGGCTCAGAAGTGTTTATTATCTCAGATGGTTATAGCAGTGACAATGGTATTGGCACAAAAATGGAAGGGCCCATTGGTGCCATACTGGGACTGTGCTTACATGAAGTATAGTTTACATGAACAATGAACAGAATATCACCATACAGGTACATGAGAACATGGAAAGTTTGGTCTGCTCCTAAGTTTGCGTATATTTGGGAATTACATGCATTGTATTGGAATAACCTTAAAGACTATCAGGATGTGCAACAACAGAGACTAGAATTTGCATGAAAGATGGTTCTATTTATTTAGAGTTTGGGAAAGTATGGTATGTGAAACCTCTATTTAGGTTCATAGCACGGTGGTGGAGAGTTAGAAATTAGTTAGACAGCAAGAGACAGTGGTCAGTAGTGTTATTAATATATAAGTAAGGTGTCTATATGTCATATAATGAACATATAGTGTATAGTTGTGATATTTACCTTTTTGACTAGAAAAAAACCGTCTGTGTGTAGAGAAGAAAGAAAGAAAGAAAGAAAGAAAGAAAGAAAGAAAGAAAGAAAGAAAGAAAGAAAGAAAGAAAGAAAGAAAGAAAGAAAGAAAGAAAGAAAGAAAGAAGGAAGATTCTTTTTGAGGTTTCGAGGTGAAATTGTAAATGTTAATTCCTCAGTAATGTTAACCACCTCCATGAGGAACTATAATGAACTGAAACTTGAACAAGCAGAGGATATTCAGAAATTTAGGTTCTTGTATTTCTTGTTCCTTAGGAGGTGATCTCTGCTATTGAGATCAGGCCTCAGAAAAATAATGTAGCATTTGGGAAGAAAGATGCAGCCCAGGAGACCGGCGCCGGAGGCCAAGATGGAGAAGACCTCCACGGCCACCATAGATTTCCCTTTAGTGCTCAAGTAGGTGGGCACGAAGGAGACCCACACGCTGCAGAAGACCAGCATGCTGAAGGTGATAAACTTGGCTTCATTAAAGCTGTCCGGTAGTTTCCTGGCAAGGAAAGCCACCACGAAGCTGACCAGGGCCAGAAATCCCATGTATCCCAGGACTGTGTAAAACATGACGACTGACCCCTCATTACATTCCACTATGATCTCTTTGGCCAAGGAATGGAAGTCCAAGCTGGGGAATGGGGGAGAGGTTCCTAGCCAAAGTGCAGAAGTAATGACTTGGAGGAGGGGACAGGCCAGGACAATGGAGTTTACCCCTTGTCTCCCCAACAGCTCCCTTGCCATATTTCCTGGCTTAGTGGCCATGAAGGCCACAACCACCGTGATAGTTTTTGCCAAGATGGACGAAATGGCAACAGAGAAGATCACAGTAAAAGCAATTTGTCTCAGAAGGCAGGTGAACTTGGTAGGTCGATCAATGAATAGGAAGGAGGAGAGGAAGCAGAGCAGGAGGGAGATGAGGAGGACATAGGTGAGTTCTCTGTTGTTGGCTTTGACGATTGGTGTGTCTCGATATTTAAGGACAGTTGCCAGGACTAGGGCTGTGATCAGAGACAGCAAAAGAGCAAGAGAAGCCAAAACAGTCCCCAGAATCTCTTGATAGGAAAGGAAGCTTATGTTCTTGGAGATACATTGGTCTTTGTTCTTGTTTGAATATTGATCTTCTGAACATGGGACACAATGATCAGCATCTGGAACAAACAACCACAAATTAATTTATTCCAGCACAGCAGAAATAATGTTTGTGTAGTATTCAGTAGAGTCCTTATCCGAGGAGATTGAATGACACAGTTGTCCAACTAGTGGTTCTCATGCTATGGGTCAGAAGCTGCAAGTGGATCACGACTTCTCCCTAGGGGGGGAGAAGGAGGAACAGGGAATCTGGGACAGGACACTCAGTGGTAAGTTTGAGATTCCTGCTGCATAATATCTGTGAAATATAGCCTGTTGTGCAATAATAAATGTATATATTTATAAACGTAAAACATAGACTAGAAACCAGTTGGCTGTTAACTTATGAACAATTCTGGCATTCCAACTTGAGGAGGAAGTGGGCCCATTTCCAGATCTTTCAGAATGACTAGGGTCAATCTAAAGGTGCAAATCCCCTTTGACATTCCTCTGTTTCTACTTCTGCAACTTAGCTGAGAAGAATTCTGCATCAGAAATGCATGATAGAGACAAACAGCTTTTTGAAATTCATACCTTGAAGGTTCAAATCTAAACATAACAGAAAGACATTCTAGAAAAAAAGAATTATCCAGATTATTTCCCCAAACTGAATTTAGTGACCAAGAGAGAAATTCTTTCAAAGTTTGTATTAGAGAATCTTTTCATTATGCAGATTGTGGTTGGATATCAGTGGTAGTGTCAGGGCTGAACATTGTATGGGCCCCAAAAGAAAACTGTAGCTCCTTGCCTGAGGTATATATGATGATGTAGAGAGGCGGGCATAAATCCGTAAGTCCAGAGTCTTAACCTAAATGATGTTTACATCCTTTGGGGTTTTGAGATTTATTGAACTACCTGTGTGATTAGAAATCGTCTCTTCTGGACAAAGTTCACATTGATAACAACAAGGTGGCTCTTGTTCTATAACTTTTCTGCTGTACCCTGGCAAGCAGCTCTCCACACATCTGGAAGAGGGCAACTTCTAAATGGAAGAAAGAAGAACTGGTGAGATTTCCACACCCTGATGACTTTCCATGGAGTTCTTTAGGGATGGACATGAACCAGGAAAATACAGTTTGGTTGCTGGTTTATGGTGTGCCCCATTCGCGAACCACAGACTTTCATGAACTTTTAACCACTTCACACCAAACTTGCAAGGTATTGCCAGATAACTGTGTTTGACTTGCCCTCCAAGTTTGGTGAGGATTGGTGAGGACTGGTTTTACGACCCATGTTACGCTGCCCACTAAGTAAGGTGCCCCCAGGAAAGTGCCTGTCATTTCCCCAGAAAGCAGTTTCCTGGGGGCATCTTTTTGAGGGGCCGTAACTTGGCCCCTGTATATCCAATCATCACCAAACTTGGAGGGCAGGTACAGGATAGTGAGCTGGAGAAACTCTGCACCTTTGGAGCCTCTATAGGATTTGTTCTATACACTCCTGAACCTCCTGAACCTGCACCTGCCAAATGATTCAGGAGGTTTCGGAGTGTATAGAATGGACCCTGTGCAAGCTAGAGACATCAAAGTCACAGAGGACCTCCCCTGCATGCTCCTCTACATGCCTTCCAAGTTGTTGCTTTGAAGTTATTTAAATATTTTGAGTGGGTGGAGACAGTCTGGCTCGAAATGTCTCTGCTCACGAACCTCACTTACCTCAACAAACAGCTTGAAAGTTTTGGAAAGTTCATACTGGATGACCTGCCATGAACTTGACTTTGTGAACCATGGACTGGCCAGAATTTGCCATGAACTTTATCTTCTGGACATCTCTAGAACCCTCATTGCTGCTGTGAATGTGGAGGCACTCACATCACAACACAGTAGTTTCCCCCACAGTTATCTTGACTCAGCCTGGAATTACTTCCTTACATTAAAAGACTACTGAAAGGGGTTTTCTTTGGCATGGTGAAATGAATCACCAGTTCTACTACAACCACTAAAACAGAACTTCAGGAGGAAAAAGTATAGCATTCTGGAGACCAACAGCTGAATGATGCTGGCCTTTTGTCTGTTTTATAAATGCCGTCTTATACTCCCAAAGTTTCTAACAGCAAATTTCTCTACCATTACCCGAGAATATTGACTTCTTCCCCACCTGGGTAGCCCAAACAATTGCATCTGCATTAATGATGAAATCTTTGCCTGGGGGGGCCCTCGGATCCATCCTTCCAACTATCACTTGAGCTGAAGATTGATTTGGGAAGAAAGCCACGTTCAGAATATCATAGCCAGCTGATCTCTTGTCATTTTCACTGAAAAACACTTCCTCGCCAGCACTGTTGTTGAACGGGGTGCTCCTCAAAGAGGCCAGGATCTGAAACGAAAGCGATCCTAAGAAACTGATGTAACCAGTTAGGACCACTATCAGGGCTGGTTGCAGGTGACTTCTTTATGTCTCTGTGTTGGGTTTCATCACTCATGGTAGCTACTACTCATGACACACACTCCATATGCTTGGATGAAGGCTGGAAGCAACTGGATTACAGACAGTGCAGAATTGATGGTGGATCTGGTTATCAAGAAGGAGACTGGGGAATGGGGGAGGGATGTTTTTTGCATCTGAGTGGCTTTCCATAGTGTCCAGCGATGTCCTGTCCTAATTTTGCATCTGTGAATGGGTGGAGTTCTCTCACTATGGTGAGAAAGCCTAAGGGATGAGAAGCCAACCCAATGCTGATAGTGCTTCAGCTAAATATGACCTTGCTAGCAGAGGCTGAGTAACAGCAATGCGAGTCCAGGCGAGTCCATGAATGGCCATTGCTGACATGGCAATCAAGTCAGCCCATGAAATCAACATACCTCCACATGTGTGATCCGGTTTTATTGTATTGTTGATTGGATATATTCCATTCTGTTCTAACTGCATTCTTTTCACTTGTCTAGTCTAGTTTGAGTCTCAGCAAAAAAAAGGTGTACCGTAAATGAACGAAATAAATTCCCATACAAAATGCTCAGAAGGGGAGCTGGCCATGCAGAGTCAGTGATAGATAGCAAAGCTGGTGAGAGAAACCGAGGGAGACTCTGCAGCACCAGATAGGTTCCATGAGAGACGGGGAGCAAAAGAGTGAAATGGAAGTTGTAACACACACCCTGTCCGTTTGACTCCAAGGCCCGAGGATTGCCATCTCCCCTGGTGGAAGGAGGGTTCCCCTGCAACCAGGCCATGCCCCTGCTGCCAATCAGCTGGCTGGCAGGGGGACTTACCAGCAGAAAGAAGATGGCCCAGGCCACCTTACCAGCATCAAACAAGAAGTGATATCATCATGCCACTGATGTCTGGAGAATGCTCTGGTATTTGGGCGAAAATTCTATGGTAGAAGCCAGGGCTCTTTTTGTAGCAGGAACTCCTTTGCATATTAGGCGACACACCCCTAATGTAGCCAATCCTCCATGAGCTTACAGTAGCCCCTGTAAGAAGAGCTCTGTAAGCTCTTGGAGGATTGGCTACATTAGAGTGTGTTGCCTAATATGCAAGGAGTTCCTGCTACAAAAAGAGCCCTGGTAGAAGCTATTTTTACCATGGAGTTTTTGCTCAAGTAACAGAGCATTGCAGCAAAATCACAGCTCAATGACATCACTTCCTATGCAACAGTAGAAACATGGCCTGGGCTTTCCTTTCTCTCCTGGTATGTCCCACCATCCCTCACCAGTTGCCAGTAGGGGCCTGGGAACTCCACAAAGTCCAGAAAAGGTAGTTAAAGAGATGGGGAGATTGCCTTGCTTAGGAGAATAAAGACCCCAGGTTGTCTCCGGCATTGCATAAAAATAATTATAACAGGAACTTATGCTACTTCTTCCTCACAAGGAAAACAACCCTGCAGGAGCTGTTCCTCCTTCTCTATGGCCAAAGAAATTGCAGGCCATAAAAGGCACTGACCCATCTTGGCTAACCTGCTCTGGGTTGTCTGGTCCTTGACACAAGAGCCAAGTAGCAGAGGGAGGATGTTACCTGCCATGGCTGGACAGTCAGAAGCCTCTTGCCATTCCCCATCATTGCACGTCTTGATCCAAATGTGTATATGGCATGTAGTGTATGCGCCAAAAAATAAACAGCATTGTAAACATTATAGCTGTTTCCGGTCATGCTCATTTCAAATACTGAGGGTGGGAGGTTCTCGATGTCCTCCTTCTCTGTGCAGTTCTTAAAGCCTCCAGGAAAATCATGTGGTGTTTTAAATAAACATAGGAATACACGTTTCCACCACTCTTTAAGAAAGATATCTCCCCGAGGCTGGCGTGGTTCTAAACTCTGGAGAAAACTGTGGAACCCTGGCACATCACTTGCGTGGCCTCTGAAGAAGAGGGCACCATGAAAGGTCTGTACAGCCCTCCAGGGAAAGAAGGAGCCCATGGCAGCGAATTCCCACTGGCTCGTCACAATCCAGATCTTCTCAAGAGATGTCTTAGTCTTTTCTTTGTGTCCCAAAATGTGTAGGATTAAATTCCTTATGGCATTTGAGTCACCAGAGACAACCACAACTTTGGCCTTAGCCTCCGAGAGAGCTATAGCTAGATTCACATCATTATATGCACTTGTATAGTACACTGAGATTTCAGACAAGGTCCGTTTAGTGAACTCGACACAGATGTTGTTCTGGTCAAGCATTGGTCTTAGGGCTTGGATGAAGTTTTCTCCACTGTCATCATCCGGAGCAACAATCTCAATCCAGTTCCAGTGGAAATGAAGAAGTAAGCAGATTATCCCCAAATACTGTGGGACTTCACTGGGGTCAATCCGGTAGAAGGAAGGAAACATGGTCCTCTCTTTCAGAACAGGACTGAATGAGCCATAACCGAGCTGGTGGACAGAAGGAAGACTTTTGTCAAGATATTGGCCCTTTAAATCTCTTAAATCCCTGCTGGAGCAGTCCATCAATATGGATGCAGCTAGCCAGCACACCTAAGTAATGCACCTGATACCATTTACCGGCTAGGAACATCATTTAAAGCTGAGAACTGTCAGATAGTTAGCATGACTTAACAAGATATATGACAGAAAGTGATCTAGCCTAGCCATGTGCTTGCCCCTGTAATGTAATAATTAGTTGACAGCTAGCTCTGTATAAATTAGTAGGCAAAGGCAGGGCTAAACAGCTGGCGCAACTGGCTCAGGGAGAGAGAGAGAGAGAGAGAGAGAGAGAGAGAGAGAGAGAAAGAAAGAAAGAAAGAAAGAAAGAAAGAAAGAAAGAAAGAAAGAAAGAAAGAAAGAAAGAAAGAAAGAAAGAAAGAAAGAAAGAAAGAAAGAAAACACACATGCGTGTGTGTACGTGCGCACGCACCAGGGAACTATGCTATGACTTCCTCTCTTGTCACCGCAATCTGATTCAGGTTTTTCAAACCCCCTCCCAAAATCGGCGGTTCTGGAGTGGGCAAGCACTTCTCATCTTACACAGTGAAGACAGAGGCAAAAAATGCATTCAGCTTCTCAGCTATTTCCCTACCATCCTTCACTACTCCTTTTACCCCTTGGTCATCCAAGGGCCCTACTGCCTCCTGGCTGGCTTCCTACTTCTAATGTATTTGAAGAAAGTTTTATTGTTGGCCTTTATGTTTTTTGCGATACGCTCCTCATATTCCCTTTTTGCTTGCCAGATCACAGACTTGCATTTTATTTGCCACAGCCTGTGTTCCCTTTTATCGGCCTCACTGAGACTAGCTTTCCACCACTTAAAGGAATCCTTCTTACCTTTTACAGCTTCCATTACTTTATTTGTTAACCATGCAGGCTTTTTTCTATACCTATTTGTGCCTTTCCTAACGTGCGGTATATATTTTTTCTGAGCTTCTAGGATTGTATTTTTAAATAGTCTCCAAGCTTCCCCAATGGTTTTGACCTTCTCCACTCTTCCTTTCAATTTCTTCCTCACACGTCCCCTCATACCAGAGAAGTTACCCCTTTTAAAGTTAAAAGTGGTTGCATCAGTTTTTTTGGGCAACTCCCTATTTCTACAAATGTTAAACTCAATGACATTATGGTCACTGTTCCCAAGTGGTGCAATCACTTTTACATCTCTCACCAGGTCTTGGGCGTTACTTAGGACCAAATCCAGGATCGCCTCTCTCCTGGTAGGATCTGTGACCATCTGTTCCATAGCACAGTCATTGAGAGTGTCTAAAAACTCAATCTCTTTTTCCCGACTAGAACTCATATTGACCCAATCAATGTGTGGATAGTTCAAGTCGCCTATTACGACACAGTTATTTCGTAGCTGCTATCTAGCCACTATCTTTAATTCATTCATCATTTTATAATCCTCCTCTATCTTTTGATCTGGTGGGCGATAACAAACTCCCACTGTTAAGCCTCCTTTTGGACCCACTATTTCAATCCATAGCATTTCCAGAACCAAATCCAATTCTCTTACCCTCTCAATCTTACTGGACGGTATACCCTCTCTGACATACAGAGCCACCCCACCTCCAACCCTTTCCCCCTATCCTTCCGATATAATTTATAACCAGGAATCACCGTATCCCACTGATTTTCCTCATCCCACCAAGTTTCTGAAATACCCACAATGTCTATTCCCCCCCCACAACACCAAGCACGATTTTACCTCGGAGACTTCTAGCATTTGTGTATAAACACCTATAGTTTCCCATGCTTGTTAAGCCCACAACCTTCCTCTTGCTGCCTCGAGACCTTGCCAGGGAGTCCCTATCATTAGCCACAGTCTCAGTGGACAATTTTAATCCATTTCCTTGTACAAAAGTAACAGCTAACCCTTCATCTCTTTGAGTTGAACCATCCCGAACCAGAGACTTTTCATCTCCAGTCGGCTTTTCCTCATTATTCAGTTTAAAAACTGCTCTGCCACCTTTTTGATTTTAAGTGCCAGCAGCCTGGTCCCTTCTTGGGACAAGTGGAGACCATCTCTTTTGTACAGCTCCCTCTTGTCCCAAAAAGCATCCCAGTGCCTAACAAACTTGAACCCTTCCCCCCTACACCACCGTCTCATCCACGCATTGAGACTCCTGATCTGTGCCTGTCTCTCTGGCTCTGTGCGTGGAACAGGTAGCACTTCTGAGAAGGCTACCTTGGAGGTCCTGGCCTTGAGTTTCCTGCCCAGCAGCCTAAATTTCTCCTCCAGGACCTCGCGACTGCATTTCCCCACATCATTGGTGCTGACATGCACCACGACCACTGGCTCCTCCCCAGCACTATCTACCAGCCTATCTAAAACACGCGTAATATCCGCTACCTTCACATCAGGCAGGCAAGTCACCATACGGTCAGTATACGGGTTCGCCACCCAGCTGTCTACCTGCCTAAGGATCGAATCACCAACTACCAAGAGCCCCCTCCCACCCTTCCCAGGGATGGTTCCTTGGTACGAAAGGATACCCGTTCACCAGCTGAAGAAGAGGTCCCTTCTGAGGGCACATTTCCCTTATCCTCAGCATGGTGGTGGTAGAAGTGCTGGAGCTTCTCAACCTTGATGAACATTTTGTAGTCCTCTTCCTGACAATTAAGGCCTTCTGGAGGATTCTTCCAAGGGCACTCACTCAGGCAATGTTTTAACAGAAAGTTCTCACCACTCAGAGAACAATGTCAGTGGCTTGAAGGAACTTTGGTGAATTGGTTAGGTTCAACTGGAAACCGTCCAGGCAATAACATACTTCAATCATACCTCCCCACACTTCTGGTTCCCCAACCACCATGCTCAAAGGTAGCATTCCTAGTTCAGTTTTTCTTCTCACCGTGTCAGAAGGGTTCTGGTTCTGACCTGGGTGCTGATTCTAAAGTGGGTGCTATTGCCTTGTGGCAGGGAATAAAGACTAAGCTTTATCAAAGGTCATAGTTCACATCCCAGAGTAACTGGAATCAGAGAGGTCTGAGATTTCAGAGATGTTGTATGTGAAACGGGGGGGGAGGGGAGAGGAACAGGAATCAGGATGCTGAGGGGACATGCAAGGGATGCTGTAATGTTTGCTGTGGTGAGCAGTGCAGCTCTCAATTGTTAGGTTCAAGAATCCTATGGAGGAGGGATATGATAAGATGGGGATGACGGGGCACTGGAATTCACTGCACAATATTCTTTGGGAGGCCCTCAGCTATCAGTGAAGCTGCCACATCACAGGGTAGTCAAATACAGGAGATCACAGTGACTGCCCCGCAGAGAGGACAGACTGGCTGTCTTGAAGAGCAAGGGAAGTACATTCATGAGTTGGTCTGAGGCAATAGAAAAAAAGTTTGACTCACATGAAGTCGCCTTATACCGAATCAGACCCCTGGTCCATCAAAGCCCACTTCGGCACTCTCACTTTTGTCACTCGTTTTCCCCTACAGCTTTGGGTTTCCCCCTACTTTCCCACATGTGTTTGGCTCCCTCTAGGACTACTAGAGAAAGCAAAACTCCTGGGGGGGAACCCTGAAGCAAAAGGGACAAATGAGTGCAAAAAATGACAGTGTGGAAGTGGCAAAAGTCAGTATTGTCTACTCAGACTGGTAGCAGCTGCCCAGGGTCTCAAGTAGAGGACCTTCACATCACCTACCGTCTTGTCCTTATAAGTGGAAATGCCGGGGATTGAAACTTCTGCATGCCAAGCGTATACTCAGAATTATACTTCGTTGGTCTTAAAGGTGCTACTGGACTCAAACTTTCTTCAACAGAAGTACATGTAAACTTGCTTGTAGAGATGCAAAGACCATTCTCATGAAGCAATTTTACTGACCCGCAATGTTGGTGGGCCCTGACCTTCATAAGCCAGGCTCGCTCGATCTCCTCAGATCTTGGCAGTACACAGGGTTGGCCTTGGCTAGTGCTTGGATGGGAGACCACCACAGAAGTACAGGGTCACAACACAGAGGCAGGCAATGGCAAACCAGCTCTGTTAATCTCGTACCTAGAAAATGCTGTGGAGTCACCTCACCCAAATTCAGCTGTGACTTGATGGCACTTTCCACCACCAATGCTGGTGGACTTTACATAAGCTAAAGTTAAATGAGTGGTTCATTTACTTAAAAATTTTGCACGATCTAGGTTCTCTTTGGCTGTTTCGGGGCAGGTTGGTCATTCTTTCCAGCATCCTGTCCTGGTGCTTCCATCTCAGTCCTACTGCTTCCCTCCTTCTGACGGAATCCTCTTTTCTCAGTCAATATATCGAGCACAGTGTTATCCTTCCATTCAGCCTAAGTGCTCAGGACAGCTTGCATGGTTCTTTCCATTTTCAGAACATCTTTACAGCAATAACCCTGTCAGGTAGGTGAGGCTGAGGTGAACTGGCCCTAAGTCAGCCAGCGTGCAGCATGGCAGTGTGGGGATTGGAATCCACGTCACTCGGATGCTCCTCTGACATTCTAGCCACTGCTGATTCTAAATTTAAATTCTTATCAAAGCAGGGATATTAGTGAAGGTCCTGCTTCTCCACTCTCATGTGCCCTTTGGCCAGCCCCATTGCCTCCCCTACGTGTTCACTCCACTCCCCAAACACACCCTTTTCTCCCCAGAAAAAGGCCCTCTTACCTGCGGGATCTTGAAGAGGCCCAGGAGGGAGGCCATCTGCATTGAGATTCTGGAGTAGAGGCTTCTAATGACAGAGAGCACCTTCT
Organism: Gekko gecko; assembly: GCA_029375565.1. Taxonomy (NCBI): domain Eukaryota; kingdom Metazoa; phylum Chordata; class Lepidosauria; order Squamata; family Gekkonidae; genus Gekko; species Gekko gecko. The sequence goes on along the minus strand of JAPDNY010000001.1, from coordinate 312,098,433 downwards.
CCTGTCTGCTGCATCTGTAGTTGGGGACCACTTGATCCCCCGTGGACAGAAAAGACAGACCTGCCTGGTAGGTCATTCTTGCAAAGTAGGTGTCCTCAAAGATGCGGAAGCCCAGCGTGATGTTGGGGAGGAGTGCCGGATCCTTGTTGATCTCACTGATGGCGAACACGAGGGCCAGGATGTGCTGATAGTATTTGGCCACCGGGCTGCAATAAGAGGCACATGATATGGGCCAGAGGCAAAACAAGGAATGTAATGAAACATTTGCTTAGAAAGAAAACCTGTTAGACCTAAAGACTAGCTTTAAGTCCATTCATCAGATATTTGCATTTAAATGCCCTGCCCCTTCACATGGAGCACTGTGACATTTATAAGACTCTAACTGGCTCAGACCAAGAGTCCATCAACAACAGCATCTTGTTTCTGAAAGAGCCTTCAGTATATCCACGTGGAAAGACAATACCCCTTTCCTGCCACGGCCCTCCCCAGCACCTGCCATTCAGGGGGAGACTGCCAATCCAGGTCAATTTAGCTGATTCATGACATACTTTAATATTTGAGGTTTTCCATCCTTATACGACTCACTTATCTGCACATATTATACAACACCACTCTGGGTGTCTAGAGAAAAGTGTTTAACAGGCTTTTCTGTTCTTTTGATGTTTTTTCCAGAATTACTACACATGAATTAGATAAGAATTCAATATTTGGTCAATATCATCATGTTTATCTCATTCACATGTCTTAGTTCTTTCCAGATTCTCAACATAGAACCCAAACTACTGCTCAGGTCTGATGACAGACAACCTGACAGCATCTAACACTAGATTCACTAAAGGACATAAGAAGAGCCCTGCTGGATCAGACCAGTGGTCCATCTAGTCCAGCATCCTGTCTCGAAGAGTAGCCAACCAGGTCCCCTGGAGGACCAACAACAGGGCACAGAGGCCAAGGCCTTCCTCTGATGTTGACTGCCTCTGAATGTGGAGGTTCCCCTCAGTCACCATAGCTAGTAGCCTCTGATAAATGTATCCTCTGTGAATCTCTCTAATCCCCTTTTAAAGCTGTCTATGCCTGTGGCCATCACTGCATCCTCTGGCAGTAAATTCTACCTTTTAATCACTCTCTGTGTAAAGGAGATTTCCTTTTTCCCTCCTGGCAAAACTTACCGTGAAGGATTGACGTTCCTGGGTGGTTTTTCAAAGGTCCCACATGTAACTGTAGTCTTGAAGTGGGGCAAAATGCCACCAACCAGGTGGTCTCCTGGCCTGTAATATGCTTCTTGGAGCTCAAAGGGTCTGGTCAAGAGGCACTTGATCCCCAGTGTCCTGTGCACAGCCCAAGGCAAGAGGCAAGAGGAGAACAGCACCCACATCGGTACCATTTTCATGAAATTTTCCCTCCTAGATCAGCAAACAAATTACTGCACAGAACCTGGATCACAGTCAACTGTGTGGACTTCCAGATGGCAGGGAGGGAGCATCTGAGGTCAGTGTGCTCATTGCCCACCCCAACCCTTTTGGAATCTTCCAGTTTATATGACATTCTTAACACAAACATGTTTTGTTCTGATCTGGATATTGATTATTCTGAGCTTGGTAGATGGTAAACATCAGGGGCTTGGTGAGAATTACTGTGATTTTGCTAATTTCAGAGGAGAGAGATAATCATATCTCAATAGCACGGGACTGTATTTTCACCTCAATCAGAGACCGATGTGTTTGTGTAACTGTGTGCTTCTCCATGGGGCAAACAGACTCAGGGGGTTGGACTTAGGCTGCCAGACTCTGAACTTGGGCCTTTGTGAAGCTGACCAGCCAAAACCAAAATGGCATCGGGGGTGGTGGTGGTGGTCCAAAGTGATTTATCCCAATTGAACGGCTAGATTGGAGCCCAGTGCTTAAAGACCAATGAGTTCTTTGGGGTAAAAGCTTTTGAGAGTCAAAGGTCCCTTTGTTGGATACCAATCTGATAGTTGAGTCTGGAACTAGAGTTGCAACTAGGGTTGTGGGAATTTTCAGCCAGAACTCAGAGTGGCAGCAGGGGAAAAATGAAATAAAAAATGACTGTCAGGCCTATGGCATGCGATGACTTGCAGGGGTCATCTGGAAGTGATGTCTTTCTACTCTAGGCATTATCAGAGACTCTATGGTTTTACCATAGCATTTCCAGTGATTACTAGAGAGGACTGACATTGATTCTAGGGGGTTTCCTGAAAGTGACATCACACTGTCTCTTCCTCTCCCACATTCCCTTTCCTCTTGAAAAATATAGCTTGGTGAGTGGACGAATACACTAACAAACCATTGTTTGTGATTAATTTTCTTCCATTCAGAAACTGAAATGGCCACTGAAGTTTGTGAACTGCAGCTCAGCCATGAACCTCCCTGAACTTTTAAGGCTGTTCATGGAGGTTTGTGGGCAGCAGAAAACAGGGGTTTTAACTTGGCCATGAGAATTACCAAAACATCCCCATGAAAGTCACTAAAAGATCAATAACACTTGAGCGATGGAGGCAGCCTGCTCATGGGCAGTGCTATCTGCCCAAGAAGAGAAAGAAGAAGAGAAGACTACCCAAAGGTGTCTCAGAGCGGCTTACAAACTCTGTTCCCTTCCCCTCACCACAACAGACACCCTGTGAGGCAGGTGGGGCTGAGAGAGCTCTGACAGAAACTGCTCCTTCTCAAGAACAACTGTGACAGAACTATGGCTTGCCCAAGGTCATCCAGCAGCTGCATGTGGAGGAGTGGGGAATCAAACCTATTTCTCCCAGATTACACTCCGCACACTTAACCACTATACCAAACTGGTGTAGCCCCTTTAAACAGCTGAGCTGTGGGAGAAGGCTGCTCAGTTGTTTAGATTGGAAACACCTGAACCGTTGGGTCAGCCTACACCCACAACTCAGCTGCTTGGAACATGAAACAACTGAGCCACAGAAGCCCTCTGCCCCTGTGGCTCAGCTTTTTTGGAAACAAATTTCTCGAACCCAATTCGGTTCGTAGGCGAGCTGACTCAGAAGATGGGGACCGTGGTTTGGTTCATGGTTCGCCCACAAGCCATAGACTCAATTGCATTTTTGTGGTTTGTGCCTCTCCCTAATCGTAACAGTGGCCGATCATGCTCACTTCAAATACAAAGCCGAGCAATCTCTCAGTGTTCTCATGTCTTGTACAGTATGTTAAACTGCAAAGGAATTAATCTAATTTCAGCATCACATAGTTAAACAGAATTTTCCAACAGTCGCTGAGACAGATATCTCCCTGGGGCTAGTATAGGTCATGAAGTCCAGAGAAAACTATGGAATCCTGACCCATCCCTTGTGAGGCCTCTGAAGGACAAAGCACCTGTATGGCTCCCCACTGAAAGAACTATCTCATGGCCACAAACTCTGATGGATTTGTCACCATCTAGGTCTTCTCAAATAAGATCTTGGTCTGTTTCTGGTAAGCAAAAAGTGGGCTGAATAAGTTTCATGTGGCATTGTAGTCCTCAGTGGCATTGTAACCACTTTGGTCTCGCTCTGTGTAACTCCTACACCTAGACTAAATAAACTGACTTCGTAGTAGAACAAAGAATGCCAAGATTTCTGACAGAGTCCTTTTAATGAACACAACATAGATGTCATTCTGGTCAAGCATTAGTGTCAGGGCCTGGATGAAATTTTCACCATTGTCATCATCGGAAGCAACAACCCCAGTCCAGAATTTTATTATGGTTGCTAGATCAGACATATACATATATTTATAATACATTTTTTACAGACATACATACTACTAAATATGCAAAAATAAACAGGTTAGAATTTAAAACCTAATTAAAATACAGTTTCCATAACATCCGTACCAGTGCACAAAATGTAGCCACTTGATAAGTGATCTCAGAGTTCTAATCAGATAAAAGGCGATCAAGCCTGGCTTTGTTTGCACAACCCAGAATCTTATCCAGCAATGGGGTTATGATCTCCAAATGAGTCTCCTTATAATATGGGTAACTGAAGAACATATGCTCAATGGGCTTGAGCTCCCTTAATGGGCATGTACATAACCATTCTAGGTAGGGGATTTTCTTATACCTGCCTTCAAGCACTGCAGAATGGAGTGCAGAACTCCTTGCCAGGGTGAACACCCTTCTAAAACTGTTTACTTCTGAAGAAGTCCACTGCGCTCTTGCACTAGGCTGGCATCCTGGAATACCCAGGAGTTATGGCTGATGAATTGAGAGCTCAGATGGCAAGAGAGATGGCAGCGGAGGTGGGAACGTACAGTCTATGCCCCTTGTACCAGTTCCCATTATCTCTCTTCTCCAGGGTACCATTGGCTTCCACCACTTTGCAGTCTTCTTCAGAGAAAGCCAAGGTGAATTCCCACTCCCAGCCACCCACACCCTCCTCCCTTTCAGCTGCGAGTGGTGGCTGCCCCCCCAGTTGAACTGGGGTGAACGTGGAATCCACCACCTCCTCCCTATGACTGTCATGTTGGGGAAGGCATGAAAGTGCATCGGCTAGGGAGTTGGCTTTGCCCGGGAAATGGTGCAAGGTGAAATCGAACTTGGAGAAGAAATCTGCCCATCTTAACTGCTTAGCGTTCAGGTTATGCGGGGCACATAACATCTCCAGGTTCTTATGATCAGTCCAGACCTCGAACAGCACACTGGCTCCATCTAGTCAATGTTTCCAGGTTGAGAAAATGAGTTTAATAGCCACCACCTCCTTGTCCCAAACCGTCCAGTTCCATTCAGTTGTGTTAAATTTTCGGGATACGTAAGCAAGGGGGTATAATTCACCGTCCCCCCTTCCTGCAGGATTGCCCCCCCCCCAATCACCACATCAGATGCATCAACCTGCACCACGAATTTCTTATTTTCGTCTGGGTGAGCTAGCACTGGTTCAGAGATAAACAGAGACTTGAGTTTATCAAATGCCTCCTGACACTCCTGGTTCCAATTCAGCTTTGTCCCAGGCTTAGTGCTCTCTGGCCCCTTCCCCTTGTTCTTTAGGAGGTCTGTGAGGGATAGGCTAACCTGAGCAAAGTTCAAAATGAAATTTCTATAGAAATTTGAAAATCTAAGAATGATTGGAGTTGGTGACGGGTGCGAGGTAGCTCCCACCCCAAAATGTCCTTCACTTTGGCAGGGTCCATCTCCAGGCCCTGAGGGGAGCTGCGGTAGCCCAGGAAATCAACCTCAGTCTGATTGAACTTGCATTTAGACAGTTTTACAAACAACTTATTTTGGTATAGGGTTTTCAGTACATCCCTCACCAGCTGCACATGAGACTTTTTGTCAGGGGAGTACAATAAAATGTCATCCAAGTAAATGAGGGGGCCCCAAAATAGGTGCTTGTGCAACACTTCATTGATTAAGTTCATGAAGACCCTGGGTGCCCCTTGAAGCCCAAAGGGCATGACCCGGTATTCAAACTGACCCAGAGGGGTATTAAATGCCATTTTGTACCCATCCCCCTGCTTGATGCGCACCCGAAAGTATGCATCTCCTAGGTCAAGTTTGGTGAAGATCTTTCCTGTTGCCGCCTCCACCAGCAAGTCTTTTATTAATGGCAAGGGGTACGCATTAGTAGCTGACAGAGCATTCAAACCCCGGTAGTCAGTGCATAGATGCAAGCCCCCATTTTTCTTTTTCCGTAACAGCACAGGAGCAGCAAAAGGGGAGGAGGCAGGGTGAATGAACCTCTAGGACAAGTTCTTGTCAATGAACTTCCTCAGTTCCTCTTTCTCACTGGGACTCATGGCATACAATTTCCCCTTGGGTAACTTGCAACCTGGCAATAATTCAATGGCACGGTTTGAATTATGGTGAGGGGGTAGCTCACAAACGACCTGTGTTCCCAGTGTCCTCCAGCTCCAATCTGCAAAGGGACCATCTGGAACTTACACAGCTCCTTCATCATGGACCCATCCATTTGGATGAATACGATGGACTCAGGGAGTTTCTCCACTGGGGCCCCCAACCCTCTCACCAAAGATGGGCTGATCAGGTCTCTGGCACACCCCGAGTCAATCAGCACCTTCACCCTCACACGAGTTCCCAGCTCTGGGTTCACCAAAGTCACAGTCACGAAATGGGGGGGGTGGGTAGCTGCTCACCTTTTGCGGCACCAACTGGTCTCGGACCTTCTGCTTTGCGCCTTTCACAGCAGGTCCTTTTCATTTCCCACTGGCTCCCCCTGCTCCTCACTGCTGGATGTGGGGTCGCCTTCTTGTACTGCGAATTGCAGCATCCACTGGAACTTACGCTTGGCAGCACTCTTCTTCAGTGGGATGTCCTGATGTTTCTTCTCTGGCTCTTTCTCCCCTGCCGGGGGGTTGGCATTCTGCAAACAGGAAGTGGCATAATGCCCAGTTTCCCCACATCGTAAACACAGCCCTTGGCACAGGCATTGATCCTTCACCCCTCTCTCGGTTTGGAAGGCTTGGCTTTGGATCCAGGGGTGCCTGCTTTTGGGTAACACACGGTGCCATTGATCTTAATCATCTGGTTCCGGGTCTCAGCATCCACTGCCTCTTGCATCCACGCATTCAGGGAGATCGGGTGAGTGCTGCAGAGGATCATTTTACAAATTTCAGAGTGCAGCCCTAAGCAGTAGTGCTCGGTAAGGACTCCATTGGGGCACCCCTGGATCTTTGTGACATGTCACTTGAATTCTTCTGAGTACTCCCTCACTGACCTCTTGTTCTGCCTCAGGGTGAGAAGGTGATTTCAGGCCCTCTCTCCCTCCATTGGGTCTACATACTGCATCCGCAGTGCCCACATGAAAGCCTCTACTTCACACAGTTCTGGACTCTGGGCATGATGTAGGCTCACATACTAGTTGGCTGCTCCCTCCCTCAGCTTGGAAGCAATATAGTCGATTCTCCGCTCTTCCGATGGGAAGAGGTGGCCCCAGTGTTGCACAAACTTCTGCATCTGCACCACGAAGAATGCCAGCTTTTCTGGGGTCCCATCAAACGTTGCTTCTGGCAGCTCCTTCGATTCCTCAAGCCCCGGTGGCACTGGTGTGGGCATGCGAGGAGGCCCCTGAAGGCCCGGTGGGGAACCAGGAGGAGGACCCAGAGCTGGCACTGGAGGGGCTGCTGGTGGGGCGGACTGTTGCAGGTGTAGCTCATTCTGGACCACCTGGACAACTATGCGTGGAATGTCCATCAGCGCATCCTGCAGCTCTCAGCTCATCCTGGTCTGGGCCATCTCCAGCCGGGTGAACCCCTCCTCCCATCTCTCTTTCTCTCCCCCCGAGGGGTCCCATTTATACTTCAAAGGCCGAGTCGGCTTGTACTCGTAGCGACTCCCCCTCGAGGGCCTGGGTGTCAGTGTCCACGATTCTTGGGTCTTCATGGAAAAGTCAGCCCACACGGCTATGCTGGGACTCCGAAGCCACCAGCTCTCCACACACACCCCTTCTGCGCCTGACACCGGTGGCCAGGTCATCATACTGCTCACTGGAGGGGAGGTGGTTACTGGACCCGCCGCCATTATAGGCGCCTGCTCTGTTGTTGTCACAGGTACTGCAGGTTCCTCTTCACTGCTCATCTTTAGGCATGGTGCGGGTAGAGCCTACGAGGGGATTCCTGACACATTGTCAGCCACACTCAACGACGTTCCCAAGGAAACTTCAGTTTATGGAGAAGGGTACTTAAGTCATCTGCACACACAATCCATGTCAGGAATGAGGGGTAGGCAAGAAGCTGAAACAGTTATACCCAGTTCATACAAGACCCCCTCATAGGTGTAAGCGAATAAACAAAAGCAAGCAAGTGGGCCTAAAGGAAATGGCTTTCGGTTCCCAGTGGGAAAAGCAGCTCTGTCCGAGCCCATCTTCAAGGCCACAGCCGAGATAACTTAGAGAGCAAAGCAGCTGCATGGAGGGGAAGAGGGAGGCACATAGCAACACAGACAGTCCAGTTCACCCCATGGCAGTGTCAGCTGACATGAACTCAGGGGCGCAAAATCAGTTGGCCCTTCCAGGCCCTAGGGATGTCAGACTGGTGGCTACCAGGGCCAGGGTCTTCTCGATGCAGCTCCATTCTGGTGGAATGAGCTCCCGGAAGAGATCAGGGCCCTGCGGGACCTTTTACAGTTCCTCAGGGCCTGCAAGACAGAGCTCTTCTACCAGGCGTTTCACTAAGAAGCCACACCGTACACCGAGGAGTGTCCCTGTGCCCTGGTCTGCCATCTTTGCTTCCAGCCTGTGCCCTGAGTCCTACAATCATTGTCTTCAGCCTGTGCCTGCCACACAATAACAAGAGCTGAGCTGGTGTAAAAGTATAGTCATCTAACAGTTGCCTAAGCCATGCCGCAAAGAACTGCTGCTCTTATTACTTGATATGTTCCAGTGTTTATGTGTTTATGTTTTAAATCGACAGTTATTTTATATGCTTATGATGTTTAATTGTATTTCTTATTGTACTTATGAATGTTGTAAGTCAGCCCTGAGCCCACCTTGGTGGGGAGGGAGGGATATAAATAAGATCATCATCATCATCATCATCATCATCATCATCTGCTGGCACAACAGTATATTCGACATTTGACAGTGCAATAAGGTTTGGTACCCTGGCAATGTCAGGTTGGCATGCTATATCTTCAAGTTCTCTGCTTAATTAGCCTTTTTGCTTGTTCAGTTCCTCAAAATAAGAGTGCTTGGGAGATAATCCAGTTCTGTTGATATATATTTGAACAACCTTGAGCCAATTAGATTAATAATTTTTATGAAGTATCAAAGGGAACAGGCCTTGAGAGTTAAGATGAACTTTTAATGGATAGGATACACACTCTGGCTTCAGCCCCTATAATACCTGTCTTGAGTCTTATCCAAGCATTGGATACACATCTAGGGACTTGTAGAATGGCTCTTAAAAATGTTGATTGAACATGAGATAGGCAGTCCTGAGAATGTTCCATACAGCAGTTGTGGCAAAGTTTTGGCCTTATATAATTTAAGGGCTGCAGGATCAGAATGCCACCCATGAAGTAAAAGAAATTTCACTGTGACATTTGCCAACCTTTCTCACTGATCAGTGACATACTTGCTATGATTAGCCCTAGAGCCCAAAGCCTGTAAATCTACACCAAGATATTTACAACTATTGACTTGCCCAATCCAATTGCCATTAATCGCCCAAGACCTAGGCTTAGGATTGCTCCCGAAAGCTAAAATTTATAAGTAAGAAATCTTTCTAATAAACTTTATATAGCTTCAAGTCTTTTACCAACACTTGCATGTGTTGATAGAAATCTTATTGTGAATAAGAAGAGAAAGAAAGCAGCGGTTGTATTTCTGGATACAGAGAAAGCGTTTGACAATTTAATATGGCCTTTCTTAATTGAATGTATTACCAAACATGGATTGAGGTCCTGAATTCTGGAACTGGATTCGTGGTATATACTCAAATCAACAAGCAAAGATTTTAATTAATGGGAAATTAACAGAAGCAATTTCAATAGAAAAAGGTACATGTCAGGGATGTCTCCTATCACCTTTATTATTTATTTTACCAATACAGATTTTAACAGTCCTGGTTCCCCAAGAATCGTTACAACATGTCATGGAACATACTGAAGAATTTGGATCCTTTTCAGGCTGTAAAATAAACAGAAAGAAAGAAGACAAAATCATAATTAAATTTATAAAACAAGAAGAAGAAGAAGAAGAAGAAGAAGAAGAAGAAGAAGAAGAAGAAGAAGAAGAAGAAGAAGAAGAAGAAGAAGAAGAAGAAGAAGAAGAAGAAGAAGAAGAAGAAGAAGAAGAAGAAGAAGAAGAAGAAGAAATTATAGAGAGAACAGAGTGCTCAGCAACTACTGATCCCATTACATATTTGGGAATAAATGTGACTGGGCAAAACTATCACCTTTTCAAAAATAACTTCCAGAGAACTTGGAAATTGATACAAATAGATCTATCTAGATGGGGAAAATTAAAAATCTGGGAAGAATGTCTGCAATCAAAATGAATGTGCTGCCAAGATGAAACTTCCTGTTCCAAATGTTACCTATATACATGGAAGAAAGAATATTGAAAGAGTGGCAGAGACAGAAAAAACAATTTATATGGAATGACAAGGGAACCAAGAATAAGCTTCAAAACACTACAAGAGACGGAAAAAAGAGGATTAGCAGCTCCAAACATACAATTATACGACCAAGTGGTGGGCCTGGTCTGGATTGTGGACTGGATTCAAAGTTGTTTAAAAATGCTTTGTTGTTTGGTATTTGACCCCCACAACATTGCCTGAAGTCTCAGGAGATTCTGAGATTTGTTGAAAGTGTGAGAAGACAAAGGGATCCTTCAATTTACCTATAGTGGACCTGCCCAGATGTTTTAAAAAAATTCTGGAACAGTGTGGATAATGAAACTGAAGTTATTTTGCAAAATACATTTAATTGTCCACCAAAGATCTACTTACTGAATGACTGCCGTACTAGTAGGAATTGGGCTCAGAAGCAGTGTTCCCTCTAAGCTGAGTTAGTGTGAGCTAACTCACAGTTTTTTAACCTCCAGCTCACACATTTTTGTCTTAGCTCAGGAAGGATGGCTCCAGAGCAGACTAATTTATGTAGCAGACTGCACAATAGGGAAAGGGTGGCGAAAGAACAAACACAACCCAGGACAATGCTAGAAACCAAGAGGGTTGAGCTAATGTAATATTAAACAGTTCAAAATTTAATAAGGTGTACAAGTTAAAATACGTTTAAAATCCACATGTAAACAGGACTTTCGCACATTTATACACATGATGAGACAATACATATGATACTAAAGACCAGACGTGTTTCGGCCATAAAAGGCCTTCTTCAATGGTCACAAATACAATCTTGTCTAGACACACATTCATACACTAATATACAAATTCTTAAAAACCCCTTTGTATAAAAACCAGATGTGATGCCTGCAGATCAAAAAATCAAAAGAAGAAAAATCAGTTATTATTACAATGTAAACCCAATTTTTATAAATTGAAAACTATTGCTTTTTTAAAAAACGTATTACCTTTTATAGATGTAATTTAGTTACAGGTATGTAAAATGGGCCATACCAATGCCAATACGTATTCTAAATGAAAAATGAAAAAATGAAATAATTATGTTAATAATCCATATAATATATAATCCACATTAGAGATATGTTAAATTATGTTAGTAATAACCAACCTGGTAGTCAGGGTCTCTAAGGTATGAATGTGTGTCTCTCCATCTCTGCAAGAATACTGTTGTAGGTTACTGTGTTAGCCACCTAAAATAGTAGCTCAAAGATGATGCAATCACACCTTGCCATTGCCCTATACGAATTAAGAGAGATACAGAAAGGGACGGGGAGGAGGTGTAAAAAATAGAAGGTCAGGACCTAATTAGGGAGGAGGGAGAATACCTGTCAGTACACAGTATTATACATTTTAAAACAGAGGCTCCAACCATTCACATGCAGCAAGTCCAATCTACTTCTTCACTGAGTCTTGTCTATATATGCTTCTGTTAAAGTTCCTCCAGCATGTCTTTTATCTCTTTTTTAACAATCAGTGATGGATTATCCTTAGTCCTTTGGTAGTGAGTGACATTATTGAGTTGTCTATAGGCTTCTGTGATATACTCCTCCCTGCCCCAAATTACAACTGCCCCACCTTTATCCCCACCTTCAATCCAGCTACTAAAAATCCTAGATTGCTAGCCTTTCAGGAATTGGTGTTAGAAGAAGTACAAAATTTGGACCATAAACCCCTACCAGTCTGGCAGAATTTGAACAAGCAGGAACATCTAGCTTTGAAAGAGCTAGCGCATAGGAAAGACATTATTAAACCAGCGGATAAAGGTCCGGATAAAGGACGCTGAAACGCGTCTGGCCTCTAATTTATGTAGTAGCCAAATCGCTCACTCACAACTTTAATGCCAGTAGCTCACAAAGTAGAATTTTTGCTCAAAAGATTGCACAGCTTAGAGGGAGCATTGCTCAGAAGTGTTTATTATCTCAGATGGTTATAGCAGTGACAATGGTATTGGCGCAAAACTGGAAGGGCCTGTTGGTGCGATATTTGGGACTGTGCTTACATGAAGTATGGTTCACATGAACAACGAACAGAACATCACCATACAGGTACATGTGAATATGGAAAGTTTGGTCCGCTCCTAAGTTTGCGGATATTTGGGAATTACATGCATTGTATTGGAATAACCTTCAAGACTATCAAGATGTGCAACAACAGAGACTGGAATTTGTATGAAAGATGGTTCTATTTATTTAGAGTTTGTGAAAATATGTTATATGAAACCTCTATTTAGGTTTATAGCACGGTAGTGGAGATACAGAAATTAGTTAGACAGACAGGGACAGTGGTCAGTAGTGTTATTAATATATAAGTAAGGTTTCTATATGTCATGTAACGAACGTATAGTGTATACTTGTGATGTTTAACTTTTTGACTAGGAAAAAAACAAGTATGTGTGTGTTTGTGTGGATGGATGGATGGATGGATGGATGGATGGATGGATGGATGGATGGATGGAGGAAGGAAGGAAGGAAGGAAGGCAGGCAGGCAGACAGAAAGACAGACGAAAGAAAGAAAGAAAGAAAGAAAGAAAGAAAGAAAGAAAGAAAGAAAGAAAGAAAGAAAGAAAGAAAGAAAGAAAGAAAGAAAGAAAGAAAGAAAGACTTTTGGAGGGGTTCCAGCTGAAATTGTAAATGTTAATTCTTCAGTAAAGTTAACCACCTGCATGAGGAACTATAATAAACTGAAACTTGAACAAGCAGAGAATATTCAGAAGTTTAGGTTCCTGTATTTCTTGTTCCTTAGGAGGTGATCTCTGTTATTGAGATCAGGCCTCAGGAAAATAATGTAGCATTTGGGAAGAAAGATGCAGCCCAGAAGACCGGCACCAGAGGCCAAGATGGAGAAGACCTCCACAGCCACCATAGACTTCCCTTTAGTGCTCAGGTAGGTGGGCACGAAGGAGACCCACACGCTGCAGAAGACCAGCATGCTGAAGGTGATAAACTTGGCTTCATTAAAGCTGTCGGGTAGATTCCTGGCAAGGAAAGCCACCATGAAGCTGACCAGGGCCAGAAATCCCATGTATCCCAGGACTGTGTAAAACATGATGACTGACCCCTCATTACATTCCACTATGATCTCTTTGGCCAAGGAATGGAAGTCCAAGTTGGGGAATGGGGGAGCAGTTGCTAGCCAAATTGCAGAAGTAATGACTTGGAGGAGGGGACAGGCCAGGACAATGGAGTTTACCCCTCGTCTCCCCAACAGCTCCCTTGCCATGTTTCCTGGCTTAGTGGCCATGAAGGCCACAACCACCATGATAGTTTTTGCCAAGATGGATGAAATGGCAACAGAGAAGATCACAGTAAATGCAATTTGTCTCAGAAGGCAGGTGAATTTTGTAGGTCGACCAATGAATAGGAAGGAGGAGAGGAAGCAGAGCAGGAGGGAGATGAGGAGGACATAGGTGAGTTCTCTGTTGTTGGCTTTGACGATTGGTGTGTCTCCATATTTAAGGACAGTTGCCAGGACTAGGGCTGTGATCAGAGACAGCAAAAGAGCAAGGGAAGCCAAAAGAGTCCCCAAAATCTCTTGATAGGATAGGAAGCATATGTTCTTGGAGATACATTGGTCTTTGTTCTTGTTTGGATATTGATCTTCTGAACATGGGACACAATGATCAGCATCTGGAACAAACAACCACAAATTAATTTATTCCAGCACAACAGAAATAATGTTTGTGTAGTATTCAGTTGAGTCCAGAGTCTCAACCTATGTGATGTTTACAGTCCTTGGGGTTTCGATATGAGTTGAACTACCTGTGTGGTTAGAAATCGTCTCTTCTGGACAAAGTTCACATTGATAACAACAAGGTGGCTCTTGTTCTATAACTTTTCTGCTGTACCCTGGCAAGCAGCTCTCCACACACCTGGAAGAGGGCAACTTCTAAATGGAAGAAAGAAGAACTGGTGAGATTTCCACACCCTGATGACTTTCCATGGAGTTCTTTAGGGATGGACATGAACCAGAAAAATACAGTTTGGTTGCTGGTTTGTGGTGTGCCTCATTCGCGAACCACAGACTTTCATGAACTTTTAACCACTTCACACCAAACTTGCAAGGTATTGCCAGATAACTGTGTTTGACTTGCCCTCCAAGTTTCATGAGGATTGGTGAGGACTGGATTTACAACCCATATTACGCCATCCACCAAATAAGGTGCCCCCAGGAGAGTGCCTGTCATTCCCCAGGAAGCAGTTTCCTTGGGGCACCTTTTTGAGGGGCCGTAACTTGGCCCCCGTATATCCAATCCTCACCAAACTTGGAGGGCAGGCAGAGGAGAATGAGCTGGAGAAACTCTGCACATCTGTTCTACACACACCTAAACCTCCTAAACCTGCACCTGCCAAATGTTTCAGGAGGTTTCGGAGTGTATAGAATGGACCCTGTGCAAGCTAGAGACATCAAAGTCACAGAGGACCTCCCCTGCATGCTCTTCTACATGCCTTCCAAGTTGTGGCTTTGAAGTTATTTAAATATTTTGAGTGGGTGGAGACAGTCTGGCTCGAAATGTCTCTGCTCATGAACCTCACTTACCTCAACAAACAGCTTGAAAGTTTTGGAAACTTCATACTGGATGACCTACCATGAACTTGACTTTGTGAACCATGGACTGGCCAGAATTTGCCATGAACTTTATCTTCTGGACATCCCTAGAGCTCTCATTGCTGCTGTGAATGCGGAGGCACTCACATCACAACACAGTAGTTTCCCCCACAGTTATCTTGACTCAGCCTGAAATTACTTCCTTACAATATAAGACTACTGAAAGGGGTTTTCTTTGGCATGGTGAAATGAATCACCAGTTCTACTACAACCACTAAAACAGAACTTCAGGAGGAAAAAGTATAGCATTCTGGAGACCAACAGCTGAATGATGCTGGCCTTTTGTCTGTTTTATAAATGCCGTCTTATACTCCCAAAGTTTCTAACAGCAAATTTCTCTACGATTACCCGAGAATATTGACTTCTTCCCCACCTGGGTAGCCCAAACAATTGCATCTGCATTAATGATGAAATCTTTGCCTGGGGGGGCCCTCGGATCCATCCTTCCAACTATCACTTGAGCTGAAGAGTGATTTGGGAAGAAAGCCACATTCAGAATATCATAGCCAGCTGATCTCTTGTCATTTTCACTGAAAAACACTTCCTCGCCAGCATTGTTGTTGAACTGAGTGTTCTTCAAAGAGGCCAGGATCTGAAACGAAAGCGATCCTAAGAAACTGATGTAACCAGTTAGGACCACTATCAAGGCTGGTTGCAGGTGATTTCTTTATATCTTTGTCTTGGGCTTCATCTCTCATGGTAGCTACTACCCATGACACACACTCCATATGCTTGGATGAAGACTGGAAGCAACTGGATTACAGACAGTGCAGAAGTTGAAGATGGTGGATCTGGTTATCAAGAAGGAGACTGGGGAATGGGGGAGGCATGTTTTTTGCATCTGAGTGGCTTTCCATAGTGTCCAGCGATGTCCTGTCCTAATTTTGTATCTGTGAATGGGTGGAGTTCTCTCACTATGGTGAGAAAGCCTAAGCGGTGGCGAACCTATGGCATGCGTGCCAGAGAGGGCACGCAGAGCCCTCTCTGTGGGCATGCGCCCTGGAGCACCCAGCCACCACCTTTCTCTGCGGGCGCTCCTGGGCGCGCCCGCAGAGAAAGGCCTCCCATGGCCCCCCACCGCCTGCCCATCGCCTTTCTCTGCGGGAGCGCCGAGGCGTGCCCACAGAGAAAGGCCTCCCATGGCCCCCCCACCTGCCCGCCGCCTTTCTCTGCGGGCGCGCCGAGGCGTGCCCGCAGAGAAAGGCCTCCCAAGGCCCCCCCCGCCTGCCCGCCGCCTTTCTCTGCGGGCGCGCCGAGGCATGGCGGCAGAGAAAGGCCTCCCATGGCCCCCCCAGCATGCCCGCCGCCTTTCTCTGCCGGCGCACCGGCAGAGAAAGGCCTCCAAAAGGGCCCCCCACCCGCCCTTCTTTGCCCCCCTACTTTCTTTTTTCCCTCCCTCTCTCCATCTTTCTCTTCCTCCCTCCCTCTTTCTTCCTTTCCCACTCTTTGCCACCTTTCACTTCCTCCCCATCTCTTTTCTCTTCCCCCCCTTTCTTTTCTTCTTTCCCAAAATTCTTTGCCCTCTTTCTCTTTCTTCCTTCCTTCATCTCCATCTCTCTCTCTCTCTCTCTCTCTCTCTCTCTCTCTCATTTACTCTCTTTATCTCTCACTCTCTTTCTCCCTCTTTCTCTCTCTCTTTCTTTCTCTCTTTCTTGAAATTACTGAGCAGTCGGGTTAGAACGGAAAAAGGAAGTCCTTCTTCAGTGATGAACACATGGAACTCACTGCCACAGGAGATGGTGGCAGCTACAAGCATGGACAACTTCAAGAGGGAATTGGATAAACATCTGGGGCAGAGGTCTATCAGTGGCTATTAGCCACAAGGTATAGATAAGAACTCTCGGTTTGGGGCAAGGGATACTCTGTATTCTTGGTGCTTGGGGGGGCAACAGTGGAAGGGTCTCTAGTGTCCTGGCTCCTCTGCTGGACCTCCTGATGGCACCTGGTATTTTTGGCCACTGTGTGACAGAGTGTTGGACTGGATGGGCCTTTGTCCTGATCTAACATTGGCTTCTCTTATGTTCTTATGAAAACTGGCACTATCAGAAATTGGTTGCTCATCTGAATGCTCTCTAGGGCTGCCCCTCTAATGATAAAGTCTCGGTGCCCTGGGCCTGCGAGATGAGATTTTGTTCTATCAAGTGGAGCAGAGGCTAGGAATCAGATATTGTAATACCCTTGACAACAGCTTTCCTCTTCGAAGTTTGCTCGCTGCATGTTTACTGAGTATCTTAAGAGTGTGTGGAAAGTGGCAGTATGCACTGTAGTGCTGCGCTGTTAGTAACCCATTCACCAAGTGGTTGGAGTAGTTACCTCAGCAGTTGTATTCCTTGCACTTTCCCTCTTGTCATTTCCATTTTCACTGACCTTAAACTCATGTATTAGCACTTAGTTCAGATAAAGTGCTACAGAAGATGTTAATGTATGAGTTGTTTTTTCTAAATT
This sequence comes from Gekko gecko, assembly GCA_029375565.1. NCBI lineage: Eukaryota > Metazoa > Chordata > Lepidosauria > Squamata > Gekkonidae > Gekko > Gekko gecko. The sequence continues at coordinate 312,081,328 of JAPDNY010000001.1, read as the reverse complement.
AAAACCTCAGTATTCAGGTTAAATTGCCGTGTTGGCACTCTGCGATAAATAAGTAGGTTTTGGGTTACAATTTGGGCACTCGGTCTCTAAAAGGTTCGCCATCACTGGCCTAAGGGATGAGAAGCTAACCCAATGCTGATAGTGCTTCAGCTAAATATGACCTTGCTAGCAGAGGCTGAGTAACAGCAATGGGAATCCAGGTGAGTCCATGAATGGCCATCACTGACATGGCAATCAAGTCAGCCCATGAAATCAACACGCTTCTACATGTGTGATCTGGTTTTATTGCATTGTTGATTGGATGTATTGCATACTGTTCTAACCGCATTCTTTTCACTTGTGTAGTCTAGTTTGAGTCTCAGCAAAAAAAGGTGGACTGTAAATGAAGGAAATAAATTCCCATACAAAAGGCCATGCCCCTGCCGCCAATCAGCTGGTCGACAGGGGGACTTACCAGCAGAAAGAGGCCACCTTACCAGCTTCACACAGGAAGTGATATCATCATGCCACCGACTTCTGGAGAATGCTCTAGTATTTGGGCAAAAACTCTATGGTAGAAGCTATTTTTACCATAGAGTTTTTGCTCAAGTAACAGAGCATTGCAGTGACATCACAGCTTGAAGACATCACTTCCTATGCTTGTAGACATCACTTCCTATGCAACAGAAGAAACATGGCCTGGGCTTTCCTTTCTCTCCTGGTATGTCCCACCATCCCCCATCAGTTGTTAGAAGGGACCTGGGAACTCCATAAAGTCCAGAAAAGGCAGTTAAACAGATGGGGAGATTGCCTAGCTTAGGAGAATGAAGACCCTGGGTTGTCTCTGGCATTGCATAAAACATAATTATAACAGGAACTTATGCCACTCACAAGGAAAACAACCCCGTGGGAGCTGTACCTCCTTCTCTATGGCTGAAGAAATGGCAAGCCATAAAAGCCACTGACCCATCTTGGCTAACCTGCTCTGGGCTGTCTATTCCTTGACACAAGAGCCCCATAGCATAGGTAGGATGTTACCTGCCATGGCTTGACACCCAGAAGCCTCTTGCCATTCCCCATCATTGCACGTCTTGATCCAAATGTGTATATGGCATGTAGAGTATGTGCCAAGATATAAACAGCATTGTAAACATTATAGCTGTTTCCAGTCATGCTCATTTCAAATACAGAGGGTGGGAGGTTCTCGAGGTTCTCCTTCTCTGTGCAGTTCTTAAAGCCTCCAGGAAAATCACCTGTTTTTTTAAATAAACATAGGAATACACGTTTCCACCACTCTTTAAGAAAGACATCTCCCTGGGGCTGGCGTGGATCTAAAGTCTGGAGAAAACTGTGGAACCCTGGCACATCACTTGCGTGGCCTCTGAAGAAGAGGGCACCATGAAATGTCCGTACAGTCTTCCAGGGAGAGAACAAACCCATGGCAGCAAATTCCCACTGGCTCGTCACAATCCAGATCTTCTCAAGAGATGTCTTAGTCTTTTCTTTGTGTCCTGAAATGTGTAGGATTAAATTCCTTATGGCATTTGAGTCACCAGAGACAACCACAACTTTGGCCTTAGTCTCCAAGAGAGCTATAGCTAGATTCATATCATTAGTTGCACTTGTATAGTACACTGAGATTTCAGACAAGGTCCGTTTAGTGAACTCGACACAGATGTCATTCTGGTCAAACATTGGTGTTAGGGCTTGGATGAAGCTTTCTCCACTGTCATCATCCGGAGCAACAATCCCAATCCAGTTCCAGTGGAAATGAATAAGTAAGTGGATTATCCCCAAATACTGTGGGACTTCACTGGGGTCAATCCGGTAGAAGGAAGGAAACATGGTCTTCTCTTTCAGAACAGGACTGAACGAGCCATAACCGAGCTGGGGGAAGGAAGGAAGACTTTCAGTAGAAAAACAGATTTCTTCCCCCCACCAATATATTTTTATTTCAATTATGTAAGAGAAACAGAAAAGAAACAGATTTCTAAATGTTGTGCAGTTATCTTCAGGGCTCTACAAAAATCAGGGCTGTGGTGGTAGTCCCATGTCCTGTTGATGGGATTTTCCTCTTCTTTCTCAAAAAATAACTTATGTTGCTAGATCTTGCTGTCTCAGGGCCCAATCTACTGATCTGGGTTGAAATGGTTGAGGCAAAGAAGGCACTGGGTTCAGGAATGCAGCCAACTGGGTCATGAAATGCTTCTGAGAAAGAGAAATGAAGAAAGCACTCTGGGACACACCGTGTGTGTGTGTACATGTGCATGTGCGTATGTAAATAATTAACATGTGGAATTCACTGCCACAGGTAGTGGTGGCAGCTACATACATAGACAGCATGAAGAGGGGACCGAATAAACATATGGAGCAGAGGTTCCTCAGTGGCTATTAGCTACAAGGTACAGAGGAAACACTCTGTCTGGGGCACTGATGCTCTGTATTCTTGGTCCTTGGGGGGCAACAGTGGAAGGGCTCCTGTAGTCCTGGCCCTATAGGTGGATTTCCTGATGTTTGGCCACTGTGTGACACAGTGTGTGTGACTGGATGGGCCACTGGCTTGATCCAACATGGCTTCTCTTATGTTCTTATGAGCGCATGTCTGCCACTTCCCAAATCTGATCTTGGACCTGTCAGTTTCTTTGCTTTGTATTTAGCTCACCAGCACCTAAAGAGTGCATTTGCTTTCTTTCCAGTCAGAAATCATTGTGTGGCTGACCTGGGGGAGTGGTGGTGGTAGAAGTGCTGGAGCTTCTCAACCTTGATGAACATTTTGTAGTCCTCTTCCTGACAATTAAGGCCTTCTGGAGGACTCTTCCAAGGGCACTCACTCAGGCAATGTTTCCACAGAAAGTTCTCACCACTCAGAGAACAATGTCAGTGGCTTGAAGGAACTTTGGTGAATTGGTTAGGTTCAACTGGAAGCCGTCCAGGCAATAACAGACATCAGTCATGGCTCCCCACACTTCTGGTTCCCCAACCACCATGCTCAAAGGTAGCATTCCTAGTTCAGTTTTTCTTCTCACCCTGTCAGAAGGGTTCTGATTCTGACCTGTGTGCTGATTCTAAAGTGGGTGCTATTGCCTTGTGGCAGGGAATAAAGACTGAGCTTTATCAGAGGTCATAGTTCACATCTCAGAGTAACTGGAATCAGAGATTTCAGAGATGTTGTATGTTAAATGGGGGGAGGGGAGAGGAACAGGAATCAGGATGCTGGGGGGACATGCAAGGGATGCTGTAATGTTTGCTGTGGTGAGCAGTGCAGCTCTCAATTGTTAGGTTCAAGAGTCTTATGGAGGAGGGATAGGATAAGGTGGGGATGTCGGGGCACTGGAATTCACTGCACAATATTCTTTGGGTGGCCCCCCAGCTATCAGTGAAGCTGCCACATCCCAGGGTAGTCAAATACAGGAGACCACAGTGACTGCCCCGCAGAGAGGACAGACTGGCTGTCTTGAAGAGCAAGGGAAGTACATTCACTGGTTGGTCTGAGGCAATAGAAAAAAAAGTTTGACTCACATGAAGCTGCCTTATACCGAATCAGACCCCTGGTCCATCAAAGCCCACTTCGACACTCTCACTTTTGTCACTCGTTTTTCTCTACTGCTTTGGGTTCCCCCCCATTTTTCCACATGTGTTTTGCTCCCTCTGGGACAGCTAGAGAAAGGAAAACACCTTGGGATAGGGGGAAACCCTGAAGCAATAGGGACAAATGAGTGCCAAAAATGACAGTGTGGAAGTGGCAGAAGTCAGTATCGTCTACTCAGACTGGTAGCGGCTGCCCAGGGTCTCAAGCAGAGGACCTTCACATCACCTACCGTCTTGTCTTTATAAATGGAAATGCCAGGGATTGAAACTTCTGCATGCCAAGCATGTACATGCACACAAAAGCGTATACTCAGAATTATACTTTGTTGGTCTTAAAGGTGCCACTGGACTGAAACTTTCTTCAACAGAAGTACATGTAAACTTGCTGTAGAGATGCAAAGAATTCTCATGAAGCAATTTTACTGACCCGCAATGTTGGTGGGCCCTGACCTGCATAACCCAGGCTCTCTCGAACTCCTCAGATCTTGGCAGTATGCAGGGTTGGCCTTGGTTAGTACTTGGATGGGAGACCACCATAGAAGTACAGGGTCACAACACAGAGGCAAGCAATGGCAAACCACCTCAGTTAGTCTCGTACCTAGAAAATGCTGTGGAGTCACCTCACCCAAAGTCAGCTGTGACTTCATGGCACTTTTCACCACCAATGCTGGTGGACTTTACATATGCTAAAGTTAGATGAGTAGTTCATTTAATGATCTATGTTCTCTTTGGCTGTTTCGGGGCAGGTTGATTCGGGGCAGGTTGGTCGTTCTTTCCAGCATCCTGTCCCGGAGCTTCAAACTCAGTCCTACCGCTTCCCTCCTTCTGACAGAATCCTCTTTTCTCAGTCAACATATCGAGCACAGTGTTATCCTCTCGTTCATCCTAAGTGCTCGGGACAGCTTGCATGGTTCTTTCCATTTTCGGATCATCTTTACAGCAATAACCCTGTGAGGTAGGTGAGGTGAGGTGAACTGGCCATAAGTCAGCCAGCAAGCATCACGGCAGTGTGGGGATTGGAACCCACGTCACTCGGATCTTCGTCTGACATTCTAGCCACTGCTGATTCTGAATTTAAATTCTTATCAAAGCAAGGATATTACTGAGGGTCCTGCTTCTCCACTCTCATGTGCCCTTTGGCCAGCCCCATTGCCCCCCTACATGTTCACTCCACTCCCCAAGCACACCCTTCTATCCCCAGAAAAAGGCCCTCTTACCTGCGGGATCTTGAAGAGGCCCAGGAGGGAGGCCATCTGCATTGAGATCCTGGAGTAGAGGCTTCCAATGACAGAGAGCACCTTCTCCTGTCTGCTGCATCTGTAGTTGGGAACCACTTGATCCCCTGCGGACAGAAAGGACAGACCTGCCTGGTAGGTCATTCTTGCAAAGTAGGTGTCCTCAAAGATGCGGAAGCCCAGCACTGATGGCGAACACAAGGGCCAGGATGTGCTGATAGTATTTGGCCACTGGGCTGCAATAAGAGGTACATGATATGGGCCAGAGGCAAACCAAGGAATGTAATGAAAGACCTTCTGGTAGCAACAACCATTGCTTAGAAAGAAAACCCTTCCGGCCCAAAGACTAGTTTTGAGTCTATTCATCAGATATTTGCATTCAAATGCCCTGCCTCTTCACATGGACCACTGCGACATCTATAAGACTCTAACTGGCTCGGACCAAGAGTCGATCAAGAACAGCATCCTGTTTCTGAAAGAGCCTTCAGGATATCCACGTGGAAAGACAATACCCCTTTCCTGCCATTGCCCTCCCCAGCACCTGTCATCCAGGGGATACTGCCAATCCAGGTCAATTTAGCTGATTCATTACATACTTTAATATTTGCAGTTTTCCATCCTTGTACAACTCCGCTTATCTGCATGTATTATATAACTGGGTGTCTAGAGAAAAGTATTTAATGGGCTTTGCTGTTCTTTTGGTGTCTTATCCAGAATTACTACACATGAATAAGATAATAATTCAATATTTGGTCAATATCATCATGTTTATCTCATTCACATGTCTTAGTTCTTTCCAGATTCTCAACATAGATGCTGTCAGGTTGTCTGTCATCAGACCTGAGCAGTAGTTTGGGTTCTAACACTAGATTCACTAAAGGACATAAGAAGAACCCTGCTGGATCAGACCAGTGGTCCATCTAGTCCAGCATCCTGTCTCGAAGAGTAGCCAACCAGGTCCCCTGGAGGACCAACAACAGGGCACAGAGGCCGAGGCCTCCCTCTGATGTTGCCTCCTGGCACTGGGATTCAGAGGTTGACTGCCTCTGAATGTGGAGGTTCTCCTCAGTCACCATGGCTAGTAGCCTCTGATAAATGTATCCTTTGTGAATCTCTCTAATCCCCTTTTAAAGCTGTCTATGCCTGGGGCCATCGCTGCATCCTCTGGCAATAATTTCCACCTTTTAATTACTCTCTGTGTAAAGAAGATTTCCTTTTGCCTTACCGTGCAAGATGGATGTTCCTGGGAGGTTCTTCAAAGGACCCATGTGTAACTGTAATCTTGAAGTGGGGCAAAACGCCACCAACAAGGCAGTCTCCTGGCCTGTAATAAGCTTCTTGGAGCTCAAAGGGTCTGGTCAAGAGGCACTTGGTTCTCAGTGTCTTGTGCACAGCCCAAGGCAAGAGGCAAGAGGAGAACAGCACCCACATCAGTACCATTTTCATGAAATCTTTCCTCCTAGATCAGCAAACGGATTACTGCACAGAACCTGGATCACAGTCAACTGTGTGGACTTCCAGATGGTAGGGAGGGAGTATCTGATGTCAATGCGCTCATTGTCCACCCCAACCCTTTTGGAATCTTCCAGTTTATATGACATTCTTAACACAAACATGTTTTGTTCTGATCTGGATATTGATTATTTTGAGCTTGGTAGACGGTAAACATCAGGGACTTGGTGAGAATTACTGTAATTTTGCTAATTTCGGAGGAGAGAAATAATCATATCTCAATAGCACGGGACTGTATTTGCACCTCAATCAGAGACCGATGTGTTTGTGTAACCATGTGCTTCTCCATGGGGCAGACAGACTCAGGAGGTTGGACTTAGGCTGCCGGACTCTGAACTTGGGCCTGTGTGAAGCTGACCAGCCAAAACCAAAATGGCATCTGGGGGGGGTGGTCCAAAGTGATTTATCCCAATTGGATGGCTAAATTGGAGCCCAATGCTTAAAGAGCAATGAGTTCTTCAGGGTAAAAGCTTTCGATAGTCACAGGTCCCTTTGTTGGATACCAATTTGATAGCTGAGTCTGGAACTAGAGTTGCAAGTTCCCCAGTGGGGTTGCAGGAGTTTTCAGCCAGAACTCAGAGTTGCAGCAGGTGAAAAATGAAATAAAAATGGCATGTCTCTTCCTCTCCCACGTTCCCATCCCTCTTGTCTCCCGCTATTTTTGAGGCTGGACTTGTACCCTCCATATTGTCGGCAGAGTAATTAACACATATCTACAGTGCACAACCTGACTAAAAAGTAGATAAAGGTTGACTTAGGAACTAAGATACTTGATAGGAAAGAGGAGAGATATAGATAGGGTCCTAACTATATATATCTAGCTGAGTGGAGAGAGTAAAACTAAATGTGGCGCTTTCGAGAAGGGTGAAATTGCCCTTACAGTACCAATCTGGAGGCAGACAAAGAATCGCCTTCAACAGGAGAGAGAAGGGGCTGTCCTCACTATCCTATATTATTGTCTTCTTGCTGCTTCCTTCTGGGTCCTCTCATCTGTACACCAGACATTGTCTTTTCCAACACCCCTTCTCTTTTTTTTTTTTTTTTTTTGCAAAAACCCTCCTAAAAAGGAGAGAAATTTATTCTTTTTATATATAGAAAAAGGTAGGGTATATAGAGGGACTAAGAAAAGGGCAGAGTGAGTATCCTGTTAATGGGGGTTAGATTAAGTTAGTATAGATACATTTTTTGACGGTCACCGCGGTCGAAGAGTCTTCTTTTTAGATTAACAAAAATCCAAAATAGCTCTGTTAATCAGGTTAGTATTGTCCTTTGGGGTTAGTTATTAATCAACTCCTTTCAGACGTCTCATGAACAATCATTTCTTTGGTTGTCTTCCTTTAGTGTCTCTCAGGTTATACGATGGGCCCTCTTTAGCTTTCCCACCTCCCGCACCGGCACCTCCCTCCTCTGGACCGCTGTCATCTTCGCTACTTGTCCAAGTTGCGAGAGCTGCATCTTCCTCTGAGCTGGCGTGCCTCTTCAGGAACTCTTGTGCTTTGAAGATAGAGTCAATCTTTTCTCTTTTATCCTTGTACTTGAACACTAGGCCTTCCGGGAACGACCATCTGTACGTGATCTGGTGCTTTTGTAGAAAGTTGGTCAATCCTTTATACGCTTTCCTCTTCATCCGAATTTCATATGGCACATCTTTCAGAGTTCTGATAATCTGTTCTCCAATTTTCAAGGGCACCGCTGAGACTGCACGCAAGATTTGATCTCTAGTATTCTGTTTAACAAACTTGACCACCACTTCTGCTGGCAGGTTATTTTTCTTTGTAAAGGTGGAATAGGCCCTATAGACCTTATCCATCTCTTCTTTTATTTCACGCTGATCCCTGCCAGTTACTGGTGCCAAGGCATTTGCTAGTATAGATCTGAGATCTTCATTATCTTCTTCTTTAATGCCCTGAAAACGAAGCATCAGATTCGATTTCTCCATTTGAAGCATCAAAATCCTTTTTTCTTGCTCATCTTGATGTTTTTCTAGTTTGTTGACCTTTTTCTTAACTTTTCCGATGTCTTCCGTCGAGACCAAGCATTTTTGCGCAATATCCTCCATCTTCTTAGACGTTTCTGTCAGTTGCTTTTGTTGGCTGCTGAGGACACCTTCCATGCTAGTTAAAGTTTCGCTGATTTTCTGTATTTGAACCAGCAGAGGGTGCAGTAGCTCGCTTGTCTGTTGACTGACAGCAGGCTCTGGGGGGGGTTACCCGGGCCGGAAGTCCCGCCTCCCTTCTTTTCCGGTTTGAAAGGGACCTTCTTCATGGCCGACATCTGCTTTATTTGTTTACTTTTTAAAAGTTCGTGACACGTCCCTCAGGAAACCCGCTTACACTCAGGCTTCAGTAGCACCCCAAAGGTATTTTCATCAACCCTTCTTTCCTTATAACCCCCTTCGCTTTCTTTTAAAAGTCCCGCTTCTCACTGGGGGGGGATTCCCCCTCCTCCCAAACGCTCATTCGCTCGAGGGGAAAGGATTCGGGTTTTCGCTTCAAAGTAAGACCTTCGACTCACGGTTCACCGCCGCTTCTTCTTTTGCTTTAGTTCATATCGCTGTTCCTCACTCCTGGAAGTCGGTGGCGCTGCTAAGTCCCATTACGGGCACAACGCAGCGGGGCCGATTGGGGCGGGGAGAAAGCCTCAATTTCCCGGCTGTCTGCCGGCAAAGAGGCTACTCCCCAAGCGCCCCCGGTTCGGAGCCTTATCCTAAGGCTCACTAGGGTCTTTCGCATAAGCGAAGACCCCCCTGACTGCGTGTGGGCTAGCCGCCTCCGGGATCGTCCCGAGACGCGGCCGCCATTCGCAACGCCAGAAACCGAAACCCCAACACCCCTTCTCAAGGTCTAGTGTGCAAAGTACACAAGATACATCTTTTTACATAGGCTCTCAAACTTTTCTTGAAATATATGGCTTGGTGAGTGGACAAACCCACTAACAAACCATTGTTTGTGATGAATTTTGTTCCGTTCATGGTTCAGAAACTGAAATGGCCGCTGAAGTTTGTGAACTGCAGCCCAGCCATGAACCTCCATGAACTTTTAAGGCCGTTTGTGGAGGTTTGTGGGCAGCAAAAAACAGGGGCTTTAACCTGCCCATGAGAATTACCAAAACATCCCCATGACAGCCACTAAAAGATCATTAACAGTTGAGCAATGGAGGCAGCCTGCTCATGGGCAGTGCTGGCTGCCCAAGAAGAGAAAGAAGAAGAGAAGAGATTGGATTTATACCCCACCGTTCTCTACCCAAAGGAGTCTCAGAGCAGCTTACAAACTCTTCCCCTCCCCACAACAGACACCCTGTGAGGCAGGTGGAGCTGAGAGAGCTCTGACAGAAACTGTTCCTTCTCAAGAACAGCTGTGACAGAACTATGGCTTGCCCAAGGTCATCCAGCAGCTGCATGTGGAGGAGAGAGGAATCAAACCTGTTTCTCCCAGATTACACTCCGTGCACTTAACCACTACACTAAACTGGTGTAGCCCCTTTAAACAGCTGAGCTGTGGGAGAAGGCTGCTCAGTTGTTTAGATTGGAAACACCTGAACCGTCGGGTCAGCCTACACCCACGACTCAGCTGCTTGGAGCATGAAACAACTGAGCCACAGGAGCAGTCTGCCCCTGTGGCTCAGCTTTTTTGGAAACAAATTTCTCGAACCCAATTCGGTTCATAGGCAAGCTGACTCAGAAGATGGGGACCGTGGTTTGGTTCATAGTTCGCCCACAAGCCATAGACTCAATTGCATTTTTGTGGCTTGTGCCTCTCCTTAATCGTAACAGTGGCCGATCATGCTCACTTCAAATACAAAGTCCGGCAATCTCTCAGTGTTCTCATGTCTTGTACAGTATGTTAAACTGCAAAGGAATTAATCTAATTTCAGCATCACATAGTTAAGCACAAGTTTCCACCAGTTGCTGAGAAAGACATCTCCCTGGGGCTGGTACAGATAACGAAGTTCAGAGAAAACTGTGGAATCCGAACACATCCCTTGTGCAGCCTCTGAAGGACAAAGCAACCGTATGGCTCCCCAATGAAAGAACTATCTCATGGCCACAAACTCTGATGGATTTGTCACCATCTAGATCTTCTCAAATAAGATCTTGGTCTGTTTCTGGTAAGCAGAAAGTGGACTGAGTAAGTTTCAAATGGCATTGTAGTCCTCAGTGGCATTGTAACCACTTTGGTCTCGCTCTGCATAACTCCTAAACCTAGATTAAATAAACTGACTTCTTAGTAGAACAAAGAATGACAAGATTTCTGACAGAGTCCTTTTAATGAACACAACATAGATGTCATTCTGGTCAAGCATTAGTGTCAGGGCCTGGATAAAATTTTTACCATTATCATAATTGGGAGCAACTATCCCAGTCCAGAATTTCAGGATTTTGTTTATGGTTGCTAGACCAGCCACATACATATATTTATAAGAAAAGTTTTAAAAAACATACATAACATCAAATATGCAATTTATAACCTAATTAAAATACAGTTTCCATAACATCAGTATCAGTGCACAAAATGTAGCTCCTCGATGAGTGATCTCAGAGTTCTTATCAGATAAAAGGTGATCAAGGCTGGCTTTGTTTACACAACCAAGAATCTTATCCAGCAACAGAGTTCTGATCTCCAAATGAGTCTCCTTATAAGACGGGCAACTAAAGAACATATCCTCCATGGACTTGAGCTCCCTTAATGGGCATGTACATAACCTTTCTTGGTAGGGGATTTTCTTATACCTGCCTTCAAGCACTGCATTGGGGAGTGCTGAACTCCTTGCCGGGTTGAACACCCTTCTAAAACTGTTTACTTCCAAAGAAGACAGATAAGCTGCTAGCACAACAGTGTATTTGACATTTGACAGTGCAATAAGCTTTGGTACACTGGCAATGTCAGGTTGGCATTCTACATCTTCAGTTCTCTGCTTAACTAGCATTTTTGCTTCTTCAGTTCCACAAGATAAGAGTACCAGGGGAGAGAATCCAATTCTGTTGATATGTCTTTGAACAGCCTTGAGCCAGTTAGATTAATAACTTTCTTGAAGGGAACAGGCCTTGGGGATTAAGACTGACTTTTAACCACATATAGATGGATAGGATTTGCACCCTGGCTTCAGCCCTTATAATACCTGTCTCGGGTCTTATCGAAGCATTGGATAGACATCTAAGAACTTGTAGAATGGCTCTTAAAAACTTTGATTGTACTGTTTCTTGCGGATCAAAAGATGAGATAGGTGGTCCTGAGAATATTCCGTATAGCAGTTGTGCCAAAGTTTGGGCCTTATATAATTTAAGGGCTGCAGGATCAGAATGATGCCCATGAAGTAAAAGAAATTTCACTGTGGCATTTGCCAACCTTTCTCACTGATCAGCGACATACTTGCTATAATTAGCCTAAGAGCCCAAAGCCTGTAAATCTACACCAAGATATTTACAACTATTGACTTGCTCAATCCGATTGCCATTAATCGGCCAAGACCTAGGCTTAGGATTGCTCCTGAAAGCTACAATTTATAAGTAAGAAAATCTTTCTAATAAACTTTATATAGCTTCAAATCGTCTAACCACACTTGCATGTGTTGACAGAAATCTTAATGCTATATTGAACTAGTGAATAAGAAGAGAAAGAAAGCAATGTTTCTATTTCTGGTTACAGAGAAAGTGTTCAATGATTTACTATGGCCTTTTTTATTGAATGTATTACAAAACACGGATTGTGGTCCTGAATTCTGGATCTGGATGTGTGGTATGTACTCAAATCAACAAGCAAAGATTTTAATTAATGGGAAATTAACAGAAGCAATTTCAATCGAAAAAGATACACGTCAGGGATGTCTCCTATCACCTTTATTATTTATATTGCTAATAGAGATTGTAGCTATAAAGATTAGACAATATGATTGAAATAAGGGAATAAAAGCAGATTATTGTCAAGTTCTCCAGATAGTCAGTCAAACACCAGGCTTCATAAGAAGATAGTATTTATTAAAGACCAGTCTTAGAGATGCATGAACCAGCTCTTTGTCAGTGATGCCAGAGAATACACAACATGGTCAATTATAGCCCATTTGAACTACCCCCCCTCTACAAGCCAATAAGTATATTTCGTGTGTGGGCCAACTAGGAAAGAAAAACGCCTAGACCAGTATATCTCTCATGCCAAAGCAGCATGGGACCCAAGGTCAGGTGAATTGATAAGACACATAGCAAAAGACACTAAATTACAGAGATTGGAGACTCTGAGTTCCTCCCGCATTCCAGAACAGTGAAAGAGATCTCCCCCCCCCAGCTATGGCAGGGTTACCTGACATCTATGTAGAGCTTGAAATGAAAAGACAATGTGGTCTTAACTGTCCTGGTTCCCCAAAAATCGTTACAACATGTAATGGAACACATTGATGTGGATGTGGAAAGGTGGGTCTGCTCCTAAGTTTGCGTATATTTGGAAATTACATACATTGTATTGGAATAACCTTAAAGGCTATCAGGATGTGCAACAACAGAGACTGGAATTTGTATGAAAGATGGTTCTATTTATTCAGAGTTTGGGGAAGTATGGCATGTGAAACCTCTATTTAGGTTTATAGTACAGTGGTGGAGATAAAGAAATTAGTTAGAGAGTTAGTGGTCAGCAGTGTTAATAAAGTCTAAGAAAAGTTTCTATATGTTATGTAATGAACATATAAGTGTACAGTTGTGACGTTTCCAGCTGAATTTTTTTAATGTTCATTCTTTAGTAATGTTAACCACCTGCATGAGGAGCTACGATGAACTGAAACTTGAACAGGCAGAGAATATTCAGAAATTTAGGTTCCTGTATTTCTTGTTCCTTAGGAGGTGATCTCTGCTATTGAGATCAGGCCTCAGGAAAATAACGTAGCATTTAGGAAGAAAGATGCAGCTGAGGAGACCAGCACCAGAGACCAAGATGGAGAAGACCTCCACAGCCACCATAGACTTCCCTTTAGTGCTCAGGTAGGTGGGCACGAAGGAGACCCACACGCTGCAGAAGACCAGCATGCTGAAGGTGATAAACTTGGCTTCATTAAAGCTGTCAGGTAGTTTCCTGGCAAGGAAAGCCACCATGAAGCTGACCAGGGCCAGAAATCCCATGTATCCCAGGACTGTGTAAAACATGATGACTGACCCCTCATTACATTCCACTATGATCTCTTTGGCCAAGGAATGGAAGTCCAAGTTGGGGAATGGGGGAGAGGTTCCTAGCCAAATTGCAGAAGTAATGACTTGGAGGAGGGGACAGGCCAGGACAATGGAGTTTACCCCTTGTCTCCCCAACAGCTCCCTTGCCATGTTTCCTGGCTTAGTGGCCATGAAGGCCACAACCACCATGATAGTTTTTGCCAGGATGGACGAAATGGCAACAGAGAAGATCACAGTAAAAGCAATTTGTCTCAGAAGGCAGGTGAACTTGGTAGGTCGACCAATGAATAGGAAGGAGGAGAGGAAGCAGAGCAGGAGGGAGATGAGGAGGACATAGGTGAGTTCTCTGTTGTTGGCTTTGACGATTGGTGTGTCTCGATATTTAAGGACAGTTGCCAGGACTAGGGCTGTGATCAGAGACAGCAAAAGAGCAAGAGAAGCCAAAAGAGTCCCCAGAATCTCTTCATAGGAAAGGAAGCTTATGTTCTTGGAGATACATTGGTCTTTGTTCTTGTTTGAATATTGATCTTCTGAACATGGGACACAACGGTCAGCATCTGGAACAAACAATCACTAATTAATTAATTCCAGCATAACACAAATAATGTTTGTGTAGTATTCAGTTGAGTCCTTATCCGAGGAGATGGAATGACACAGTTGTCCAGCTAGTGGTTCTCATGCTATGGGTCAGAAGCTGCAAGTGGATCACGACTTCTCCCTGGAGGGGGGGAGAAGGAGGAACAGGGAATCTGGGGCAGGACACTCAGTGGTAAGATTGAGTTTCCTGCTGCATAATATCTGTGAAATATAGCCTGTTGTGCAATAATAATGTTATATATTTATAAACGTGTAACACAGAATAGAAGCGGGTTTGCTGTTAACTTATGAACAATTCTGGCATCCCAACTTGAGGAGGAAGGAAGTAGCATGAAGTTACATTCCAAGTGGATCCCAAAAAGGACACCTGTGTAGAAGTGGGCCCATTTCCAGATCTTTCAGAATGATTAGTGTCAGTCTAAAGGTGCCAGTTCCCTTTGATGTCCCTCTGTTTCTACTCCTGCAACTTAGTTGAGAAGAATTCTGCATAAGAAATACATGATAAAGACAAACAATGTTTTGAAATTCATACCCTGAAGGTTCAAATCTAAACATAACAGAAAGACGTTCTAGAAGGGAAATAATTATCTAGATTATATCCCCAAAATGAATTTAGTGAAGAAGGGAGAAATTCTTTCAAATTTTGTATTAGAGAATCTTTTCATTATGCAGATTGTGATTGATTATCAGTGGTAGTGTCAGGGCTGAACATTGTATGGGCCCCAAAAGAAAGCTGTAGCGCCTTGTCTGAGGTATACAGGATGATCTAGAGAGGCGGGCATAAATCCATGTTTACAAACCTTGGAGTGTCGATATGTGTTGAACTACCTGTGTGGTTAGAAATCGTCCCTTCTGGACAAAGTTCACATTCATAACAACAAGGTGGCTCTTCTTCAAAAGCTTTTCTGCTGTACCCTGGCAAGCAGCTCTCCACACACCTGGAAGAGGGCAACTTCTAAATGGAAGAAAGAAGAACAGTTGAGATTTTCCAAATGAGTGGGGTTGTTTCCACACCCTGATGACTTTCCATGGAGCTCTTTAGGGATGGGCATGAACCAGGAAAATGCGGTCTGGTTGCTGGTTTGTGGTGTGCCCCGTTCACGAACCACAGACTTTCATGAACTTTTAACCACTTCATGAACTGTTTTGGTTTGTGAGGTCCATGTGGTGGTGCAGTGCCCCCCCCCCCCGCGTGCCAAGACACCAAGCTTGCACGGTATTGCCAGATAACTCTGTCTGACTTGCCCTCCAAGTCTGGTGAGGATTGGTGAAGACTGGATTTACGACCCATGTTACGCCTCCCCCCAACTAAGCTGCCCCCAGAAAAGGTAGAAGAGAGTGATCTGGAGAAACTCTGCATGTTTGGAGCAGCTAGCTTGCACAGGATCTGTTCTACACACTCCTGAACCTCCTGAAGTCACAAAAGTCACTGAGGACCTTCCCTGGATGCTCCTCTACATGCCTTCCAAGTTGTTGCTTTGAAGTTATTTAAATATTTTGAATGGTTGGAGACAGTCTGGCTGGAAATGTGTCTGCTCACGAACCGCACTAACCTCAACAAACAGCTTGAAAGTTTTTGGAAAGTTCACACTGGATCACCTGCCATGAACTTGACTTTGTGAACCACGGACTGGCCAGAATTTGGCACAAACTTTAGCGTCTGGACATCCCTTGGGCTCTCATTGCTGCTGTGAATGCAGAGGCACTCACATTACAACACAGTAGTTTCCCCCACAGTTTCTTGACTCAGCCTGGAATTACTTTCTTGCACTAAAAGACTTCTGAAAGGGGTTTTCTTTGGCATGGTGAAATGAATCACCAATTAAGCAGGATGAGATCTTTCTTGGAAATGTGCATGTTCTACTACAACCACTAAAACAGAAATTCCGGAGGAAAAAGTATAGCATTCTGGAGACCAACAGCTGAATGATGCTGGCCTTTTGTCTGTTTTATAAATGCCATCTTATGCTCCCAAAGTTTCTAACAGCAAATTTCTCTACCATTACCCAAGAATATTGACTTCTTCCCCACCTGGGTAGCCCAAACAATTGCATCTGCATTAATGATGAAATCTTTGCCTGGGGGGGCCCTCGGATCCATCCTTCCAACTTTCACTTGAGCTGAAGAGTGATTTGGGAAGAAAGCCACGTTCAGAATATCATAGCCAGCTGATCTCTTGTCATTTTCACTGAAAAACACTTCCTCGCCAGCACTGTTGTTGAACTGAGTGTTCCTCAAAGAGGCCAGGATCTGAAACGAAAGCAGTCCTAAGAAATTGATGTAACCAGTTAGGACCACTATCAGGGCTGGTTGCAGGTGACTTCTTTATGTCTTTGTGTTGGGCTTTCATGGTAGCTACTACCCATCTCTCATGGTAGCTACTACCCATGACACACACTCCATAAACTTGGAAACAACTGGATTAGAGAAACTGGGGAATGGGGGATGCATGTTCTTTGCATCTGACTGGCTTTCCATAGTGTCCAGCAATGTCCCCTCCTAATTTTGTATCTGTGAATGGGTGGAGTTCTCTCACTATGGTGAGAAGGCCCAAGGGATGAGAAGGCAACCAATGCTGATAGCGCTTCAGCTATGTATGAACTTGATAGCACAGGCTCAGTAACAATAATAGGAGTCCAGGTGAATCCATGGAGAGATGGCCATCGCTGACATGGCAATTAGGGATGTGCATTCAGTTCGTCCGAACCGAATGCACCCCCGAAAATGGCCCATTCAGACCTCTTTCGGGCTGCTCTGGGTTGATTCAGATTGTCTGATTTGAATCGGCTTGCTGCTGGATTGCCGCCAAAATTCAGCGGCAATTCGGCCCCATTATATCCTATGGGCCATTGAAGTCAATGGCAAAAACATAGGATATATTCTAGGGGCTGGAGGGGAGGGGGTTTGAGGGAGAGATTCCAAACTCACAGAGTAGCTGTGGGGGCCTATCCCAAAGATACTCACCAGGTTTCAAGAACATTGGGCCAGGGGGCCAATTCTATGGGCCCCCAAACAAGTTGCCCTCATCCCTTCCATTGTTCTCTATGCTGGGAATAAAAGTTTCTTTTTCCCCATGGTGCTGTTAGTGGCTCTGGGGGGAGGGGGCTCCAAATTTGAGGGAGAGGCTCAAAATTTTCAGGGTAGCTTCGGGAGCCTCTCCCCACATAAACCCCCATGTCCCAAAATAATTGGACAAGTGGGCCCAATTCTATGGGCACCCAAACAGATTACCCCCATTACCTCCATTGTTTCCAATGGGGAAACCCAGCCAGCAGCACTTAAGACAGGCAAGCAGGCAGCCACCTAACAGTCAGACTCTCCCAGAGAATCTCAGGGAAAGTGAACTGTCTTGGGAGGTCCTTGTTTGCCAGGAGAACAAGTGGCACTGTAGCAGTGCAAGCATGCCACAGTGCCACACAGAAACTCCAAAAGACCAACAGGAACAACATTTATACAAGCCCTGCCCTGTATAAATTGATTGTGCAACTGCATTGGACCACTCACACCACACACACATATAAAAAAGAATATTTATAGCACTGGAAACAATGCAGAAAAGGGCAACTACAATGATAAGAGGAGGACACTTTCCCGATAAAGAAAGGTTAAGGTGCTTGGGGATCTTGGCTTTGAGAAACAATGACTGAGGGGTGACATGATAAGAGGTTTACAAGACTATGCATGGGATAGAGCAGGTAGAGAAAGAAGTGCTTTTCACCCTTTCTCACAAGACAAGAACTCGTGGGCACTCAATGAAATTGCTGAGCAATCAGATTAGAAGTTAGAACAGATGAAAGGACGTACTTCTTCACCCAAACAGTGATTAACACATGGGTTAACACTGGCGACTAGTGGCTATAGATAAAAGGAACTCTTGGTCTCTGGAAATTCCATCTGGAAGCTGTTCATGCCAGCCATCAACACTACCACCACTTCCTGTGGCAGTGAATTCTGAAATTGATTCTCCCGATTGGGCCGAATCCGAATCGGGCCGAATTCATTTTTTTTTGCACACCTCTAATGGCAATTAAGTCAGCCCATGAAATCAACATACTTCTACATGTGTAATCTGGTTTTATTGCACTGTTGATTGGATATATTCCATACTGTTCTAACTAATTGTGTAGTCTAGTTTGAGTCTCAGCAAAAAAGTGAAGGAAATACAAGAGCCCCGGAAGGGGAGCTGGCCATGCAGAATCCGTGACAAATAGCAAAGCCGGTGAGAGAAACTGAGGAGGACTCTGCAGCACCAGATAGGTTCCATGAGAGACAGGGAGCAAAAGAGTGAAATGGAAGTTGTAAATCCTCTTCTGATTGACTCCAAGGCCTGAGAGTTGCCAGCTCCCCTGGTAGAAGGAGGTTCCCCTGCAACCAGGCCATACCTCTGCCGCCAATCAGTTGGCTGGCAGGGGGACTTACCAGCAGAAAGACAAAGGCCCAGGCCACCTTACCAGCATCACAGAAGAAGTGATATCTTCATGCCACTGATGTCTGGATAATACTCTGGTATTTGGGCAAAAACTCTATGGTAGAAGCTGTTTTTACCATAGAATTTTTGCTCAAGTAACAGAGCATTGCCGCAACATCACAGCTCGATGTCATCACTTCCTATGCAACAGCAGAAACACCCCCTGGGCTTTCCTTTTTCTCCAGGTATCATGTCCCACCATCCCCTACCAGTTGCCAGTAGGGACCTGGGAACTCCACAAAGTCCAGAAAAGGCAGTTAAAGAGATGGGGAGATTGCCTTGCTTAGGAGAATGCAGACCCTGGGTTGTCTCTGGCATTGCATAAAACATAATTATAACAGGAACTTCTGCTACTTCTTCTGCACAAGGAAAACAACCCTGCAGGAGCTGTTCCTCCTTTTCTATGGCCAAAGAAATGGCAAGCCATAAAAGGCACTGACCCATCCTGGCTAACCTGCTCTGGGCTGTCCATTCCTTGACACAAGAGCCCCATAGCATAGGTAGGATGTTACCTGCCATGGCTTGACATCCAGAAGCCTCTTGCCATTCCTCATCATTGCATGTCTTGAATCAAATGTGTACATGGCATGTAGCGTATGCGCCAAAAAATAAACAGCGTTGTAAACATTATAGCTGTTTCCGGTCATGCTTGTTTCAAATACAGATGGTGGGAGGTTCTCGATGTCCTCCTTCCCTGTACAGTTCTTAAAGCCTCCAGGAAGATCATTTTGTTTTTTAAATAAACATATGAATACACATTTCCACCACTCTTTAAGAAAGACATCTCCCTGGGGCTGGTGTGGATCTAAAGTCTGGAGAAAACTGTGGAACCCTGGCACATCACTTGCATGGCCTCTGAAGAAGAGGGCACCATGAAAGGTCTGTACAGCCCTCCAGGGAGAGAAGGAGCCCATGGCAGCAAATTCCCACTGGCTCGTCACAATCCAGATCTTCTCAAAAGATGTCTTAGTCTTTTCTTTGTATCTCAAAAGGTGTAGGATTAAATTCCGTATGGCATTTGAGTCGCCAGAGACAACCACAACTTTGGCCTTAGCCTTTGAGAGAACTACAGCTAGATTCATATCTCTAGATGCACTTGTATAGTACACTGAGATTTCAGACAAGGTCCGTTTAATGAACTCGACACAGATGTTGTTCTGGTCAAGCATTGGTGTTAGGGCTTGGATGAAGTTTTCTCCGCTGTCATCATCCGGAGCCACAATCCCAATCCAGTTCCAGTGGAAATGAAGAAGTAAGCGGATTATCCCCAAATACTGTGGGACTTCACTGGGGTCAATCTGGCAAAAGGAAGGAAATATAGTCCTCTCTTTTAGAACAGGATTGAAGGAGCCATAACCGAGCTGGTAGAAAGAAGGAAGACTTTTAGTTGAAAAACTGATTTCTCAATGTTGTGCAGTTATCTTCAGTGCTTCACAAAAATCAGGGCTGTGGAGGTAATCCTATGTCCTGTTGACTGGATTTTCCTCTTCTTTCTCAAGAAATAATTTCTCTTGCTAGATCTTGCTGTTGCTGTTCTGTCTTGGCTGAAATGGTTTAGACAAAGAAAGCACTGGGTTCACCAATGTAGCCAACTTGGCCATGAACTGTTTCTGAGAAAGAGAAATGAAAAAACCACTCTGGGACACACTCTGTGTGTGTGTGTGTGTGTGTGTGTGTGTGTGTCTGTGTAATTAACACATAGAATTCACTGCTGCAAGAAGTGGAGGCAGCTAAAGGATAGACATCATCAAGAAGGAACTGGATAAACATATGGAGCAGAGGTCCATCAGTGGCTTGTAGCTATAAGGTATGGAACACTATCTCTAGGGCAGGGATGCTCTATATTCTTGGTGCTTGGGGGGGCAACAGTGGGAGGGCTCCTGTAGTTCTGGCCCTGCAAGTGGACCTCCTGATGCCACCTGGGTTTTGGCCACTGTGTGACACAGTGTGTTGGACCGGATGTTCTCATGAGCACGTCTACCAGGATGTGAGGGCGATCTGGCTGCGACATCTGTCACCCCATTGATCGCCAGGGTTGATTCGGCTGATCTGGCTGGCTAGGCGGGTGTCCCCTACCTCCCTCACCACTCCATGTGCATCCCTCCCGAAGCTGCGCGCTCAGTCGAAGAGGACGACCATCCCAGATAGAAGAAGTGTACCGTTCTTCGGTCAAGGGTATACAATAGCTGCGCTCCCCTGCTAGAACCTCCAAACAAGCTCAAGGTTCATGAGCACGTCTACCACTTCCTAAATGTTGTCCAGAAAGAACCTGTTAGTTCTTCTCCTTTGTCTTTAGCTCACCAGCATCTAAACAGTACAATTGCTTTCTTTCCTGACAGAAATCATTGTGTGGCTGATGTGGGGTGGTGGTGGTGGTGGTGGGAGAAGTGTCAGAGCCTCTTAGCCTTGATGAGCACTTTGATAAGCATTTTGCAATCCTCTTCCTGAAAATAAAGACCTTCTGGAGGGAATAGAGCCTAAGCTTTCTCAAAGGTCGTAGTTCACATCTCAGAGAGACCTGTGACGGACATGATAAGGTGAGGTTTTATGGGCACTGGAAATCACTGCAACATATCGTTTGGGAGGCCCCTCAGCTATCACTGAAGCTGCCACATCACAGGGTAGTCCAGTACAGGCGACCACAGTGACTGCCCTGAAGAGAGAACAGGCTGGCTATACTGAAGAACAACAGAAGTACATTCAAGTGTTGGTCTGAAGCTGCCTTATACTGAATCAGACCCCTGGTCCATCAAAGTCAGTATTTGTCTATTCAGACTGTTTTTTGGTCCAGTGTTTCAGGCAGAGGTCTTTCACATCACCTACTGTCTTCTCCTTATAAGTGGAAATGCCAGGGATTGAACCCGGGACTTTCCGCATGCCAAGCATGTACATGCACACAAAAGCTTATACCCAGAATTATACTATGTTGGTCTTAAAGGTGCCACTGGACTCAAACTTTGTTCAACAGAAGTACATCTAAACTTGCCTGCAGACATGAAAAGAACATTCTCATGAAGCAGCTTTACTGACCCATAACGCTGGTGGGCCCTGACCTGGATAGCCCGGGCTCGCTCTAAGCAGGGTTGGCCTTGGCTAGTACTTGGATGGGAGACCCCCACGGAAGTCCAGGTGTCAGCTCGCTGCCATTCTGATTGTTGCAGGAGTCTGACAATGGCAAACCACCTCTGCTAGTCTCTTACCTACAAAACCCTATGGGGTCACCTCACCAGAACTCAGCTGCGACTTGATGGCACTTTCCAGCACCAATGTTGGTGGAATATACATAATTACTTCAGTTGTAAGGGTAGTTCATTTGATAAGAATTTTTGCACAATCTAGGTTCTCTATGGCTGTTTCGGGGCAGGTTGGGGGGGTCAGTTTGGTGGCTCTTTGGAACAAGTCCATAAAGGGCAGCCAGGCCAGGAGCCAGGAATTTCAGCATCCAGTCCCAGTGCCTCAGTCTCAGCTCTGCTGCTTCCCTCCTCCTGACGGAAACCTCTTTTCTCAGTCAATCTATCAAACACAGTTTTATCCTCCCGTTCATCCTAAGTGCTCGAGACAGCTTGCATGGTTCTTTCCATTTCTGGCTCATCCTCACAATAATAACACTGTGAGGTACATGAGACTGAGGTGAACTAGCCCTAAGTTAGCCAGCGTGCATCATGGCAGTGTGGGGATTGGAACCCACGTCACTCAGATCCTCCTCTGACATTCTCACCACTGCTGACTATAAATCTAAATTCTTATCAAAGAAAGTATATTACTGAAGGTCCTGCCTTTCCACTCTCATGTGCCCTTCGGCCAGCCCCATTGCCTCTCCTATGTGTTCACTCCACTCCCCAAACACACCCTTCTATCCTCAGAAAAAAGGCCCTCTTACCTGCGGGATCTTGAAGAGGCCCAGGAGGGAGGCCATCTGCATTGAGATTCTGGAGTAGAGGCTTCCAATGACAGAGAGCACCTTCCCCTGTCTGCTGCATCTGTAGTTGGGGACCACTTGATCCCCCGTGGACAGAAAGGACAGGCCTGCCTGGTAGGTCATTCTTGCAAAGTAGGTGTCCTCAAAGATGCGGAAGCCCAGCGTGATGTTGGGGAGGAGTGCCGGATCCTGGTTGATCTCACTGATGGCGAACACGAGGGCCAGGATGTGCTGATAGTATTTGGCCACCGGGCTGCAATAAGAGGCACATGATATGGGACAGTGGCAAAACAAGGAGTGTAACGAAAGGACTTCTGGTTTCACTCACCATTTCTTAGAAAGAAAACCCTGCTGACCTAAAGACTAGTTTTGAGTCCATTCGTCAGATACTTACATTTAAATGCCCTGCCCCTTCACACAGAGCACTGCAACATTTAGACGACTCTAACTGGCTCGGATCAAGAGTCCATCTACTACAGCATCCACGTGGAAGATATGAAGATGACACCCCTTTCCTGCCATCACCATCCCCAGCATCTGTCATTCAAGGGTAGACTGTCTCTGACCATGGAAGGTCGATTTAGCTATCACGGCTTAGCAGTACATAGAACATTCTTTTTATAGCCTCCATGTTTGCAGTGGGGATTTAATAACTAAATCGTCCCAGTAATTAACTCTGTGTCTATCAGATTTCTTAATCCATAAAAAAGGCATTCTAACCAAGGATTATTCAGTACCAATGTCAGCAAAATCAGCTTTATGTGCAACCCACCTAACAATCCAGGTCAATTAAGCTGCTTCATTACATACTTTAATATTTTGGGTTTCCATCCTTTGATGACTCCACTTATCTCCACATATTATACAACTCCACTCTGGATGTCTAGATAAAAGTAATAAACAGGCTTTGCTTTTCTTTTGGTGCTTTCTCTAGAATCACTACACATGAATTAGATAATAAATGACTGGAATTTGGTCAATATCATCATGTTTGTTTCATTCACATGTCCTCATCCTTTGCAGTCTCAAGACAGAACCGAAACTATTGCTCAGGTCTGTCTACATGCGACCTGACAGTGTCTAACGCTAGATTCAGGTAGGAACATAAGAAGAGCCCTGGTGGATCAGACCAGTGGTCCATTTAGACCAGCATCCTGTCTCACAGAGTAGTCAAACAGTTCCTCTGGAGGGCCAACAACAGGGCAGAGAGGCTGAGGCCTTCCCCTGATGTTGCCTCCTGGCACTGGGGTTCAAAGGTTGACTGCCTGTGAATGTGGAGGTTCCCCTCAGTCACCTGTTGGTGAGTAAGGTTCAGCACTCAGATCATGATGATCTAAGTGACAGCTGGGGAGCTGCACCAAACCGGTTTCAGCCAGTGTGGACATGAGCTGATGCAACCTGGGGCTGATGTAACCATGAGTCAGCACTGATGTGATTGGCATCTGACCAATGTATATATGTCATTGCTCTATACTGTATTTTCCCCCTGCATTTTGTTAGAGAGCTGTGTAAATTTGTAAATAAATTCCTGTACATAGTAACCACTGGACTGTCTCAGTGTGGTTGACTATTGGAAACCTCTGGATGCAAGGGGTGCTTGCTGGTGAGTGCTAGAGTGATTGAGTGTGCTGGCTCAAGTGTTCCTGACGTGCTATGTAACATCACCATGGCTAATAGCCTCTGATAGATGTATCCTCTGTGATTCTATCTAATCCCCTTTTAAAGCTGTCTATGCCTGTGGCCATCACTGTATCCTCTGGCAGCAAATTCCACACTTTAATCACTCTCTGTGTAAAGAAGTATTTCCTTTTGCCCTTCTGCTGCTAAACAAAGGCGCCTGTTTCTAGAAGTTCCAGTGGAATTTGCTGGTCAGACTGAAAGTATGCCAACCCAGAGCCCTCCTGGCAAAACTTACCGTGCAGGATGGCTGTTCCTGGGAGGTTTTTCAAAGGTCCCACGTGTAACTGTAGTCTTGAGGTGGGGCAAAATGCCACCAACCAGGTGGTCTCCTGGCCTGTAATATGCTTCTTGGAGCTCAAAGGGTCTGGTCAAGAGGCACTTGGTCCCCAGTGTCCTGTGCACAGCCTGAGGCAAGAGGAAAGAGACAAACAGCACCCACATCAGTGCCAATTTCCTGAAATCTTCCCTCCTAGATCGGCAAAGAAATTACTGCATAGATCCTGAATCACAGTCAACTGTGTGGACTTTCAGATTGTAGGGAGCAAACATATGTCAATATGCTCCTTACCCAATAGGCATGACATGCTTAATACAAACATATTTTGTTCTGATCTGGATGTTGATTATTTCAAGCTTGGTAGATAGAAAACATCAGGGGCTCAGTATGAATTACTGTGATTTTGCTAATTTCAGGGGAGAGAGATAATCACATCTGAATAGTGCAGGGGACTGTATTTTCACCTCAGTCAGAGACAAATGTGTTTGTGTAATTCTGTGCTTCTCCATGGCGCAGACTGACTAAGGGGGGGGGTGAATTTAGGCTGCCAGACTCTGAACTTGGGCCTGTGTGAAGCTGACCAGCAAAATCCAAAATGGCATCTGGGGTGGTGGTCCAAAGTGATTTATCCCAATTGGATGGCTAGATTGAAGCCCAGTGCTTAAAGACCAATGAGTTCTTTGGGGTATAAGCTTTTGAGGGTCAAAGGTCCCTTTGTGGGATATGAATTTGATGGTTGTGTCTGGAACTAAAGCTGCAAGTTCCCCAGTGGGGTTGTGGGAGTTTTCAGCTAGAACTCAGAGTGGCAGCAGGGGAAATATGAAATAAAAAATGACTGTCAGGCCTATGGCATGAGATGACTTGCAGGGGTCATCTGGAAGTGATGTCTGCCTTCTCTAGGAATTGTTAGACACTCTATGGTTTTAGCATAACATTTCCAGTGATTATTAGAAAGGACTGACATTTGCCACCCCAATCAGAATAACGAGACAGAGAACAGTTTGGAATCAAACAAGGGCCACTTTATTAACTATTTAGTAAATTTTAAATGAAGCCTCAAGAGAAAAACTAAGCAGGTGTGGAAGAGGTAAGAGAGGTGTCAATCTGACCAACCTCCTTACCCAAGATGGGGGCAAGCCACCAGCCCTGGTCTTGAGCCACCCATCTGGCTTGTGACCAGCAGCCCAGCCACTGCTTGCCACCCAGGAGCACCTACCTCTGAAGCTGTACAGGGAGAAGCCTACCTCAGAGGGCCGTAAAACCTGAAGGCCCTTCCTGATGACCCCCTTGTTCCCAAACGGGAAATGGCTTAAGGTGCTCACTGGTTCCGCTTTCTTACCTGCACTACCCTGCCATTTGCCAGGTCAAGCCTCTGCTTTGGCTGAAGTAGCCACTTAGCTGCCCAAAGCTGCCCTAATCCCTTGCCGCAAGTCCTCTAAAAACAAATCATTACTCTTGTTTGATAAATGAATACCATCGTCCCGATACAGGTCTTGCAACTTGACCCGTATGCTGGGGTGTGGGAAAAAATTGACCCAAACCACCCTCCATCACTTTTTTCATCTGGCAAGGTTGGCTTTACGTCATGTACAGTCAAGGCACTGAGGGTCCCAAGGCTACGCCATACCCATTGTGGCAACATAACTGACCAGACTATCTGCATGCCAGGCCACCTCGCTCTCATCATTGCTAGGTCTGCTTTGGTCTGAATGACAAGGGCCTTGCCCTTCATCAAACCCAGGTCATTACCACTTAGGTGCAGAACCAGAACATGCAGAGATAACCCCTGCCATTCATCAAACAACAATGGAAGGAGACTGAGCCATCGCATGCCTCTCCTACACAACCATTCAACCAACGCCCACTCACTAAGGCCCAACTGAGAACCGACAGATGTCTTCCTGGCCCAATGAGCAGATGGTTATTCTTCGTCTCACCTGGCAGTCTTCAGCACCTGAAAAAGCACTACATTAGTAACTTTAGTCAAACTTAAAACTTGCATTTACACACAGAACCTCTGAAAGAGCATGATCGCCTATAACCTATGTTCTGAATCTCTGCAGTACAGTATGCCATGGCTGCTGCAGTAGATGCAGCCCCTATCCTCAAGGAGTGGAATGGAAATCCCCCAAGCCCACCTGCATGAGAGCTTTCTGAGTCAATGCCCCAACTGAAATTTGGTAAGGGGGCAGCTATCCCTGTGCTGGAATAAAACTCCATCTCCCACTCCTCACCTGCTCAAATATTGGCATAAAGCCAACACCAGGCACAACTCCACTTTGGAACAAAGTCCCCGCTCAATAACTGAGCGCCTGCCCAGTTGATCAGTTTTTGACTGCCTAATGTTGAGTGTCACGCTGTCATCCAGCATGGTAACATCCCAGTAACAAAGGGTGCAGCCAGATGTATCCTGCTGCGAGGCCGACACAAGCTTGCTGATTTGCAGAGCTTCAAAGAAGGCAACAAAAGATGCCACATGGAAAAGGGAAGCCTCGTATTCGTCTTTGCAAAGACTAAGCCACATGTCAGCCAGGCCTCTGTCTAGTCCTGCCTGCCATGGAAGTGAGATGACTTTGAAATGTTAAGTTTCATTTCTGCTGTGTCTTCACTGTTTCTCTTATCTATGCTTGACCTTCAGTGCCTGGTGTAGTATTTTTCTGGGGAAATACTCTGCTCTCTGGGGAATTTCTCTGGGGAATTTCTCTGTTACTTTGGTGGGCTTCTACCTGGCCCCTCATTGGCCCTGGTCCATCAGGAGGTCTCTTTGAATTACGTATAACTGTTTGCTTCATGCGCTTTTAGCCAGTTCTAACACAGGATGGTTAAGATATCTGCATACTATCATCTGTCTCAATAAACTTATTTGAATGAAAGCTGTTGGGAAATGATTGCTGCAGGAGTCTGACACCGCAGTGCCATGAGGCCCCTGAGCACAGCTAGGGTCAGGGGCTCCCGGGTGTCCTCATTCCAACTGCCCTCCCGTGATGAGCCCGTCCTATCATCATATCTGGCAGCCTTACTGGCATAAGGTAGAGACGACAGCCTGCCCCTAATGGAACACACTGACATGCCCTTACCTTTCAGAAACACACAAAGGTGCATCAATTGGGACACTGGGATGGGCCAAACCTGTTGCAGACCAGCTTCCTTCCTAAAGGGAATGAACTGCTGGCCCGCCCTCCTATAGGATCTCTGGGTAGAAGGGGCAAGGATTGAGCCAATCGCCCTTTCGGTCCCAACTTGCCATTCTGCCAAAAGCCCATTGGCATCCTTACCGGGACCTGGTCAGCTTCTGGGCCCAGCTGATGGAACCTCCCCATCTGTTTTTGAGAGAGTCCTAGGGTGCAGTCACACTGCCGTTTTGATCGGGATTCACTGCTGTTTATTTGCGCATGTCAGTTTCACGTTCACATGCACCAATCCGCCTCCCGCCGCGAAGCGGGCTTACTCGCGCAATGCTTCCAGGTTTTCCTGACCCCTGGAGAAACTAGTGTTTTCCTGGCACTTCCGCTTTGATTGCGCGATTTCGCCTATGTGGACAGCCCCTCTCTTGCAAGGATTGCAATTAGGGCCGTCTGAACGTTCTTGGGTTTGTTTGTTTTTAAAAGCTTCCAGTTTGAGCGCTTGAGAAAACATGCACTTAATTATTTAAAGTTTAATAATGGGTTTATTAATCACATGTTTAGTCAAGCGCTCAAACCAGAAGCTTTAAAAAGCACAACGACAGCCCTGGAGGCGGGAACGAGAGGTGGGGGCTACGGCAGCCTGGATGGGGCCGGCAAGGAGGATGGCGGAGACGGCGGGGCCTATTTTCATGGGTCAATGGCGGCAGCGGCGGCGGCAGCACCTCCCCCCCCCCAAAGTGTTGGCAGGAGCAGCAGCCGCCCAAGCCTCCCCGTGGCCGGCAGGATCGCCTGGAAGGACGGCGCAGCAGTAGGCAAGCGGGTGCTGGGAAAGAGGGGCTGGCTGCATGTAGACAGCCCAATGCGAATAAAAATGTTCCCGATTTAAATAAACCGGGAACAAAGCACATGTCAGTTGCAGTGTGACCAGAGCCCTAGTGACCTCATTATTGACACCTTGCATGTGCCTGACCCTAAACAATATATGGTTTTTTAAACAGAGGAGCATAAAATCTCGAACCAACGCCATGACCCTTGGAGACTTGGATGTTAATGAATTGATGACATGCACTGTGGCCAGATTGTCACACCAGAAGTAGACTGTATGATCGGCAAAATCTGCTGTCCAAATTCCCACTGCTACGACAATCGGGAAGAATTCCAAGAAGGTTAGGTCTTTATCCCTCCCTGCCTGGAATCGCTCTGAGGACCAGTCTTCAGCACACTAGTGGCTGCAGAAATAGACCCCAAAACCAGAAGAGCCAGTGGTATCAGAGGTAACCTGAAGCTCAGCTTTGACCTGAAGATCCTCCGTCCAGAAAGATACCCCATTGTAGGACCCCCAAAATTCCTTCCTCACTAGAAGGTCCTCCCAGATCCCCCTGGTAACCCTGATTCTGTGATGTGGGAGACACGGACCCCTCATGGCCTCACAAAGTTATCTGACAAAAGCCCGGCCCGGAGCCACAACTTTTCATGCAAAGTTGAGATGGCCCACAAGTTGCTGCAACTCCAACAATGTTATCTTTCTCAGTGCCCTGGCTTTATCAATTAACATCTCTAAACCTTGGCATTTATTAGCTGGCAGCCTAGACGACTGCCTAACGGTATCAATCTCAGTCCCCAAAAAGGTCAGGCCTTCTGCTTTTTCATGTGCAAGGGGAACACCAAGCTCCCCTGCCAGATCAATGAAGCTGGATATTAAAAATTTACACTGTCCAGTACCCTTGTGGCCCATGAACAGAAAACCATTGAGATAATGTGCTGTACTGCATAGAAACTGAACCTTTCAAATGCAGCACAGGACACAGAGCAACTCATGGGAAGGGCCCTGTCTATATAAAATTGTCCCTCAAAGGTGAAACTCAGCAGTTCAAAGTCCACCAGGTGAACAGGCAGCAGGCAGAAGACCGACTTAATGTTGCGTTTTGCCAATTCCGCACCCCAGGCACAGCTGCACACCACCCACATGGCTTGGTTGAATGAGGTATACCTAACTGAACATAACTCCACAGATATCACATTGTTCACCAGTCTCATTCAAGGGTAGGACAAATGATGAATGAAGCAATACTCCCCAGTGGCCTTCTTAGGTACAACACCCAAAGGGGACACCCTCAGCTTAGGAACTGGAGGACACAGAAAAGGACCAAGAACTCTCCCTTCCCTACACTCCTTTGAAATTTTCCCCCACACTATGGTCTCCAGCCCCCTAATAGACTACAAATTAGGAGCCCAATCTGGCCTCTTGTCACCCTGATAAGGTATCTTGAAACCCAAAGTAAACCCTTCTAGAAGGTAAATTCTGTCTTGCAGGCTGGGGTAATCTTGTAACAAGCACTCCAGCTCCTTTACCTTACTTGGGCTGGGACCCTTTGTCAGCAGGGGTGTTATGGCCACAGCCCCCACTTGCGTGCTTACCTCCCTGGTTACCGGACCCTTGCTTTGGGGCATCCGGTAAATGTGTGAGGTCCTGTGCACAAGGGGCACTCATGCCAAAAGGATCAGGACTTCCTACCACATGTTCCCTGGGAGATGAATTCCCAGCAAAATGGGCGTCGCTGAGTCACTTGCCCCGACTGAGCACAGGCACTGGACTGCCCTTGCAGCCTGTGAACCACATGACCACTACTGAAATGCTCAATACCAGATGGCCAGGATGTGGACATCACAAGTGTGGATGAATCTGGTCCCATCTCAAGGCCGGATTCATTGCAGCCTGCAAGTGGAAACCTTAATCATATTCCATCCTTGCCATGCTGGTAAAACCTGTATAGGCTTTGTATATGATATCCATATATTGCAGCATTGCTGAAGCCCTCCAAGATTGATGCTGCACTATCACTCCCGTATAGAAGAGGAATCCTGGGTACCAGTTAGGCCAGGTCCTGTCAACTCTGTACCTCTTAAGGCATTTGTTATCACGCTCATCCAAATCCTCCTCATCTTTCTCATCAAGCTCCCTAAATAAGCATGTGAAAACATCTATGTACTCACCCCTGAGAAAATTTTTCCCTTGAGGCTGTGGAAAGGTGATCCCCAAGGGGCATTGTCATGGGCTGGGATGCAGAGCCAGGCAAGCGTGGGGTGGTCAAAGCACAGTCCAAGGTCAGAGCTGAGCGAGACCAAAGAGCCAAGTTCAAGGAGGAAGACGAGTGGGGTGGTCGACAGACAGTTCAGGGTCAGGGGCCAAGCAAGCCAAGAAAACCGGGGAGCCAAGTCCAAATCACCAACCGTGAGTGTGGTCAAGAGAGCTGAGGGTCAGGAGTCCGAGAGTCGAGGGTTGAGAGTCCGAAAGCCGAGGGTCCAAGAGCCGAGGGTGAGATGCAAAGTAGCAAGGTCAAGATGAGCTGAGGTCAGGGTCCGAGAGTCGAGAGTCCAAGAGCTGAGGGTCCAAGAGCTGAGGGGTGAGATGCAGAGTAGCAAGGTCAAGATGAGCCGAGATCGAGGAGCCGGAGGGATTAAAACCAAGATGAGGAGTCAGAAACCGGAGTGGTGCAGTACAGAGCAGATGCAACTAGTTGCTGGCACAAGTTTGATGCCATGCCAGCACAGGCTAAATAGTAATCCCAGCAGCTGGTGATTAGCACGCTCTGAGCACGGCCTGGCTCCCGCTAATACTCTGGGCTAAATGAATGCCGGGTGTGCATGCATGCTTCGCGCCACCAGGCTGCCATGTCCCGCCGGCGCTGCTCCTGTAAACAAGACACCGCTGGCAGTGAGTCGCAGCGATCTGCCCCAGCTGTTGCTGGGCCGGGCTCAGAGCTCACCACATTGTCAGGTGCAAAGGTTTCTGGCAGGAGGAGCTCATCCCTGTTGACACTTAGCTCCTCCACGGCTTCCGAGGGCTGAGGCATGGCAGGAGCCATGATAGGCATCACCATATCCCCACCTGGTAAGGTCTTGGCTGGAACCTGTTCATATGTGTAACCCCCTGGATTCTGGTAGCCCCATCCAAGCCACCCACCCTGTGGATGCTGGGATGACGGAGGTGCCATGCCACCCTATCCTGCATAAGCCAGCATGCCTGGCCAAATGCCTGGTGGTGAGGATGCAGCTGAGCTCTGTGAAGTGGCGCTCTGTTTAGATGATGTCCCTGAGGTATCCTGTCCACCATGAAGGTTCACCGTGGTAGGTGTTGTCAGCCTTAGCTTCTTGTGATGGAGGTCCTTTATACAGTTCCAATAGTTGGCCCTGTGTGCCTTCAACTGCTTGCTGACCACTGACCTACTGCTTGGACACTGCTGCCACATCTTCCAGAAGCACCAGATGAGCCAGCACTTGAGTCTGGAAAGAAGAAGCAGAAGACTGCTCCAGACATTGGCCGGTGGTGGTGGGGTCTAACCCTTTGCTTCTCGGGGGCCTCCAGTCTTGCCAAAATGGCTGCATTGACTCAGTCTCCTTCTTCATCATCCAAAGAGGCTGGGGGTGCCGGCCTGTGGGGGGGTTTCTTAGGAGCCAGCTGTTTGCCCTTGGAAGGGCCCCAATCTTTCTTAGGAGCCATAAACAAAGTTGGGAAAACAAAGTCAGTCAACCCTACTCCGCTGCCTATAGAGGATATTGCCTCTGGCCCCCTAAATACTTAATCCTGTGGTGGGATAGAAGGGGAGGTAACATTTCAAGCCTCCCATTGTGGGCGGCTAGAGAAAAAGGTCAAAAACCACCTGGCTGCCTGCACTATTGGCCCAGGGCAACAAGCCGAGGCCTTGAATGCTCCCCCCAAACTGGGCCCAGTCCTTCTGAACACGGCCTCTACAGGCCAGAGTTAAAAGCGCCCCCTATCACCTGGCCAGGCCTGCCACCCAAAGCAGCCAGCAATCCCACTGCTCCTAACCCACCCCCAGCCACCACAGCTACCTAGGCCTGATGCCGCTGTTCTGCTCCGGCAATGATGGTGAGCTCTGCCACTGCTAAGCTCTGCGCTGCCGAGGCCCGCACCACTGAGCGTCTCCACTGCTACACAGATCCACACTGCCAGGATCCATGCTGCTCTTTGCTGCCAACATCAAGCCCTCCAAGCCAAACGCTGCCGCCTTCAGCTCCCACTGCCGCCATGATCTTGACCGCCACTTCCACAGGACCCCAGGTTTACTCAGGTAGGTCCTGTTCAATATGCCTGGAGCTCCTCACAGCTTGAAAATGAGGCGACAGCTGGTTTGGGTGGGAGGGGAGCCTGGCCTATACAGAACTAGTTCCACCCCCCTGCCCAAGTTGCGATACATGGTGTCACAATGCTGTTGCTGTCCCATCCTCCTCCAGGGTGGCAAAACAGCCTCTGTCCTCCAGCAGCCTTGCCAGGAGGGTCGGGAGCCCAATACTTCCAGGGGTTTCCTAAAAGTGATGTCACACTGTCTCATTCCCACCTCCTTGTTTCCCACTGTTTTTGAGGCTGGACTTGTATCCTACATTTTGTTGGCAGAGTAATTAACACAGCAACTTCCGAAGGAGACAGATAAGCTGCTGGCACAACAGTATATTTGACATTTGACACTGCAGTAAGGTTTGGTACACTGTGTCAGGCGCTTCAGAAAGTCAAACACCAGGCCTCATGAAAGGATAGTGTTTATTATACTGCAGTTCTAAAGGCACGGTAACATTCTCTTGTCAGGAATAACCCATGCAAAGAAACATCTCTGGTTATACCCTCCGGAGGCAAAGCCCCCCTTGCATTCTACTAATAGCTACAGAGCCCGCGCGCGGGAAGCGAAAGATGCTACATTTCTAAAAGCTGTAAATTTCCATAGCCTAGCTGTTTTCATAAGAAAAAGGGAAGAAGAAAACAGCCTGGCACTCAAGGCCATTTGGCCCATCTGGAGATAACCCGGGATGTGAATTGCTGCGTTGCCCAGGCAACCCTGGCACCTCCCCACATACCAGACAATACACAGGCAGACCCTCTGGCACCTCCACCCCTCCCTCCACCCTTATGGCAGGGTTACCTGACACACTGGCAATGTTAGGTTGGCCTTCTACATCTTCAGTTCTCTGCTTAATTAGCCTTTTTGCTTGTTCAGTTCCACAAAATAAGAGTACCTATGGGAAGAATCTGATTTTGTTGATATGTCTTTGAACAGCCTTGAGCCAATTAGATTAAAAATTTTCTTGAAGTATCAAAGGGAAAAGACCTTGAGGGTCAAGAAGACCTTTTAACCACGTATAGAGGGATAGGATTCGCACCCTGTCTTCAGCCCTTATAATCCTTGTCTTGAGTCTTATCCAAGCATTGGATACACATCTTTTGTTGTTGTTTAGTCGCACAGTCGAGTCCGACTCTTGGCAACCCCATGGACCACATTATGCCAGGTCCTCCTGTCTTCCGTAGTGCTCTGGAGTTTGCTTAATTGGATACATCTAGGGACTCTTGTACTCTTTCTTGCAGATCTAAACAGGAGATAGGCGGTCCTGAGAATGTTCCATATAGCAGTTGTGCCAAAGTTTTGGACTTATATAATTTAAGGGCTGCAGGATCAGAATGCTGCCCATGACGTAAGAGAAATTTTACTGTGACATTTGCCAACCTTTCTCACTGATCAGTGACATACCTGCTATGATTAGCCCTAGAGCCCAAAGCCTGTAAATCTACACCAAGATATTTACAACTGTTGACTTGCTCAGTCTGATTGCCATTAATCACCCAAGATCAAGGCTTAGGACTGCTCCCCAAAGCTACAATTTATAAGAAAGAAAATCCCCCTAATAAACTTTATATAGCTTCAAGTCTTCTACCAACACTTGGATGTGTTGATAGAAATCTTAACACTATATTGAACTTGTGAATAAAGAGAAAGGAAGCTGTGTTTATATTTCTGGATACAGAGAAAGCGATCAGCTATTTAATATGGCCTTTTTATTGACTGTATAACAAAACATGGATTGTAGTTCTGAATTCTGGAACTGGATGCATGGTATATACTTGAATCAACAAGCAAAGATTTTAATTAATGGAAAATTAACAGAAGCAATTTCAGTCGAAAAGGTACATGTCAGGGATGTCTCCTATCACCTTTATTATTTACATTACCAATAGAGACTTTAGCTATAAAGATTAGACAAAATGATTGAAATAAGGGAACAGTAGCAGATTATGTAGAGTTCGAAATGCAAAGATGACGTGGTCTTAACAGTCCTGGTTCCCCAAAAATGGTTAAAACATGTAATGGAACATATTGATGTGGATGTGGAAAGGTGGGTCTGCTCATAAGTTTTTGGATATTTGGAAATTGTATTGTATTGGAATTACCTTAATTCCTTGTATTGGAATAACCTTAAAGGTTGTCAGGATGTGCAACAACAGAGACTGGAATTTGTATGAAAGATGGTTATATTTATTTAGATTGGGAAAGTATGGTATGTGAAACCTGTATTTGGATTATAGCACAGTGGTGGAGATAAAGAAATTAGTTAGAGCGCTAGAGACAGTGGTCAGCAGTGTTATTAAAGTATACGAAAAGTTTCTATATGTTATGTAATGAACGTATAGCTGTACAGAAGTGATGTTTACCTTTTTCACTAGAAAAAAACTGCCTGTGTGTGTGTGTGGATGGATGGATGGATGGATGGAGAAAGATAGATAGATGATAGAGGATGGTAGACAGCTGAATTTTTTTAATGTTCATTCTTCAGTAATGTTAACCACCTGCATAAGAAACTATAATGAACTGAAACTTTAACAAGCAGAGAATATTCAGAAATTTAGGTTCCTGTATTTCTTGTTCCTTAGGAGGTGTTCTCTGCTATTGAGATCAGGCCTCAGGAAAATAATGTAGCATTTGGGAAGAAAAATGCAGCCCAGGAGACCAGCACCAGAGGACAAGATGGAGAAGACCTCCACGGCCACCATAGACCTTCCTTTAGTGCTCAGGTAGGTGGGCACGAAGGAGACCCACACGCTGCAGAAGACCACCATGCTGAAGGTGATAAACTTGGCTTCATTAAAGCTGTCAGGTAGTTTCCTGGCAAGGAAAGCTACCATGAAGCTGACCAGGGCCAGAAATCCCATGTATCCCAAGACTGTGTAAAACATGACGACTGACCCCTCATTACATTCCACTATGATCTCTTTGGCCAAAGAATGGAAGTCCAAGTTGGGGAATGGGGGAGAGGTTCCTAGCCAAAGTGCAGAAGTAATGACTTGGAGGAGGGGACAGGCCAGGACAATGGAGTTTACCCCTCGTCTCCCCAATAGCTCCCTTGCCATGTTTCCTGGCTTAGTGGCCATGAAGGCCACAACCACCATGATAGTTTTTGCCAAGATGGACGAAATGGCAACAGAGAAGATCACGGTAAAAGCAATTTGTCTCAGAAGGCAGGTGAACTTGGTAGGTCGACCAATGAATAGGAAGGAGGAGAGGAAGCAGAGCAGGAGGGAGATGAGGAGGACATAGGTGAGTTCTCTGTTGTTGGCTTTGATGATTGGTGTGTCTCGATATTTAAGGACAGTTGCCAGGACTAGGGCTGTGATCAGAGACAGCAAAAGAGCAAGAGAAGCCAAAACAATCCCCAAAATCTCTTGATAGGAAAGGAAGCTTATGTTCTTGGAGATGCATTGGTCTTTGTTCTTGTTTGGATATTGATCTTCTGAACATGGGACACAATGATCAGCATCTGGAACAAACAACCACAAATTAATTTATTCCAGCACAACAGAAATAATGTTTGTGTAGTATTCAGTTGAGTCCTTTTCCAAGGAGATTGAATGACACAGTTGTCCAGCTAGTGGTTCTCATGCTATGGGTCAGAAGCTGCAAGTCGATCACGACTTCTCCCTGGGGGGGAGAAGGAGGAACAGGGAATCTGGGACAGGACACTCAGTGGTAAGATTGAGTTTCCTGCTGCATAATATCTGTGAAATATAGCCTGTTGTGCAATAATACATTTATATATCTATAAACGTGCAACATAAACTAGAAACCGGTTCGCTGTTAACTTATGAACAATTCTGGCATTCCAACTTGAGGAGGAAGGAAGTAGCATGAAGTAGGCCCATTTCCAGATCTTTCAGAATGACTAGGGTCAATCTAAAGGTGCAAATCCCCTTTGACATTCTTCTGTTATTACTTCTGCAACTTAGCTGAGAAGAATTCTGTATAAGAAATGCATGATAGAGACAAATAACTTTTTGAAATTCATACCTCGAAGGTTCAAATCTAAACATAACAGAAAGACATGCCAGAGGAAAAAGAATTATCCAGATTATCTCCCCAAACTGAATGTAGTGAAGAAGGAAGAAATTCTTTCAAAGTTTGTATTAGAGAATCTTTTCATTATGCAGATTGTGGTTGGTTATCAGTGGTAGTATCAGGGCTGAACATTGCATGGGCCCCAAAAGAAAGCTGTAGCTCCTTGCCTGAGGTATACATGATTCATAACAAGAAGGTGGCTGCCTTATACCTGCCTTCAAGCACTGCAGAGGGGAGTGTAGAACTCCTTGTCGAGGTGAACGCCCTTCTAAAACTGTTTCTAAGAATAGAAACCAGTTCGCTGTTAACTTATGAATAATTCTGACATTCTAACTCGAGGAAGAGGGAAATAGCATGAAGTTACACTCCAAGTGGGTCCCAAAAAGGACACCTGTGTAGAAGTGGGCCCATTTTCAGATCTTTCAGAATGACTAGTGTCAATCTAAAGGTGCCAATTCCCTTTGATGTCCCTCAGTTTCTACTTCTGCAACTTAGTTGAGAAAAATTCTGCATTATTTATTTATTTAATTTCTATCCCGCCCTCCTACCTAAGCGGCTCAGGGCGGCTTACAGCATCATACTATCCATATATATTAAAACATACGCATCTCATTTAAAACAAACTGGCTAAAATGCAACAAATAACAAGATTCCCATACAACACAACATAAGAAATGCATGATAAAGACAAACAACTTTTTGAAGTTCATACCTCAAAAGTTCAGATCGAAACATAACAGAAAGATGTTCTAGATGAGAAAGAATTATCCAGATTATATCGCAAAAC
Source organism: Gekko gecko (assembly GCA_029375565.1). NCBI lineage: Eukaryota > Metazoa > Chordata > Lepidosauria > Squamata > Gekkonidae > Gekko > Gekko gecko. The sequence continues at coordinate 312,043,835 of JAPDNY010000001.1, read as the reverse complement.
TGAACTTAGTGACAAAGAGAGAAAATCTTTCAACATTTGTAGTAGAAAATCAGTTGCTTCATTATACAGATTGTGTGTTGTTATCAGTGGTAGTGTCAGGGCCTTTTACCTTTAATCTCTAGACATGCTTCTTAAACCAAGCAAGTATGGTTTTCTCTGGCTCAAGCTAATTCTCTTTTTAGACTTTGGTATTCTAAAGGTTTCACTAGATTGGTGGACTTTATATCGAATGGCCAAATTCTTTCCAAACTACAGATAGAGGTGGTTTTGCAGGGAAAAATATCTTGGTTAAATTATTATCAAATTAGAGATATTTTAGAATTGTTAGGTATAATGCGAAATTGGGAAATGCCTCTAACCACTCTAGAATTATTTTTTAAGCGAAGAAAGAGAAGTCAGAAAGGTCTTTTATCTAAAATATATAAATTATTATTGTCTTTACAAAAGAACTCTATTTTATCAGGTGAAAAAGCATGGATAGCAGATTGTGATAGTAGAATCTCTAAGGATGCTTTTGTAAAAGCCTGGAAGGCCCCAAGTTTTAACTCCAAGATTTCAACAATCTATTTTAATTCATTTAAGATTTTACACAGAAACTATTTAACTCCAATGAGAATAGCTAAATTGTAAAAAAATCTGAGTAAAAAATGTTGGAAAGGCTGTGGTTCAACGGGAGATTTCATGCCTTGTTTTTGGTTGTGTCCCTGTATTCAAAGGTTTAGGAAGAAAGTATTATTTCAAATTGAGATAATAGTTGATCAGCAGATCCCAAAAAATCCAGAAAACATTCTTTTAAAAATTGGCTTCACAGAACAAGTAGATAAAAGCAAGCTGGTTACAATAACAACTCTATTGGCAATTGCAAGGTTAGAGATTGCTAAGAAATGGAGACAGAAGGAAAGGGCCTTCAATACAAAGTTGGTATGACTCTATTTGGAAGCACTTTATGCTGGGCAAAATAGATTATTCTACAGGTATTCAGAATTTCAAAGTTTATTGTAAACATTTTCAAGCAATTTGGTCTCCTATTGTTAAATTTTTTCAAGATAAGGAAATTGTCTCCCCTAATATATATTATAAGGAATTATTGAATTTTTAGACCAAAGGAATTTTGTAGTAATGGATATAATTTGGATTTTTCTCTGTATGCAGTACATGAATGTGGATAGAAGATATAGTGTGTATTTACAATGATTTTTGGTTTAGTTTGGTATGGTATTGTTGTATGGGTATGGTGGATTTTTCAATAAAAATTATATTTAAAAAATAAAAACGGAGAGAAAGAATTATCCAGATTATATCCCCAAACTGAATTTAGTGACAAAGAGAGAAATTCTTTCAAAGTTTATATCAGAGAATCAGTTTTTTCATTACGCATATTGTGGTTGGTTATCAGTGGTAGTGTCAGGGCTGAACATTGTATGGGCCCCAAAAGAAAGCTGTAGCTCCTTGTCTGAGCTATACATGATGATCTAGAGAGGCAGACATAAATCTATAAATCCACAGTCTTAACCTACATGATGTTTACAGCCCTTGGGGTTTCGATATGTGTTGAACTACCTGTGTGGTTAGAAATTGTCTCTTCTGGACAAAGTTCACATTGATAACAACAAGGTGGCTCTTGTTCTATAACTTTTCTGCTGTACCCTGGCAAGCAGCTCTCCACACATCTGGAATAGGGCAGCTTCTAAGTGGAAGAAAGAAGAACTGGTAAGATTTCCCAAACAAGTGCGGTTGTTTCCACACCCTGATGACATTCCATGGAGTTCTTTAGGGATGGGAATGAACCAGGAAAATGTGGTTTGGTTGCTGGTTTGTGGTGTGCCCCATTCGCGAACCACGGACTTTCATGAACTTTTAACCATTTCACAAACTGGTTTGGTTTGTGAGGTCCATGAGGCGGTAGAATGCCGCCACACACACCTCCGGCATGCTAGAGACACCAAACTTGCAAGGTATTGCCAGGTAACTGTGTTCAACTTGCCCTCCAAGTTTGGTGGGGATTGGTGAGGTCTGGATTTATGACCCATGTTATTCCACCCCTTAAATAAGTTGCCCCCAGGAAAGTGCCTGTCATTTCCCCAGAAAGCACTTTCCTGGGGGCACCTTTTTGAGGCGCCATAACTTGGCCCCCGTATATCCATTCCTCACCAAACTTGGAGGGCAGGTAGAGGAGAGTGAGCTGGAGAAACTCTGCACCTTTGGAGCCTCTAGCTTGTACAGGATCTGTTTTACACACTCCTGAACCTGCAGCTGCAAAAAGATCCAGGAGGTTTGGGAGTATGTAGAATGGACCCTGTGCAAGCTAGAGACATCAAAGTCACAGAGGACCTCCCCTGGATGCTCCTCTACATGCCTTCCAAGCTGTTGCTTTGAAGTTATTTAAATATTTTGAGTGGGTGGAGACAGTCTGGCTGGAAATGTCTCTGCTCACGAACCACACAAAGCTCCATGAACAGCTTGAAAGTTTTTGGAAAGTTCATACTGGATGACCTGCCATGAGCTTGACTTTGTGAACCACGGACTGGCTAGAATTTGCCGACGAACTTAACTTGTGGCCATCCCTAGAGCTCTCGTTGCTGCTGTGAATGTGGCGGCACTCACATCACAACACTGTAGTTTCCCCACAGTTATCTTGACTCAGCCTAGAATTACTTTCTTGCATTAAAGGACTACTGAAAGGGGTTTTCTTTGGCATGGTGAAATGAATCACCAGTTAAGCAGGATGAGATCTTTCTTGGAAATGTGCATGTTCTACTACAACCACTAAAACAGAACTTCAGGAGGAAAAAGTTTCTATCAGCAAATTTCTCTACCATTACCCAAGAATATTGACTTCTTCCCCACCTGGGTAGCCCACACAACTGCATCTGTCTTAATGATGAAATCTCTGCCTGAGGAGGCCCTCGGATCCACCCTTCCAACTATCACTTGAGCTGAAGAGTGATTTGGGAAGAAAGCCACGTTCAGAATATCATAGCCAGCTGATCTCTCATCGTTTTCACTGAAAAACACTTCCTCGCCAGCACTGTTGTTGAACTGAGTGCTCCTCAAAGAGGCAAGGATCTGAAATGAAAGAGATTCTAAGAAAATGATGTAACCAGTTCTTTAATTTTGAAGAACTGCACCAAAGAGACATTTGAAAACACACAGTCAAGATTCTACAAATGGTATGAGAACTATATATTCACTATGCCAGGTTAAGGCATATAAGCAAGATCAAGAAAAGGCATAGACTAAGATGAAACTATTCTATGTTTTAAATATTGCAGAAAAGTAACAATTATTTCAAGGTTGTATTCTAAATTGTTAGGTGCTCGGTAACATAATGTTTCTATAAGCAAAGTACCCCCAGTTTTATGTTTTTCTAGGTGTTTTTGTTGATGTTTTGTTTGTGTTATAGAAAATAAAAAATATTTTAAAAAAGAAAGAAAGTGATGTAACCAGTTAAGACCACTAGTGGGGCTGGTTGCAGGTTTTGGTGGGCCATAGGCATAGACTTCCCAAGATCCCCTTTCCCTCCACCATCAGGCTCCCTGCTTATGCCCTCCCCTCCATCTGCATGCCACTCACCTAGCCATATGTCTTGCCCCTACTCAGTTGCCAACCTTCCATCGCCTATCTGCCTGACTACCTGCAGCCCTTTCCCTGGTAATGGCAGTGTATGTAGCTGGGAGCGTGGGTTGCTAGCAAGAGATTGCTCGGGGGTGAGGGGTCGACAGCAGTGAGTGGATCCCAGCAGAAACCCTGGGCACTGGCAGCTGCCCCTCCTCAGGTTCCCAGCTGTTAGGGGACTGGTCCTTTGGACATTCTGTCCGGTCTACCACAAGAAGAGATGACGGATTCTGTAGTCGTTTCCTTAATGGAAAAGCCATGAGTGAATTCTCAGTGGAACAGGTGACTTTTTTACGTCTCTGTGTTGGGCTTCATCTCTCATGGTAGCTACTACCCATGACACACACTCCATATGCTTGGATGGAGGCTGGAAGCAACTGGATTAGAGACAGTACAGAAGTTGAAGATGGTGGATCTGGTTATAGAGAAAGAAACTGGGGAATGGGGGATACATGTTCTTTGCATCTGAGTGGCTTTCCATAGTATCCAGCGATCTCCCTTCCTAATTTTGTATCTGCGAATGGGTGAAGTTCTCTCGCTATGGTGAGAAAGCCTAAGGGATGGGAAACCAACCCAATGCTGATAGCGCTTCAGCTAAGTATGTCCTTGCTAGCACAGGCTCAGTAACAGCAATGGGAGTCCAGGCGGATCCATGGATGGATGGCCACCACTGACATGGCAACCAAGTCAGCCCATGAAATCAACATACTTCTACATGTGTAATCCGGTTTTATTGCTGATTGTTGATTGGATGTATTGCATGCTGTTCTAACTGCATTCTTTTCACTTGTGTAGTCTAGTTTGAGTCTCAGCAAAAAAAGGTGGACCATAAATGAAGGAAATAAATTCCTATACAAGAGGCCCAGAAGGGGAGCTGGCCATGCAGAATCAGTAATAGATAGCAAAGCCGGTGAGAGAAACTGAGGAAGACTCAGCAGCACCAAATAGGTTCCATGAGAGACAGGGAGCAAAAGAGTGAAATGAAACACACACCCCCTCCGATTGACTCCAAGGCCCGAGAGTTGCCAGCTCTCCTGGTGGAAGGAGGGTTCCCCTGCAACCAGGCCATACCTCTGCCGCCAATCAGCTGGCTGGCAGGGGGACTTACCAGCAGAAAGACAAAGGCCCAGGCCACCTTACCAGCATCACACAAGAAGTGATATCATCGTGCCACCGATGTCTGGACAATGCTCTGGTATTTGGGCAAAAACTGTACAGTAGAAGCTGTTTTTGCCATAGAGTTTTTGCTCAAGTAACAGAGCATTGCCCTACATCACAGCTCGGTGACATCATTTCCTACGCAACAGTAGAAACACAGCCTGGGCTTTTCTTTTTCTCCTGGTATGTCCCACCATCCCCCGCCAGTTGCCAGTAGGGACCTGGGAATGCCACAAAGTCCAGAAAAGGCAGTTAAAGAGATGGGGAGATTGCCTATTTAGGAGAATGAAGATCCTGGGTTGTCTCTGGCATTGTATAAAAAATAATTATAACATGAACTTATGCTACCTCTTCCTCACAAGGAAAACAACCCTGTGGGAGCTGTTCCTCCTTCTCTATGGCTGAAGAAATGGCAAGCCATAAAAGGCACTGACCCATCTTGGCTAACCTGCTTTGGGCTGTCTGTTTCTTGACACAAGAGCCCCATAGCATAGGTAGGATGTTACCTGCCATGGCTGGACATCCAGAAGCCTCTTGCCATTCCCCAACATTGTACGTCTCGATCCAAATGTGCACATGGCATGCAGCACATGTGCCACAGAATAAACAGCATTATATACATTATAGCTGTTTCCAGTCATGCTCATTTCAAATACAGAGGGTGGGAGGTTCTTGATGTCCTCCTTCTCTGTGCAGTTCTTAAGGCCTTCTGGAAGGCTATGTGGTTTTTTAAATATACATTTGAATACAAGTTCCCACCACTCTTTAAGAAAGACATCTCCCTGGGGATGGCGTGGATCTAAAGTCTGGAGAAAACTGTGGAACCCTGGTACATCACTTGTGTGGCCTCTGAAGGACAGGGCACCATGGAAGGTCTTTACAGTCTTCCACTGAAAGAAGGAGCCCACGGCAGCAAATTCCCACTGGCTCGTCACAATCCAGATCTTCTCAAGAGATGTCTTAGTCTTGTCTTTGTGTCTCAAAAGGTGTAGGATTAAATTCCGTATGGCATTTGAGTCACCGGAGACAACCACAACCTTGGCCTTAGCCTCCGAGAGAGCTACAGCTAGATTCACATCATTAGTTGCACTTGTATAGTATATGGAGCTTTCAGACAAGGTCCGTTTAGTGAACTCGACACAGATGTTGTTCTGGTCAAGCATTGGTGTTAGGGCTTGGATGAAGTTTTCTCCGCTGTCATCATCCGGAGCAACAATCCCAATCCAGTTCCAGTGGAAATGAAGAAGTAAGCGGATTATCCCCAAATACTGCGGGACTTCACTGGGGTCAATCCGGTAGAAGGAAGGAAATATGGTCCTCTCCTTCAGAACAGGACTGAATGAGCCATAACCAAGCTGGTAGAAAGAAGGAAGACTTTCAGTAGAAAAACAGATCTCTTCCCCCTCCCAATAAATTTTTATTTCACTTATGTATAACAAACAAAAAGCAAACAGATTTCTTAATGTTGTGCAGTTATCTTCAGGGCTCCACAAAAATCAGGGCTATGGAGGTAATCCCATGTCCTGTTGACTGGATTTTCCCCATCGTTCTCAAGAAATAATTTCTGTTGTTAGACCTTGCTTGTCTCAGGGCCCAATCTACTGATATGACTGAGCTGAAATGGTTGAGGCAAAGAAGGCACTGGGTTCAGGAATGCAGCCAACTGGGTAATGAAGTGCTTCTGAGAAACAGAAATGAAGAAACCACTCTGGGACACACAATATGTGTGTATACATGTGCATGTGCATATGTGAGTAATTAACATGTGGAATTCACTGCCGCAGGTAGTGGTGGCAGCTACATACATAGACAGCATGAAGAGGGGACTGGATAAACATATGGAGCAGAGGTTCCTCAGTGGCTATTAGCTGCAAGGTACATGTTCCTAGGATCCTAGATCACTGCAGATGGTGACTGCAGCTATGAAATTAAAAGACGCCTGCTCCTTGGGAGGAAAGCGATGGCAAACCTAAACAGCATGATAAAAAGCAGAGACATCACCTTGCCAAGAAAAGTCCGCATGGTCAAAGCAATGGTATTCCCCGTAGTAATGTATGGCTGCGAGAGTTGGACTATAAGGAAGGCTGAGCGCCGAAGAATAGATTCTTTTGAACTATGGTGCTGAAGAAGACTCTTGAGAGTCCCTTGGACTGCAAGGAGATCAGATCAGTCAATCCTAAAAGAAATCAACCCTGACTGTTCCCTGGAAGGCCAGATCCTGAAGCTGAATCTCTAATACTTTGGCCACCAAATGAGAAGGGAGCATTCACTGGAGAAGACCCTGATGCTGGGAAAGATTGAAGGTCAAAGAAGAAGGGGACAGCAAAGGATGAGATGATTAGACAGTGTCATCAATGCAACGAACATGAAATGGAGCAAACTTCAGCGGACAGCGGAAGACAGGAGGGCCTGGCGTAATCTGGTCCATGGGGTCGCGAAGAGTCGGACTCGACTGTGCGACTGAACAACAACAACAACAACAAACAGAGGAAACACTCTGTCTGGGGCTCTGATGCTCTGTATTCTTGGTCTTTGGGCTGCAACTGTTGGAGGGCTCCTGTAGTCCTAGCCCTATAGGTGGATCTCCTGATGGGACTTGGATTTTGGCCACTGTGTGACACAGTGTGTATGACTGGATAGGCCATTGGCCTGATCCAACATGGCTTCTCTTATGTTCTTATGAGCGCATGTCTGCCACTTCCGAAATCTGACCCTGGACCTGTCAGTTCCTTTGCTTTGTATTTAGTTCACCAACACCTAAAGACTGTATTTGCTTTCTTTCCAGTCAGAAATCACTGTGTGGCTGACCTGGGGAAGTGGTGGTGGTAGAAGTGCTGGAGCTTCTTGATGAGCATTGATGACAATGAAGACCTCCTGGAGGAGACTTCGAAGGGCACTCACTCAGGCAAAAGTTTCCACAGAAAGTTCTCACCACTCAGAGAACGATGTCAGTGGCTTGAGGGAACTTTGGTGAATTGGTTAGGTTCAACTGGAACCCATCCAGGCAATAACAGACATCAGTCATGGCTCCCCACTCCTCCAGTTCCCCAGCCACTGTGCTCGAAGGTAGCATTCCTAGTTCAGTTTTTCTTCTGATTCTAACCTGGGTGCTATTGCCTTGTGGCAGGGAATAAAGACTAAGCTTCATCAAAGGTCATAGTTTACATCTCAGAGTAACTGGAATCAGAGATTTCAGAGATGTTGTATGTGAAACTGGGGGAGGGGGGAGAGGAACAGGATCAGGATGCTGAGGGGACATGCAAGAGATGCTGTAATATTTGCTGTGGTGAGCAGTGCAGCTCTTAATTGTTAGGTTCAAGAGTCCTATGGAGGAGGGATAGGATAAGGTGGGGATGTCGGGGCACTGGAATTCACTGCACAGTATTCTTTGGGAAGCCCCTCAGCTATCAGTGAAGCTGCCACATCACAGGGTAGTCAAATACAGGAGATCACAGTGACTGCCCCACAGAGAGTACAGACTGGCTGTGTTGAAGAGCAGGGAAAGTACATTCACGGGTTGGTCTGGGGGAATAGAAAAAAAAGTTTGACTCACATGAAGCCGCCTTATACCAAATCAGACCCCTGGTCCATCAAAGCCCATTTCGGCACTCTCACTTTTGTCACTCGTTTTCCCCAACTGCTTTAGGTTCTCCTCATTTTTCCACATGTGTTTTGCTCCCTCTGGGACAGCTACAGAAAGGAAAACACATTGCGGGGGGGGGACCATGAAGCAATAGGGACAAATGAGTGACAAGAATGACAGTGTGCCAGTGGCAAAAGTCAGTATTGTTTACTCAGACTGGTAGCAGCTGTCCAGGGTCTCAGGCAGAGGACTTTCACATCACCTACTGTCTTGTCCTTATAAGTGGAGATGCCAGGGATTGAACCTGGGACCTTCTGCAAGCCAAGCATGTACATGCACACAAAAACTTATACCCAGAATTATACTTTGTTGGTCTTAAAGGTGCCACTGGACTCAAACTGTGTTCAACAGAAGTACATCTAAACTTGCCTGTCGAGATGCAAAGACCATTCTCATGAAGCAATTTTACTGACCCAGAATGTTGTATGAGTGGTTCATTTAATTAATTTTTTTTTGCACCCTCTAGGTTCTCTTTGGCTGTTTTGGGGCAGGTTGGTCGCTCTTTCCAGCATCCAGTCCCGGTGCTTCAAACTCAGTCCTACCGCTTCCCTCCTTCTGATGGAATCCTCTTTTCTCAGTCAATGTATCGATCACAGTGTTATCCTCTCGTTCATCCTAAGTGCTCAGGACAGCTTGCATGGTTCTTTCCATTTTCGGGTCATCTTTACAGCAATAACCCTGTGAGGTCGGTGAGGCTGAGGTGAACTGGCCCTAAGTCAGCCAGCGTGCAGCATGGCAGTTTGGGGACTGGAACCCACATCACTTAGATCTTCGTCTGACATTCTAGCCACTGCTGATTCTAAATTTAAATTCTTATCAAAGCAAGGATATTACTGAAGTTCTTGCTTCTCCACTCTCATGTGCCCTTTGGCCAGCCCCATTACCAAGTTGTTCAGGGTGGTGAAAACCAGGGAGGATTGTGAGGCACTCCAAAGGGATCTGTCGAGGATGGGTGAGTGGGCGTCAACGTGGCAAATGGGGTTCAATGTGGCTAAGTGCAAAGTGAAGCACATTGGAGACAAAAATCCTAAATATAAATACACGTTGATGAGGTCTGAACTGGCAGAGACTGACCAAGAGAGAGATCTTGGAGTCATAGTAGATAACTCAATGAGAATGTCTAGACAGTGTGTGACTGCAATAAAGAAGGCCAGTGCTATGCTGGGGATTATTAGGAAGGGAATTGAAAACAAATCAGCCAGTATCATAATGCCCCTGTATAAATCACTGGTGTGACCTCATTTGGAATACTGTGTACAGTTCTGGTCGCCACATCTCAAAAAGGATATTATAGCATTGGGAAAAGTGCAGAGAAGTACAACGAGAATGATAAAAGGGTTGGAACACTTTCCCTATGAAGAAAGGTTAAAATGCTTGAGGCTCTTTAGCTTGAGGAAACGACGGCTGAGGGGTGACATGATCGAGGTTTATAAAATTATGAATGGGATTGAGCAGGTTGAGAAAGAAGTACTTTTCTCCCTTTCTCACAATACAAGAACTCATGGGCACTCCATGAAATTGCTAAGCAGTCGGGTTAGAACAGATAAAAGGAAGTACTTCTTCACCCAAAGAGTGATTAACATATGGAATTCACTGCCACAGGAGGTGGTGGCAGCTACAAGCATGGACAGTTTCAAGAGGAAATTAGATAAACATATGGAGCAGAACTCCATCAGTGGCTATTAGCCACAGGGCGTGGATGGGAAGTCTCAGTCTGGGGCAGGTGATGCACTCTATTCTTGGTGCTGGAGGGGGCAGCAGTGGGAGGGCTTCTAGTGTCCTGGCCCCACTGCTGGACCTCCTGATGGCACCTGGTATATTGTGGCCGCTGTGTGACAGAGTGTTCGACTAGATGGGTCATTGGCCTGATTCAGCATTGGCTTCTCTTATGTTCTTATGCCTCCCCTACGTCTTCACTGCACTCCTCAAACACACCTTTCTATCCCCAGAAAAAGGCCCTCTTACCTGAGGGATCTTGAAGAGGCCCAGGAGGGAGGCCATCTGCATTGAGATCCTGGAGTAGAGACTTCCAATGACAGAGAGCACCTTCCCCTGTCTGCTGCATCTGTAGTTGGGGACCACTTGATCCCCCGTGGACAGAAAGGACAGGCCTGCCTGGTAGGTCATTCTTGCAAAGTAGGTGTCCTCAAAGATGCGGAAGCCCAGCGTGATGTTGGGGAGGAGTGCCGGATCCTTGTTGATCTCACTGATGGCGAACACGAGGGCCAGGATGTGCTGATAGTATTTGGTCACTGGGCTGCAATAAGAGGTACATGATATGGGCCAGAGGCAAAACAAGGAATGTAATGAAAGACCTTCTGGTTGCAACAACCATTGTTTAGAAAGAAAACCCTGCAGACCTAAAGACTAGCTTTAAGTCCATTCATCAGATATTTGCATTTACATGCCCTGCCCCTTCACACAGAGCACTGCAACATTTTTAAGACTCTAACTGGCTCAGACCAAAAGTCCATCAACAACAGCATCTTGTTTCTGAAAGAGCCTTCAGGATATCCACATGGAAAGACAATACCCCTTTCCTGCCATCGCCCTCCCCAGCACCTGTCATTCAGGGAGAGACTGCCAATCCAGGTCAATTTAGCTGGTTGACTACATATTAATATTTGTGGTTTTCCATCCTTGTACGACTCCGCTTATCTGCACATATTATACAACTCCACACTGGGTGTCTAGAGAAAAGTATTTAACGGGCTTTGCTGTTCTTTTGGTGTTTTATAAAGCATTACTACACATGAATTAGATAAGAATTCAATATTTGGTCAATATCATCATGTTTATCTCATTCACATGTCTTAGTTCTTTCCAGATTCTCAACATAGAACCCAAACTACTGCTCAGGTCTGACGACAGACAACCTGACAGTGTCTAACACTAGATTCACTAAAGGACATAGGAAGAGCCCTGCTGGATCAGACCAGTGGTCCATCCAGTCCAGCATCCTGTCTCAAAGAGTGGCCAAACAGGTCCCCTGGAGCACCAACAACAGGACATAGAGGCTGAGGCCTTCCTCTGATATTGCCTCCTGGCACTGGGATTTAGAGGTTGACTGCCTCTGAATGTGGAGGTTCCCCTCAGTCACCATGGCTAGTAGGCACTGATAAATGTATCCTCTGTGAATCTCTCTAATCCCCTTTTAAAGCTTTCTATGCTGTGGCCATCGCTGCATCATCTGGCAGTAAATTCCACCTTTTAATCACTCTCTGTGTAAAGAAGTATTTCTTTTTGCCCTCCTGGCAAAACTTACCGTGGAGGATGGATATTCCTGGGAGGTTTTTCAAAGGACCCACGTGTAACTGTGGTCTTGAGATGGGGCAAAATGCCACCAACCAGATGGTCTCCGGGCCTGTAATATGCTTCTTGGAGCTCAAAGGGTCTGGTCAAGGGGCACTTGGTCCCCAGTGTCCTGTGCACAGCCCGAGGCAAGAGGCAAGAGGAGAACAGCACCCACATCAGTACCATTTTCATGAAATCTTCCCTCCTAGATCAGCAAACGGATTACTGCACAGAACCTGGATCACAGTCAACTGTGTGGACTTCCAGATGGCAGGGAGGGAGTATCTGATGTCAATGTGCTCATTGCCCACCCCAACCTTTTTGGAATCTTCCAGTTTATATGACATTCTTAACACAAACATGTTTTGTTCTCATCTGGATATTGATTATTTTGAGCTTGGTAGATGGTAAACATAAGGGACTCAGTGAGAATTACTGTGATTTTGCTAATTTCAGAGGAGAGAAATAATCATATCTCAATAGCACGGGACTGTATTTGCACCTCAATCAGAGACCGATGTGTTTGTGTAACTGTGTGCTTCTCCATGGGGCAGACAGACTCAGGACGTTGGACTTAGGCTGCCAGACTCTGAACTTGGGCCTGTGTGAAGCTGACCAGCCAAAACCAAAATGGCATCCAGGTGGGGTCCAAAGTGATTTATCCCCATTGGATGGTCAGATTGGAGCCTGGGACTTAAAGACCAATGAGTTCTTCAGGGTACAAGCTTTTGAGAGTCAAAGGTCCCTTTGTTGGATACCAATATGATGGCTGAGTCTGGAGCTAGAGTTGCAAGTTCCCCAGTGGGTGTGTGGGAGTTTTTGGCCACAACTCAGAGTTGCAGTAACAGAAAAATGAAATAAAAAATGCTGTCAGGCTCATGGCATGACACCACTTGCAGGGGTCATCTGGAAGTGATGTCTGTCTTCTCTAGGTATTATCAGAGACTCTATGGTTTTACCATAACGTTTGCAGTGATTACTAGAGAGGACTGACATTAATTCTAGAGGGTTTCCTGAAAGTGACGTCACACTATCTCTTCCTCTCCCACATTCCCATCCCTCTTGTCTCCCGCTGGTTGCGAGGCTGGACTTGTACCCTATTGTTGACAGAGTAATTAACACATCTACGGTGCACAACCTGACTAAAAAGTAGATAAAGCTTTATTTAGGAACTAAGATACTTGATAGGAAAGAGGAGAGACAGCGATAGGTTCCTAACTATATATCTCTAGCTGAGAGGGGAGAGCAAAACTAAATGTGGCACTTTGGAGAAGAAGGGTGAAATTGCCCTTAGAGTAGCAATCTGGAGACAGACGAAGAATCACTTTCAACAGGAGAGAGAAGGTGCTGTCCTCACAGGTTTGATTCCCCACTCCTCCACTTGCACCTGCTAGATGACCTTGGGCAAGCCATAGTTCCAGCATAGCTGTTCTTGAAAAGACAGCAGTTTCTGTCAGAGCTCTCTCGGCCCCACCTACCTCACAGGGTGTCTGTTGTGGGGAGGGGAAGGGAAAGGAGTTTGTAAGCCGCTCTGAGACTCCCTTGGGTAGTGAAGAGCAGGGTATAAATCCTATCTCTTCCTCTTCTTCTATCCTATATAATTGTCTTCTTACTGCTCCCTTCACGGTCCTCTCGTCTGTACACCAGACATTGTCTTCTCCAACAAGGTCTAGTGTGCAAAGTCCACAAGATACATCTTCTTACATAGACTTCCAAACTTTTCTTGAAAAAAAATGGCTTGGTGAGTGCACGAACCCACTAACAAACCTTTGTTTGTGATTAATTTTGTTCCGTTCATGGTTCAGAAACTGAAATGGCCACTGAAGGTTGCAAACTGCAGCCCAGCCATGAACCTCCATGAACTTTTAAGGCCGTTCGTGGAGATTTGTGGGCAGCAAAAAAATCATCCCCGTGAAAGCCACTAAAAGATCAGTAACGGTTGAGCGATGGGGGCAGCCTGCTCATGTGGCTCAGCTGATTCAAGCTCAAAACAGCTGAACCTGATCTTGCAGCTCAGGTTCTTAAAGGAGCTTTCTTGGGCTGTGCTGTCTGCCAAAGAAGAGGAAGAAGAAGAGAAGAGATTGGATTTATACCCAGCCCTTCACTACCCAAAGGAGTCTCAGAGCAGCTTGCAAACTCCTTTCCCTTCCCCTCCCCACAACAGACACTCCGTGAGGTAGGTGGGGCTCTGACAGAAACTGCTCCTTTTCATGAACAGCTGTGTCAGAACTATGGCTTGCCCAAGGTCATCCAGCAGGTGCAAGTGGAGGAGTGAGGAACCAAACCCGATTCTCCCAGATTACAGTCCAGGCACTTAACCACTTCACCAAACTGGTGTAGCTCCTTTAAACAGCTGAGCTGCGGGAGAACACCTGAACCGTTGGGTCAGCCTACACCCACGACTCAGCTGTTTGGAGCACAAAACAACTGAGCCACAGGAGCATTATGGGGGAAAGCCGACAGGAGATGAAAAGTCTCTGGTTCGGGATGGCTCATCTCAAAGAGATGAAGGGGTAGCTATTATTTTTGTACAAGGAAATGGATTACAATTGTCCACTGAGACTGTGGCTAATGATAGGTACTGCCTGGCAAGGTCTCGAGGCAGCAAGAGGAAGGCTGTGGGCTTAACAAACATGGGAAACTATAAGTGTTTATACACAAATGCTAGAAGTCTCCGAGGTAAAATCGGGGAGTTGGAATGCTTGGTGTTGGGGGGGAAATAGACATTGTGGGTATTTCAGAAACTTGGTGGGATGAGGAAAATCAGTGGGATACGGTGATTCCTGGTTATAAATTATATCGGAAGGATAGGGGGGAAAGGGTTGGAGGTGGGGTGGCTCTGTATGTCAGAGAGGGTATACCGTCCAGTAAGATTGAGAGGGTAAGAGAATTGGATTCACTTCTGGAAATGCTATGGGTTGAAATAGTGGGTCCAAAAGGAGGCTTAACAGTGGGAGTTTGTTATCGCCCACCAGATCAAAAGATAGAGGAGGATTATAAAATGATGAATGAATTAAAGATAGCGGCTAGACGAAATAACTGTGTTGTAATAGGCGACTTTAACTACCCACACATTGATTGGGTCAATATGAGTTCTAGTCGGGAAAAAGAGATTGCGTTCTTAGACATTCTCAATGACTGTGCTGTGGAACAGATGGTCACAGATCCTACCAGGGGAGAGGCGATCCTGGATTTGGTCCTAAGTAACACCCAAGACCTGGTGAGAGATGTAAAAGTGATTGCACCACTTGGGAACAGTGACCATAATGTCATTGAGTTTAACATTTGTACAGATAGGGAGTTGCCCAAAAAGACTGACGCAACCACTTTTAACTTTAAAAGGGGTAACTTCTCTGGCATGAGGGGACATGTGAGGAAGAAACTGAAAGGAAGAGTGGAGAAGGTCAAAACCATTGGGGAAGCTTGGAGACTATTTAAAAAGACAATCCTAGAAGCTCAGAAAAAATATATACCGCAGGTTAGGAAAGGTACAAATAGGTATAGAAAAAAGCCTGCATGGTTAACAAATAAAGTAATGGAAGCTGTAAAAGGTAAGAAGGATTCCTTTAAGCGGTGGAAAGCTAGTCTTAGTGAGGTTGATAAAAGGGAACACAGACTATGGCAAATAAAATGCAAGTCTGTGATCAGGCAAGCAAAAAGGGAATATGAGGAGCATATCGCAAAAAACATAAAGACCAACAATAAAACTTTCTTCAAATACATTAGAAGTAGGAAGCCAGCCAGGGCGGCAGTGGGGCCCTTGGATGACCAAGGGGTAAAAGGAGTAGTGAAGGATGATAGGGAAATGGTTGAGAAGCTGAATGCATTTTTTGCCTCTGTCTTCACTGTGGAAGAGGAGAAGTGTTTGCCCACTCCAGAAGCACCGATTTCAGGAGGGGGTTTGAAAGACCTGAATCAGATTGCGGTAACAAGAGAGGAAGTCCTCCGACTGATGGACAATTTAAAAACTAATAAATCACCAGGCCCGGATGGCATTCATCCGAGAGTTCTGAAAGAACTCAAATGTGAACTTGTGGATCTCCTGACAAAAATATGTAATCTTTCATTAAAATCTGCCTCCATTCCTGAGGACTGGAAGGTAGCTAATGTCACTCCCATCTTTAAAAAGGGCTCCAGGGGAGATCCAGGAAATTACAGGCCAGTCAGTCTGACATCGATACCGGGTAAGTTGGTGGAAACTGTTATTAAGGAAAGAATTAGTAGGCACATTGATGAACAAAAACTATTGAGGCAGACCCAGCATGGGTTCTGTAAGGGAAGATCTTGTCTCACTAACCTGTTAGTGTTTTTTGAGGGAGTGAACAAACATGTGGACAAGGGGGACCCAATAGATATTATTTACCTTGACTTCCGGAAAGCTTTTGATACAGTTCCTCATCAAAGGCTCCTAAGTAAGCTCAATAGTCATGGGATAAAAGGACAAGTCCTCTTGTGGATCAAAAACTGGCTTATAAATAGGAAACAGAGAGTGAGTATAAATGGGAAACTTTCTCAGTGGAGGGTGGTAAGCAGTGGGGTACCACAGGGATCAGTACTCGGTCCGATGCTTTTTAACTTGTTTATTAATGATTTGGAATTGGGAGTAAGCAGTGATGTGGCTAAATTTGCAGATGACACAAAGTTGTTCAGGGTGGTGAAAACCAGGGAGGATTGTGAGGCACTCCAAAGGGATCTGTTGAGGATGGGTGAGTGGGCGTCAACGTGGCAAATGGGGTTCAATGTGGACAAGTGTAAAGTGATGCACATTGGAGCCAAAAATCCTAACTATAAATACACGTTGATGGGGTCTGATCTGGCAGAGACGGACCAAGAGAGAGATCTTGGAGTCGTAGTGGATAACTCGCTGAAAATGTCTACACAATGTGTAGCTGCAATAAAGAAGGCCAACGCTATGCTGGGGATTATTAGGAAGGGAATTGATAACAAATCAGCCAGTATCATCATGCCCCTGTATAAATCATTGGTGCGACCTCATTTGGAATACTGTGTACAGTTCTGGTCACCACATCTCAAAAAGGATATTATAGCATTGGAAAAAGTGCAGAGAAGGGCAACTAGAATGATAAAAGGGTTGGAACACCTTCCCTATGAAGAAAGGTTAAAATGCTTGGGGCTCTTCAGCTTGGAGAAACGACGGCTGAGAGGTGACATGATCGAGGTTTATAAGATTATGAATGGGATTGAGCAGGTTGAGAAAGAAGTACTTTTCTCCCTTTCTCACAATACAAGAACTCGTGGGCACTCTATGAAATTGCTGAGCAGTCGGGTTAGAACAGATAAAAGGAAATACTTCTTCACCCAAAGAGTGATTAACATATGGAATTCACTGCCACAGGAGGTCGTGGCAGCTGCAAGCATGGACAGTTTCAAGAGGAAATTAGATAAACATATGGAGCAGAAGTCCATCAGTGGCTATTAGCCACAGGGTATAGATGGGAACTCTCAGTCTGGGGCAGGTGATGCACTCTATTCTTGGTGCTGGAGGGGGCAGCAGTGGGAGGGCTTCTGGTGCCCTGGCCCCACTTGCTGGACCTCCTGATGGCACCTGGTATATTTTGGCCGCTGTGTGACAGAGTGTTGGACTAGATGGGCCATTGGCCTGATTCAACATTGGCTTCTCTTATGTTCTTATGTTCTTATGCATTCTGCCCCTGTGGCTCAGCTTTTTTGGAAACCAATTTCAAGAACCCAATTAGATTCACTAATGTTCCCATAGGCTCCCTTTTGGCAAGCTCAGGAGCCTAGTCCCTATTGTTCTCAGGAACGGAGCTCGGCAGCTGCAAGCCAGCTCTCGTTCCTGGTCTAGGACATAACAGTGAGCTGACTCAGAAGATGGGGTTCATGGTTTGGTTCATGGTTCGCCCACAAGCCATGGACTCAATTGCATTTTTGTGGTTTGTGCCTCTCCCTAATCATAACAGTGGCCGATCACGCTAACTTCATATACAAAGCCCGGAAATCTCTCAGTGTTCTCATGCCTTGTACAGTATGTTAAACCACAAAGGAATTAATTAATTTCAGCATCACATAGTTAAACACGAGTTTCCACCAGTTGCTGAGAAAAACATCTCCCTGGGGCTGGTATGCATCTGAAGTCCAGAGAAAACTGTGGCATCCTGACCCATCCCTTGTGCGACCTCTGAAGGACAAAGCGCCATGAAAAACCTGTATGGCTCTCCACTGAAAGAAGTATCTCCTGACCACAAACTCCCATGAATTTGTCACCATCGAGATCTTCTCAAATAAGATCTTGGTCTGTTTCTGGTAAGCAAAAAGTGGACTGAATAAGTTTCATGTGGCATTGTAGTCCTCAGTGGCATTGTAACCACTTTGGTCTCACTCTGCGTAACTCCTAAACCTAGACTAAATGAACTGGCTTCTTCATAGAACAAAGAATGCCAAGATTTCTGACAAAGTCCTTTTAATGAACACAACATAGATGTCATTCTGGTCAAGCATTAGTGTCAGGGCCTGGATTAAATTTTCACCACTATCATCATCGAGAGCAACAATCCCAGTCCAGAATTTCAGAATTTTATTATGGTTGCTAGACCAGACATATACATATATTTATAATAAAAGTTTTTATGAACATAAATAATACTAAATATGCAAAAATAAAAAGATTAGAATTTAAAACCTAATTAAAATACGGTTTCCATAACATCAGTTTCAGTGCACAAAATGTAGCTACTTGATAAGTGAACTGAGAATTCTTAGAGTTTTTATGATCTATGTTTTTATGATGTTAGCCGTTCTGAGCCTGCTTCAGTGGGGAGGGCGGGGTACAAGAAATATATATATATATATATATATATATATATATATATATATATATATATATATATATATCCTTATATATAAAAGGATTTTCGTCATACCTTATATGGTGAAAAAATGCGCGCCGGAATCAGTTGGCTGAGGGACCTGTCAGTCAGAGACAGGGTCCCTTGCCACTGGCTGCCTTGCTTGCCTGCGTTGCTGCCATTGGCCCGCCAGCTGCCGCTCAAGACTGCTGGTGTGCCATTGGCTGGGAGGCGGGAGGCGAACGCTGCGAGCGAACACCGCCACCAGGAGCCAAGGAAGGGAGGCTGCGATGCCAGCCGACGGTGCTGGCCGGGGAGCGAGGCAGGGCCAGTGCCAGGGGGACGTTGCAGCCCCGGAGAGACGGAGTCTCAGCGAGAGGGACAGCGGAGGCTGGGGACGGCGGGTGAGCTCCTTCCCCAATGGCCGCCAGATACGCCTGCCTCCAGCACCTTCTTCGCGGGAAGGGGGCCTGTCTAGCGCCCGTTGTCTCGGTTCCACAACGGGCTTCCCTTCCTAGTATATATATATATATATATATATATAATTTCAATTTATACCCCGCCTTCCCCGCAAACGGGCTCAGGGCGGCTTACATTAATTGGTAGCCAGTACCATAAAAACCATATACAAAGTTAAAACATTTTAACATTAAAGCTGTCCAATAATTAATGTGTTAGTGCTAGTAAATATCTTCCATTTAATAGGATGGCGTACTAAAGGTATACAACAGTTATTTCTACTTCACTGATCCTCAGCATTGAGCGATGGTATGACACAGTCTCCCAGCCAGAGCCAACCCATAGCCACAGATGTTGGTTGTGGTGGTGGTAGTGGTATGGCGGCTCCTAATTGAAGGCCTGGTGGAAGAGCTCTGTCTTGCAGGCCCTGCAGAACTGTAGAAGGTCCTGCAGGGCTCTGATCTCCGGGAGCTCATTCCACCACTAAGGAGCCACCACTGAAAAGGCCCTGTCCCTGGTGGCCGCAAGTCTGGTGTCTTTAGGGCCTGGAATGGTCAGTCGGTGTTGTGAACCTGACCAAAGTGCTCTCTGGGGTATATACGGGGAAAGACGGTCCCGCAAGTATGATGGACCCTGGCCATATAGGGCTTTAAAGCTCAGTACCAGCATCTTGAAGCAAATTTGGTATGCTATTGGCAGCCAGTGCAGGCCGGATGTGCTCCCATTTAGGGAAGCCCACCAGAAGCCTGGCCACGGCATTCTGCACTAGCTGCAGCTTCCGGATTTGCAACAAGGGCAGCCCCATGTAAAGAGTATTACAGTAGTCTAGTCTTGAGGTGACCATCGCATGGATTACTGTAGCCAGGTTGTCACAGCCGAGGAAGGGAACCAGCTGCCAAATCAGCCAAAGATGGTAAAAGGCTGACTTAGCAGTGGCGGCTACCTGGGCCTCCATTGTTAAGGAGGCATCCAGGAGCACTCTCAAACTCCTAACCTCCGGCGCTGGCACCAATGGTGCCCCACCGAAGGCCGGAAGTGGGATCCCTATCCCTGAACCACCCTGAATCAGGCACAGGACCTCCATCTTCACCAGGTTCAGCTTCAGCCAGCTCAGTCTGAGCCAACCAGCCATGGCTTGCAAAGCCCAGTCCAAATCTTCTGGTCTGGAGTCCGACTGGCCATCCAACATCAGATAGAGCTGGGTGTTGTGAGCATACTGATGACAACCCAGCCCATGCCTCTGGGCAATGTGGGCAAGGGGGCGCATGTAGATGTTAAATAACATCGGGGACAGCACAGCCCCTTGAGGCACACCACACTCCAACGGGTACCTCCTGGACCGCTGTTCCCCTAGCGCCACCCTTTGTCCCCAACCTTGGAGAAAGGAAACAAGCCATTGCAAGGCAAGCCCCTGAATCCCCACATCGGCGAGGCGGTGGGTCAGCAACTGAAGGTCAACCATGCCAAACGCAGCCGACAGATCTAACAACAACAGTACAATCGAACTGCCCTGATCCAGATGACACCTGAGGTCATACGTCACAGTGACCAGCACCGTCTCCGTCCTGTGTCCTGGGCAAAAGCCGGACTGGAAGGGATTTAGTACAGAAGTGTCATCCAGAAAGCCCTGCAACTGTATCACCACCACTCTCTCAATTAATTTGCCCAAATACCCGGCCTCTGATGTCAATGTCCTGACAGTGTCCACGCCTATTCAGCCCTCTAGTGCTATCTGGGGCGACGCAGCAACGTCCCATGGGTCCGCCAGGCTTTTAAGTCCCCGGTGCTCCGCTGCCCCTCATTATCAGATAAAAAGTGATCAAGCCTGGCTTTGTTTGCGCAATCCAGAATCTTATCCAGCAACGGCATTATGATCTCCAAATGAGTCTCCTTATGAGACAGGCAACTAAAGAACATATGCTCAATGGACTTGAGCTCCCTTAATGGGTATGTACATAACCTTTCTTGGTAGGGGATTTTTCTATTCCTTTCTTCAAGCACTGCAGATGGGAATGCAGAGCTCCTTGCTGAGGTAAACACCCTTCTAAAACTGTTTACTTCTGAAGAAGTCCTCTGCACTGTCACACTAGGCTGGCACACTGGTATACCCAGGAGTTGCAGCTGATGAAGTGACAGCTAAGATGGCTAGAGAGGCGGTGGCGGCGTGCCCATGATGAAGTTGCAAGAACATCTTATAGAACGTTTATGAGATCCTATGAGATGGCAGTCAAAGCTGAGAAGAAAGAGTACTACGAACCCTTGATTGCATCTGCAAGCTCACACCCAGCCCAATTATTTAAAACAATTCGGTCAATGATGACTCTGCCACAGGGCAGATCAAACGCTATGGAATTGGATATTGGCTGTGAGGACTTTGCGAGCTATTTCACAGATAAAGTCTTGTCGCTACGCCGTGACCTCCTCGCCACGCTTGAAGCAGTAAGTGAACTCAAGGCTCCACGCACGTCTTCTGGTCAGGTTTTGGATTATTTCAGTCCACTCAGCCTAGAGGAAGTTGACAAATTACTCTTAACTCAACACCCTACCACGTGCCTCCTTGAACTCTGCCCATCGTGGCTCAATAAAGCAGGTCGCAATGGGTTTCAAGGTGCCCTAGGGGGGGATTATTAATGAGTCTCTCTTGGAGGGTGTGTTCCCTGGGACACTTAAGGAAGCTGTGGTCCGTCCCCTCCTGAAAAACCATCACTGGTATGTGGATGATCCCAGCTCTATCAGTTGTTGGATGGCCAGTCTGACTCTACACCGGAAGATCTGGACCAGGCATTACAGGCTGTGGCTGGTTGGCTTAGACGGAGTTGATTGAAATTGAATCCGATGAAGATGGAGGTCCTGTGCCCAAGTCAAGGTGACCCGAGAGTAGTGGATCTCACTTCCAACCTTCGATGGGGCTCCGCTGGTGCCAGCACTGGAGGTCAGAAGCTTGGGAGTGCTCTTGGATGCCTCCTTAACAATGGAGGGCCAGGTAGCAGCCACTGCCAAATCGGCCTTTTATCATCTTTGGCTGATTTGGCAGCTGGTTCCCTTCCTTGAACATAATGACTTGGCAACAATGATCCATGCGATGGTCACCTCAAGACTGGACTACTGCAACGTTCTCTACATGGGGCTGCCCTTGTCTCAAATCCGGAAGCTGCAGTTAGTGCAGAAGGCAGCAGCCAGACTGCTGATGGGTATCTCCATGTGGAAGCGCATCCAGCCGGTACTGAAAGCACTGCACTGGCTGCCAATAGCATACTGGATTCATTTCAAGGTGCTGGTTGTAACCTTTAAAGCCCTATATGGTCAGGGTCCTGCATTCCTGAGAGACCGCCTTTCCCCACATGTTCCCTGGACAGCACTGTGCACAGGGGCACAAAATCAGTTGGCCCTTCCAGGCCCTAGGGATGGCAGACTGGTGGCTACAAGGGCCAGGGCCTTCTCGGTGGTGGCTCCATTCTGGTGGAATGAGCTCCCGGAAGAGATCAGGGCCCTGCAGGACTTTTTACAGTTCCACAGGGCCTGCAGAGGGAGCTCTTCCACTAGACATTTCACTAAGGAGTCACACCACACACCGAGGAGTGTCCCTGTGCCCTGGCCTGCCATTTTTGCTTCCACCCTGTGCCCTGAGTCCTACCATCATTGTCTTCAGCAGGGCTAGTTTTGGGCAGGAACACACAGGAATGGAGTTCCGGCTGGCTCCCGAGTTGGCCACACCCAGCAGGAACTCATTAGCATAACAGGCCACACCCAACAGCAGAAACTCATTAGGGTTGGCTACATGAGGGGTGTGTGGCCTAACATGCAAAGGAGTTCCTGCTCCAAAAAAAGCCCTGGTTTTCAACAACAAACAAGGTAAACAGATTAAGAAGCAAAAGGTGGGTGTGGCTGGATGACCACACTCCTGATAACACAGGGGTGTGGCCTAATATGCTAATGAGCTGTGCTGTCAGGGTTGTGGCCTAATATGCTAATGAGTTTCTGCTGTTGGGTGTGGTCTATTATGTTAATGAATTCCTGCTGGGCTTTTTCTACAAAAAAAGCCCTGGTCTTCAGCCTATGCCCACCACACAATAACAAGAGCTGAGCTGGTGTAAAGGTATAGTCATCTAACAGTTGCCTAAGCCATGCCATAAAAGATTGCTGTTCTTATTACTTGATATGTTCCAGCCTTTACGTGTTTATCTTTTAAATCAACTATTATTTCAAGTTATTTTATATGCTTATGCCGTTTAATTGTATTTCTTATTGTACTTATGAATGTTGTAAGCCACCCTGAGCCCACCTTGCCGGGGAGGGTGGGATATAAATCAAATTAATAATAATAATCATCATCTGCTGGCACAACATATTTGACATTTCTTTTTTAATATATTTTTATTATTTCAACAATAAAATACATATACAGACGTGTAAACTATATATTCTATAGCTAAGTAACATACAGGCAGATTGTTCTTTAGTACACAGTCCAGTCCTATGTTTAGTTAGTAAGTAATAAGGTGTTCCCCTTGGTTGTATAGGTTTTGATATGTGTTATAGTTGTTGTTTTGAGCATGTGTGCAGAGTTTGTCCTTGATAGCAGATCTGATTGATTTATATTTTTACAGTTCTAACCATTTGTGAAATAAGGTGTTTGTTGGGAGTATTTCCTGCCTTGACAAATAGTTTAATACTGGTGACCATGTTTTTACAAATCTCATGTGAGGAACTGTGCTTGTCAGTTGTGTTCTTTGTATTAAATCTGCAATTTTGGCCATTACGAACTGTTCCCATATTTTGTCATGCCACACTGCCAAAGTGGGTGAGGAGGGTGACTTCCAGGCTGCTGCTATCGGTATTCTGGCTATCGCAAGTAGTACTGAGACAGTCTCCACAGTGTTGTCTTGTATTGATTCGTCCCATCTATTCAGGAGTATAATTTCTGGCTTAAAAGAAATTGTCTGAGAAGTAATCTCATTTATTTGGGCTGTAACTTCTCTCCAGAATCTCTGAATTTTTGGGCAGCCCCACCAGCAATGGAGGTACGTTCCTTCCCGTCCGCATTTCTTCCAGCATTTAGGGTCATTGTTTTTGTTGATTTTGTGCAGGTTATGTGGAGTTAGGTACCATCTTGACATCAGTTTGAAGGATTGCAAGCGGATGTTGTGCACTAGAGAGGTGTTTGCAGGTGATGACCAAATTATGTTCCAGTCTAAGTCTTGCCACTGTATGCCTAATTCTTCCCATCGAAGTTGGTACTTTAATTTGGTTCGGTTTTCTGTCGTTATGATAGTTTTGTAGAGTGTTGATAAAATTCCTTTCAATGAGTTTGGATAGCTTTTTATTATCTTTTCTAAAGGTGTTAGTTCCCTTTGGAATGTTCCCAGATTCGTTAGTGATTCAGTAAGGTTCTTGAGTTGGAGGTATTGATACCACTGTGTTTGGGTCCCAATCTTGACATCAAAATATTGTTTGTCTAAGATCTTGCTCTGGTGAGTTATATTTATTGGTCTCCTGAAGCCCGCTTTTGTCCAGTTTTCGAACACATTGTCAGCCATGCCTGGAGGAAACCAGTTTTGATGGGTAAACATTGACATTTGTGACACCCCTTCTGGCAGAAGCTGCATTTTCCGGTCCCAGGTTTGAATCACTGTCATTAAAAGGGTGTTGATTTTGATAGATTTTGGCCTTTGGGTTGCTGCTATCGAGAAAATTTCTTGCAATACAAAGGGGCTTGTATATATGTCTTCTATTTGTATCCACAGGGTTTGAGGGTCCAATTGTAGCATCCGCACCACCTGTGATAATATTGTGGTTTGGTGGTATGCGCGCAAAAGAGGGAAGGGTGGGATATAAATCAAATTAATCTGCTGGCACAACAGTATATTTGACATCTGACAGTGCAATAAGGTTTGGTACCCTGGCAATGTCAGGTTGGCATTCTATACCTTCAGTTCTCTGCTTAATTAGCCTTTTTGCTTGTTCAGTTCCACAGGATATATACTCGAATCAACAAGCAAAGATTTTAATTAATGGGAAATTAACAGAAGCAATTTCAATCAAAAAAGGTAAAAATCAGGGATGTCTCCTTTCACCTTTAATATTTATATTACCGATAGTGATTTTAGCTATAAAGATTACATAAAATGACTGAAATAAGGGAATAAAAGCGGATTATGTAGACTACAAAATGAAAAGACAACGTTGTCTGAACAGTCCTGGTTCCCCAAGAACCGTTACAACATGTCATGGAACATACTGAAGAATTTGGATCCTTTTCAGGCTGTAAAATTAACAGAAAGAAAGAAGACAAAATGATAATTAAATTTATAACACAACAACAACAACAACAAGAGACTATAGAGAGAACAGAGTGCTCAGCTACTACTGATCCCATTACATATTTGGGAATAAATATGACTGGGCAAAACTATCACGTTTAAAAAATAACAACCAGAAGACTTGGAAATTGATACAAATAGATCTATCTAGATGGGGAAAATTAAAAATCTGGAAAGAATGTCTGCAATCAAAATGAATGTGCTGCCAAGATTAAACTTTCTGTTCCAAATGTTACCTATATACATAGAAGAAAAAATATTGAAAGAGTGGCAGAGACAGATAAACCAATGTATATAGAATGGCAAGAGAACCAAGAATAAGCTTCAAAACACTACAAGAGAAGGAAGAAAGAGGAGGATTAGCAGCTCCAGACATACAATTATACTACCAAGTTGCCGGTCTCGTCTGGATTGTGGACTGGATTAAAACTTGTTTAAAAATGCTTTGTTTTTTGGCACTTGACCCCCACAACATTGGCTGAAGTCTCAGGAAGTTCTGACATTTGTTGAAATTGTGAGAAGACAAAGGGATCCTTTACTTACCTATAGTGGACCTGCCCAGTTGTTTAAAAAAATTCTGGAACAGTGCGGATAATGAAACTGAAGTTATTTTGCAAAATGCATTTAATTGTCCACCAAAGATTTACTTATTGAATGACTGCCCCACTAGTATGAATTGGGCTCAGAAGTGTTTATTATCTCAGATGGTTATAGCAGTGACAATGGTATTGGTGCAAAATTGGAAGGGCCTGTTGTTGCCATATTGGGACTGTGCTTACATGAAGGATGGTTCACATGAACAATGAACAGAACATCACCATACAGGTACATGTGAACATGGAAAGTTTGGTCTGCTCCTAAGTTTGTGGATATTTGGGAATTACATGCATTGTATTGGAATAACCTTAAAGACTATAAGGATGTGCAACAACAGAGACTGGAATTTCTATGAATGATGGTTCTATTTATTTAGAGTTTGGGAAGGTATGTTATGTGAAACCTCTATTTACATTTATAGCATGGTGGTGGAGATATAGAAATTAGTTAGACAGCGAGAGACACTGGTCAGTAGTGTTATTAACATATAAGTAAGGTTTCTATATGTCATGTAATGAACGAATAGCTGTATAGCTGTGATGTTTACCTTTTTGACTAGAAAAAAACCAAGAATGTGTTTCTGTGTGGAGAGAGAGAGAGAGAGAGAGAGAGAGAGAGAGAGAGAGAGAGAAGATTCTTTTGGGGATTTCCAGTTGAAATTTTAAATGTTAATTCTTCAGTAATGTTAACCACCTGTGTGAGGAACTATAATGAACTGAAACTTGAACAAGCAGAGAATATTCAGAAATTTAGGTTCTTGTATTTCTTGTTCCTTAGGAGGTGATCTCTGCTATTGAGATCAGGCCTCAGAAAAATAATGCAGCATTTCGGAAGAAAGATGCAGCCCAGGAGACCAGCACCAGAGGCCAAGATGGAGAAGACCTCCACGGCCACCATAGACTTCCCTTTAGTGCTCAGGTAGGTGGGCACGAAGGAGACCCACACGCTGCAGAAGATCAGCATGCTGAAGGTGATGAACTTGGCTTCATTAAAGCTGTCAGGTAGTTTCCTGGCAAGGAAAGCCACCACGAAGCTGACCAGGGCCAGAAATCCCATGTATCCCAGGACTGTGTAAAACATGAGGACAGACCCCTCATCGCATTCTACTATGATCTCTTTAGCCAAGGAATGGAAGTCCAAGTTGGGGAATGGGGGAGCAGTTGCTAACCAAATTGCAGAAGTAATGACTTGGAGGAGGGGACAGGCCAGGACAATGGAGTTTACCCCTTGTCTCCCCAACAGCTCCTTTGCCATGTTTCCTGGCTTAGTGGCCATGAAGGCCACAACCACCGTGATAGTTTTTGCCAAGATGGAGGAAATGGCAACAGAGAAGATCATAGTAAAAGCAATTTGTCTCAGAAGGCAGGTGAACGTGGTAGGTTGACCAATGAATAGGAAGGAGGAGAGGAAGCAGAGCAGGAGGGAGATGAGGAGGACATAGGTGAGTTCTCTGTTGTTGGCTTTGACGATCGCTGTGTCTCGATATTTAAGGACAGTTGCCAGGACTAGGGCTGTGATCAGAGACAGAAAAAGAGCAAGAGAAGCCAAAACAATCCCCAAAATCTCTTGATAGGAAAGGAAGCTTTTGTTCTTGGAGATGCATTGGTCTTTGTTCTTGTTCGGATATTGATCTTCTGAACATGGGACACAATGATCAGCATCTGGAACAAACAATCACTAATTAATTAATTCCAGTACAACAGAAATAATGTTTGTGTAGTATTCAGTTGAGTCCTTATCCAAGGAGATTGAACAACACAGTTGTCCAGATAGTGGTTTTCATGCTATGGGTCAGAAGCTGCAAGTGGATCATGACTTCTCCCTAGGGGGGGAGAAGAAGAAACAGGGAATCTGGGACAGGACACTCAGTGGTAAGATTGAGTTTCCTGCTGCATAATATCTGTGAAATATAGGCTGTTGTGCAATAATCTATATATCTAATTCCCAAGTTGCCCCCTGCGTGTGGATATCTAAATCTGCACATTGGGGGCACCTGGAGGGCAGGGAGATTTTCCTGCGCACGTGGGGCAGTCCCCAGGTGTGCAGAAAAATCTGAAAACTTTAAAAAATACAAGGGGGATATTTAAATCCCCCCAAAAGTAAGAGTATTCCCTGTGCATGCGCAGGGAACGCTTTGGGAACTCTGCAGCAGGCCAGTGGTTGCAAGTTGCTCAGGCCTCGCTGCAGGAGCGGGGAGGGGAGAAGAGATCAGCAGCAACAGCAGCGGTGGAGGAGATCACCGACGCCGGGGGGGAGGAGACAGGTGGCAGCAGCGGAGGAGACCGCTGGAGCTGAGGGGGAGGAGGAGATCAGTGGGCCCAGCGGCTGGTAGCTGCTCGGGCCTCGCCACTGGGGCCGGGGGTGGTGGTGGAGGGGGGTGGAGGAGACTGGGGGCAGGGAGGAATCGGCGGGCTCAGTGGCTGGCAGCCACTCAGGCCATGCTGCTGGTGTCCGGGGATGGCGGGGGGGGGAGGCTTACCTGCTGCTGCTACCTCCTCTTCCTGCTGTGTGTGGAGCTCTTCTCCCCCCCCCTAAGTATCGTAGGTCCCCTTTCTTGTAATGTTATATATTTATAAACGTACAACATAGAATAGAAATCGGTTTGCTGTTAACTTATAAACAATTCTGGCATTCCAACATGAGGAGGAAGGACTAGCATGAAGTTACACTCCAAGTGGGTCCCAAAAAGGACACCTGTGTAGAAGTGGGCCCATTCCCAGATCTTTCAGAATGACTAATGTCAATCTAAAGGTGTAAATTCTCTTTGACGTTCCTCTGTTTCTACTTCTGCAACTTAGTTGAGATGAATTCTGCATAAGAAATGCATGATAAAGGCAAACAACTTTTTGAAATTCATACCTCGAAGGTATATCCCCAAACTGTATTTAGTGACAAAGAGAGAAATTCTTTCAAAGTTTGTATTAGAGAATCTTTTCTTTATGCAGATTGTGGTTGGTTATCAGTGGTAGTGTGAGGGCTGAACATTGTATTGGCCCCAAAAGAAAGCTGTAGCTCCTTGTCTGAGGTATACATGATGATCTAGAGAGGCGGGCAAAAATCCATAAGTCCAGAGTCTTAACCTAAGTGATGTTTACAGCCCTTGGGGTTTCAATATGCGTTGAACTACCTGTGTGATTAGAAACCGTCTCTTCTGGACAAAGTTCACATTCATAACAACAAGGTGGCTTTTGTTCTATAACTTTTCTGCTGTACCCTGGCAAGCAGCTCTCCACACACCTGGAAGAGGGCAACTTCTAAATGGAAGAAAGAAGAACTGGTGAGATTCCCCGAATGAGCAGGGTTGTTTCCACACCTTGATGACTTTCCATGGAGTTCTTTAGGGATGGGCATGAACAAGGAAAATATAGTTTGGTTGCTGGTTTGTGGTGTGCCCCGTTCGCGAACCACAGACTTTCATGAACTTTTAACCACTTCGCAAACTGGTTTGGTTTGTAAAGTCCATAAGGTGGTAGAATGCTGCCACCCCCACCCACCTCGTGTACAAACTTGCAAGGTATTGCCAGATAACCCTGTTTGACTTGCCCTCCAAGTTTGGTGAGGATTGATGAGGACTGGATTTACGACCCGTGTTACGCCACCCACCAAATCGTTTCCCCAGAAAGCACTTTCCTGGAGGCACCTTTTTGACTTGGAGGGCAGGTAAAGGAGAGTGAGCTGGAGAACCTCTGCACCCTTGGAGCCTCTAGCTTGCATGGGATCTGTTTTACACACTCCTGAACCTCCTGAACCTGAAGCTGCAAAATGATTCAGGAGGTTTGGGAGTATGTAGAATGGATCCTGTGCAAGCTAGAGACATCAAAGTCACAGAGGATCTCCCCTGGATGCTCCTCTACATGCCTTCCAAGTTGTTGCTTTGAAGTTATTTATATATTTTGAATGGATGGAGACAATCTGGCTGGAAATGTCTCTGCTCACAAACCTCACTTACCTCAACGAACAGCTTGAAAGTTTTTGGAAAATTCATACTGGATGACCTGCCATGAACTTGACTTTGTGAACCATGGACTGGCCACAATTTGCTGACAAACTTTAGCTTGTGGCCATCCCTAGAGCTCTCATTGCTGCTGTGAATGCAGAGGCACTCACATCACAACACAGTAGTTTCCCGCACAGTTATCTTGACTCAGCCTGGAATTACTTTCTTGCATTAAAAGACTACTGAAAGGGGTTTTCTTTGACATTGTGAAATGAATCACCAGTTAAGCAGGATGAGCTCTTTCTAGGAAATGTGCATGTTCTACTACAACCACTAAAACAGAACTTCAGGAGGAAAAAGTATAGCATTCTGGAGACCAACAGCTGAATGATGCTCGCCTTTTGTCTGTTTTATAAATGCCATTTTATACTCCCAAAGTTTCTAACAGCAAAGTTCTCTACCATTACCCAAGAATATTGACTTCTTCCCACCTGGGTAGCCCAAACAATTGCATCTGTCTTAATGATGAAATCTTTGCCTGGGGGGGCCCTCGGATCCATTCTTCCAATTATCATTTGAGCTGAAGATTGATTTGGGAAGAAAGCCACGTTCAGAATATCATAGCCAGCTGATCTCTTGTCATTTTCACTGAAAAACACTTCCTCGCCAGCACTGTTGTTGAACTGAGTGCTCCTCAAAGAGGCCAGGATCTGAAATGAAAGAGATCCTAAGAAACTGATGTAACCAGTTAGGACCACTATCAGGGCTGGTTGCAGGTGACTTCTTTATGTCTCTGTGTTGGGCTTCATCTCTCGTGGTAGTTACTACCCATGACACACATTCCATATGCTTGGATGGAGGCTGGAAGCAACTGGATTAGAGACAGTTCAGAAATTTAAGATGGTGGATCTGGTTATTGAGAAAGAAACTGGGGAATGGGGGATGCATGTTCTTTGCATCTGAGTGGCTTTCCATAGTATCCAGCGATCTCCCCTCTTAATTTTGTATCTGCGAATGGGTAGAGTTCTCTCGCTATGGTGAGAAAGCCTAAGGAATGGGAAGCGAACCCAATGCTCATAGTGCTTCAGTTAAGTATGGCCTTTCTAGCACAGGCTCAGTAACAGCAATGGGAGTCCAGGTGAGTCCATGAATGGCCACCGCTGACACGGCAATCCAGTCAGCCCATGAAATCAACATACTTCTACATGTGTAGTCCAGTTTTATTGCTGATTGTTGATTGGATGTATTGCATACTGTTCTAACTGCATTATTTTCACTTGTGTAGTCTAGTTTGAGTCTCAGCAAAAAAAAGGTGGACCGTAAATGAAGGAAATAAATTCCCATTCAAGAGGCCCAGAAGGAATCAGTGATAGATAGCAAAGCCGGTGAGAGAAACCAAGGAAGACTCTGCAGCACCAGTTAGGTTCCATGAGAGACGGGGAGCAAAAGAGTGAAATGGAAGTTGTAACACACACACACCCCGTCTGATTGACTCCAAGGCCCAAGGGTTGCCAGCTCCCCTGGTGAAAGGAGGGTTCCCCTGCAACCAGGCCATGCCCCTGCCGCCAATCAGCTGACTGGCAGGGGGACTTACCAGCAGAAAGGTGGCCCAGGCCACCTTACCATCATCACACAAGAAGTGATATCATCATGCCACTGGTGTTTGCACAATGCTCTGGTATTTGGGCAAAAACTCTATGGTAGAAGCTATTTTTACCACAGAGTTTTTGCTCAAATAACAGAGCATTGCAGCAACAGCACAGCTTGAAGACATCACTTCCTATGCAGCAGCAGAAACATGGCCTGGGCTTTCCTTTCTCTTCTGCTATGTCCCACCATCCTTCACCAGTTGCCAGTAGGGACCTGGGAATGCCACAAAGTCCAGGACCGGCAGTTAGAGAGATGGGGAGATTGCCTCCTTAGGAGAATGAAGACCCTGGGTTGTCTCTGGAATTGCATAAAACACAACTATAACAGGAACTTATGCTGCTGCTTCCTCACAAGGAAAGCAACCCCGTGGGAACTGTTCCTCTTCTCTATGGGTGAAGAAATGGCACGCCATAAAAGGCACTGACCCATCTTGGCTAACCTGCTCTGGGCTGTCTGTTTATTGACACAAGAGCCCCATAGCATAGGTAGGATGTTACCTGCCATGGCTGGACACCCAGAAGCCTCTCGCCATTCCCCATCATTGTACGTCTTGATCCAAATGTGTATATGGCATGTAAAGTATGTGCCAAGATATAAACAGCATTGTAAACATTATAGCTGTTTCCAGTCATGCTCGTTTCAAATACAGAGGGTGGGAGGTTCTCGATGTCCTCCTTCTCTGTGCAGTTCTTAAAGCCTCCAGGAAAATCATGTGGTTTTTTAAATAAACATATGAATACAAGTTTCCACCACTCTTTAAGAAAGACATCTCCCTGGGGCTGGCGTGGATCTAAAGTCTGGAGAAAACTGTGGAACCCTGGCACATCACTTGTGTGGCCTCTGAAGGACAGGGCACCATGGAAAGTCTCTACAGCCCTCCACTGAAAGAAGTAGCCCATGGCAGCAAATTCCCACTGGCTCGTCACAATCCAGATCTTCTCAAGAGATGTCTTAGTCTTTTCTTGGTGTCCCGAAATGTGTAGGATTAAATTCCGTATGGCATTTGAGTCACCAGAGACAACCACAACTTTGGCCTTAGCCTCCGAGAGAGCTATAGCTAGATTCACATCATTAGTTGCACTTGTATAGTATACGGAGATTTCAGACAAGGTCCGTTTAGTGAACTCGACACAGATGTTGTTCTGTGCAAGCATTGGTGTTAGGGCTTGGATGAAGTTTTCTCCGCTGTCATCATCCGGAGCAACAATCCCAATCCAGTTCCAGTGGAAATAAAGAAGTAAACGGATTATCCCCAAATACTGTGGGACTTCACTGGGGTCAATCCGGTAGAAGGAAGGAAATATGGTCCTCTCTCTCAGAATAGGACTGAATAAGCCATAACCTAGCTGGTAGAAAGAAGGAAGACTTTCAGTAGAAATACAGATTTCTTCCCCCTCCCAATAAATTTTTTATTTCATTTATGTAAGACATAACAAAAAGCAAGCAGATTTCTTAATGTTGTGCAGTTATCTTCAGGGCTCCACAAAAATCAGGGCTGTGGAGGTAATCCCATGTCCTTTTGACAGGA
This sequence comes from Gekko gecko, assembly GCA_029375565.1. Classification (NCBI taxonomy): domain Eukaryota; kingdom Metazoa; phylum Chordata; class Lepidosauria; order Squamata; family Gekkonidae; genus Gekko; species Gekko gecko. The sequence goes on along the minus strand of JAPDNY010000001.1, from coordinate 312,010,807 downwards.
TTTTCCTCTTCTTTCTCAAAAAATAACTTATGTTGCTAGATCTTGCTATCTCAGGGCCCAATCTACTGATATGACTGGGCTGAAATGGTTGAGGCAAAGAAGGCACTGGGTTCAGGAATGCAGCCAACTGGGTCATGAAGTGCTTCTGAGAAACAGAAATGAAGAAAGCACTCTGGGACACACCATATATGTGCGTACATGTGCATGTGCATATGTGAGTAATTAACTTGTGGAATTCACTGCTGCAAGTAGTGGTGGCAGCTACATACATAGACAGCATGAAGAGGGGACTGGATAAACATATGGAGCAGAGGTTCCTCAGTGGCTATTAGCTACAAGGTACAGAGGAAACACTCTGTCTGGGGCACTGACGCTCTGTATTCTTGGTCTTTGGGGGGCAACAGTGGGAGGGCTGCTGTAGTCCTGGCCCTATAGGTGGATTTCCTGATGTTTGGCCACTGTGTGACACAGTGTGTGTGGCTGGATGGGCCACTGGCTTGATCCAACATGGCTTCTCTTATATTCTTATGAGCCCATGTCTGCCACTTCCCAAATCTGACCCTGGACCTGTCAGTTCCTTTGCTTTGTATTTAGCTCACCAGCACCTTTCCAGTCAGAAATCACTGTGTGGCTGACCTGGGGGAGTGGTGGTGGTAGAAGTGCTGGAGCTTCTCAACTTTGATGAGCATTTTACAGTCCTCTTCCTGACAATGAAGACCTCCTGGAGGACTCTTCCAAGGGCACTCACTCAGGCAAAAGTTTCCACAGAAAGTTCTCACCACTCAGAGAACGATATCAGTGGCTTGAAGGAACTTTGGTGAATTGGTTAGGTTCAACTGGAAGCCGTCCAGGCAATAGCATACTTCAATCATGGCTCCCCACACTTCTGGTTCCCCAACCACCATGCTCAAAGGTAGCATTCCTAGTTCAGTTTTTCTTCTCACCCTGTCAGAAGGGTTCTGATTCTAACCTGGGTGCTATTGCCTTCTGGCAGGGAATAAAGACTAAGCTTCATCAAAGGTCAAAGTTTACATCTCAGAGTAACTGGAATCAGAGAGGTCTGAGATACTGAACATGAAACTGGGGGGGAGGGGAGAGGAACAGGAATCAGGATGCTGAGGGGACATGCAAGGGATGCTGTAATATTTGCTGTGGTGAGCAGTGCAGCTCTCAATTGTTAGGTTCAAGAGTCCTATGGAGCAGGGATATGATAAGGTGGGGATGTCGGGGCACTGGAATTCACTGCACAGTATTCTTTGGGAGGCCCCTCAGCTATCAGTGAAGCTGCCATATCACAGGGTAGTCAAATACAGGAGACCACAGTGACTGCCCTGCAGAGAGTACAGACTGGCTGTATTGAAGAGCAAGGGAAGTACATTCAAGAGTTGGTCTGAAGCAATAGACAAATGGTTTGACTCACATGAAGCCGCCTTATACCGAATCAGACCCCTGGTCCATCAAAGCCCACTTTGGCATTGTCACTTTTGTCACTCGTTTTTCCCTACTGCTTTGGGTTTCCCCCATTTTCCCACATGTGTTTGGCTTCCTCTAGGACTACTAGAGAAAGCAAAACAGCTGGAGGGGGACGACGACCCTGAAGCAATAGGGACAAATGAGTGACAAAAATGACAAGTGTACCAGTGGCAAAAGTCAATATTGTCTACTCAGACTGGTAGCGGTTGTCCAGGGCCTCAGGCAGAGGACTTTCACATCACCTACTGTCTTGTCCTTATAAGTGGAGATGCCAGGGATTGAACCTTCTGCATGAAACTTCTGCATGCCAAGCATGTACATGCACACAAAAGCATATACTCAGAATTATATTTTGTTGGTCTTATAGGTGCCACTGGACTCAAACTGTGTTCAACAGAAGTACATCTAAACTTGCCTGCCGAGATGCAAAGACCATTCTCATGAAGCAATCTTACTGACCCACAATGTTGTATGAGTAGTTCATTTAATTAACATTTTTTGCACCCTCTAGGTTCTCTTTGGCTGCTTCTGGGCAGGTTGGTCGCTCTTTCCAGCATCCTGTCCCAGTGCTTCAATCTCAGTCCTACCGCTTCCCTCCTTCTGACGGAATCCTCTTTTCTTAGTCAATATACCAAGCACAGTGTTATCCCCCATTCATCCTAACTGCTCAGGACAGCTTGCATGGTTCTTTCCATTTTCAGAACATCTTTACAGCAATAACCCTGTGAGGTAGGTGAGGCTGAGGTGATCTGGCCCTAAGTCAGCCAGCGTGCAGCAGGGCAGTGTGGGAATTGGAACCCACATCACTCAGATCTTCATCTGACATTCTAACCACTGCTGATTCTAAATTTAAATTTTTATTAAAGCAAATATATTACTGAAGGTCCTGCTTTTCTACTCTCACGTGCCCTTCGGCCAGCCCCATTGCCTCCCCTACGTGTTCACTCCACTCCCCAAACACACCCTTCTGTCCCCAGAAAAAGGCCCTCTTACCTGCGGGATCTTGAAGAGGCCCAGGAGGGAGGCCATCTGCATTGAGATCCTGGAGTAGAGGCTTCCAATGACAGAGAGCACCTTCTCCTGTCTGCTGCATCTGTAGTTGGGGACCACTTGATCCCCCATGGACAGAAAGGACAGGCCTGCCTGGTAGGTCATTCTTGCAAAGTAGGTGTCCTCAAAGATGCGGAAGCCCAGCGTGATGTTGGGGAGGAGTGCCGGATCCCTGTTGATCTCACTGATGGCAAACACGAGGGCCAGAATGTGCTGATAGTATTTGGTCACTGGGCTGCAATAAAAGGTACATGATATGGGCCAGAGGCAAAACAAGGAGTGTAATGAAAGACCTTCTGGTTGCAACAACCATTGCTTAGAAAGAAAACCCTGCAGACCTAAAGACTAGCTTTTAGTCCATTCATCAGATATTTGCATTCAAATGCCCTGCCTCTTCACGTGGAGCACTGCGACATTTATAAGACTCTAACTGGCTCAGACCAAGAGTCCATCAACAACAGCATCTTGTTTCTGAAAGAGCCTTCAGGATATCCACGTGGAAAGACAATAGCCCTTTCCTGCCATCGCCCTCCCCCGCACCTGTCATTCAGGGGGAGACTGCCAATCCAGGTCAGTTTAGCTGATTGATTACATACTTTAATATTTGAGGTTTTCCATCCTTGTACGACTCCGCTTATCTGCACATATTATAGAACTCCACGCTGGGTGTCTAGAGAAAAGTATTTAATGGGCTTTGCTGTTCTTTTGGTGTTTTATCCAGAATTACTACACATGAATTAGATAATAATTCAATATTGGGTCAAAATCATGTTTATCTCATTCTCATGTCTTAGTCCTTTCCAGATTCTCAACATACAACCCAAACTACTGCTCAGGTCTGACGACACATGACCTGTCAGTGTCTAACACTAGATTCACTAAAGGACAAAAGAGGCCGAGGCCTTTCTCTGATGTTGCCTCTTGGCACTGGAATTCAGAGGTTGATTGCCTCTGAATGTGGAGGTTCCCCTCAGTTACCAGTCCGTTTGTCTAGATAAAAGTATTTAACAGGCTTTGCTGAAAATAATTCAGTATTTGGTCAATATCATCATCTTTATCTCATTCACATGTCTTAGTCCTTTCCAGATTCTCAACATAGAACCCAAACTACTGCTCAGGCCTGGCGACACACGACCTGACAGTGTCTAACACTAGATTCACTAAATGACATAAGAAGAGCCCTGCTGGATCAGACCAGTGGTCCATCTAGTCCAGCATCCAGTCTCAAAGAGTAGCCAACCAGGTCCCCTGGAGCACCAACAACAGGGCATAGAGGCTGAGGCCTTCCTCTGATATTGCCTCCTGGCACTGGGATTTAGAGGTTGACTGCCTCTGAATGTGGAGGTTCCCCTCAGTCACCATGGCTAGTAGGCACTGATAAATGTATCCTCTGTGAATCTCTCTAATCCCCTTTTAAAGCTGTCTATGCCTGTGGCCATCACTGTATCCTCCGGCAGTAAATTCCACCTTTTAATCACTCTCTGTGTAAAGAAGATTTCCTTTGGCCCTCCTGGCAAAACTTACCGTGGAGGATGGATGTTCCTAGGTGGTTCTTCAAAGGACCCATGTGTAACTGTGGTCTTGAGGTGGGGCAAAATACCACCAACAAGGTAATCGCCGGGCCTGTAATATGCTTCTTGGAGCTCAAAGGGTCTGGTCAAGAGGCACTTGGTCCCCAGTGTCCTGTACACAGCCTGAGGCAAGAGGCAAGAGGAGAACAGCAACCACATCAGTACCATTTTCATGAAATCTTTCCTCCTAGATCAGCAAACGGATTACTGCACAGAACCTGGATCACAGTCAACTGTGTGGACTTTCAGATGGTAGGGAGGGAGCATCTGATGTCAATGTGCTCATTGCCCACCCCAACCCTTTTGGAATCTTCCAGTTTATATGACATTCTTAACACAAACATGTTTTGTTCTGAATTGGATATTGATTATTTTGAGTTTGGTAGACAGTAAACATAAGGGTTCGGTGAGAATTACTGTGATTTTGCTAATTTCAGAGGAGAGAAATAATCATATCTCAGTAGCATGGGACCGTACTTGCACGTCAATCAGAGACCGATGTGTTTGTGTAACTGTGTGCTTCTCCATGGGGCAGACAGACTCAGGGGGTTGGACTTAGGCTGCCAGATTCTGAACTTGGGCCCGTGTGAAGCTGACCAGCCAAAACCAAAATGGCATCCAGGGGGGGTCCAAAGTGATCTATCCCCATTAGATGGCCAGATTGGAGCCTGGGACTTAAAGACCAATGAGTTCTTCGGGGTACAAGCTTTCGAGAGTCAAAGGTCCCTTTGTTGGATACCAATTTGATGGCTGAGTCCGGAACTAGAGTTGCAAGTTTCCCAGTGGGCGTGTGGGAGTTTTCGGCCACAACTCAGAGTTGCAGTAACAGAAAAATGAAATAAAAAATGCTGTCAGGCTCATGGCATGACACCACTTGCAGGGGTCATCTGGAAGTGATGTCTGTCTTCTCTAGGTATTGTCAGAGACTCTATGGTTTTACCATAGCATTTCCAGTGATTACTAGAGAGGACTGACATTAATTCTAGAGGGTTTCCTGAAAGTGACGTCACACTGTCTCTTCCTCTCCCACATTCCCATCCCTCTTGTCTCCCACTGGTTGCGAGGCTGGATTTCTTTCCTACATATTGTTGGCAGAGTAATTAAAACATCTACGGTGCACAACCCGACTAAAAAGTAGATAAAGGTTTATTTAGGAACTAAATAATATTCAGGCTCCTAAGTAAGTTCAATAGTCATGGGATAAAAGGACAAGTCCTCTTGTGGATCAAAAACTGGCTTATAAATAGGAAACAGAGAGTGAGTATAAATAGGAAACTTTCTCAGTGGAGGGTGGTAAGCAGTGGAGTACTACAGGGATCAGTATTCGGTCCGATGCTTTTTAACTTGTTTATTAATGATTTGGAATTGGGAGTAAGCAGTGAAGTGGCTAAATTTGCAGATGACACAAAGTTGTTCAGGGTGGTGAAAACCAGGGAGGATTGTGAGGCACTCCAAAGGGATCTGTCGAGGATGGGTGAGTGGGCGTCAACATGGCAAATGGGGTTCAATGTGGCCAAGTGCAAAGTGATGCACATTAGAGCCAAAAATCCTAAATATAAATACACATTGATGGGGTCAGAACTGGCAGAGACTGACCAAGAGAGAGATCTTGGAGTCATAGTAGATAACTCAATGAAAATGTCTAGACAGTGTGCAACTGCAATAAAGAAGGCCAATGCTATGCTGGGGATTATTAGGAAGGGAATTGAAAACAAATCAGCCAGTATCATAATGCCCCTGTATAAATCAGAGCCACTCCTCCCCCCCGCCCCCTAGTCTGTGATTGGTGGAGGACTGAGTATCCAGGTGGAGCAGGTCGGGAGAGAGATACCATCTCTCCCTCTCACACCCAGGTCTCAGTCACGCACACCAGGTCTACCTTCTGCTCCTGCAAAAAGTCTTGCAGGACCATGATCTTATTATTTATAGACCCGGCATTACACAGCACCAATGTTGGAAGGGGGGCCATACTCCTAGCCCCACTGCTGACAACCTTTGGGATGGGACATAGGCTGGGGCCAAGCTAAACCACTTCTCCGTCCCCTTCCTTTACTCCCCTACCTAGTCCCACCGCTATACTTTCCCCTCCCCAGGAGGATTGGAATATTATGCCCAGTGTCATCAGGCTAGCTAATCTTCGCCAGTTGCTGCCCTGCTATTGGCCTCATATCAACTAAACAGCTGACTTAGCTCCACCCAAATTGCTCTTTCAGCAGCAATGCTAACTACCAGTAGCTCAACATGTAGCTTATCCTCTCAAGATTACATGCCCTCCCAATTAATCCAGTAGCTTCTACTTGCCTAAGTAACCTACCCCCCTCCCCTTTTCCTTAGCAAATTTAGATCCACAACTGGATAACCTCTTATTAATGTTATCAGTACTTTAACTACCAGTTCAATTAACTAACAAATTAATTGATTACAGGGCAATTAAGAATCAATACATTCAGACCACAGTTAATTGGAAATAACACTCAATCAATTTATCACTATTCCTAAACCAGTCAACTAAGTCTGAACCTAAAAACAATCCCTATAGTTAATTCTTCCCCATCTGCTGCAAGGTATTAAACTGTAAATGGTAGTCCAACTCCAAGCAGTTGGGCTCAGTCAGTCTGCTGATTTTCTTTGGTTGACTTTGTCTGCGATTACCAGACCCAGCCTCTGATGTCAATGTCCTGCCAGTGTCCACACCTATTCAGCCCTCTAGTGCTATCTGGATTGACGCAGCAATGTCCCATGGGTCCGCCAGGCTTTTAAGTCCCCCGTTCTCCAATGCCCCTGATTATCAGATAAAAGATGATCAAGCCTGTCTTTGTTTGTGCAACCAGGAATCTTATCCAGCAATGGAGTTATGATCTCCAAATGAGTCTCCTTATAAGACAGGCAACTAAAGAACATATGCTCAAAGGACTTGAGCTCCCTTAATGGGCATGTACATAACCTTTCTAGGTAGGGGATTTTCTTATACCTGCCTTCAAGCACTGCAGAGGGGAGTGCTGAACTCCTAGCCGGGGTGAACACCCTTCTAAAACTTTTTACTTCCGAAGAAGTCCTCTGCGCTCTCGCACTAGGCTGGCACCCAGGTATACCCAGGAGTTGTGGCTGATGAAGTGAGCGCTAAAATGGCTAGAGAGACGGTGGCCGCAAAAACATCTTATGAGATCCTATGAAATGGCAGTCAAAGCTGCGAAGAAAGTACTACGCACCCTTGATTGCATCTGCAAGCTCACGCCCAGCCCAATTATTTAAAACAATTTGGTTGATGATGACTCTGCCACAGGGCAGGTCAAACGCTATGGAATTGGATATTGGCTGTGAGGACTTTGCGAGCTATTTCACAGATAAAGTCTTGTCGCTACGCTGTGACCTCCCCACCACACTTGAAACACTAAGTGAACTCGAGGCTCCATGCACGTCTTCTGGTCAGGTTTTGGATTATTTCAGTCCACTCAGCCTAGAGGAAGTCGACAAATTGCTGTTAATTGTACACTCTACCACGTGCCTCCTTGAGCTCTGCCCATCGAGGCTCATTAAAGTGGGTCACAATGGGTTTTCAGGTGCCCTGGGGGGGATTACTAATGAGTCTCTCTTGGAGGGTGTGTTCCCTGGGACACTTAAGGAAGCTGTGGTCCGTCCCCTCCTGAAAAAAACATCACTGGTATGTGGATGACACTCAGCTCTACCTGTTGTTGGGTGGCCAGTCTGTCTCCACACCGGAAGATCTGGACCAAGCGTTACAGGCTGTGGCTGGTTGGCTTAGACTGAGTTGATTGAAATTGAATCCGATGAAGATGGAAGTCCTGTGCCCGAGTCGAGGCGGGCTGAGAGTAGTGGATCTCACTTCCAACCTGGCTCCACTGGTGCCAGCACCAGAGGTTAGGAGACTGGGAGAGCTCTTGGATGCCTCCTTAACAATGGAAGCCCAGGTAGCAACCACTGCCAAATCGGCCTTTTATCGTCTTCGGCTGATTCGGCAGCTGGTTCCCTTCCTTGAACGTAATGACTTGGCAACAATGATCCATGCAATGGTCACGTCAAGATTGGACTACTGCAACGCTCTCTACATGGGGCTGCCCTTGTCTCAAATCTGGAAGCTGCAGTTAGTGCAGAAGGCAGCAGCCAGACTGCTGATGGGTATCTCCATGTGGAAGTGCATCCAGCTGGTACTGAAAGCACTGCACTGGCTGCCAATAGCATACTGGATTTATTTCAAGGTGCTGGTTTTAACCTTTAAAGCCCTATATGGTCAGGGTCCTGCATACCTGAGGGACCGCTTTTCCCCACATGTTCCCTGGACAGCACTGCGCTCAGGGGCACAAAATCGGTTGGCCCTTCCAAGCCCTAGGGATGGCAGACTGGTGGCTGCAAGGGCCAGGGCCTTCTCTCTCTCTTTTTTTTTTTTAAAGTTTTTTATTAATAGGATATAGTAACATATTCCATATTTGAAGATATTTTTTAGACACATCCTTTTCTGATATCCCCTCCATCCCCCCCATGGCTTCCAGCAATGCTCCCACCCCTTCATTAACCCTTTGTTAATTCAATTTTCATTTACAATAAAACTTCTCAATTTTTCAATTCTTCATTTCTAACATATTCATTTTCTTTGTCTAATTCTTAGGTAACATTTTGGCTACTGTTCAATCATTATTTTCTATATTCTGCTCTCAATAGTTATCAAAGCAAAGTAAATTATTTTTTACATCCCAGTCCATTTCAACATAGTCTTTAAAATCCTTCCAATCTGCAAGAAATTCTTCTTCTTTATCATTAAGTTTCTTTGTCAGTTTGTCCATTTCTGCCATAAAAAGCATCTTCTTTATCCAATCCCATTTTTCCAGCGCTCTTTCTTGCTTCCAAAATTGAGCATAAGTCATTCTAGCTGTTGTAATCAAATACCATAACAATGTTCTCTTTGTCACATTCACTTCTTCCATTTTAAGACCTAAAAATAATACTTCTGGTTCTTTTTTCAAGGTACATTTCAGGATTTTCTGTATTTTATTGCGTACCTCTGTCCAAAGAGCTACAGCTTTATCACGTTCACCACATATGGTAAAATGAGCCTTCCTTTTTTTTACATTTCCAACACTTCTTAGACATGTTCTCATTCATATTAGCAATTTTTTTTGGTGTCATATACCATCTATACATCATTTTATAACAATTTTCTTTCACATTAACACAGGTTGAAATTTTCATTGACTTTTTCCACAAACATTCCCACGATGCCATTGTTATTTATTTATATTTATAGCCCATTTTATCATTTGTTCTTTTACAGTTTCATCCTCTGTATATGGCCTGGATGAATCACAAGCTGGAGTTAAGATTGCTGGGGAAAAGATCAATAACCTCAGATATGCAGACGATACCACTCTGATGGCAGAAAGTGAAGAGGACCTAAAGAGCCTCTTGCTCAGGGTGAAAGAGGAGAGCGCAAAAGTGGGCTTGAAGCTCAACATCAAAAAAACTAAGATCATGGCATCTGGCCCCATCACTCCTTGGCAAATAGAAGGGGAAGTCGTAGAAGTAGTGGCAGACTTCACGTTCCCAGGATCCCAGATCACTGCAGATGGTGACTGCAGCCATGAAATTAAAAGACGCCTGCTCCTTGGGAGGAAAGCGATGGCAAACCTAAACAGCATGATAAAAAGCAGAGACATCACCTTGCCAAGAAAAGTCCGCATGGTCAAAGCAATGGTATTCCCCGTAGTAATGTATGGCTGCGAGAGTTGGACTATAAGGAAGGCCGAGCGCCGAAGAATAGATTCTTTTGAACTATGGTGCTGGAGAAGCCTCTTGAGAGTCCCTTGGACTGCAAGGAGATCAAATCAGTCAATCCTAAAAGAAATCAACCCTGATTGTTTCTTGGAAGGCCAGATCCTGAAGCTGAAGCTCAAATACTTTAGCCACCAAATGAGAAGGGAGCATTCACTGGAGAAGACCCTGATGCTGGGAAAGATTGAAGGTCAAAGAAGAAGGGGACGGCAAAGGATGAGATGGTTAGACAGTGTCATTGATGCAACGAACATGAAATGGAGCAAACTTCAGCGGACAGCGGAAGACAGGAGGGCCTGGCGTAATCTGGTCCATGGGGTCGCGAAGAGTCGGACTCGACTGTGTGACTGAACAACAACAAAACCTCTGTATACAATTTTAGCAAAACCTTATAAATTTTTGAAATCACTTTTTTCCCTTTCTCTGCCCATACACCTTCAATCTCATTATTTTCCCTCCTGAAACCATACCTCTTTTTATCAGTCTTAAATAAGTCATGAATCTGTCTATAATTTAACCAGTCATATTCAAAATCCAGTTCCTCTCTAGCTCTCATCACGAAACTACTCCCTTCTACTTTTAAAATGTCTCTATAAGGTATCCAATCTTCACCTTTATGCCTTGAAAGTGGTTTAATTACTTCTGCCGGTACTATCCATAATGGTCTTGCTTAAAAAAAAAATCTTTTATACCTCATCCAGGTCACAAACAGTGATCTTCTTATACAATGGTGTTTAAAAAAATTGTCCATTTTAGATTTTTCATACCATAAGTAGGCGTGCCAACCAAATTTAGGATCATGTCCTTCCAGCGCCAACATTTTTCTATTGTCTAGATTAATCCATTGTTCTAACCATGATAGGCACACCGCATCATGATACAGTCTAAAATTAGGTAATTGAAATCCTCCTCTTTCCTTTGCATCACATAGAATCTTTATTTTAATCCTCGGTTTCCTTCCTGCCCACACAAATTTTGATATTTCTTTCTGCCATAAATTCAACACCTTATCCTCTTTTATTATCGGAATAGTCTGAAATAAAAACATCAAACGAGGTAAAACATCCATCTTGATATTCTTCCCAATAATGACAAGTTCAAAGTGTCCCATTTTTTAGTCCTGTTGAATTTTACTCCAGATCTTTTCATAATTGTTCTTAAAAAGATCTATGTTTTTCATTGTCAACTCAATTCCTAAATATTTTGTTTTTTTAACCACATTGTATTTTTTCTTGCAGTTCTAGTTGCTTTTCTTTCGTCATATTTTTACATAACACCTTTGTTTTATTCTTATTCGCATAAATTCCAGCCAAGTCTCCAAATTCCTTAATCTTTTCCATCAACAACGGTAAATTATTTATTGGCTCTTCGACCAAAAACATTACATCATCTGTAAATGCCCTATATTTATGAATGAAACCTCCAATTGTAAGTCCCTTTATATCCTTTTCTTCTCTTATCTTCCCCAACAGTACTTCCTAAATCCAAATGAACAATAAAGGGGATAACGGACAATCTCGTCTAGTCGCTTTTTGAACCTTAAAATGCTTCATCTCTTTATTTACATTCAACGATGCTTTCTGTTCTGAATATATCGCCCTGATTACGTTTAAAAAGGGCTGTCCAATGTCCATTTTCTCAATCACTTGAAACATAAAATCCCAATTTAAATTGTCAAAGGCTTTTTCAGCATCTACAAATAGAAAAGCAACCTCTTTTTCTGGATGTTTATCATAATATTCAATTGCATCTATCACCATTCTTAAATTGTCTCTGATTTGTCTGTTTGGTACAAAAACCGGCTTGTTCTTCTGCTGTAACATATTTCAAATAATTCTTCAATCTTTCTGAAATTATTTTGGCAAACAATTTATAATCATTATTAAGAAGAGAAATTGGTCTGTAATTTTTTACTTCTGTTAGATCTTGTCCTTCTTTCGGTATGAGTGATATATTGGCTCCTTTCCACGTCTCTGGAATTAATTTAGTCTCCTGTCTATCATTTGATAAAAGTTCAAAGATTGGGGTCAGTTCCTCTTTTAATTTTTTATAAAATTTTGCAGTAAATCCCTCTGGATCTGGAGCTTTCCCCAACTTTGCATCCTCTATTGCATTGTAGATTTCTTCTTTTTGAATTGGGCCATTCAACATTTCCTTGATTTTTTTCCCCACCTTTGGAATTTCTAATTTGTCCAAATATTTTTTAATTTTTTCTGGATCTATATTCTTTTTTTGAAATAATTTTGCGTAGTACTTAAAAAACCCTCTTTTTAAACCATTCATATCCACTATTTCTTTATGCTCTTCGATTATTTTGGTTATTATCCTTTTTCCTCTTCAATTTTTTAATTGCCATGCCAAAATTTTTCCTGGCTTATTTGCTCCTTCATAAGATTTTTGTTGCAGTTTCTTTAAATTCCAGTACAGTTCCCGATTAAGTATCACATTCAGTTGTTCGTGTAAAATTTGTATCTCTTTAATAATTTTCTTTTTCCCTGGTCTTTTCTTTAATTCTTTTTCTTTTTGCTGGATCTTTTCTTGTATATCATTTTGTTGTTTCATACTTTGTTTCCTGTCACTCGCATTTAACGATATGAGTAATCCTCTCATTACCGCCTTATATGCATCCCAGACAGTCTGTATCTTCACATTTTGATTTAAATTCATTTGAAAGAATATCTGTGTTTCCTTACACAATATCTCAATTGTTTTTTTTCTTATCTAATAAATCTTCATTGATTCTCCACTGAAACTGTTTAACCTTTTCTTTTAGCATCCATATCAATGGATTATGATCAGAGTTAGTCTTTGGTAGAATCTCCACTTTTTGCGTTTTTAATGCGATATCTCCAGTCATCCAAATCATGTCAATCCTGGAAAAAGAATTATGTCGATTGGAATAAAAAGTAAAATCCTTAACTTTAGGGTTCCATTTTCTCCACACATCTTCCAATTTCTCTTGTTCCATCAGTTTAAAGAAAACTTTTGGTAATTTTCCAATCTTTTCATCAGTTTTTTTTAATTTCCTGTCCAGTTTATTATTTACAGTACCATTAAAGTCTCCCACCAGGATTATCTGATCATAACTCACTTGGTCCAATCCTTTCATTAAATCTTTAAAAAAAAAATTCTTTTGCTCCATTAGGTGCATATAAATTGACTATCAATGTTTTTTCTGAAGCATTATAATTTCCACTCCAATATATCTCCCATCTTTATCACTGAAAATTTCTTTTGGATCTAATTCTTTTTTTACATAGGTCACAACTCCTTTGTGTTTTTTTTCCTGCCAATGAATAAAATTCTTCTCCTATCTTTTTATTAATCAAATACTTACTGTCCCATTTTTAATATGAGTTTCTTGTAGATAAATAATATTACATCTTTGTTTTTCCAAACAATATTTTACTAATTTTCTTTTATTGGGTGAATTAAGTCCGTTTACATTCTATGATAAAAATTTGTAATCCATAGTGTCTTGTCTTATATATCTCCAAAGTCTTCTAGATTATCTGCCTTGAACCTATGCATTTCTCCTGGTATCTTAATCGTATATCTTAACGTATGATAGGTAAAAGACAGTCCTTGTGGTATTTCCCATCTGAACCTAATGTTAAGCTGCTTCAGCTTATCAACCAACTTCTTGTATTTCTTTCTATCCTGTAGGATCGTTCTTGGAAGTTCTCTCATTATTATTATCTTTTTGCCATCAATCTCCAAGGGTTGTGTAAATTGTTTCTTTAAAATATCCTCTTTCATCTTCCTTGTTACCAATTGTACAATCACATCTCTTGGCAGTTTCTTTCTTTGAGCATATACTGAGTTCACTCTATAAATTAAATCAAAATCAGAATCCAGCTCTCCTTGATCTTCTCCCAAGTACTCTGTCAATGCTGTCGTCACCACCAAACGTATGTATTCATCCGTCGTTTCCTCAATCCCTCTTAGCTTCAGATGGTTTAACATCGTTCTGTATTCCATCATTGACTCCAGTCTCCGATTATCTTGTAATGTTGTTTCCATTTTTTTATCTATAGCTTGTGATTTTTGCTCCAATTCAGTCAATTTTACTATCAGACTTTGAACTTGATTATTCATGTCTGCCACTTCTTTTTTAATTTCTGCCACCTCTGCTATAACCAATTCTTTCATTGCCGCCAAATTCTTCTCTTGTACTTCTTCCAGCTGCTCCAGCTGTTTTTCTATTTGTTTTTCTAACTGTTGTTCTATCTGCTTTACCAATCCTTGAATTGCATCCATCATTCTCTTTTCCATTGCATCAATTTGCCATTCTCTCTTTTCTTTCCCTGCCATCCTCGGACTCCATGCAGAAACTGCCCTTTGCCTTTGTCTTGGGTCTGTTTTGAAACTTTTTAAAAACTTGCTCCTAGTTCTTCTCTTTTATATATTCCAACTGTTCTGTATGTATTTATTCGAATCGCCACCTTTTGGCACGCCTTTAAAGTCAATTTCAGTCTTAAAATTAAATATTAAAATTTAGACCTCCTCAAAATGGCGGGCGTGATTTCTCTATGATTTTCTGGCTAGAGTAGGCACTTTTTGAACTTCCTGCTTCCTGTCCGACCTTATAAACTGTCCTCCAGGGAACTTTTCACTCTGCCGATCTTCCGGTCCTCCAGGGTCCACTCTAGCCTTCCTTCTTGTTTCCCTAGTCACAGTTCCAGCCGGAAAAAATTGCCTGTAACACCTCTCCTGCACAGTCTCGCAATCTTTTCTGTTAGTTTCAGTCTCTGACTCTGCTCTCTATCTTTTCACAACCACAGGAATGTTAAACAAAGTCAGTTTTTCACTAATTTAGTGCTTTGAAAAGCTCTTTTTAAATCCACGATGAGCAGATAATTTTTTTATAAGTCTTATGTGCTTAACCGTCTCCTTCAATTTTCACTAGAACTTCATCCAGGTAAGCAAAATACTTCTGTTACCTTGCACGTTTAGCTTTGGGTTTCGCATTGCTTCTTTTTGCTTTCCAATTGATCTTCATTCTTAAGAAGTCAGGAAATGACGGATTTATGCTGATTCTCAGCTCAGTTGGCTCCTTTAGTGCTGTCCTGCAAACGCCCACTTCGGGAGAGGGGATCAAAGCGTAAACAAGCCTCCTCCGAGACTTGATCACGCCAATCTCAACTCTCACTAGGACCTTGTTGCTTGCTTGTCAGCCCCCTGCCTGGGGGATGCTGCGTTGGGTAATATAATGCCCAAACTGTCAGGAGGAGCCACCGTCCACCCTGCACATTCACAAGGTGCGTCAATTCGCCATTTTACTCCGATCGGAAGCCCCGGGCCAGGGCCTTCTTGATGGTGGCTCCATTCTGGTGGAATGAGCTCCCAGAAGAGATCAGGGCCCTGCAGGACCTTTTACAGTCCCAAAGGGCCTGCAGAGGGAGCTCTTCCACTAGACGTTTCACTAAGGAGTCGCACCATACATCAAGGAGTGTCCCTGTGCCCTGGTCTGCCATCTTTGCTTCCACCCTGTGCCCTGAGTCCTACTATCATTGTCTTCTTCAGCCTATGCCCACCACACAATAACGAGAGCTGAGCTGGTGTAAAAGTATAGTCATCTAACAGTTGCCTAAGCCATGCCATAAAGAATTGCTGCTCTTATTACTTGATATGTTCCAGCCTTTACATGTTTATCTTTTAAATTGACTGTTATTTTAAGTTATTTTATATGCTTATGACGTTTAATTGTATTTCTTA
The DNA here is from genome assembly GCA_029375565.1 of Gekko gecko. Taxonomy (NCBI): domain Eukaryota; kingdom Metazoa; phylum Chordata; class Lepidosauria; order Squamata; family Gekkonidae; genus Gekko; species Gekko gecko. Next base: position 311,995,211 of record JAPDNY010000001.1, on the reverse strand, counting down.
TTGTACTTATGAATGTTGTAAGCCACCCTGAGCCTGCCTTAGCAGGAAGGGTGGGATATAAATCAAATTCATCATCATCATCATCTGCTGGCACAACAGTACATTTGACGTTTGACAGTGCAATAAGGTTTGGTACACTGGCAATGTTAGGTTGGCATTCTATATCTTCAATTCTCTGCTTAATTAGCCTTTTTGCTTGTTCAGTTCCAGAATCTGATTTTGTTGATATGTCTTTGAACAGCCTTGAGCCAATTAGATTAATAATTTTCTTGAACTATCAAAGGAAACAGGCCTTGAGGGTTAAGATGACCTTTTAACCACATATAGATGGATAGGATACACACCTTGGCTTCAGCCCTTATAATATCCAAGTCTTATCCAAGCATTGGATACACATCTAGGGATTTGTAGAATGGCTCTTAAAAACTTTGATTGTACTCTTTCTTGCAGATCAAAACATGAGTTAGGCTGTCCCGAGAATGTTCCATATAGCAATTGTGCCAAAGTTTTGGCCTTATTTAATTTAAGGGCTGCAGGATCAGAATGTCGCCCATGAAGTAAAAGAAATTTCACTGTGGCATTTGCCAACCTTTCTCACTGATCAGTGACATACTTGCTATGATTAGCCCTAGAGCCCAAAGCCTGTAAATCTACACCAAGATATTTACAACTAGTGACTTGCTCAATCGGATTGCCATTAATTGCCCAAGGTTTAGGATTGCTCCCAAAAGCTACAACTTATAAGTAAGAAAATCTCTCTAATAAACTTTATATAGCTTCCACTCTTCTACCAACACTTGCATGTGTTGATAAAAATCTTAACACTATATTGAACTTGTGAATAAGAAGAGAAAGGAAGCAGTGTTTATATTTCTGGATACAGAGAAAGCAATCAACTATTTAAAATGCCCTTATTTATTGAATGTATAACAAAACATGGATTGTGGTCCTGAATTCTGGAAATGGATGCATGGTATATACTCAAATCAACAAGCAAAGATTTTAATTAATGGGAAATTAACAGAAGCAATTTCAGTCGAAAGAGATACATGTCAGGGATGTCTCCTATCACCTTTATTATTTATTTTACCAATAGAGATTTTAGCTATAAAGATTAGACAGGATGATTGAAATAAGGGAATAAAAGCAGATTATGTAGACTTCAAAATCAAAAGACAACGTGGTCTTAACAGTCCCAGTTCCCCAAGAATCGTTACAACATGTCATGGAACATACTGAAGAATTTGGATCCTTTTCAGGCTGTAAAATTAGCAGAAAGAAAGAAGACAAAATAATAATTAAATTTATAACACAACAACAACAAGAAGAGATTGTAGAGAGAACAGAGTGCTCAACAACTACTGATCCCATTACATATTTGGGAATAAATATGACTGGGCAAAACTATCACCTTTTCAAAAATAACTACCAGAAAACTTGGAAATTGATACAAATAGATCTATCTAGATGGAGAAGATTAAAATCTGGGAAGAATGTCTGCAATCAAAATGAATGTGCTGCCAAGATTAAACTTCCTGTTCCAAATGTTACCTATATACATAGAAGAAAGAATATTGAAAGAGAAGCAGAGACAGATAAACCAATTTATATGGAATGGCAAAAGAACCAAGAATAAGCTTCAAAACACTACAAGAGGAGGAAAAAAGAGGAGGATTAGCAGCTCCAGACATACAATTATACTACCAAGTGGTGGGCCTGGTCTGGATTGTGGACTGGATTAAAACTTGTTTAAAAATGCTTTGTCATTGGTATTTTATCCCCGCAACATTGGCTGAAGTCTCAGGAGGTTCTGACATTTGTTGCAAGTGTGAGAAGACAAAGCGATCCTTTATTTACATGGACCTGCCTAGTTGTTAAAAAAAATTCTGGAATAGTGTGGATAATGAAATTGAAGTTATTTTGTAGCATACATTTAATTGTCCACCAAAGATCTACTTATTGAATGACTGCCCCACTAGTATGAATTGGGCTCAGAAGTGTTTATTATCTCAGATGGTTATAGCAATGGTATTGGCGCAAAAATGGAAGGGCCTGTTGGTGCCATATTTGGGAATGTGCTTACATGAAGTATGGTTCACATGAACCATGAACACAACATCACCGTCCAGGTACATGTGAACATGGAAAGTTTGGTCCGCTCCTAAGTATGCGGATATTTGGGAATTATATGCATTGTATTGGAATAACCTTCAAGACTATCAAGATGTGCAACAATGGAGATGGGAATTTGTATGAAAGATAGTTCTATTTATTTAGAGTTCGGGAAAGTGTGGTATGTGAAACCTCTATTTAGGTTTATATCGCAGTGGTAGAGATATAGAAATTAGTTAGACAGCGAGAGACACTGGTCAGCAGTGTTATTAATATATAAGAAAGGTTTCTATATGTCATGTAATGAACGTATAGTGTATAGTTGTGATGTTTACCTTTTTGACTAGAAAAAAATCGTGTGTATGTGTGTGCGCATGTATGGATGGATAGAAGACAGACACAATCCCTTTTGGGTTTTCAGGCTGAAATTGTAAATGTTAATTCTTCAGTAAAGTTAACCACCTGCATGAGGAACTATAATGAACTGAAACTTGAACAAGCAGAGAATATTCAGAAATTTATGTTCTTGTATTTCTTGTTCCTTAGGTGATCTCTGCTATTGAGATCAGGCCTCATAAAAATAATGTAGCATTTGGGAAGAAAGATGCAGCCCAGGAGACCAGCACTGGAGGCCAAGATGGAGAAGACCTCCACGGCCACCATAGACTTCCTTTTAGTGCTCAGGTAGGTGGGCACGAAGGAGACCCACACACTGCAGAAGACCAGCATGCTGAAGGTGATAAACTTGGCTTCATTAAAGCTGTCAGGTAGTTTCCTGGCGAGGAAAGCCACCACGAAGCTGACTAGGGCCAGAAATCCCATGTATCCCAGGACTGTGTAAAACATGATGACTGACCCCTCATTACATTCTACTATGATCTCTTTGGCCAAGGAATGGAAGTCCAAGTTGGGGAATGGGGGAGAGATTCCTAGCCAAAGTGCAGAGGAAATGACTTGGAGGAGGGGACAGGCCAGGACAATGGAGTTTACCCCTTGTCTCCCCAACAGCTCCCTTGCCATGTTTCCTGGCTTAGTGGCCATGAAGGCCACAACCACCATGATAGTTTTTGCCAAGATGGATGAAATGGCAACAGAGAAGATCACAGTAAAAGCAATTTGTCTCAGAAGGCAGGTGAACTTGGTAGGTCGACCAATGAATAGGAAGGAGGAGAGGAAGCAGAGCAGGAGGGAGATGAGGAGGACATAGGTGAGTTCTCTGTTGTTGGCTTTGATGATTGGTGTGTCTCGATATTTAAGGACAGTTGCCAGGACTAGGGCTGTGATCAGAGAAAGAAAAAGAGCAAGGGAAGCCAAAACAATCCCCAAAATCTCTTGATAGGAAAGGAAGCTTATGTTCTTGGAGATACATTGGTCTTTGTTCTTGTTTGGATATTGATCTTCTGAACATGGGGCACAACAATCAGAATCTGGAACAAACAATCACTAATTAGTTAATTCCAGCAGAACACAAATAATGTTTGTATTGTATTCAGTTGAGCCCTTATCCAAGGAGATGGAATGACACAGTTGTCCAGCTAGTGGTTCTCGTGCTATGGGTCAGAAGCTGCAAGTGGATCACAACTTCTCCCTGGTAGGAGAAAGAGGAACAGGGAATCTGAGACAGGACACTCAGTGGTAAGACTGAGATTCTTGCTGCATAATATCTGTGAAATATAGCCTGTTGTGCAATAATAATTTTATGTATTTATAAACATGCAACACAGACTCCAAACTGGTTTGCTGATAGCTTATGGACAATTCTGACATTCTAACTTGAGGACGATGGAAGTAGCATGAGGTTACACTCCAAGTGAGTCCCAAAAAGGACACCTGTGTAGAAGTGGGCCCATTTCCAGATCTTTCAGAATGACTAATGTCAATCTAAAGATGCAAATTCCCTTTGATGTCCCTCTGTTTCTACTTCTGCAACTTAGTTGAGAAGAATTCTGCATAAGAAATGCATGATAAAGACAAACAACTTTTTGAAATTCATACCTCGAAGGTTCAAATCTGAACATAACAGAAAGACCTTCTAGAAGAGAAAGAATTATCCAGATTATATTCCCAAACTGAATTTAGTGACAAAGAGAGAAAATCTTTCAACGTTTGTAGTAGAGAATTAGGTTGTTTCATTATACAGACTGTGTGTGGTTATCAGTGTTGTGTCAGGACTGAACATTGTATGGGCCACACAAGAAAGCTGTAGCTCCTTCTCTGAGGTATACATTATAATCTAAAAAGGCAGGCATAAATCCATAACTCCAGAGTCTAAATCTAAGTGGTGTTTACAGCCCTTGTGAGCCACTCAGTGTCCAGCAACTTCAACCCTTTAACTTGGGGTTTTGATATGTGTTGAACTACCTGTGTGGTTAGAAATCGTCCCTTTTGGACAAAGTTCACATTCATAACAACAAGGTGGCTCTTGGTCTATATCTTTTCTGCTATACTCTGGTGAGCAGCTCTCCACACACCGGGAAGAGGGCAGCTTCTAAGTGGAGGAAAGAAGAACTGGTGAAATATTCCAAATGAGTGGGGTTGTTTCCACACCCTGATGACTTTCCATGGAGCTCTATAGGGATAGGCACTAACAAAAAATGCGGTTTGGTTCATGGTTTGTGGTGTGCCCCATTTGCAAACAACAGACTTTCACAAACTTTTAACTACTTCATGAACTGGCTTGGTTTGTGAGGTCTATGAGGTGGTAGAATGCCTCCCCCCATGTGCTAGAGACACCAGACTTGCAGGGTATTGTTGGATAACTCTCTTCTACTTGCCCTCCAAGTTTGGTGAGGATTGGTGAGGACTGGATTTACGGCCAATGTTACAACCACCCCAAATAAGGTGCCCCAGGAAAGTGCCTGTAATTTCCCTAGAAAGCACTTTCTTCGGGACATCTTTCTAGGGGCCCGTAATTCGGACCCTGTATATGCAATCCTCACCAAACTAGGGAGGCAGGTAGAGGAGAGTGAGCTGAAGATCCCCTGCAAGGTTGGTGTCTCTAGCATGCACAGGATCTGTCCTATACACTCCTGAACCTCCTGAACTTGCACCTGTTAAAATAATTCAGGAGGTTCAGGAGTGTATAGAATGGATCCTGGGCAAGCTATAGAGATCAAACCTGCAGCAGATCTCCCCTAGATGCTCCTCTACATGCTAACCAAGTTTGGGCTCCGATAACACGCACAATTAGCCATGCGAGAGGGACGAATGCTGGGCGGATTTAACAGGCGCGATTAGATGTGAAGATCTGGCCAGCATCCCACAAATCTTTGCACATGTGCCTAAATACATAGGTGCATAGGTACATAGGTGCATGCATATGCATGCACACAATGGTGAAAGTTGCAAAAACAAACCTACCGGAAAAAGGACGTCCAGATGACCTGATCGCAATCATTGTGAGAGATGGCTGTCCAGACAGACAAAAGCATGGATTCGGAGCACAAATACCTGGAAAGTACTTGATTTTCCCGGTGTCGGAAAACTCGCTAGGGAACCAGGACTGTGTGATCGCGCAAATGTGGGTCAAATTGCTACAGAGCAAATAGCCTCACTTCCCCCCCGCATTATCTGGCACGTGTGACTGCAGCCCTGGCGTCTCTAGCTTGCAAAGAATCTGTTCTATACACTCCTGAACCTGCACCTGTCAAAATGCCTGCAGCAGTCATTTTAACCAGTAGAGGTTCAGGGGTGCATAGAATGGATCCTGTGAAAGCTAGAGACATCAAAGTCACAGGGGACCTCCCCCTGGATGCTCCTCTATGTAAATATTTTGAGTGAGCGGAGATGGTCTGTATGGAAATGTCTCCACTAACAAACCAGCGTGAACTTCCACAAACAGCTTTAAAGTTTGTGGAAATTCATGCCAGTTGGGTGAGCTGGGTTTCAAGATGGCGGCGGCGTGAGTAGTTTATCTCTGAACTCTCCCCCGTATGTAGGTTTTGACATTGATAACAGCCAAAATGGCATTCTGAAAGGTGCTAAATTGAAGAAAGGGAAAGCCTCTAAATTTGAGAAAGAGCTCAACTGGTCTGTAAGCTCATATTTCCAACAAGCAGACCAATTAAGTCATAAATCTCGAGCTGGGAGTGAAAGTCTTGGCTTAATGGCTTCAGCCCCCGAACTAAACAGAAGAGAAGAACTAGCGTTGTTCGAGACACTGATATCTGATGCATTAGAACGCCTATCTGACAGAGTGGAAATAATGATTTCTCCAATTAACGAAAATCTGCAAATAATAAATAATAAGCTGGAGGTAATAGCAGAAGAAGTCAAGAAAGTGAAGATACAATCTGAAACAAACGCAGAGGAAATTACTGACCTGCAGAAGACTATTTCTAAACAACAAGAAGAAATTGTTCAGCATCAGGACAAACTTATCCAGATAGAGTCTTATCTCAGGCACAGTAAAATAAAACTGTGTGGGGTGCCGGAAGACATATGTACAGCTGAGAACTTACCACAGACGTTAATGAGCTGGTTTGGAGATATGCTGCATCTGGAGGAAGGTACGCCGGGGTTTGTTGAAACAGCACACCAAGTGGGAAACCAACGGTGGAAAAACCCTAGAGACATAATAGCCCAGATAGCCAACAACTCTGCTAGAGACGAAATTCTGTCTCTTGCAAGGAAAGGGAAAACGCCACGGCTTCAGAACAACAAGTTTTGATATTCCCGGATACACCTGCAGAAGCATTGCAGAGACGAAAACTCCTTAAAGAGACAGTAACGACACTTCGAAGTGTGGGACAAAAATACAAATGGCCCCCGTCAGGAAGATTAGTGGTGACTTATAAAGGTCTAACCCACACTGCGTATGATGAAAGATCAGGACAAAAACTGCTACAAGCAATTAAAATGGAGGAAGAAAAAGAGACGGGGGGAAATAAGAAGAAGAGACAACGTAGGCATACCTCATCACCAGTGCGAGATAGGACAACTTAATTAATTAACAGGAGATGTAGAGGACTGGAACACAAAACCATATTATTAACAGCATGCTATGGAAACAATGTTAAAGCCAAGCCTAACTTTGTTTGTTTGATTTTAATTGAAACAAGCCCAGTTGGGGGAGGGGGGAGAAACTTTGGTTTCTTGGTTTCTCATTGTATTTTGGTATAGGGGCAGAATCAACAACTGGAAAGTTTCTTTTCAGTAGAAGCTATTTTAGTGTGGGGGTTTTGATTTTTTTCATTATTGTTTTTGGGTTCATTTTATTCAGTGGGGGGGTGGACAGAGGGAGGTTTTCTGGGTGGTTTTGGTATTAATTTGGTATTAATTTTTGTTTGTTTGTGTTACAATTACTATTATTATTTGGTTAACTTAAAGCCGTTTGAGTTAGTTGTATTAGCTGTAACGCTAAGAACCTTTTTCTTTATAAAACATTGACTTTGGGTTTTATTGCAAGAAATTCTGCCAGTTCGGTTTTTATGGTACATATTAATAGGTTGGCGCAACTTTGGAATCGCAGATCCTTTTCAGTGTAGGTCAAAGTAGATTTTCTGAAACCTGTAGTGTTAATAGTTGTTTATAATTGTTTATCCTTATTCTCCAAAAAGCTGAAGGTCTCTACCATTCATAAGGACAGTGAGTTTTCTGGATAAACTTTCCTTTTTTTTTTTTAAGAGCTGTAATGAAACAACTAAAAATAATTACTCTTAATTGTAGAGGAGTCAATAATAAGATCAAAGCTAAAAGAATTGCTTCAGATTTGTTTAAGCAGCGTGTTAATATTGTCTTTTTACAGGAGACTTATGTTAAATCTGGTTCTATAGTTTTACCCTCTAAGTGGTTTGCTACTCAAATTTTGGCCCACGGAACATCAAAATCGCAGGGGGTGGCTATACTTTTTTCCAGATATCTCAATATCACTGTTACAGATATTGAAAGAGACCCTGATGGTAGATACCTGTTTGTTAAAGCCAAGCTACAGCAAACCTCTTTAACTTTAGCATTTGTTTATGCTCCTAACTCAAATCAAATTCAATTTTTAACTGATACTTTGGGTAGATTGCATAAATTTGCTGATGGTTCTGTAATTCTTGGAGGGGATCTGAATTATTTAATGAACAAATTCTTGAATAAAACCACCCAAGTTAAGCCACAACAGAAAAAAATTGATGCAGAGGAGGTTCATAATTCGTTAAAAAATTAATTAATAATTTTGGCCTTATAGATATTTGGAGATTACAACATGGAAACATTTGAAACTATACATTTTATTCTAATCAGTTTAAAACTTATTCCAGATTAGATTATGTTTTGCTTTCATCGGATTTATCTAATAGCGCAATTTCTTCAGATATAGGCACAACAAAATGGTCGGATCATGCTCCAGTGCAATGTGTCTTGTCAATTCTTAATAAGAATTTACACAAGACAAATTGGAAATTTAATAAATTTTTATTATATGATGCTGTATCCAAGACTCAACTACAGGAGGAACTTGAGGAATTTTTTAGAATTAACACAACAGAAATATCGGCACATACGATTTGGGAGGCCTCTAAGGCGTTTATTCGAGGTAGATGTATAGCACTGCTAGCGCACTGTAGGAAGGAAAAAGAAAAAACGAAGAAAGGTTTATTAGAAGAAATCCAGCACCTGGAAAGTAAACATAAACAAAGTTGTAATATAACAATTTATTAAAAATTGCAAGCGGCCAGGAAAAAATTAGAACTTCTTGAAGAAACTGAAATTCTTAAGACAAATTTCACAAATTTTAAATCTAATACAACTAAGTCATCAAAGAAACTTAGATTTTTATCATGGAAACTCAAACAGAAACAGAATGAAAGGCACATAACTGCATTAAAAGACCATAATAATGATCTCAAGTATGCAGATACTGATATAGCTAAAATTCTAGAAAACTTTTATGGAAAGCTGTATATGTCTACCAACCCTCCGAAAGCTGATGTTGATGCATTTCTGCAACGCTTAACAGACTTTCCTACACTATTAGAGGAACATCGTGAGTCTCTAGAAAAGCCATTTACTATAGATGAATTAGAATTTGTAATTAAAAAAGCTAAAACCTCTAAAGCCCCTGGCCCTGACGGATTTATCATTGAATATTTCAAAACTTATATGTCCATTCTTAGTGCACCTTTATTGAATGCCTGCAATTTGGTACTTTCTTCAAGTAAAATCCCAGAAACATGGTGCAAGGCGAACGTAATTTTAATACCAAAGAAAGGAAAAGAGCCTACAGATCCAGCATCCCTACGCCCTATATCATTATTGAATAATGATTATAAGTTATTTACAGCTATGCTGGCCAGGCGTATGCAGCAAATAATTGGAGACTATATCCACTCTGATCAAGCCGGATTTCTTCCAGAAAGAGATATTTCAGATAGTATTCGTAAAACACTAAATCTTATTCATTTTGGGAAACGGAATCATCATCAGGATGTCCTGCTGTTATCATTAGACATCCAAATGCCTTCGACTCGCTGGAATTCAAATATTTAGAAGCCTTGTTAAAATTTATGAATTTAGGCCCTATGTTTAGTAATGCCATCAAAGCAATTTATGATACACCAAAGGCAACTATTTTGTTTAATGGTGCCGCTACAAAAGAGTTGCTAATGCAAAGAGGCACTCGTCAAGGGTGTCCCTTGTCCCCAATACTATTTATTTTAGCAATGGAGCCATTAGCTCATATACTGAGGGCAGACCCTAATTTTGTTGGTATTTCAGTTTCCAACAAGGAATTCAAGCTTAGTCTTTATGCGGATGATGTTATTCTTTATGTTTCTTCTCCGTTACAATCTTTAGTAGCTATATAACACTCCCTAGATAGTTTCAGCCTGGTAGCAGGGCTTATTGTAAATCGGACAAAGTCATTAATTTATCCTATTCAATTAAACCCCTGTACAAAACATAACATCGAACTTCTTTTTCTTTTCATTGGGCGAAGCATTATTTACAATACCTGGGCATCAAAATCCCGGTCGGTGACGCCGATATAATACAAACCAATTTTTCTGATCTCCACAGAACGACCAAAACCCAGTTGACTTCATGGTCCTCGAAAATGTTTTCTTGGATGGACTGAATCAGTATAATTCGTTCTTTTATTTTGCCAAAATACTTATATCTCTTTAGAACGATTCCATGCTTTTTTGCAGAACTCCAAATAAAGATTTGGCAGAAAGACTTTGATGCATTTATTTGGTCTAATAAACACCCGAGAGTAAACAAGTCTACAATGTCTAGACCGCTGAGACAAGGGGGAATGGCATCGCCTAATCTTCTCTTGTATTATAGAGCTGTGAGTTTAGCATCATGTATTAGACAATACCACCAAGAGGACTGTCTGGATTGGGCATGGATAGAAACATACTCAAGTCAATGCCATAGGTTTCAAGAATTGCTATGGTCGGATAAAGCTTCACAGGCTTTTGTTAAAGTCGACTCACCCTATTTAAAATCCATACTTAAAATATGGTACAAAATAAAACCTAAAATTATTCAATCTTTTTCTCAACTCACTTGCTTCATGGGTCAGTCTTGGTTCCCTCCGGCGCAGGCCCAGCAGGCATTTGCCCTATGGAAAAAGATAAATATCAGCAGAATTATTGATTGTGTTCATAAAGGAAAACTTATGACCAAACAAGACCTTGAAAGAAAATATAAAATAAATATTCATTGGTATGAATATTTTCAGTTTAGACATCTTATAGAAAACTCTGCGTATCAATTTTCAATACAAAAACCTCTCAATGATTTTGAACAGCTATTATATAAACCATACCAAAAATGTGGTTTAATATCCAAAATTTATAAAATTCTGTTGATAGGTCAAAAACTTGAAGTGTTAACTTACCAAAAAGCTTGGGCTACAGATTTAAACTGTGTGATTACAGAAGATCAGTGGGAAGACATTTGGCAGGCTCAAAATAAGATGTCCAAATCAGTATATGCGCTAGAGGCAAACTTAAAAGTTATATTAAGATGGTATATGACTCTGGTTAAACTAGCTCACATAATTCCAGGTTTAACCCCTTTTTGTTGGAAAAACTGTGGGGAACGTGCTACCTATATACACAACTGGTGGTCCTGTAAGCTAATTCAAGGATTTTGGATACAGATAGTACAATGCATAGGTAAACTAACAAATTATGACTTACCTTTAGATCCTGTGATTATTCTCTTGGGACTTTGGCCTGAAAATGGTCTATCTACAAAAAGGAGAAAATTAATAGGAATGCTACTTACAGCGGCCAAAATTCTTATAGCTAGATCCTGGAAAGATAAAGCAATTCCTACTGTAGTACAATGGGTGCATAAAGTTTGGGATCTGTTTATGTTAGATGTTTTTTCAGCCTATAAGGATTCATCCCACAATGAACAACTATTCTATAATCCACTAAGTTTTTGGTATCCTTTGGTAGAAAAGATAGAACTAGAATGTTTTGAATGGGAGGCTATTAAGGATGCCAAATTCAAGCTTCTCCTATTTTGTTGAGAATTTATAAATACTTTCTACTGTCTTGTTAGTTCAAAGGTATTTGAATGTAAAGTTGCTTAAGAGACTGTATCTTCTTTGAAGTTACTGTTGATCAATTTATGAATATTGATTATATTAGTATACTGTTCTGTCAGTAACATAATTGCCATGTTATTCTTTCTTTCATTGTGTTGTTTTGGTTTCAAAACTGTCAAATCAAAGTATATCATGTTTTGTTGCAGCCATTTTAAATTGTAACACTAAACTTAAATGTGTTTAATAAAAAAAATTTAAAAAAAGGAAATTCATGCCAGTTGACCTGCCACAAACTTGACTTTGCGAACCATGAAATGGTGAACTTTAGCTCAAGGTCATCACTAAGCTCTCATTGCTGCTGTGCATGTGGAGGCACTCACATCACAACACAGTAGTTATCCTGACTCAGCTTGGAATGTCTTTCTTGCATTAAAGGACTACTGAAAGGGGTTTTCTTTGGCATGGTGAAAGGAATCACTAGTTTAGCAGGATCAGATCTTTCTAGGAAATGTGCATGTTTTACTACAACCGGTAAAAGAGAACTTCTGGAGGAAAAAGTATACCATTCTGGAGACCAACAGCTGAACGAAGCTGGCCTTCTTTCTGTTTTATAAATGCAATCTTATACTCCCAAAAGTTCTATCAGCAAATTTCTCTACCATTATCCAAGAATATTGACTTCTTTATTGATTTAACACTTAAAATTGCCCTTCTATTCAAGTAGTTTCATACTTCTTACTTCGTTCCCTCCTACATAACCAAATGTTAAACTTACACATTTTTCCAGCTGAAGGTATATCATATTTCATAACTATAAACAAAATATCTAAATTACAAATATGCAAACAAAATTAATAATTAACAACCATAACTCAATAGCCAGAGGAGATATAGAAAATAATCCTTCTCATTGCCTTCATCACATCATATTAAGAGGCCCACAAGAGTTTCTTGATTTCATCTATTTTACCAGCAAAGAAAATTACTCTACTGCATAATATACATTTCTTTTTTTCCTTTATTCCCAGCAGCACTTTAATTTTAACAATCTTACTTAGATGCCTTCTCTCTTTATACTCAGAAAGTTCTGTTTCCATAGTCTTGCACCTCTGTTTCATTGCATGAATCCTCATTTTCCAATTACTTCTGTTGCTTTTCCTTGTCACACGTCTTGCTCTCTTCTTATCCCCCTTAGTCCTTTCTATATGTGGATGCTTTTTTACTCCTCTTTTGGCCCATTTCACCCCAAAAAAGTATCTTGCAGGGCACTTAGGTCCATTAATTTGTCTCCCCTTTTTTCTATTGGTAAAGAAAAAGTAACTTACAATACCTTCTCTTCAGTCGCGTCCCAAGTAGACTTCTGCTCCTCTTCCTTATTCTGCTGGGGCTGTGATAACTCCACTACATCTCTCCCATCCCAATGTGAACTCTGAGGATTTTCAAGTATGCCTTTACAAGTCGACTCAACTGCCTGTCGAATCTCACCCATCAACATTTTTTTAAATTGCTCTACAGTAAGTTGTCCAATTTCCATATTATCGAAGTCACCTCCCTCTTCTTTTTCCTCTGTTGATACACCTTCGTACTCCTCTACCAGCACCATTTTCTCAAACCTTCAGTTATTTCCATCTCATTAGTGATTAATAATTTAAATTATAGTGTCTTAATCAAGAATATTTAAACAATAATGTCGTGTTGAACAATTAATTAAAGTTCCAACAATTTTAGTTTCATGCCTCTCTACGATTTCAATTTACCTTTTTCTCCACTTCTCTTCGTAGCCACTTTTTCCCTGATAGTTGGAGATATTCTTGAAGGGACTTTAACATAGGTTTTCTTGTGAATTAGTAACAAAAAGCCCGTGTTTTCATCTTTTCCTCTTCATTGTTGAACTTTATGCTGTAAATCCTGTATTTTTTTTAAAAAGGGCGATCACAGCTAGAGCAAACATGGCGACCATTCTGCTCCTTCTTCTGCTCCAGCTTGTTGTACATATTTGATTCCATGTCAAAAATGAAGTCAAATGAGAAGGAAGTTCTATGTTTTTATTTCAATTAACAGGAAAACAGTTGGACCAAATAGTCCATCCAAAATTGACTACTTTCTTCTCAGCATATTTGGGAGATATGCTTCAATTAACAGGAAAACAACTGGATCAAATAACTCATCAAAAAATTGACTACTTTCTTCTTCTTCATCATCTTCTTCTTCTTGAACATATTCTGAGCATATTCAGGAAATACATGATATTTTATACATGGACTGACATCATCAAAAAAACAATATTCAAAAAGCATAATTGGTTACAAAAGACAGTGGTCATTTGAATAATAAGCCTCTGATTTGTCAGATGTAAAGAAACATATCTACATCAAATCTACATAAAACCTAAGTGTTTACTTAACCTAACCTAAATGATAATAGGCAAGGATTCTTCATATCCCAAACAAAAGTGTTTGTTGTTCTTGATATGAGACCAAAATCTTATCTGACCCAGACATTGCAAGGGTTTGCCCTTAAGAACTACAGAATCATGAACTTTGTACCTATTATGTTGTCTGCTAACAATATCAGACCTACAAGAGTAAAGCCATCTATATAACAGGCCTTTCTAACATCCTAATAAAATATTACTTAAAAGAGAAATCCATAAAACCAAGGAAAAAATATGAATATGAACAATCAAGAAGAAAAAACCTATATAAAAAATCTTTATATTCCCACTCATACTACAGGCTTGAGGCAAATCGTTCTCACCCCACTCTCCGCCAATTGCGGGGGGACCAGTCAAGCCTCCTGTGACCGAACCTCCCTCCAAGAGGTCCAGCGGAGCCCCAGAGCTCGCGAAGACCCAAAAGAAGCTCCAAAAAAGCAAAAAAGGATTGGGACCGGTCGGGAGCATCGCAACCGGACACCCGCTTGCTGAGCCATTGCCCCGGAAGTCGATAGTCAAGAATAGATTCTTTTGGGTTTGACAGCGCTGCATACAGACGAGTCTCGGATCATTTCTGGCCCGTCCATTCCCCCTTCATTCTTTTGGAGCTCCCCGTTGGTTGGGTGGGCTCTGCTTTGCTTCCTGGAGGGAGGCAAAGTGGCAGGGGGCTTTGCTGCCCCCCCTGTTGATAGCAATAATGGGGGGAGATGCCGGTTCATCCTGAAGCAGAAGCAAAGTTGTGGAAGAACATGGCTTCTGTGTTCTATAGGCAGCAACCAGCCATTTTGAATTATGCTAAGAAAGTAGCACATCATGCATTGGATATTTTCTCACAGATTTAAACACAACAGGTCAGAAACTCTGATTTAAATACCCTTTTAGTTATCCCCCATTTCTTTTGTGAAAGTGGCTATGAAAAGTTGGGGGAGTGTTTGTCGTGCAGAAGCAGAGAAGTGGGGTAAGGAAAAAGAAAAATGTTTACCTGAATGTAAAGTAATTGTTAGCCAGAGCAAGAGTTATGGAAAAATGTGAAAGAAAACTGTTGAATATTATGCCAAAAGGACAGGGGAATTTAATTAAACGGCATTTAAAAAGGTGATATTTTTAAAAAGTTACTTAACGTGGAGTGAGAAAATGGTGGTGGCGGCAGTGGAGGATGATGAAGAACTAGATTTCATAGAATCATAGAATCATAGAATGTTAGAGTTGAAAGGGACTTTGCAGGCCATCTAGTCCAACCCCCTGCACTCTGCAGGAACACAGCCGAAACCCCTACATAAATGTACAAATAGGAGGCCTTACTGTTGAACAATTTAAAATTTTTTTAGATGAATCAATTAAACAAGCAGTTGTAACAGCGTTTAAAAATCTACTTGAAGGATCAGAGACTTTACATTTGGAGACGGAAAATAATGAGAAATTGGAACAACCCTCGCAAGTGTTAGATGAACAACAGGACTGCGGCCAGGAGAGGGAGCCACTGGATAGCCAGCCTTTAAGCTCAGAAAATATATCTCAGAAACCTGAACTATTCAAATGATTTGACAAATTTGAGGCCAAAATTACAACAGAAAAAGGGACATTCTTTAAAATGCCAGAAGAGGAAAAGGAAGGAGTCAACAAGATGTGGAAAGAACTTTAATCTTTACAAAAGAATGGCGAGCGGTTTGTGGAAATGGAGAAGGAAGAACCTGGATTTAAGATTACATGAATTTAAGAACTTCAGACATCTACAGGAAGTGGAGAAGAAAGAAGAGGCATCAGAGAGATGGAGAAAGAACATGAGACAAGTGTCTTATTTGTGTACGGAATGTCCCCCCTCTTTAATAGATAATTGGCTCTGTAGGTCAGGAATGGTTGACTATGTGTAACTCAGTAGTATGTAGTTTTTTAGTAACTGATGGAGTGCAGAGTGGCAATAACGATTTAGTAAAGGTGAAAAGGGTTAAGTATTTTTATTGGGGGTTATATTTTGCACTTAGGATAGAGCTTAAGTTAGATATTAGGATTTAAAAGTGTTTTTTGAGTATAATTGTACTTTATAGATTTAAGTAGAATTTGAATTGTGGAAAAAAGGTTGATCTTCTGTGTTGTAGTAGTAAGTGATTTTGATAAGGTGTAGACTATATGGAATATCTATAAAAGCTACATTTCAAAACTTTTAAGTAAAATCTGGTCACCATATAATTAATGAATTATTGCGGGTGTAATTGGGTGTATTGTGTTAATTGTGATAATAATTTGTAGTCATAATTTGATTTTTAGGAATTAACTGTGTCTTTATTGAATTCAAAATCAGTTGATTGAGATAAATGTTTAAATGGTAAAGAAAAAAAGGGAATATTAATGGAATATTAAAGGAATTTCAATAGAAATTATGATAGTGATTACTTTAAATATTAGGGTTTACTTCAAATAATAACAGTGTCAGGTAAGGAGATAATTACCGTATTTTTCACTCCATAAGACGCACTTTCCCCCCCAAAAAAAGTGGGGGGGGAAGTGTGTGCGTCTTATGGAGTGAATACTGCAAACGTTGGGGGGGCTGGAGCGCCGGCTTTACTGGGCGCACCTCCCAGCCCCAGCCCCGGCTTTCCTGAGCACGCCACAGCAACGGCGCGCCCAGGAAAGCCAGGGAAGGGGCGGGCATTCTATCTCCCGCCCCTTCCCTCCCAGGCTTTCCTGAGCACACCGCAGCAGCGGCATGCCCAGGAAAGCCAGGGAAGGGGCGGGCATTCTAACTCCCGCCCCTTCCCTCACAGCCCCAGCGCCGGCTTTCCTGAGCACGCCGCAGCATCGGCGCGCCCAGGAAAGCCAGGGAAGGGGCGGGCGTTCTAACTCCCACCCCTTCCCTCCCAGATGATGTGTGTCTTATGGTCAGGTGCATCTTATGGCGCGAAAAATACGGTAACTATTTCTTGTTTCTTAGCTCCTTGCTAGATAATATGAAAAAAATTGTTAGTTATAATATGGGAGTAAAAGGCATGATATGCGTGATTTGAAACCCTGTTGGAATAATAATATCTTTAAGAGATTAATTAATCTACCAACAACTGTTTGACTTTGAAGATGTGCTTAAAATATGTATATGTATTTCTTTTTGTTTTCTTTGGTTTGGAAAATTAATAAATAGAGTATTAAAAAAAAGAATAGATTCTTTTGAATTATGGCGCTGAAAAAGACTTTTGAGAGTCCCTTGGGCTGCAAGGAGATCAAATCAGTCAATCCTAAAAGAAATCAGCCATGGGGTCGCAAAGAGTCGGGCTCGACTGTATGACTGAACAACAAAAGCTCCTTTGAAGACTAACAGAATTGTGGTAGGATATGTGCTTTTGTGAATCACTGCTCACTTCTTCAGACTTATTTCCATTTAATTTTTGCATCCTCCTGGACTGAATCCTCCTGTACCAAACTGAGACCTAGGTTTCCTGTCTCATTACCAATGCTGGTATCTCCATGCCTCTCCATATCATACCTAATCCAATTGTGCCTGCTATTGCCATTCAGCATCTGAAATCATCTTTATAGAGTGTTACATTTTATGGCACACATGGTCCGGCCCGACAAATGTCAGATCTAGCCCTCATAACAAATGAATTGGACACCTCTGCCTTACATGGTCTCTCAAATCCCCTTCTATCCACCTTGGAGAGGCTGATGAACTGGGTTTTTGCAGAACATCCAGCTGATAATTCAAGGCAGATATGACCTTTTTAAACAGCCTTTGGTAATGCTCAGGTTGAAATAGCCTGGAAGAACTGTCCTTTGAATCAGGGTCCTCCCCTGACCATTCTCCTTCCTCCTTGTCAGAAATTGTTGCCATAAAAGCCCTGGCTCAATGGATTGCCTCTACCTCAGAGTCGGAGCCTGAGCCTGTCTCACAAACCCCTGGTAAAAGATGAGGATCTATCATCGTCTTCAACAACCTCCCTGTGCTGTGAGCACTTTTAAATTTGCCATATTTTTAGGGTGTTTGGGTCTAGGGGGTGTGAGTAATTTTCTGAGGAAGACGATCTGGGTGAGGGAGAGGGAGAACTTCTTATGGGAACCCTTTGTTGTTTGTGCCCTTGACCCCCAGACTCCTGAATGCCTCCAGCCCCAGTCCCTGAATAGTCTATCACTCCTGATAACTGGGCCTCTGGCATGCTTGTAGGCAATGCTCCTGCTAAGCTGTGGAGTCTTGTGAGCTACTGACATTAAAGTTGTGAGTGAGTGATTTGGCTACTGCATAAATTTGTTTGCTCTGGAGCCATCCTTCTGAGCTAAGACAAAAATATATGAGTTGGAGGCTAAAAAACTGTGAGCTAGCTCAGACTAACTCAGAGAGAATACTGCTTGTAGGTGGCAACATTGATTGAAATGGAGACATCCAGGCTGATCTCCAGGCCTTCATAAACCAGTCTGCTATGGCAGGATTGAAAATGATGGACAAAAATGGCACAGCCACCATATTGGGGCTTCCTGTGCTTGTAGAGTAACTAGAAGGGCAGTCTCACACTGGCCCAGGAGAGCTGTACAAAATTTGCATGGCCCTGCCTGAAGCAAGAGGAGGCATGACCTGATTGTGGCAGGTTGATTAAAATTAACACAAGCATATCCTGATCTGCAATTTCTTTTCCTGCACTTCTCAGTTACTCAGCTAATTCCAACATCTTGTTAAGATGTTTGCAAAAATTCCCACCAGCCTGCATTCTCATACTATACAAGCATTTCTGAAGGTAGAGCCGGCTCTTTAAGGAGCATTTTAAATGCAATCTTTCCAAATCAGCCCAAACAGCCTTAGCAGTTGGCATCTTAATGACTCCTAATACCTGTCAGTCTGATAAACCCGTGATAATAGTACCTCTTGCCTGCTCATTTTTGGCATTCCAGGTAATCTGTTCTCCACATTCGGCTGGATGGTCAGTCTGGGTAACAGTCCACAAGTTTTTTTCAATGAGATGGGTCTTCATTCTGGAAATGGAATAATTTGTTATAACTTAATTATGAAATATCTGAAACACTTGTAACAACTATTCAATATTATTTTGAAGAAAATAATAGTAGTATGCTTAACAGTAGTTTGGGATGCTTTTGAAGCAGTACTTAGAATAAATATATAGCCATGCATAAATGAAGAGGGGAAAGAGAGAAATTCAACTGAGGAAGAGGAAGAGGAAGAAGAAGAGGAAGAAGAAGAGTTAGTTTTATATACAGAAACCAAACACAAATTTATCAAAAGCAAAGCAAAAACAAACACCTTCTTTTGCTTCTACATAATGAAAAACCCAAGTGAGATCTATTGAAAACCCACAAATTAAAAAAAAGTTCTATTTTTGGACCAAAAATATCACAAAAGATGTGGTAATGCTAGAACACATCTTTCCAAATGATCACCTCAAACACAGAATTCCACTACAATAAATTTTATAAAATCAATATGAGGCCTCAATTAATAAACTATTGGACATAAACTCTGAATTTGCAAAATATTATACAAATTTATGCTCAGTTACTAATCCAACTAAAGATAAAATCGTTTTTCCTCAGGGAAAAAGTATTCTTCTGAATGTAAATCTTCACTAAATAAACAATATAACTACTGAAGAAGAACTGAACAATGTTAAGAAAATCTTAAAATCATTAAAATACTTGTCAGAAGTAGGTATCTTGTTGTGTTTTATATATATATATATATATATATATATATATATATATATATATATATATATATATATGACTGTCTAGTTCTTAGGGGCAGAATAAGGGTACAGTTGATCAATGACAGGACTTGTCAGCAGGCTGTTTGAAGGACTTTAATCTATCACCTTCTTTGCCACCATTACTAGTCCCCTGGTAATCTAGTCAGTCAACACAGACATAAGGGATTCCAATTTTTAAATATGTTTGTGTTTGTTTGCACTACTAATGCAACAACATATTTGTGAACCTATTAAATGCAGTACAGCCAATGCTCAAAATTAATTGGCCTATGTCACGCTACCTCTCGTTTAATTTGCGTGGTTAGGTGTGATGTGGTTTTAAATTTCTTGTTCTTTCTTTCTTTTACTCAAGGTATGTGACGCTACCACCAGGAATTTAATTCCAGTCTTATTAATTAACCTTTCCCAGATTATTGCACCCAAGTTCTAAGGCTCCTTCATTGGACTATAGAGACATGACGGTTAGACTCTTATATTTTAAAACAGCGTATGACTCTGTGTTAACAATAAACAAGATAAAACTTTATTTGCACAAGAAGCATATTGGTCACAAGATGTTTTGTAACTTGTCTCTTCTGTGAATATACCTTCTCCAATCTTTATATGTTGCTCAGTAAAATCTTTCCCTTTTTAACTCAGGTTTCTGTCAGCTTTTTCCTCTCACGCTCTTATAAATACTCTGACAATATTAGATTTTGACTAATATGCCCCCTGAAGTATTTTAATTTCTCCTTCAGAGTCTTAATGCCTTTCACAGCACTTGTATAGGATTCTAATTAGAAGACTGCTTCTCAGACTCTGTAGACTGACCACAACTGACAGCTGCTGCCTGCTGACTGAACACTCTGCCTTCTCTCTCTCTCCCCACACACACACTTCTTAGCTCCGCCCATACACTCTAGGTCATCAGCCAATCACCTCACTCACTCATCTCCCTCTTTCACCCCCCTTGCTTTTCTGAGACTTACCAACCACTTATAACTTGAAATCATTCCCGCCTACATCCCAAAATGTGTTCCTCACCAGCTTCACTAGGTGCTTTCAACAATTTCTACTCAGTTTATTAAAATGAACATCTCTTTGTTCTGGTATCTCACTTCTTCCTCCATTAAATCTGATGCTCATTTGATTCCGCTGCTGATGCCTGAAAGTTGCTGACGCCTATTCTGTGTGAGCTGATTTCTCTTTTGACTGGATCCGTCTCCCTTTTTAATATCTCTCCCACCCTTTCTTCTGAGTATTCAGCCCGGCCTTATGGATGGACATTTCTATGCATCGGAGGTGGGGCACTCTTGCAAAACTTCATGCTGAAATAAGCATTGTTAGTCTTTAAGGTGTGTAATCTAGGAATCAGATTAATTTCTCCTATACTTTTTTATTTTTATTCAGTTTTCTTCTTTTACAAACCCTAATGAAACAAAGTTAGAGTCCAGCGGCGCCTTTAAGACCAACAAAGTTTTATTCAAGGTGTTGAACCCTAATGAAAACAGTCATAGAGAATGGAGTTGCTATGGAATCATTGACAACAGACTCTGCCTATCATTTAACAGTAAAATACAGTTGCCATAATGAATACCATGTTTTGCGAGGCTTTAGGACAGTGTCCGGTTTAAACGGCCAATGAACTACCCCACCAGTTTGCATCGGTGCAATAAATGAAACATGAATAGGCATTTACAATAAAGGTATTGTAAAATGTCCATAATCCTGACCTGAATGGCTATAGCTGGCCAGATCTTGTCAGATCTCAAGAGCTAAATGGGGTTGGCTCTTGTTAGTACTTGGACGGGAGACCACCAAGGAAGTTAATGGTTGCTATGAAGAGGCAGGCAAACCACTTCTGTTTGTCTTTTGCCTTGAAAACGCAGTGGGGTTGCCATGTCAGCTGCGAGCCTTAGACACTACTACTGACCAAATGGTCTAGTTTTTTTAAAAAAATATTTTATTTACTTCATTTATCACCTGCCTCTCTCCCCAGTGGGGACCCAAAGTGGCTTACACTGTTCTCCTTGCTGGGAAAATAGGCAAAAATACTTAGATACTCAGAGTCTGCAATGGATCTTTGCTTCACTGGAGAGGGGACATTTCTTTCTATGTAAAAAGCTTTATTTCTAAGGGAAGGGTTCACATGGAAAACTATAAAACAAAAGAGATATCTAGACCTACATCTTTCCATCCTTACAGCACAGAACACATGGTCACACACAATGGAGATTCTCCTTCCTGACCCCTAGAAGGAAGTCACCTGAACACAGTAGCCAATGATTGCTAGTAAACAGACTTAGATTTTCCTGGGCTATCTTCCCATCGGCTCTGAGCCAAGTTTCCCTTCCAGGTCAGTCTAAACAACAGTACACTAGGTAAAGCAGGTTAACCCTATAATGACTGGAATCAAGACCTTGCATCTCACACATTTCCAACACTCCTCTTATCCGTTTGATTCTTACAACAACCCTGTGAGTAGTGTTCTCTCTAAGCTGAGTTAGGGTGAGCTAGCTCACAGTTTTTTAGCCTCTGGCTCACAGATTCCTGTCTTAGCTCGGGAAGGATGGCTCCAGAGCAAACTAATTTATGCAGTCGCCAAATTGCTCACTCACAACTTTAATGCCAGTAGTTCACAAGGTAGAATTTTTGCTCACAAGACTCCACAGCTTAGAGGGAGCATTGCGAGGAAGGTTCAGCTGAGAGTGTGTGACTGGCTCAGGGCCGGCTTGCTCACTAGGCATTCTCCTAGTGCGCGCCGGCCCTTAGGGGCGCCCAAAGGCCCCCACCCCCCACCAAAAGCCCTGCCAAAACCCCCCGCACCTTCCCCTGGCTTGCCGGCGCTCAGACGGAAGGGACAGGGTTTTAAACCCCCGCCCCTTCCCTGGCTTGCTGGCGAGAGGGGGAAGGAGGAGGAGGAGGGGAGCCCTCCCTTGCCCTGGGGAGCCCCGGCGGTGGAGGTGGGGCGCCAGAAGGTAGCCCTGCCTAGGGCACAAAAAAACCTCGGGCCAGCCCTAGACTGGCTCAACATTATCCAGCACATTTCCGGGGCAGAGGGGGGATTTGAACCTGGGGGTCCCAGATCCTAGTCCAACACTACAATTACTGAACCACACTGACTCTTTAGTATAAGTTAGCTTCCTGCATTCCCAGGTACTCGTTTGCATATATAGAAGCTATACATGCATGGGGAATCCACATGTTGCCCTACTAATGTGAAACAGTGATGTGATTATCAGGTGTATTGTGGGACTGCACGCTCCTGATATGCCTCGTTGGTGGGCTCCCAGTTTGCATGGATGTGATGTTTGAAGAGGGCTACTACTATATCCTGACACCTCAGAGTTGAAGATAAAAAGTGACACTTAAAAGCATTTGCAGGATCCAGTTTCAAAAGGACAGTTTCTGAAACAACTGGAGCAGAAATTAAACAATGCAATCATTCCTCCTGTTATCTCGTTGCAAAAGCTCTTGCACATGTTCATAAGGCTATAAAACATCCTGTACGTTGATGCTGTATAAACAACAAAATAATAATCCCGCTATATAAACTTACTCTCTGTTCCCTTAAACAAAGAGAGCCTGGATACCAGTCTCCTTTGGTAGGAGTTGCAAAGGCTTATTCATGTCGTATTTCACTGGCTTCTGTTATTAAAAATAAACAGCCTGTGTCCTTGGAACCTCTGTTCTCCAGGGTTCCTAACTATCCTTCCCAATCCACCATGTTCCTTCATGACATTCCCACTGGAAGTATCACTGAGCATCTAATCCGCTTTTACCTGTCTGGAATGCCCCCTGAACATATGAATAAATCATGTTACTGAATTTCCTATTTGCATTTTTTAATTCCATTCTTGTCTGATACACGGGACCGCTTGGCAAACACTTGCTCCTGTCTCACTGAATCCTAATCAAGGAGTCCCGTATCTCAAGCTGGATACGGAAAAAAAAATCAGATACTGTAGGCAGGCCTGTAGCTACAGGGGAACCCCAATGAATGTTACACTGCTGCTGGCAGACTATTGGCAGGTGCGTTCAACTGTGATTGTGGGAGGAGATGCGCTACACATCGCTGTCCCCCTCCTCTTATTTAGGGGCAGTTTGCTTGCGAACACCCTTACTTTAATAACACCCCAGAGTCACGTGTGCCATGCAGTCTAACAGAAAAACACACAAAATGGTTGCCAGTCTGACAGGCCAGAGAGACATGCCTGGGCATAGAGTCTGGAAAGTATAATGTCAAGGTGTCTGAACCCGCTGCGACCTTCCTCCCTACCCTAAAGGTATGCATTAGTCAGAACAATGGGCCTCCCAAGATGAATACCATGTTATGCGAGGCTTTAGGACAGTGTCCGGTTTAAATAGTCCGGTTTGCTTCACCTATAAGAACATAAGAGAAGCCAATGTTGAATCAGGCCAATGGCCCATCTAGTCCAACACTCTGTCACACAGCGGCCAAAATATACCAGGTGCCATCAGGAGGTCCAGCAGTGGGGCCAGGACACTAGAAGCCCTCCCACTGCTGCCCCCCCAGCACCAAGAATAGAGTGCATCACCTGCCCCAGACTGAGAGTTCCTATCTATACCTTGTGGCTAATAGCCACTGATGGACTTCTGCTCCATATGTTTATCTAATTCCCTCTTGAAACTGTCCATGCTTGTAGCTGCCACCACCTCCTGTGGCAGTGAATTCCATATGTTAATCACTCCAAACTAATCTCATCCATCTGGACCAATGCTCCCTCTAGGCTGTGGAGTCTTGTGAGCAGAAATTCTACTTTGTGAGCTACTGGCATTAAAGCCGTAAGCGAGCACTTTGGCTACTACATAAATTAATTTGCTCTGGAGCCATCCTTCGTGAGCTAAGGCAACAGTGTGTGATCTGGAGGCTAAAAAACTGTGAGCTAGCTCACACTAACTCAGCTTAGAGGAAACACTGATCTGGACTTAACCCTATCAACTGACTGACCTGTGAATTGGGCCCTCCAAAATTGGAGGATCCCCTGGCCTCACCGGGGGATGGCAACCCTACAGCTTTCCCATCCAGAAGAAGAGTTGGCTTTTATACCCCGCTCTTTGCTACTCGAAGGAGTCTCAGAGCAGCATACAATCACCTTCCCTTCCTCTCCCCACAACAGACACCCTGAGAGGTAGGTGGGGCTGAGAGAGTTCTCAGAGAACTTTGTCTGACCCAGGGTCACCCAGCTGGCTTCACGTGGAGGAGTGGGGAATTAACCGCAACACCAATACAATGCTCTGGTCATCAAGCAGCACTTTGCATTGAGAACAGTTTAATCAAACAACCATTAGGCATCATTTGCTTGCCTCAGACAAAGCAATCAGAGCTTCACCCAGATCATTGTTCCTCTCAGGAAAACGCATCAGGAATATTGTTTTGAGGCACCCACGTCACCCTGCCCCAGGGAGAATTGTCCCTATAACAGGGCTCTCCAGAGCCTCAGTTGGGTGTGGATCCAGACCTCACGCTTAAAACACAGGTCATTTTGTCTTGCTCTTGTGGACTTTGTTCTCCTGGATAGGTAAATATCACTCGCCCTAATCTTCACCCCCGCTACTTCTTTTTACCATTGATAGCCGTGTGCTCTTATGTATGTTTTGCTCTTCCATTCTCTTTAAATAAAACCCTTTCTATTTTAAATCCAGACTGCTTTATTTCAAGAGTGCTCATAGGGGAAAATCCCTGTAAAGGCTGGTGGAGATCTCATTGGCTGAGTTCAGACTGGCAATTTGCCCTGGTAGGGATCCGTTTCAGCGACGCTTCAAACCCGCAGTAAACAGGGCGTTCACACAGGCACATCTGCCTGGCATCCGCCACCCATAGCCAACCCGCGCTGTTCCGCTTCACTGCCGCATTAAAAAGATACCTGAAGAAACAAGTAAAGTGCGCGTGCGTTGCGCGTTTCTCCACTTCCAGGAAGTCTGAACACACAGCCAAAAAGCCGGGAGAAACCCGCGTTGGGCAGAAGGCAGCAGCAGTATGATTGGCCGTGCTCCGCTGTACTGCCCATACACCCATACACCCACACACCCACAGCTGAATTAATGGGGAAATGCTGTACCTCCAGGGCAGCAGTCTGAATGCTCCGGTGCGCCTCCTCCTGGTATGCTCCCGCAGCAGTCTGGGCTGTGTAAATGGGAAACCTTGGAACAGTTTTTTCCGGGGCTTTTTTGCCACAACTGGCTCCCGCAGCAAATTGTCAGTCTATGCTCAGCCATTGTTATGCGCTCTCTCAAACTTTTTCTGTCACTAATTCCCCCAATTAAATGGAGATTGCCTCTTTGGGTTACACCTCCACACCATGCACAATGAGCACTGAGCCTACATCTGTCTTGGCCTTTCCTGGTAGGAAGAAAGGAAGGCGATGTTGTTTAGTGCGCTGCTTTTGGAGTGGATAGTTCAATCCAGCTAGTGGGCGAGCCTCAGCCTTGCATGACCAGCCAGCAAAGGCTCCCACTTCATGCATCTGATGAAGTGGGTTCTGGCCTAGAAAACCGAGCATTCTGTGAGTACAGAGAGCCAATGTGGTTAGTGTCAGCTGGGCTAGGAGTGGGGGGACCTGGATTTAGATCTCCACACCACCATGAAATTTACTGGGTGATCTCAAGCCGGTCACCGAGATAGTGACCGGCTTAAGGTCACCTGGTGTAAGCTTCCTCACAGGGTTGTTGTGAGACACAATGGAGGAAGGGAGAACCTTCCTCAGAGGAAGGGTGGGATAAAATGTGATTAAAAAAACAACAACAGGAAGATTGGCAGGAGGATATGGATAAGCACTCTGTGTTTGTGTATTGTTAAATAGTGGGTTCCATGGATGAGCACACTCGACTCTGGTGATCAGCTCAACTTTATTTGTGATTCCAGGAAGAGCAAGACAAGACTCCAGAGCCTCGGCTCTGTTAAATAGCATGCAATTGCCAGTCTCTGGGGTGATTCAATCAGGGATTATTCAATCCCAATGCATAACATGTATGGTGGGAAGACTCTTGGATGGAAGCCATCCTTTGTGTGATTTCATGTGGATTGTCTTTGTGAGAGACAGTATATGTACCCATGTGAGGGCAAGTGGGGAATTGGGCACAGATGGTGCCAGCCAGATGTAACCTGTTTTGCTTAAAACAGAGGTGCTGGTTTGCAAATAATTTCTGGCCACAGGTCTGATTTTAGGTCCTTTATTTTTAGCTACGGTATCTAGAACAATTTTTAAAATACCAAAAACACTGATGCCATCCTCAAGAATATGTAGAAAAAGCAGGGCACCTGCAAGGACTTGCAGGGATCACTTCATTTCCCCCGTTTCCTTCCCCACGCTATGTTCTCTTTCCCTCCTCCTGGCAGTCTCCATATCCGCTGTTCTTTCCCTGCTTCCTCTTATTAACCAACCATTTCTCCCCTCCCCCCAAGTCCTCAGCTGTATTGTTTATTTACTTCATTTATATCCCACCTTTCACCCCAATGGGGATCCAAATCAACTTGCATCCTCTCCCTCTCCTCCATTTTGTCTTCCCAACAATCTTATGAGGTAGACTTGGCTGCAAGAGAATTACTAGCTAAAGGTCACTTAGGCAGGATCCATGGCAGAGTGGGGATTTCAACCTGGATCTCTGAGATCCTGTTCTGACACTCAAACCACTACAGAACACTGGCTCTCAGCTTTTCCACCTTCCCTCCCCGGCAGCATCTCTCTAGGAGAAAGTGTGGCCAAGTTGCAAAAGTCACAAGGTAGCAAGTCACTCAGGTGAGTCCTGTGGTGGCTACTGCTGGGTCCAGCCAAGTTGCACAAACTGTGTGAAGGCTGCCATTATGGTTGCTAGATTCCAGGTGACGCCTGGAGATTACCTGGCATTGCAACTGACCTCCAGGCAACAGAGATCAGCTCACCTGGAGAAAACAGCTGCTTTGGAAGGTGGACTCTATGACACTACACCCCACTGAAGTCCCTCCCCTCCCCAAACCCCACTGTCCTGAGCCTCCACCTCCAAAATCTCCCGATATTTCCCATCACAGAGATGGCAACCCTAGGGTGAGTTATATAAATTTCATGGCAGCAAGCTACCCAGAGGTTACTGCTGGGCCTGGCCTGGATGAGTCCTCCCTCCAGGGTAGAAGTGAAGTGAGCGGGGTGGACTGTGAGGCCACAATTGCCCTGGAAAGGACCCTGCCCCCTCCTCCTTACTGACAGAAACCAAAGCTTGAAAGCTGGCAATACTGTTGGGGTTGTCCCTGCAGTGACCACCAAGATCTTGGAGGGCATTCATTTTTTAAAGGTCCAGGTACTGCTTCTACTATTTGTGTGTGGGGGGGAACTTACCGTGGCCAATGTTTTTATTTCAGATTTATCTGCAAACCTGGGACTTTTCTCAGATGTGTACAAAGATCTGTCTTGTCTGTTTGTGGCCCTGGTCTTTGAATTTAAGTATCCACCTATGGGGATCACGTTGAGAATTAGATATCTTTTCTGATGTTTCTGGAAATGATATGTTACAAATAAGCTATTTTCCTCTAAGATAATGGGGTGCTGAAAAACCACAAAGACTGCTAAATAGCTCTCAGAAAAACACTGACAAGTAGTTTTGTTAATATTTCCCCCAAATTATACAACAAGCAGCTGCAAACTCCATCATTTTCCTGTTCTGTTACACTGATATAATTAACTATTTAAGGTTCAACCCCACTGAAGCTGAAGTCTTTAAAATCTCATAGGTTTTCATAGGGGGCAGTAAGATGCCTGATTCCTTTCTGTTGAAACCAGTGGTTCTTAAATAGCTCAACTGTGACTAGATCATGTTCTGTTGTTATTTTTAATTAAAAAAAATTTTGCCTCCTCAAAGCAACAACAAATAGGAAAAAAATATTTTGGAAAAAAAATTATCGGTTGCTGCTGGCCTCTTTTCCATCAAACTTTGCTCCCCTCAAGGCAAAATAAAGCAAAACCTTGGCATACTTTTTAAGACCAACGAAGTTTTATTCAAGGCCTGAGCTTTTCCTGTGCGCGCAGGCCTCCTCCGTCTTGTCTTTGCAACCAAAGCAGACTGTGTTCTGTAGCCGATCTTTGCACCAGAGATACCGTGTCCTTAAAAATTCCAAAAAGGGTGGGTCTCACTCTCTACCGCCTCCGTTTCACGGCCCTTTGACCCCGCTCTTTGTTATTATCATCAGCTCAAGTAAAAATTAAGTTTCAGAGGGGCAGACGTCCTGGTCTGCAGTACAACTGTTAGATCCGAGTCCAGTGGGACCTTAGAGGTCAGCAGGTTTTTCGGGGTATAAACTTTTCAAAGCCGCCTGTCAAATCTGATGAAAGGAGTTTTTATTCTGGAAACCTCAGCGCCCCCCCCCCCAATAAATAAATAAATAAAAATCTTGTTGGTCTTTCAGGCGCTACTGGACTTCAATCTAACTCAAATATAAACATCTGTCTGTTGAAGACATGCTACATGCACGCGTCAAAGGGGACTCCAGTCCACGAAAATTTATGCCAAAATAAAATCTTGTTTGCCACAAGGTTCCTGTTTCTCTGCGTTAAAAGACGGAAGACGTGGCCAAAGCGGACGTTCTACCTTGGACATTTCTCAACACCGTGAAACGCCTCCGGGCTTCTAAAAACTGACGTCCTCTTTTTTCCCCTCATAAATGGTCATGGGGGGAGATAAACTACATGTCCCAGCATTCCATTGAGAAGCTCCGTTTCGCGGGATCAAAGATCACGTTGACGTCGAAAGGAACTAAGGGCACGGGCCGGTGACTGTGTGCCTGCGAATTTTGTTTCCAGGGGAGGAACTGGAGGGGCTTCTGTGCGCGGGCTAAGAAACAGTGGATTGAATCACGGAGTTACAATCTCTGTACCAAACAACAAGGCACAGAGAACAGGCATGGGCACC
This sequence comes from Gekko gecko, assembly GCA_029375565.1. Classification (NCBI taxonomy): domain Eukaryota; kingdom Metazoa; phylum Chordata; class Lepidosauria; order Squamata; family Gekkonidae; genus Gekko; species Gekko gecko. The sequence continues at coordinate 311,965,591 of JAPDNY010000001.1, read as the reverse complement.
TGAGAAAAGCCTGCCTGAACTAACTTTCTGCAAAGACAACGGGAATTTCTTTCGCTTTTATTTCCTGATTAGTCAGAGAAGAACAGTTGCTCAAGGAGGAGGTAAGAGAGAGAAAAAGAGAGAGAGATTTGGGTTGTCCTGACAGTGTTCGTATTAAGTACGGTCCAAATCTGGCACTGTGTTTAGGGAGAAGGAACTGAGTTATAGTGCACAAAGTGATCCTTTATCTCTTCGTTTATTGGAAATCTTCTGCAGACTTAAGTTGTTTATGTTAAGACTTAAGTTCATTATGATGTTTGATAAAAAGAAAAAAGGAGGGCAGAGACCAGGAAAAAGCCACTGTCTTTCCACAAGTGGTTTTTTTTTCTCTAGTAAGGAATCGCAGTTGTAGGTGATTCGTGTGTGAGAGAGACCATGCCTGCTGGTAGCCCAGGAATCAGCATCCTATGATAAACCTGCTGCTTGAAACTGTCAAATCTAGGCTACTACCTTATTCCTTATACTTTCTGTCTACAAACATTGAGCAAAATATTCAGTTATCTAGAGAGAGCAAGGTAGTGTTCTGTGAATGCATATACTACTTTTGCTGCTGGCATAGTAGTATATTAAAAGTCAACGTTTTGCATATAGATCTATTTACAATTCATTTATGTAGCATATGAGGCCTGAAAGCACTTTTTGAGTTATACCGCTGTGAATGGATGGTTTAGAAATCTGGGAGAAGAAAAATGGCTACTTGGGAAGAAGTCTTGTCCTATTTAGTGAGCAGTTTCTTGCATTTTTTCTATTGGCTGGATCTGTATACATAGGTATTCCAAGAGCACAGGGGGATGGTATGTGTGAATGGTTTGCAGCTTGCCCAGCCATTCAGAATTGACAAAATCCCCAAAGTGAAACCAAATAAACTAGGAAATCAAAACTCAGGAGAAGACGGCAGAAGAATTCAGACCTACTGTTCAAGAAGGTATGTTTGGATATCGCATGTATTGCACACTGACATGTCCAGAAGGGGATTGGGGGGAATCCCTACCCCCCCCCCCAACCCACAAATGTGTAAAAGGAAATAACATCTTAGTCTGGCAGATTCAAGTCCTCATTCCCTTTGTCTTTAATGAGGATTGGATGGCAGATGATTATGAGGTCTGAGACAACAAGACACTCCACCTCTGCTGAACATCTCCCTATCCTATTAAAGATGCACTGTGTGGCTCAAGGAGGTGACAGCATACGATAGACCAAGCCCTATAAGGAAAGACTGAGGGACTTGGGAATGTTCAGTCTGGCGAAGAGGAGGTTGAGGGGGGACATGATTGTTGTTATCTTTAAGTATTTGAAGGGCTGCCACTTAGAGGAGGGCAGGGAGCTGTTCCTGTTGGCAGCAGAGGATAGGACTCACAATAATGGGTTTCAGTTAAGGGCAGGAAGGTACTGGCTGGATATTAGGAAAAACATTTTTACAGTAAGACTTGTTCAACAGCGGAATCAGCTGCCTAGGGAGGTGGTGAGCTCCCCCTCACTGGCAGTCTTTAAGCAGTGGCCGGACAAACACTTGTCAGGGATGCTCTAGGCTGATCCTGCATTGAGCAGGGGGCTGGACTAGATGGTCTGTATGGCCCCTTCCAACTCTGTGATTCTATGAAGGGGCATTTTTTCCCAGTTTGGAAGTAACAACTTATGTGAGCCCAAGCAGGAACCTACAGAATGATCATGTTCTTAGTTTATTTTAGTTCCAGGATCAACATAGCTGGCTAAAGCCATACATTACTTATTTAACTTCATTTATATCCTGCTGAGGTGGCTCAAGTGGTTAAGACGCTGAACTGCAGGCTGTGGAAGGTCAGTAGTTCAGCAGTTCGAGACCCGGGTGCCGCATGGCGGAGTGAGCTTCCGTCTCTAGTTCTAGCTCCTGCCAACCTAGCAGTTCGAAAGCAAACAATTGCAAGTAGAGAAATAGGTACCACTTCGGTGGGAAGGTAACAGCGTTCCGTGCGCCTTGGTGTTTAGTCATGCCGGCCACATGACCACAGAAACGTCTTCGGACAGCGCTGGCTCTTCGGCTTTGAAACGGAGATGAGCACCACAACCCTAGAGTCAGATTCGACTGGCTTTTGAGCAAGGGAACCTTTACCTTTACCTTTATACCCTGCCTTTCTCCCCAGTGGGGACCCAAACAGGCTTTCCTTGTTCTCTCTTCTATTTTACCCTCACAACAACCCTGTGAGGTAGGTTAGGCTGAGAGTATGTGACTGGCCTAAAGTCACCCAGCAAGCTTCCATGGGGCAGAGTGGCGATTTGAGCCTTGGTCTCCCAGAATCTGGTCTGACACTTTAACCACTACCACCACTCAATTTGTGGTAGGTGGTTGTCTCAGTGAGTCCTCAAGGCTTTGGCCTCCACCTTCAAGAAAATTAGCCTGAAAGTGGTGGAGACTAATAGTCACTCACGATAGGTAAGAAGTTGAATGGGAAGAGTTGGAGGGAGAACTCCAGTCAGCTACAAAATTCACGGTGTCCCCTTCAGCCAGTCATTCACAGCACAATCCTATGCTGAGGACTGCACCAGCAGTCTTGTAGTAGCGTGAAATGGGATAAAACCACTTGGAGCTCATTGGATAAAGGGTAACATAAAAAATATTATGTGTGCTGTCCTATGGCAAAACTGCCTCTTCTGGTAGATTCCCCAAAGAGCATTATAGCTCAATGGATAACAACTTTTTGGTGATCCCTGGCTTGAAAAGTATCTGGCTGTCCTCAACCAGAGCCATGGCTTTTTCAGCCCAGGCCTTAGCCTGATGGAACTCTCTGCCAGGTGAGATCCGAGTCCTGTGCGATTTGATATAGTTCCACAGGGCCTGTAAGACAGAGATGTTCTGCCAGGCCAATGGTTGGTGATAGTGACAGTTTCCATCTAGGCTGAGGGAGAGGCCTGGCCCCTGGACACTAGTATAAAACAAATAAGGGCCACGTCCCAGGTTCAATCCCCAGCATCTCTAGTTCAAAGGATCAAGTGGTAGGTAATGTGAAGATCCTCTACTTGAGACCTTGGAGAGCTTTTGCCAATCAGAGTAAATACAGATCTTGATAGATGAATGGTCTGATTCAGCCTAAGGCAGCTTTGTGTGTTCATCCATATGGCCTATTTGAAATTGCAGCTTGTAAGCATTCACTCTAGGCATTATAGGACTTTCTCTGCATGGGACTGTAATTAGCTCCTTAAGTGCATAAATGATTTTGAAGTTGCACATTATTTCACAAAGCCAACTATCTGACATGCTGGCCCTTCACAGGTTACCCTGAAGACCAGGAGCTGATGTCACAGAAGATGATGACTTCCCAGCCCTCAGACAGTGACATAAATAATACTCCCCCAAATCAAACTCAAGAGACTAGTCCAGTAGACACAGCTAAAGGTATAGAGACGTTGGGTCCTCTCTGCCATGAATCAAGTAGTTTGACTGGGAATTCCTCTAAGGTAGACAAAGAAGATTCTGCAAGGGAAAAGCCCTTGGGTTCTGATGGAATTTTGGTGGAGAGAGAGACCGGCCACCACATGGAATGCAACACAGGGCTTCCGCCTCATCCAGTGAGCTTACCCGATAGTGCTGTAGGCAAAGATACAGTAGACTCTTTAGATGACAGAAATGGAAGGACTGGACATTCAACCCAAGTTGTGCTGCAGGATTCCCTAACGGAAGAAACAAATAACTTATCCGACACCGTCCTTGAAGAACAAACGAGTCCCACGGGTCCACACAGCCAGAATGCCTCTGAGCATCCCGATCCTGAAGAAACAGAAGAGGACATGGAGGAAATGGAGAAATCCATTCAAAACCTTGAAAGCATGGAGACCGAGAGGTCCTTGGTTGAAGGTGAGGGGATAAGGAAGCTCAGTAAATTATTACTTGTTTTTAAAAATTATTGTGATCAACTTACATGGCTGTGGGCGCACAAGGAATATGTCAGCCTTAAGTCTGGCACCAAAGAAACCACAAACTGGGTCTAGTAAATTTTAATTAGGCATGTGGAATAAAGTTTGCAAATCAAGGTGGATAAAAATCAATGATTTAAAAAAAATCTTTAAAAATCAGATTTTTAAAATTTAAATCAGATTTTTAAAATTCAAATTGGAATTTTTAAAATAAAATGCTTTTTGAGGAAAAATCTATCTCAAGGTAGTTTTCTATTTAAGATAACATCATCGTCCAAAGGTTACTCATCGTGAAATAAGGATTAGTTTTTAATTATGTAGCATGAGGCTGTATATTCATGCAATGTTTAATTTTTTTCATTCACAATGTCATGCTCTTCCAGAGGTTTCTGTAAGATTATTGGGCAATTTTTCTATCTAGAAGAAGTATTTGTATCTGCAGAGATACCATGCCTCTTCTTCACAGCAAAAATGTTGTAAAACAAACATACAGAGTTAAAAGATCTCAGCCCTATTGTGCCTCTGCAAATCTATGCACACAGAATTAACCCCTTATCTCTTAAGAGCTAAATTTCAAGAAGTTCAATGAATATATGATTGTTTGGGGTGGAATAGGTCTGGATAAGGAGGAGATGTTAAGGGCTAAGTGTGAGGAGGAAGGGCAAGCACTACAAACAAAAGTGAAAGCTTTTGAGCAGAATACTCGAGAAATCTTGAGAGCTTTGTAAGTGTATCCTCATGGATGTTTAAGCAAATACAAGAATACATATGCTATATAATGTTATTGTTTCAGTTAGATAAAACAATTTCAATGGATATTGTTAATGATTATTTTCCTCCTTCCAATAAAGTACAGCAGAAAAGTTGTCCAAGTATGAATAGCAACCTATTAAACTGGAGACAGATCACCTTGCAATGATTTCATAATTATCTATTTCAAGTGGTGAATAACCAATCATTAATTTTGACATAACTAATACTACCCTGAAAAGTTATTATACTAAAATGAAACCGTCATCTGGGTTGTAAACGGTGTTCCCTCACAGTTTAGCCTCCGGCTCACACATTTTTGTCTTGGCTCAGGAAAGATGGCTCCAGAGCAAACTAATTTATGCAGCAGCCAAATCGCTCACTCAAAACTTTAATTCCAGTAGCTCACAAAGCAGAATTTTTGCTCATAAGACTCCACAGCTTAGAGGGAGCACTGGTTGTAAAGCCTACTTGCGGAGAGGGCGGGGTATAAATTGAATAAATAAATAAAAATAAATAAATATTAATGTCAGCAAGAATGAGCCTTCATGGAGAAAGCCATGGTTTAAATCGAGTCTTACTGACTAGTGATTTAAATCCTGAATTATATCATGATTTAAATCAATTTGATTTAAGTCAAATCCACCCTGATGCAAATTAGGAGGGCTGCATAAAATGGAGTCCAACTATGGGACTTTAAAAAGATGATATTGTGTTGAATGCATGATTATTGAGTCTTTGTTATGAAGTGAAGGAGAGGTGTTGGGGTTTTTTGCCATCCAGTCACAGCTGATGTATGGCAATCCCATGGGGTTTTCAAAGCAAGAGATGTTCAGAAGCGGTTTGCCATTTCCCTGCCTCTGCGTCACAACCCTAGTATTCCTTGGTGGTCGTCCTTCCAAATATTGACCAGGGCTGACCCTGCCTAGCTTTTGAGATCGCTTGGGCTAGCCTGGGCTAGCCAAGTGAGGGCAAGGAGCAGAGAAGGTGTCATACATTTAAACAGGAAATAGGCGTTTCGAACTGGAGGCCAAGGGGATAGAACTGGGAGGAAAGACATTACTGTTGGTGCCCACTGGGTCCGTCATCAGACTCTTCCCATACATATTTTACCAAGTTTTTGTCTAGTACCATGATGAAAGCTTTCATTTCCCACCCTTAACAGGAAATGGTATGGTCTGTGTTTTAACTGGTGCTTTGCAGTATGATGACAGCCCTCCAGATTTCTAGAATTGCACATAGAGGGCTAGATTGTGTTATATAATGGCATACTCCTTCCAAGGTGATTCCTGAAAAATAATCCATGTTTTGAACAGTGTATGGAATGACTGAGGCCTACACATTGTAGTGGGATGAGGCAGTGGAATAAACCCTTCAGGCTGCAGGTGGTGGTGGGGGGAGATCCCTGTTTTTAATGTTCTCCAGGTAAAAACTTCCGGTAACTAAAATTAGCATATAAGTGAGAAAGACTTTTGCTTGCCCCTTCTCATGCTGTACTAGTTTTTCACTCACAGGGAATTATTAAGGTAATGGCGGTGGGGGGGGGGTATGTCTTTGAGAAATGTGATTCTTCCCTGCAGTGTTAAATGGTACAGTCTACTTTACTACCGCAGCATTCTGCTGCCCCATTCTGGTACGGGCCTAAACCAAGTCTGGGTGTGTCCTTTTTTAGTTAAGGCTCTTATCTAGCTTCACAGCTACAGAGGCGAACTCAGATGAGGCCTGAGGGGATGAGGCTGTTGATTCCCTTGCTGCTTAACTGTTTGTCTGCCAACAAGTCCCTGTTGCAATGCTTGAATAGATTTTGCTAGGCCATTTGGACCATGCTGCACTCTGTTTTTTCAAATGAGGCGACCCTCCATTGTTTGCTTCGTCTTCCCAGAATGCAAGTGCTGGAATCTCACACCTACACCAATTAAACTTGTAAGCCTGTCAGCATCTAACACCAAAGACTGACAAGTAGGGCTGCCAGGTCTTACCTGGCTGCTGACGGGGGGAGGGTCCAGTCTTGCTCCGGGAGTCTTCTGGCATGCATGCTTTGCACATGCACCGCGATGACAGCATTTGGAGCACCGAACACGTCAGGTGGGATGCTCTAGCATTGGGGGAAATCTATGGTCACCATAGAGTTTTTGCCCAAGTGCTAGATCGTCCCCGTGTGATGTGCCCAGCACGATAACATCACCTCTGGGTGACATCATGCCGGGTCATTGGGTGGGATGAGGCTCTTTGTGGGCAGGGCTCCCCCTTCTGGCCAGCGGTGGATTAGGGGTCCCGAAATCAGGGGAAACCCACCCCTATCTGGGGGTGTGGCAACCCTACTGAAAAGATAGGGGCTTCCCCCCTCCATTCAAATTTTTGGGTAACATCTAGCCTGATGAAGAGTTCTGATGAGCTCGAAAGCTTGCATGCCATTTTGACTTGCCCTGACCTGGACAGCCCAGGCTAGCCTGATTTTGTCAGATCTCAGAAGCTAAGCAGGGTTGACTCCAGTCAGTATTTGGATGGGAGGCCACTATTGATATGCAGAGGCAGGCAATGGCAAACCCATCTCTGAACATCTTTTGCCTTTCTGGCTGGCCTCCCTAATTTGCACTGTATGATCACGTGGTTCGACTCAGCCTTACTAGCTTCTAGTCCACAAGTATTTTCAGCAGCTCACTTGACCATACGTAATCTCTGTTAGTAATCTGGTCCCTGCCAGGTCACTTGGAAGCAGGGTTGCCAGGTCCCCCCATGCCACTGGTGGGGATGGGTGGGTAGGGTTGCCAGATCCAGGTTGGGAAACTCCTGGAGATTTGGGGGTGGAGCCTGGGGAGGACCGGGACTTCAGTGGAGTGCAATGCCATAGAGTCCACCCTCCAAAGCATCCATGTTCTCCAGGGGAACTGATCTCTGTAGTCTGGAAATGGGCTATAATTCCGGGGGATCCCCAGGTCCCAACCTGGAGGCTGGCATCCCTACTTGGAAGTGATTCTTTCTTTCCTTGAGATGTTTACAAGCCTGGTTTGACATGTTCAGTCTTGCCATTTATGGTACCCCCAAATTACTTATCTTCACCTTCCTTTTGCTTTTGCATGCCATCTGTATGCTGTCACAGCCTGCTCACGACCCGTTTTAATTTCAGTAACCGAACAAGCGATTTCCAGGACCAATGAAGTGCCTTTTCTCAAATGCAGGGCATCCTGTGTGCAAATCGGAGACTGAACCCACTCCAGAAGATATCGGCCAGTGCCTTTCGCAAGAAGTAAGGAAGCAGAGCCGAGTCCAAGAATGGATGGAGAATCGTCACTGGTCTTTTCCAGGCAGTGGTGAGAACAACCTTGGCCTCGACGCACAACTATAAGCGAAGGACTGGCAAAAAGAAAACCAAAACAAAAAAGATGAACAATGACATTATTTGCAAAGATACTGCTAGTTCATGTCCTTCCCCTTTTGGAAATGCCATTCTGATTGTTAGCTTCTGAAGCTTAGTACCCACCAGTAGCTAGAAGCAATGGCTTAAGCAAATGGCTGCTGCAATCAGAAGAACATCAGAGTTAGCATAGAAGGAAAGAACAAGGGGATAACCCAGTGCCTCACTATGGGTTGGAACCTATCAGGTTTTTTGCTGGCAAACGATTGAGGAGGGGCCCTGTTTCACTACAGAAAAGGCCATGGGTCCATGTAGACAAAAACTATGTGGGATGGGGACTGCAGCGTGATGAGGAACAGAGCAAGTGCAAGCGGATAATCTGATCTGCTCCAACTCTCTTGTCTTTCCCTTTGCCTCCTGATGTGCTCCTTCGTGCATGGAATTCCTTTGTCACCAACATCCTTCCTGCATGTGGAGAGTTGTGCACATTCCTAGTGGTTAAGAGTGGCGGACTCTAATCTGGAGAACTGGGTTTGATTCCCCACTCCTCCACTTGAAGCCAGCTGGGTGACCTTGGGTCAGTCACAGTCCTCTCAGCCCCCCAAAATAAAACTAGCTTGCCACAAAAAGAGCTAGAGCAGGGGTGGCCAGACTGTGGCTTGGGAGCCACACGGGGCTCTTTCACACATATTGTGCGGCTCCCAGCAGGGCAGCTGGGGAAGCGAAGGGGAGGCATGCCTCCCCAATCAGTCTTCCCTTCCCCAGACAACATTCCCCTCCCTGGGTAGGCTTGAGGTGTAGGGGGGGGACAGAGAAAGAAAGCAACTTTAAATGTGTTCTCAAAGCACCCCCCCCCGCCAAGCCAGCTTGGAGAAGGCATTTGTGTCTTTAAATCCCTTCTCCAAGCCAGCCAGCGTGGCGGAGGAGCCTTGGAGGATACATTTAAAGTTAAAATTGCTTTCTTTCCACCTCTCGCTCCCTCCCCCCATCTATTTACTTTCTTTCCACTTTCTCTTTTCCCACACACCCCTCAAATAAATATCATTACCAATAGCTGTCTTTACCCCTTTAGTTTTTATTGTTGGCAGTCTCATTTAACGTTAATAAAAAGCAAATCTGCATAGTTTAATAAAAACATGTGTGTAAAATTGTTCACATCTTGTGGCTCTCAAACATCTGACGTTTATTCTATGTGGCTCTTATGTTAAGCGAGTCTAGCCACCCCTGAGCGAGAGTTTCAGGCCACCAAGCAATCTTCAGATCTTCTGGCTATTCTACACCCACTGCCATACTGTAATTATTAAGTACTGCACTAAAATCACCTGAACAGATTCCTTACTGAGGAAGATCAATCTTGTTAAAGATGGTGGCTGCCACTGAAAATGGAAGCTGCTTGCGTAGCTATTTTAATGCCTAGAATGCCATAACTGTGTCACGGCACCAAGACAGCTCAGATTTTGCTTTAGATTCATACCGCTAACTTGGGGAATTAGTTATCAGGATTCAATTTGGAAGGGGAGCAAGAGGAATGTTACAGGTCAGGAGGGAGCCTTTTGGCACATCTAACACCCCCCCCCGAGCCGTCACAAAATATGTTTATGAGACCTTATTCCTGCCCCTTTACACTGATGTAACTTCAGCTGGTCCTGAAGAAACAGATTGTGTAAAGGCAGAGGAATGAGCTCCGATCACCATATGAGGCCTCCTTCACATTTAGAGGATCGTGAGACAGTTCTTAAAGAAACTGTTAAGAAATGAGGTATATTTAAATTCAGATTAAACAAACTTGCATCCTGACCCTATTTCTATATGTGTATTTTGGCTTGCATGTTGGGACGTTAAACTGAATCATGTTCTTTGTCTCCACTTCATTTCCACCCCTCTTCCTGTCAGGTCTTGTCTATTTAATGGGAGTCGGCGTGGCTTTGGTTGCCATTTTCATAAGCTGCAGCGGATACTACACTTCCCGACCCCAAAACGTGCCCCAAAACCCAGCTGTGGAGGCTTTCTTGCAAAGGTTCGATCTCCTAAAGGACAGCTTCCCAGGTCAGAGCCCTCACCTGTGGAGACGGGTGCGGAAGGTCCTTCAGAAGCACCTCAATACTTCCCACCACACTGAACCGGCCATCTTAATCTTCACCGCCGCCCAGGAAGGCAAATCAACCTTGAAGTGCCTGAGTGTCCAGATCGCCGACGCTTACTCTTCGTCTCTCCAGGGCAGCACGATCCAGGTGGACGGAGCTTCTAAATCCACTCTGAGCAGCGACGGTGCCAAGCTGGCAGTTGATGAGGAACTGAGTGGAGGTTTCCATGGAGACGGGAAGGCAGCGGTGGTCCATCAGTTCGAGTCCCTGCCCGCTGGTTCCACCTTGATTTTTTACAAGTACTGTGACCACGAGAGTGCTGCTTTCAAAGACGTGGCGCTGGTCTTGACTGTTCTTCTGGAGAACGACAAGTTGGAAGCCAACGTCGGCTTGCAAGATGTGGAAGAGAAGGTCCGGGACTTCCTCTGGGCCAGGTTCACCAACACGGACACTCCCAGCTCCTACAACCACATGGACACAGATAAGTTGAGTGGGCTCTGGAGCCGCATATCCCACCTCGTCTTGCCGGTCTTTCCTGTACAAGCAGTAGAAGATGTCAGCTGCCCTTTGCAAGCTAGACCAGAAGGTGAATGAGGTGGGGCTTCAAAGCCACAAAGCTCTTGACGGGTTTGCACCAACCAGAAAGCCTTTTTTAAAAAAAAAAGGCTATAAGCCAGAGAGCAGCATTAATGTGGTGAGCTTATATTAGATCCATTGTGCCTAAATGAGGTGTCTGTTTTGGATCCTTCTTAGCATTAGAGAAGAAACAAGTAGGACCTTAGCTGGGTTACTTTTGTAACTGTTTTGCTATTTTTGTCACAATCAAAGGACTTAAAAAAATCACATAGAGAAAAGCAGGTGATACCGTTTGCACATTTTATATCCCAGATGTTTCTGCTGCTGAAGGAAAATGGAAAGCGTACAAAGGCAGAAAACACTCTTGGCGGCATTTGCCCTTCTTAAAAGTTAGTTTCAAAGAGACACTGGTCTCCTGGTTTACACTCACCCCAGCCGTCCAGATGCCCGCTCGGTCAAAAAGTAACAAATAGCACATCTATAGCCAGCTGGTGCATTTCAAAGGCTGTCTGTACTGCGGAGGTGAGCATAGCAAAGGGTGTTTAAAGAGGAGATTAAGTAAGGAAAGTAGTACAGGAGAACCCTTAGTAGTATTAACAGCAGCTCTAACGACCGTGTCTGTCTGCTGTGCTGCTGACCAAGGGTCTGGTGCAGGCTAAGCACACAGCGTGCAGGGCTTTGGGAGTGGGAAGCGCCAACTGAGCACAAAGATACCTCCTGTGGCTCACGCAGATGGACTCCTAGCAAGTTGCAGAACTCTTGTTTGCTTAGCTATGGAGTAGGAGATGGATCTACTCTGTGCTTGCTGACTGAGCTAGGCTGAAGAGCAGGTTAACCCTGTATGTGCTAGGAAGCGAGGAAGGATGACGGTGAGGGAGATGATTCCACCCAAAACAGATAACCCAGTGATGACAGCAACAACAGTGGCCCTCAGTTCAAGTACAGAAGGGTGCGCGTCCGGTGTGTCTCACTGAGGAGGTCCCATGGGCTCCAGAGACTGGTATGCTCAGGCAGGGCTTGAGCATTCGGAGCTGGGTAGAATCACAGTGGAAGAGCACATTGTTAAATGAGAACCAGAGCCCATCTGAATATGGCAGGCGAACCCAGGAAGTCAGAAAGGGGAGATAATAATGGGTCTGTGGGTATGGAAGGGGGAAAGATGGTAGAAAAGGATCGTAAATCTAGCTGGGCTATGTCATTGTGCCCCAAAGTAGGCAGTAACAAACCATGTGACTAGAGACATGTCATAATTTTTTTTTTTGCAACGGGTATTCAGAGGGTTTTTGTGTCAGAATCTGAACCCCCTGTCCACTTGCAGCATGCTAGCATGTACCATCGTTTGGGCCCAACATTCGTACCCACTACTTGGCATTGCAATAATTCTGGTGCATTTGCCAGGGATCTCCTGCACGTTGGTGTCTGTTTACCTGGGGCCTAGCCAGGGCTCTCAGTTCTTGCTCTGCACCAACAGAGAGTACAACCTACTCCAGCCAATATGGTGTAGTGGTTAGAGTGTTGGACCAGGATCTGGGGAGGCCCAGATTTGAATCTGCACTCCACCACGGAAACTCACTAGGTGACCTTGGGCCAGTTGTGCCCTCTTCACTTAACCTACCTCACAGGGTGGTTGTAAGAATAAAAGGGGGGGCAATGTAAGCAGCTTTGGGCCCCTACTGGGGAGAAAGGTGGGGGTATAAATGAAGTAAGTAAATAAGAAAGCGTATCCAGTCCTCCGCAGGAACCACATGTGGGCAGAGTATCATTCAGGAAAGGCTGACCGGCATCACAAAGCGGGCCGTAAAGGCGCACCTGAAAAGTTTCCAAGGAATCTTAGGATTAATTTGTTGTCGAAGGCTTTCACAGCTGGAGTTCATTCATTGTTGTAGATTTTCCAGGCTGTATGGCCGTGGTTTTGGCATTGTAGGACCTAACATTTCGCCAGCAGTTGTGACTGGTGTCCTCAGAGGTATAACACAGAAAGATGGAGTACTCTCTGTGTCAAGGTGAGAAGAAAAATGGTAGGCAGGTAATTTATATCTACTCAGGAAGGTGGAGTAGGGCTGAGTCATTGTCTTGTAGGAGTTCCCCAGGCTGTGACAGCTAATGGAGGAGCTTTCCTGCGGTGGTTCTTTTGCATATGGATTGGCTGTTGAAATTCTAATCTTGTCTGTAGTTCTGTTGTAAGATGTAGAGCATTTTGTGTTTTTCAGGACAGGAAACCATGCCCTATTTATTTTTAAACTCTCTTCTTTCCTGTTGAGATTGTGTTGGTGAAACATCAGGTACTACAATGCCAAGGCCACAGCCATACAGCCCGGAAAATCTACAACAACTAACGAATCTTAGGATTCTCTGCAACGTAGAATCACAGAATCACAGAGTTGGAAGGGACCTCCGGGGCCATCCAGTCCAACCCCCTGCACAATGCAGGAAATTCACAAATACCCCCCCCACTCCCCCAGTGACCACCACTCTATGCCCAGAAGATGACAAAAAACCTCCAGGACCTCCAGCCTAATTGGCCTGGAGAGAAATTGCTTCCTGACCCCAACGTGATGTTCAGCATTTCCCTGGGCCTGTAAGAAAGGGCCACAAGAACTAAGCACTGATGCAACCCTTCCTGCCCTCCCTCTCATGTTCTGCTTAAGTTCACAGAATCGGCACTGCTGTCAGATGGCCATCTAGCCTCTGTTTAAAAACCTCCAAAGAAGGAGACATAGTTCGAAAGCCATGGTTTCAAGCAAAAAGGAAGAAAGATAGATATTATGGCTGTTTCCACACAGGGATTTTATTCCTCTGTATGGGCAACGGGAAGCCCCTGCAGTGAGCTGAAACATTCAGATGACATCAGGGCACGATTCAACTGGCTCTGGGTTTTTTTCTCCCGTAGAGACCTCATTTTCCCCGGCTCCAGGGGGAAACTGTGGGTTGGCTGTGAGTGGACTGTCCATCTGGACACCCCACCCAGTCCTCCACCACTGTAGGGAGGGAGGCAGAGATCAGGTCTGCTATCAAAACGTCACAGGGAAGCTCCCTGCCATGCACCTTTTCTCTCTCGCGCCTCTTTTCCCAGCTGAGCTATGGGAAGGGAGGTTCTGGTTCATGGCGGGGGGTTGGCCACTGAAATTGTCATCACTTCTGTGCATGTGTTCAGGTGTGAAAGAGAAAAGGGGGGTGCAGTGGTGGCAGCACCCAGGCTAGCCCGATCTCATCAGATCTCAGAAGCTAAGGAATACCAGGTGGTATGACAGAGGCAGGCAATGGCAAACCACCTCTGAAAGTCTCTTGCCTTAAAAACAAATCTAGCCACTTAGTGGTGCATAACACTAAAAGAGCTTAGAACTTCTGGTAGTCAGGCGATCTTAGGATCTCCTGGCTATACTACATGCAATGCCGTGCGATAATAATAGCGTTGGCAGCAAGTGGATCAAAAAGGAGGCAGGTGGACAACCATTCCCCCTCTTCCTGCCCCACTGACAGCCGCTACCATGGTGGGCAGGCTTTTTTTGCACTCCTGGGTAGCTGCAGGCCAGATGAAACTAAGAGAATCGAGGGCCTGTATTTGAAACAAATGGGGGTCAGCAAAAATGTATGAGGGTTAGGGGTTAGGGTTAGGAATTGAGAGACAATAGATTTCAAGTAAAGTTATGATGGCGAAAGCTTTTAAAAGATATTTAAAACAGGGGAAAAAATAATTTAGCTAATTATTCAGACTGCTTATTAGGAAGCCTGTTTGAAAAGAAATAGGAAAAGTGACAAAACAGTCCTTGTTAAGAAAAATAAATTGCTATATAAAGTATCTCAGAAAGAAACAGCAGAAATGTTCCCCCAGTACTACTAGAAATTGTATATCACAAACAAACCATTGAAGACATAAAGGATTTTTTAGGACTTTCCCAGGAATATACAGGACTATTTGAAGCCCAGTAGCAGCTGAAGTATGGCTGGAGTTATTAACTTATTCTGTGCCACAAGAAGAATTCTTCTGACTACTGCTATTAATGAATGTATGCAGAACTGTACAATGCTAAGAAGTTGGGAAGAGGTTAAGCTAAACTCTAGTACCTAAACCAGGTAAAGACCATTTCTCAACAGATTCTTACCATCCCTTTTCACTGTTAAACCAGGTGATTTTCCTCTGTTCAAAAGTTTAACTCGGTTATTTACCCTAGTCACAGACACAGGGGAAAAGATATTTGTTGCGTTGAGGTGGTAACTGGTTTCCCCAGAGTGATGTTATGGTGTTTAAAAAAGAAACCCCAATGAAATTTATTTGAATTTGACAACAAAAGCCAGTATGTTCAACAACATATACTGCATACCACCACATTTGCTGCAGACATAAATGGTTATGTCTTATGGCAGGGGTCCCCAACTTTCTTGAGACTGTGGGCGCATTTGGAATCCTGACACAGCACGGTGGGCACAGTAACAAAATGGTTGCCACAGCTTTACTTCAGTGACACAATCCGGACCGTTGTGCTGTGGTGGCAGCTGCTGCCGAAGCAACATTTTTAAAAATTCTCCACAGCCAATCAAATCTCCAAAATTCAATCAAAAGTTTTGCCCCCGCCTACTTCCTATAAACACTTGGCGGGCATCAGAAGAGGTGTCAGTAGGTGCCACAGCACCCATGGACTCAGCGTTGGGGACCCTTGTCTTATGGTGTATGTTTGTACCCCATATGCACGTTTGGTAACCAATGATGACTGTGTTTTGTTTAGATTCAGGTGGAGTAGCCATGTTGGTCTGAGGCAGCAGTACAAAGTTTGAGTCCAATGCCACCTTTAAGACCAACAAAGTTTTATTCACGGGATAAGCTTTCGTGTGCCAGGAACTTTGTTGGTCTTAAAGGTGCTGCCGGACTCTAACTTTTTTCTGTGTTCTGTTTATAAAATGATATAGGTTTGATTAGTAGTCTAAAGCATCAGGGCCACAGGCAGTACATGTATAACCAAAACTTGATTCTGTGTCAGGTAAATTTGAAGAAGAAGAAGAAAAGGAATGGAAACATGAATGACTGAAAAAAATGAATGAAAACCACTTCTTCCAAATTCCTAAATGTACTAAAGGGACTTTATATCCAGATTGCAGGTTGCTTTAAATGAGTTTTTAAATATTCTAGAGAACAACTAGAAAACTGCTAAATGCAGCATGGGTTGAAATTGACGATACGACCGGTTGGACGTTTTATCATCTATGGACTCCTTATCAAGAATGTTGTTAGTTTATCATTATTCTGTAAGTGTAAAAATTTGGCTCATCCAGGAGTGATCCAACTTTGAAAAATGAGTAGCCCCAAGAAATACCATTAGGATAGCAGTCTAACCAATTGGCAACTCTCTCCTTGGGGCAAGGCAGAGTGAGTGCTTAAAATAACCTATTCTGCTGTATTCATGGTGAAAGACATATAAGAAATACTCCATATACGTACAGAGAAAAATCAGGCATAGACTGTACGCATATTCACTGATGTGCATTCAGGGCTCATGTCAAGAAGGAAAGATGTGCTCCAGCTCTATACTTTTGTCCAGCGATTTTGAAGAATGTGCCTTTCTTGTCAACAACCAGTGTTCCCTCTACGCTGAGTTAGAGTGAGCTAGCTCACAGGTTTTTAGCCTCCGGCTCACACATTTTTGTCTTAGCTCAGGAAGAATGGCTCCAGAGCAAACTAATTTATGCCGTGGCCAATTTGCTCATTCACAACTTTAACGCCAGCAGCTCACAAAGTAGAATTTTTGCTCACAAGACTCCACAGCTTAGAGGGAGCATTGTCAACAACTGTTGATTGTGTGGGGAGGGGGAGTCCCCAGGAGTTATGACAGTAGACTACATACTGTGCTGCTAATATCCATAGCACGCTGAAGCCAGAACGAAGTGTGATAGAGAACGCATGGCTGCTGCTGAAAGTAACAGCTCTGAGTCTCCTCTCTCTCAGTATCGTCTACAAAACACATCACGTGACTTCTTTTAAGATCTTAGCCTCCCCAAGCATCTGCCAATGAAGTCTCCTGCCTAGGTTGAGTGACAAATGCAGATAAGTGTTAAGGGGCATTTTGTACCTGCTTGTTTTTGCCACTGGCGTCAAGTGTCTCCACATATCATTTGAAGATGTTTTAAAAACATTTTTTTAAGCCTGAACGTTTAAAAACATATTTTGAAAACCAAAGCACATTGCTTTGCTTAGCAGAAACATGTACCAATATTATTCCTGATTTTTTCCACCGCTGGCTTCTTGTGCCTTGCATGCACTCTTGTGCCTCAGTTTCCCCATCTTTGTAATGGGTCTGGAAATACCAAGCTGCAGCTCAGCAGTTGTCCGACAGCAATCTCAGAGAACATACTCCTCCTACGTTTTTGTAATGCTCACAGACTGCAAATATTAAGATTCTTTTTTACCTGTTTCATAATTTCAAAAATAAAAATTTGCCGTCTTTGGTTTCTTTTGCTGTTTATTACACTGTGTTCTGGAAGGATTCAGGCTGGGGTACCAGAATATGACTTTTCCTTTCCTCTGTTCTGAAGCCTTCTGACTGACCTCGAAGCTGATGGATTTATATTTTTCTCGCACATTCATAAAAGTGGATGGGATTACTCCTACCAATTTTACAGATGTAGTTCACTTGCTGTAACTCTGGGCCAAATGCCAATATACATTTTTTTTTAACAAGGTAGGTAACGACTGTAGTTCATCATGGTAGTATCCTCTGAGGTCTGGTGGGTAGGAGTAAACTTACCTATATAGTCGGCACACAGGAGAATCTGGGAGCTTCAGGAACAGCTTCCTTTATTGCTTCCAACTGGGAAAACGGTTAAATGCTGGAAGACTACAACACACACACTCTGGACAAGAACGCAGTGAGGCTCCTCGCATACAGGCTTTGAGAAGAAAACAGAAATAAAGTTTGTGAGGGCTCACTTAAAGGAACACACAGATCTATACATCACAATCCTGTAGTCTGGCCCTCTGGATGCCTTCATTCAAAAGACAGCTCAAAATAAAGAGAATGTCTTCTGTTTCCTTGGAACTGGCTGGTGAAAGTGATAAAAATCAGCTGTTTGCATTCCGTTTGGGCTTTCCTTCTGAAAAACTGGCCGCAACTGACCTTTTATCCCATGAGGGCAAAGTTCATTCAGAGCCTGTGTTGAGGGACTCTTGTCAAAAGCTTTCGGGACGTCCGGGTGCGTAATACCTGCCAGATCACCTCTCTCCCACATGCTTGCTGATGGTTTCAACAAGAAGAATATGCCATTGAGACACAGTTGACTCCTGGTGACCTCATCCACAGACGAGAAGAAGAGGAGATTGGATTTATACCCCGGCCCTTCACTACCCGAAGGAGTCTCAGAGCGGTTTACAATCCCTTTCCCTTCCCCTCCATCCCCACAACAGATACCCTGTGAGGTAGGTGGGGCTGAGAGAACTCTGAGAGAACTGCCCTTGAGAGAGAACAGCTCTGAAAGAACTTATGGCTAACCCAAGGCCACACCAGCAGCTGCATATGGAGAAGTGGGGAATCAAACCTGGTTCCCCCAGAGACAAGCAGAGGTTGTTTGCCTCCTTCTATACAGCAACTCCTGTCTTCTTTGGACGTTCCTCCATCCAAGTACTAACCATGGGCAACCCTAGGAATTCCAGCCTCCAGGTGGAATCTGGGGATCCCCCAGAATTACAACTGATCTTTACAGAGATCAGCCCCCCTAGAGAAAATGGATGCTTTGGAAGGTGGACTCTATGGCACTGTACCCCACTGAGGCCCCTGTCCTCCCTAGGCTCCACCCCCAAATCTCCAGAATTATCCCAACCTGGAGCTGGCGACCCTACAAAGCTGGGGTATTCAGGCTGCTTTCAAAGAATGTCCCAAATTTGGTGATGCAGGAACTGGCTTCCTCAGCAATCATTCTGCCTTTAGATGCTGCATGCCAGGCACAAGAAAGCCACAGTTGTGCAGTTTTCAAGGATTACCTAGTGTCCATACTAAGGACTTCAACATCATGGAGAACTACAGTTTCTGTGCTCCTGGATGCTTCCCGCACATCTCTTATCACTCTCCAAGACCTTGCATTAGTACCTCACACCTGAGACTGAAGAAGTCAGATACAACTTGCCGGGCAAAGAAGGAATCTAATGCCAATTGGGTTTTACATGCTGTTTCTATGACCTCTGCTGCTGCCAAGTCAGTTCCCACATTAGCCAGGCGGCTGAGAGCTACATGTGCATCTATGCACTAAGCATCTTCCTGTTTTTAAGACAAGAAAGGCAGAGATAGGTCACAAATCATACAGTTCACTGGGAGCCACAAATCCTTAGGTGGGGGGTGGGGGCTCATGTGCCATGCAGGTCACAAAATCAGGCTGACTCCAGCATAAGTAAAAAAAAAAATTGTCGCACATGCGCACACATACCACCAGAGGGCATTCCATGCCTCCTCTTTTTAAAAAAGCCTCACTAAATGCGTGGGGAGGCCTGCAAAATGTGGTGGGGGGAATGTTACTGTGCCACATCAGCACCCATAAACTAACTCAGCACATTCTGAAAGGCTCAGGTATTTAACAGAGAAAACATTTTCTTCTACCACAAACAAAGATTGCACTGTATTTAAATAACACATCCCAAACATATTTTTGCACTATGTAACTTTATCCTAAGAGTATACACATCACGGTAAAACAAGAAGACACATGCAGATCCAACTGTTAGGTTGAAGGGGGAGACAAAGTAAAATCTTAGGGTGATTTTATTCTTAAAGCTTTAACGTCAATACATACCTGCAAGCCTCCTTTTGTTGAACACCAGAGCTCTTACAACTACAAAATACTGTTTCCTCTCATTTATTTTGGATATCCTTTTTGGAACCCATTCCACATCTCCTGAGGACTGGTTCATGTAGCTCTTCACCGCACCCTCCAATTTTCAGCCTTCTCTTTGACACAAAATTTTCAGAGCAGCTTTCTTTAGAAGAAGAGAAGAGATTGGATTTATACCCCGCCCTTCACTGCCCAAAGGCGCATCAGAGCGGCTTACAAACTCCTTTCCCTTCCCCTCCCCACAACAGACACCCTGCGAGGTAGGCGGGGCTGAGAGAACTTATGACAGAAACTGTCCTTGAGAGAACAGCTGTGCCAGAGCTTGTGACTGACCCAAGGTCACATCAGCAGGTGCAAGTGGAGGAGTGGGGAATCAAACCCGGTTCTCCCAGATAAGAGTCCGCACACTTAACCACTACACCAAACTGGCTCTCATTTATGCATGATTTATGCATGTTCCCCCATACACGCACGTGGATCCAATGTGTGTTTTGAATCAGTCTTGGACATCAACTGACATCAGTACAAATTTTTGTACAACTCCTAAGGTGGGAGTTGGTCCCTGAGGTGTGAGGCCCAGTTTCGAGTCCCATTCTGCTGTGGAAGCTCACTGGGTAACCCTGGCCCTGTCAATTTTTCTCAGCCTAACCTACCTCGCAGGGTTGTTGTCTGATGATCAAATGGAGGAGAGGAGAATGATGCTGGACAGCTTCCTCTTCCCCTCCCTCCTCTTAACTTTCTTCTTGACCTACAGCCACTATCCTCCTCAATCCAGACAAGGAGATCTGCACACATAAGCAGCTTTCATGCTGGATCAGGAGCCATTCGCCCAACTCACACGTACACCTCAGTGCTTATGTTTTCTATAGACAACATGAGCCATAGACTGTGAGTTTGGAGGTGCATTGGATCTAGGCTGCAATGAATGTGCATCCGGATGGACGAACATCCAAATGAGCATACCGATGAGGGTGGATGCACAACACTTGGATGTGCATCAGAGGTACATTCGGCTGAAAGCTACGAAGCAAGGATTTCTCTTATAGTCCTTTTAAACTACAAGGGGGCAGGCATTCTCCTTGCTGATTAAAAATCTCATTGGGAGGATATGTGGATTTGGACCTAGCCTCAAAGAATCAATGTAATGCTCATTTAAAACCATCTATGCTTGTGGCCACCAAATGAGAAGGGGGCACTCACTGGAGAAGACCCTGATGCTGGGAATGACTGAAGGTAAAACAAGAAGGGAACAGCAAAGGATGAGATGGTTAGACAGTGTTATCGATGCAGACTCCGGAGGAAAGCGGAAGACAGGCAGGCCTGGCGTGATGTGGTCCTTGGGATCACGAAGAGTCGGACTTGACTGTGCAACTGAACAACAACAACAAAAATGCTTGTGGCCCATCACCATACCCTCTCGCGGTGAGCTATACAATTCCAGTGTAGTGTAGTATTTGTCAAACTAGGATCCAGGAAACCCAGGTTCAAAATCCTTCTCTTCCATGGAAGTTTGCTGAGTGGCACAAAAGAAGACGACGACGAAGAAGAAGAAGAGGAGGAAG
The DNA here is from genome assembly GCA_029375565.1 of Gekko gecko. NCBI lineage: Eukaryota > Metazoa > Chordata > Lepidosauria > Squamata > Gekkonidae > Gekko > Gekko gecko. Next base: position 311,944,529 of record JAPDNY010000001.1, on the reverse strand, counting down.
AGAAGAAGAGGAGGAGGAGGAGATTGGATTTATACCCCGCCCTTCACTTGGAGTCTCAGAGCGGCTTACAAATTCCTTTCCCTTCCCCTCCCCACAACAGACACCCTGTGAGGTAGGTGGGGCTGAGAGAACTCTGACAGAAACTGCTCTTTTTCAAGAATAGCTGTCCCAGAGCTTATGACTGACTCAAGGTCACATCAGCAGGTGCAAGTGGAGGAGTGGGGAATCAAACCCGGTTCTCCCAGATTAGAGTCCGCGCACTTTACCACTACACCACACTGGCCCTGTCACTTTCTGTCAGCCTAATCTACCTCACAGGGTTGTTGCGAGAATAAAACAAAAGACAGAAGGGTCCCACTGGGGAAAAAAGTGGAGCAAGATTGAAGTAAACAAGCAATTTAATTACTTGTTGATTAAAGAAGTACTTACTTTTGTTTGTCCACAACCTATTGCCCATCAAGATAATTGTGTGTCTCTGAATTCTACTATTAGAGGACGGAGAATAAGTTCCATCTCTCCCCTTTCTTCACCAAACCTCTTTCATGTCTGCCCCTTAGACATCTTTTTTTCCCTAAAATGGAAAAAAACCCCACTCTGTTGCTTGAACCCAGCTTACCTGTATTCAAATATACTGCCTCAGAATGTGATGGTTCTACCTAGCTACTATGGCTGATGGCCACTGATGATTCATCTTCCATAAGTTCGCACGATCCTTTTGAAAAGAGAGCTACCTAAGCCAGTGGCTGTCACCCGGGTGTGGAAGCTCGCATCAGACACTTCAAAGTCATGGACAGATCACAAACCGCCGCACCTTTTCAGGCAGTCAGTGGGAAGCAAGACCGGCGGAGCCATTTTTCACCCTGCCGCCCGGCTTATTCGGCACTAACGCTCCCGAGCAGCTGCCAGTTCTAAGCCGCAGAACAAAGGAACGTATGGAGGGCACAGGGAAGTGCCATTAATCAACCTGACACAGATGCCTTTTAAAGCATATGACCGTGTCGCCATCTGAGCCGCGCTTTGTATTCTGGACCATTTCCCGGACCACACATGCCGAACCCATCAACCTTTGCAGGTCAGCCGTCTAATCCAATAATGATTTCCCCATCTGCCGTTTGGGGTTGTTGGGTGACCTGTCTAGATTGCCTCCGAAATGCATGGAAAAGACAGAAAGAAAGAAAAAGAAAACCCTCCGTCCTGTTCTGCAGTACGTCTGCTGCATGCAGTTTTCCAGAGGCTCTTGAAATGGGAGAAACAGGCTTTTGTACGATGATGGTAAAGAGTTTATCGCAACCAGCTACCTCAGATCCCGTAGGCGTGTTCCGCCCCAAGCGTCTGCTCTTGGTGCTATCTTTAGACCTGGAAATAACAGCTGTGCAAAGGATTTGCACTTGTTCCGTTCTCAGTGGGCACTAAATAGGCTCTCACCAGAAGGCGAGTGGGGTGGAGTAGTTCTTCAAAGAGTCAAAGTAAAGCTGATCTTGTCACTGAGACCAGGCCATTCACAGTGTTATACCGTGAAATCAGAGAACTGAAATTGGAGTGAGAAAGTGGAGGGTTTCAGGTTATTTCTCTGTTTACCCAACCTGACAGGGTTGTTGTGATGCTCAAATGGGAATAAGCCCATGTACACAGGCCCTAGGGTCCTTAGAGCAGGAATCCCCAACATAGTGCCTCTGGGCACCTGCCAAATGTTTCTAGAAAGTGGGCTGGGCCGGGTGGGGCTTTTGTCCAGCAGGGCTTCTGATCTGCTACTGGAGATTTGATTGTCTGTGCACGTTTTTAAAAACATTGCTTTGGCAGTGGGTGCCATTGCTGCAAAAGAATCTTCACTGTGTGACTGAAAAGAAGCTACAGTGACATTTTCGGCTGCCTTCGCCTCCTGTGGCAGATATTTTGTGGCTGTGCCCACCAGAGGTGTCTGGAGGCTCAGAAAGGTTGGGGACCCCTGCCTTAGAGGAAGGGAAGAATACAAACTGAACCACTGTCAAGAAGGATTTACTTAAAATCACAGTGAAGTGGCAGGAGGTGTGGTATCTGAAACGTTAGGAATTGATTTACCTTTTAAATGCGCGGACTCTAATCTGGAAGAACCGGGTTTGATTCCCCACTCCTCCACTTGCAGCTGCTGGATGACCTTGGGCAAGCTATAGAGCTGTTCTCTCGAGGACAGTTCTCTCAGAGCTCTCTCAGCCCCACCTACCTCACAGGGTGTCTGTTGTGGGGAGGGGAAGGGAAAGGAGTTTGTAAGCAGCTCTGAGAATCCAAGCGAAGGGCAGGATATAAATCCAATCCAATCTCTTCTCCTCCTCCTTCTTTTGAACCATGTAAAAATAGCCTGTATACCTGACGAAGATTGCTTCAAAGACGACTGAAACTAAATCCATCGAAGATGGAGGTCCTGTGCCTGAGCCATGTGGGAGGAGGCTTGGAAATTCACCTCTCAGCCCTTGACAGGGCGCCTCTGACACCGGCGCCAATGGTGAGGAGTTTAGGTGTGACGTTGGATGCCTCACTTTCTATGGAGGCCTAAGTCACGTCTGAAGTACTTCACGACACACTTTGAAGTACTTCGTCACACACTTTATCTTGGTACAATAACTCTGTCAGGTAGATCAGTATTATTAACTTTGTCAGGTAGATCAGTATTATTGTCTCCATACTGGCTTCTAAGCTGAGGTGGCTTGCATGTGGCAATGGACACAGATCTGAACAAGAGATTCCCCAGCTTACACATCCTGTGGCTGCTTACACAAATCTCAATGGGATCAATGGGTCTTACTCCAATTTAAGTGTGCACAGAATTTCAGTCTTAGAGCCAAACTGCACATTACATGGCAGATCCGTGATCTGATCTCCCATTAAAAATAAAAAGCAACCATCAGGAGGGGAAACTGAATCAGAACCACAGTACCAAGAGAGGGAGTTTGACCCTCCCTCCCTCCCTGGGATGGTCTTCCACATCAAAATTGCTCCTTCCAAAGCTGCCATTAGCCATGGTTAGGGAAAAGGAGGGTTCAACAGCAGCCATGAGCTTTCAAGGAAGGAAACCACATGAGATAAAAAGAATTAACCCTTCCCACTGCCCTTCCCAGCCAGCACTGTGGTTCTGATCTGCTCCTCCCAGGCCAGCTGCTTTGAAGCCTTAAGAACAAATGAGGGGGGTCTGATCTCCCACATAACATAGTGTATCATTCTGTGATTAAAAAGTCACAGTTCTGTATCAGAAGTCAAATCCTGCGTTCAGAACAGGTTCCGCATGAACTGGCTCAGTTTGCTGGCTGAACTACGACTCTGCATAGATAAAAACAGTCAAGGAAACACCCTTGAAGGGATGTGATCCAGTATTCCTGAACACTAGAACTTTTCCCATCTACTGGCATTACGTTTTACAGGAATGCTTGCCGCACGAAGACGAGATATTTGCTTTGCTTTAAATAATTCTCCATTCCTAAATTGACACAGGAATTAGATTTTGTACAGGCATCTGCCACACCAGAATTACAGAATAAGAACAATCTTGCCTTTCCCATGCTGTGATCGGGACTCTGTGTATTTTAACTTTCATGGGGGGGGTAGTTTCTATTTCTTATTGCTGCACAGATAAACTTTGTATGGGGGGGAGGGGCCGATACCTGCTGGAATGTCAGAAGCCAGGCGTATAGCTGAATTTTAACTGTCTGACATGCAGAGATCTTTGCCTTTCAAAATTACCAGCAAGACCAGAATACATTCCTGTGAAACAGGGAAAAAAACCCTAAAGATACATTATACAGAATAACAAAATTATGCAAATCTGCTCAGTATGCGGGTTGCAGAATTCAACCTCTCTTGGTGCAGAATTTGGACTGCCTACATGCAACGTTTTCTTCTCTTTATAATGGAAAACCACCAGTCACGGCTCTGGCAGCCACTTAATAATCTTCCCTTTCTCCTTTTGTGTAATGGAGATATTGGTCTATATTTGTTATATAGGATCTGGCAACCGCATCTCTCAAAGAATGCAAAGAATAGAAAAAGCAAAGTGGGTGCAAGGAAAGGGAGAGCAGGAAATCAAAAGCACTATGGAAGGAAGACATGAATGATGGACCCAAAGAATTTTAAAGCTATCTTTTAAATTCCTTAGCTCGGGCTTACCAGATCCCAATGTTTATGGTCCTGGGGCATTGCCTTTTGAAGATTTCTTTACATCTGTGAATATGCGGATGGGCTGCTGTTAGCAAAGGAAATCTCATCAGACATCAAGGGGGAGGAGAAGCTCCCAGTTCTTTCAGGGCTGCAGGGGGATCAGCAAATGTAAATATGGCTCCCAGCTATAATTTCAGCTGAGTTGAGGAGGTTGGTGAGTTGGCTCCTGGGCTTTGATAAGGAAGCCCATTAACAAGCTGTGGAATCTGGGAAGTTTCTGAGTTGGGGGTAGGTTGGAGTCTTCAGAGAGGGAATCTACCTAGTGTTTTGTGTTATTTGTTTTAAATCCCATTTCGACTGCCCCAAGTTTAAAAAAAAAATAAATCAAAAGTTCTTGTGGACTTCAGAGTAAGGACAACTGCAAGGGATGTACCTAAAACAAACCCGTCAATCAAATTTATATTTGCCCAAAGTGGTCTGTGTAGCGTACATCAGGATCTTCTCCATACTACACTCTTAAGAGCACTGTCAAGTAGACTTTTTGCCCTGACTGGATAGCCCAGGCCAGCCAGATCTTATCAGATCTCAGAAGCAAAGCAGGGTTGGGTTGGCTCTGGCTAGTATTTGGATGGGAGACCACCAAGGAATATCGGGGTGGAGAAGTGGAGGCAGGCAATGGGAAAAACCACCTCCGAATGCCCCTTGCCTTGAAAACCCTACAGGTTCGCCATAAGTCAGCTGCAACTTAACAGCGCTTTACACACACAAGCAGATTTGGCTCAGAGAGAACAACCAACGCTAGTGAGTTTCATGGCTCATTGGAGGCTTTTGAGGCCACCTCTCCCTGCTCCAAGAAAATCCACTATCCCTAGCAGCCGTGTCCTTTGGCCATCCAGGCACATTAGATCCTCTTGTCCAAGACCAGAGCAAAAACTGAACTCGGTCCTTGGAAAGGGGCCATATATGGCTTGGGAGGGGTACAAAGGGTATAGGTCTGCTGGCTTTTTTGACCACAGAGAATCGGTATTTGCAGTATTCAATGCTATTGGTCGGTACAATAAAATAACGTGTGGTTGGCGAGGGTGGGTATTTGCTCTCTTGAGACAAGGAAAGAAATTCCAGCACAGGAAAGAAATCCATCACACTATTCACAGATTTAAATCCTTAAATGTAAAACCCTAAAAATCTACCACTGAGTTTACTTGAGAAAAGAGGAGGAGGAGGAGGAGATTGGATTTATACCCTGCCCTTTACCAATGCTCCCTTTAAGCTGTGGAGTCTTGTGAGCAAAAATTCTACTTTGTGAGCTACTGGCACTAAAGTTGTGAGCCAGCAATTTGGTTACTGCAGAAATTAGTTTGCTCTGAAGTCATCCTTCCTGAGCTGAGACAAAAATGTGGGAGCCAGAGGCTAAAGAACTGTGAGCTAGCTCAAACTAACTCAGCTTAGAGGGAACACTGCCCTTCACTACCCGAAGGAGTCTCAGAGCGGCTTACAATCTACTTTCCCTTCCCCTCCCCACAACAGACACCCTGTGAGGTAGGTGGGGCTGAGAGAGCTCTCTTGAGAACAGCCCTTGAGAGAACAGCTTCAAGAAAGACTGACCCAAGGTCATGCCAGCAGCTGCATGTGGAGGTTGGGAAAGGTCTTCCTAAATGAATATGTTCATAAATAAACCTTGTTAGGTGTGGAAGGGAGGGGACCATGGCACAGTGGTAGAGCATCTGCTTGGCATGCAGAAGGTCCCAGGTTCAATCCCTGGCATCTCCAAAAAAAAGGATCAGGTAGTAGGTGATGGGAGGAGCTCTGCTTGAGACCCTGGAGAGCTGCCATTGGTCCACACTGCTGACACTGATGGGCCAACAGTCTCATTCAGCAATAAGGCAGCTTCATACATATTCAAGATGAGTTTCCCTCATAACACATCAGAAAAACTTGTGCGTGGCCCCACAAAGCCCAACTCTACTCCTAACCAAGCATCTTCCTGATCCCAGAGACTCCAGAAAACATCCCACCACTTCATCACATGGGAACACATCACATAAAACAAAGGTTGGCAAAAGCCTTGAAGGGTAGGATCTGGATAGTCATGCCAGGTCAGGAAGGAGGCGAACCTAGCAAACCAGGCCACACAGCCAGGCCAAGCTAGAGCTACTGGAGACCGATATTCAGATATGAGTTTCTGTTTCTCCAGCCCAGACTCCCTGTCCATTGTTAGAACTGGAGACTTCTTCACCCAAAGAATGATTAACATATGGAATTCACTGCCACAGGAAGTGGTGGCAGCTGCAAGCATGGACAGTTTCAAGAGGGGATTAGATAAACATATGGAGCAGAAGTCCATCAGTGGCTATTAGCCACAGGGTATAGATGGGAACTCTCAGTCTGGGGCAGATGATGCACTCTGTTCTTGGTACTGGAGGGGGCAGCAGTGGGAGGGCTCCTAGTGTCCTGGCCCCACTGATGGACCTCCTGATGGCACCTGGTATATTTTGGCCGCTGTGTGACAGAGTGTTGGACTAGATGGGCCATTGGCCTGATTCAACATTGGCTTCTCTTATGTTCTTATGTTCTTATGACATCCGTGAAGGCAAGGAGCTGAAATGACAGCAAGCCAAAGACCTTCTTTTCTCTTCTTTCCTTGAGAGCCAGTTTGGTGTAGTGGTTAGGAGCATGGACTCTAATCTGTGAGAACCAGGTTTGAGCCCCCACACCCCCCCATGCAGGTGCTGGTGTGACCTTGGGTCAGTCATAAATTTTTTCAGAGCTGTTCTCTCAAGGACAGTTCTTGAGAGAGCTCTCTCAGCCCCACCTACTCATGGGGTGTCTGTTGTGGGGAGGGGAAGGGAAAGGGATTGTAAGCCACTTTGAGACTCCTTTGGGCAGTGAAGGGCGGGATGTAAATCCAATCTCTTCGTTTCTCCTGCTGCTCATTGGGAGAAAAGAGAAGATCAGGTATGCCAGTTCAGAGGCTTCATTCTACCTGCCAATTAAAGGGCCAACAACGCTCACTGGTTCTCCCCACCTGCACTTGTAGAAAGCTCCAAGGACTGAGCATGCACAGATTTCTAGCCTCAGCTCATCATGAGATTCTTTGCTCAAACCCCAGAGCCCCAACACTTGAGGACTGGTTGTTTGGGATGTATGTCCAGCAGACGGATGGTGGCACAGACCCCAGTAAGAGGGGTGGGGGTGTAGCTCAAGGGGCTAGGAATGCTGGAGTCTTTGGGGCTCTGAAAGTTTCCTTCAAGCAAGTACTTTTGCCCTCCTCGAAGTGAGCCATTGAGACTTCTATGCTCACTTGATGCCATGAGAGCTGCATTCATGCAACGCAGAGCTCTTTAGTTTCCACTGAAAACAAAAATCCATCTTCTTTTTCAATGGGGATGTTTCAAGTGGTGTGCGACTTCAAACATGCATTCCAACTAAAGCATACACACACAGGCTTTAAAAGGGGATTAGACAGCTTCATGGAGGAGAGGTCCATCAATGGCTACCAGCCGCAGGGAATTAAGGGAACCTCTGTATTCAGAGGCAGGAAATCTCTGAACACCAGTGCTAGGGGGCAACATCAAGGGAAGGCTTTGGCCTCTGTGCCCTGGTTTTTTGGCCCTCCAAGGTAAATGGCATTAAACAGGATGCTGGACTAGAGGAACCACTGGTCTGATCCAGCAGGACTCCTTGTATGTCCTTATGTCCTATAAATTAGTGGTTCTAAACCTTCTGTATCTTACATCCCACCACTCCATCAAGGAACCATGATAGAAATGAAAAGTCTACTCCCCCCCCCCTAAAAATGACCTTTATATATTTACAAGCATTCTGTTATTACTGCTAAAATGCCCAAAGGTCCCAGATGGATAACCAGATGGACAACCTCACCCCTGTGACAATTTGGTGGAAAGACTAGCCACTGTTTCGCTCCCCTTTACTGTCAACACCACCACTTTGGGTAAAATCCAACACAGCGTAGCCCAATCTGGACAGATCTCAGGAGCTCAGCAGGGTCGGACCTAGCTAGTATTTGGATGGGAAACCTCCAAGGGATACCAGGGGTGTGATGCAGAGGCAGTTATCTGAAAGTCTCTTGTCATGAAAACCCCTATGGGTCACCACCAATGCTCCCTCTGAAATCTAGCATTGTGTATTCACACTGCTTCCCTATGAGACTATCAGCAGACCAGAGGAACAGAAAACTCTGCTTAGCTAAGGACAGGGCAGAAAAACAGACATGCAAAATTTCATATGACACAGTCCACTTTTTTTTTTTACTGCTGGTGCGTTTTCTGCACAACCGCCTGCATATTATTAAGGCACGAAACATATACACTTTCAAAAAGCCTTTCTTATGCCCCCACTTAATCAATATCCTACTATTTCGTCTCGGTCAGGACTCCACCACACTGTCCCCCCTCCCTGTCACATCGCCTGCGTCATATACATTTTCCCTCAGGTCCGAGCTCAATCCTATGTTAGGACAAGTATATACCCCTAGACTTCAGCCTGCAAGGAAAGAGACGCTGCTGATGGGAGGCTCTGTTTAACTCGGAAAGTCTGCCCGCTTCGCCTCTGCAAAGAGACTTCACTTTTCAGTCTTCGTTTGGGAGCTCGCATGCATCAGAGGCTCCCTGGCCAACAGGCCGATCCCTCAGGGCCAAGCCGCAACGGATGTGTCTTCCCCCCCCTTCCTTTCCCTTCCCCTCCCCTTTCTTCCCTCCGGAGGGGCAGGCAGCTTGTTCTGTGGGAAGGGTCCCGCGAAGGCCGGCTCCCTTTTGTCTCCTTTGAAGAGGGAGGCCGGCACGTCGTTCCGGGCAGACGCGGCCCCCTCCCGCCCGTCCGTCCCCCCGGCCGCGTGTTTGGGTGGCTCTCAGGTCGCCTTGTCAATCACAGCCCGCCCGGGAGCCGCAGGGTTGCGCCGCGCTCTCGCCGCCACCCAACAGGTTGGAAAGTCATTAATTACTTACTCGGCCATGCAGGTTTGCGCTCAGGCGGCTGCTGGTGCCGCCGCCGGGGCTTTAGCTCTCTCGCCGCCGCCGTCGCTTCCTCGCTGCTACTGCCCATGGAGCATTAGAGCGCACCATGGCCGCGCCTCCCGCCTTCTCCGGCCGCCGGCGCCTCGCCCCGCCGGCGCTGCTCCTGCTGCTGGCCTGTGCCCTGCGCGCTAAGGTAAGGAGGCAGGCGGTGGGGAGGGGAGGCGAGGCGCAGGCCGTGGTGGGCTGCTTCCCTCGGAAAGGCGCCTTTTAAAAAGCCCTGGCTCCCCAGTTAGCTTTGCAAGGAGCGACGCATCCGGTGGCGGCCACCGAAGCCTCTTGCCTCTGGGAGGAGAGAATACAAGTCCCGGCAGGCGCTTGGGTGCTGCGTCCCCTGGAAAGAGTGGGATGCATCAAAACCAGACGTGCATTGGAAGATCCGTGTCTGGAGCTCCCAGCGATTAAAAGGGGGGGGATTCAGATTAAATATCGCGGGGAGCTGAAGACATGTAGGGTTGCCAGCTCTGAGTAGGGAAGGGCGGATCCTGTGGAGGGCAGTGTTTGGGGTGGGGAAGGACTCAGCAGGGTATAATGCCATAGGGTCTACCCTCCAAAACAGCCATTTTCTTCAGGGGATCTGATCTCTGTCATCTGAAGATCAGTTGTAACAGCGGGAGATCTCCAGGTCCCACCTGGAGATTGGCAACCCTAAAGACATGGGCCACCCAGCGCACGTCTGATTAGATGTTACTCTTCGCCCCCGTCCCACCAGCTAACTAAGCAGGGAGAATGGAGTGGATGAACTGCTGAAGATGGCCAGCCCACCCCCTCCACTATTAAATTTTCCCAAGCGAGGAGATCAGAAAAGGAAACTGCCTTCCTCTTAAGGATTTCGCTCTTCTCTGTCCCCTTCCTGATGATAACCCCATTCAGTGCCCGTTGACCTTACCTTGTGGCAAAGAGCATTAAAAACGCTTTTTGAGCTGCTTGGACTAGTGGGCCGCATGTATAAGTACTGTTAATACCAGGACATCTTAAGTCGACCATTGCTGAGTAAAAAAAGCTAATATGCAGCTTGAAAGCAAATTTGAATTTACGGTTTAGGAAAAGCAAAATCCAGTTTGTCTGAAAACTGTCAGTTGGTGAGATTTTGAAAGGACACAGCTTTGGAGAGTAGAGTCTGTGGTGCAATACCCTACTGATGTCCCTCTGCAGGCTCTACCCCCAAATCTCCAGGAATTTCCCAACCTGGAGTTGGCAGCCCTACCTAGCCTTCCCCCTCCTTGCTTCTCCAATTCTACCATCAAGCATAGGTGGGCAACTGGGAGCCATTCATGTGGCATTTGTTGAGGGAGGCCAGGAACCACCTTCTGACCTGACAGAGGAGCTCTAATTAGAGCTCTGTAGCTCTTTAATAACACTTGTCTCCCTGCAGCTGTAAACCGCCCCCCCTCCCATCAAGCCCTTCTCATTATGACAGAACACCCATTCAGAGACAAGCACCACCTCTGTCATTATAAATGGCGGAAGTAGGGGGGAAGTTCACTTCAATCCTCCCCCCCACCCCAGCCTCCCAGATTTTATGGGTCACCAAACCCATTGTGTTCCTGTTTCTCAGAAGCTCATGAAGAAACTCTCTGCCACTTCCTCACCCCCAGGGGAAGCATTCCGCCCTTTAGATAGAGGGCTGTGCCTTTCCAAACAAAGCCAGGACAGACCGCTCTGTTTCATTTCCCAAACCTGAAACATCCCACCCCCCAAAAAAACCTGAAGGCATGCTTGTGTCCGAAAAAAGGATTTACAGTGTTTGGATCACCATCTGGTACAAATTCCATGGGGATGTGGCATAACTCAGGAATCAGTGTTCATTCTAAGCTGAGTTAATGTGAGCTAGCTCAGTTTCTTAGCCTCCAGCTCACATATTTTTGTCTTAGCTCAGGAAGGATGGCTCCGGAGCAAACTAAGTTATGCAGAAGCCAAATCGTTTGCTCACAACTTTAATGCCAGTAGCTCACAAAGTAGAATTTTTGCTCACAAGACTCCACAGCTTAGAGGGAGCATTGCTCAGGGGAGGTTCATCTCCTCCATTTCTCCCCTTCCTGCATTTTTTCCTCACAACCACACTGCAAGGAAGGTTAGGCTGAGAGAGAGTGACCAGGCCGAAGTCATCCCGTGAATGACAGGGCAGACTTGAACCTGAATCTCCCAGCTCCTAGTTCAGCACTCTAGCCTCTGCGCTATACCAGCTCTCTCACACAGGTCGTTGCATACAAAATATATTACAGTATTTAGCTAAACTTGCTTTGTTTGAGTCAGCGTGGTCAAGTTGCACTTTTCAGTTTGGACCAGATTAAAAAATGTATTTTGCAGAATTTGGGGAGGGAGGGTTAATTCAAAGGCTGTAAGGGGTGCATAGTAAAGAGCAAGCAAGGTAACAAGAAGTCAGCTGGGAGTTCTTAAGCTAACCATTCCCTGTTTCTGTCAGGACAGTAGTGAGGCAGTGGACGGAGGTGGGACCTGGAACGAAGAGGTGACCAAGTGGTGGGGGGAATGGAGCTCTTGGTCCACATGCTCCCGCACCTGCGGAGGGGGTGTGATGTCCCGGGAAAGGCACTGTCTACAGCAGCGGTAAGTAACTGAGCAGAACCCATTGACACGTGTCTGTGGCTATCGAATGGAATTTAGCTGGCAAGAGTGTTCTACTATAGGTTGGATCTGTTCTCTAAAGGGAGGGGGCGGTTTCCTTGAGACATCCAGTCTGACCGGAAGGAACCTCTTTGTCTTAATTAGAGGTTTTGTGTGTTGTTAGAAGACACAAACTTTGCTTGATTACAGTTTATAAACCAAGATGGCATGCTTAAAAATGGGAGCTCAAAATTGCACTTGAGTTCAGTGGTATGGTCAGGGCTTTTTTGTAGAAAAAGCCCAGAAGGAACTCATTAGCATAATAGGCCACACCCATGACAGCACAGTTCATTAGCATATTAGGCCACACCCCCATGTTACCAGGTCATCCAGCCACACCCACCTGTTGCTTCTTGTTCTGTTTACCTTGTTTGCTGTCAAAACCCAGGGCTTTTTTTTGGTAGCAGGAACTCCTTTGCATGTTAGGCCACACACCCCTAAAGTAGCCAGTCCTAATGAGTTTCTGCTGTTGGGTGTGGCCTATTATGCTAATGAGTTCCTGCTGGGGGTGGCCAACTCGAGAGCCAGCCGGAACTCCGTTCCTGTGCGTTCCTGCCCAAAAATAGCCCTGGGTATGGTGCAGGCTTTCTATATGAAAGGGTTTTGGGTTCAGTTCCTACCATCTCAAACTGGTGGGGGGGGACTTTCTCAGCCTGAGATCTTGGCATCACCACTAATAAGACAGTGTTAAGCGAACTGGATCAGCAGTCTGACTAATTCAGAAGACAGGTTCAAATGCTGAGTTTTATCAGATAACAAAAACTGATATGCTGTCGAAGGCTTTCACGGCTGGAGTTCATTAATTGTTGTAGATTTTCCGGGCTGTATGGCCATGGTCTTGGCATTGTAGTACCTGACATTTCGCCAGCACCTGTGACTGGCATCCTCAGAGGTATAACACAGAAAGATGGAGTACTCTCTGTGTCAAAAACTGAAATGGTGAGATTTTTAAAACTCTAAGTTGGGAAAATTTCTTAAATACTGAAGTCAGGTAGATATTTGCTTCTGCTCTAATGTTATGTGAACTGTGTGAATAGAAAAACGAAGTTTGAGTCCAGTGGCACCTTTAAGATCAACAAAGTTTTATTCATGGTATAAACTTTCGTGTGCAAGCACACTTCCTCAGATACAGTGAAATGGAAATTATCAGTCCATATGTATAGTTAGAGGGCAATGTTCTCTCTAAGCTCCACAGTGTTGTTGTGAGCAGAAATTCTACCCTGTGAGCGAAAAAAGCTAGTAGCACTAAAGTTGTGAGTCTACATTTGACTACCGCGTAAATTAATTTTTTAGAAGATTATTTCCATAACCTTGTAAAATCTCAGAATAAATTCTTTTAAATTATATTTAAACTATATTTTAAGAATAATTTAAACATTATAAGAGAAAACAGAATCAAGTCAAACTTCACCCATTTCCATTTCCAATTGTATGGGCCTCAAAAGGAGGTGCCCCCATCCTCCATTGTTTCCAATGGAAGGGGAAAATTTCCCTGTGCTGCCAGTTAAAATGTTGTGTGCCAGCCCCCCCAGCGCAGCTTAGAGGGAACTAAAGGACTCCTACCCCACTTTTCCATATAGGGCATCTCTACAAAATTTTTGGCTGGGAATTACGTACAAGGGAATGAAAAAAATTCTTGCATACCTTGTGTGAATTCGTGTCAGCTGGGCTGGATAATTCAGGTTTCCTGCAGGAATAACTGGCCAGATATCAGAAACACCTGCTTATTGGATTAAATGTAAAGAAAAACCATTTGAATTGGAAGCACAGAAGGTTTGTGCAGTTTCCCCAATCCTCCATGTTTCCCAGTTAAGGGGAAAATACTGTTCAAACAAATTACAAAGATGATCTGATTCCAATGGTAACTAGAGAAAGAAATTTTACTTACAGAAGCATGTCTTACATGACCTATTCATGTAGGTACATTTAACTTATTGTGAACAGATTAACTTCAAAAAAGTTGACTTGCTATAGCTCCAAGCCCAGGTAAGAGAGAGAAAGTTCTATATAGGATGAAAACAGAAGGCAAGCACAGGCCAAAGAGGCTCAACATCTAACTGAGGAGAGGGTGGGACTGACTGCCAGGTGTACCCAAGTGAGAGAATTCTCTTAACCGTTTCCCTCCCAGATCCTCTTGCATGCAGAGTTACAATATCTGGCACTCCTTCTTAATGTCACATGCCAGAGTTCTCTATTTTCAGCTTTATCTCGTAGTTTTTAAAATCTGTCTCTTGAGAGAGGATTGGTCAGGATGTTGGCCACCATCTATTCTGTTGAACAGTACTCCATCTCTATTATGCCCTTCTCAGTTAGATCACACACTAAGTGAAACTTCACACCAATGTGCTTAGTGCGTGCAGCGATTTTTTCTGACTGAGAGATCTCATTGCAGTTCTAGTTGTCTTCTTTAAATTGATTTGGCTTTTGCTCATCAACTCCAGGGTCTTTTAGTAACTGGTCTAGCCACAACAGTTCTCTGCATGCTTCAGCAGATGCTATCTATTTAAACTCTGTGGCAGACAAACTTAAATGTAGTTTGCTTTCTACTGGCCCAGGAGACTGGCCTACCTCCATACAGGAACAAGTACCAAATTGTAGAGTTATAGTCGAAGCTGTCTCCTACCCAATCTACATCTGTGTAACTAACTAATTTTGGATCACTGGCAGATGGCAATATTAGTTTCAATATGAAATTCCTTTTAGATACCTAGCCAAGTCTTTTTACTGCAACCCACTCTTTCTTGCTAGGTATACTTGTCTTTCTATTAAGGATCCCAACACTGGTTGCAGTATTGCTAATGGTGCTTAGGTGTAAAAGTTTTCTGATGGTGGTTCTGTACTGGTTGCCTTTAGGTAAAGCCTCATTTATTTTGGTGTTTTTAAGAAAGTCAGTTTCCATAGGTGTTACCACTGTGCTGGCATTTTCTAGACCTAGTGTCTGTAGCACTTCAATTATTTTCTGTCTCAGGTTTAGAGAAATGAACCATCTTCCTCCCTTTTGATTTGTATGCCCAAGGAGTAAGAAACATCTAGCTCCTTAATTTCTATTTCTCTGTTTAGGTACTCTATCACATTGTTATAGTCTAGTTCTCTGTCATAACCCAGAATGAAGTTGTCAACATATGCCAGAATAAAAGTACAATATCTTAGTGTTTAGTGTACAGACTTGAATCGGCTTCTCCTTGCTTGAAGCCTTGCATTATGAACATTGTGTGTACGTTTTAGTCAGGGCTATTTTGGGGCAGGAATGCACAGGAACGGCGTTCCGGCTGGCTCCCGAGTTGGCCACACCCAGCAGGAACTCATTAGCATAATAGGCCACACCCAAGCGCAGAAACTCATCAGGATTGGCTACATTAGGGCTGTGTGGCCTAACATGCAAAGGAATTCCTGCTACAAAAAAAGCCCTGGGTTTTGACAACAAACAAGGTAAACAGAATAAGAAGTAAAAGGTGAGTGTGGCTGGATGACCACCCTTCTGGTAACATGGGGTGTGGCCTAATATGCTAATGTGCTGTGCTGTCAGGAGTGTGGCCTAATATGCTAATAGGTTTCTGCTTTTGGGTGTGGCCTATTATGCTAATGAGTCCCTGCTGGGCTTTTTCTACAAAAAAATCCCTGGTTTCAGTCCATATAGTCTCTTCTGCAGTTTGCAGACTAAATTTGGTTGTTTGCGCCTTTCTTTTGGCTTTGACTCTCAGATTCACAAACACAGAAAGATTTTCCCCCAAAGTCGCAAGCATAAACTTTGCCTTTTGTTCATCAGTTAAATTAAAGCCACAGGTTACTAGATATTCAAACACCTGCTTTATATATTTTTCAAAATTTTCTCTGTTATGTAACCTTGTTTTGCAAAGTTTTCTTATCCATACTCCTTGTGATTTAGTACTAGTAAACCCAAAATACTCTTCTAGACTCTTAAACATTTCTTGTACTGTCTGGGAATTTTCAAACATGGAAGTCTCACTGTCATCCAATGATCCCATAATAGTGTTCTTGACAATCCCATTTTTTATTATCCAAGAGCCCAATTCCTTGTCTTTCTCTGTTTCTTTTTCTTCCTCTATGATTCCAGTAGCTCCTTTTGCTTCAAGGAGTATATGAAATCTTTTAAGCCAGCGTCTGTAGTTCTCAGCAGTAATTTTTGGGATCTCCAAATATCTGCTTGATTCAGCCATCCTTATCACAGCAACATGGAGAACCACGGAGAATTTTTAAAGACAAGGGGACCTGCTAATCAAAGACTTTAAGTCCTTTTTAACCATTAAGCTTAATCTAAGCTTCTGATAGACCAAATGGAACAGGAAAAGCTTGGGAATTTTGGGTTGTTCCCAGTCAACTGACTGACTACCTGAGTTCCTGGGCATGTTATGTCAAAAGTA
Source organism: Gekko gecko (assembly GCA_029375565.1). NCBI lineage: Eukaryota > Metazoa > Chordata > Lepidosauria > Squamata > Gekkonidae > Gekko > Gekko gecko. The sequence goes on along the minus strand of JAPDNY010000001.1, from coordinate 311,928,367 downwards.
TGTGCCCTTGGCTTGGCCGTAGTCATAGGCTGCGATCAGATGCACAATTAGACCTGACATAGGCATGAATGTTGGGTGGATTTAAAGGGCGCGATCAGACAACATCTGGGAAGTGCCCCGCAGCTGTCAACAACCTGTTCTGCTCCACCGTAGAAGCGGAGTTAAAAGACATTGGGGAAAATCTGGTAGTAAATGGGTTGTGACAGGCCATGGATGGACTTTCCCCTGTCTGATCGCTCCAGCGCACTCTCATGCCGTTGGGATGGTCTGACCAGGCCATCCTGACTCCCTGCCATGTTTTTTTTCACCCTTTGCAGTATGCGCATCATTGCAAACTCCATAGGGAGCCCTCAGTGCGGAGGTGCGGTTCATCGATTCCTCATTTAAACACATGGGAAACAAATGGCACAACACCACCACCCCCAACTCACCCGCAGTTGCGTCTGATCACACACTGACAGTTTGCACCCACAGCTTCAAATGGAGGTGTGATCGTGCAACTGTGGGTCTATTTCCTCCAGACGAAATAACCTCGCTCCCCCCACATTTTTTCTGGCGCATATGACCACACCCATAGGCTTTCATATCTATGGGCTTGGAAGCTTCTCCTTGTAACCCCATGACATCTTGAGACTGGTGTAGCCCATGAAATAGCCAATTTGTACTTGGCCTCACTCCTATGGCAGCCATTTTGTGTTGTTGTCCAGTATCCTTTCTGACAATTCCCAAAGTCTGCAGAGGATCAGCAAGTTGGTGACCCCTGCTGCAGGGGAAGTCTTCAAACTTAACCCGGGCGGAGTAGCAGGATACAGTCCACTTGCTTTAGAAAAAGGAAGGATAGCCTTAAAAAATTAAAGGATTTTTTTTTTGCACAAACCCATTTTCTTTTGAGATCCAGAGGAGTTAGCCGTGTTAGTCTGTTGCTGAAAAATAGTAAAAAGCCCAGTAGCACCTTTAAGACAAACAAAACTTTATTGTAGCATAAGCTTTCGAGAGACACAGCTCTCTCCGTCAGATGCATCTGACGGAGAGAGCTGTGTCTCTCAAGCTTATGCTACAATAAAGTTTGTTAGTCTTAAAGGTGCTACTGGGCTTTTTGCTGTTTTCTTTTGAGGTTCGTTTCAAAGGGTAGCTGCAATAGAACAGCCATGTATGAGTCCAGTAGCACCGTAGAGATTTGTTGGATATAAGCTTTTGAGAGTCAAAGCTCCCTTAGTCAGAACCCAGCTCTTTTGAGGTTGAATCTGAATGACAGGACTATTGCAGTCTCCCTGACCGGGATATTCCCTTGCTGACTGAACCCCTCGCCTGAGGAAGATGAACAAAGAGGAGAACGGAGTTGCTAGATATTATAGTCCATGTAGAAAACAGTAATACATAAGCAAATATGGTGTTATGAATGAGATATCGGACTGAAACGTTCCCAAAAATGTATTGCTCTCATTTCCTTTACCTTTCTTCTTGAAAAACTCAATAATAATTTTTTTTAAAAAAAGAACAGAGAGGAGAACGCTAAAACAAATAGGCAAAGCTGCTGTTCATTAGTTGCTGTTCCATTGCAGGAAAATCAAGCAAAAAAAAATTAAAAATCCAAGAGGCAGAAATTCTGGCTAGGTCTCCCTTCTCTCCTCTGTTTTCCAGCCTAATTGCCTCTTCATTCTTGATCTGCATGCCCACTGTTTTTGACATCATTGTATTCCTTGGTCCCCACTGGCTTCACTATTCATCCCCCCCCGAGAGGTATAGCAACCAACATCCTGAGTTGCTTCCTTGACTGAATGATGACAACAGGGAGTTTGGATTTCGTTCCCACGAATTCTCTCACCCTCGGCCCACCCACTCCAGTCCTGCTCTGCATGGTCCCGCAAGGGCGATTCGGAAGCCCCTGCCTCCACTCCAAAGAGCTGAATGCGACCCCTGGAGAGGCACCTCTTAACCTGCTACTCCAGACCTTGCACAGCTAATGAGAGCTGGCATCCGAGAGCTCACCACGCTTATCCTCCCTCCCCGCACACCCTGTCCAAGAAACTTCTTTCTATTCTGCATGAATGCACTTCTGAGCAGAGGAAGCTTGAACGAGCCCCCCTTCCTTTCCTCTTTCCTTCCGTCAGAAGGAAAGCGGGGGGGAGGTAAAGCCCCTTTGCCTTTTATGTGGGCTGGCTGGCTGTATAATTAAGGTCCGGATATGCCGAGGTGCCTTCCGTCTGGAGATGGCCGTGATTCTCAAACAGACTTGGAAATAAACTGTGCCATTCAACACGCACGCACGGGAGTGTCTCTCTTTCTTTTTAAAGAATCGATGGCTTAGCGTTCCGGTACCCTATCTTTTTTTTTTTTTTTTTTAAAGCAGATTTTATATGTGCATAAAGTAAGTGAAGCATTGTAACAGGAAGAGTGAGAGGTTTGCCCATCAAAACCCTAGCAAGTCCATGCCCCAATCTCAAGGGGACAAAATTCATTTCTGGAAGGGGCAGGATATAAATCTTGTAGATATATACATACGCAAGTGGAGAGACCCGCAAGAAACTTGTGGGATGGTTGTCCCATTCCTCACACCTTTGCTTCCTCCTCTCTCACACTCTTTCCCCCTTCTGCCCCCCTTTTCTTACTCTCTCTCTCTCTCTCTCCTCCATGCATGTTACTTCCTCTGAGGCGAAGCGCACGGAATGCTGTTACCTTCCCACCGAAGCGGTACCTATTTATCTACTTGCAATTTCTTGCTTTAGAACTGCTAGGTTGGCAGGAGCTGGGGCCAGAGACGGGAGCTCACTCCGTCATGCTGCACAAGGGTCTCGAACTGCCAAACTACAGACCTTCCGGTCTGCAGCTCAGCGTCTTAACCTGTGAGCCACTGCATGCAAATTGGACTTTGGGAATTAGTATATAGTTATCTCCCTGTCCTTCAGGACTGAGCCATACGGCTTTCAGAGCCACTTAAATATATATTCAGAAAGAGTCTCCTCATCCCAAAGCGGGTCAGAGAGCTAGGCCCATTAGTGTTTGTTGTGTTGGAAAGCTGAGCTCTCTTGGACTCTAGCATGTACTATGTGTCTTAAAGGAAACCGGGCGCCGGGCAGGCAGTGTTTAATGTTTAAAATAAGTAATTGTAGATGTCTGTGTCTGTCTAGATCTCACAGCTTTTTTGCTTTGGAAGCCCTGATTTTCTTTTCATCCCCAAGACATGGGAGTTTCCTTAATGCTGAAGGAGAGACACTTTGCACATATTCAGAGGCATTCTCGTTTACTAGAGTTATACAGGCCTCTTTTTGTAGCAGGAATTCCTTTGCATATTAGGCGACAGACCCCTAATGTAGCCAATCCTCCAAGAGCTTGCAGAGCTCTTCTTACAGGGGCTACAGTAAACTCTTGGAGGATCGGCTACACTAGGGGTGTGTCGCCTAATATGCAAAGGAGTTCCTGCTACAACAAGAGCCCTGGTATCTAACATATATGAAGCTGCCTTACACTAAATCAGACCTGATCCTTTCAACTGGAGATGCCAGGGATTGAACCCTGGACCTTCTGCATGCCAAGTAGAAGTTCTGTCACTGACCCACAGCTCCTTCCCAAAGCTGTTCAAAACATGAGCTCTGAAGACAGGTGTCAGGGCTTAGGCCTTGTGAGTTGTGACTCAGATGAAGTCCCAATGTAAAAAAAAAAAAATCCCCACATCTAACCCAGTGTTGGAAAGGAATGCTTTTTTGTATAGTTCCACTGGAAAGGTCATAGAGAAGGGCAGCTAGTTATTCCAGGATATGGTGATGGGGCTTCATGCCATCTGTAGAAAGGGAGCTTTGGGGACCCTGGAGCAGAACCTTCTGGAAGATCAAACTCTCAGTCTGTGCATAAAAGCATGTTCTTCTTTACCTTATAGGCTACAGGCATCTCAGGGGACCAACAGTACTGTGTGCCTGGGCCAGTCCAAGCATTACCAGTTGTGCCAACAAGAGGTAAGATTTGGTCTCAGACCTTGAAGAATTATGTGGTTTCTCTGGGTTGCCTCAAGCAGGAAGTCAAATAGAGTTGGTTGATTATACTAAGAGGGACCTGAAATGCCTGCCCCCAGCTACAACTCCTTCCCTTCCGGTACCAGCTCCACACCTTTTCTTTTCTTCCATCCTGCTGCCTCATGTCACTGCTCCATTTTTTACTCTGCTTCCCTCTCCCGGAAGCCATTTTGAATTGCTCAAGCAACCCAAAATGCTACCTCTGTCTCCTCACCCCCCAGTCACTTGTACTAGACATCACTTTGTGAAATTTTTGTAATTCCCAGATTATTTTATTTTAAACTATGTTTTTCTCTATCTGATCTCTGTCTGTAGAACATAGCAGTGGCAGGCCCCAGTGTGCAGATTTTCTGATCCACATGGGGACCAGCCGCCAGCTATTAACTGTAAGGGTAAAGCAGCATTTGTATATTTGAGCCTTGACACTATATAGTGGGAGCTGCCAGGAAGCAACACAGAGATGCTACTTGCACCTGTGCTCCTTTTACACCAGCGTAACAAGAGGGCAAGGCAATAGCAGGAATGGTTTCCTCTAGACAAAAATAAATAGAAGAAGAAGAAGAAGAAGAAGAGGAGGAGTTTGGATTTATACCCCGCCCTTCACTGCCCAAAGGCGTCTCAGAGCGGCTTACAAACTCCTTTCCCTTCCCCTCCCCACAACAGACACCCTGCGAGGTAGGTGGGGCTGAGAGAACTTCTGACAGAAACTGTCCTTGAGAGAACAGCTGTGCCAGAGCTTGTGACTGACCCAAGGTCACATCAGCAGGTACAAGTGGAGGAGTGGGGAATCAAACCCGGTTCTCCCAGATAAGAGTCCGCGCACTTAACCACTACACCAAACTGGCTCTCCTTAGAATATCCTTAGAATATCTTTTACCAGAGACATCATTTTCCATATTTCCCTTATTCAGTGCAAGGAAATATGAGCCAGATGATTATTTCTCAAAAAAATTTGAATTTAAGAGAGCCAGTTTGGTGCACTGATTAAGAGCACGGACTCTAATCTGGGAGAACCGGATTTGATTCCCCACTTCTCCACATGCAGCTGCTGGTGTGACCTTGGGTCAGTCACAAGTTCTCTCAGAGCTGTTCTCTCAAGAGCAGTTCTCTCAGCGCTTTCTCAGCCCCACCTACCTCACAGGGTGTCTGTTGTGGGGACAGGAAAGGAAGGAAGATTGTAAACCACTCTGAGACTCCAAGTGAAGGGCAGGGCATAAATCCAATCTCCTCCTCCTCCTCTTCTTCTTCATTTTATTCTCTGTCCCACTCCATTCAGCCACACACTAGCCACAGGGATCCTTGGCTCTAAGGAGAAGGAGTATTCATTATTTTTACTGATGCCCCCTTACCCCACCCCCATCATTCCATCTCTTGTCCAGCACTTTTCACTGAGGGGGTGCCTAACTATATTTAACAGTTTCTGGGTCCACCACAGGCCCCATCATACCAAACCTACACTGGGAGCCCTGTACTGAAGCTTAATTTTCAGAGCCTGATTTGGATCGGGACCATGGGAAGAAGGGGCTTGTTTCTCCCCTTCCACACTGTTTTTCCCAACCTGAAACAGCCTCATGGAGCAACTGTTTATCTCATCAGTGAAGCTTTACTTGTAGCATCAGAAGATGCAGCTTTCCCCATTAGGGTAAACAGCAGCTCCCCAGGGCTGTGTCAAGTGAGGAAAGTGGCATGGGAGGGAGGCTTATGTTCCCTCTCCCTAGGGTTGCCAGCCTCCAGGTGGGGCCTGGAGATCTCCCGCTTTTACAGCTAATCTCCATCTGACACAAATCAGCTCCCCTGGACAAAATGGCTGCTTGAAGGGTGAACTCTGTGGCATTGTACCATGCTGAGGTCCCTCCCCAAACCACGACCTCTCCCAGATCCACCCCCAAAGTCTCCAGGCTATTTTCCAACCCAGAGCTGGCAACCCTACCTCTCCCACTGTGCCACAGCCTTCATCTGAACTGGGCCCCCACACATCTCAAGAGTGGCTTCCTCCCTTCCAGAGGGGCTTTCCCCACAATTTTTGGTTGCATTTTAAATTTCTAACCCATTTTCCAATCCACTGCTTTGCTTTTCAGAATTGGGGCATCTCAAAGAGACACAGCACCAATTTAACCCTCATTACAGAAATGGAAATGTTTGGTTGTAGTTGGTTAGGAATGCAGACTCTAATCTGGGAGAACCGGGTTTGATTCTCCATTCCTCCTCATGAAGGTGCTGGGTGACGTTGGGCAAGCCACATTTCTTTCAGAGCTGTTCCCTCAGAGTTCTCTCAGGCCCACCTACCTCACAGGGTGTCTGTTGTGGGGTGGGGAAGGGAAAGGAGTTTGTAAACCACTCTGAGACTCCTTTGGGTAGTGAAGGGCAGGGTATAAATCCAATCTCCTCCTCCTTCTCCTCCTTTATTTCCTTTTTTAAGCCTCCAAGGCACTGTGTGTTCCCCACCCCACCCTTAATCTTCATGACATTGTGATGTAGGTTAGGCAGAGAGAGAGAGAGAGAGAGAGAGAAAATCAGAGGATAAGTATATTTCTTTTCTTTCCAGCTTTGCCCTGCCAACACAGCCAGTTTCAAGCAGCACCAGTGTGCCAGTTTCAATGCCAAGGCCTTTGGGAAGTACTACTACCACTGGATGCCACTTTACCCTGGTTTGTCTTTGCTGAATGATTCAGAAGAAGCTGTGGATCAAGGGATAAGGCAGTGCTTGCAAAACCTGGTGGAGATTAACGTCAACTACGCTCTGTTGTAGCTTAGCCTAAACCATTATTCTGGTCCCTTAAACAGATTAATTGTGGCATATGCTCAATTCCACTTCATGAGATGCATGAAATGTTCTTCTCAGCTGACAAATCGGTATAAACATATGTAAATAAAACAGTGAGCGCAACAAAAACAAAAACCCCTCTTCCTCCTAAATAGCCAAATAAATTCTACAGTCTGGTTGTATTCAGACATCACAATTTTGGTATGATTGAGGATAAATGGGCATAATCCTGGTTTGTTGCCAGGCTTGCATGCACACCTTTTTGGGGTATACACTTTGACTCTTGGGGTATATGCCTTTTGAGGGTATACACTTTGACTGTTGTGGTATATGCCTTTTGGTGGTATACGCTTTGACTCTTGGGCCATATGCCTTTCGGGGGTATATGCTTTGACTCTTGGGGTATATGCCTTTCAGGGGTATACACTTTGACTCTTAGGGTATATGCCTTTTGGTGGTATACGCTATGACCCTTCAGGGCTTTGATTCTTGAAAGTTTATACCCTGAAAATCCTGTTGGCCTCTGAGATGCTACTGACCTCATATCCAACTAGACAAATTAGAGTATTTTTTTTCCTTCCCCACAAAGCAGGAAGTCTTCAGTTGCCCAGGGCCAGGGGCTGTTTCTCTACCACGGTGTTCCTTTCCCCTCCAGTCTCATCAGTTACAATCACATGCCAGTGAGGCAGCAGCAATACCTTTTTAATTGCATCATTGACAACAGCCAGCTCATGAACTTCAGCCCCATTACATTACGAGAAGACCCACTTGCCAGTCATCACTCACCTGGAGTCCGTCTGATCTCTAGTCTGCCCTCCGAGGCATGGATCTCTGCCCACAATCCTTCAGCCACTGCCTCCGGCTAGTACATCTTTTCCACACCCTGACCTGGATGGCCCAGGCTAGCCCGATCTTGTCAGATCTTGGAAGCTAAGCGGTGTCGGCAGTTCCCAGACCGGACCAGTCTCGTGAGATCTCGGAAGCGAAGCTGGGATGGTCCTGGCTAGTATTTGGATAGGCCACCTCCAAGGAATACCAGAGTCGTGAGGCAGAGGCAGGCAATGTCTCTGAAATGTCTCTTGCCTCAAAAACAAGTCTAGCTCGCCACCTAGTGGTGCATAACGCTAAAAGAGTTAGAACTTCTGGCCACCAGACAATCCTAGGATCTCCTGGCTATACTGCACACAATGCCGTGCTGGTATTGTTATTAATCATTAGTCAACAAGATATGTCACGTGGGACATTCCTCATTGAATTGCTAAACCATTTTATACCGGTTAGCGCTGGTTTGCATAAGATTCCAGCAGAATCCACTGGCGTCCATTGATTCTCTAGGGGAGAGGCACTCAGGTCTCATATCCCTCTTCCTCTAACTTTCCCACATCTTCCCCATCTAAGTTTCTCCTGTGTTCTGCCACAGACGATTACACCAGCATCTCCAACAAACCATGTGACCTCCAGTGCACCACCAGGGGTGGAGAGAGACAGCTCATGGCTCGGGCCCAGGATGGCACTTCATGCAAAGACAGGACTTACCAAGGGGTCTGCATTACTGGGAAGTGTGAGGTAATACAAAAGAACCAAGGGCTGCATATGTGGCTCTAGTATGACCAGTAAAGGTTTTGCCTTTGGTGTCCAGTGGTGCTAGGGTGCCATTAATGCTAGGGCAAGGAAATGACAAAATTTAATCAGTTTGATGTAGTGGGTAGGAGCGCAGACTCTTAATTTAGAAGAACTGGGTTTGATTCCCCACTCCTCCACACGCAGCTGCTGGTATGACCTTGGGTCAGTCACAAATTCTCTCAGAGCTGTTCTCTCAAGGGCAGTCCTTGAGAGAGCTCTCTCAGCCCCACCTACCTCACAGGGTATCTGTTCTGGGGAGGGGAAGGGAAAGGAGACTGTAAGCCGCTCTGAGACTCGTTCGGGTAGTGAAGGGTGGGATATAAATCCAATCTCTTCTTCTTCTTAATTATACCTCCACCTTTCTCTCCAGTAGGGACCGAAAGCAGCTGACATCATTCTTTCTTCCATTTTATCCTCAAAACAACCACCCTATGAGGTAGTTTATGTTAAGAGTGTGTGTGACTTGTCCAAGGTCACCTGACAAGCTTCCATGGCAGAGTGGGGATCTGAACCCAGGTCTACCAGATCCTAGTCACTCTCCAGCCGCTATGCAACACTGGCTCTCCAAAACCCTTGACCAGGGTTGCAGCATAATTAAGGAAATCAGGCTAGCCTTGCTGGCTTAGACCAAAGGATCTGTCAAACCCAGCATCCCAGCGTGGTGTAGTGGTTAAGAGCGGTGGACTTTGATTCCCCCCTCCTCCACAGGAAGCCTGCTGGGAGACCTTGGGCCAGACACAGTTCTCTCTCTCTCTGAACTCTCTCAGCCCACCTACCTCACAAGTTGCCTGTTGTGGGGAGAGGAAGGGAAGGTGATCGGAAACCACTTTGAGACTCCTTAAGGTAGTGGAAAGCAGATTATAACAAACAAGTCTTCTTCTGTCAGTGGCTAGCTAGAGTTTTCCAGGAAGCCCAAAAGCAGGGGACAAAGACAGCAGTTCTTCCTTACCGTTTAATCTTTCGCCAGCAACTAGTATTTAGAGGTAGACTTCCCCTGTACATGGAAGTTCCATTTAGCAATCATGACTTCTTGTCACTGGTGGACATATTCTCCCCCGTGAATTTACCTGATCCTTTTCAAAGCTTGCCCAAACCAAGGCTAGGGCGTTCTCAGCGGCGGCTCCCACCTGGTGGAATGAGCTCCCGGAGGAGATCCGGGCCCTGCGGGACCTAGTGCAGTTCCACAGGGCCTGCAAGATGGAGCTCTTCCGCCAGGCCTTTGAGGAGGAGCCGCCGCCGTTATCATTCCGTCATTGAGAGCCTATCATTCATCTGCCCCATTATCTGGAGAGATAGATGCCGCCCGTGAGCTGGGATATACTACTCCTGGTGCCCATGCAATTAAGAAATTCGCCGCCAGTGTGGGATATCGTGCATCTTGGTTTTATATGAATTTTACTCTTGTGCTGAATTTTTTATTGTATGTAATATTGTTTATTGTTTTTAGTTCTGAATTTCAGCTTGGCCGCTTGTTAGCCGCCCTGAGCTACCGGATAGGGCGGGGTATAAATCTCAAAATAAAATAAATAAATAAATAAATAAAATAAAACCTTCTAAACTAGCAGCCATCCCATTCACCCAAAGAACAGCAAATCTCTTAAATATTAGGTTATGTTATATTAGGTTAAATATGAGGTTATCATGCCTATTGTTGTCATTAAGGTACTCAGAATTCCACTTTAGTTACAGGCAGATGAACATTTCTCTCTGTTCACTTTCTCCACTGTATATATCATTTTATAACTTTCTGGCATGTCCCTCCTCTAGGGTTGCCAACCTTCAGGTGGAACCTGGAGATCCCCTGCTTTTATGGTTGATCTCCAGAGATCAGTTCCCTTGGAGAAAATGGCTGCTTTGGAGGGTGGATTCTATGGCATTACACCCAGCTGAGGACCCTCCCCTCCCCCAAACCCCACCCCCCAAATCTCAAGGTATTTCCCAACCCAGAGCTGGCAACCCTCCTCTCCTCCCACCTGCTCTCACCAGGTTGGTTGTTGCTTTCCCCCTAAACTAAAAGGCCCTACATGATTTAGCCATTCCTTGTATGCAGGGTATATGAGTCATGACCCCAGCCTCTAAATACAAGGAAAGGAGAAGTAAACAAAGTAGGGAGGTATAGAAGCAGCTCGGACTGGTGTGAATGACATAGCATAGTCTGTGAACACTGTGCTTTATAGTGCTGTATGGACAAAAGGCTTCAGCCTGCCCTGAAGAGTATATAGACCAGGGGTGGCCAAACCGTGGCTCGGGAGCCGCATGCGGCTCTTTCACACATATTGTGCGGCTCCTGGCAGGGCGGCTGGAAAAGGTCAATTTCATTAGCAAACAAATATCACTGGGCAAATAAATATCTATATCAGTATCTGCTTTTATTGCTTTTGTTATTATTTTTGGCAGTCTCATTTAATGTTAATAAAAAGCAGATTTGCATATTTACCAGTAAAAAATGTGTAATATTTGTTCATGTCTTGCGGTTCTCAAAACATCTGGTGTTTATCCTATGTGGTTCATACGTCAAGCAGGTTTGGCCACCCCTGATATAGACTATGATGCCTGGTACGGCCCTCCGTGTTGACTGGGGGCAGGAGGGTAAAGTGAAGTAAAGGGTTAAAAGGGAAGAGGGAAAACAGGGGCAGTTATAGTTGGGTTTAGTTTTAATTGAGAAGGAGGACTGGAGACATGAAGGGCCAAAAACTTCATGAACGAGATGGATTTTGAATGGGAGTTTGAGCAGCCTTTGTTGACTCTGAACTTCAGACTCTCACGCTTGCCTCCTTGCCTTCCTCAGCCAATAGGATGCGATGGCAGCCTCTATTCTTCCCAGACGATGGATCGGTGCCGGGTGTGTGGAGGAGACGGAAGCACTTGCTACCGAGTCTCAGGCAGTTTCCGGAAAGGGATCTCACAGTTAGGTACACTCTGCTAACAGCATTGAGCTATTTCCTCCTCTGTGTCTTGGTGTGACCTGCTGGTTTCACGTTCTGACCAGTCACATTGCAAACAAGCCCCCTGGGGCTGCGGGAAGGCCTGTCTCCAAAACCTCCTTCCTCTCTTCCAAACCCTGGGTAAGGAACAGAAGCCAAGGCCAAGCCTGCTGCCTGACTTGAGGTTTTAAGGATGAAGGGCTTCTGAGCGCTGTCAGGCCCGCCTGCTGTGTTTGTGCAGGGAAACCATGGGACTGAACTAATTATTTTATTGGTCAGAAGGCAGAACTACTCCCAAATGCATGCAATAAAACATCAGTAGTCATTTCTTGTAAGGGAAATGTGTACTATGGAAGAGTGGCAGGCAAGGAAAGGGTTAAGCCTGTGCATAAGCCCCAAATCACAGTGGGTGGTGCATGCCTCTGTATGTGTGCATGCGCACACTTAATCTTTTCCTTGTCTGCCACTTTTCGGTAGCGTATAGATGTACTTGCACTCATGATTTGACTCTGTTTTATGTTTACAAACACACTCAATCTAGAACTCCAGTAAAGAAACTGGAGCCAGGAAACCGCTTCACAGTTGTATGTCCCCATCTGATTTGGGTTTTCTGATTTTTTTTTTAATTCCCCTTTGTCAGGGTATGTATTTATCACTAACATCCCAGCTGGTGCTACAGACATTCTTATAATCGAGCGAAGGAAAACTGAAAACATCTTGGGTAAGTGGTGGAAAAGAATACTCCCTTGGTGTGGAAAGGAGAGGGCATCATGGTGTTAGTGGTAGGGTGAGCGTCCTAAGGAGCATTCACAAGACCACACTCTTATTTCTGGATCAGTCCACTCAGAGAAGATATCACCCATTTGACTTCAGGGGCATTAGAGAAGCTTAAGGGATTGCAGTTATGGAATCCAAAAACCAGGAGCTCTTAAGCACCACAGATTAACTGCTTTTGAAGGGGCTTTTTAGCCAGAGTGACTGTTTAAGGAAATAGTTTTACTCTATGCATTTCTCAGTTCAAACACATTCTCTACTAAGAAAGTGGCAGGGGAGGAAAGGGTTAAGGTTTCTCTCCCTGTGCTTTGGTAAAGCAACCCTGGCAGCTAAACTTGGCAAAAGAAAGGGGGGAAAGCAGTTTAAAGTAAAAGTGGAAGAAACTGTCATGTGTAGTTGAGCCCAGCTTGTGTGTGTGTGTGTGTGTGTATAGAGTATATTTGTGAAGCACGGTCAATCTGTACTAGGGATGTAACCCACATATATGCTCTCTGGAGCAATGGCGGATTTGTGTGCGCAAAATGCCATCAAGTTGACAGCTGACTACGGCATTTTCAAGGCAAGAGACTACAAAGGTTTGTCATTGCCTTCCTCTGCATAGTGACCCTGAGGTCTGACGAGATTGGGCTAGCCTGGGTCACCCAGGTCATGGCAAAGGCGGATAAACAGGGTCACAAGCTGTGCAGCATTTTAACCATAACAGCTGGGTGACCTAGGGTCACTCACAGTTCTCTCAGAGCTCGCTCAGCCCCACCTACCTCACAGGGTGTCCGTTCTGGGGAGAAGATGGGAAGGAGATTGTAAGCCGCTCTGAGTGAAGGGCAGGGCATAAATCCAACTCTTCCTCCTCCTCTTCCTCTTTTTTTCCTTTCTAGCACTAGCTGATGAATCGGGGCACTTCTTCTTCAATGGGAACTCTGCCATTGATAACCCACAGAACTTCAGGGTGGCTGGCACCGTGTTCAAATACCGTCGGCCTTCCAGCCTCCATTCTGACGGCCTGGAGTATATTATTGCCCAGGGTCCCACCAATCAGTCTCTGAATGCCATGGTAGGTAAGAGAAGTCTGTATGATCTGACCGCTTCGTTGCTTGTCTCCATTTTGTGGGCCCCAAAACTGCCTACAAAGAGTCAAGAAGATCCCGAGCGTCCAGTCCTTAACCTAGGTTGAGGTAAAGTTCCCAGGTCACATTGGCTTCCTGTGAACGGAAGTTGATCAGATCCCAAGTGTAGTTGGTTGCTTGACTGGTCTGTGAACTTCCACCCCAGGCTGCTCAATGCTTTGTGTCTCCAAAGTCATTCTTGGATTGTGCCATCCTTAATGGAGACTTATAGGAGAGCTTTAAAGGGGGATTAGATAGATTTGTGGAGGATAAGTCTGTCAGTGGCTACTCGGCTTGGTGACTGAGGGGAACCTCCACGCTTAGAGGCACTAAGCCTCTGAATCCCAGAGCCAGAAGACAACATTAGGGAAAGGCTTCAGCCTCTATGCCCCATTATTGGCCACCCAGCGAAACTGGTTGGCCACTATGTGAGACAAGATGCTGGACTAGATGGACCATTGGTCTGATCCAGCAGGGTTTCTTCTTATGGAAGTATAAGCAAGCAGCTTTGGATGGGGACAGAGTGGCATCTTCAGAGAAGTCTTATTGGAGGAATCTTTTTTGTGGTTGGGGTAAAGCTGGATCCCGACACGATGGTGTCTGATGTAGAAGTATTAGTTCCAGTGCATTAAAGAGATGCTGCTTTTCTTTCTTTGTTGAACCCAGTACTATAACTTTAATGGGAAAATGCCCCATGTGACATATGACTACACAGTGCCACGGACACTGTCACCAGCTCTTCAGACTGTCCCTCCGGCCATCAAAATGCCTCTTTACCTTCATCTACCAGAGCCCAGCCGCAACCACCAAGACGCAATCCCATCCATTTCCCAAGACTTCAACACCACTTGGATCTCACTTGCGCCAGATGAACTTGGGGAACGTTTCCCACAAGGGGAAGGACATGGCGGCATGGCCTTCAGTAGCCAGAACTTCTTTCCAAGCAACTCCACGACATCAGGCAGAGACTGGGGCTGGAAACACGGGGAAGAGGGGGAAAGTTTTAGCTTCCAAGTCCAACGACTCTACCATACCAATGGAGCTGATGAAGCCGAAGAAGTGGGAATAGGCAGAGAAACAGATTTGGGTTAGTATATTTTCTTGCTGATTTATTTTCCTAAGCATGGGCAACACTGGACGCCTTCCAGTCTAACATGAAGCCCCACTTGCTACAACACTACATCTGCTTCTTTATGCAGTCCATTATTCCTAATCCCGCAGGCACCCTGTGTGTGTGTGTGGGGGGGTCATTGGGAAATCAGAATTTTCTTTGTCAGTGAGTAGGGCGGTAACAAGGGACCAGGTGTAGTAAGATGAAGGGCAGCAGAACTTTTACGTATAAATGGAGACCACGAAAGAGAAGCAAGCAGCAATACTGTCTGAAATATTAATATATGCTTTTGAATGTAAACATTTTGAAAATTCAGAAGTTGAGGTCCAATTAATTGGAATCCTTGTCATAAAATGTAAGCGCTGATGACAACCAAATACACTGATACTACCTCCTGCTTCACCAGTCTGAGCAAAAGATTTGGGTTTCTTTGCTCGTTATGGGTGTCAGCTATCTTAGCAAAATGTGGGACTCTCCACCCATTGATGCTGAAATAAGGCTTTGTTAGTCGTGTCACACGGCTGCCATTCATTTTTTGCATGCACATCTGTTCACCGAAATCTGAAATTAACCCTAAGTTGTGTTATTTGAAATACAAATATTAAAAAATCACATATGCTCAGCTTCACAATTTAAGAAACTGAATTTGTATTTTGCATGCTTAACGGGCTGTTTTGTGAATTCTGAAGCGGTTTTTCTGGACCTCACTTGTGCATTTTCAGATTTATGTCCACAGTGACTTTAAAAACAATGTTCCAGTTTAGTGTGTCTGATATTAGATTACACAAAAGCAGTGAACCAGTGAGGACTTACAGGGGGGCATCTCATTTCTCCTGTATTCCTCTACTTGCACTACTTTCTACCCCCCCCCCCCGTAGCCCTTACAATTAGGGTTTCCAGTTCTTACCTGGCTGCCAGCAGGAGTGCTTCTGCCCGATCCCAGGATGTTCTGGCGTGCACACTGCAATTACATCACCCGGAAATGATATCACTGCACTGGGCACGTCGTGCAGGGGACGCTCTAGCATTTGGGCCAAAAAACTCTATGGTCACCATAGAGTTTTAACCCAAATGCTAGAGCATCCCCTGCGCAACATGCCTGGTGTGATGACGTCACCTCCGGGTGACATCATCGCGCCAGGCACATCAGGCGCAACGTGGCTCTTTTGGGCACAGGGCTCTCCCTGCTGGCCAGCTGGCAGTCAGCAGACTGGGCCCCCCAAAAGTGGGGGAAACCCTACCCCTCTTGGGGGAATGGCAACTCTGCTTACAGCTTCTCCCCTTCCCAGCTTCCTAATATACTTCCATTACACAAGCACACCAACCAACTTTTATCTGCTTCCCCAATCTTTAGCTTTCCTTCCTTCTCTCCTCTTTGGATACTGCTCCCATTTTTAGTCTCTCCCACCCAGCAAACTACATTTTAATGTTCTCCTCCACTTCAGCTTCTCCTTCTCATCTCCTTAGAAGGTTCTGCAATACTATTGCGGTTTACTAGCAACCCCCCAAACGTCCACTGAGATCTCGGTACGTAGTCTTGCAAGAGCACAGTGGATATTCATTTGCTAAAGCTACAGATGTTGCTTCTGTGTTTTTCTTAAACTTCCCAATGTATTTTTTGTTTAAGATTTCAGATTTTTCTGCAAAGCAGGGACTTCCTTCAGCTTTGTAGGAAAAACCTCCCTTGTCTGTCCCTTGCCCCACTGTGTAGATTTTTTGATCCACACTCTAAGGTCTGGTACAGAATTAGCTGTAATGATGATGATAGAACTGCCAATACATTCCATCCTGTAAGAACAGCTTTGCAAATATATGTTGTCAAATAATTATTAATTTGGAGGAAAAGGCTGTTAGTTGGAAAGGGGATCAACTGATGGAACAGTTGGTGGCGGAACAGTTTCCAGAACACCTCTGGCTCACTGTCATCTGTTTTCTTTTAGCCCTCAGACTCAACCAGATCACAATCAGCACAGCTGTCCCTCACGGTGCAGCCAGGCCTGATCTCCTAGAGACTGGCAGGATCGGGCCATCCAGGCTGCGACTCTTCAAGAAACTCTGTCTTCGAGACCCACGAAATGCTGCTTTTTGTAGGGAATTGCAATACCTATTGGTCAAGCTGGGAAGGAAGAATTCAACCGTGGGGTTTTGGAATGACCCTTTAGTGGAATGGCCGGAAGGACTGCGCAAACGGCCAGCAAATGAGAACTTTCTAGAGAGCACGAATGCGGAGGTGTATGCAGTGGACGAGGCGACAAATGCCACTGTGGTGGTGACATCTTCCAAACCTAGTTCCAAGTCCAGCCTTCATACCAGCCTGGGGAACAAACAACTGTCAGAACCTCTGCAGTCCCCTGGTCCCGAAAGGTAAGCTAGGAATATATCCTGTAGGGAACAATGTCAAGTTGTCCTCCTAGATTTAGCAGTGGGTCCCTCTCTCACCATGGAAAACCAGCTTCCTCTCAGCTTCATAGTTTGGATGACAGACAGACATACCAGCAAGTTGAATTCAAGGAATTCCCCTCTTCCATGTTTCAGGCAGATTGTTTACCTTTTCATTTTTTAAAAAAAGTACTATTCATACATTTATCCTTCAGAGTCTAGAACTTCTCCAGGGACTGATTTATGTCTTGTGGAAACCTGTAGTATTTCAGCCCGCTGAATGAGGATTAGTAGTCTAAAGCTGATATTCCCAACCTTCTTGGTATGTTGACCCACAAGTCCCAATTTACTTGATATGGTGACCTATCCAAGGCTGGCCCAAGGTTTTTTTGGTGCTCTAGGCAAGCTATGACCTTGGCACCCATCTGTGGCAGCTTTCCATTTTCAGCTGTGGATGACCAGATGTTTTGCAGCTGCCCCTACAATGAACCCCAGGCGAGTGGCATTACGGCATACACAGCTTTTGCATATGGAGGTTACCTTCCAGCCTTTGACCACCCGCTCCATCACTGTTACTCCCTCTGATCCCCCCCTGAGATTCTAAGAAACTCACCTTCGGGACACATTTTACTTGATCAGGAAGTATATGCAGTGAAGGAAAAATAGCAACTAATGTATGACATGGAAGGTAGTGTTTCCAGGGTCAGATCTTGGTTTCCAAAACAGAAAAGAAAGGAATGGAAAGGGCAGGGCAGGGCAGAAGGCAGCCATAAGGGAAGGGTGGCCTGCAACCCACTTTCAGCAGCTTTATGACCCACTTTTGGGTTCCAGCCTATAGGCTGGGAAACCTCGGTCTAAATCATCGCTTCTTTAAGAGATTCACTAAGCACCTGACATTTTGTCACACTCTAGGTTGTTGGGGAATGATATAGTAACACCAGAGGACCCTTCCTGGGTCTCCTAAGTATCTAGGAATGGCTAGCAAAATCTCTGTTGCCCACATCAGATTGTTCATCTGTGAGTTACCGTGTGCTCTTTTATCTCCTGCAGCAATGACTTTGAGCTGAACCCCCTTGGCCACGATGACATCAGCCTGGCTGACATGTATCGCTGGAAAGTGTCGGTCTATGCTCCTTGCAGTTCCACGTGCACCTCAGGTAATTTTACCTGGCGTGGTATATTGGTGAGAAGGGGTAGCCTCAAAAACAGGGCACCGGCATGGCAGACTCCGGTATACACCAGCGTATTTGCTGTTTGTATGTTTAAACCATTTGCGCCATCTTCGTGCACAATATCCTGAAACTCCACTTTATTCAGAGTCAGGCAACTGGTTCACTTAGCCCCGTGTTGCCTGCAGTGACTGGCAACAGCTTGTTAAGGGCTTGGGCAGTGGTTGGCTGTTGAACCTTTAACAATCTATATACAGGCAGTGTGACTGATGGTCCCATTACATTCTTGGCCACTGTTTGAGAGAGCCAGTTTGGTGTAGTGGTTAGGAGCACGGGCTCTAATCTGGGAGGACCAGTTGTGATTCCCCACTCCTCCATATGCAACTGCTGGTGTGACCTTGGGGTCAGTTACAAGTTCTTTCAGAGCTGTTCTCTCAAGAGCAGGCCTCGAAAGAGCTCTCTCAGCCTCATCTACCTCACAGGGTGTCTGTTGTGGGGAGGGGAAGGGAAGGAGATTGTAAGCCGCTCTGAGACTCCTTCAGGCAGTGAAGGGCGGGGTATAAATCCAATCTCCTCCTCCTCCTCCTCCTCCTTTGCGTCCATATGTACCCTTCAGCTGCCTAGGAACATTTCACCTGCTGCAGCGCACACATGGTTTATTATTAGTGGCTTGTATCCTCCCACACCCTAACCTGGATGGTCCTGCCTAGCCTCATCTTAGAAGCTAAGCAGGGTTGGCCCTGGTTAATTCTTGAATGGGAGACATCTTTGGAACAGTTCTTGAATGGCTAGCCCAGGCCAGCCTGATATCATCAGATCTTGGAAGCGAAGCAGGGTCGTCCTTGGCTAGTATTTGGAAGGGTGAACTCCAAGGAATACCAGGGCCATGATGCCGAGGCAGGCAATGACAAACCACCTCTGAAACTTCTGTTGCCTCAAAAACAAGTCTAGCTCGCCACCTAGTGGTGCATAACGCATAACACTAAACAATCTTAGGATCTCCTGGCTATACTACACACACTGCCATATGATAATTATTATTAGACCACCAAGGGAGTCCAGGGTTGTCACACAGAGGCAGGCACCTCTGCCTTGAAAACCCTACTGGGTCATCGTAAGTTAGCTGCAACTTGATGGCACTTTCCTTCATCCTCCTACACTGCTCAGCCAAGTTGGATGCCTTTCTCTAACCCAAGGAGCTTTCCTCCAAGTGGTACGATGCAAGCCATGTTTATTTAAATGTACAGCATACAGGCCCTTACCTGGATAACCCAGACTAGCCTGTTCTCGTCAGATCTCAAAAGCTTAGCCAGATCAGCCCTGGTTAGTACTTGGATGGGAGACCCCCCCAAAGAAGTCCAGAGTTGCTATGCAGAGGCTGCTAATGGACATGGAACACATTCCAACTGAAAGGAAATGCTTTTTGATGTCTTCTTAGGGATCAGTACCTCCTATGCCCTGTGCATCCGCTATGATGGCATAGAAGTGGAAGAAGCCTACTGTGATGCGCTGACTCGTCCGGAGCCCACTCACGAGTTCTGCGCAGGTCGAGACTGTCAGCCCAGGTAAGTGGAATTAGCCAGCTGCTAGATCATCATCCAAAAACAGTTTTGTGTTTGCTTTGTTTTAATGTTTTAATATCAGGCCTACGGCTTGAGGCTGCTAAAGGTAGTTGCTGTGTTTATAACTTTTTCATGTCCTTTTATTAATTTTTGGCTAATCCTTTCCTTATATATAAAAGCGTAGTGGTCGCCTGGCATGCCCAAATAAGGCATGCCCAAATAAGGAAAAAATGCACGGCAAAATAGGTTGGCTGCAGGGGCTGCCGCTCATAGTTGGGGCCTGGCCATTGGCTGGCGTGCCTGGCTGCATGGGCTCGGTCCCGCCCACACAGCCAGCACGCGGCCGCTTCGCCCCAGTCTGCCTCCAGCCACTGGACCGGGCGGATGCTCCGGCGGCTCCGCGCTGCTGGCCCCAGCTCAATGCCGGCCTCCCTCACCGCAGCGCCTCCCCCCAGTAAGCGACTTGGCCCAGCCACGCCTTGCGCAGTGGGGAGGAGGCGGCAGGGCTGGCCTCGCAGGGCAGGTGCAGCCGGGAAACGCTCGCAACTCGGGCAGACTGCGGCCCGCGACGACTTACACGCTGGGGAGAAGGCGACGGAGCTGGCTGGCCCGAGGCACAAGACGGCCTACCTTGCTCACCGCTCCAACAATGCGGGGCCGCGCAGGGAGGGGGAGCCGGGCCTGGCCTCGCCCTGCGCGCGCCAACGGACCTGGGGGGGATGGGGCCTCCGGGGGGGTCCAGCTAGCGCCCGTTGCATCGGGCCACGCAACAGGCCTTGCCGCTAGTTAAATATATTTTTATGCCATCCTTCCTTCAAGGAGTTTCAGGCTGAGTACCTGCTTCTCCTCTCCTCCATTTTATCCTCATAACAATCAGAAGGGTTAGGATTGTGAGGGATTTTTTAAAGTCTGCATTGAATTTGAAAGGAGACAAAACCAGTATTTAATTAATTGAATGATAGTTATCTCTCAGAGTCTTGCGTGGGAGATACATTTGAGTGTGAATAGTATAGTGAATAGTCATGTGGTTGAGGGAAGCCCCACCCCACCCCGTTAAGATGCCATCTTGGATGATTCCCCTGCTCTGTCCTTCAGGTTACCTCACACTAAGCCATGTTTTGTCTTCCTCTGTCTTGCCCCCCTCATGGAGGTGGGAGACCAGCCGGTGGAGTGAGTGTTCCAGGACCTGTGGTGAAGGCTATCAGTACCGAACAGTGCGCTGCTGGAAGATGCTGGCTCCAGGTTTTGATAGCTCTGTTTACGATGACCTGTGTGAGTCAGCTGGGCTGGCCAGGCCCATGGAAAGGAAATCGTGCGTGAACAAACCCTGCGGGCCACAGTGGGAGCTGTCTGAGTGGTCTGAGGTATGTGGTTCTTTGGCAGCGTTTGGCAAAAGAATGAGCCCGACCATGGGGGTGGGGAAATGGTAAGGAAGTAGCAGCCATGGCAGGGTGGGGAGGAGTTGTATCAGGACCAAGCCATTTAGAATCATAGAATGTTAGAGTTGGAAGGGACCTTGCAAGTCATCAAGTCCAACCTCCTGCACTCTGCAGGAGCATAGCCGAAAAATAGCTCTACATACCTACAACATACCTGAAAGATGGTCGTCCAGCCTCCGCTTGAAAACGTCCAGCGAAGGAGCATCCACCACCTCCCGAGGCAGGCTGTTCCACTACTCAGCCACTCTTACAGTTAGGAAATTTCTCCTGATATTTATCCGGTAACGACTCCCTTGTAATTTCCAGCCATTAGATCTAGTCTTGCAATCCGGAGCAAGAGAGAATAGATCTGCTCCATCTTCTACATGACAGCCCTTCAAATACTTGAAGACTGCAATCATGTCCCCTCTTAGCTCTCCCCTCACACCCATTTTCCCACAATAAATTCTGTCCTGCTATTGGCCCGGAGAAGGAAATCTGTGGAGTGTCATGTAAGCCTTTCAGATCCAGGTTGGGAAACTCCTGGAGATCTGGGGGAGGACCGGGACCTCAGTGGGGTATGGTGTCATAGAGTCCACCCTCCAGAGTGTCCATTTTCTCCAGGGGAACTGGTCTCCCTTTCCAGGGGGCTGCTTGTTTTGGCCCCTGATGCCTTGCTAGGTCTGTGGAGAGCCTTGTTGGGGAGAGAGAGAAAGATGGAAAGCCAGACAAGCGTGAAAAAGGGACTGGTACTCCGCACCAGATTGGATGGTCACAAAAAAATAGCCCTGCCGTAGAGTAACAAAAGTTACACTCCTTCCCATGTCCTTTTAATGTTTCACCAACTGAGGCTTTTTCTGCCGTCACCTCATTTTGAAAACCATGAAACTTTCCGTGTTGAAAGGAGGGCTGAGTTTTGAGACAGACTGCCGGTGTACATCTCTTCATACAAAACTTGGGCACAGCGGTTACCTATATGAAGAGTCTGCCTTCTCAAGACAGGGCTGACTCACCATGTTTTGACACTTGAGGCAAAAAAAAACCAACCCCAGCTCACCGCCCATAATAATCAAATCTTACTCAAACTCAGCTGCCTCAAGCAACAGCTTTTTCTTTTGCCCCTGATGGGGATGGCCCTGTCAGGAATCTAGGTACAAACTGTCCCTAAGTTAACATGAAGCACTCCCATTAGTCACCTCAGGACGATTAGCCCTGTTCTCTGAGCAGGACGAAGGGAAATGGTGATCCTATAATTTAGTCATGACAGAAGTGCCTTGCCCATAATATAAAAATATTCTTCCCTCAGTCCTTGCGGTTTTTTTGTGTTCCCTTTTCTCCATAGCTCTTTCTTTTCTGTTTCTGACTTCACAGTGTTCTGCTCGGTGTGGCAGCTCAGGGACCATGAAGAGGGAGGTGCGCTGCTCAATAGAGCCACATCTGTGCAATGAGTCACTGAGGCCTGTCAGCGAGAAGGACTGCTCAGGCCCTCCCTGTGACCGGCAGTGGACTGCTTCTGACTGGGGACCAGTGAGTCCAAATGCTTTGCTGTGTTTCATTTTAGAGGAAAACTGAATTGTGGGGGGGGGGAGCAGAGAGGGTTACAAGTTTGTCGTTTATGGAAACCCGTACCTTCTTCTAAAATCTGGTATATAAAAGTCGGTTCCCAAATTCACTCTGTCACACTCTTGCATAAACATCATCAGACAGTACACTGTGTCTTGGAATAGATTCTGCCCATATATTTTCAGAAACCAGCCTAAAATTCTGAAGTCTAGAGGTTAATTCCCCACACAGAGGTTTTTAAGAAGCCATACTCTGCCCTTGCGCCCAGATTCCAAGTAGCTGCAGGGAATTCCAATAACCCCACGACATGTCAGAA
Organism: Gekko gecko; assembly: GCA_029375565.1. Taxonomy (NCBI): domain Eukaryota; kingdom Metazoa; phylum Chordata; class Lepidosauria; order Squamata; family Gekkonidae; genus Gekko; species Gekko gecko. The sequence goes on along the minus strand of JAPDNY010000001.1, from coordinate 311,905,654 downwards.
GTCTTACACTTACCTTCTGACTGGCAGATGACCCTGCCCTCGGATTAGAGACTGCTGTTTAACCACTGTTACCTCAAAAGGCCCCTTCTGTTTCTCCCAAGTGCTCAGGTTCATGTGGTGAGGGGCGGATGAACCGCTTCATCACATGCCGCAATTTGGAGGGGAAGGTGATCTCGGACTCCCAGTGCGATCCTGACACCAAGCCTCTAGCCATTTATCCCTGCGGAGACAAGAACTGCCCTGCACATTGGGTTGAGCAGGAATGGGATCAGGTAAGTCCACATCATTTGTGTTGCTTAGCGGGAACCTCGGACTTCCCTCTGTCAGCAACAATAAAAGTGCACTGAAACCTACAGTGGGTATGTTTCTTGGCTATCCTATGCTGCTTTTAATACTTTGCCTCCTTCTGCTCCTGATCCATGCTCTTTTCTTATAACATGTCAGGTAAATAAATCATGCCTCAAAACAGGGTCCAGGCATTTTTTAATAAATCAGGTCTTAGGGTCTCTTGAGCTGACTTACTTTTTGTGCATGTGGACCCCAAACAGGGCAAACAACACCCCCTCCCCGACCATGAAGAGTCAGGTAAAGCATGCAGAATGAGGCTGAAGCCTCACCCACACACATACACACACGCTGTGATTCTCCCCTGTAGTACTTTAAAAACCAGTTTCCCACATCTGTTCTCCGGCCATGGGGAAAGCAAGTCAGATTGGGAGAACCTGGACCCGATTTAATAAGGCAATAAAAAGTAGCATCTAGTTTGGTCTTTACTCTGTGTGCTACTATGGCAGCTGTGGGCAGAAGTGACTGCTGATCTGATTTCTGGTGTCCTACAGCATCATCGCTGCAGATGGTTGGAGGGAAGTACTGCAGTTACTAGTTCAGCCGGGATCAGCTGATACAGGGAACCAACGGGATCTCTTGTCTACCTCCTGGTGCAGGCCTGGCTCTTTGGCTGCCTGCTGAGCTGCTCATTGTCTGCCTGTTTCTAAACCACCATGAACACAAAACAAGGAAACTGTGTGGGTGAATGACTGTGGGACTCAGCGGGAGGCCTGTCAGAGCACTGTTAATGGTGCGCCTACCTGTGGGCTAGCAGAGGGAGAAACAGATACCGTGATGTTTCTTCTGTCAGTGGTGTTACATACAGCAGAAAGGGCAGACATATAATGGCTTGGATCCTACCCTTTTCTTCCATTTCCACTGTGCTGTGTTGCAGTGGAGCGGGTTCCACCTGTGGTGGGTGTTTTCTGCACATGCAAGACACGGCATCTTGCAATGAGAAGAAAGCATCTGGAACGGGAGGGGAGCACTCCACCGCAGGAGACAGTACTGCAGAAATGGAGGGTAGGATCCAGTGTTCCCTCTAAGCTGAGTTAGTGTGAGCTAGCTCACAGTTTTTTAGCCTCCAGCTCACACATTTTTGTCTCGGCTCAGGAAGGATGGCTCCGGAGCAAACTAACTGACGCAGTAGCCAAATCCCTCACTCACAACTTTAATGCCAGGAGCTCACAAAGTAGAATTTTTGCTCACAGGACTCCACGGCTTAGAGAGAGCATTGGTAGGATCCTAGCCAACGAAAATGGGAGCCAATAAGTGTCAAACAATCTTTGTAAACAATAATTCCCAATTACTTGACAGCTTGCCTACCATTTCCTCTTGCATTATGCCCATCCAAAGACAGTTGCTGAATAAACATAGGCTTGTAGGTTAAACCCACCCACCCCCAAACCCACCATGAACAAATCTGCATTTTTCCCCCCAGAATAATTCACTCTTTCTAGGGTGAGTGGATAAACAGTACCTCACTTTGTCCATTCCAGTGCAATGCCACGTGTGGCCGAGGAATCAAGACACGGACCGTGCTGTGCGCAGGGCTGGAGAATGGCCTGTACAGGGAGTATCCAGAGAAGCGCTGCGATGCCACCCCAAAGCCAGAAGTGCAGGCTTCCTGTTTCAAGAGACCCTGTTCCACCTGGTTTTCAACCTCCTGGTCCCAGGTAGGGCAAAGAGGCCATTGTCTGCAAGGCGTGGTGCCATAACTAGATATATTGGTGTCCAAGCAAGCAACGTATCTTTCGCACAACGTATCTTGTGCAAACTTAATATAACCAAAGCAAAACAATGAAACCAACTCAGTCTCATGCACACGAGCATTCTGCGTGATACAGATCATAAGCATCCTACCGGATTTGTCTCATTCACCTTTATGCAGACATCCCACCCCCATTCACCATCCATACTAACATTTCACCCTCTCAGTTCTACAATGTAAGCTCCATTAATGGAAACCGCCTCCCCAAAGTCACAGTTTGTTCAAGAAGCAGCTATTCACACGGACAGGTGTTTTGTGTGCAGTTGTTGACCGGATCCAGCAGTCAGAGTTGCCTGCATGTCACTCATCAGTGGTAGTATTCTTATGCTGCTCAGGAAAGGGAGTCTGGGACTCAATCCAGTCCTCCTGTCCCATATCCCTAAACAAGCATCATTGCTGTCCATCAGGACCAGACTGGGACTGCCTGCAGGACCCCCACTGCTTTGCAGTGCTTTGATTGAAGCTACAAACTGAATAGTCATGTACAATGCATGGAAAGTGTAACAGTGCTATACCAGCTTTAACCCTTCATCAGAAATCAGTCTAAATATGAATGGCTTACAAGACCTACTTAGGCTGGGTCCTTTGGACAGTCTGGTGGGGAAGAATATTCCATCCAAGGATCTCCCCTTTATATATACTCTCACTATAAGTTTTCAGTTTGCAACCTACATCCTCATTGACTACTAAATGGAACGTTTGATCTGTGTGTCTTGGGGGTCTTTTGTTCATCCTTCCACAGTGCAGCAAGACCTGTGGCACAGGCTTGCGGGTCCGAGAGGTGAAATGCTACCAAGGAGAAGCTCTAGGACACGGCTGCGATTCATCTTCCAAGCCTGAAGCCAAGCAGATCTGCCAGCTACAACTGTGTCCTACAGATGCTCCAGGTAAAGAAGAGGATTTCCTATGGGACATCCTTGTGAACTTGAGGAAGAAAGTGTCATTGCTAATTTTGATTGTCATGCATTTGGGGTCTTTATGGTGGTGAGTAGTGATTGGCTGAGCTGCCACTATGTCACAGAAGGAGGGGCAGGCAGAAGGCTGCCATTGGCTGAGTTGTTCAGGACAGAGCAAACAGAAGGGCCTAGGAAAGGAGGAGACAAGGACATTGTAAAAGTGGAGGCAGTAGAAGGAGAGATGAGTGTAGTTGGATGAAGGCATGGTCCTGAGGAATGAGGAAAAAAGGAGGACAGAAGAGAGAACATGTGAGGGGAAGGTTAACTGGGAGACAAAGGTGGGAAGTGTGAAGGTAGGAGAGACTGTAGCAGGCCCGTAGCTACAGTGGGGGCATCTTGGAGCCAGGACTCTCGACTTACCGACATACCACCCAGGCCTCTCGACTTCCCACCCAACCAGTTTATTTTATTTTATTGTCTATGCCACCGCTGCGCTGCACCCTGCCCTGCCCTGCCTGCTGGCACCCTTGTCACCACTTTTACTCTCTCATCGCTCCTGGCACAGCCTGGGTGTGTGTGTGCGGGGGTGCCCCCCACCTTATTTAAATGCCCCCCAAAGTCAGAAATCCTGGCTGTAGCCCTGGACTGTAGTTCATTAACTGATTTAAAATCAGCAGCTAAATATTTGAAAGAAAATTAGCCCAAGCCCACTGGTGTCCTTGTGAGATATCTGGGCACATGTTGGGCCAAAGGATCTTGCAATATTTCAAGGATCAGAGAGGAAACAGACATCTAATAGTAGTTCTTATTATTTCAAATACGTTATCTTTTTTTAACATAATGGTAACTCTGTAAGGTTGGTCAATGGTAACCCTATTTTGCAGGTATTGTGGGTGGAGGTTGAGAGGGCATGGTCTACCTAAAGCCTCCTAGTAGTGATAGAGAAATGTAACCTGGGGAGTTCCTACTTTAGGACTTAGTCTTAGCGGCACAATTTGGCATGTGACGAGAGCATCCACGTGTGATTTGTGAGCATCGTGAGAAAGTATATTTTTTAATAGGAAAAGAGCATGCAGGCAAAGGAAGCTAAACCCTGCCTGCCCCTTTTCTTTACCTTACCAGTAGCTGCTCAAAGCATTTTTCTTCCTGCCTGATCTTCAGTACTGTGGTCAGATTGGGAAAGCTTCAAAGAACAGCATGGAGCAAGGTCAGGGGAGGGAGGGGACAGGGTTTACCAGCCTTTCCCACATGCTCAGTTTTCTGAATGCACACACACACACAAATATATAGATATAGATATATAGATATTTGTGAATAAATACACCCCTGGATCAAAGTTACTTTTAAGCTGTGATAGGGGGCGCTGGCACACAAAATTTTAGCTGGCAGTGCAGAGATTTTTGTTTCAGCCAACAAGTGAGCTGAGAAAGCATTTTTCCTTCCTTTGGAAACAATGGGGGAAGGGGGCACCTCCTTCTGGGGTCCATAGAATTTGACCCCCGGTTCAATCTTTTTGAAACTGGGGGGGGGAGGGATTTTGAGAAGAGGCACCAGCAGCTATGCTGCAAATTTGGTGCCTCTACCTCAAAAACAGCCCCCCAAGCCCCAGATACCCCCAGATTAATTCTCCATTATAGTCAATGGGGCTCATTGACTATAGTGATCCCCATAGGCTATAATGGAGCTTGGCGGGGGGGAATTGCACACCCTTATTATGCTTTTCAGTATGATTTGTAAGCTGTCTTAAGTCACAGGGATAGGTGGGTTATAACTGTTTGAATAAATAAGTAGTTTGGGCAGGTTGATAACATTTAAGCAACTTCCTGTTTATTAGGTTAGGCGGGGTTCTGACAGTGATTGTTCCATCTCTGTTAAACTTGACTTGTAATTCTAGTTGTTATATTTCACGAACAAAACAAAACCAAGTAGACTGCAAGAGTCCCGTCCCCCCACCAAGTGGTGGTATGTTTTCTAAGGTTCAGTACAGGGTGACAGTCCAAGGCCAGGTCTACCAATATAGTTGACTGGGGCCAGTAGACCTGTTCTCAGGTGACCAGGTCTACCAATATAGTGGAAAGGGGTGACTAGACATTCTCCAGAGGCCAGGTCTACCAGTATAGTGGAACAGGGTGGGTAGATCTGTTCTCCGGAGGCCAGGTCTGCCAATATAGTGGACTGGGGTAGGTAGACCTGTTCTCTGGAGGCTAGGTCTACGAATATAGTGGACTGGGATGAGTAGACCCATTCCCAAGAGGACAAGTATACCAATATAGTGGACTAGGGTGGGTAGACGTATTCTCTAGAGGACAGGTCTTTCAATATAGTGAAAAAGGGGGTGGGTAGACATGTTCTCCGGAGGCCAGGTCTACCAATATAGTGGAAAGGGGCAGGTAGGCCTGTTCTCCAGAGGCCTCGTCTACCCCTGTAGAGGGCAACATTCTCTGTAATGAAATTTTACTTGATTCTGTTTTCTCTTACAACGTTTAAATTATTTTTAAAATATAGTTTAAATATAGTTTAAAACAATTCATCCTGAAATTTTTACAAGGTTATGGAAATAATCTAAAAATCTAATATATGCGATCGTCAAATGTAGACTCACAGCTTTAATGCTACTAGCTTTTTTCACTCATGAGGTAGAATTTTTGCTCGCAACACTGTGGATCTTAGCAGGAACATTGGCCTGGATGCCTCTATGATGTACACTGCGGCCCTCAGTTTGCATCTCTTGTCATGTTTCCCTCCAGATGAAGACTGCGAAGACAAAGCATCGGCTAACTGTGTGCTGGTCCTGAAGGTGAAGCTCTGTTCCCACTGGTACTACAGGAAAGCCTGCTGTAGATCTTGTAGGAGTAAGGCACTCTGATATCCTCCACCTGACAGAAACAAGGAGCAAGTCACTCTAAGAAACATATTTGGACTGAAACCCACATTCTGCATCAGAAGCTAAGGTGTCGGGCTTTCCTGCCCCCCACCCCAAACCTTACCTAGCAACTCAAATCGTTTAGGTGGCACTCGGAAGGACCCTGTTCATGAGGCCTTTTCAAAACAGGTCATACCACACAGCCAGCCTCAGGACCCAGCTTCACACGGCCAGACATGGGCATTTTGCCACACTGAGAGACACAGCACAATTCCTACTCCCCCACCCCCATCAGGGACTGCTACCTTTTTCTTGAGTTATCAGAGTGGCTTTCAACTGCCACCTTCCTGTAGTGATTCTGGCTGTCTCCTGTGGATTTCCTCTGCTCAGCAAGGTGAACTCTGACCTCTGGAGAAGAATACTGGTAATTAGCTTTTATATGGCACTTCAGAGCATTCAGAGTCCTTCACATACATTGCCCTGTAAGGTAGGTCATCTTGATATGGCAGATAAAGGAGCCGAAGGTGAGAGAAAGTGGCTTGTCTGAGGTAACTTGGAATGTTGATAGATCCAGAAGAAACTAGGCCCTGAGGGTTTTGGCAGGGGGCACTGCTGCACTGATTCTGCAAAGCCAGTCCTTGTGAGTCACAGAGTATCCACACACAACCCCTGTCATTTCTGTGGTATTCAGAAGAATTATGGAGGCTAGGATGAATGGCATGGCCCATACAATAGAGGACATCCAACACCTTTCTTAAAAACATGGTGCCTTTTCCCCCCGGCCACGTCCAGCTTCACCTTGGAACACAGGAAGGTGTAGCTGTGAGAAACAATACTTTCAATAGATGTAGCACGTTGCCTGTGTTTAACAGCTTTTCATCCAGAAGATTACTGTTTTTCAAAAAAAAAAAGGTTATCACTTTCAAATAAAGAGAGTGAAATAAACACCTGCTTTGCGACTGAAGTGGAGAGATTCATGGGTCTGTGGAAGAATCTGGGCAAGTAACCAAGCCACAGACAGCAAGCTCTGGCAGTGGCAAGTATGGGATTGGCGTGGACATGGGATTCCTATGCGGGCAGACCCACCCAGAGCTCTTACAACAGTTTGGTTCTGGGGTGCTTGAAACACTTTTAGCCCCACTGAGGGGCACAAGTGCAATTGGCTTTTCATGCGTACACCTCACACAGTTGAATTTAAAGAAGTTCTCCTGCCCCCACAATATCATCAGAGGGCCTCTTTCAGACTTTTTAAACTCAGCAATTTGCTAATGACCTATTGCTTCTCTGAATTTCTAACTTTAAAAAAAAATCTTTTTGTGCTACAGAGTTGCTTTTTTTAAAAAAAAAAAAGAAAGGAAGATTTTTGGTCTAGAGAATTCTTTCAAATGCAGGTCTTTTTGAGCTGGAGAATTGTTTAAGAAGGAAAGCTGGGAATTTAGAGAAGCTGGTAGATCATGGCAGTAGATCACCAGAACAGTAGTTTCCAGTGTGTACCCTTCAGTGTACCATGGCAGTAGATCCCCAGAACCGCATCAGTACCACATCAGTACAATAATGATTGGCAATTTTAAAAAATACCTCAAAAGTCTTCCAATGGTGGTGGTGGAATGAAGCGGGCTGGGAGCTGAGGCAAGAAAGAGGGAAACCATTGTGTGGAAGCAGCCGTGAATCACAAACCATAAAAATCAGACATAAACAAACATGATATTTTAAAGAAAAAGCCTACCATACGGTGTTTGTCTAAGTAGCCTTTAGCAATGTTAATGGCCACCAACCCATTTGGCTTGGCAGTGTTTTGAAAGATGTGCGGTTGTTGTTTTTTGGGGGAGGGTTGTAATTTGTTTGGCAGGCATTCAAATTGTTTGGTGCTGGAAACCCTGCCCCCCCCAAATATCAGCTCCTGTCTGATCATCGTAGTTGAACAAAGCAAGTTAAATCGTTAAACATGTTCAATGCAAAATTCATGGCATCCCTACTCCAGCATGCTCACAAGAGGAGGGTCCCATTAGGCAAGAAGATTTTTGGTTTAGGCTCTAAGAGTTCATGACAGGCATGACAAAAGGCATCAAACAGCCATCTTAGTTATTTCAAAGTCCATATTTATTTTTCTTGATAACTTCCAGTCTGGTTCCGTAGTTGAGCGACGAACAAAAGGTGTTAAAAATCAAATGACAGATCGGCAGTACAAAGATGAGAACAATAATGGCAACAGATCAGGCATTTCTCTTCTGTTCACAGTGCTTCAGCTGCCAGCTAGTGACTTCCTATCTGATGATGTTTTATCCCTTGCCCTCCGTTCCCCCCCATGCTACAGATCCAGTTGTAAATAGTTTCCATCCAGGGATGAGGAAGGGGAGAACAATCAGCACCTTGAGCTGAGAAGTCTCAGCTTTGGCTTGGAACAAAAAAGAGGGGCGTGCTCATATTTTATTTGTGCAGGGAGCGAGCTTCCAGTGTGTGTACCCTTAGGTGTTCCAAGAAGAGAGCTATGGTGACTGGCCCCTAGCATCTTAACATAACACCTTAGTGTGGTTTCAACAGGGTACGAAGGCAGCACAAGGCAGAGCAATGCATGCTGGGATATTCTGGTCCCTCCCTCAGGAGAAGTCAACTTCTGTTTGGGAAGGTGGCAGCTACGAAGGAGACATTGTGGGATGTTTCTTACCATTTCAGAAGTCTGCCCTTGAGGGAAATTTCTTAGTTTTATGATAGACAGTGATTATAGCAGGCCCTGTATTGTGATATCATAAAGCTGACTGGTCGGATTCTGGACCCATGCTAAATTACCAGTTTGTTTTTGAAATTACCTTTGGGAATGGAAATCAAGCTTCCCCAGGAGTACTTTGGTGCTGGATGGAAACTAATCTGGAATATCCAGCAATAGTTCCAGGTATAATTAAACCACATTTTTTTTAAAGTGCTTCTTCAGAACTTCAAACTGTTATGTTCTTGCAAACCAGTAAAAAGAACCAAACCACACATTACAAAATTTGCCAAGTCAGGTCCAGTTTTCCTGCACTTAACCTGCTTTCTTCACTGTCACACAGCAGCTGTGGAGAAAGGAATCTGTAAAACCCACAGGGGTCCAGTTCAGCTCAGGACAGTAGCATGGTGGGAGGGGGGGGTTCTTGCCTGAGCCAAAAGCTCCTGGAGAGTAGTGGGGCAAATTCCTCCCCCAAGGCCATTTTGACTCAGGAAAATGGTGCAGGGGGGAGATACACGAGCTGAATTGGGCCCCTGTAGATTTTAAAAATTCCTTTTCCCCACAGTTGCTGAGTTGTCAAAAACCATAACACGAGATTTGACCCATTTACCACTCAAATTCAGAGGCCTCTCGGTCTAACTCTATTTCTACTTTGTGGTGTAAGCTGGTGGCCTCAGAAGATATTGGCGTCCACCAAAGACCAGATGTGCAGTAGGATGAGCATTCCCATGTGGCTGTGCATTCTATATTGGGGCGACTGCCTTGCCCCTTCCAAATGGAGTTAAAATTAAGGCATGTGGGTAAAACAGAAACAAACAAACAAAAATCACTACAGCGATCATCATTGGAACAAAATCAGACGTAAACAAAGAAGAGAAATAAGGGTGCATCGCTCTTCAGATATTCCCCGGCACATTTGTCATAAACCACTGAACTGAACTTTCTACCCAATACTAATCAATTCAACCCCATTGGACTCAATGTAGAATGAAGTTAGTCAGGAGCAAATCCCAGTGAGACCGAGACAGAAATGTGAAACAGCTGTTCTTACGCACTATGCCAAATAAGACGGGAATTCATGTTACAGTAGCAGCAATACAACCTTCACGGGGCCTTTTCCTGTGCCAGTAAGACGATAGTTTGGACCCTGCAAATTTCTTTTTCAAGCCAGCATCCAACCCTGGGTAATGCTGGTGTGGCAGATGTACGACAAAATGGGCACCTTTCATGTAGTCCAGAGCTTCACATGGTACCATACTCGCAAAAGCAGAAGCCCACTCCCCCAACAGTTCCCATGCCACTGCCACAGCCTGTTCACAAGTTACACTGAATGCACATACAGCCTGCACAGGTATGCACATGTGTTTGTAAGAAAAAGCCAAAGTGCAATTACTTCACAAATGAAACCAGGAACCAGTACTGGGACAAAAGTGGGGCTAAACCGCACATTCAGCTGTATACACTTTGAATGTAACATGAGAATTGGTCAATGCAAATCTAAAGAAAAACCAAGTGCACACTGTACATGGAACGTACGTGTGCTCACTGAAACTTGTGAACAGGTCTCAGACGACGTGCAAAACAATTTCCAACCCCTTTTCATTGCTTGCATGAGGACACAGCCTGGATCTGCACATGCTTATAGAAAGAAGGCGGGGAAAATATAGCTCTTCTTCATTTGGGAGGTGATAGGATACATTTTGTTTCCCCCATTAAAACAAAGAAGGAATGAAGAGGGATGCCTGCTCTGAGTTCCTTGGAGTCAGGGAACAATGAAAATGTACTAGAAAGAAGTTCCCTGAATGTAGAAAATGTAATGTTAGATTACCAACTTCCAGGTTACTACTGATCTCCAGACAATGGAGATTTGTTCACCTGGATAAAATGTCTCCTTTGAAGGGTGCAGAGGTCCCTCCCCTCCCCAAACCCTGCCCTCCCCAGGCTCCACCACCCCCAAATCTCCAAGTATTTCCCAACCAGGAGTTTGCAACCCCATTTAAAATGTAGAAGGTTGGTTACTATTCTAGTAATAGGACAGATTTTTTCCTTAATGGGAAATCGTTCAAAATGGTGTCTTCTAACATCTGAATCAGCATAGTTTTCTTCACCCCTTCACATGAACCCATTAGTTATACCTCCAGGTGTGAAGAAGGAAAACGCTTAAAATTGGTGCGATGTGGGAACTTATGTTCAGCAGAATCATAGAATCATAGTGTTGGAAGGTACCTCCAGGGTCATCTCTTCCACCCCCCCTGCACAATGCAGGAAATTTACAAATAACTCACCCCATCCCACCCCCCATGACGCCTGTTCCATGCCCAGAAGATGACAAAAAAAACCTCCAGGATCCCCAGCCAAACTGGCCTGGAGAAAAATTGCTTCCTGACCCCAAAGTGGCGATCAGCATTTCCCTGGGTGTGTAAGAAAGGGCGACAAGAACCCTTCCTGCCCTCCCTCTCATGATCTACCTAAGTTCACAGAAGCAGCGTTGCTGTCAAATGGCCATCTAATCTCTGTTTAAAAATCTCCAAAGAAGGAGAGCCCACCACCTCCCGAGGAAGCCTGTTCCACTGAGGAACTGCTCTGTCAGGAAGTTCTTCCTAATGTTTAGCTGAAAACTCTTCTGATTTAATTTCAACTCGTTTTCTGGGGCAACAGAAAACAACTCTGCACTATCCTCTGTCTGTCAGCCCTTCAAGTACTTGAAGATAGTTATCATATCACCTCTCAGTCATCTCCTCTTCAGGCTAAACATATGCAGCTCCTTCAACCTTTCCTCATAGGACTTGGTCTCCAGACCCCTCATCTGTACACAGGAAATGCTGAGAGTTCTCAGATGGCTTGTAAGTCATGAATAATGGCCCAAGTTAGTATAGGAAACCTTTCATGGCAGATCTTAAGTCCATAGTCTTTTGGGTTCGCAAAATCAACACATTTTTTATGAACAGATGCCTCATCATTACAAACACTTAGCAAGAAGGTACTCTCTTGTTTGCGCTCGTGAAACCTTCAGACAATATAGAATTAAAAGCCAAAGGGGCTCTATAGTGAACTATAGGCCACTCCCACCACCACACCTATATGTTCTGCCAGTCTCACTGATATTGCAAATTGCCATTCTTCTCCAATTGGCTTGCTGCTTTCCCACATCCTGGGTCAGCAACTAGTTGTACAGAAAGGCCACTTTGAGGAGGGGGAATGGAAGATGGTGTGCTATAGAAAATTATCACCAAATTCCATGGTCATTAACTCCCCTACTATATATATGTTGTACCTGGATTAGCAGTGGAGGGGAGGGGACTCCAACTGATCGTCCTCAATGGGCCATACCTGGCCTTTCTGCCTCCAGTTTCCAGTTCACCTAGCCACAAAATGTTACAAGGAATACCTGCCATATTCTTGAGCAGTATGGAATTCTCAGCAGACAGGCGTATGTAGCAGATTCATATTGCATTCCCAGGTGTGGTCAGATAAATTGCTACCCACGCCCCTTTCTGTCACAATAGCAAGAAAGAACCTATCACATTTGTGCGTAGGAATGGCTCGTATTTTGCAAAGACCAAGGTAGAGCCCATTTGAGATATTTTGACTTTCCAAATAAGGTACACCCAATCCCTTCCTTCTACCAGCCAGTTCTAAGACAACTCAGCCAGGAATTACAGGGGGAACTTGTCACCTGCTCACCAACTGTCTCACAACAAACAAAAGCAATCCCCTCAGCCATTTTCTGCTCCTCTTCTCCAGGCAGCCATGTCACTGAGAGAATGGAGGCCCACATTCAAATGGAGACAAATTTAGAAGGAAAAGAAAAGCAGGATGCTTCCTACCCAGTAACCTGCTGTTAGGGCAGGAAGGATATATAGCAATGCAGCAAACTAGCCATGTTTAAGGACAACAGTAGCCATGAAGCAGAGACAAACTATTTTGTGCCTGGCCATCCTGTATTCCCACACTTTTTTGAAGACTTGTAGGCCCAGCGAGGAAACCGCTATATGTTACAGCAAAGACTTGTGAATTCTTGTATATTTGCACACAGGAACGCAAAAGGTCTCAGAGCTCATATGGAAGTCCTTGAGTCTCGTACGCATACAAGGATTATCACACAACTCGCAGTGGTTCAAAAGGCCAATGGGTTTTAAGACAGTTCCTGGATTTCAGACTACATGTAAAGGACTGCATAATGGAACACGCCACTAATTTAAAAAATGCCACAACCACAGAAAACAGGTTTTCTGAGGTCAAGGGACGTTTCTGTGTGATAGCATTTATATATGATCTAGTCTTTTCCCTGACAGGTTAGTTCTGTATAAGCAAGAAAGTTTGTGTTTCCGGGTGGAAACATATATATAGTAGGGGAAACCTTAGGAATGTTCCTAAGGTTGCCAGCTCCAGGTTGGGAAATACCTGGGCATTCCGGATGTGGAGCCTGGGCAAGGGAGGGACTTCAAAGAGGCATAACACCATAGAGTTCACCTTCGAAGGTGGCCATTTTCTCCAAGTGAACTGACCTCTGTTGCCGGGGAATCAGTTGTAATCCCGGGAGATCTCCAGCCACCATCTGGAGGCTGGCAACCCTAAATTCCTGAAATCCTTCACTGGCAGTTGGAAGTGGTACACTGTGCCATCCTAAGCAGAGTTAGATCCTTCTAAGGACATTTGAGGCCAATGAGCTCAGAATCAGGGGCGGATTAAGGCTCACTGGTGCCCTAAGCACTGACCAACCTTGGTGCCCCCCTCATTGAAATGACTGTCATGACAACTGAATTTGGCTCCATCGTTTTACTTTTAAACACATGCATTTTACTTTTAAACATAGCCTATGACACCGCACCTCGCCAACGAAAAATAGAAGATAACCCTAGGGTGCACCATGATCAATTTGCACTAGTTTTATCAATATTTTTTTTTACAAATCTTCATTTGTTTTTTCTTTTCTTTTCACTCTTTTCCCAACTTTGTGGTGCCCCCTTTGGCCCTGGTGCCCTAAGCACGTGCTTAGTCTGCTTAATAGTTAATCTGCCACTGCTCAGAATGACTGAACTCTTCTTAGGATGGCACTGACATCAACGACATTTCGCCGCCTGATAAACAGACCCCTGTTTGTCTAGAGAGATTTTCACATAGCTACTCTTCATAGAATTGGAGTTTGAGTTGATTGGGGTGGAGGGGTGAGACCCAGGTGGTTGTAACTTGCTTAAAATGTCATTGTGATTAATGGACTTTGCGGGGGGAAATAAATACTTATTTCCACGGGGGCCCGGTGTGCTGAATTCATTTGGAATTTGTGACCAGACTGAGACTGTAACATGTCTTTTCTCAGGAACGAATCCCATTAGTATAAATTGGTATACCAGTCATATTTTGTATTTAAGATGAGGCCCAACCCAATGGGAAAGTGGGCCATTTGTGCTTGCTTAACAAGATAGGCCAAAATGGCTGGATGATTTGGCAAAGAGAGACCCTCTGGGCAAAGCTGGCACTGGAGGACCTCTTTGCCCCATTCCTCAGAGGATCAAACCAGTAACTATCCCAATACAGATACAGTACTTGACATTAGCAAAGGGTGAAGTTGCAAGTGGTAACAAATTCATAAAGCACTATAGTACTCTCCCAATCCTGAATTTTTCATTAAAAACGGCCAATAATTATCTTACAAATGAATAAACCAGTCAAGCTCAGTACTTAGCTACGAGAACACTCCCTTCTGCTCAGGTATTCTTTATCTTGCGAAACCGAGCACATCGCCTTCCAAATGAAGACTTGGTTAAAAGAGCATCTTGCCCAGTTGCCTCAGAAGGGATATCACTTGGCAGCCCTCTAGAAGGTCTTTGAGGGCAGGAGGGAAAGGGAGATGGGGGAAGAGGCCAAATAGAACTCTTTGTTGTGGAGCAGTTTTTTATATTACGGGATTCGTTGTACTTGAGGAAGACTGCAAGACTCAAACACAATTTAAAAAAAGAATTTGCAATGGAAGAGCCACCACTTACCGTTCAGAACCGGCTCGTCACATCACTGGTCCCTCATCTCCCAGCTTTTCTCCCCTGGCCTTTAACTTTTGCATATCTTAGTTTGCGTGTGTGTGCGCGCAAGTGTGTGTCCGTGTGCACGTGTGTGGAATAAGCAGAGAACGGCGCCCTTATTTTACATTCTAATACAGATGAGAGCATTCCATTTGTAATTCTTACACGACAGGATAACCAGACCATTCCCTTCCTGTTTCCCCACCCACCCTCCATCCACTTCCAATGAATACAAGTGACAGAAGTGAGTTTAGCAGGGATTTTTGCCATTCTTCCGGCGAATGCTGTCACCGTCACCAGGAACAGCAGTTCCCAAGAGACTATGTGTGGACTGACTTTTGTGTGAACTCACGTTACCCGTCACGGGAGGTCAGTGGGTATTGCTTTGGAGAGAGTGACAAGACGGATTTTGCCAAGTGTAGACACCAAAGATGCTGGGGAAAGGGAGCGGACTGGCAAGAGTCTTTAAATACAGGTTATCTTGTACTGTACATAGCCCTCCTTGGACAAGACCCTTGAGTGGATACAGCAAGAGCGGTTGCAAACTCCCAAATGACCACGCTCAGCCTCTGGTTACCAAGTTCCTTTCTTTTCCTGAAAGACGAACCTTGCTGATCAGGAGCAATGTCAGGTCTTGGACTCACATTTCATTTCCGTTGGAAGGTTTCTATTGCAGACCCACAAAATTTAAAATCCCCGTCACCCCGAGGGGATCCTACGGAAGCACCCTGTGAGAAACAGCGATCATACTTCTGTACTAAAAGCCCTCGGGTTTGGAAAGGTCTCGTGTATGATGCAGTGATGGGTCACCGGGTAACTCTGGAGGGTCGCCATTTTGATGGGCAGCCCCATTTCCTTGCAGCACGTAGGCGTGTAGGTGATCCTCTCGCCCCCGTTGCGCACCATATCAGCGGTCCGTATGTAAAAGGGGGAGCTGTAGGGGGAACAGGTCGGGCAATAGTTCCGGTGGCCCTGCTTGTTAAGCTCATGGGGCGGAAAGGAGAAGTTGCCGTGCCCGTCCATGATACGAGAGTTGCAAGCATTGCACATGGCATAGTGGGAGTGAGGGGGGAAGTTGGCCTCCTCTTCCTCCTCCTCTTCCTCCTCCTCTTCCTCTTCATCAGATTCATCTTTCTTGCAGCAATAATACTAAAGCAAGAGCAAAAGGATCTGCGGTCAGCAAAGTGCACTTTACAAACACAATAACCTTGGTTTCGGATCCAGTACTAGATCTTCACCAAAGGAAGGGAGCTCACACCGGGGGGGGGGGGGGCCCTGCATGGCCAGAAAAGAGGACAAAGAACAAAGCCGGGAGAAATGGCTCCGGAAAACTCGGTGGGAAATCTTGAGTTTGCCACTGCATAATGTGTGCAGACAGCCTGTCACTCAGTAAATTTGTAAATACTAAACATGACAAATGATAAACATTTGTAAGAATTCTCCATTTTTATCCTGGAGGGGGTGGGGAGTAGCATAGAGGTGCTTTG
The DNA here is from genome assembly GCA_029375565.1 of Gekko gecko. Taxonomy (NCBI): domain Eukaryota; kingdom Metazoa; phylum Chordata; class Lepidosauria; order Squamata; family Gekkonidae; genus Gekko; species Gekko gecko. The sequence continues at coordinate 311,889,586 of JAPDNY010000001.1, read as the reverse complement.
CAGGTGAGTCCTGAAAAGAAGATTAAGTTTAGAAGCAAGTCCCACTTCAAAAAAACCTGAGAATCATGGGTATAAAGAATGGTGTCATGTGTACATAGCGGTTGAAACCTGTTAAATAGGCTGGCCGCTTCATTCTGAACTAACTGAAGCTTCCAGTTGTCTTCGAGGGCAGCCTCATTTTAAACACACTGCCACAATCCAGAGGTTACAGAAGCATGGATCAGTGTGGACCAAATTAAAGACAGTAGAGTCTAAGGAAGGAGAGTTTCTGAATCAGGTACAGACAGGGCCAGCAACCCCCTACTGGGGGAATGGGATCCTCCATCTCTGGCCTCATTTCTCTCCACTGTTACTGTGGACCCCATGGAAAAAAAAATCTTTAAAAAAATGACTTTGGGCCACAGAGTGACATCACTTCCAGGAAAATCCCACAACTTAACATGACTCCTCTCTAGGAATCACTGGAAACTCTATGGTGTCACTTTACAGTTTCTGGGAATTCTTGTAGAGTCATGATGACATCACTTCTGGGTTCCCCCAAGAAGTGATGTCACACCGTTGCTGATGGCCACCCTCATGTTCCTCCCCCCAGCCCACTTCTTCAGGTAGAGATAAAAGAAAGCAGCCCTGGCAACATCTCTTTAGAGTTTAGAGTGGCCACAGAGTTTCGTATACAATAACATCATTCATTACACCAGTAATTTTACAACTACCTTGTAAGGCTGGCTAGTATTGTAGCCTAACTACATGACACTTAGGTCTGCTCCAGGTCCTGTTGACCAGACTTGCAATGGGAATTCCATGCTGAAGTTTAATTCCTGAATGTGCAAGAGCCAAATTTGGATCATGCCTGGGGTATTTGGGGAGAGTAGCCTCATCCCCTACATCATTTTCCTGATTGGAAAAGGCCACAAGGAGCAGGTATTTGCCCTGCTGGGGAAACCTATCTATACTGATGGGCTAGGTGTAAGTTTCCCCGGTAGGGCAAATGGCAGTTCCTTGGGACTATTTCAGGTCAGAAAAATGGAATGAGAGAAAAGGCTTAAACTGCAGTCCCAATCAGGCTCCCACACTCCAGAAAATCAAATTTCAACATGGAATCCTCAGCACACGTGGTCAACAGGAGCCAGGGCAGACCTATAAACACTTTATCCTGTAGAGAAGCTCAAACACCTGCCAGTTCACCTCACACCCTGTTCACCAGGGATGAACAGGGAGCCAAATTTTTGAAAGACTCTTTTCTGTTCATCAGCCTGTTGTGACTGGTTGACAAGTTCTAACAGCGCGGTACAGCAGACCTGGCTTATTGTCCACGTGCATTCAAACAAGGTTAAGTTCCACAGTCAAAAACATTTGATGTGAAATCTGTGGCACCTTACTATCATGTAGTTAGGCACTTACCATTCTCATATTGCACATGTTGGAGGTGTATGTGCTGAGATTAAAAGGTAACAGCTTAGCTAGGGCCATCTGGTGAGCCGGTGGCCATTGTGATGCTTCATCCAGGGACTCCCATGCTCACAGTTCACAGACCATTGCCCTGTGTTACACCTGTTCCTTCTAAATAGTCAGACTTCTAAGGCAAATGAGTTGGCAGGACTTTCTGTTTGGGGTCTCCACCCATCTTTTCATCGTTTGGCCCCTTTGGGTACAGGACTGCCATCAAGGATATCACTGGGGTCAGCAAGAACTGCAGCTGCCCTTTGAGGCAGAAGGAAACAGTCCCGTAGCAGAACAACCCCTTACCTGTAGCCTACAATAGCAGAGAACAGCAATAATACACAGCAAGATAACTGTTGCTAGTATTCCGCCGGTGATCACAACAGTTCCTGCTGTCATCCGCCCGATTCTCCATCAAACTCTGGAAAAGGCCAGAAAAGGGGTGAGTGAAATGTAAGGTTCTTAGAAATCCACAGGCCCCATAGCTACAGTTCTGGGGCTCCAGGTTCAGCTGCTGTGCTTCCCCTCCCCTATTTTAAAAGAGACTTTTAAATCCCATGGAAATGGGATTTTAGATCGAGTTACTAGTTTACTCAGTTAGTCCATATTACAATAAACAAAAGCTTCATTTGATGAATCAGTCAGGGCCAGTTTTTAAATGGCAAATTTAATCAGAGGACCTGCAGGGTAAGATAGTAAAAAGTCCAGTAGCACCTTCAAGACTTTGTTGTGGCAAAAGCTTTTGAGAAACACAGCTCTGTTCATCTGATGAAGAGAGCTGTGTTTCTCAAAAGCTTATGCTACAATAAAGTTTGCTAGTCTTGAAGGTGCTACTGGACTTTTTACTATTTTGCAGCAGCAGACTAGCACAACTAACTCCTCTGGATCCGCAGGGTAAGGGCACCCTTGTTTCCTTCTTGATAGCAAGCCTATTTGAGTTCTGACATGTTGCTCTAACAGGGAGGGACAAGTATTAAAGGTGACCTTTAGTTCCGAAAATGACAATGAATAATAGAAATCTGCTGAAGAGGGGAGAGGCTAGGATGGGCTGGAATTTCTTGCTCTCCCTTGTAATATGAAGTTTGCCCTCAAACAAGTAGCATTTCAGTCCAGAACCATACAATTCTTTGCTTAATCACTAGGTGGCAGTAGCTCACCATCATGCCAGGTACGAATTTACCCAAGGCCCTCTAAGTACCAGCCCATTTTGGGCACAGGGGGTAGCTGGCTGCCTTAACATGTTGCAGAAAAACAGGAGGGGAGTTCTGTGGCAGAGAGAAAACTAACAGGATTTTATTTCACAGTCTAGAGCCCTCTGTTCAGTTTTGCTTGTTTGGAGAGTTAAACGGGGGGGGGGGGGCAGATCCTAGAAAATACAACATTCTGCACCTGTGTGGTGCCAAACTAAACAAGATATGTGACATGAGTCAAGTCAGGGATCATACATAACATTGGGGACCTAAAGTTCTCAAGCACTCTACAGCCCAAATAAGCACAGAGGGAGGTGCACAGAGGGAAGAGAGCCCACAGCCTTCCTTCCCACACCGTTTTCCCAAACTGAAACAGCCATAGATGGCGCTCTTTATCCTGCTGTGGGGCTCCACATGTAAAGACTGTAGCATATGGTGCCCCAAACGGCCCCCTCAGGGCTACTTTGGCTCAGGAAAACAGCCCAGGCAGGAAAGCTAAAGCCCTCCTCCTCCTGCGCCAGTGTTTCCTAGCTGAGTTAGGTCCCAGAGCACTTGAGACCTTTAGTTCCCTGACATTACACACGACTGCAAGTCAGAGGGAGGAATCCCGACCCGACTTGTGTTCCTCATACTGCCTAGTTTGGCCCGTATGGATAAAATCTTGACTCCCCCCAGTTTATTGTGACTTCTCAAGATTGTAGAAGACCCAAAAAAAATGCTTACGTTCAGCGAAGGGTGCGTTGGACCTGCAAGAAAGAGCACAGAAGAGACGGGAGGGTTAAACGGCTCTCGATTTTTATGCCGTGGAATCTCCTAGCAAGAAGCAGGCACCCATTCAAGACATGGCACTTTACAGAGTAGGACAAGGGCTCCACATGGACAGAATACTCTAGATGGAGCAGCAAAAACAGAGAACTAACACACACACCCCAGCGCTATTTCAGTATGGCAAACTTTTCAGGGGGAGGGCTGGAGCCCTTCTTCTTCCCACAATGGTATTCTGAGCAGAAATGGACTCTCCTTTACCTTTTTAACAGGCATTCCCTGCAGTGGCTGTGCCCATTTGGTATTCCTAAGCAATGCATAAGGCAGTCCTAAGCAAAGTTATGCCCTTTGAAATCCATGGGAGTCAATGGGTTTTAAAAGGGTATAACTCTGCTTAGGATGACGCTGACAGAGTCTTAGCCTCCACCTCGATTGGATTAGATGAAAAGGAGAAAGAACACTGAGCAACAACCAGAGTAATTGCTATTGGGGGCACATCAGTGAGAAAACGCTTTATTAGATGCAGAACAGTGGGTGAGGGGAACTCCAGAGAACTCTGACCATGAATAGCTGGATTCTGCAACCCTTATGAAATGTCTCTTATTTCGCGGAACTAATTCTACAGTGTTTGCAGAAATGCAGGATTCATTCTGGCTTTGCTAGTCTTGGAGCTCTGCAGGACACATGCACCACTAATGGTTATTCGTCTTATTCAGCTAGACCCCTCACCCCTGAGAATTCAACAGGAATTGCAATGTTCACCATTCTTTCTAGCTCACCTTTGTATCCATGAAGGACACAGGTTTTTTTCAAATGAGAATTCTGGACTCCGTGCCTCATCCTCTGCTGTTTCTGCACTTACAGACATTGCAGTATTCACACAGCCCTAAGTGTAAGGTTCTACTTCTTCGCAGGCTATTTATTTTTTGGTTGGTTTAATTTGTTCATACCACAACTTTCCCCCAATGGGAACCCAAAGCTCTAGCACAGGGCTATTTTGGGGCAGGAACGCACAGGAATGAAGTTCCGGCTGGCTCCTGAGTTGGCCACGCCCAGCAGGAACTCATTAGCATAATAGGCCAAACCCAACAGCAGAAACTTATTAGGACTGGCTACATTAGGGCTGTGTGGCCTAACAAGCAAAGGAGTTCCTGCTACAAAAAAAGCCCTGGGTTTTGACAACAAACAAGGTAAACAGAATAAGAAACAAAAGGTAGGTGTGGCTGGATGATCACACTTCTGGTAGCATGGGGGCATGGCCTAATATGCTAACGAGCTGTGCTGTCATGGGTGTGGCCTAACATGCTAATGAGTTTCTGTTGATGGGTGTGGCCTATTATGTTAATGAGTTCCTGCTGGGCTTTTTCTACAAAAAAAGCCCTGCTCTAGCAGCTTTATATTCCATTCCCCAAGGGGAAAAGATGGCAATAAATGGATTTGTTGAAGGGGTAGCAGAAAGCTTTGCATCCAACTCTTTGGAATGGAATCTCAGTGCCAGTGCAGATAGAATGAAGGGACATGGCTTTGTGGTAAAGCACCAGCTTGGCATGCAGAAAGTCCCAGGTTCAATCCCTGGCATCTCCAGTCAAAGAGGACCAGGAACTGATGATCAAGGTGGGCAGCCGTGTTGGTTTGAAGCAACAGAACAAAGCTAGAGTCCAAGGGCACCTTTAAGACCAACATCTCTGTCTGAGGCCCTGGAAGGCCACTGCCTATCAGAGAGGACAATACTGACCTCGACAGGCCTGACTCTGTATAAAGCTGCTTGACAGGCTTCCCTCTCTGTACAAAATTGTTAGCTATTACAATGGATTGTGCTGGGTTCGGAAGCAAAACGAAGAACGAGCCAAATACTCACTCTGAAACTGTCCCAAACGGCACTTGGGTCACATGGGCCTGAGATGTGAAGACTGCCGCCAGAAGAGCCACATGGTCACCGAGAGCTCAGTCTGCCCCTAAGGAGGAGAAAACCACAAATGGAAAATTCAGCACTCATTTTACCACGGGGACCTGAAACTAGGGCTGCCAAAGAGCCATTTTGCTCTTGCTTTTTAAATTTTTTTGCTTGTTAATTGCTTTGGGCACGACTTCCAGAATGTTTTGTCACTGGGAATCCCAAGTGAACAGGGCACCGAGTGTCTTCCTGATGGTGAGTGAACGCACGCCAAGTGCTGGTCTGCATGTTCACCAAGAAACCTCTACTTGATCACACTGCGCATGCCTGGATTTTTCCACATGTGTAGTATGTTGCAAAACCACTATGTGCCCTCAGTTGTTTGTGGAGGCGTTGGCTAGCTCTGTCTTGCAGTAAGCCATCCAAGATGCACATTCTTTGCAGTGAGGGCAAGTACAAAACAAGCCGTCATTGAGGCCAGCTGACAGCCAGAGACCAAGTGCTCAGGTCTGTTTACCTGCTCCTGCTTGCAAAGGCTAGTCCCCCAGATAGTCCCAACAATGATGGACAAAATTAGGGCAACTGTGTCCCCCAGCAGGGAGGAGGAAGATTCGTTCTAGGCAAATACTACCTTACCACGCACGTCATCAGCAATAAAGGAACTCCGAACTCACCTAATCTGAAACTTCTCGGCAAGTGGGGGGAGAGGGGCTTTGATTCTCTTGGTGCTTTCAAGGCACAAGACCTTCCCCCCCACCACCAAGCAATGAGAAGGGGCATCAGATAGATGGTGAAGTACAGACGGTTTGGTGTCCTCCAGTGAAGAACCATCAGTTGAAGACCCACAGTCTGGTTTACGGCCTAGCGGCTCCAGTTTTCAAGACCATTGTACGGAATTGCATTGCTATCTGTCCTTAGCTTATAGTTTTTAACTTTTTAAAACTATTTATTGTGAAACGTTTTAACTCCTACTGTGGATTTGCTGTTGCGATCCGGTATGGGCCCACTCCTGGGGAGGGCAAAATACAAGCCAAAATTAATAAATAATGATAAATAGTAAAGACATAAGTGGTTTCTTTTTCTGCAGCGCTAAAAACAATGACATTTTGTACTGGGAAGATGGACTGTGCCTGAGCTTCATCTCTATTGCACGCTGGTGTGGTGCAGTGGTTAACAGGGTCAGACTAGCCAGGTTCAAATCCCTACTCTGACATGGGAGCTTGCTGGATGGCTTTGGACCAGTCACACAGACCCAGCCCAACCTGCCTCACAGTGCTGTTGTGAGCAATGCTCCCTCTGAGCTGTGGAGTCTTGCAGCCCCATAGCCAGGATTTTGTCATTCAGGGGGCCTTTAAATAAGTCAGGGGGCACTGATGTCACAAAATTAAAAAATAATAATAAAAATTTAAAAACTCACTTTTGTGCCATTCATACTCTACTTGCCTACATGGGGAAGCAAGCCACGCCTGGGGAAGCAGTGGTGATGGGGAGTCCTCCGGGTGGCCCAGAGAGCCAGGGGGCTGGATGGAGGTCAGGGGGCCTCGGCAGGAGGTCAGGGGGCCAGGCCCCGAAAAGCCCCACTGTAGCTACAGGCCTGGAGTCTTGTGAGCCAAAATTCTACTTTTATGAGCTACTGGCATTGAAGTTGTGAGCGAGCGATTTGGCTGCTGCATCAGTGAGTTTGCTCCGGAGCCATCCTTCCTGAGCAAAGACAAGAATGTGTGAGCCGGAGGCTAAGAAACTGTGAGCTAGCTCAGATTAACTCAGCTTAGAGGGAACACTGGTTGTGAGGATAACATGGAGGAAGGGAGAATGGTGTAAACTGCAAGATACATTCAGAGGTGCTTTGCCATGGCCTGCCTCTGCGTAGCAACCCCGGACTTCCCCAGTGGTCTCCCATCCAAGCACTAAGCAGAATCGACCCTGCTCATCAGACAAGATCTGATAAGACTGGGCTTAGCCTGAGCCACCCAGGTAAGTGCAGTGGGCTGTACCCCCATGTCATTTTGTTTTCAAGGGACCAGGTTTTCATGCAACTACTTTAAGGACCAAGCTGGTACGAATCTGATCTATACTGGGCAACGTTCCCGTAAGCTCCACAGTGTGGTGAGCAAAAATTCTACCTCGTGAGCAGGGGGAAAGCTACTAGCATTAAAGATGTAAGCCAGTCTACATTTGACTCTTGCGTAACTTATTTTTAGAAGACTCTTTCCATAAACTTATAAAAATCTCAGAATGAGAGATTTTTTTCCCCTCTCTCCTCAAAAAAAAACAAAACCCAAAAGGATTGGACCAGGGGGTCCAATTCTATGGGCCCCAGGAGGAGGTGCTCCCATCCGCCATTGTTCGTGAGCCGAAGCAGAAATCCTCTAAGCTGGCCTCTGAAATGTTGGGTGCCAGCACAGCTTAGAGGAAACTGTGATACTGGGATAGTTTGAAGTTAGCAGGGGAGAGGGGAAATCCAGGTAAGTGCTTGCATTTCTAGGCTGACTGACGCAGTCCAAAGACTGTGCATTTATTCCCTGGTACTATAAAAGCTGGTCCTGGATGGGGCAGTCACACCTGGCTCTTGTTGAGGAACACCTCCTTCAATGGCATGCTCATAAAATGATGGTCCTGCAATGGTCCTCTGCAGGGCTTTTTTTTTTTTGTAGAAAACGCCCAGCAGGAACTCATTAGCATAATAGGCCACACCCCTGACAGCACAGTTCATTAGCATATTAGGCCACATCCCCATGCTACCAGAAGTGTGGTCATCCAGCCACACCCACCTTTTGCTTCTTATTCTGTTTACCTTGTTTGTTGTCAAAACCCAGGGCTTTTTTTTGTAGCAGGAACTCCTTTGCATGTAGCAGGAACTCCACACACCCCTAACGTAGCCAATCCTTTTGTAGCAGGAACTCCACACACCCCTAACGTAGCCAATCCTTTTGTAGCAGGAACTCCACACACCCCTAACGTAGCCAATCCTTTTGTAGCAGGAACTCCACACACCCCTAACGTAGCCAATCCTTTTGTAGCAGGAACTCCACACACCCCTAACGTAGCCAATCCTTTTGTAGCAGGAACTCCACACACCCCTAACGTAGCCAATCCTTTTGTAGCAGGAACTCCACACACCCCTAACGTAGCCAATCCTAATCAGTTTCTGCTGTTGGGTGTCACCTGTTATGCTAATGAGTTCCTGCTGGGCGTGGCCAACTCGGGAGCCAGCCGGAACTTCGTTCCTGTGCGTTCCTGCCCCAAAATAGCCCTGGCCCTCTGATTTCGGAGGCAAGCAGACGAAAGGAAAGCCTTCCTGACAGTTTATTTATTAACTGGGGGAACTGAGCAAAGTGGCAGCCCCGATAAGAGAACCAGCAACCTATTTCCTGATCTTCACCCGCTGCGCATGTAGCACATTTTGGGATGGAATTAGTTTGATTCCGCCTGGATTCCCCCTGAGACCAAAGGTATCTGTTACCAAAGATACAAAGGGAGGAAAGTCATGTCTGCAGAAGTGAAGATTGCAAGCTGTATATAAACTGCTGGTATGCAAGAACCTGGAAAAATTGACTTGCCGCTACCAGACCATACCCATCCAGTTAAAGGCCCCAGAAAATTCATAAACAAGGTATACAAACAATAAATTTTTCCTCTCTAGAATCCATTTCCAAGAGGTAACAGAGTACTATTAGGGCTGCCAACTTCCAGGTAGTAGAAACAAGGATAAGAAACAACCATGAAACAATAACGAAACTGTTATGTATTGTGCATACATACAGTAATATCTGAGTTTCAACCAAGACTCCCTGAGGGCTGGTATCGTAAAATGCATGTTCTGGTTGGCTACTTTGCACAGTAGACCAATTGGAGCCTAGGAGGGTTGTGGAGGGAATGACAATCATTGGCCTTTATGTGAGAGTTATGATTGGTCATTAAACCACTAGGGGGAGTGGTTATACAAGCCCGGAAAGTTTAAAAGAGAGCTCCCTGCTCCCTTGAGTTGTTGTTTGTCAAGTTCTAATAAAGCTGAAAGCACTTGTTAAGAGCTGACCGAAGTCTCATACTTAACATAAGCAATGTAAACAACTATATGAACATCAACTTATATCACAGAAAAATCACCCATATGTTCAATAGAAAGACTCTTAGTAAGGTGCAACAGTCAGTTCAATCATTGTCCAATAAAGGTAGGATGAAAAATAAAGTTCACCAGTATTTAAAGTGCTCTGTGCTGCCAGTTAGTCCATTCAGAATATGTACGCTTCCAACAGAGACTTTCCCAATAGGGTTGCCAACCTCCAGATGGGGCCTGGAGATTTCCCGCTTTTACAACTGATCTCCAGCCAACAGAGATCAGCTCCCCTGGGGAAAATGGCTACTTTGAATGGTGGACTCTATGGCATTCTACCATGCTGAGGCCCCTCCCCTCCCCAAACCCCGCCTTCTCCTGGATCCACCCCAAAGTCTCCAAGTATTTTCCAACTCAGACCTGGCAACCCTATTTTCCAATATTCCAACTTCAAATGTAGAGATGTGATAAATAGCAGATTGTTTACTTTGCAGGAGGGCGATGTGCGGTTCCAGGGACACTCCCATTCCGGCTAACGAATCCTGCCAGCTTCTGAGTTCATTTCCATCACTGCTTTATCAAAGACGGAACAGAATGTCTTCCTATGCATCCGTTTCTTGACACATCTCAAGGCACAAGGGCAACTCCTCACAAAGTTGCTTCCAGGTAGTGGCTGGAGATCTCTTCCGATTTCAGCTGATCTCTAGGCAACACCTGGAGAAAAAGGCCGCTTTGGAAGGTGGACTCTATGGCACTATAACCCATTGAAGTCCCCTCCCCAAACTCCACCCTCCTCAGGCTCCACCCCTCAAATCTCCAGGCATTTCACAACCTAGAGCTGGCAAGCCTAACCTAGAGATTTCATTCAATTATTATGGCTAATTCCTATTGAGAAATCTACCCTCAATGAATTGGTTTAACCCTTTTAGAAAACCCAGTGGCCCTCAGCACATTTCGCGCCACTGGATTCCAGAGATTGATTATGCATTGCCTATAGCACCTTAAGGCTCTAACTCAGCCCTCCATGAGCACAACCTGTACAAGGATGTGTATTTTGGGCTGCATTAAAACCTGAGTCCAGCCAAATCACAGGGCACATATGGGCACTGCAGTGTGGGAATGAGTTAAAACTCCCTCTCCCCACGCCTGTTTGAATAAGGGCCCCTGCACAGCTTCTGTTAGTATTTTTTAAAACAGCGTTTCTCAGGTTTTACCCCTTTAGACGTGACCTGAGGAGACCAGAGTCATTTGTTCCACTTTTCCTGCTGCTTCTTGAGAAATCTGCCATGGAAGACAGTGAGTTCAGCCACCCGAGTGAAAATTTTATAGCAAGAAGAAAATCCTTCTTCAAAGTTGCATTCATCAAGCCAAATAAAGGGTCAGACTTAATATAATCTTTCTACCCCCTCCCCAGGTCATGCAATAAAACAGACATTTTAAAATCTGACAGCTCAAATATTCTTCACCTATTACATCCAGGATATACTTTTAAAGAAAAATCTGTTTTGTTTGTGTACAAGATAACAATAAAATTATAAATTTGGAAAAAAATAAAGAAAAATCTCAGGCCTATTGCCTAAAAACATAAAGTACGAATGTGCCAAACAAGTATTAAAAATAATATGGGTTTCCCTTGCTCGAAAGCCAGTCGAATACGACTCTAGGGGGCGGTGCTCATTTCCTTTTCCAAGCCGAAGAGCCAGCACTGTCCAAAGACTTCTCCATGGTCATGTGGCCAGCATGACAAAACGCCAAGGCGCACGGGACGCTGTTATCTTCCCACAAAAGCAGGACCTATTTATCTACTTGCAATTTCTTGCTTTCGAACTGCTAGGTTGGCAGGACCTGGGGTCAGAGACGGAAGCTCACTCCGTCATGCGGCACTCGGGTCTCAAACTGCTGAGCTACCGACCTTCCTGTCTGCAACTCAGCGTTTTAACCTCTAAGCCACCATGGCCCCTTTAAAAATTATATATATATATATCATGGTAAAACACTCATCAGACAGAGAGCTAGACTTGGCGGCCCTAATTAGGGTTCCTAGATCCAGGCTGGGAAATGCCTTCTGATTTGGGGATGAAACCTAGGGAGGATAGGGACTTCAGTGGAACACAGTGCCATGGAATCCACCCATCCAAAGCACCTACTGTCTCCAGGAGAACTGATCTCTGTAGTCTGCAGATTGAGCTGTAATCCCCAGACCCCACCTGGAGACTGGCATCCTCACTGCCCTTGCACGTTGAATGCAAACATGTTGCTGGGTAACGTTACCAAGGGATCATGAACATTTGAAGTTATTTATTTCTTTGGAAAATTTATATGTCACCTGTCCAGAGAACCTTGCTCAAGGCAGCTTACAAAATAAAATATGACAAAATCATAAAACAAACTCATTTTAAAATCAAATAGCTGTCGAAGCCCCAACCGCTGCGTAAAAGAGCCCAATGCACATGAGAACATTTTTTACTCCAATTCTATTCCAAGATCAGCTTGAGTTTGACATAAAGACAAACGTGACCTGCAAGATCAGGCCAACTTCCATCTAACCCAGCAAATGAGACTGCAGTCCTCACATCTCTTTCCTGGGAGTAAGCCTCATTGACTTAAACAGGAGTGATATCTGAGCAGTCCTGTTTAGGATTGCTCCCTAAACATCCTTAACTGATGGCATATCTATATTACAGACTAAGTCTGTCATTCTATCTTCCCCAAGTTTCTGGGAAATGAAGTTCTATGACATTAGCAAGCGGTATCTAACAGACTTCTCAGTGCACTACAACTCCCAGGATCCTCTGGGAAAGCCATGACACTTACTGATCTCAAACTGATGCCTTTGTAGCATTGCTATGCCTTGCAACTCTCCTGAGGTCTCTCATATGCCCCCCCCTTCCCTCTCTAAGAACCACAATTTGGGATTCCTGTAGCCGCTTAGCTGACTGGCAGCAATCCCACAATGCCCTCCTTTCGATTTACCAGACCTGGTTCAAATCAGCAGGAGTGGAGCTGACAGGGAGAGGAGCAGTTAGGATGTCCACCTCCCATCCTGGCTTTGGTTGCTACAGCAACTTGTCCCTGTCTCTCTTGTGAAGTAGAAGTCCCAAAATTAGCTCCCAGTGTACAAGAGGCCGCTTCCTACAAGAAACCAGAGCCCAGGTATCACAAGACAGTTCTATTCTTATCCTCCCTTTCCAGCGAGGAGGTGACCTGCGTGTTTGGCTGCAGAAGAAACCGCTTTGGGGAGAGAGCAAAGCCCTTTCTTCTCTCATTCCTTTCTGATTCTTTTTCAAATTCAGGCAGATTTCCAACTTTCTCTTAGCTCTGACTTCCAACAGAAAGTCTTGCGTCTGGAGGAGAGTCCGCATTTTCTCACAGCTCCAGGGAGTAATGTGAGGGGAAGGGGTGAGCAATCGGGAGCTTTTCCAGGTGCTCAGTCTCTAGAGTTGCCACCTTCCAGGTGGTGTCTGGAGATCTCCTGGCATAACAAGTGATCTCTAGGTGACAGAGATTAGTTCACTTGGAGAAAATGGCCACTTTGGAAGGTAGACGGTATGGTATTATACCCCACTGATGTCCTCCCCTACCCAAACTCCACTCTCCTCAGGCTCCAGCCCGAAAATCCCCAGGTATTTCCAAACCCAGAGTTGGCAACACTGTCAATCTCACTAGTATATCACAAGCATGGATAATGAAGCCACTCTTATGACATTAGGACAGCCATTACTGTGTACAGATGCGATTACAAGAGTACCTTCCTTGGAAATCTAAAAGCAGAGCTTGAGTCCCTGAGACTGTGTTATGTATTGAGCCTGAACTGTACTTGCAAAAGGACTTAGCTTAGGACGCATAACAATGGATTGCTAGGATCCTAGAATGGACCAGTAGGGAGACAGGGATCCTAGAGAAAACCAATTGGGAAACAATGGAGTGTAAATAGCCTATCGTTGGGAGTGGGGTGTGTTTTGGGTGTAACCTTTTCCAGGCATAAATACCAGGCTTTGGGGCCAAGGATTTCAGTCTTCTTTCTCTTCTTGCTGAATCACTATTAAGCTATGAGCTGATCACTTGAACATGTCTGAACCCAGTATATTGCAGAACGAAAGCGTTCTTTAATCAGCTGACTTCCAGAAAAGAACAAATGCAGCAGAAGGCGTTACCAAGGCACCATCTACTCACACAAACTCCACTAATCCACTCACAGGTACTGAGGGTAATCATTTGTGGCGTATTAATGGCCTCAAAATGGGGGGGGGACATGACAGCTCTGCTCCAGTTTATGAAACCTTTGCTTACAAAATCTTCTCGGAGGAGATTCTTAATGTTCGCAGACAACTAAGCAACAAACTTTCTTTGACCCATACAAAAGCACCCAGGAAAACCAAAGACGTCTAAAACGTCATTAGAACTGAGTTACTTTCCCAAATATGTGTACAGCCAATGAATAGATATTCATATAGGATGCTCTCATAAGCCATTCTAACTGTCCTGATAACAGTTCCTTCTTTCTTTCTTTTTTTGGCCTGCTGTGTTCTAGCCCTCGTCAAAAAGATTCCATTGCCGTTATGAGGCTGTCTGATTATTGAATGTTTCCACCCCAACTCCACAGCAAGTTTATAGCGCAGTTGTGGAAATGTGTTTCAAAACATGCCAGCACAGTGGGAGCTGAAGATCACAGAGAGTAGCTGGCTTGCAATGTAATCCTAAATCTGAGCCCAGGAGCACCTTAAAGATCAACAACATCTCCAGTGTAATCCTAAAGAGAGTTATACCCTTGTTAAGTCAATTGAAGCCGGTGGGTTTAGAAGAGTATAGCTCCGTTTAGAATTTCACTGTTAATCAGATTGCGGGCTGCTGGGTGCGAATCAGATTTGAAGATGCCCCCTAGGGATGAAACAGCAAAACAGGAAACAGGAAAAAACCTGAAAATACAGCAGTTCATCATCACCGACTGCTCTCACCCACCCGCCACATGAGTGCCATTGAAATCACATCCTATAAGACTGAGAGCAACAAGAAAACAAGGTGGGTTTTATACCAATGAAGCTGGAGAATAATTTTATATCATGCACTAGATAGCAAGCCCATACAAGCCAAATTGGGTACTCCCTCTCCACACAATGGAGTAATTGCACCTAAACTTTATACTGCTTGTAACACTTCAGGCAGAAGATAGATTCTCTACTGCTTAGTAAGGTCAGCTCTGTGAACAGTATGGGGAACTGCTTCTTCTCACATAGGTAGATTGCTTCTTTTCTTCTACAGGAAGCAACATTTCCTAGGTGGCAGAACTTGAGTCAGAGATCTGGCCTTCCTACACACTGGAGAATCCCAACGCACGCAAGCCCTAAGAGCACACTAGGTAATTAATTGAAGAGCTGTATAGGAGCAACTCAGCATTCAAAGCAGTCAAGGGCATTTGGGGCTGCAGCATGTGGAGGTGGAATGTAGAAAGTTGGCACTCTGCAGATGGAAATCTTTGCCTCTTTAGAAGTGTCCCAAGGCAATGCCATGAAGAGCACCCAGTTAAATGTTGCTGCAGCCACTGGTGAGAAAGGTCAGTGAGAGCAGAGGCCAGGGGAAATGTTTCAGACCCTTTGGGAACAGGAGGAGGAGGAGAAGAGGAGGAGGAGGAGATTGGATTTATACCCCGCCCTTCACTCAGGATTCATAGGATAAAACCCCGGGTTTAGATGATACTTACAGCCTCTCAGCTTTAAGAGCAGAAAAAATAAATTTGACTACAGAGAATGTTGGCTCTCCTATCACTACCAGCCAAGAGGAAGAAATGGTGAGAATCATGTGAGACGATAGGAGACTTGACAACAAGAGGTGTTATAGAGCAAGCCCTCTGAGTGGAATATAAACCACAACTAAAAAAGAAATGAGTTCGTGATTCACTGTCTGCTCTTGGACAGGACGGGATCACAGACAGGATCTCTGGGCTAGAGGGACTCCAGCACAACAGCCCACTGCTCCCGCCAAAGGCTCAAAAGAAAAGCTGATGATAATATTGGGGCTGTACGAAAGTTAAAATAGTGCTGCTGGACAGGAAACAGTTGAAAAGCCCCAATAAAGTGCAGAACAAAAATTGTGTCCTGGTTATCCTGATCCTGCTTCCTCCCTTAACGATTCAAAAGTTTTCTCCCCAACATTTGGGATATCCAGAGGAGAAGATGGTAAAGCTACTCCAATGCTCCTTAACATCATCCCTACTAAGATGCTCTCTTTTTCATTTCTATCTATTTACTTAACTATTTAATAATTTGGCACATAAGCGTTCGAACTCCTGAATAGGAACAGGGAACACGATAAAACCAGGGCTATTTTTGGGCAGGAATGCACAGGAATGGAGTTCCGGATGGCTTCAGAGTTGGCCACTCCCACTACAGCCAAAACCTCTGCATGCGTGGCTACAGAGGGAAGGCCTGGAGAGCGACTCTGAGGTGGGCGGGCCGCGGGGGGCTGGAAGGATCGGGGAGGCATTTAAATGCCTCCCCATGCCTTCTCCGGCTTGGTCAACAGGGCTCCCGGGCAAGCCAAGGGAAGGCAGTTTAAACTGCCTTCCCTACCCTCCAAGGGCTGGCTTGCCCGGGCTCCCCACAGCCACAGGGCACCCAGGCAAGCCAAGGGAACTGCCTTCCCTTTCCTTCAGGGGGGCTTGCCTGGGCTCCCCACAGCCGCGGGGTGCCCAGGCAAGCCAATGGAAGGTATGGAGTGTGGCCTAATATGCTAATAAGCTGCACTGTCAGGGGTGTGGCTTAATATGCTAATGATTTCTGCTGTTGGGTGTGGCCTATTATGCTAATGAGTTCCTGCTGGGCTTCTTCTACCAGAAAAGCCCTAGGTAAAGCCAAGGCCTTGGAATGAACCCAGAACTAAACTGAAAGCCAGTGAAGTCAGCATTAGATCACCAGCAACAAAGACACGCTGCACCAACTACAGCTTGTGTGTTACTTTCAAAGGCAGCCCCACACAGAGCAAGTGACAGTAGTCCGGGCTTTGGTGTAGCTTCTAGAGTGGCCCTGTGAAACATGCGCTCTGATTCATACGTCAATTTCAGCACGACTGCAACCCCCGGACTGCACTGCCACAGGCACAGGCAGCCACCTCGGCCGTTTCAACGGCTGAGCCGGCCTCGGCACAGAGGTTAATCTAAACCCTTTGTGGCAATCCTCAAGGAGATCTAAATGGCAGCTGGATGGCGAACCCATCAGACCAGACAGCCCCTGGGCCAGAAGGCGCCATATCCCCCCCCACTCTGGTTAATTATATCAAAGGGACTTTCATTCCCCGCTTGTCCTAGCCTCAGTGGATGCTTGGCCCTGAGGTATGCTCTGCAGATGGCTGACACGGCCACAGCTGGATCCATGCCCTTCCAGTCTGAGCTGGATTGCACAGACTCCCTGCAGAGAAAACGACGGACTCACCAACACTCGCAGCTGCCCAGCCAAAAGGCCGAGGCCTTGGGCTGCAGCCAACCCTTTCATTTTGTCTCTTGTTCCTTGTTATTTTTATTTTTTAATCAAAGCGCTTCTCCAAATGTCTTCCTCCCCTTTCTCTGCAGCCAAAGGGAAAGAGATTACTCTGGCTCGGATGAGTCAAGGGCACGTTCAGAGGCGTTGTGTGCCCAAGGCCTCCACAGGAGAGACACCTGCTACAAAGCCCGCTCTTAGCCCTCAAGAGGAGAGGGAGAAAGCATGGGGTCAGGGAAGCCAGCCATGTTTCTGGGTTTAAAAATAGGTTCCTGCAGCGCTAGAGGAGAGAAGCAGGCCTTTGGCAAAACCGGTTATTAAAATAGATGCCTACGTGGGACAGCTGGTTGCGCTTGCTTTGATAATTTCAGCTCTGGAAATGATCCTACTGTGGCAGGCTTTTGTGCTTCCCCAGTGGCAGCTCAGGACCTTTCTGTATGGCCCATTGGAAAGATTTCTCAATTACATTTTAGCAGTTGTGCAATTCCCTCTCAAGCCCGTTCTCAGTGCCAGTAGCCCAGTGTTTCAGGCAGACTCCGTCGGGATGCCAGCTTCCAGGTGGGACCTGGGGATCCCCTGGAATCACAGCTCATCTCCAGACTACAGAGACCAGTTCCCCTGGAGACAATGGATGCTTTGGATGGTGAACCCTATGGCATTGTACCCCTCTGAGGTCCCTGTATTACCCAGCCTCAGTCCCCAAATCTCCAGGAGTTTCCCAGCCTGGATCTGGCCACCCTACCTCCCATCCGCTGCTGATGGCCAGAGGGGACCTGGTAGGTTCCCAACTCCCCGATGAGGGTGGGGTTTTCCCCACTTTATGCCCCCCAATCTGCCGCCGGCCAGTTGGCTGGCAGGAAGAGCCCCGCCCCCAAAGAGCCCCATTGCGCCTGATGTGCCTGGCATGATGATGTCACTTGGAGGTGATGTCATCACGCCAGGCACGTCATGCGGGGGATGCTCTAGCGTTTGGGTAACAACTCCATGGTGACCATAGAGTTTTTTACCCAAATGCTAGAGCATCCACTGCACAATGCCCCGGAACAATGATATCACTTCTTGGTGACATCATCTTAGCGCACGCCAGAAGACTCCAGGAGCTGGGCTGGAGCCCGCTGCCAGGACCCAGGTATGACCTGGCAACCTTAGGACCTGGCAGCCCTACTGAGTTGCTTGCTCATGTTTCCTTCGCCCGACTTCTCTACTTCCTCCCTTCTAAGCTACATCCTGCCCTCTATATTCAATAATCTGTCCCTGCTGTGCCCCACGTCCTCCCCCATTCCCCCACCATGCAGCTTCCATCTGCATATAGAGCTATTCCTACGTCCCTGCAAACACGGTGGAGTACCAAGGCAGTACCTGGATACACAAAGAGCTGCAGGATCTCTCAACTGGTATGCAAAGAGGGCGGGATATAAATTGAATAACTAAACAAAATAAATAAATATGAATAAAACTTGCTGGGGGCATTGCTGAGTGCCCTGTTCTTCCACAGTGACCAGCTTGAAATCTTGTCACAATAGCTGTTGCCATCAAAACCCACCTAGCTGGTGCTCCCGAGGTTGCCATAACACAAAGGTCCCCAACTTGTTGAGCCCGCAACAAGTTTCAGATTCTGAGAAACAGTAGGGGGCACCTCTGGTGAAATGACCCCTTAGGGACTTGTTTTTACCACAGAGAAGGAGCAATCGGCATGGCTAGCCTTGGCCTTAGGCTGCTGCATTCCCCAAAGGCATTAACTTCTCTTCAGTGTTTTAAATTGGTTTTATCGTATTGTTTTAACATTGTCATTTATTGCCTGTTTGAATTATTTTAAGATTGAATTAAATTCATGGTCGCGAGCCGCCCTGAGCCCGCTTGCAGGAAGGGTGGGATATAAATCGAAATAAATAAATAGTTAATCCCTTCTCTTTTCTCTCTGCTGCCACCACAGGCCACTGATAGAATTGTAGCCTGTCAGGCTAAGCCAGACTCCTTGTACAAGTATCAGAATACTCTTCCTCTCTCCACCTGTGTGAAGGAACTGGCTTACAAGCTCTTCTGTTCTTTCTGATTGGACCTTTGAGAGTCCAAGTCTCTGCTTAGTGGTGTGCCCCTTCTCTTTGTTCCCCAAGGGTGCCAGCTAACCACCAACTGCCACCAACGACTCTTAGGAGGCTTAGGAGAGCCAGTTTTGTGTAGTGGTTAAGAGCAGTTTGATTCCCAGGTTTGATTCCCCACTCCTCCACTTGCAGCCAGCTGGGTGACCTTGGGTTGGCCACAGTTCTCTTAGAGTCCTATCTCTACTTTTTTTCTTGGTTGCCCTCATTATTATACTAAGCTGCTTTATTGCCCCCTCCTCGGGAACTGGGAAAGGGCGTCTAACTTTCTCATTTGTCCAGACACTGGTAGTGGCAGTTTGATCTTAACACCTGAGCATTCACAGAGTGTAAACTCAGCATTCACAAAGTAAAGTAGAAAATTCTTACATAGAGCGAGTGAGGCATCATTTCATCAGTGCCATCACAAAATGGCTACCACAAGAGGCCAGTTCCAAAATGGCTGCTGGAGGGAACAATCACAAAATGTTCAGAAGTTTCAAGCTAAGCATCCTCCCTATGATAAAGGCAGCATTTTCACCATGCATTCCCCACAGACCTAAAGGCTGATGGCTCCTGAGATCTTCCAATGCACCTTTTGTTCTAATCAGATTGAAGAAAGCCAAGACTGACTCTTGGCTTTGGGGACGAAGCAAGTGGGGGCCAGGAAACACATTGGTGGTCACTATACTGGAGATCAATGTCATAATGTGTCTAACTGGTTTACATACATGGATTAGGACTGCTAGCTTCCCTGCATGGGTGGACAACGGCCTGCCCTTCACCTCCCAGTCCCCACTGTTGCAGTAATGAACAGAGGGTGCAAACAGGGAGGAGGAAATGACATTGCATGACGCCATGATATCATTTTTGGTTGAAAAACTGGAAATTACATCACTGTATCATGCAGCACTCTAGGAACACCCCCCCCCCAAATCTCTACGAAAAGAACCACAGAGATTGGGGGGATTATTCCTGGAGTGTCACATGACGTGGTGACATTGCTTCCAGTATTTTGGCCAGAAAATATGTCATATGATGCCATTCCCCTAACATAGATTAACCAGGCATTTTTAAGATCAAGCCAGCATGGTTTCTCCCTCTTGCTGCAAGTGCTGCTCGCTAGGGCTTATCATATGATCTGAGTGATCCTCATTGGTAATTGATTGCACACATTACAGCAACCATGGGAACTGGGATCACATGGAAATGATTTTCCCTCGTAGCCACGCCTCCACAGGCACATACGAATTGGGACTGTGTCCCTCTGCCAGAGGGGCTGTCTAGCAGTACAGTCATCCAACTCCATATATTAAAGAATGAAAACAGATTAAAATTGTATGCCTTTCTCCTGTTTAGAACAAAATGATCCAATGGGCCTTTGTGATTTTGGAAGTTTCAGCTCCTATTTCAGACAGGAGTACCCACATCACACACAAACAGTTATCGTTTATCACTGCTTCATAACTAAAAACAATGAACTGAAATGGTTCAAAAGTTCTATTAAAGCATAGTTAAGATATGATTGACACTAGCCCTTTAAAGATTTAATTCCTCCTTATGAAGAACGCCAAAGTATTAAAATACCCCTGCCCAAAATCTTTTGATGTAAAGCAAAAAGGGCACTGCCTGTTTCAAACCGAAGGAGGAGGAGGAGATTGGGTTTATATCCCACCCTTCACATGGAGTCTCAGAGTGGTTTACAGACTCCTTTCCTTTCCCCTCCCCACAACAGATACCCTGTGAGGTAGGTGGGGCTGAGAGAGCTCTGACAGAAACTGCTCTTTTTCAAGAACAGCTGTGCCAGAACTATGGCTTGCCCAAAGTCATCCAGCAGCTGCAAGTGGAGGAGTGGGGAATCAAACCTGGTTCTCCCAGATTAGAGTCCACACGCTTAACCACTACACCAAACTGGCTCTCCCTCTAGAGAACAAATCTGCAAGAAAAGCACTTTGTAATACCATGAATCCTCAAGTAAGTTTCCTATCTTCCTAAAAATAAAGGATCTGTAAAGGGAACAGCTGTCAAGGCAGAGTGGGATGTGCAGGGCTTCACACCTGCAAGAAGAAGCACTTTATCCAGTGTTCCTTATTTTTCAGACCCTACTTGCTTCACTCTCAGGGCAAACTACTGACACGGAATAAAGAAAAGCTACTGTGACAAGGCTGGAGAATGTGGAAGTTGATGGAACCATACCACTTTAGAGCTGCAGCTGTCTTTAGGGATGCCAGCCTCCAGGTGGGGCCTGGGGATCTCCCGGAATTACAGCTCATCTCCAGGCTACGGAGATCAGTTCCCCTGGAGAAAATGGCTTTTTGGAGGGTGGACTCTATGGAACTTTATCCCACTGAAGTTCCTGTCCTCCACAGGCTCCATCCCCAAATCTCCAGGAATTTCTCAACCTGGATCTGGCAACTCTACTCCCCAACCAGAGGCCAGAGGGGACCCAACAACCCTACTGGGCCATGCGCAAATCTGAAAAAGGAATCAGAGCGCTTTAGCGTTGCTCTTTGGAAATGCCTTTCCACCTCTTTCCCCCTTCCTGTCTTGGATACTCCAGAAGATAACTTGAGGGAGGTAGGGTTGGTTGCTTGGGGGGCAGGGACAGGCAGGGGCGCAGTCATGTGCATGCCATAACTGGGAACACCTGGAAGGGATATCATGACTCTCTAGGAATTACCGGAAACTCTATAGTAAAAGCAGGGGATACCTGGTAACCCTAAGCACTATACCTTGTGGAGGTCCCTCCCTAAACCTTACCTTCCTCAGACCCCAGTCTCAAGGAATTTACCCACCTGGGCTTGACAACATTCTGTAAAATGGGAGTGATTTCACATTGACAAGGCTGCTGAGAGAAAGATAAGAAAAGTTTTTTTAAAAAAAACCCTCCTCCTTACTAATAAACAAAACTGCAGGAAGAAGAAAGAACCACGGATGTCGTTTAAATGCAAGTTGCACCCTCCCATTTACATAGAAGAGTGGGGGAAGAAAAGGTGCCCATTAAATTACCAGCCTGCAAATGGCTTTAATAATAAGGCCGGGTAATTGCCAGCAGTTGGGAGGAAGCGGCACGGAGTGACCTTTGCCGACTTCCCTCGAGTGAGCAATGTCCAAGAACAGACGGTGATTTATGAAGCCAGGAGCTCTTTGCATCCAGAAAACTTCATTTCACAGGAGCCCTGATTTGATTTAGAGTTCTGAGAACAGCACACAATTATCCCGAGGTTCAGAGCAAGCAAACAGGCAGGCAGCGGTGAAATTACTCAGGAGGGGAGGTGGGAGGCAGGAGCCAATTGTCAGGCAAATATATCCTGGGCAGGGGGGGGAAACACACACACGCACACACCCCACACAAACAAATGTGCTTTGAACGACGGCATAGAAATTTAGGAGAATGTTTTCTGCATGGGGGCACTCCGTGTCTTGAACAACATGTTCTGTTTATCAAGGGAGGCTACCGCCAAACTTATTTATTTTATTTGCAAAAGCAGTGTCCCACCTTTCTGCCCTTACAAGCATCACTAAGGCAGCTAACGATTAAAAAACATACACGATAAAATCACATTTTAAAACATTTAAGATCACCCCCCCAACCCACCCCCATTATTAAAACAATTTTAATAAACAGTTAAGAGGGTGTGGTCAGACAGAATGCTTTCCAAGCCCTGACTGTGTCTCTAAGTTCATCCGTTTCTTTGTGTTCTGGAGAGAAACATTCAGACTTCTCCCCCACTGCCTGCTTCACTGCAAGCTCACCCAGTGGGCAACCATCCAGACTGTCCCGTTGGAGGATAACTGTCATGTGACTTTGACTCTCGTTCCGGATGAGAAAAATGGCCCCCAAAATGCAAGCCTGACTAGGGACTACTGTCAAAGCTGTTTAACCCCCAGCAGAAACAATAGAAAGGATTGTGTTCCTCGAGTTTCCCACTGGCAACCACCACCAACCCCGCCCTGGGGGGGCTCCAGGTCCCAGGGGCATTTATGCGGTTATGCGCATATCGATAAGTGGGAGAAAAAAAGGGTGCCAAACGGAAGGGACAGTTCCCTTCTGTAGCAGCTTGATTGCATGGGGGAAAGTCCAGACATCTTGAAACACGCTGGGAATCCGCAAATCTCAGACTTTCCCAGGTTCTGAAAAGAACACACCAGGAGAGTGGTGAGTATGGGAGGCAGACGACTGGGGAACAGGATACAGATTTGGATGTCTGAATGTGCACTTTAAATCCACGGGGGTCCAACAATGACAATGGAGCAAATAGCATATCTGACAGCATCCAGGATGCAAGCCCTGACTGGATGGAAAGGCAACATAAAAATGTTTAAAAACAAATAAATAAAAATAGAAACAACTGAGGGAATGCCAAACAAAAAAAGTCTTTATCCACTGGCGGAAGACAGCAGCGGAAGGGGACAGACAAATCTCCCTGGGGAGAGGGTTCCAGAGCTTTGGGGCTGTGACCAAGAAGGCCCCCTTCCATGGATGCTACCTGCCTGATCTTGGAAGGCCAGGGCACCCAAAGTAGAAGCTTCAAAAATGACCATAGTGGTTGGACAAGTTCGTAAGGGAGTAAGCGGTTCTTCGGGTAAGTTGGTCCCCAACGGCATACGGCTTTGGAGGTCAAGACCAGC
Source organism: Gekko gecko (assembly GCA_029375565.1). Taxonomy (NCBI): domain Eukaryota; kingdom Metazoa; phylum Chordata; class Lepidosauria; order Squamata; family Gekkonidae; genus Gekko; species Gekko gecko. The sequence continues at coordinate 311,866,064 of JAPDNY010000001.1, read as the reverse complement.
ACCTTGAATTGTGCCTGGAAACAAATTGGAACCAGTGTAGATGAGCCAAGACAGAAGTGATATGGTTCCTCTCATCCACTCTAGTCAACATCCTGGCTGCAGCATTCTGTACCAGTTGAAGTTTCTGAACACTTCTCAAGGGCAGCCCCATATAGAGCTGATCGCAGTAATCTAATCTAGATACAACCAGTGCATGTACCACAGCGGCCAGAAATTTTCAGTCCGGGAAAGGCTGCAGCTGGCTAACCAGTTAAACCTGGTGAGAGGCACTCCTGCCTTATCCACCAGTAGACCTGGGTCAAATAGCACCCCCAGATTTATGGACCTATTCCTTCAAGGGGAGTGCAACCCCATCCAGAATGAGTGACACTTTAAATGATGGGTCAGCCCGTCAGCCCACCAGTAGCACTTCTGTCTCATCGAGATTAAGCTTCAGTTTATTAGCTCACATGCACTCCAAAATGGCCTCCAGGCACCAGTACAGGTTTCCTACAGCTTCCCTGGGATCAGCTGGAAGTACAAGGTAGAGCTGAGTGTCATTGGCATATTGGTGACTGTCCAACTCCAGTCTCTGGATGACCTCACCCAGTAGTTTCATGTAGAGGTTAAAGAGTGTAAGGGACAAGATGGAATCTTGCGGGACACCACAGTAGGCCAATAGCCAAGGGACTGAGCAGCAGTCCCATCACCACCTTCGGAAACCCACCCTCCAGATAGCACTGGAACCACTGCAGAATGGTTCCTCCCAGTCCCAGCCGAGATAGGCAGTCCAGAAGGACACCATGACTTTGTTGTGTTGAATACTCACCCACTTACACCATGACAAACAAACACTTAGTATGGGGTTAGGGTGCTGGACTAGTAAAGGAAGGCTATGAAGTTCACCTTTGGCTGGTCATTCTCCCTCAGCCTTATCCTGGGATCCCCAACCTTACTGAACCTGTGAGCAATGCTCCCTCTAAGCTGTGGAGTCTTGTGAGCAAAAATTCTACTTTGTGAGCTACTGGCATTAAAGTTGTGAGTGACAATTTGGCTACTACACAAATTAGTTTGTTCTGGAGCCATCATTCCCGAGCTAAGACAAAAGTGGATGAACCAGAGGCTAAAAGACTGTGAGCTAGCTCGCACTAACTCAGCTTAGAAGGAACACTGCCTGTAAGCATTGTTAGAATTTTGAGAACCGGTAGTGGGCACTGCAACAAAATGGCTGCCACAAGGGCCAATCATAAAAATGTTGGGAGTTCCCCCAAAATGTCAGGAGCATGCTTGGCTTGGGGAACTTTCTGTGATAGAGACAGCTGCTTCCATATCCCTTGAGCACAAAGGTGATTCCTCTGAAGCTCTTCTGAAGCGCCTCCTGCTCCAGTGACATGGAGGACAGCTATGACTGGCACTTTCCGTTGGGGAGGAGATGCTTTTAGGGAGAACCAAATGGATGTCAGGAAGCACATTGGCAGGTGCCATGGAGCCCATGAGTACCACACTGGGGATTGCTGGCCTAACAAGAACATAAGAGAAGCCAATGTTGAATCAGGCCAATGGCCCATCTAGTCCAACACTCTGTCACACAGCGGCCAAAATATACCAGGTGCCATCAGGAGGTCCAGCAGTGGGGCCAGGACACTAGAAGCCCTCCCACTGCTGCCCCCTCCAGCACCAAGAATAGTGCATCACCTGCCCCAGACTGGGTGTTCCCATCTATACCCTGTGGCTAATAGCCACTGATGGACTTCTGCTCCATATGTTTATCTAATTCCCTCTTGAAACTGTCCATGCTTGTAGCTGCCACCACCTCCTGTGGCAGTGAATTCCATGTAATCTATCTCACAAAATGGACATAGAATGCAGGAGGGGAGAATTATGCATCCTGCCCTGAGCTATCTGGCAGAATAGTGGGATTAAAAGGTTGCAAATACTTTATATGCCACCAGCAGGAATTCATTAGCATAACAGCCCACACCCCTGACAGCACATCTCATTAGCATATTAGGCCACACCCCCATGTTACCAGAAGTGTGGGCATCCAGCCACACCCACCTTTTGCTTCTTATTCTGTTTACCTTGTTTGTTGTCAAAACCCGGCTTCTTTTGGAGCAGGACTCCTTTGCATGTTAGGCCACACACCCCTAATGTAGCCAATCCTAATGAGTTTCTGCTGCTGGGTGTGGCCTGTTATGCTAATGAGTTCCTGCTGGGCGTGGCCAACTCAGGAGCCAGCCGGAACTCCATTCCTGTGCGTTACTTCCCAAAAATAGCCCTGTATGCCACCTTGTTGGTGAATTTTCCACCTCGCCCCCATGCCCTTGGCTGTGGTTAGCAGGGGAAGGGAGACTGAGGTTGTCTCATCCCTCTCTCCTGGAGTTGTCAGGTCCCCCACTGACCACTGGCAGGAGGTGAGGGTGGGGTTCCCAACTCCAGGTGAGAAACTACTGGAGATTTGGAGATAGAACCTGGGTAGGACGGTGACCTCAGTGGAGTACAAGGCCATAGAGTCCACCCTCCATAGCATCCATTTTCTCCAGGAGAAGAACTGATCTCCATAGTCTGGAGATGAGCTGTAATTCCAGGGGATCCCCAGGTCCTGCCTGGACACTGGCATACCTGCTCTGTCCATTTCTTCTCCATTCCCCCATAACTTGTGGAAACACTTACTGTTTCACATGACATCATTCCATTGTGGGTTCCCCTGTTACAGCTAGCCCTCTTGGAAATACTGCTCACCACAGCCAATAATGTAGAAAGTATAGATGGGAAAGACACAACATCATGACATGATGAGCATTAAAAGGGCAGTGGGGGGTGGGGGAGACAGGAATTCCATTTTTGCCAGCATCCTCCATGGTGTATATAATGTGTGGTCCAGCCCCCTACTGAAGAAACTGGGAGGAACTCCAGGACCCTGGAGCCTAACAAACCCTATCCAGTTTTCATACTGGGTTAATAGGATGGCTGCTCTGAATGGAGGAATCAGTAGCCTTTGGAGGCTTGTCAGTCCTTAGGGCAGGGTGGGGGGTTCCCCCAGTTTTTAGGGCTTCTCCCTGTTGCCGGCCAACTGGCTGGTGGGGGAAACCCTGCTCCCAAACAGCCACATCCTCACATGACTTCACCAAAGTGATCGCATCACCTGGAAGTGATGTCATCATGCCGGGGATGTTGCATGGGGATGCTCTGGTTTAAGGGCAAAACTCTATGGTTTTAAATCGGTTTTACCATAGAGTTTTGCCCTTAAACCAGAGCATCCCCACACAACACCCCCAACATGATGACATCACTTCCAGGCGACATCATCACTTTGGGGACGTCCCAGAACACGCCCCCCAAATCCCCCCACTGGAGCAATAAGGGGACCTGGCAACCCTAAGCTTATGTTTCATGTGTACACGCAATGACACACACACACACTTACCAGTGTGTTCTTTTACCTTTCAGCATCATGATGAGTAATTTGCACTGATGCAGTGCCAGCCAGTGCAGGAAAGTTTGCGTGGGCGGTTTTCAAACAGCTTTTTTGCCACGCACTGGACCACAAGGACAGTGATTTCTTCTACCAAAAAAATACAGCCTGTTCTTTCTTTAATAGCCGGGGGGGGGGATTGTGTGGGTGGAGGGACAAAGAATATTTGCAGCAACAGAGATTGGATGATGCCCCTTGCATTGCTCATTGAGTGGCACACAATGGTAACGAGATGAGCACTTTAGAATTACATAACTTCCCTTTGCCAGGCAGCTTCGCCTGCCCTTGAGTCCTGTTACCAAGCGACATCAGTCAATATTCTGGATCCAGGCTTGAAGGATGCTACCTTCTGATTAGAAATAATGGATGCAATCCACCGGGAACAGCTCCTGCGCAACATCCCTACTGAAATTAATTGGGCCACGGCATTGCATGCTGCTCGTTTATTTCCATGCTGGGGAGAGCTTATTCATTTTCATTGGATTCTAAAATTTCATTCCCTTCTCCTTGCCTACCTGCAGGCTCTTAGGCAGTCTGTAAACAATTGAATTATAGTCACGGCATAAAAACGCAAAGGCAAACAAAAGAGCAAGTTAATCAGACAGCCAGTGGCTCTGTTCAGACATAACACCTAATCAAGGTGTTTTTTAAAAAATGATGGCTACTTTGTGAAAGCAGGATTCAGCTCAGAGATAAATCATTCAAACCTTGGTTTGCTAGAAAATACTGATTTGAGCTGCTTCTGCACAGGGATTTTTCCCCCATGTGGAAGCCCCTGGTTTGAATGGAAGCAGCCACACAATTTTGCACTCATGCTAAACACAGCTTGGCTTTCCCTCTTTAAACCACATCAAAGAAAAATCTCCTCGTTCAAAGGTGGAACTTCAGGGGGGCTGCTGGCAAAACATCTACCTGTACACTCCATTGGTAGCCATAATAGATAGGGGGCAGAGCTAAACTCTGCCTTCAAAATGGTGGAGCTAATTACTGTATATCCTCCCTCCCCCTTATTTTTAGCCCTTTAATGGGCTTTATTTTTCTCTCAGCTGAGTCACACTGGCCAGAATGGCTCATCTGAGAAAGGGGAGGGGGGTTCGGTTCCATGGAAGGCAGCACAATCTCTGTCACATCTCTACTTTTGGGCACACGCAAGCAATGTTCCCTCTAAGCTGTGGTGCCTTGTGAGCTACTGCATTAAAGTTGTGAGTGAGCAATTTGGCTGTGGCATAAATCAGTTTGCTCTGGAGCCCTCCTTCCTGAGCTAAGACAAAAATGTGTGAGCCGGAGGCTAAAAAACTGTGAGCTAGCTCACACTAACTCAGCTTAGTGGGAACACTTCACACAAGAGTGGGAAAGAGGGTAAATAAACTTGAAGCTATGGCTTCAGATCCTTGTTTGACAGAACCCAACTAACCACAGCAAACAAAATGGTCTGCATCAGGGGTCCACAACCTTTTTTGAATCTGCAGGCACCTTTTGAATTATGATAATGTGAGGCACAGCCTGGAAATGATTGCCACAAGAGGTGCTGTGATGGTATCTCTCTTTTTTTGTGTGTGGTTAGGTGTGATGTAGTTTTAAATTTCTTGTTGTTTCTTTCTCTCACTTAAAGTATCTATTGCTGCCACCAGGAATTTAATTCCAGTCTTTAATTAACCTTTCCCACAGTATTGTGCCCAAGCTCTAAGGCTCCTTTGTTGGACTATGTGGTTCTGAGGATGACTCTGGGTTAACAATAAACAAGATAAAACCTTGTTGGTCAAAGAAGCGTATTGGTTACAAGATGTTTTGTTAAGTCCCTTAGTAAAATCTTTCCCCTTTTACTCAGATCTTTGTCAGCTTTTTCCCTCATAAAATACTCTGACAATATTAGATTTTGCCTAGTATGCCCCCTCAAGTATCTTTTCTTCCTCCTTTAGAATATTAATGCCTTTCACAGGACTTCTATCTCTCCTTATATATAATTCTGTTTTCGTGTAACTCTTTTCTGAATGTTCCACATACTCCCAAATCAATTGGGTCCTTGAACTGCCACTCAGAAACAGGTCCCTAGCCACTGGCTGCGTTGCCTTTGTCCTGCCTACAGAAGCAGCACCGCCCAAAGTTTTCCTCATTTCCTCAGAAGAGGGAGGCTCTGGCACTGCCCCTTTGCGCTGCCGCTGTGCCCAGCCCGGCCTCACCCTGCACTGAAGCCAGTGCCCATAGGAAGCGCCTGCTGCTTCCTGCCCCTGCCTGCCACCCACTGCTCATTTCAGGAACAGGAGCTGCACTCACCCTGCTCTGCTCCAGGCAGGTGCCACCGCTGCTGTGTCAAAGCCCGCCCCTGAACACCATTGGGCCATGCTTCTGACGGGTGACGCCACCTCAGTCTGCCGCCCTAGCACCTTCAAAATGGAGGGACAGGCCAGGAAAGCCGACGGAAGAAGCACCAGTATTGCAGGGCCAATCTGGTGCGGATGTGGTTAGCTGTGACCCATCATCACATCCCTTCCCTGCCTCGTAGCAGCAGGCGGCTTCCTCCCGCCCCACTGCTACTGGCCAAGCTGCCTGTGGAGGTGCGCTGGAGCTCCAGAGGCCTCTTGGTGCAGCTCGCCCTGCCCCTGCTTGGCTGGTTAAGCATGGCCAGACTCCTCCCTCACCACTGTCCCTTGGGTTCAGGTCACCCTACTGGGCTGCAAAAGTGGCTGAAGGCAGTGGGGAACCCTCCCCAAACGATCATCCCATTTCTATACTGGTGGTAGCTGCCCTCAGCAGTTCTAGCTCGGCCATGGCCACTTGTGTGCTGGCTTGCAGCATCAGCTGGCAGCCTCAGAGAAAACAGCCATATCATGAGCTTCCCGAAAAGCCGCCTCCCTTTCCCTGTCTCCCGTCACCAACCTCCAGACTGTACTGAGTGCGCTGCAGGGATGGGCAAGGGCAAACCCAGCAGGCACAGAGAGAGGGAGGCTGCAAGGACCCCCCTGCTGCAAGCACTTGGGAGCCTGTCATGTGTTGCTTTAAAAGAAAACTGTCCCCCTAAAACAACAGCATGTGTGAATTTAACATGCAACCGGGTTGCACACAGATGTACAGGATCAAGGCACTAGCAGTTTCTACAAGGCCCATTGTCTGGCAAATGCCAACTCACCCCGACCTGATTTGCAGAATGGCTTTCAGCTCACAGAGATCATGCTCATACAGGGGCACTCACCCAGAGCCTCTTTCTAGAGCTCGTTGTATTTACTTCCACAACGGGCCTTATTCCTAGTATGATTCTAATGTGTAGATTGGCCACAACCAGGGCTCTTTTTGTAGCAGGAACTCCTTTGCATATTAGGCGACACACCCCTAATGTAGCCAAACTTCCAAGAGCTTACGGAGCTCTTCTTACAGGGGCTACTGTAAGCTCTTGGAGGATTAGCTACATTAGGGGTGTGTCACCTGATATGCAAAGAAGTTCCTGCTACAAAAAGAGCCCTGGCCACAACTGACCTCCTAGCTCCGTCCACACACTCTCAGTCACCAACCAATCACCTCACTCACTCATCTCCCACTTTCACCCCCCTTGGACTACCGACACCTACCAATCATTTAAAGAAACACACACATATAACTTGAAATCATTACAGGTGGAGCCAGCCACAAAATGGCTACCACATATTACTTTCAGTCACACAGTTGTTCCTTGTGTTGTGGCAGCAGCTGCTGCTGAAGCAACATTTTAAAAAATCTGTAGAGAGACAATCAAATCTCAGTCAGCAACCTCGCTGGGCAAAACCCCCACCTGGCCCGCCCACTTTCTAAAAGCACTTGGCAGGCAACAGAAAAGGTATTGGTGAGCACCATGGTGCCCACGGGCACCACATTGGAGGTCTTTGGTCTACATTAACCACAGTGAATTTAATTAGCCTATAGTTTTGTGTGATGTCTAAATCAACCCTAGATCTCTCTTTATACAAGCCACTATCTTACATTTGTTTATATTTCAACATGCCCAAGAAACAGGTCCCCAGGACCTTGGCAGGATAGGCTGGCTGGCATCCCCAGGGCAATTTCCCAATAGTACCCCTCCCCAAGGACACATAGAAACATAGAGTTGGAAGGGACCTCCAGGGTCATCTAGTCCAACCCCCTGCACAATGCAGGAAATTCACAATTACCTCCCCCTCCACACCCATAGTGACTGCTGTTCCACACCCAAAAGATGACAAAAAAACCCTCCAGGATTGCTTCCTGAACCCAAAGTGGCAATCAGCATTTCCCTGGGCCTGTAAAAAGGGCCACAAGAACTAAGCACTGAGGCAACCCTTCCTGCCCTCCCTCTCACGATCTGCCTAAGTTCACACAATCAGCATTGCTGTCCGATGGCCATCTAGCCTCTGCTTGCAAACCTCCAAAGAAGGAGAGCCCACCACCTCCTGAGGAACCCTGTTCCACTGAGGAACCGCTCTGTCAGGAAGTTCATCCTAAAGTTTAGCTGAAAACTTTTCTGATTTAATTTCAACATTTAGGAGTAAATGAAGAGCACCCTACATGTGTCACTACAAGGGAAAATAAAGCACTGCACTTGATGAGGATTGTGCTGTAATAAGACATCCACCCTGCTTCCTGACAGTGCCTCACCCATCACCATTCAGGGAGGAACGATGCGACTTTTTTTAAAAAAGCAAGTATTTTTAAAGAAAACATCAAGATGTTCTACAAATATATGCCATGCAATTAGGGCTGCCAACCTCTAGGTGGCCTCTGGAGAGCTCCCACTATGACAACTGATCTCCAGGCAACAGTTCACCTGAGGGTGGAATGACCACTTTGGAAGGTGAACTCTATGGCAATAATACTCCATTGAAGTCTCCTCCACAAGCCCTGCCTTCCTCAGGTTCCACCCCTCAAAATCTCCAGGTATTTCCCCGGCAACCTTAATTCTACACATGGAGCACTATCCAGGGGTCACCCCATATGTAACCTGCCAGTCATAACCTGCCAGGAGAGCCTCTGGCTGGCACATTAATAAAAGCCACACCGATAGCCACCTGCCAAAAGAGATGCCCTCCTGAACCAGAAGAGTCCATCCTTCTCCAAATGACCCAGCAATATGGATTGACAACGGCATGCAAAGAGTGAGAGAAAAAAAGTGATTGATTGCAATTCAAATACTCCCTTGGGCTTTGTGTTATTTGGCTCCAATGATCTGGACGTTCCCGTGTCCGCTTACCCTTCTTCTGTAGTTATACGTAGCTGAACTAAAAGCCTCCCACTGGCTCTATCAACAAGCACTCATTTCACATTTCATGCACCCTCAGCCCTTAAATACATGCCATCAATCTTTCTGGCTTTCTTTCAAAAAGACATTGTGAGTTTAGTACTTGCAGAGTTTTCAGAAATGGACTACCGACCCAATCCCATGCACATTTACTCAAAAACAAAAGCCCGCTGCATTATTTATTGGTTTAAAAGCCTTTCGGATTGGCACACTCTCCACTCCAAAGCAAGGCTGCTCGCAACATATATGCCAGTAAAACCAAGGACGGTTAACACAGCAGGTTGCTTGGAGAGCAATCCAAAACAGAGTTATATCCTTCTAAGCCCACTGACTTCCATAGACTTCGAAAGCTGTAACTCTGTCAGTTCCCTATTAAAGGGAAGGCACTGTCAGTTCCCTATTAAAACAGCAGCTGACGGCAAAATAGGATTCGGGACCATAAACAGCATTTCTGGGGCCATAAACACAGAGTAGAGAATTAAGACACAAATAAACAGCAGGTCAAGGAACTAATAACAACAGAGCAGGAAGGCACCGAGGGTCACAGGTGGTTCCCAAATTCCTCTTCTTTCAGAAGTCCTTTATTTTCTGGCCCTCCAGTGCAACTCTGCTGACGGAAGAGGGAGGAGGGGGCAACTTCGCTCCCTTTCCCCTTTGGACCAGCATGGTACTAATCCACCTGGTTCCTGTATCCCCTAGAATAAAGTTTTCCCTGGCTCAGACAGGCCAGCTGGGGGGGGGGGAGAGAGAGATCTGTTCCACTGGCAGCTCACAGGATCCAATTCAATACATGGAATGTGAACTCAAAATGTGGGTTTTAATTGGCATAAAACATTCAGTCATAATTGCAATGTGGGAAACAATTTATATGCATATTTTTATTCAGAAAACACACAGAGACTCCCCCCCCAATAACTCTTTTGCATGTACTGAGTTATCTTAGTTAAATATCATCAAAATACCACAGACTAGTCTCCTTTCGTCTAGCACTGCTCTGATCAAACCAAACAAAGCTAAAAAAATAATTCCACAATAAGCAATTTAAACGAAGCACGAAGTCTATAGTGAAAAATAATCTGAATGTTCAGCTGGCAGACCAGAAAAGCACAGTTTGTTCTGGCTGCAAACAAGAAGCAAGTCGATTGCGTTTCCTAAGAGAATGAGAATCCTTGCTGTGGTTTCTCGGGTAGATTAAGCCCTTCAGCGAACCTGGCTGCAGATGCCTTGGTGGCCTTGAGTGGGACCCTGGCCAAGTCTCATCTGTCCAGTGTGTGAGTCTAGTGTACGGAGGGCCGGCAAGTTATTGGTTCATGTAGATTAATAGACCTTGCACCTTCATGTCAGTGATTTACAGAGTCGAATAAACAGCCCGTCTTGTGAACTGGCATTCCTAGTTATTAATATTTTTCAGGTGGGTACCCATGTTGGCCTGCAGTAGAAGAGCACGATTTGAGTCCAGTTACACTTTAAACACCAACAAGATTTCCACATATCTAATGAAGAGACTTTGTGCTGGAATATACAAGTGTCCCCATTTGGGTCATGAAAGAGTTAATCTGTTGTCTGTGTTTAGAAACAGTGGTCGGTTGGCACAGAGCCAGGTAGACATCGAGTAGAAGTTCCTGCTAGAGAAGAAGAAGAAGAGATTGGATTTATACCCCGCCCTTCACTACCCAAAGGTGTCTCAGAGCGGCTTACAAACTCCTTTCCCTTCCCCTGCCCACAACAGACACCCTGTGAGGTAGGTGGGGCTGACAGAGCTCTGACAGAAACTGCTCTTTTGGGAACTTTCATTCTCTTTGTTCTAGAGACCAGAAGGTTTTTAGCCAAGATGGTGTATAGATCAGGAGCAGCTAGTTAGACAGGTTACTCTTGATTATTTTCAGTCCCAATCTAACCCTCTCTTTTGTTTCTTAGTAACATTTTATTTATAATCAAACACACAGGACGATGTGCTGCTTTTATTCCGCTGTGCCTTTTTAGTGCTCTGCTAATTTCCCCCAACACTTCGACTCTTCAGAGTTTATATCCTGGAAATCTTGTCGCTCTTTAAGATGCTACTGGACTCAGTCCTGATCCTTATTAAATGTTGTTCAGTTGCACAGTCGAGTCCAACTCTTTGCGACCCCATGGACCGCATCATGCCACGCCCTCCTGTCTTCCATCGTGCTCCGGAGTTTGCTTGATTTCATGTTCGTTGCCTCGATAACACTGTCTAACCATCTCATCCTTTGCCATCTCCTTCTTCTTTGACCTTCAATCTTTCCCAGCATCAGGGTCTTCTCCAGTGAGTGCTTCCTTCTCATTTGGTGGCCAAAGTATTTGCGCTTCAGCTTCAGTATCTGGCCTTCCAGGGAACAATCAGGGTTGATTTCTTTTAGGATTGACTAATTTGATCTTCTTGCAGTCCAGGGGACTCTCAAGAGTCTTCTCCAGCACCATAACTCAAAAGAGTTATTAAATACTACACAATAAACTATATGGTATACTTATTGTATTGATGTTTCCTATATTTGAACAGATGAAGTTGATTTACACTACATCAGACCAATGGCCTATCAAGGTCAATATTGTCAAATCTGATGGGCTGTGGCTTGCCAAGATCTCATGCCAAAGTCTTCCACCTCACCTGATTCTTTTAAGTTGAGGTGCCACAGACTGAACCTGGGACTTTCGGAATGCAAGTCAGATGTTCTACCACTAAGCCATTGCTCCTTTTCCTTAAAAACACTGTTATCTACTGACAGAATATGCACAGCATGACTGTCCTCCTCTTTCTCCAAATGCCACTGAGCTGCGTTATGTAGGATGAAGAACTTGGTGGCTTTCTAGTATGCACCAGATGCACTTTGCATCCCAGGAGCTGATAGCATTTCCAGGCATAGCTAATCAGTTTAGTGTTTCTGGCTCCCTTTCTCCACCTCATGAAGTAATAACTGATGGTTGGGCAATGAATGAAATGCGCAAGCACCGATGCAACAGGTTGAGAAAAATGTGACCCATTCATAAACTGTAAAGTTTATTCCTGTTCCAGATTAATAAGGGAGAAACATATGTCCAAACCAAGCACAAGCAGTCAAGCTTCCAATTCCTGAAATTTGTGTTCAACATAGAAGGGTTTTTGGAGACGGCTGGGTAATGGCTAGGTAGATATACAGAAATATAATAGAATGGGTATGTAGAAATATAATGTACACTGTATATATAATTTGTTACGCTGTATCTTTCTTGGAGAAAAGAAAATGCTGCAGGGATATAAATATCATGGTGGACTGTTTGCTGACTATTTAATAATATGAAGAGAGTAAATAGTAATGATTATATTCTGCCCACAAGAAGCCCCCTTTATGTCATACTTCAGTAACGTTTGGCTGGCTTGCTCTCCAAACACCAGCAGAAATTCAGGTGGGTAGCCATGTCATTGTATCTGAGGAAGTGTGCACGCACACGAAAGCTCATACCTTGAATAAAACTTGGTTGGTCTTAAAGGTGCCACTGGTGTTTGAACAAACTTTGTTCAAACACCAGCATGTTTCAAAAGGCTCCATAGGTTGATACAAACTAAGGTTTCCAACCCTGCCTTGGCAAATGCCAGGATATTTGGGGGGGGGCAGTGCATGGAGAGGGTGGAGTTTGGGAATGATGCGATGTCACTCTGGTTGATGTTCTAGGCTGCCTCCCCTAGTCTCTATGGTCTTTTCTATAGAGATTAGAGCAAATTCTTAGAATGTAAATCTGTAGATCCCACGCCCTGTTCCTCAGTTCCAGAAAACTGGAGCCGGGGGGGGGGGTGTCTAGGAATTCCCTGCCCTGGCCAGGAAAAAGGGAGGCCTAGGCCAAATGCCAGTCACAAAGAGAACTAAACAGTCCTTCTGACCCGCACCATTACCATGAGTGAATTAGGACTGTCAGTTCTCAGGTTCTGATATGACGTTTCAGAGTTTTCCTTGTAGAGTCTCTAAGGAAGCAGTTACATCTCAGCAAGAGAAACAAGTGAGGCAAACCATTTCCCACCACACCCGTCCCATCAGCCTCATCTCCCTTTCTAAACTTCACTTGCATTTTCATCCAACCACCCCAGCACATTCTTCTAGAATATTTTCCTCTCTTTCTCCAGATGGAACAGAGAGAGAGATTCCAATACAGATGGCAACAAATATATACTGAAAACAAGAGAAAAGAGGACAAGAATCCTGCGCTGCAAATCCAGAAGAAGGGATGCCCAGGCTTCATACCCCAATGCTCAGGGTCTTCGCCAGATGTTACATTATATGAGCATATAGTTATGGGTCTCTGTATGTGATCTTGAACCTATTGCTATCACAGAAGGTGCTACTAAGAAACACCACACTGCTATTGCTTCCAATGGGTATGTTGTTCTCTCTTTTAACACACACACACACTCTCTCCATCTCAACTGCTTCCACCAAATCTGCCACACAGCATGGCGGCAACATGGGCCAGGGTCAGGGAGGTGATGGTTGCTTGGTACAACAAAACATCTTCAACAAGCCTGAGATGAATGGTGGACTGGGTGGACCTTCAGTTGACTCAGCAGGGCTATTCTTGTGTTCTTAAAAGTACTTACCAGCCCCAGGAAACTTTGGAATGGTGACTAGGTGATAATGAATACTTTCACTTGATTTATAGAGGACCATCAGTCTGACTGTTAATTGCATGATGCAAAGTTTTGGGTTTTTTTCCCCCTTAGAGTCTGAGAATTAATTAAAACAATAGCCTGTAAGGATTTTAAAAAAAATAGAGACAGAGCAGACAATCCTGGGTGAAGGATAGAAATAGTGCTGAAGTCCATGGGGGCCAGTTGGTGCAGAGATACATTTGTTTAATTGATGCTGCACTCTGATGCGAAGTTATGGTCTGAAAAGCGACTCTGAAAATTAATAACATCAGGGTGTTCTATATTTATTCTCCTTCACTGACGTCCCTGCCAAAATGTGCACTGCATACAAGTCAGCGCAGGTTTTGCCAACAGCTGTGGCCTCAGCAGCACAATTTACAATCGCTTTGGGAAGTTCAGCTCATATCCTCCTCTTCCACAGTACAAGCCTAGAAGAGTTGCATCCTTCTAAGACCGCTGATTTCAGTGGACTTACAAGGGCGTAACTTTGCTTAGGGTGGTACTGCCAGTACACGAAAAACTACCAAGAAGGTCTAGAAACCAGCCAATTGGAATGCTAATCCCTTGTTACATCAAACATTGGCAGGTGATTCGGTTGGATTCTTTGCATTCAGCCTCCTGAAGAAGAGCAGTTTCTGTCAGAGCTCTCTCAGCCCCACCTACCTCACAGGGTGTCTATTGTGAGGAAGGGAAAGGAAAGGAGTTTGGAAGAGGAGGAAGAGGAGGAGGAGGAGGAGGGGACTGGATTAATATCCCACTCTTTGCATGGCATCTCAGAGTGGTTTACAGATTCCCTACCCTTCCCCTCCCCACAACAGACATTCTGTGAGGTAGGTGGGGCTGAAAGGGCTCTCACAGAAACTGCTCTTTTTCAAGAACAGCTGTGCCAGAACTATGGCTTGCCCAAGGTCATCCAGCAGCTGCAAGTGGAGGAGTGGGGAATCAAACTCAGTTCTCCCAGATTACAGTCTGCACACTTAACCACTACACCAAACTGTAAGCCGCTCTGAGACTCCTTTGAGTGATGAAGGGTGGGGTATAAATCCAATCTCTTCTCCTCTTCCTCCTGAAACTGTCTGAGGTGGCTACCAAGAAGCAACAAAAACACCAGTTGAAATTACAGAAACTACAGCTTAGAGGGAGCATTGCGACTGACTGATTAAAAACAACACCAAATGAACATAGGCATTAAGACTACCAACCTCAAGGTGAGGCCTGGGATTCTCCCAGAATTACATCTGAGGAAATGGCAGCTTGGGAGGGCAGATTCACATCCCTGCTGAGCTCCCTCCCTAAACTCTGCCCTCCCACAGGCATCAAACTCCCCCCAAATCCCCAGGAATTTCACAAGCCAGAGTTTGCAACCCTAAAACAGGCCATAAAGGCATCCTATGAAAACCCCAGCAAGCCAGGGGGGGGAAGGCCAGATTAAAACATATCACTTGACTGTGGTCTAGGGATTCCAGCCTCCTGACAGATTCTGAGGATCCCTGGAATTACAGCTCATCTCCAGACTACAGAGATCAGTTCCCCAGGAGAAAATGGATGCTCTGGAGGGAGGACTCTGCGGCACTGTACCCCACTGAGGTCCCTGTCCTCCCCAGGCTCCAACCCCAAATCTCCAGGAGTTTCCCACCCTGGATCTGGCAACCCTAACTCCCCCATACTCGACCGCTGGCCAGGGGGGATCTGGCAACTCCACTTGTGGTCTCCTATTTCCAAATACTGGGCAGAGAGGAGTGTTCTACCTGGAGCAGCCCTTGAAGTTTCAATTAGTACAGAATGCTGCTCCAGTCTTTTTCTGTTCACTCCAGTCTTATTATGCCTACACTGGCTTGCCTTCAGGTTCAATCCAAAGTGCTAGTATTGACCTTTAAAACCTTAGACAACTTGGGACTAGCATATCTGAAGAAGAAGAGGAGGAGGAGGAGGAGGAGATTGGATTTATACCCCACCCGTCACTTGGGAGTCTCAGAGCAGCTTACAAACTCCTTTCCCTTCTCCCACCCCACAACAGACACCCTGTGAGGTAGGCAGGGCTGAGAGAGCTCTGACAGAAACTGCCCTTTCAAGGACAGCTCTTGTCAGAACTATGGCTTGCCCAAGGTCATCTAGCAGCTGCAAGTGGAGGAATGGGGAATCAAACCCGGTTCTCTCGGATGAGAGTCCACACACTTAACCACTACACCAAACTGACCACCCACTCCCATATGAGCCCACCCGGCCACTATGGCCTTCTTTGGGAGCCCTGCTTTGGTTTCCTCTGCCATCTGAGATGGGCGGCAAGCCAAGAACAAGCCTTCTCACTCATGACCCCAAAACTGCAGAATTCTCTCCTCAGGGAGGTTTGTTTGTCCCCTTCTGTCACTGTATCCCACCAGTGGATGAAGACTTTTCTGGTTTTGTTTGGTGTTCCTTCATCAACCCTACTTCTAGCTTATGTGTACATGTCTATGTGTTTATGTGTTGTCGAATTGTTTTTTATCACTTCATATGTATGCCTTTAAAATTTTGTTTTAATGTTTTGACTACTTGCCACACTGGGGACCTTGAACTAGAAGGACAGGTGGCATAAAACGTTTTAATAGATATAAACAAACAACCAAATGTACATAACCTTGGTTCAGGGGAAGGCACCCCCCCCCTTGCCTTGCTGTTCTTTCTGGCATGATGGCAAACTGGAGTTGGCATCAAGGTGTTCTAAACTGTATAACTGCTCTCCATGTACAAGAAGAGAAAGGAAGGGGATGTACGTGACATTTTTCTTTCCCTCACAATTGGAACTGTGGGTAAGCCTTCTAGCCACGCATTGACTAAAACTGGGTAGAGCCAAGAGCAGTGAGAGCATCTTGGTTCAGGCACAGGCCCGCAGCCAGGATTTTGCGGCCTGTGAAGCAAATCGTTTTTCTTGTGGGGCTGAAGTTCTCAGTGCAAAAAGGAAAGCCATTTACCAGAGAAATTCTTGTGGGCGTGTTCCTTTAAGAAAGGGGGCAGAGCCCCCAAAAGCCCCACTGTAGCTATGGCCCTGTTCAGGCACCAATTGGTCTTCCTTGATCTGGTTCTCACTGGAGAAAATGGGAGCTGCATTGGCAGTGCTGCAGTCTTGTACCAGTTAGTTCTTTGCTCTTCAACTTGGGAAACCTGAGCCATAATTTCTTGTGGGAAATGGGCAAGACACAAAGCCTCCTGGCAGAAGTACCCCCAAAGGAAATGCAGCAGAGGGACTGAGGTGGGCTGAGCCCTGGCCTTGGCAAGCCATGCCTACTGGCTGCCTCCAAGAATGAACCTGAGCCACGGTTATTATTTGCAGCCCCATTTAATTTCTAATGTACCATTCACGTAATTCCGTATATCCATTAATACTGCTAAGACACATTGCAAAGATAAGTGACAGAAAGCCAAAAAAAATCTCACACAGAAAGGAAATGCTAAGGAAGGCTTGCTAAACTGCAATATGACATAAATGTAGGGTTTCCAAGTCTGCCTCAGCAAAGGCAGGGAGATTTTGAGGACAGTGCCTAGGGAAAAACTTGGGGGAGGGTGTGATGTCACTTCCAGGTGATACTCTAGGCTGCCTCCCCTAGTTTATAATATTTACCTTAGAGACTAGGGGAAATTCCTAGAGCGCCACTATTAGGAGGCCATTTTTTCTTCCACACTTCAATACCTCGGGGGTTGGAAACTGGGGCTGGTAAATCCCCATCTTGGGCAGGTAAATGGGAGGCCTACATAAATTACAATTTTTAGACATATAGCTAAGATTTAGAGGAACATCAAAAAAATGCACTGTGACTATAGCTAACAGGAATTTGAAATACTATTGGCATATAGGTACACTCATCCAAGATCCCAGACTGTCTACATCAGTGGTGTTGGTGAACAGCATGGCACTCACCAGTCTATTTCCATCCTGGTATTCCTTCCTTCCTTGAGTCTTAGAAATACAATCCAAGAGGTCTTGATTGGAACAGAAAACAAGAGTGAACTTCAGGTCACTCCCTACCAGCTGACTACTTAGCAAAGCACTAAACTCATTCTGGGAAGATATATCACAGCCATAAACCTGCTGGTTGATCATAGACACAGACTTCCTTATATCCCTGGGCTTGCCAACAGGGAGGAAAGCTTCCCCTCTCTTTGGAGACTGGAACCCAACAGCAGCTCTTTCCCACGATTCTGGGGGAGAGAGTTCTGCTCCCCATGGCCAGCTATTTTGTGGCAGTGTGCACTAACCCCTTGTCTCAAAATCCCCAAAGTCCCTGTAGGCTCAACAAGACTGTAGATTCTTAATCTAGAACTTGCCATTGAGAGGGAACTTTGTAGAAACCCAGAGTCTGTTGTGTGAAACAGGCTGATACACAACTGGTTGCTGATAAGCAATGATAAATTGACTTTGGACAACACAGTGGCCTCAGGCAGTGCTGTCTTGGATGGCTCATGAATCATGTTGTCATCTTTGTTAGCATTCATACACAGAAAAAGGCCTACACAAACAAGACATACACAAAGCAGTATGGGAGGAACAAGAAGCGAGAGCCCAGGATTTAACCTTTCTTGAGTCTCTCCCCTCCTGCTTTCCTACTTAAACGTCACCATCAGTGTTCCCTCTAAGCTGAGTTAGTGTGAGCTAGCTCACAGTTTTTTAGCCTCCGGCTCACACATTTTTGTCTTAGCTCAGGAAAGATGCTGCAGAGCAAACTCATTTCTGCAGCAGCCAAATCACTCGCTCACAACTTTAATGCCAGTAGCTCACAAAGTAGAATTTTTGCTCACGAGATTCCACAGCTCAGAGGGAGCATTGGTCACCATCAATGTGTCTGTCATTTCCCAGCTACAGGAAAGGAAGAAAAAGAGAGACATGTAAAGAAGTTACAGACCTCTGATGGTGATTAGAGAAAGGAGTGGGGAGGGATTGTTGGGGAAAACAAAAAGAGGTGAGCATGAGACATTCATCCTTTGGACTCCATTGCAACTGGAGTTAAACTGGAACTACATGTAAAAGCAGTTTGCACTGAGGAAGGATCTGGAAAGGGTCCAAAAGAGGCTCAGCACCGCATACCTTTCACTTCTCAGATTGTACCAGCAGGCACCCATAATTCCAGTGCCCAGTAGAAGCAACCACAAACAGCCCCATCTGCAAATGCCCCCGAACACAATGTAATGACGTCACCCAGAAGTGATGTCATCACATTGCTGCCATTGGAGGGGTGTGGTGCTCTAGTTTTGGGACAAAACTCTGTAGTAAAACTGGGCATTACCCCCCAACGTCAGCAACATGACGACATCACTTCCAGGTGACATCATTGCGCTGCTCCTGGAGGCCCCGCCCCGCCCCAGCCCCAGCCCCAGACCCAGGAAACCCTATTAACACCATACAGTGAAGATCTATGCTGTCCTTAGAAATTCTCATTCCCTCCCATACATATTTGAAAATTCAAAAGAAAAAGTCTGAATTTTGATTTTAGATTATTGAACATAATAGACTGCTGTGTCTCTGAATATACAGATATAGAATATTTTTATACTGAGGCGTGCCTTATTTTAATTTTAAAATTTTATTTTTACTTTTATTTTTCTTATTTTACTTTCACACTGAGGATTCAATTAGGGTTGCCAGCCTCCAGGTGGGGGCTGGAGATCTTCTAGAATTACAACTGATCTCCAGACCACATGAATCACTTATTTATGATTTATGTATTTAAAACGCTTATTCCACTTCTCCTGGAGCAAAAGGCTGCTTTGGAAGGTGGACTGCATGGCATTTATATCCGACCAAGGTCTCTCCCCTTCCTAAATCCCACTCTCCCAGACTCCACCTCAAACCTTCAGGTATTTTGGAACCTGGAGTTGGCAACCCTAAATCCAATCCACACTGAAGTTCTGCGTGAAGCCCATTGAAATTAATGGGAACCACACAAACACAGACGAGCTTCCATTCAGTCTATCATTTCCATGGTGCTTGCCACAAAAGAATTTCCTGGTGGATCGTGGATTGATCTTTAACAAAACCATAAGGAAGTCTTGTCTTGTGCCACCTTAAAAATGAATAGACCTATTGCAGCGTACACTTCCACAGCTCACTTCATCAGTTACAAGAACTGTGTGACAGATGGGTCTACATAGGGATAGAGAAAACAGTTGTAAAGGGCTCTTTTTGTAGCAGGAACTCCTTTGCATATTAGGCAACACACCCCTAATGTAGCCAATCCTCCAAGAGCTAAAGAGCTCTTCTTACAGGGGCTACTGTAAGCTCTTGGAGGATTGGCTACATCAGGGGTGTGTCGCCTGATATGCAAAGGAGTTCCTGCTATAAAAAGAGCCACCATCGGGATCAAGAAGCAGTGAAATGCAAGATGTTTCTATGCAAAGATAAAGCAAGATAAACACAGTGACCATTCACAGTAACCATAGTAAGGAGGCAATCTACTGAGGTTTGCTAAGCAAATTTAACATCTAGGTTTGAACAGAGTTGTTGCAAGAGGATCGCAGGGCTAACCTTTTGGAGTCTGTCACTCAAATACTGTAAAACAAATAACCTGAACTTGGGGAGAAAAATGTATATGGATTCCTGGTCATGCAATGTGCCTTCTGCTTATCCATAGTCAGTTCTCAGGTTTCAATCCCTTGATTAACAGAGAAAGTCTCTAATAGATTACGCCTCCATACTGCAAAATTGGATAGGAGGCTGTTTTTATACTATGCTGGCCAAACTACTGAAGCGACTGTTTGCAAGGGCTTAATATGGGCTCTTCTACATTTCTCATTGTTGTGACTTGTGTGTCCTTTTTCTATTTTTTTCCTTCAGGTGTTTTGTTCCCTGTAGTAGTTGATTCGATATTACATTGCTGTATATCCAGCATAAAAACCTACAGTTTAAATATGCAGGGAGATATGTCAGACATACAGTGATGTAATATCGAATCAATCACTAGAGGGAGCAAAACGTGAAGAAAAGACATCCTACCCCCAAAGCAATAGGAACACACAAGCAAAAAAAATTAGAAGAGCCCAGAAGGTGCTGATGACTGGCATCCCTCTCCTACGCCCACACCACTGTTGCCTGAACCAACGTCTGGGTGGTGTATCAGCACCTTCCTTAATAGTAAGCAAAGCAGCAATTCCAGGAGGAGAAATATATTCCTTGCTTAGGGTGACAAACGATACTATGCTGCCCTAGCCCTCTGAGTCTGACGCAAAAGCTATTCACGCTGTTCATCTTTCAGTTTTCCTGGAGCTTGGAGCCTGCATTCTGTAGAGTACTGGTTGATGTAACTTTGCTACCAAGGGAGGACCATTATGAGAACTGAAGTGTCTCTATCTTTCATTCTCCTCATATACAGAAGAACCTCTTAAACAAAGCCCCCAGAGGACTTAAATAAGAATACAGCTGGCAACAAGACTGGCTGTTTTCTTTTTCTGTAACCTCCTTTTATTGCAAATTGGCAGTAATCAGAAATATTAAATAAACAAGAGATCTGACATCATCTGAGCCTGCCTCCGTTCCATTCTTCCACTGGTCCATTCCGCCTCAGGACTCCCTTGCCAGTTCCAACTTCACTCTCTCTTCATGCTCGCTTAATTCAATGAAATGTCTGTCTGTCAAATTAGGCCAGCTTCTGTCTTACCAGAATCTTCTAAAAGGCCTAATTGGAAAAACAGCAAGAGGGCGGGGGCTACCTTTTCAAAACAAGCGGGATTAATGTGCAGTCGGGAATGGTCTAAACCCTCCCTGATCTGGAAGACTTAAAGACAGAGCATGCTTTATTTCAGCACATATGCTGCCAAGTGATATTCATCAGCTCTCCAATCTGCAGCATTGTTTGGATGAAATCTGAGGGGGGGGGGGTTGGGATGAGCATGTACATTACTTCGTTTGTTAGTGCCTGATATTCGCATTCAAATGCATGAGCGGACTTGTGTAGCAAAGTTTCGTGTTTGAGACTAATACGACAGTGACATCCTTGGGTTCAGTTGACAGTGGTTAATTTAGATATGCAAGCCATATAGAAGATGCTGCAATAA